>OY728125.1:932045801-934545801 GCA_963277665.1 Viscum album
AAAAATGGATTCAACCCATGGAATCAATGAATCAATAATTTATGAATTATTCACTTTTATTTTTGGTCAATTTGAATAGCATCCTAAATAATTTTTGTTACCATGGTAAAGGGGAAATCAAGTCATTAATGTTGAATATAACATTAAAAAGAAAAATAATGACACTAAAAGATAAATTTATTTTATTGTATGAGTATATCTAATCTGTAATCATCCAGTTTTCTATTAGGTGTATTGTTTTCTATTTCTATGTGATTATAAACTTTTAAATATTTCATGTAAATAAAATTCAAAAATGTCATACTCCTGTTTTTAGAAATTATATTATTTATAAATTGTGGAAAAAAATATGAAATGATTGTTAAAAAATATTAATTTGAAATCCAAATTATTTATCATAGTTAAGGTAACTTATTTTTACTTTTTAGAAAATAAATAAGGACCTTTAATTCTTACACAATGAAGACAATATAATTATACTATTAATGGAAAAATAAAATAAATGACATTAAAATTTTAAATATAATATAATTTTAAATAATTAATTTGATCCCTAAACATTTTAAATAACTATTATATGTTTGTGATATTTTAATTTATTATATTTTATTTCTTTTGTAATATTGATGTTATAAATGTCAAACTAATTGGAGATTTCTAAAATAGACATTATTGATATTTGTGGTAAATATTATTTTTTAAAATATTCTAAAATTATATTAAAATAATATCTTCACACAAGTGACTATTATATGGAATAAAATATCTACCATGTTCCATTTATGGTTCGATTTTTAATTTATTGTCATAATATCATTCCTCAAAGACAACACTTCTATGTTGTCATGGTAAGTGTGAAAAATGTTAATAGGGGTTAAAACCAAAATATAAGTGTTAAAATATTATCTAAAGTCGTCAAAAAAATCATTTTATGAGAGTATTTAGGCTCATAATCCTCATATATTCTAATATTATCAAAATTTAGCTTTTTTCAAGTCAATATTAATTTATATTTAATTATTTTTTTAAAAACTATTTTGAGTTCCCATACCCACTCATATAAAAGTCAACCACATCTTCTCATTGATTAAATCTTAAAAATCAATTAGGTTTAGTGAATACATATCCAATACCATTATTTTATTTAAGACACTTATTATATTAGTACATTTTTTTGAATAATTCCAATCGTAGATGGATTAATATATAAATAAAAGTAGACATTCTAAAGAAGTGTTACAGTTTTTAACTACATGTTTTAGTTTTATTTCTTCTTCCACACCTTAAATTATTCTTCAACCATGATAAAATATTAACACAAATATACTAAATATATTAATAAGGTATTATGTTATTTTCATAACTTATATCCATATCCATCCTCCATTAAATGGTAGACGAATTAATTATTTTTATGTACGGATGACTATCACCCCGTGAACTGATGTTACTCATTTTCCATCACTATCTCTCAAAACATGTTATAATTGTAACAACCCAAGATTTTATAAAAAAAAATATATTCTTTTTAATTTTATTAAAGTGTTGTGTTGTACGCTACACCAAAAGGAGCTTGCACAACACACATCCTTGACTTGCCTTGCATTACACGCAATCGCGACCTTCCTCGATAGCGTGTGTAGTACGCAATACCGAGTTTCACTAAACAACGATATGCTATAAAAATATTATTAAAACTAGCCGTTATGAATAGTAATAACCACTTTTTGAAATCCAGTAAATCTTATTTTTCAAAATGAACTTTATTTTTGGATTCGGAGTATCGAATTTAGCCTAAGGTGAAATTTTGGTACTTTTCGGATAACTTTCATATTCTGATGAATAGTGAAAATTACTAAATTATAATTAAAAACAACTTTTTTAATAGAAATAATTAATAGTGATAAATCATTAATTTGAGTGGTTTTAAAGTATGTTTAGAATATATTTTTACAATTTAATACAATGTTGGTCATTGGATGTAATTTCACATTTAAACTAGACATAAACAAGTGTCAATCTTTTGATAGATATTGTTTCTTAAAAACACGCTATTTGTTTTAACAGCGGGGTTTAATTATAAAATTAATTAATGCAACTTCTATGTTATGAATTTGGTAAAATAGACTTCATTTTTGAATTTGGAATATGAAATATAGCTTGGGATGAAATTTTGGCATTGTTCTGAAAAACATCAATTTTTGATGAATAGTGAAACTACTAAGTGGTAGGTTAAAAACTGAATTTTGCATAAAACTTAATTTTACCGCTTCTGTGAATGGAATTTCGAAAATCCGAGAGACACGGTTAATATCAAGGACTAAAATGTGGTTCAATAAGATGAAAATAATTTTTTGGTGAATAGTAACTTTTTACTTTTTTTTACCACGGTTAATAGTAAATAAGGTAACTAAGGGTAAATATGATATTAATATTACCCTACCACATGTCCTAATTCTATTGGACAAGTGTAATTCGACCAAAAACAAACTTAGGAATAAAATATGACCATTTAGGCCCACTTGGATTAGATTAGGACATTTATTATTAATTTATTTAAAGAAGGGTTAAAATAGTTAAAATCAAAGTTTAATAAGTAAATCATTTTTAATATGGGGTTATACATAAGATAAATTCTACTATAAATATTCATTAGAAAGATAAAAAGATTTCATACATTATGGTATTTTATTTGTAATTTTTAGACATCAAATAATTTAATTTATTTATGACACAACGATGATGCAGTAATTATCTTATTAATGAAATATTGACATAATTGATGATATAAACACCAAAATAAATGTAATTTGAGACTTTTTATGAATTCCACTAATTTTCTAGGTTACTATGATATATTAATGTTGATTTAATCAACTTGGTTCGAACATTTAATTCTGTTATGACTTTCACAAAAATCATATATCAAATAGTGTCAAAATTGACACAAAATAGTTTTTAAATCAAATATTATATTATTAATTGTTATTGTATTCCTAAAAATCTAAGGTTCGGCCAAATGACTTAGATAAGGATATATATATTAATAATAAACAATTTGGGGTTCGTTTGGCAAGTTATAGTAAGTGTATTAACCATATAGTGTAAGAAAACAAAAAGACACGGTAAAAGTTAAATTATTTAACTTATAGTTAAATCTAATTGATAAGGTTAAAATAATACCCTAAACTTGTCTAAATCCTATTGGTTGATAGGATTTCGACCCATCCCCACTTTAGCTTCGAAATAAGACCCTTTGGAACCATTATAAACCGATTTTGACTTTAATATAAAATAATATTTTGAGATATTCCTAAGGTGCCCCTCTCCTCCCCTATAAAAGGACACCTCCTCCCCCTCCTCCTCACACCAATTTGAGCACTCAAGCTCGGCCAACCCCTGCCAAAATCTCTTCTCCACTTCCCTAGAAACATCCTAGAGGTTCTGGTCTTACTCAAAGACCAATTTTAGTTCCCTAAGAGGAGGTCTCCAAAAGGCGCTTCAAAGAAGAGGTAATTACCGTTACCAATTCTTTCATCTTTATTTCTTCTTCCACTTCTTCTTCTTAGGTTGTTTCATTATGAAGTAATAACATCAGTATCACTCATATACTGATATGTTATTATAAGTATGAAACAACCCTATTTCACCATCTATCCATCCTACGGAAAAAGAAATCACCGCGCGTGCGTACGTACGGAATACCGTCTCCACGCCGTGGTGTAATCTATTTTCCACCACCACCTTACATGGATGGGTATAACGGTGTAAAGAATAACTATACATAGTTATTAAAACATCATATTGATTCTGATATATTGTATAATCCACTCCAATTCAATTCAATATTTATAGAAATGATATCATCACTCGTGCGTACGTACGGACTACCGTCTCCACGACGCGATGAGATTCATTCTCCATGTTAACCATTTAAGAATGATTATAATGTATATATAAGAAATAATAATGAAATATATGACATTATAAAGCTACTGGATTTATGTATATATATACATATGTATGTCATCTACTTACTTCCATTTCAAGACAATAAGGAAAGGAAAACAGCGTTCATGCGTACGTACGGACTACCGTCTCCATGAACGGTGTTTTTCATTTTATTTATCTACCTATTATATATATATATACTGAATATATATGATATATAAATCATATTTTATATTCTGGAAGTAAGTAAATCATGATATAAGTAATAATGATATCAAGAACAACAAGTCAAAACACCTACGATAAATGAAACGATTTTACCCAAAACGCTTCTTTAACATGGAATTTACAAAAGAACGGGTAATATAATGTCATAAGTGAACCATATATGATATCATAACAATGAATATGATTCTGTAATAAGTCAATAACATGATTTAAATCATTATACAGGAGGTTCGGACACTTACAAAGCAAGTCGGACCTAAGGTAAGGGAAATATCACAATCTCATTTTTATCCGAGATTGTTTTTAATTTGGTAATTACTGGGGTGTATTTTATCATCCACATCCATGTTTCCTCAATATGTAATGTTATTTACATCCACCTACAATTGTTTAAATCCAATTTTACCCTTCGGTGAGTTTTTAGTAAAAGATATGAAAGGAATCTTTTGTACGAGGTAATTTTTGACTTTTCCGACAAAAGTACGAGAAGAATGTTTTTTTTAACTTAAACGGCACGAACGGATTTTTACGGTTTTATAAAGACTTATTTTTATGAAGATTCCTCCAAAAGATTTCATGACTATTTTCAATAAAATCTCTTTCTTTTAAAAATTTCATGATGTTTTGTGAAAAGAAATTGATTTGGAAGAAGAAAGGATATTTTCCTCAAGAATTCATTTCAAGTGTTTTATCAGAATTATTTTCCATCTAAGATAATAAAGGGTTCTGTTTCTATCCATATTTTTACATTGATTTGACTATGTTGTGATGGAATTATGTTTATGAATTCCTTTATCTTATATGAATGGTTTTATGATGTCATGTTGTTTAAGAATCCCATTTTTATTACATGGGTTATGCTATGATGTATGGTTTATGATTTTGTGGCACACATAAGAATGGTATCATTATGAGATGGGTGGGACCTATATCTCCCTCCAATGCATTGGGTAAAGATTTCATATCTCCTGAGATAGACATGGCTGGAATGGTAGGTTATACCGGTTCAGTGAAACAGGACTGAAACGATGATTACTCGATTCAGAAAGGGACTTTGTCCACTAAGATAGTCTTGGCAATGAGTCTTGACTAACAAGAAATGATTCTCTATGATTATGTGTGTATGCCACAATGAGTAATGTTTTATGTTATGGTTTCATTTTCACTACTATGATTTATCCCATGTTATGAAATTATGCTCTCTTTTGCAGGTTAAGATTTCCAAAAATGTTATGTTCTTATGAAAATTATGTGATTGATATTTCTTTTGTTTACCCTTACTGAGCATTTGAGCTCACCCTTTTATGTTTTCTTTTCCCCAGGATATAAAGAAAGGTTTTAGGTAGAAAAAACAGGGAAGATCTTTATGGGAGATATTGAAGATCTTTCACCACGATTAGAAGATTACGTTCCAAGTTTCCAAAGACACTAAACTATTACGATCCTTGTGTGTGTGTTTTTGTTATGTACTAAGTATTCCGCAAATGTAATGTAATGTGCATGTACGTCAAGATACAGGTCTCTACAGTTGGTATCAGAGGAAAGGTTTAGTCAACCTTTGGAAACTAGGACGCGAAAACGTTAGTAAGATCCCTAGAGATATTTCTAAGGTATGTCTAGGGATGCCCCTAAGGATAAGTATACGTATAGGATATAGTTCTAGAACTATGGTAACGATATTAGATTAAACCAAAGATTATAGATATTTAAGTTACTCCCCCTTTATTACGATTTTTGCATCTAACACTATTCTGTTTGGGTTTTAGAAAATGGCTGGAAACAAGATGATTCACAATAATGGAGGATATGATGGACAATTGAATGATATTCTTCATGAGCAACCAAATGAAATGGGATTTGGATGTCCAAACATCATTATTATGCCGAATCAGCAATCTCACAACATGATCAATAAAGTAAAATTTGGTAAGTTTCCTGACTCGACTAATAAGAGAAAGATGGAGTTCCATGATGATCATAGAGGAAATAAAGTTCAATTTCCCCTATGTAAATCATGTGGGAAGAGGCATCAAGGAGAATGTTTCAAGGGAACTGGAAGATGCTTTGGGTGTGGAAAAGAAGGACACAAAGCAAGTAAGTGCAAAGGAAAAAGGTTCAGTTAATACCAGGGATGAGGATAATGGTATTGCTACGACATCAAAAATGGTTAAGTGTTTTAAATGTGGAATGTATGGGCATTATGCAAACAAATGCCCTAAGGGAAAGACTCATGAAGAGAATCAGTATGGTCATATGGGAAGTATTTATGTGGATGATGATGAAGAGACTACCAATGGTATGTGAGATGAAAGAATTGTTGAAGCTCGGTCAATGGTTTAAGAATGTAGTGGAATGATTACATGTTTATCATGTGTAATGTTGTATAAGTAATCTCATGGTACTATGGAATAAAGAGACATGTAAGGATTGTAACATTGTTGTCTGATTAATGTTACCAGTATCCATGAAAGGTTATTCAGATATTTTTGGAATGAATATGATATGCGCATAATGAAGGGATAAGGGGAAAATGAAATGTTTGACAGTATTCATGAGCTCATGATTGATATAAGGACTAAGTGATATCATGGTTTGAGTATATAGAATTTTGAGGATTTCGGTATGTGAAAAGTGTTAACTTTTAACTGCATTCAAGTTTTCACTAAGGTTCAATGGGTATTCAAGAGAGTACAAGATTAAGGCCTTTAAATGTTTTGAATGTGACCAACAAGATATATCTTATGATATATGGGGATCAACGATGGTATTAAATCTCTGGTAATCGTTTTCACTATGTTATGAGAATGGACTGCAGTATTATGAGCCTAATGATTGGAATGAATTATGTTGGACATAAGTTAGTATTGTTTAAGGATAGAAGTTTTTTTTCGATATTATTGATGGGATGTTATATTAATATAATTTTATAAAAAGGACAACCTGCAGGACGGGCGACAGCCCATCGCTACGGACAAGGCTGTGGGAATCGAACCCACAACCGAAGTGCGACTGGCCTTTATCGCCTACCACTGACCTACAGGAAGTCCCTGTTTAGTAGAAACTAGTTTTATTTTATTAAGCAGTATGATATGTGATGTATAAGTTCATTTTAGGAACCATATATGATTAATCTCACTATAGAATGACTTATGTATATTTAATAACTTTTGCTTACCTTTTGTTTGAGACAGATGGAATGACCCGTCATTCTATCACATGATCTGCTAACACTTCACGAATAACAAATTCAACTTCATTTATTTAAGAGATGAAGTGGAAATTGTTCAAGGCACGAACAACAGTGATATTGTATCAAAATAAAGTAAGTATTTATTCTAATTCAAATTTTCAACTTTAGGGAAATGATCTTGAAAACCAAAAATGTTGTCCTAGTGATCTTATACCTGATGAATCAGATGGTACCTTAGATCGTCACAAATTTATGGATTTGTGATTACTGGCTTTTCCATAGCCATGTTCTCTACCACTCTCCATCAGAACATGATGGTTAGATTTCTCTTCCATATCCATATTTTCACCTATGTGGAAACCCAGTGATTAGTTTATTTGGGTAATCGTTACATTTCATACTTTAGTTAGCCAAGTTTTTGTATTCCCTTTTACGATGTGGGTTTCTATTAAATAAACATTCAAATAGTAAACCATTTATAACCCCGACGAATTTCGAGGGCGAAATTCATTTTAAGGGGGGTAGAATGTAACAACCCAAGATTTTATAAAAAAAATATATTCTTTTTAATTTTATTAATGTCTTGTGTTGTACGCTACACCAAAAGGAGCTTGCACAACACACATCCTTGACTTGCCTTGCATTACACGCAATCGCGACCTTCCTCGATAGCGTGTGTAGTACGCAATACCGAGTTTCACTAAACAACGATATGCTATAAAAATATTATTAAAACTAGCCGTTATGAATAGTAATAACCACTTTTTGAAATCCAGTAAATCTTATTTTTCAAAATGAACTTTATTTTTGGATTCGGAGTATCGAATTTAGCCTAAGGTGAAATTTTGGTACTTTTCGGATAACTTTCATATTCTGATGAATAGTGAAAATTACTAAATTATAATTAAAAACAACTTTTTTAATAGAAATAATTAATAGTGATAAATCATTAATTTGAGTGGTTTTAAAGTATGTTTAGAATATATTTTTACAATTTAATACAATGTTGGTCATTGGATGTAATTTCACATTTAAACTAGACATAAACAAGTGTCAATCTTTTGATAGATATTGTTTCTTAAAAACACGCTATTTGTTTTAACAGCGGGATTTAATTATAAAATTAATTAATGCAACTTCTATGTTATGAATTTGGTAAAATAGACTTCATTTTTGAATTTGGAATATGAAATATAGCTTGGGATGAAATTTTGGCATTGTTCTGAAAAACATCAATTTTTGATGAATAGTGAAACTACTAAGTGGTAGGTTAAAAACTGAATTTTGCATAAAACTTAATTTTACCGCTTCTGTGAATGGAATTTCGAAAATCCGAGAGACACGGTTAATATCAAGGACTAAAATGTGGTTCAATAAGATGAAAATAATTTTTTGGTGAATAGTAACTTTTTACTTTTTTTTACCACGGTTAATAGTAAATAAGGTAACTAAGGGTAAATATGATATTAATATTACCCTACCACATGTCCTAATTCTATTGGACAAGTGTAATTCGACCAAAAACAAACTTAGGAATACAATATGACCATTTAGGCCCACTTGGATTAGATTAGGACATTTATTATTAATTTATTTAAAGAAGGGTTAAAATAGTTAAAATCAAAGTTTAATAAGTAAATCATTTTTAATATGGGGTTATACATAAGATAAATTCGACTATAAATATTCATTAGAAAGATAAAAAGATTTCATACATTATGGTATTTTATTTGTAATTTTTAGACATCAAATAATTTAATTTATTTATGACACAACGATGATGCAGTAATTATCTTATTAATGAAATATTGACATAATTGATGATATAAACACCAAAATAAATGTAATTTGAGACTTTTTATGAATTCCACTAATTTTCTAGGTTACTATGATATATTAATGTTGATTTAATCAACTTGGTTCGAACATTTAATTCTGTTATGACTTTCACAAAAATCATATATCAAATAGTGTCAAAATTGACACAAAATAGTTTTTAAATCAAATATTATATTATTAATTGTTATTGTATTCCTAAAAATCTAAGGTTCGGCCAAATGACTTAGATAAGGATATATATATTAATAATAAACAATTTGGGGTTCGTTTGGCAAGTTATAGTAAGTGTATTAACCATATAGTGTAAGAAAACAAAAAGACACGGTAAAAGTTAAATTATTTAACTTATAGTTAAATCTAATTGATAAGGTTAAAATAATACCCTAAACTTGTCTAAATCCTATTGGTTGATAGGATTTCGACCCATCCCCACTTTAGCTTCGAAATAAGACCCTTTGGAACCATTATAAACCGATTTTGACTTTAATATAAAATAATATTTTGAGATATTCCTAAGGTGCCCCTCTCCTCCCCTATAAAAGGACACCTCCTCCCCCTCCTCCTCACACCAATTTGAGCACTCAAGCTCGGCCAACCCCTGACAAAATCTCTTCTCCACTTCCCTAGAAACATCCTAGAGGTTCTGGTCTTACTCAAAGACCAATTTTAGTTCCCTAAGAGGAGGTCTCCAAAAGGCGCTTCAAAGAAGAGGTAATTACCGTTACCAATTCTTTCATCTTTATTTCTTCTTCCACTTCTTCTTCTTAGGTTGTTTCATTATGAAGTAATAAAATCAGTATCACTCATATACTGATATGTTATTATAAGTATGAAACAACCCTATTTCACCATCTATCCATCCTACGGAAAAAGAAATCACCGCGCGTGCGTACGTACGGAATACCGTCTCCACGCCGTGGTGTAATCTATTTTCCACCACCACCTTACATGGATGGGTATAACGGTGTAAAGAATAACTATACATAGTTATTAAAACATCATATTGATTCTTATATATTGTATAATCCACTCCAATTCAATTCAATATTTATAGAAATGATATCATCGCTCGTGCGTACGTACGGACTACCGTCTCCACGACGCGATGAGATTCATTCTCCATGTTAACCATTTAAGAATGATTATAATGTATATATAAGAAATAATAATGAAATATATGACATTATAAAGCTACTGGATTTATGTATATATATACATATGTATGTCATCTACTTACTTCCATTTCAAGACAATAAGGAAAGGAAAACAGCGTTCATGCGTACGTACGGACTACCGTCTCCATGAACGGTGTTTTTCATTTTATTTATCTACCTATTATATATATATATATACTGAATATATATGATATATAAATCATATTTTATATTCTGGAAGTAAGTAAATCATGATATAAGTAATAATGATATCAAGAACAACAAGTCAAAACACCTACGATAAATGAAACGATTTTACCCAAAACGCTTCTTTAACATGGAATTTACAAAAGAACGGGTAATATAATGTCATAAGTGAACCATATATGATATCATAACAATGAATATGATTCTGTAATAAGTCAATAACATGATTTAAATCATTATACAGGAGGTTCGGACACTTACAAAGCAAGTCGGACCTAAGGTAAGGGAAATATCACAATCTCATTTTTATCCGAGATTGTTTTTACTTTGGTAATTACTGGGGTGTATTTTATCATCCACATCCATGTTTCCTCAATATGTAATGTTATTTACATCCACCTACAATTGTTTAAATCCAATTTTACCCTTCGGTGAGTTTTTAGTAAAAGATATGAAAGGAATCTTTTGTACGAGGTAATTTTTGACTTTTCCGACAAAAGTACGAGAAGAATGTTTTTTTTAACTTAAACGGCACGAACGGATTTTTACGGTTTTATAAAGCCTTATTTTTATGAAGATTCCTCCAAAAGATTTCATGACTATTTTCAATAAAATCTCTTTCTTTTAAAAATTTCATGATGTTTTGTGAAAAGAAATTGATTTTGAAGAAGAAAGGATATTTTCCTCAAGAATTCATTTCAAGTGTTTTATCAGAATTATTTTCCATCTAAGATAATAAAGGGTTCTGTTTCTATCCATATTTTTACATTGATTTGACTATGTTGTGATGGAATTATGTTTATGAATTCCTTTATCTTATATGAATGGTTTTATGATGTCATGTTGTTTAAGAATCCCATTTTTATTACATGGGTTATGCTATGATGTATGGTTTATGATTTTGTGGCACACATAAGAATGGTATCATTATGAGATGGGTGGGACCTATATCTCCCTCCAATGCATTGGGTAAAGATTTCATATCTCCTGAGATAGACATGGCTGGAATGGTAGGTTATACCGGTTCAGTGAAACAGGACTGAAACGATGATTACTCGATTCAGAAAGGGACTTTGTCCACTAAGATAGTCTTGGCAATGAGTTTTGACTAACAAGAAATGATTCTCTATGATTATGTGTGTATGCCACAATGAGTAATGTTTTGAGTTATGGTTTCATTTTCACTACTATGATTTATCCCATGTTATTAAATTATGCTCTCTTTTGCAGGTTAAGATTTCCAAAAATGTTATGTTCTTATGAAAATTATGTGATTGATATTTCTTTTGTTTACCCTTACTGAGCATTTGAGCTCACCCTTTTATGTTTTCTTTTCCCCAGGATATAAAGAAAGGTTTTAGGTAGAAAAAACAGGGAAGATCTTTATGGGAGATATTGAAGATCTTTCACCACGATTAGAAGATTACGTTCCAAGTTTCCAAAGACACTAAACTATTACGATCCTTGTGTGTGTGTTTTTGTTATGTACTAAGTATTCCGCAAATGTAATGTAATGTCCATGTACGTCAAGATACGGGTCTCTACAGTTGGTATCAGAGGAAAGGTTTAGTCAACCTTTGGAAACTAGGACGCGAAAACGTTAGTAAGATCCCTAGAGATATTTCTAAGGTATGTCTAGGGATGCCCCTAAGGATAAGTATACGTATAGGATATAGTTCTAGAACTATGGTAACGATATTAGATTAAACCAAAGATTATAGATATTTAAGTTACTCCCCCTTTATTACGATTTTTGCATCTAACACTATTCTGTTTGGGTTTTAGAAAATGGCTGGAAACAAGATGATTCACAATAATGGAGGATATGATGGACAATGGAATGATATTCTTCATGAGCAACCAAATGAAATGGGATTTGGATGTCCAAACATCATTATTATGCCGAATCAGCAATCTCACAACATGATCAATAAAGTAAAATTTGGTAAGTTTCCTGACTCGACTAATAAGAGAAAGATGGAGTTCCATGATGATCATAGAGGAAAGAAAGTTCAATTTCCCCTATGTAAATCATGTGGGAAGAGGCATCAAGGAGAATGTTTCAAGGGAACTGGAAGATGCTTTGGGTGTGGAAAAGAAGGACACAAAGCAAGTAAGTGCAAAGGAAAAAGGTTCAGTTAATACCAGGGATGAGGATAATGGTATTGCTACGACATCAAAAATGGTTAAGTGTTTTAAATGTGGAATGTATGGGCATTATGCAAACAAATGCCCTAAGGGAAAGACTCATGAAGAGAATCAGTATGGTCATATGGGAAGTATTTATGTGGATGATGATGAAGAGACTACCAATGGTATGTGAGATGAAAGAATTGTTGAAGCTCGGTCAATGGTTTAAGAATGTAGTGGAATGATTACATGTTTATCATGTGTAATGTTGTATAAGTAATCTCATGGTACTATGGAATAAAGAGACATGTAAGGATTGTAACATTGTTGTCTGATTAATGTTACCAGTATCCATGAAAGGTTATTCAGATATTTTTGGAATGAAGATGATATGCGCATAATGAAGGGATAAGGGGAAAATGAAATGTTTGACAGTATTCATGAGCTCATGATTGATATAAGGACTAAGTGATATCATGGTTTGAGTATATAGAATTTTGAGGATTTCGGTATGTGAAAAGTGTTAACTTTTAACTGCATTCAAGTTTTCACTAAGGTTCAATGGGTATTCAAGAGAGTACAAGATTAAGGCCTTTAAATGTTTTGAATGTGACCAACAAGATATATCTTATGATATATGGGGATCAACGATGGTATTAAATCTCTGGTAATCGTTTTCACTATGTTATGAGAATGGACTGCAGTATTATGAGCCTAATGATTGGAATGAATTATGTTGGACATAAGTTAGTATTGTTTAAGGATAGAAGTTTTTTTTCGATATTATTGATGGGATGTTATAGTAATATAATTTTATAAAAAGGACAACCTGCAGGACGGGCGACAGCCCATCGCTTCGGACAAGGCTGTGGGAATCGAACCCACAACCGAAGTGCGACTGGCCTTTATCGCCTACCACTGACCTACAGGAAGTCCCTGTTTAGTAGAAACTAGTTTTATTGTATTAAGCAGTATGATATGTGATGTATAAGTTCATTTTAGGAACCATATATGATTAATCTCACTATAGAATGACTTAAGTATATTTAATAACTTTTGCTTACCTTTTGTTTGAGACAGATGGAATGACCCGTCATTCTATCACATGATCTGCTAACACTTCACAAATAACAAATTCAACTTCATTTATTTAAGAGATGAAGTGGAAATTGTTCAAGGCACGAACAACAGTGATATTGTATCAAAATAAAGTAAGTATTTATTCTAATTCAAATTTTCAACTTTAGGGAAATGATCTTGAAAACCAAAAATGTTGTCCTAGTGATCTTATACCTGATGAATCAGATGGTACCTTAGATCGTCACAAATTTATGGATTTGTGATTACTGGCTTTTCCATAGCCATGTTCTCTACCACTCTCCATCAGAACATGATGGTTAGATTTCTCTTCCATATCCATATTTTCACCTATGTGGAAACCCAGTGATTAGTTTATTTGGGCAATCGTTACATTTCATACTTTAGTTAGCCAAGTTTTTGTATTCCCTTTTACGATGTGGGTTTCTATTAAATAAACATTCAAATAGTAAACCATTTATAACCCCGACGAATTTCGAGGGCGAAATTCATTTTAAGGGGGGTAGAATGTAACAACCCAAGATTTTATAAAAAAAATATATTCTTTTTAATTTTATTAATGTCTTGTGTTGTACGCTACACCAAAAGGAGCTTGCACAACACACATCCTTGACTTGCCTTGCATTACACGCAATCACGACCTTCCTCGATAGCGTGTGTAGTACGCAATACCGAGTTTCACTAAACAACGATATGCTATAAAAATATTATTAAAACTAGCCGTTATGAATAGTAATAACCACTTTTTGAAATCCAGTAAATCTTATTTTTCAAAATGAACTTTATTTTTGGATTCGGAGTATCGAATTTAGCCTAAGGTGAAATTTTGGTACTTTTCGGATAACTTTCATATTCTGATGAATAGTGAAAATTACTAAATTATAATTAAAAACAACTTTTTTAATAGAAATAATTAATAGGGATAAATCATTAATTTGAGTGGTTTTAAAGTATGTTTAGAATATATTTTTACAATTTAATACAATGTTGGTCATTGGATGTAATTTCACATTTAAACTAGACATAAACAAGTGTCAATCTTTTGATAGATATTGTTTCTTAAAAACACGCTATTTGTTTTAACAGCGGGATTTAATTATAAAATTAATTAATGCAACTTCTATGTTATGAATTTGGTAAAATAGACTTCATTTTGGAATTTGGAATATGAAATATAGCTTGGGATGAAATTTTGGCATTGTTCTGAAAAACATCATTTTTTGATGAATAGTGAAACTACTAAGTGGTAGGTTAAAAACTGAATTTTGCATAAAACTTAATTTTACCGCTTCTATGAATGGAATTTCGAAAATCCGAGAGACACGGTTAATATCAAGGACTAAAATGTGGTTCAATAAGATGAAAATAATTTTTTGATGAATAGTAACTTTTTACTTTTTTTACCACGGTTAATAGTAAATAAGGTAACTAAGGGTAAATATGATATTAATATTACCCTAACACATGTCCTAATTCTATTGGACAAGTGTAATTCGACCAAAAACAAACTTAGGAATAAAATATGACCATTTAGGCCCACTTGGATTAGATTAGGACATTTATTATTAATTTATTTAAAGAAGGGTTAAAATAGTTAAAATCAAAGTTTAATAAGTAAATCATTTTTAATATGGTGTTATACATAAGATAAATTCGACTATAAATATTCATTAGAAAGCTAAAAAGATTTCATACATTATGGTATTTTATTTGTAATTTTTAGACATCAAATAATTTAATTTATTTATGACACAACGATGATGCAGTAATTATCTTATTAATGAAATATTGACATAATTGATGATATAAACACCAAAATAAATGTAATTTGAGACTTTTTATTAATTCCACTAATTTTCTAGGTTACTATGATATATTGATGTTGATTTAATCAACTTGGTTCGAACATTTAATTCTGTTATGACTTTCACAAAAATCATATATCAAATAGTGTCAAAATTGACACAAAATAGTTTTTAAATCAAATATTATATTTTTAATTGTTATTGTATTCCTAAAAATATAAGGTTCGGCCAAATGACTTAGATAAGGATATATATATTAATAATAAACAATTTGGGGTTCGTTTGGCAAGTTATAGTAAGTGTATTAACCATATAGTGTAAGAAAACAAAAAGACACGGTAAAAGTTAAATTATTTAACTTATAGTTAAATCTAATTGATAAGGTTAAAATAATACTCTAAACTTGTCTAAATCCTATTGGTTGATAGTATTTCGACCCATCCCCACTTTAGCTTAGAAATAAGACCCTTTGGAACCATTATAAACCGATTTTGACTTTAATATAAAATAATATTTTGAGATATTCCTAAGGTGCCCCTCTCCTCCCCTATAAAAGGACACCTCCTCCCCCTCCTCCTCACACCAATTTGAGCACTCAAGCTCGGCCAACCCCTGCCAAAATCTCTTCTCCACTTCCCTAGAAACATCCTAGAGGTTCTGGTCTTACTCAAAGACAAATTTTAGTTCCCTAAGAGGAGGTCTCCAAAAGGCGCTTCAAAGAAGAGGTAATTACCGTTACCAATTCTTTCATCTTTATTTCTTCTTCCACTTCTTCTTCTTAGGTTGTTTCATTATGAAGTAATAACATCAGTATCACTCATATACTGATATGTTATTATAAGTATGAAACAACCCTATTTCACCCTCTATCCATCCTACGGAAAAAGAAATCACCGCGCGTGCGTACGTACGGAATACCGTCTCCACGCCGTGGTGTAATCTATTTTCCACCACCACCTTACATGGATGGGTATAATGGTGTAAAGAATAACTATAAATAGTTATTACAACATCATATTGATTCTGATATATTGTATAATCCACTCCAATTCAATTCAATATTTATAGAAATGATATCATCGCTCGTGCGTACGTACGGACTACCGTCTCCACGACGCGATGAGATTCATTCTCCATGTTAACCATTTAAGAATGATTATAATGTATATATAAGAAATAATAATGAAATATATGAAATTATAAAGCTAATGGATTTATGTATATATATACATATGTATGTCATCTACTTACTTCCATTTCAAGACAATAAGGAAAGGAAAACAGCGTTCATGCGTACGTACGGACTACCGTCTCCATGAACGGTGTTTTTCATTTTATTTATCTACCTATTATATATATATATACTGAATATATATGATATATAAATCATATTTTATATTCTGGAAGTAAGTAAATCATGATATAAGTAATAATGATATCAAGAACAACAAGTCAAAACACCTACGATAAATGAAACGATTTTACCCAAAACGCTTCTTTAACATGGAATTTACAAAAGAACGGGTAATATAATGTCATAAGTGAACCATATATGATATCATAACAATGAATATGATTCTGTAATAAGTCAATAACATGATTTAAATCATTATACAGGAGGTTCGGACACTTACAAAGCAAGTCGGACCTAAGGTAAGGGAAATATCACAATCTCATTTTTATCCGAGATTGTTTTTACTTTGGTAATTACTGGGGTGTATTTTATCATCCACATCCATGTTTCCTCAATATGTAATGTTATTTACATCCACCTACAATTGTTTAAATCCAATTTTACCCTTCGGTGAGTTTTTAGTAAAAGATATGAAAGGAATCTTTTGTACGAGGTAATTTTTGACTTTTCCGACAAAAGTACGAGAAGAATGTTTTTTTTAACTTAAACGGCACGAACGGATTTTTACGGTTTTATAAAGCCTTATTTTTATGAAGATTCCTCCAAAATATTTCATGACTATTTTCAATAAAATCTCTTTCTTTTAAAAATTTCATGATGTTTTGTGAAAAGAAATTGATTTTGAAGAAGAAAGGATATTTTCCTCAAGAATTCATTTCAAGTGTTTTATCAGAATTATTTTCCATCTAAGATAATAAAGGGTTCTGTTTCTATCCATATTTTTACATTGATTTGACTATGTTGTGATGGAATTATGTTTATGAATTCCTTTATCTTATATGAATGGTTTTATGATGTCATGTTGTTTAAGAATCCCATTTTTATTACATGGGTTATGCTATGATGTATGGTTTATGATTTTGTGGCACACATAAGAATGGTATCATTATGAGATGGGTGGGACCTATATCTCCCTCCAATGCATTGGGTAAAGATTTCATATCTCCTGAGATAGACATGGCTGGAATGGTAGGTTATACCGGTTCAGTGAAACAGGACTGAAACGATGATTACTCGATTCAGAAAGGGACTTTGTCCACTAAGATAGTCTTGGCAATGAGTTTTGACTAACAAGAAATGATTCTCTATGATTATGTGTGTATGCCACAATGAGTAATGTTTTAAGTTATGGTTTCATTTTCACTACTATGATTTATCCCATGTTATTAAATTATGCTCTCTTTTGCAGGTTAAGATTTCCAAAAATGTTATGTTCTTATGAAAATTATGTGATTGATATTTCTTTTGTTTACCCTTACTGAGCATTTGAGCTCACCCTTTTATGTTTTCTTTTCCCCAGGATATAAAGAAAGGTTTTAGGTAGAAAAAACAGGGAAGATCTTTATGGGAGATATTGACGATCTTTCACCACGATTAGAAGATTACGTTCCAAGTTTCCAAAGACACTAAACTATTACGATCCTTGTGTGTGTGTTTTTGTTATGTACTAAGTATTCCGCAAATGTAATGTAATGTCCATGTACGTCAAGATACGGGTCTCTACAGTTGGTATCAGAGGAAAGGTTTAGTCAACCTTTGGAAACTAGGACGCGAAAACGTTAGTAAGATCCCTAGAGATATTTCTAAGGTATGTCTAGGGATGCCCCTAAGGATAAGTATACGTATAGGATATAGTTCTAGAACTATGGTAACGATATTAGATTAAACCAAAGATTATAGATATTTAAGTTACTCCCCCTTTATTACGATTTTTGCATCTAACACTATTCTGTTTGGGTTTTAGAAAATGGCTGGAAACAAGATGATTCACAATAATGGAGGATATGATGGACAATGGAATGATATTCTTCATGAGCAACCAAATGAAATGGGATTTGGATGTCCAAACATCATTATTATGCCGAATCAGCAATCTCACAACATGATCAATAAAGTAAAATTTGGTAAGTTTCCTGACTCGACTAATAAGAGAAAGATGGAGTTCCATGATGATCATAGAGGAAAGAAAGTTCAATTTCCCCTATGTAAATCATGTGGGAAGAGGCATCAAGGAGAATGTTTCAAGGGAACTGGAAGATGCTTTGGGTGTGGAAAAGAAGGACACAAAGCAAGTAAGTGCAAAGTAAAAAGGTTCAGTTAATACCAGGGATGAGGATAATGGTATTGCTACGACATCAAAAATGGTTAAGTGTTTTAAATGTGGAATGTATGGGCATTATGCAAACAAATGCCCTAAGGGAAAGACTCATGAAGAGAATCAGTATGGTCATATGGGAAGTATTTATGTGGATGATGATGAAGAGACTACCAATGGTATGTGAGATGAAAGAATTGTTGAAGCTCGGTCAATGGTTTAAGAATGTAGTGGAATGATTACATGTTTATCATGTGTAATGTTGTATAAGTAATCTCATGGTACTATGGAATAAAGAGACATGTAAGGATTGTAACATTGTTGTCTGATTAATGTTACCAGTATCCATGAAAGGTTATTCAGATATTTTTGGAATGAAGATGATATGCGCATAATGAAGGGATAAGGGGAAAATGAAATGTTTGACAGTATTCATGAGCTCATGATTGATATAAGGACTAAGTGATATCATGGTTTGAGTATATAGAATTTTGAGGATTTCGGTATGTGAAAAGTGTTAACTTTTAACTGCATTCAAGTTTTCACTAAGGTTCAATGGGTATTCAAGAGAGTACAAGATTAAGGCCTTTAAATGTTTTGAATGTGACCAACAAGATATATCTTATGATATATGGGGATCAACGATGGTATTAAATCTCTGGTAATCGTTTTCACTATGTTATGAGAATGGACTGCAG
Organism: Viscum album; assembly: GCA_963277665.1. Classification (NCBI taxonomy): domain Eukaryota; kingdom Viridiplantae; phylum Streptophyta; class Magnoliopsida; order Santalales; family Viscaceae; genus Viscum; species Viscum album. Next base: position 932,065,611 of record OY728125.1, read on the forward strand.
TATTATGAGCCTAATGATTGGAATGAATTATGTTGGACATAAGTTAGTATTGTTTAAGGATAGAAGTTTTTTTTCGATATTATTGATGGGATGTTATAGTAATATAATTTTATAAAAAGGACAACCTGCAGGACGGGCGACAGCCCATCGCTTCGGACAAGGCTGTGGGAATCGAACCCACAACCGAAGTGCGACTGGCCTTTATCGCCTACCACTGACCTACAGGAAGTCCCTGTTTAGTAGAAACTAGTTTTATTGTATTAAGCAGTATGATATGTGATGTATAAGTTCATTTTAGGAACCATATATGATTAATCTCACTATAGAATGACTTAAGTATATTTAATAACTTTTGCTTACCTTTTGTTTGAGACAGATGGAATGACCCGTCATTCTATCACATGATCTGCTAACACTTCACAAATAACAAATTCAACTTCATTTATTTAAGAGATGAAGTGGAAATTGTTCAAGGCACGAACAACAGTGATATTGTATCAAAATAAAGTAAGTATTTATTCTAATTCAAATTTTCAACTTTAGGGAAATGATCTTGAAAACCAAAAATGTTGTCCTAGTGATCTTATACCTGATGAATCAGATGGTACCTTAGATCGTCACAAATTTATGGATTTGTGATTACTGGCTTTTCCATAGCCATGTTCTCTACCACTCTCCATCAGAACATGATGGTTAGATTTCTCTTCCATATCCATATTTTCACCTATGTGGAAACCCAGTGATTAGTTTATTTGGGTAATCGTTACATTTCATACTTTAGTTAGCCAAGTTTTTGTATTCCCTTTTACGATGTGGGTTTCTATTAAATAAACATTCAAATAGTAAACCATTTATAACCCCGACGAATTTCGAGGGCGAAATTCATTTTAAGGGGGGTAGAATGTAACAACCCAAGATTTTATAAAAAAAATATATTCTTTTTAATTTTATTAATGTCTTGTGTTTTACGCTACACCAAAAGGAGCTTGCACAACACACATCCTCGACTTGCCTTGCATTACACGCAATCACGACCTTCCTCGATAGCGTGTGTAGTACGCAATACCGAGTTTCACTAAACAACGATATGCTATAAAAATATTATTAAAACTAGCCGTTATGAATAGTAATAACCACTTTTTGAAATCCAGTAAATCTTATTTTTCAAAATGAACTTTATTTTTGGATTCGGAGTATCGAATTTAGCCTAAGGTGAAATTTTGGTACTTTTCGGATAACTTTCATATTCTGATGAATAGTGAAAATTACTAAATTATAATTAAAAACAACTTTTTTAATAGAAATAATTAATAGGGATAAATCATTAATTTGAGTGGTTTTAAAGTATGTTTAGAATATATTTTTACAATTTAATACAATGTTGGTCATTGGATGTAATTTCACATTTAAACTAGACATAAACAAGTGTCAATCTTTTGATAGATATTGTTTCTTAAAAACACGCTATTTGTTTTAACAGCGGGATTTAATTATAAAATTAATTAATGCAACTTCTATGTTATGAATTTGGTAAAATAGACTTCATTTTGGAATTTGGAATATGAAATATAGCTTGGGATGAAATTTTGGCATTGTTCTGAAAAACATCATTTTTTGATGAATAGTGAAACTACTAAGTGGTAGGTTAAAAACTGAATTTTGCATAAAACTTAATTTTACCGCTTCTGTGAATGGAATTTCGAAAATCCGAGAGACACGGTTAATATCAAGGACTAAAATGTGGTTCAATAAGATGAAAATAATTTTTTGATGAATAGTAACTTTTTACTTTTTTTACCACGGTTAATAGTAAATAAGGTAACTAAGGGTAAATATGATATTAATATTACCCTAACACATGTCCTAATTCTATTGGACAAGTGTAATTCGACCAAAAACAAACTTAGGAATAAAATATGACCATTTAGGCCCACTTGGATTAGATTAGGACATTTATTATTAATTTATTTAAAGAAGGGTTAAAATAGTTAAAATCAAAGTTTAATAAGTAAATCATTTTTAATATGGGGTTATACATAAGATAAATTCGACTATAAATATTCATTAGAAAGATAAAAAGATTTCATACATTATGGTATTTTATTTGTAATTTTTAGACATCAAATAATTTAATTTATTTATGACACAACGATGATGCAGTAATTATCTTATTAATGAAATATTGACATAATTGATGATATAAACACCCAAATAAATGTAATTTGAGACTTTTTATGAATTCCACTAATTTTCTAGGTTACTATGATATATTAATGTTGATTTAATCAACTTGGTTCGAACATTTAATTCTGTTATGACTTTCACAAAAATCATATATCAAATAGTGTCAAAATTGACACAAAATAGTTTTTAAATCAAATATTATATTTTTAATTGTTATTGTATTCCTAAAAATATAATGTTCGGCCACATGACTTAGATAAGGATATATATATTAATAATAAACAATTTGGGGTTCGTTTGGCAAGTTATAGTAAGTGTATTAACCATATAGTGTAAGAAAACAAAAAGACACGGTAAAAGTTAAATTATTTAACTTATAGTTAAATCTAATTGATAAGGTTAAAATAATACCCTAAACTTGTCTAAATCCTATTGGTTGATAGTATTTCGACCCATCCCCACTTTAGCTTAGAAATAAGACCCTTTGGAACCATTATAAACCGATTTTGACTTTAATATAAAATAATATTTTGAGATATTCCTAAGGTGCCCCTCTCCTCCCCTATAAAAGGACACCTCCTCCCCCTCCTCCTCACACCAATTTGAGCACTCAAGCTCGGCCAACCCCTGCCAAAATCTCTTCTCCACTTCCCTAGAAACATCCTAGAGGTTCTGGTCTTACTCAAAGACAAATTTTAGTTCCCTAAGAGGAGGTCTCCAAAAGGCGCTTCAAAGAAGAGGTAATTACCGTTACCAATTCTTTCATCTTTATTTCTTCTTCCACTTCTTCTTCTTAGGTTGTTTCATTATGAAGTAATAACATCAGTATCACTCATATACTGATATGTTATTATAAGTATGAAACAACCCTATTTCACCCTCTATCCATCCTACGGAAAAAGAAATCACCGCGCGTGCGTACGTACGGAATACCGTCTCCACGCCGTGGTGTAATCTATTTTCCACCACCACCTTACATGGATGGGTATAATGGTGTAAAGAATAACTATACATAGTTATTACAACATCATATTGATTCTTATATATTGTATAATCCACTCCAATTCAATTCAATATTTATAGAAATGATATCATCGCTCGTGCGTACGTACGGACTACCGTCTCCACGACGCGATGAGATTCATTCTCCATGTTAACCATTTAAGAATGATTATAATGTATATATAAGAAATAATAATGAAATATATGAAATTATAAAGCTAATGGATTTATGTATATATATACATATGTATGTCATCTACTTACTTCCATTTCAAGACAATAAGGAAAGGAAAACAGCGTTCATGCGTACGTACGGACTACCGTCTCCATGAACGGTGTTTTTCATTTTATTTATCTACCTATTATATATATATATATACTGAATATATATGATATATAAATCATATTTTATATTCTGGAAGTAAGTAAATCATGATATAAGTAATAATGATATCAAGAACAACAAGTCAAAACACCTACGATAAATGAAACGATTTTACCCAAAACGCTTCTTTAACATGGAATTTACAAAAGAACGGGTAATATAATGTCATAAGTGAACCATATATGATATCATAACAATGAATATGATTCTGTAATAAGTCAATAACATGATTTAAATCATTATAAAGGAGGTTCGGACACTTACAAAGCAAGTCGGACCTAAGGTAAGGGAAATATCACAATCTCATTTTTATCCGAGATTGTTTTTACTTTGGTAATTACTGGGGTGTATTTTATCATCCACATCCATGTTTCCTCAATATGTAATGTTATTTACATCCAACTACAATTGTTTAAATCCAATTTTACCCTTCGGTGAGTTTTTAGTAAAAGATATGAAAGGAATCTTTTGTACGAGGTAATTTTTGACTTTTCCGACAAAAGTACGAGAAGAATGTTTTTTTTAACTTAAACGGCACGAACGGATTTTTACGGTTTTATAAAGCCTTATTTTTATGAAGATTCCTCCAAAATATTTCATGACTATTTTCAATAAAATCTCTTTCTTTTAAAAATTTCATGATGTTTTGTGAAAAGAAATTGATTTTGAAGAAGAAAGGATATTTTCCTCAAGAATTCATTTCATGTGTTTTATCAGAATTATTTTCCATCTAAGATAATAAAGGGTTCTGTTTCTATCCATATTTTTACATTGATTTGACTATGTTGTGATGGAATTATGTTTATGAATTCCTTTATCTTATATGAATGGTTTTATGATGTCATGTTGTTTAAGAATCCCATTTTTATTACATGGGTTATGCTATGATGTATGGTTTATGATTTTGTGGCACACATAAGAATGGTATCATTATGAGATGGGTGGGACCTATATCTCCCTCCAATGAATTGGGTAAAGATTTCATATCTCATGAGATAGACATGGCTGGAATGGTAGGTTATACCGGTTCAGTGAAACAGGACTGAAACGAGGATTACTCGATTCAGAAAGGGACTTTGTCCACTAAGATAGTCTTGGCAATGAGTCTTGACTAACAAGAAATGATTCTCTATGATTATGTGTGTATGCCACAATGAGTAATGTTTTAAGTTATGGTTTCATTTTCACTACTATGATTTATCCCATGTTATGAAATTATGCTCTCTTTTGCAGGTTAAGATTTCCAAAAATGTTATGTTCTTATGAAAATTATGTGATTGATATTTCTTTTGTTTACCCTTACTGAGCATTTGAGCTCACCCTTTTATGTTTTCTTTTCCCCAGGATATAAAGAAAGGTTTTAGGTAGAAAAAACAGGGAAGATCTTTATGGGAGATATTGAAGATCTTTCACCACGATTAGAAGATTACGTTCCAAGTTTCCAAAGACACTAAACTATTACGATCCTTGTGTGTGTGTTTTTGTTATGTACTAAGTATTCCGCAAATGTAATGTAATGTCCATGTACGTCAAGATACGGGTCTCTACAATAATGATGTATTTGAGGTATATATTTGATATTATTAAAATATTTATCATTCTAAATGATAATATATCATTTATGTTCTTACCATTTTATTCACTGAAAAATTATAATTCCATTCATGTGCACATGTGGACTACCACATCACATGGATGATATATATATGTATATTAAAATAATTAATTTTCTATTAATAATATTATGATAATAATGGACAGATAAAATTATACATATCTTATTTATATAACTGTCTTTTAAAAGTGGATTTGTTACTCTTGTGTATGTACAACCAACCATCTACATGATTGTAACTTAGTTCGTTTTACCTAATAATCATTCTTGGTTATTTTTAAAAGTATAATTGATGAATATAAATGATATTTATTTTTTGATTTTTATTCTATATATGATGAAATAGAGACCATTATGACCTTATTTAACCTATCTAATTCATTTTGGGTTTATATACCAAATATTCTAATAATGTCTGACGTGAACATAAATGATTACGTAATTATTATAACATTTTATATAAGTGAGATAAAAGGAATAATAAACTTTTCAATGGTTTATAATAAAGTAAATAATTATCCTATGTTAATTATTCAATAATATAATGATCATAAGTGATGATCTAGACTCAATATAATGTACATTATTTTAAAAATTATATTATAATGTTTCACATAAAATAATTTTCTTCCATATCTATATATTGAAAACAAATTTTTTGGATGTGTTTTTATGGACATATATGATTTTAATTTTAAATATTATGTTTCATTAGACATTATTTCAAACCTTTTAAACATTAATTTTTAACAAAATGTTTTTACATTCATTAAAAATGAAAAAAAATAATGTTTTATTTTATCGTATATAGAGATAATAGATTTTCCTACAGCTATAAAAATTATTTTATGTTTGGTTTCGTCTGTAAGCATTAATGTTTTATTCCAAAAAAACCCTCCATCACTTTTTTGTAGGATTCTTTATAAAATTTCATTTAAATAAAACTTATATATCTATATACAAAAATATTTTTTATGGTTGAAAATAATGTTTTATGAATCAAGATTATTTTCATACCATTATAGTTCATAAGAATTGTATATGGTGATGGGTGGTTCCATTATAGCATGAGAATTTTGGAGTTGGCTATATCTCTCAAATTCATTGGATAAAATCATGAAATCTACTAAATAGGTTTCTCCTACAATATTATGGGAATATAAAATTGTGGTTATTCCATGTATAACCATGACAGTTATTTCCTGTGTAACTGTGATGGTTACTCCAAGTATATTCATGATGGATATTTCATATGTAACCATAATGGTTAATAAATATATATGATTGATATTAAAATGATTCCTCACATTACCTAAATGATTTATATATTCTTGAACTGGGTTTCATTGAAATATTATGATTTATCTTGATAAATATTAGTTTATAATTATTTCATTGGTTGAAATTATAACATTATGAATATTTTATTACGAAATTATCATGATTTAAAAGAATATATTTTGAGTTTTTTGTATTTAAATATTTTTTATGAAAAATTTTATAAAATGAATTGTATAGAATAATTGAGTCTCTAGGTAAGAAAATGTTTATTTTTTCTCACAATGTTTATTTTCTAAACGGGAAACATTTTATAAGTATTCATGGATGGAAAATTTCTTTCATTCATTTTAGGTTTATTAATTATTTTTTCTACTAATCCCATGTTTTCAAATGTTTTTCATATGGTTTATGTATTGGTAATGGAAATAAAAAAGTATTGTAAGAATTCATTTATATTATTCATGAGAAGAATATGTGTTTCATTTTTATTGATTTATATTATGGGAAAATGGATATTTAATAGAAGGGTCCACTTTTTAATATATAGGTTATAATTTAAGAGTTATGGACAAAATCTATTAAACTATAACCATAAAATATATTTATGAATATAAAAAGGTGAATTTGAGTATTAATTTACAAAAACATTTAATGTTCAAGGTATGTTGATTGTAGTCAGTTATCTAATGGATGGTATATATAGTGGTTGTGAATATAGTGTTGCTGATATAATATTTTTGTTAATGTAATGGAATTTTCTATTCATATATTTTTAGTCTGTCGTGGTTAGTAATATTGTAGTGTCATAGTAGTGATGTGTTAGATGACTGACTTGTCATAGAAATTTGTTTCTAGTTTATAGATTATGTATTTAGAAATTTTACCAAATATTTATTGATTATTATTGGGGGAGAGACATTTCTTTCAACATTAATCGGTGGTGATAGTCCCATATATGTTTCCAAATTTGATATAGGCTTGTAATTATGGTTTTTAATCTATTATAATTTGTGATTGAGTATTATTTTTTAATGGAGAAGATATTTTTTCCAAATTTAGGAAGTACGTCGTTAATTACTATTTTAAGATAGTTATATCTTCTTTTCTTCAAATTGAATGTTTCAATGTAAATACAAATAAAATACCACCCTAGATGAGATTGGTTTCACTTTTGTATATCCAAATAAGATTTTCGGGATTCCTCATTAATTGAAAACTATTTCTAATCAAAATATGATGAGGTTATCTATATAGGTTGTGATTTATGAGGAATCAGGAGTTATTATGGGGTCTAGAGAAAAATATTTCTCTAATCTGAATGGTAAGGATCTATCCAAATAATATTGTACAATATTAGGCAACAAAAGTTTAGTTGTTTTATTTTGGAATATTTTAACAAGTCAATGTTTTCTTCGGATGATCTCTTTTGTAGGTTTCATGAATGAGTGAAAATAAAAAAAACTTATTTGTTATATAATAGAATAAATACATTTAACGATATTAAATAGTGAAAACAAATTTCCGAAAAATGTGATAAAGGATATATTTTAATAAGGGATCAATTGACCTTTTCCTTGAGAAATATATGCGGGGTTATATTTTTTTGAAATAAATAATAGAAATGATCATACATAGTATGAAAATTATACATCCCTATAGGTATTTCAATATTGGTTCATAATCATTCTTATTTTGTTATCTAGAGTATTCCAACATAGATCAATTGTTATTATATGGTGGTCATTTAACATATTTACAAATGATGGGCACTATAAAACTCAAATATATGGTAAAATCATTGTTGAGACATTTCAGGATATATTAATGTGGTTATTATTTTCTATTCATTCTATATAATTGGATAGAAAATTGATGAAGAGAATAAAAACGTCTCAAAAAAATTGAAATTTTTATTCTATTAAGTTATTTCTTCTTAATAGAGAATTATCCAATTATTATAGGAATTATAGACAATGTTCCCTTTATATATAGTTATATATTATGTTTAATCAGTGATCAAACCTGAAATGGACTTCTATTTTTGTTATATTAGCTCAAATTTTCATGTGAGTTTCATTACGATGTCCCTCATTTAACATCTCAAGTTATTTTCATTTTTCCGTAAGAAAATTTTTGAATGGAATGAGAATATAAGGAACTAAATTTTTACCAATTAGATTTTAGATCCTTTTTTATAGTCCCATGCCTCTAAAAATGTAAAAGACAATATTATCTTTTGAAATTGATTAATGAAATATATTTTTTGGATATATTGATATAATTGAATGGTTATTAAACTTTCAGTATGATTTTGGGAATTTTAGAGAAAAAAATGAGGTATTAAACATATACTAATTAAATAAATATTTATCTCATGATAATGGACTATGTTCAATCCTAAAAAATTTAGGATGTAAATTAAAAGAAACCTCTATTATGTCTGTAATGGATAATTTTAACTAAGAGATATATAATTTATGTTCTTGGGTGTTGGACTATGAGATAACTATTTTTTTCTATTTATTAAAAATTCTAGTTGACCTAGAAAACACAACATAAAATACCTATTTTAATTCTATTATAGGTATATCCATATGTTTTTATCTAAACACTAGAGAGGTTTTGTTATGATATATTGTATAATGTTTTTGGTAACCATGATAGAATTCATTGATCAAGAATAAGATACATAATGTTGAGCAACAAAAAATTAATCATTTATTGATGGAAAAACTAATCTAGTTATGATGAATTTCTAATGTAGTTTGTGTTTTTTTTCATGTCACAATTATTCATGATATCCAATAAAAACTAATTTTATTTCATTTATATTTCATGATTTTATGTCCATAAAATATGTATTTAAATTGTGATGTTGAATTTGGAAATTTTCTCCATTAATTATTTGACATTAGAGATCTATCACACATTAGATAGTGAATATAGTATCATGGAATCTAGAAACAACTTATACCCCCTCCCCCCAATTTTCCATAATTCTTTTCACACTCACTCACAAAAATCATTAAAAATGATAGTTTGATGATTATAGAACATAAAAATTAATTATAATACAACAATAATGTAACCACTATTATGGATTGTGATATTAGCATTATGGATAGTCAATTTTAGTAATGAGGTTCTTTACGAATACAATAGGTGAAAGAACATTACCAAAGGAATGGGGAATTGAATTGTTGAATGGAAGTGTTTTAGGGGGAATTAAAGTCTCCTAAAAACATATTTCATGAAGTTTCATCAGTGAAGGATGAACATAAAACAGTCAGTAGTGATGTTAAGATAATGGATAAGGCATTGGTAGTGTTCTTATATTCCCTATAGGTAATTATTTTCATAGAAGTGTGATGTAAATTTATCTAGGGTTTAGATTTATAAATTATTTGATCACACAATATGTAGTTAATAGAACCCACATTGGGTATATCTATAATGGTAAGAATGGTTTTAAGTTTAATTATTATATCCCTCATGATGTAGTTCAAGTGCATGTCAAATGAAGTCCAAGGTAACTAGCATCATTCTTTACATGATGTATAGGTATAACTAGCCATTTGTCTTTGCAAAACATGTGGGATATTATACTTGTTGTGTAACACAACCTCAAATTACACTATTATTGGATGATATTATATGTAACCCATAGAGTCGTTCACTATATGTAATTCATCAGACACATACTTTTGTTTGTATTTTACACAGAATATAGATATAATTGTAAAACATAAATTTATAATTGTGGATACAAGATGTGTTCCCCCAAAAAAATTGTGTACATTTAAAATCATTTTTATTTTCATATTGCCTTTCACAACACATGGATTTAGACACAAATGTATTCACCCTAAGAATTTATCAATGGAGAACATGATGGGATATGTCTTTTTGGAATCATAGGTATGATTAAGGGTGAAATAGGTAGTCTGTTTTCATATATTTATTTCATCGATGATGGTGATATTCTATAGATTTTAAGGAAGACATATGGTTAAGAACATTCCATGTTATATTTTATTGATAGGGTGAATCTCTGCACCATTTTTATCAAGCGTTCGAACTCTGGGCTGTCCGTTTTATTGATATAGTATGGGTTTAATACACCCTTATACTAAATAAGTTGTGGGTATACCGAAAAAAATGTTATATATAGAAACTCCCCTAGTAAAATGGGGCATGATTCCTCTATTCATCGAGTCATGAAATCCATTTTCTAGATGTGCTCTACTCAAACGGTCATATAAACATATTCTATGAGGCACATGGTTTTTAAAAGGGTTTGTTATTTATTAATGATAAGGAATTTCATTCCATTGACTGAAATCTATTCTGATAGAAGGTATGGGTTTCCCCACTATGTTAGTAGATAAATGTGAAGATAGTTTTGAATGTTAGGGTAAAGTACTACCTCGAATAATATGTATATTTTGGCGAGGAGAAACTCCATGATGTTGGTATTTGGGTCAAATTTTGAAGATAGGTTTTCATAGAATATTTGGATCCTTATAGCCTCACGATAACTTATACCCCCCATGGTTTCCTTAAATATGTGACTTCTATCTAGAATATCAACATTTGTATTTTAAATCCATTATTTATTTAAGATAACTTATTTTTTATTAGTGGTTATTCTTTATAAGGTTGATCTAAGACGACAAAAACTCACATATTTCCTAAATGATTCTAGTTATAGTGTATATCTGGATTCTGTGAACACTATTTAGATACTCTAATATTGTGAAGAATGATATGAGTTGTTGATTAATTTTACATTAGTTTTTTTTGGTGTTTTACTATGTATTTATTATACTCACCACTACAAAAGATTCAATCGCACACAAGTTTTATATATATATATGGACATTTCATAGTTCAGATATGGAGCATGGTTCAAGTGAATCATGATTAGAGTTAAACATTGATGGTTCATAGTGGATATTAGTGGTTTTGGAAAGGGGAATATAGTCAGATATTTATCATGGAGACATTATAATGAGGGGGAGTTATCCCACATATCATTTTCATCATGTTTGGATATATTTTCATTTTTATAGTTCACATGGTATTTTCCTCTAGGCTGGTATATTTATAATTTAATTTATCATCAATACATTATTTATATAATATATTTTTTTTATAAATATACTTTTTTATTTTTGGATATTTTATGAAATTGATATCGGTGGTCATTAATGATTATTACAGGGTAAGTCCTACTAAGTATATTATTGCCGCTTTTTGATATTCATAAGACACTAGAATATTGGAGGTGGGTTTTGGATGGTGCACATGGATTACCACCAACCTGGGAGGGGTATTAATAGATTCGTTCATGTATAAACATTTTAGTTAAATATTATTTTATGATAATTAAAGAGAACCTCTAGTAAAAAATTCATCCATAGTTTATCTCAATTAACAAGAGTTTGGATATCTTTAAAGTGACCTGATTCGCTATTTTGGGAAATAATTACTAAGTTGTATACCAGTTAAGATTCACAATTATATGCTATGATAGAGTTAAAATTATATACAAAATCCTATGTTACAAAATATTATATGTTATAATTTGTAGAAACTGATGGATTCACACCATGTTGTATTGTATGATATCACATATTATTGAGAGTGATTCAATCACACATTATAATATCACAAATCATATAATATGACATAAAAAACATATCATATTTAATATGTAAAAATATGATATTGATTGTTTCATTTTAAATGTTATTTTATGTATAAATTAATGCATAGAATAGTTTTCATACAACTTATGGGGAAGGAAAATGTTTTATATATAAACATGAGCATCATCACGTAGATATGATCATGTCATAGAACTCCATTTCTCCAACTCAACTCGAAGTATTCACAAAATTATAATTTATTTGGCCTCATTATATAGTTCTCATGGAATCTCATTAATATTTCATTTAATTTACTTTAACATTACATTAAATTCAAGTTTTTTCATTTTTTACAAGCATATGGTATCCTTCAATCAAAATAATTGAACACTTTAACACGCCATTTAATCTCCCATTAATCTCATCACATAAAATTCACATAATTAGTGATAGAAAATATGGATAAAGAGAGAATGGTGAAAAATTAATGTCCAAAAATCATGTTACACATACCATATGATTAACCCATACCACAACATTTTCTATATTCACATAGAATGCACTATGATATTTTTATTATATTTGAATAAAATTTATATATCATAGCTGAAAATATACCAATTAATGACATAATGTTTTCCTTTTGTTCGTTTATATATTACATTAAACCATATATAATGTCATAAAGTATGATATATCTAAAATACATCAAATGCATCCATGTATTTGGGGTGTATTCCCAATAATATATCACATTTCTTAAAGTCTTGTAGAATATTATCATTTTCAAATTTCAACATATCATATAAAATAACTTGTGAAGACTTATCAGTATTTTTTGTGGATATTTCGAAATACCATTTGGAAATATTTCACTAATTTATATTTTAATCAAATCATATGAAATATGTTATGAATATCGATCTAAAACACTATTTGGATAAATTCAAAAACACTTTCAGAAAATAAATCTTAGTTTCATAAAACATATATTCCATTAAATTAAATATACAGTGCGACTATAACAGACATTATTGTGTTAAAAAAGTCATGAATTCCCCAATCAATAAATTTTAGGAAATAATTTCATGTAGATTCGAATCCAATGTAATCAATATTTAATGAGGTCTAAAAAATAACAATGATTAACATTTATCATTATACTTATTTTAATAAAGTATATCACAAATAATTATGAATAGTAAGATGGTACCTTTGTTGACGAAATTGATTAACCATAGGAATATATTATTTAAACCATGTATTAATACTCATTCATTCCTTATTACCCTTATATAAACTCACCATATGAAAAAATAAATTCGTTTTCATTCACCTTGATAGTGGATCACATCACATTCCTATAACCCAATAGATAATAACAACAGATGTCATATACGGGATTAAAACAATGAAATACTTCATTATATTTCAACAATATCCCTGAATTTCATACTGATCATATGATATTAAATCTCTCATATTGATTAAACTCAAAGGATAACATGATCAAAATATACTCTAACATTAATTTATTAGATCAGCCTCAAAGTTATAGAATGTAATGCAATAAAGTATGACCATTCTCATTATATGGATATTGTATAAAAATAAGTATGGTGTTCAATATTAAAATTTTCCCACAAAAATAGAATATGCATAGTGTATGAAACAAAAATTTCTATAATTCATAAGGCTTCTAGGGAAAATAACTTTTTATATCATATGATCATATTATGCATCTCTATACAAAATTATTCCTATTTTGACCCTATTATTTCATAAGAATCAATAATACATTATGATTAAAATTAGTGTGGGATAACTCAATGTTATAAATCATGGGATTATTTAAAATTTTATTTGATAAATATATTCTTACAACATGAATGAAAGAAAAAATTTAGGTTCACTTTTTTTTAACATTATATATGCTACATTATTAAACTCCATTAATAATTATTAAAACAATCCATTCTTATGTTCCCATATAATAATATCCCATTTTATAGACAACCAAAGTGGCCTTATATTACCTAAAATATTAGGGATTTTTTAAAAATTATACATATCTTTGTAATTTTTAATGACTAAAACCTATTAAGAAAATATTATTAAAAAATTTTGGGATTTGGAATAATATTATATATGTTCATTACATTGAAAAAATAATAAAACTTCATTACATGAAGAAATATAATTTTATGATGTTTATAATTTTTTTCTACGTAGAATATTTATTAATTTTCCTCATAATTCATTGAAATTTTCATTTAAACATAATTTTTAGATAAATTTTGTAACCATATTTAATTACTCATATTATTATTCTTATTAGACTTACCATAAACTTTATAGTGATTTAAAGTTATAGTCACTATGATTTTAAAAAAATAATGTTTCAGTATTTCCCTCATAGCTATACTAAGATCAAATTTACTTGTACTGGCCTCATAAAAAATATAATTCAACTAAAATATAATTAAATGCTAAACATACTATTTTGTTTTTTGAAATAACATTTATTTCAATTTTTGGTAATATTTAACATATATTATACTGATAACCATATCTTTTATGATATTTTATTTGTTTGGATCATTATTCAAAATATAAAATGTTATTATATATAATATTCCAAATATGGGTGGTGGAAACTCCTTCCATATTATTTCAATAAATATCATTAATATATTATTTCAGATGGGATAACAAATATATTTATCCATGTTTTATATACAAGCATGTTATTTAATATTTTCCAACATAATCATGTGTATAAAAAATATAATCACTATGGTTGAGTAAAACCACTGTTTAAAATAACATCTCATCTCATATAAGAATAAAAAAAATTGAACAACCATTATTATGAACCATCATAACTTTTATGTAACTCAACATAATTAACTCATTGATCTATCAACTCTTCATCCAAAACATTAACATATACCTTAAAAACAATCAACCAACTCTCCATTAATTGGGAATTTCTATGAAGATTAATAAAATATTTTTTAATTTATAATTAGTATCATATACCCGTCAAAATATATAAATTAATTACTATAACATTATATTGTATCTGAACTCTGAAATACACTTATTTTAACTCATTTGGGTTTTTACCATATTTATCTTCAAAATATTAGGCTTCAAAAAATAAAACCAATCCCCCTCAATCTATAATCCTCCATTATATTTTTAGATCATGATCGAGTAATAAGAGTACGATAACAATAGTTTTCAAAACACGTTTTATTATTCTATTTTTATCATTATCAAGTTTTAAGTGATAATATAACACTAGAGATTGGAACTCCCATTTTATTCTCATATATCATATACAATTTTAGGATATTGGTTAAAAGTTTATTTAATATATTCACATTTTAAATCTTAATATATTATATAAATTTATTTATAGAAAATATAACCTTTTTTGTTTCTAGATCAATCATTACAGGACACCCCAGCCTATCCATGTTTTTAGAATACTAAATCATATTGAGTACATTATTAGACACTATAGTAACATTATATATCTTGAATATAAACTATCCTTTTATAACTTTTACCAATCATTCCTATAATAATCTTGATATATTCTTTTAAGGACATCTAGAATGATCCATATTTCTAGGTTTCATTTTCTACATAGGATCCATTGACAAGATCCAGAAACTGTATACATCTCATAAGTATTATAAATTATAATCAAACTAATAAATATCATTTTTCACTACATCACTAGAAAAATACTAAGGGGTTACTCAAGCATAAAAAATTTCCCTTATCAGATAACACATAATTATTTAATTTTTCAATTATTAATGATATTATATCTATTAGGCCTCCCCTTTTAATGGATTAATATATATTTCATATTTAATGCTAAAAATTCCATCATTATATTAAAAAATATTTATTCATATGTGTATCTGGTTTTACATTAATTTAACATAGACATTTATTAATTTTTATCATAGGGAAATTATTAAACATTTTATAATTATAATATTCACTCATTGTCACCTATATGTATTCAATCATCACATATCATATCTAATATCAAAACGAAATTCATGAACTTATCTTAATGGTAATTATCTAAATCAGATAAACTATGACTCATAGAGAGTTGAGTGGAAAACTCTTCTCCTCATATATCATATTGATTTGTCTAAACTTTATTTATCTAGTATCATAAAAATTTATATATTCTATCAATATGTGAATACAAATAAACCAAATAATTGGAACCAAAACAAGATGTTAACTTATATCATGATTTTCTTATACAATGTAGTCCATGGAAAACAAAATTTTTCAAGAACAATATTTCTAAATAATGGATAACTTTAAAAATAAATTCATTAAGAAGGAACATCACACTTACTTTGGGGGGGTTTAATTATCTCAATGTATTATATAATATATTCCAATTTCATGCATTCATGTTTATAATGATTTATTTTTGTATCTTATTCCTTCAACTACATCGGTATGTTCAAGCCATATTTATATGTAACTCATTTCAAAACACATAGAATCTATTACTAAATTAAATTAATAAAAAAAATATTTATACATATCTAAATATGTCACATGTATAAGGTATATGAAAACCTTTTAGGTAGTTCCCTAAAATAACATGGAACAAAAATTACCTCAAGGGAATACATAGTGTTTTTGTTAGAGAACCCAAACATTTCCTAAATAATTAAAATCCCTCTGGATCGTGAGTTTTTTCCTTAAAGTCCAACTAACTAATTTTTTTACCCAATAAATAATTCACTTAGATCATAATTATAACACCTCATAACTAATGTAAAATATGACATCAGGTTATATAAAATCATAGTCAATACTTAAAAATGACATGTAAGTCTTCATATTCATGTATGATAATTTAAATAAACTTTTTAATGCTTTAATATAATTTTGACAACCATTCCTAAAATAAAATTTAAAAATATAAATTATATTGGGAATAAACTAAATAGTTCAAATTTTAATAAATTTAATCATGAGATAAGTATTTATAAAAAATTCATAAATAAATAAATTATAAACACATCATAATTTCTCAACACATTATGGAAAAATAATATAAAAATAACTATAAAAAATCATTATGAACTCTTTTATATTCAATTTTGATAATTAATTTAATTTCAATATATTATATTTAACTAAAATTTAAACCATTATATTTACTTCCTATGAACAATTTATATTTTTAGGTATCATAATAGAAGTAGAAACTTGGGGGAGGTTAATTGAAAATATATAATTTGTTACAGGAATAAAATTAATAATGTGAAATTTGGTGGAAAAAGATTAAATAATGAAATCATAAGTTATAGTGTGCTGACTGTTCAATGTAACATCCCTTCCTGGCTCACTCTATAAGTAGTATCCAGAATAGTTGGTCACATGCCCTATGGTGAACCTCCCAATATGTTAGAGGCTTCAAACTTGAAATATGGGTCTAAATGTGGTATATTGGGGACACTATAACCTATATATTAGTCTAAAACCTAAAAATTTCTTATATAAGGAACATTTGAGGAAGATATACTATAAGGAATCATATGATTATAAATGAAAATCAATAAAAAAAACTAGTTCCAAATAAATAACCATACTTTAACAAGTAAAAATATACATAAAAATGCATAAAACTGATAAATACAATAGTCTTAGATAGATAAGGAATAAATATAAAAAATACTCCAAATTAGGAATAAATCCCATTTACATACTCAACCAGTACTACCAAGATCCCATGTCTAGTCCTAGTCCATAATGAAAAACATCATAATAAATTGTCTGGATCCTATCCAACAATTTGAAGATCTTTCTAGGTACTAAATGGAGCCTCGAATAGGGTGTGAGATAAACATAAGACACCACAACCAACAATGTCTACTACAATCCAATCTGTAAAAATAAATTAAATTATTGTGTATGTATTATAAATAACTTGTTAAAAAATAAATGTAATCAGGTCGGTAAAAGGTTCCTCTTGACACCTAGCTGACTATAGCTACATCATCCTAAGTCATAATGTCTTTAGACATACCATCATGCATATACATTCATATACATAAACATATATATGCAATGGTATACATGAACTAATGAGGAATGAATGTATATGACCAAGGCATCTATATATGGATAATATATTATGATTCATATTTGAATTAGGGTCTTCGTGCAAACGGATCATGTATAATATTTATCTCCATGACCAAGTATCTTGTATAAAAAGGGGATCCATTCTAGAGTATCAAGAATAACAAGGTACATAATTCCTTGGTATCAAGTATAATAAAATAATACATTCACTAGTATCATGTATAATAATGGATACCAAACTATAGTATCATATATAAAAAGTGAAGCAGTTTAAAGACCCGTATATTTGAAGGAAAATTTTTTCTTAAATTCTTTGGGATTTTACGAGTGCGCGGTTTCTGACGGCACCTGATTCCAAGGCCCAGTATTCCCGGAATCAATTTCTGAAGTTTAGCTCTGGTACGTTCAGTGAAAAAATGAGCGGGTTTTTCTATCTTTTGAACAAGTGCTCGGATTCGAAATCCGAGGGCACCGATGAAACCACAACGGCCGAAATTGCTTAAGAGGAACTTTTCCAAAAGTGCGTTTGCTCGGGAGGATTTGTTAAAATTTAGGGATTAATAAAGAATTGAATAAAAATTTGTGGTACAATTTTTATTCATTATTCTAAGTGGTTATATCCTAAGTATGGGATTTGGGGTGGAACCCACTAGTTACTAACTACCATTGAGAGGATAAAGGTGAGGTGGGGCCCACACGAGCCCCACCCCTTCACATTCCATTAAACTCCTCTAACTCCTCCCTTTTATCTTCTTGTGTTTAATGTTTCCAAACCATTGTAATTAATTAAATGACTTATCCTCTCCTCACATTAAATCATGCCAACACACATTACATTAATTAAATGAACCCCTTCAATTATTTTAGTTATGTGTTTGAATTTTGGAATTTGAACCCATGGCATGTTTTAATAAAATAAGAGGAGCTTATTATATTTTGGGGGTTAGTTTTGATGTGTTGGGGATTGGGGAAGGGAGAGCTCTAGTTTCTTTGGAAGAACTTCATCCTCTCGTAACGAACATCATTTCTCTGACGAAGAACGTCTACTCGGCGGTTCCGGTTTTCTCCATCCTCTTCTTCCTTCGCGACAAGGGAGGAGATGCCGACGACCATGGGAATGATGCCATCATCTGCGGTGCTTGAAAACCGTGAAATTCCTTCGAGGTAGGGCTGTGTTTATGAATGAGCAATGTTTTCTTCCCTTCCATGTTATTGGTTCTCTCCAATCCTTTTTCTATCAAACTAATACAGAAGGAACTGGACCAAACTAACACGTTCTTATTCCTCCGTCATTCTTTTTGAATGGTGTTCTCCAACCATTCTTGAGCGGCGAATCAAGTCATGTTTTTGGAGCTGATCGGAGGCCCGAAAACATCGGAAATGGACTTAGAACATCGAGATGACCTATGAACAGGAGTTTTGTAGTGAACAGATCATCGAAACAAATTACGGACGCCTTGGGAGGCGTGCTGGCCAGAGGCATCAATTCTGGAAAATTTAAGAATACATGACATGTACTTCCAATGCACACGCCGGGTAGTACAAGTGTTCAGCGGCATAAGTAACAGACATTAGAAGAAGTGACACACGGCATGTACTGTCCATACAGTTTGACAGAGGACACTTCGATGGACATAGTGTGTATTCAAGGGAAATACATGGACACTGAGAGAAATACATTGGCAAGTAACACGGTGTGTATTCACATTATAGAAAATTAGAAGTGGCTTTATGAGATTTGGAATGTAATTTGGGAGATACACGGACAGGGGCAGAACCACACGGCTAAAAGGAACGGTGTGTACTACCTTCACCTTGGAAGAAGAGGCTTCATGATGACTCGGCGTGTATTCTGGGAATACACGGAAACGGGGTGGAGTACAAGGGCAGGTACTCCACCACTCGTCCAGGCATGGCTATCGTACACGGAGCCAACCCCATAATTTTGGACACGACGTGTTACTATATCACATGTCGTGTACTTACTTTTTACACAAACAGCCCTTCGACACGGGCTGTGGTACACGGACAGTACCCACGGACTGAAAACATGGCGTGTAACCATACCACATGTTGTGTACTTACTTTTTACATGACCAGCCCCATGACACGGTCCGTTTCACACGGGCAGTACCCGGTGTCTCATGACACGGCGTGTATTGATTACCTACACTCCGTGTACTTTTGGAAAATGGATTGGTTGTCTTGTTCAATGTGACTCGGGTACATTTTTCTTGGCTATCCCCTGTGACATGGAATGGAACGTTGGGATACATCATCTCTAGTCTTCGTGACGGTTGATGTATCCACCCCTTTAAACCGAGGAGCGGACCCTCTCGGAATCGAGTGTGGTGTGTGCGGGAACCCTAGAGCTGGTTGCGACTGTGACGACGATGGCGACTGTACTTGGATCCTACGTGGGTTCGGCAATGAGGATGATTGTACTTGGATCCTCCATGGATTAGGCAGTGATGAAGACTGTACTTGGATCCTATGTGGGTTTGGAAGTGATGGTTATTGTACTAGGATCCTACGTGGGTTTGGCAGTGACAACTTTTGTACTTGGATCCTACATGGGTTCGGCATGGGAGATGATTCAGAGGCTACATCTATCATCTCCATTCCTCTTCGTGAGTAGTATACCTATGTGAGTTGAGTCTTGATTTTCAGTCATTATCATTGATATGATTGTCTTTATTTTCTGTGTGGATTGACTTGTTCTTTCTTGTGTGGATTGGGTTGTGCTTTCCTGTGTGGACTGGGTTGTAGATGAGCTCGTGAGTTGGAGCTGAATTGGAATTGATGACTTAGGTATATGTATGGGAATATACATAAGTAGGGTTCGTTGATACATCATTTTTGTATCCTTACATTGTGGTTTAACCTTTGTGGATTCTGGGAGACCTTCAGGGGTCTCGGGGTCCCTACTGAGTATCGTATACTCACCCCTGCACGGGCTATGCCCTCACTACGTTGTGTTGGTTGCATATGTCGGACAGCGCTGATCATGGTTGAGGCTGGTGGAGCGGGATAGTACCCGGAGGTGGACTATCAGGCGGTACATACACAGAGTAGACGAAAAGTCCCGGGGAGCTGATGATACTATTTTTACCCACCCTTCAGGTGGGAATTTCAGAGGACAACTTGGTGGTTGTTGATTTATATTACTGTTGTTGTTCTTTTTTTCATTTGTATTTTACTTTCAGTTGGGTTTGTATTCTGGCCCATTTCCTGCACTTACTTTTTAACTAATTTTACTTAGTGTTTACTTCAGATTGCATACTCTGTGGTGTTTGTTTTCTTATATAAAGGAAATGTCTTCCCTTTTATCGGTATTTATGCCTTTGGTGCTAGTCTCCAGCCCCTGGCCTATGAAAGGCAGGCTTGGGGTGGTCACGACACGGTCCCCGAGGACGGGTCGTGACAAGTTGGTATTAGAGGAGTCGGTTCTACCGTAGAACTTAGGACTCATATAATTTATTCTATGTGAAAAAATAGTGTTAAGGGTATTGAGTGTGGTTATCAGTCCAGGGAGTCCAGTGTTGGTGTGGCGGCTGACCTATCAATACACCAGGACCCTGACTTATGACTTCCAACTCAATGCACAAAAACATTGTTTGCATGTGTGTTTCAAATGTTTTCTTTGTGATTACTTTGTGCCAGTTCACCAGATATACTATAATAACTGTGGCGCACCTGTTTCTTTTAGGATGGCCCCACGATGGCAGACATCTAGGGTTCCGAGTTTTGTGAGAGGCGGAAGCCCACCAAGTGATGAGGCCTCGGTGCAGAGCCCCATTAAAGAGGAGGCCCCGGCGGTACCTCTACCCGCTGAGCAACCGATGCCACCAGCCCCAACAGCTGTGAGTACACGTCGCTTGAGTGCACTGCACGAGTTTCAGTGTCAGAGACAGCCCAGGTTCCCCGGGGAGATGGACCCTCAGGCAACCGAGGATTGGCTGGAGGCTATTATTCGAGTCTTTAGGTTGGTAGGGACACCAGCAGACCTCATGGTGATCCTTGCAGCGTGTATTCTGCACGCAATAGTAGGTAGATGGTGGATCCTAATGCTCCAAGTGCACGACGAGGCATCTCTACATTGGTCGGACTTCGAGAGCCTCTACCGCTCGGAGATCATTCCAGTCACCCTCCGTGGGGTGCGCATTCAGGAGTTTCTACAGATCTGGCAGGGCAGCATAACAGTAGCCTAGTACTCAGCAAGGTTTAATTATCTTTCGCGCTACTCCACGAACATGGTACGAGACCCATTCTTCCGGGCCCGGACCTTCGAGCAGCGAATGAGGAATGAGATCAAGGAATCGATGATCTCCCTCAGTATTCCGACGCAGGAAGGAGTACTGGAGCGAGCCCTTATTGTGGAGAGATTTTTTGATGAGCCTTCACCAGCCGTGAGACCTACCGCAGGGTGGCACGTAGTGGAGTCTTCTGCAGCCGGCAGTTGATAGGTGTCGCAGAGGTCTAAGCGGACTAGACCATCAGGAGGGAAACCTCAGGATACTGGTTCGGATGTGCGGGGCACATGAAATAGAGCCAGTCATACGAGCGGCAGACAGTTCTATGCATGCGGTGGGTAGGGCCACATGGCTCGTGACTGCCCGACCCACCATGTAGAGGAGTAGCAGACGGTTGAGGGACCACCCAGGCAGAGGCAGAGGTTTGACCGTGGCGGTCCGCAGGGAGAAGGTGGACAAGGTAGAGGAGCTGGTCGAGCAGTAGGGGGTGGATGACGCTTCGAGGCTCTACCACCACCACCAGCAGGAGGTCCACTCCGACCACATGGAGCTGGCAGACAGAGATGGGATCAGCTTCAGGCAGTGGAGGCCTATGACCACGGTGCACCTGAGATGATTTGAGGTACTATCTGTGTCTACTCCACCCTTTATGCAGTTCTTATAGTCACTGGAGCGAGTCATTCATTCATTTTCACTGCCCTTATTTGGAGCTCTGAGATTTCGACATAGTTGTTGGCTCGATCCTTACGGCTAGAGACTCATACGAGAGCAGACTCAACAATTATGGACTAGTGCCGGCAGTGTGAGCTTACTCTAGGAGGCGAGAGCTTCGGCTGGGATCTTCTTTTAGTGGCGTCGAGGCCTTACGACGTCATCTTGGGCATGTATTGGTTATCTACGGTCCATGTTCAGATCGACTGTATTAGGCCCAAGGTGCAATGTGTTCACCCCGATGGGAGAAGGTTCACCTTCACCGGTGAGAAGGGAGCCTTTGCAGCACAGGATGGACTCACACTAAGGAGAGGACAGCCGATTACTCATCAGTTGGCTAGTCTCATCCTTGGAGCAGTTGACGTGCGGAGTCCGAGTTTTACTGTTGTGGTGGATCAGTATGCAGACGTTTTTCCTAATGATGTTCCAGGACTACCTCCTCACAGAGAGGTAGACTTCTATATTGACCTGTACCCGGGGACAACCCTAATATCTACTCCATTATATTATATGGCTCTCACTGAGTTTCGAGAGCTACGGGTATAGCTGGAGGACTTGCAGGGAAAGGGATTTATCCTACCCAGTGTTTCACCCTGGGATTCCCCAATTTTGTTCTCCAAGAATGAGAACGATAGCTTGCGACTGTGTGTTGACTACCGTCGCCATATCTAGGTGACTTTGAAGAACAAGTATCCACTTCCAAGTATTGACGACCTCTTCGATCATCTCAAGGGAGCACGCTGGTTCTCGAAGATAGACCTCAGGTCAGGCTATCATCAGCTCAGAGTTCAAGATGAGGATGTGCAGAAGACGGCCTTCAGGTGTCGGTATGGCCACTATGACTTCTTGGTTATGCCTTTCGGTGTAACCAAGGCTCTAGAAGTGTTCATGAGTCTCATAAACAATATCTACCATCCTTACCTCAATTGATTTTTTGTAGTCTTCATCAACGACATATTGATATACTCGACTACTAAGGAGGAGAACACCTACCACTTGCGAGTTTTGTTGGATACACTCCGAGAGCACCAGTTATATGGTAAGCTCTCGAAGTGTTTGTTATGGATACGTGAGGACCACATCTTGGGGCACGTCATCTCTGGGTGGGAGTTGGGGTGGATCCTACGAAGATCGAGACAGTGCTAGCTTGGGTGCCACCTAGGAGCGTGAAGAAGGTGCGGAGTTTCATATGATTGGATGGGTACTATCGGAGATTTGTGCCAGACTTATCCAGAGTGGTAGAACCACACTCATCTTTGATGAAGAATGGGAAACCCTTAGTGTGGTCGGATAGATATCAGCAGAGCTTCCAAGAGCTGAGACAGAGATTGACTAGTGCACCCATTTTGAAGCTACCGGAGGAGGGAGTAGGGTACGTAGTTTATTGCTATACATCAGGGACTGGACTCGGGTGTGTCCTAATGCAAGAGCGGGCAGTGATAACCTATGGATCATGACATTTGAGGCAGCATGAGCAGAACTACGCTACCCATGACCTGAAGTTAGCAGCAGTGGTCTTCGCCCTGAAGATGTGGCCGCACTATCTGATGGGCGAGCGCTTTACAGTCTACACTGACCACCAGAGTCTCAAGTACATCTTCTCGCAGAAGGACCTGAACCTGAGACAGCGATGATGGCTCAAGTTCTTCCAGGACTATGACTTTGAGATAGTCTATACTCCTGGGAAGGGGAACGTAGTAGCTGATGCTCTCAGCAAGAGGTCGGGCATCCAGCTACTTGGTGAGGCGACAGAGTAGTTAGCCGCTTTACAGATATCCTTCATCGATAGAGATGGGGAAGCCTTTCTACAGTCGCTCAAAGTCACACCTCCACTACTTCAGTGGGTCAGAGAGGTGCAGTGTGGGGACGTTGACTATGAGATGCAAAAAGCATAGATATCTAGAGGACAAGCACCTGATGGATTTTCATTTGGTGGAGAGCACGTCATCCTTTTCAGAGGACGTACCATGGTACCAGCTGCATTACAGGAGGAGGTGCTGAGAGTGTTTCACACTTCTCCATTATCGGTACATCCAGGAGTGGAGAAGATATACCAGGATCTCAAATGACAGCACTGGTGGCCGGGTATGAATAAGGTTGTGGTAGAGTTCATTTCACGATGCCTCGCCTGCCAACAGGTGAAGGTGGAGAACCAGGTACTAGCAGGCTTGGTACAGCCCTTGGAGGTCCCGTAGTGGAAGTGGGACGGGATATCCATGGATTTTATGACGGGACTTCCACATACTTCCAGAGGAGACGACTCCATTTGGGTGATTGTTGACCGACTCACCAAGTCGGACAACTTCTTACCTATCAAAGATCAGGGCTCAGTGGAGAGATTGGGACATCTCTAAATTCAGGAGATTGTACGACTTCATAGTGTACCATCGTCTATCGTCTCCGATTGAGACACTCACCTTACTTTCCGACTTTGGAAGGGGTTGTAGTTGGAATTTAGGACGCAGCTATGCCTGAGCACCGCCTTTCATCCACAGACGAATGGTCAGACAGAGAGGACCATTCAGACTCTCGAGGACATGCTCCGGTCATGTGTCCTTGACTTTGGTCGCAGCTGGGAGGATCACCTATCCTTGGTAGAGTTTGTGTACAATAACAGCTATCACTACACCATCGGGATGACACCATACAAGGCATTGTACGGCCGACCTTGCAGATCACCTCTGTGCTGGACAGACCCTAGGGAGTCAACAGTTGTTGGACTAGAGATGGTCAAGGCCACGATAGAGAAGGTGCAGGTCATCCAGGAGTGGATGAGGACTGTACAAAGCCGACAGATGTCTTATACTGATAGGAGGCGGAGACCACTAGAGTTCGAGGATGGATACCATGTTTTCATATGGGTCTCACCTCGATGTGGATTACAGATATTTGGTTAGGGTGGAAAGTTATCTCTGCACTTCATTGGACCATTCCAGGTTCTCAGCAGGATAGGTGAGCTGGCGTATCGCCTGGATCTTCCACCTCAGTTGCACTGGGTGCACGACGTCTTCCACGTATCTCAGCTGAGGAGATACGTGCACGACCCGACACATATCATTGATCACGAGGAGCTGGAAATTGACGTTGGGCGACATTAGTGGAGGTCCCAGTGGAGATCGAGGATCGACAGGAGCAGGTCCTATGTGGACGTTCAATTTCTCTAGTGCACATCAGGTGGCAGCACGAGAATCTCCAAGAGATAACATTGGAGCAGGAGGCTCAAATGCGTGCACAATACCCTCATTTGTTTCCCTAGTTTATGATGTAGCTTTACGAGCATGTAAATCCTTGAGGTGTGAGTAATGTAAAGACACGTATATTTCAAGGAAATTTTTTTCATAAATTCTTTGGGATTTTACGAGTATGTAGTATTTGACGGCACCTGATTCCGAGGCACGATGTGCCCGGAATTAATTTCCGAATTTTAGCTCGGGTACATTCAGTGAACGAACGAGCAGGTTTTTCTATCTTCTAAACTGGTACTCGGAATCGAAATCTGAGGGCACGGATAAAACTGCAACGGTACTATTTACTTAAGAGGACCTTTACCAGAGGTGCGTTTTCTCGGGAGGAGTTGGTAATATTTAGGGATTAATAAAGAATTGAATAAAAATTTGTGGGAAAATATTTATTCTGTATTCTAAGTGGTTATATCCTAAGTGTGGGAGTTGGGGTGGGACCCATTAGTTACTAACTACCCTTGAGAAGATAAAGGTGATGTGGGGCCCACACGAGCCCCACCCCTTCACATTCCAATAAACTCCTCTAACTCGTCCATTTTATCATCTCATGTTTAATGTTGGAAACCCATTGTAATTAATTAAATGACTTATCCTCTCCTTACATTAAATCATGCCAACACACATTTCATTAATTAAATGAAACCCTTCAAATAATTGACTTATGTGTTTGAATTTTGGAATTTGAACCCATGGAATGTTTTAATAAAATAAGAGGAGCTTATCTTATTTTGGGGGTTAGTTTTGTTGTGTTGGGGATCAGGGAAGGGAGAGCTCTGGTTTCGTTGGAAGAACTTCATCCTCCTGTGAAGAAAATCAATTCTCCAACGAAGAACTTCTACTAGGCGGTTCTGGTTTTCTCCATCCTCTTCTTCATTCGCTGCAAGGGAGGGGACGCAGATGGAGACAAGAACGATGCCATCATCCGCAGCGCTTGACAACCGCGAACTTACCTTGAGGTAGGGGCGTGTTTATGAATGAGAAAAGTTGTTTTCCCTTCCATGTTATTGGTTCTCTCTAAACCTTTTTGTATCAAACTAATGTAGAAGAAACCGAACCAAACGAACAGGGTCTGATTCCTCCGTCATTCTTGTTGTATGGTGTTCTCAAACCGTTCTTGATCGGTGAATCAAGGCAAGTTTTCGGAGCCGATCAGAGGCCCGACAACATTGGAAACGGCCTCGGCACATCTGGATGACCTAGGAACAAGATTTCTCTAGAAAACGGATCATCGGAACAAAGGAAAGATGACTCGGGAGGCGTTCTGTCTAGAGGCATCATTTCTAGAAAATTCCAGAATTCACACCGTGTACTTCCAAAGAAAACTACGTGTAGTACAAGCATTCAGTGGCAGAAGTAACATACATTAGAAGAAGTGACACTCGGCGTGTGACACCAGTCAAACGGCTTGTACTGTCCATACAGTTTGACAGAGGAAACATTGATGACATGGCGTGTATTCAAGGGAAATACACGGACACAGACAGAAATACATGTCCATGTAACACGACGTGTATTCACTTCATAGAATGGAAAAAGCGGCTTTGCGAGACTCGGCGTGTAATTTGGGAGATACACGGACATGTGAATAACCACACGACCAATAGGCAAGACGTGTTCTACCTTAAAATTTGCAGAAGTGGCTTCGTGATTACTCGGTGTGTATTTTGCGAATACATGGAAATGGGGTGGAGTACATGGGCAGGTAATCCACCACATGTCCAAGCATGGCCATCATACTCGGAGATGACCCAAGAAGTTTGGACATGGCGTGTAACCATATCACACGCCGTGTACTTACTTTTTACACGAACAGCCCTTCGACACGGACTGTGGTACACAGACAGTACCCGTGGGCTGAAGACACGGCTTGTAACCATTCCACACGTCGTGTACTTACTTTTTACATGACCATCCCCATGACACGGGCCATTTCACATGAGCAGTACCCAGTGTCTGATGACACTGCGTGTATTGATTACCTACACGCCGTGTACTTTAGGAAAATGGCTTGGTTGTCTTGTTCTCTGTGACTCGGGCATGTTTTGCTTGGTTTTTCCCTATGAAGTGGAACGGAACGTTGGGATACATCATCTCTGGTCTTCATGACGGTTGATGTATCCACCCCTTTGACTTGAGGATCGGACACTCCCGGAATCGAGTGTGTTGTGTGCGGGAACCCTAGAGCTGGCTACAACAATGACAACAATGGCGACTGTACTTGGATCCTACGTGGGTTCGGCAGCGAGGAAGACTGTACTTGGATCCTCCGTGGGTTCGGCAGCGATGACGACTGTACATGGATCCTATGTGGGTTCGGCAATGATGGTTACTATACTAGGATCCCACGTGGGTTCGTCAGCGATGACTTCTATACTTGGATCCTACGTGGGTTCGGTAGGGGAGATGGTTTAGAGGCTATATCTATCATCTCCACCACTCTTCTTGAGTAGTATTCCTATGTGAGATGAGTCTTGATTTTCAATATTTATCATCGATATGATTGTCTTGCTTTCCTGTGTGGATTGAGTTGTGCTTTCCTGTGTGTATTGGGTTCTGCTTTCCTGTGTGGACTGGGTTGTACTTGAGCTCATGAGTTAGAGCCAAACTGGAATTGATGACTTAGGTATATGTATGCGCATATACCTAAGTAGGGTTGGTTAATACTTCATGTTTGTATCCTTCCTTTTTGGTTTATCCTTTGTGGATTCCGGGAGACCTTCGGGTGTGTTGGGGTCCCTACTGAGTATCGTATACTGACCCCTGCATGGGCTATGCACGTACTAAGTTGTGTTGGTTGCAGACAACGTACAGCGCTGATCGTGGTTGAGTCTTGTGGAGCGGAATGGTACCCGGAGGTGGACTATTAGGCAGGACGTACACGGAGCAGACGGACGGACCCGAGGAGTCGACGAGACTATCTGTACCCACCCTTCAGGTGGGAATTCCGGAGGACGACTTGGTGGTTGCTGATTTACTTTACTATTGTTGTTATTTCTTTTCAGTCGTACTATACTTTTAGTTTGGTTTGTATTCTGGCCCATTTAGTTTCCATCACTTAATTTTGTACTCAGTTTACTTAGTGTTTACTTCAGCTTTCTTACTCTGTGGTGTTTGTTTTTTAGATAAAGTCAATGCATTCTCTTTTATCGGGATTTATACCTTTGGTGCTAGTCACAAGCCCCTGGACTATGGAAGGAGGGCTTGGGGTAGTCATGGCACGGGCCCCGAGGACGGTTCGTGACATGCAGTGGCTGAGTATCTCATGAAAAGAGAGCATGGAGTGTCACTTCCAACACTCCCGTTGTGAGTGACATAATAATGTATACAAATTTTTCAATAACAATGTTAAATAATTTAATTTAATACATTATTAGAATCCATAAAATGTATTTATGCATATATAAATATATATATCTCATTTTACTTTTCACTATTTCTAATTGAGTCATGGGAAAAAATTAAACTTCAACATGAGAAAGTTGATCTTATCCAAAATTTTCCATTTAGGATACATATGTAGTCCATGAAAAAGTTAGATTCCACAGAAAGCAATTCATCATGATTGTCTCATTTGTCAATTCATTTACAACATTTTAACTCCATTAAACTATTAGACAAGAAAAAACCCACATATAAGGTGTATAGGTCATATATGTATTCATAAATTTTACAATAATTTTATTAAACACGTCCATATTTGGTCGTAATTGTTTAGGTACATAAATTTCGATAATTTCAAGGGGTTATATGAGGAATTCTAACAAGGTCTAACCAATTAGTTTAGAGGATTTCACATATTAGGAAAAATTCATGTATAGATAGGCATGTGGAAGAAAAATTCATTTTTTAAATGTAATTTATTTTATGAAAAACATATATAACAACAAAGGTTTAGCATGGGGGGTTCCCTCAATCATTATAAGGATCTGATTCGATCCAGATGAAAATAAAATGGAATAAAAAAAATTAGGAAATATAACTTCACTCTTTGATTATATCCAAATAGATTGAAGACATAGATAAAAAGGTGATAAATGATTCAAAGAATTAATGTTATGATTCCAACTCTCTAAATGGATCTTAAATCAAACCATTAATGAATTTTTAACACCATAAAGGAGGAGGAGGATAAGTGGGTGTGCACATGGGGGTCCTTCTCATATGAGGGTGGAATTGGGGTGAAAACACATTAACAATCAGAGGGTGAAATCCATTTTTCACTTTTAATGAGGCACATAGATAGACCCCATGGTTAGTTAAATTGGGTGCATTTTTAGCTCACACTAACTATGATACACACCCCATCCCACAACTTGCACATGGTTAGAAAACTTGTGCACCACCCGTAAACTCACCACTAAAATTTTCCATATACATATAATAGAGCTATATGGCATTGTTTGAATGTTTTAACAAACTATGTCACCCCCCTTGAGGGTCACAAGGTTTAGGTTCATGGTTTACGGTAACTAGGTGGAAACTTTTTGCCTCCGATTATGTTTCACAAAAATCCGCGTTTTTAGAGCCTGATGCTCCAAAAAATAATATATACTCTCAATGAATATTGTGATCCGTAAAACCTTCTCACATACATTAAATTGTTTTTACCTAATTCTTGATATTAGAATCTAAATATATTCTTTCAATTTGGAATATCCACCAATAGAAAAGATCAAAATCTATTGGAATTTTTAACCTAATCCAAAACACGAGAGCGTATAATCTCCCCATAAATTAACTTATCATCATTATGAAGTTTTTAAAAATAATTGAAACATTAGGTAACCAACTTGGGTCTTGAATTCTTACTCAAACTGCTACATTTTTTTCCCCACATCCAAAACACCTATATGTGCATCATTAAACATATTGTAATTAATCTCCTAAAACATGATCCAATGCCCATATACAAAATTGATATTTCAAGTTAGAACATACATGAGAACATATAAACCAATACATGATCTTGTCTTCATCACTTTCATCATTAGGGCTTTGGATATCCACACTTTAGGCTCTATCATTCAATGTCCAATTCCGAGATACGGTAATCTAACCATTGGTATTGCATATTAAAACATAGAACTAGATTTCAAATGTTTCTTCTAGTATGATTCTAATCTTCTAAAACTTAGTCACACATGAGGTATCCGATCTCAGCCCAAAATTATATTGAAATGGTCAAATACTAATCTACCTTTTTTAACTGGTTGTATTGGATTCCCTTTGAAAATATCATACTGACTCTTAAACTGCACTCATCTACCCTAAAGACGTATTCAATATTTTTTCATATCGTCCACAAAAATCTTACATATAAATTTAATGTTGAAACTCTTTGGGAATAATATTATCAAAAGAAATTAATTTACTGCCAACACATTACAAAAATGTGATTCTGTTTTCTTTATTTGATTGCCTTTCAAGGTCATTTTAATCATGCTCACCAAAGTTTAAAGGTGTCTTCCTGTGATATTATTAACCTGAACCATCCCTAGTTACATTATATAATGAAATAAAAGTTCCTAAATGGGCATCCGACAACCATACTATCATGACACTCATCACATGAGATTCATCCACCCACACACTATGTTGATTTCTTCCATCATACAGATTTTATAATAAAGCTCCTCGAGCACAAATAACAAGAAATTCATCTGAGTAAACAATAAAACAACATGATTATCATAGAATATACTGGATTTTTCTCAATTTACATAGAATGGTGTAAATAAAAGGGGCATAATGATCTATGAACCTGACATACACCAATATATTATTGAATATTTGCATCAATAAGAATGTATAATATTCTCAGATTTTAAATGGGATACTTGAGTTTTCCAATCTGAACAATCCATGATTCCCACATGAAATCCCAACCCAATCAATGTTGAAATGAATTATGTTTCAATTACTTATACCAAAATAATTCATTAAAAGGATAATGGTGTTTAGATAAAACATAATTAAAACATTTAACACAAAAATTACACAAAACCAGTTGAATAACAAGTGTTGGAACTCCCTCTCATGTATGTATAGCACCCTCAAAATGATATTCCACCATCTAGCTTGCCATCGAGAAGAAGAGGATTCTCATGTGAAACTTCGCCTTCATCGTTGATACCCTTATGAAGATTGGGCAATCCAAAACCTATTTGATGAGGAGATAAATCCTTTGGGTCTCCAAAATGGTAGAGAATTTCTCATAGTTCGAACTTACAGATTGGGTTCCCAATTTATCATTTAATTGGAAAAGTGGAAGGTGGTTTTAGGAACCTAGATTTTTTAAAACCACAGGAGCGATGTTTTTCGGTAGGTATAAACCATTAACTCACATTTTAGAAAACTGAATACTTTTTTTCAAATATATTACATATCTCTAGAAAAAATATGGAACCATTTGAAGTTCAACATATCATGATTTTTCTGACATACATAACACCACTTTTGATTTCATGCAAATTCTTTTCCCTAGATATATCAGTTCTTATGGCCCCCATAATGGAAGGATTGGGATTGTATGTATTCATAAGGGTTGTATCCCATTGAAATTTGGATCTATACAAAAAATATCCACTATATTTTATGAAATTAATAGTAGTAGTGTGTGGTAGAGTCTAGTAGTGTTCTGGGATTCACGTGCAATGTTGCCCATTTTATTTCAATTTCATTTGGGCCCTCCAAGTAACCTCCAAATATAATTATTTAATTAAAACAAGTGAAATTTCAATTTTTAAAAGTAATTAAAAAATAATAACAGATGAATTTAATTTTTTTATTAAATTAAGAATTTATGATACAAAATCATTTAACATAGTGGTATTAAGGGTGGAAAAGAATAGTGAATCATTGTGTGATCACACCCCCACACCTAAAGATTTTCACTCCTATGAAAAAACACATTAAAAAGAATTATTCTTGAATATATTATCAACTCCATATATATTTATCATTTAAATTAAATTTCAAATTGGATATGAAAGTGATCAAATAAAAAATCACACCAAGGAGTTATTCTCTATGATCATAGGAAAATATTTATCATAAATTATATTAGAATGAAATTTTAAGAGATTCTTGATATAAATATGAGAAAATAATTGATAAGTTAACCGTGTCACTAATTATCTATATGTTTTTGTGTCAAACCTTTCATTCTATTCATTCCACTTTTTATCCATTAGACATAGTTTATTTTATAAGTATTATGCTTAAATGATAATTCCAATCGAACATGTCCTACATCCATTGCAATAAAATATCATGACCCACTCACAAATGAATTCCTAGAAGTAATACGAAAATCTCCCCACCTAAATATCCAAATATTTTCCACATTTCATCACTCCCCTAATTTATTATTGTTGTTTCTATCTTTTTTTAAATTTCAATTGAAACGAATATCACACTCATCACCCAACCCTTGTTAATATCCTAATGATACGAATTTAATTTGTTATAAAAATGTAAAAGGTGGAGTAAGATTGGTTTTTTTACCTTCCTAATAGAAAACCCATAATTTTTTGTTTTCCCTTTAAATTAATTTTTTGAGGGTGTACAATTGTCTAATAACATGTATACATGAACAGTTTAAACTGGTACAACAATGAAAAAGATAAGATAAGGAAATAATATATTAGAAAATAATTTTTCAAAGAAGATAAATATTAACCTAACTTATATTTAACATCAATTCCCTAAGAAAAATTGACATGACAAGTTTGGGTGCAATGATGTGTTGGTATATTAAGTGGATCAATTGACCCATAAACAAATTGCAAAGGGTACCATTATTATCAATGGTTTCAAAGTGATACATCCATTTTTATTATATAAAACAACCATTTTTCACGTAAAATCACACTCCAATGTTATATTCCTCATAAGTCATACATTAAATTATTGAAACAATTTTTTAAATTTTAGAAAATAATGAAACGGGAAAATTCATCTAGGAATTTCAATAACGTCCATGAATAAGAACATATAATATTTCATGATAAAGTGGGAATCAAAATTTAATATTTCAGTACAAAATTTAAGGGGTAAATGAGTTGAAGGTAACAATACACTTTAACCGGAAAAAAGAGAAGAAATAAAAAAGACAATGAAAATTCCTATGTAACTAATGAATGTTCCCATCCCACTACACCTATAGTGTGTAGCTTCCTCAATATAATAAAAATGAATCTTGGAAGGAAGGATAATACTATGTGTGTTTCATTAGTATGTTGTTAGTTGAACTTGGATTTACATCATTGAGAACTCAGGAATGGCTACATTAATGTGCTTCATCCATATCACATTAACATCAAAGGTTTGTTTTGTTTATTCATTCTAAACCTGAATGAAAAAAATGGATAAAAATTAGTAATCGTGTATGTACGAAACCATAAGGAACAGAAATTACATTGATTAAACATCATACTTGAATTGTAAAGGAATAAATTCTTCCCAATGTGTAATTGAAAATAAAGGATGATATGGTCAGGAAAAGCCCTGGTTCATTGCTTATAAATCTGAGAGTTATCATATGAATCTTGACACATTTTCTCATGATACTGAATATGTGTCTTTATTTGAGAACTTAAAATGGGAAGATTAAAATTGACTTTCTTAATGGACTAGTAGGCCAAATTTTCTATCTCAATAGTGATGTGACAACCCATTCCTAAAACAATCCAATAATGTAACATTCAAATGGGTTTTAAAAAGGAAATATGGTCAGACCATAATGAATAATTGATCCTATAACTTTAATATTTTCTATTGTTTTGAACGATTTTTTTCAATAATATTTTGTACCTCTATATTATAAACCTCATTAGGAGAATTTTATTGTGGGTTATATGGAGCATAAAATCGATGGCGACCACATACCGATGCAAATTTGATTGCATTATTCAGTTGAATAAATGATAAGCCTAGTAACTGATGATAATAATAGGTAATAAAACCTATAGAAGATTTCGTTTCTCAAAAATTCCACAACATTCATGGAATAATATGTTTTTCTGTCTCGTGACTTTCCCCACTTCAATACATAATCAACTACAAATGTAATGTACAAGTTTCCCAAAGAATTGGGAAATTTCACCTTAAATTATATTCCTTAAACATATAATATTTCATGAAACAAAAAGAGTTATTGTATAATATAATTTCTTTTAGAGACATTACCCATTTTTTGAAAATAAAAAAATAATTTAAAAAAATAATGGGCATATGTAAATAATGTAGTCCAAAAAGGAACCATAATTTAGGACCATACGACCATTTCATTCGGAACTAATTCTTCCCCCATACGAAAGAGTGTAACATAACATAAGGACAGACTAAAAATCACTATCAGGATGACAATGTCTGGGGGCTTTACCATGGCATGTGGACCAGAGGTATGAGTCATCCCAAATGTACTAGCAAGACTCGTTTTTTGACAATTATCTTGGTTTGTTATGAAATCTATAGGAATTAATGATGATACCAAATAATTTATAATTTTCGCATACCATGTGATAACATATAACACTCCTTAAAATTGATAATATAGAAACATTTCATTTATGGGATTATATGGGGATGATTAAATGTAAGATTATGGGATTATCCTACTAATATGATCAGTTACCACCTTCTTTACTAATTTGTATCCTTAGTATCTGGGAAAAACTCTTAAAGAAGGATAATCTAATAATTGAGACATGGTTTGGCTTCTGGTTTCTTGAGGAGATACCAGATGGTTTTATGGTCTGAGATCACAATCACTTTAGACACTAAAAGGTATTAAATTTATTCATCTAGAAAAATAGAATTTCAATGAATAATTTTTTAGTTGTGTTTTAGTTTTCATGTAATGGTTCCATTATACATGTGGCATAGTCAATTTAATATAGAGATCGATAAACATTTTTTGATAAGAAATCCCCAACATGATAGTTCGAGGCATCACACATGATCTCAAGTGTTATATCCTTCCATGGTGTTTAGATTATCAAGGTTGATGAGAGACTCTATTTTAATTTATAAAAATCATCCTCATAATATTCATCAAAAAAATATTTTTATTTTTGGAGTAATTAGGTGATGGGGAGTGCAATCATACAAAATTCATAAATGAAATTATGGTAAAATCCAGTCTTACCAAATAAAGATCTCACATCCTGTAAATGTTTTGGTAATGGTAGGTTATGAATGACTTACACATTTTATTTATCTCCTTTGATACCATCCCCAATAATGAAATGTCCCAAAACTATACCCCATCGCACCACGAAATGGAATTTCTCATAATTTGATTGGATTTTATTTTCAATATAATGAAATAGGATAGAACCAGGACTAATCTAACATTCCTAAAATTAGTAACCACATACATTGAAATCATGCATGAAAACTTCCATGTTATTCTACAGGTAATCTGAAAAATAATAACAACTTAATGTTGGAAAGTTCCCAGAACATTACATTGACCAAATGGAATCCTCCTATATGAAAATGTTCCAAAGGGGAAATTAAAATTTGTCCTTTCCTGATCCTCATGGGAAATATAGATCTAAAAATGTCTAGAATACCCATTAATGAAATTATAATGGTCATAACTAGAGGCCTCTATATAAATTCGTCAATGGATGGCAATAGTACATGGACCTTCCAAGTGTATTGGTTTAGTTGGCGATAGGCTATATAGATACACTACATATTCTGCCAAAAGGTTGGAACCAATTAATTTTTTTGATTTTTAATTACTTATAGGCTAGATTTATCTAGGAAAAACATACTATAAACTAGAAAATAGGATTCCATATATGGGGTAAATGATTCCAAAATACCATAATATTGTTACCACTTTTTTTAAACATCTTGGAGGTTTGGTTCTAGTTAACTTTGTGATATCCTCAATGGTTAAGCCTCATAATTTAACAATATATGATGTGTAAAAATTTATGGTCTAATACTAGGAATCTCAGTAACGGTATATCAAAAACCATTTTTATACTCCCTCAAAAGTTCAAGTAGTCAAAAAAATTTCTTTGGGGGGAGTGAACAAGAAATGGTGACTGACATCTAGTTTCCATTCTATATATAGGGATTTTTTTAATTTTGGGGAAGTTCTTTAAGTTTTAATTCAAGTGGACATTGGATTTCTAGTAGTAAATGTGAATGTGAGATGTCACTCATCTCATCTAACTGAACAATGGGAACATCCTCAGATGAGTAATTATCTTTTACAAACATAGTAATCTCATTGATGGTCATGGAGTCCTTAGTGTTCAATAAATCGTCAATTAAGAAATATGCATTAACGTTTTCTAAATTGGTACAAAATTATATTCATATTTCATTAAAAATACTGTATATCAATATGAAAAACCCATAAATGGGGATAAGGTAATGAAAATAAAATTATTTATATGATGGGAGTACATCAATATAATTAACTAAAGGAGGGGAATGTTCTTTTGAGGGGTGCCTCATGGAATCAGGGGTGTTGAAGTGGAAAATGTCACCACCAAACTCCATAAGAAAATTTTCCTTTGTGGACATTAATTATGGTTTTGGTGGGTATCATGAATGGTCTTCCCAATATAATTGGTATGTGTATGTTCATCATATTGTCGTTCATTTTAAATACATAAACATAACAAATAAAAATTACATTTTTCACCCTCAAAATTACATCTAGTAACACACCAGTGGGGTGTTATATACTATGGTTTGTATGTTGGAAAATAAGTTTTGTGGGCTATAGTTCATTGACCTGTAATAATGAGTAAATGGAGAGACAAATCACATTTATAGAAGCACCCAAATAAATCATATAATTTAAAAAGGAATACTCCTATACTATACACAGAACTGATAATGTTACAGGATTGTTATAGTCAGTGGGAAGTGATTGATCTATCAATTCTAAGACATTTCTCCCCCAGCTCATCTTATCATCACCTAGAAGTTTTCTTTGGTGTGTACACAGCATGATGATAAACATTGTGTATCATGGAATTTTCTTCATGACATCAATCAAGGGGATGTTAATATACACTTTTTTAAATATTCTAGGATTTCTATATCATTTTTGTTTCCTTTTTATTGCATGTATGGGTTGAAAAGTTTGTACATGGAAGAGGAATGGTTTTGGTTTGTGGTTCATCAAATAAAAAATTATTTCCTTTGAAAGGGATTCTCTGAGGACAATGTATTTCAAAATTTAGACAATTTTTAGTGGTTGGGATGATGGTTTCCTCTGGAGGGGATGAATATCATAGTGAGTTCAATTGGATTTTTATTCATGTTCCACTCCTTAGGGTTATGAAACTGACATTTACCTTGTACTTAGGGTTTAATAGTGGTAGAGAGGGTTGTTTACTCAACCCCTGAATTTGATATTCTCCCACAAAGATGGAATGTGGGCCAAATTGGGTTTTAGTGCTTGTATGGATATTTTAGTGGTTTTTTAGAATTGGAGATTATTTGAAACCATTTTTTTCATCATGTCCTCTAGGATAGGATCAACTTTTGGAAGGGGTTGTTTGAAATGTCTTTGTGGAGGTTGAGTATTTTTTGGTGGTGGTGGTTGAATAACATTAACTGGTTGGTTCCAAGGTTTTAGAGGTTGGTTTTAATATCCCCTTTCAGGTTGGATTGGTTTTCCTTCCACCCAAGGGCGGATAGATAGTAATGTTATTTCTGAAAGGGTTGGTTAAAGGGTTGTTCTGTAAATATTTCCTTATAACTCTCATATGTTTCTCTTAGTTGAGATAATTGGTCATTATAGTGAGTTTTGGTAGAACAGATAACATAATATATGTGAGGTGAAGATTGGTATTACCCATTGGAAATAGAATGTTGTCAAATAAGGATACTCAACTCTTTAAACATTATGTATAACACTTTCTTATACTCGTAATTTTTCACCTCTTAGACACCTCGAATGGGTACACTAGTCCATGAACAAAAGTGTTGAGTGTTCTATGCCATGTTCTCATTGAGGTTTCTTGTATAAATTGCATTGTAATCCACAATGGGACCACCCAAAGAAACAACAGTTGTGTTTTTTTCAATAGAAATTAATACATAATAAACATATTGTATTAAATGTTAACCACTTATTTGGTGGTGTGGTAAACATCAACAAATCCCTTTAAATCATTACCAATATTCATTATGTGTTTCCTATTGTTATTCTATTATTCCAAAAATATTATTTCTGTATTTTTATTGTTTTAGAGGCTAAGAAATAATTTTATAGAAAAAGTCATTTAATGTCCTCATTGCCTCTTATTAAGGAATTAACCTCATATAAACTATATTTTGCAGTGTATTAAAATGAAAAGGGGAGTGACATATTATTTACTTGTTATTCATCCAAATTACCATGTTTTTATATTAAAAACAATATTTGGAATTATTTAAAATGATTATGTGGATCTTCTACCCTGAATCCATGAAATATTGGTAATAATTGAATTAGACCATATATTAGTACAATGTTTGGTTCTTTTCATTGCATTTTAATATTGGTGGGTTGGATATCAATATTAGCAGAGGTTAGTTATTTTAGTGTATGGTTATTTTCATCCTTATTATTCATTTTTAGTTTGGTATTAACATGGGTTAAATAATGATAAAATTGATCAATCATTGTGTTGATTTTTTGGTGACCTCCTTCAAAGTTTTCTCCTGTGTGTCTGGGTGTCACAGATGTAGGATCATATCTTGTTAAGGTTTGAAAGGTTATAGTTCCTCTGATGAATATCAACTCATGCCCGATTCCTATATAAGAATTACATTATAAATCATCCTAAAAAATTAAATAATTAAATAAGAACACTAATATTTACAAACTAAACAATATTTTTGTAAAAAATTAAAACTAAAAACTAACGAGATCCCTGAAAATAAAACCAATATTTGAAATCTTTTTCATGAAATTTTTTGAATATGATTTAAATATTATTTTTAGTATATGGAAGACCATAGGTTATACCTCAAGTATCATTTATTGGTTTAGAGAGTGTATTTTAAAAAAAATTGCTATAATGGGGGGTGGTTTTGTAAATAGTTTTATGAAATATCCATAATTTACAGACTTTAGTAGTTGATAAATTAATATGGTGTTTTCAAATATATTAGATAAGGATGTGTTTTCATGTTCACTAAAAAACATGGACAGTTCATTGTTATAAGAATTGAACATGTTTTAATAGAATTCATTGGTTGAGTGTTTTGTCAAAATCTTGGTTACCCTCGTCCCTCTTAAAATGATGCACAAAGAACCAACACTTAACACATCAATCATGTTGTCAAGGTCTAGACCTCCATAAAAGAACAAGGGATACCTAATAATACTAAAATCTCATGCATTTAATTGTGAAAAAATTATACTTGAGTTGTCCAGATGGAACAACCCAAAATTCCCACTTGAAATCTCCACCCAATCAGTGTTGAAATGAAAATATATTCACTTAGTTATACAAAAAAATGATTCAAAGGGAAAGGGAGTTAAGATAAAACATTAGGGAAACATTTAACACAAAAATTAAGAAAACCATTACAATAATCGGTTTCATAACTCCCCCTCAAGTATTTATAGCTCGCTCGAAATGATCATCCACCATTAGCTCTCCATCGGGAGGAGGAGGCTCTGGGGGAAGTTCGCCTTCATCCTTGACCCCCATATGAGGATATGGGACTCCAAAACATATTGAGTAATGATTTTAATCCTTTGGGACTCCATAATGGAACATATTTTATCCTGGTTCAAATTTAAAAATGGTGTCCCCACGGTATACTTTTATATGAAAAGTAGAAGGTGGTTTTGGGCACCGAAATTTCGTAAAACCATTTACCCCATGATTTTAGTTGGTTATAAACCCATATATAACTTTATAAAAAATTAAAAAATTATTTCCCCACCATTATAAAATATTTAAAAAAATATGGTACAATTTGGAGGGTTGAATATTGATATATGGCCAAAATAAAGGGCACCACTTTTGCCTTTGAGAAGATTATTGTTGTTGGAAAAATAACTTTAGATGGGCCCTGTAATTGAAAAATTAGTCTGGATGTATTCCGATGAGTTGTGTACCATTGAATTATGGATCATACCAAAAAAAAATTCAATCCAATTGGATGCATCGATTTATTAAACTGTGTTGTTGAGTCCACCAGAGTTCTTGGATTCCTTCCCAATGTGGCCAATTTTTCTCCAACATCATTTGGGCCCTCCAAATCAAGTACACCTACAATGAAATCATCCAACATTGTGAAATACTCATTTTTAAAAGTTATTAACATAAAAAAATAGAATAAACCATGAAGATAAGTTTTTTATTAAATTACTAATTTATGATAAAAAATCATTTTGACATAGTGTTTTTAAGGGTGGAAAAGTATAGCTAATCGTTATGCGATCAAGGGACCTATTGGAAAATTTCTATCTTAATAGTCTATGTATTATTTGGAGTCGCGATCACTTATTATTAAATTAAATTATATCCATAGTCATTCTAAACAACCATATAAGTAACATTATGAATCTTGATGTTCTGTAATTGATGGGTACTAAACCAAACACCTCATTGTCAGGCTGCCTTGAAGGCAAAGACGCACTGCCAATATCTCAAACTCTTGGATCACATATTCCTCCTAATCATAAATCTTGAATCTAGACTCCATTATGACTAAAGAATGGGTTTTCATCTAACATCACCTCTAGGAATAGAAAACATAATCTCACTATCCTCATGGCCTTCCAAAATCCATTCTTACAATTTCAAATTGGGTTTTCACGGTTGTGCTCCCTCTACATGGGTTTACAAGATTAAATGAATTTGGTGAAACACCCCCTACCATTGGAGTGTCCTAGACCCAATTTTCTCATAGTGTAAAAAAACATTCCCTAGTAAAAACTCCATACACTACCAAATATGAGTTATGAATGTGGACAATATGCTTATAAAATGTTCAATATAAAAATAATAGGAAAACCAACTACATAAAAGCATGAAAGATCATATATAATATCCAAAAACAACTCAGATCAGAAGATTTATTAGAACCACTAATTTATCCCATGTAATCACGCTATATTTGGATAACTCAATTTCTCTAACCCTCACGTCACTCTACTCTATAGATCCAGAATATTGTATTATAGAATTAATAACACTTTTTTGTAATGATTATAATGAGATATGTTTGTGGTGATACATGATACTTCCACTCATACAACATGAGTTTTAGCACATTACTTCATTAATCGAGGAAATAGGGTGTAAATCCAAGGATAAATTAATAGAAAAATAACAAAAAAGAATCTACACATTGCTAAAAATTAATATAATAATCACATGTCAACTCTAAATTTTGTTATCCATATGACTCATAACAGGATAAAGAATCTCGAGTCATACTCCCTTAGAAATTAATAAATTTAAATGACAATTAAAATTATTGAACATGCCCAATAGATGTCCAAACCACAAAAATTTATCATTACATGATTATCACATACTTCACAAGTATTTTCTTACCGAACATCCACCCATATACCCAAGGGTGTTGTTTCAACACTAAGTATCATACTCATGAAAATATTCACCAGAAATAAACATTATGTGAGAAAATGTTCCTAATCAACTAATAAAATTTATATATCATAGAGTGCTACCACAACATGATAACCCATCTTTTAGAAAAAAAATTCTACTTTTAAACTTCTGTCACTCTTAAAAAAGTTCACTAGTATATAATTCCAATAATTAATCATCAAGGGCCAAAATAAAATTCCTATAGAGAATGTCCAGATTCTGGATTAAGGATTTATCAATGAATCATTTTAAACTAACCACTACAAGCGGGTCCATTCTGTAAACAACTCAAAAATATTTTCTTCCATGTCATTTATTTTATTTGCACATATAACATATTTAAGGAAGATCATATCTATTAGATATCAATTACCATTTTAAAATGAAATCAGATATAATCTCATTATTAATTGATTCCATATAGAAAAATTAAAAAATTATATCATAATTTCCATTAAAACATTTAATAATTATTTAATTAAATATAAAATTACCAAAACTAAAATAGTTTAACAAAATTTCAATTATAAGATATAGAGTAAAACACCCATTAGGTTGTAATTATTTATTTAACTAATGGAATCCATTGATAATAGATCTCGATTGCCAATATATAATCTCTCATAATTATAAAGGGGTTTGGTCTAGGAAGATGTCTCCATGTAATTTTATGTATTAACCTATAATTGGCTTGCAAAACCAAATACAATCATTACAGTTAACATGAGAAGACCCCTATGGGGTTACTTACTAAACACAGGAATTAGTAATGGTGGCCTACGAGGGTCTCATTAAGCCATTATGGGTTTAATTATATGGGAATGATTTCTAAATTAATGGATTCAACACTGTATAAATTACAATTGGCATCCAATTTAAATCAAACCCATAAATATTATATAATTATAGATTTAAAACACCCTTTATAGGTTTAAAACATAATAAACATCCCTTAACTAACCTACCAGGGTCCAGTTGTTCTTTTTAGAATTTCTCCATGCGTTTTTTCATGACCAAGTCATAGAAGTAAAATCTATTACATATATATATAAAATAACACAGTTGGATGAATTACCATTCTAAAATTAATAAGGTTCTTTACTTTATATGTAACTATTGGCATTCATGTATCTATTGAATGTTTTTTTACCTTTGATCTCAAAATATATCAAGTTCATATATAATGTTTTGATAATATTGGGTACCCTTCCCAATTTATATTGGCCCATAAAAATTATAAATTATTATTGAAACCCATTTTATAACAACCATTAATGTTTTATCCCATGTAACCAATGTTCCATATCTCAACAAGTCATAATTGGTTTTGTAAGATTTCAAAATCAAGTTATATGGGAAGACTCCATTTTGGATGACATAGAATCATTAATAGAAAATTGAATATCCTATTTTTAATAGGGCAGGATATGGTAGATAAATACATAAAACAAGGCATGGAATGATACAATTTGAATTAAAAATATATGTAAAAGAAAAAAAATTACCCAAGAAGGGCATGCATATATGCATGAATAATTATTACATAGGGAACATTAAAAAATTATTTTTTAGTAGAGGAATGAATTAACCTGGAATGTTATATTAAATATATATAAATCACCCTTTGAATATAATTATTCATATATAAATACATCCTTACCATACTATGATAGTGGTAAAATAATGTAAATCCCAAATGTTGGTATGTAATGGAATAATATATCAGTCCCTCATGGGGAAATAATAATAAACTATAATAACAAATCAAAATGAACAATTGTCCCATCCCATGAATCCTGATCATTACCATATTTGTGGGATGTCTAGTCTCAGACACGAACAATATACTAGGGTTAACATATTCAAGGAATCATGTCAACTAGATAGAAACATTAAGAAT
This sequence comes from Viscum album, assembly GCA_963277665.1. Lineage (NCBI taxonomy): Eukaryota > Viridiplantae > Streptophyta > Magnoliopsida > Santalales > Viscaceae > Viscum > Viscum album. The sequence continues at coordinate 932,110,586 of OY728125.1, forward strand.
ATGAAATAAATACACTCTGATGACACTTTATAATGTATTAACCTTGCTCAAACTATAAAAATAATCCAAAAAATTTGGTCACGTGGCCTCAAGAATATGACCTCGTTTGATAGAGGTTTCTAACTAGAAGTTAGGGTTTAAAGGTTGTAAGTTTTGGATAAAATACTATCTGTATTAGTCTAAAATATTTCATAAGTATAAATAAAACACATTAAAAGGAAATAAAAAACAAGGCAATACTATATAATAATTTATAGTCAGTAATGAACTATATTTAGAAACAAATATTAAAGGATGAACATGATATAATATACAATATAGAATCACATCAGGTAAAAATTTAATGCTAGGATAAACAAAAAAAATTAATAAAAATTAAATAACTCGTTAAGGAACCATGAATACAAGCTCACCCACTACCCCCAAGCCCCCATGAACATTCCCAGTCAGAACGGAAAAAAATACATAGAACAGTTTGGATCCAAACCTGGAATTAGGATATCTATCTAGGAACAAAACAACATCATGGAAATGGTGTGATATAAACTTAATAGGGTACCATGAATAGTGTCTAATGTAATCTTATTCAATAATATTTAATAAATTAGTGTGTAATCTTAATAAATAAGCTGTGAATTAATAAATGCAATCGTGTTGTGATTAGTTTTCCTAGGGATACATAGCTAACTATATCTACTTCAGCCTATGCACAAATGTCTCTTCACATGAAAGAATGTATATATATACATTTAAGTTAACATATATGTGTATATGTATTAATTCACGAAGGATTAACTGAAGAGTAAGAAAAAGGAATCCACATAAGGATAGTATAATAAGTTTCATATTGGAAATAACAATCACCATGTACAAGGATCATGTATAATAATTGACATCATTACTGAGTACCATGTATAATAAGGGACATTTTGCCTATGTATCTTGAAAAATAAGTGATTTTAATCTTGAGTATCAATTATAATAATTCACAAAATTCCATCATACCAATTATAAAAAGGGGTGACATGTCTGAGTATCATGTATAATAAGGGAGGCTATACCCAAGTATCTCACACTATGGGAGCAAGAAGCATCATTTCCAACACTCCACTTGACCGAGGAACAACAAAAAATACCCATGGTTTGATAAAAATTATCAACCACTCAACTTAATACTTTATCACAAACCATTAATGTATATATATATATATATATATCATTTAACTTTTCACTACATCTCATTGATTCAAGGGCATAAATAAAAATTCAAACTTAATGATCTTATAAAAAATTTCACATTGTTGATACATACATAGGTTATGATGAAAGTCGATTCCACACAAAAAAAACTTGATCATTTCATTTAAAAATTCATTGACTTCATTTTATATCACATTAACATGGAGACTATCCAAAACCCATATAGAAGTCGTTTGGACCACATAAGCAATTATAAAGTGTCAATTAATTTAATTAAGAAAAAAGGGTGTTTTACTATTCGAAGTAGATGACCATTGACAATATAAAGGGTCGATAGGATGATATCCAACAAGAGGTTAAAATTTTAATAAGATGATTTAACAACTTAGGTTCAACACACGGAAAACATGGTGTGTGGAAGAATGAAAAATTTTATAAAAAGAAATTATTTAAGGGAAAACATATAGACCTCCTTTCTTACACGATATATACATTTCTCATCCATAATCTATCATTGATTAAATCTAGTAATAGAGAAAAGTCAAGAGTTGTAAAACATCATAAAAATGAGTCAATTGAGCTCATAGAGTGAATAAATAAAAAGTGATTTGAGAAATTGATAAAAGTGGAAAGAGGAGTTATTGAATCCCAGTTATGCTTTCACTACACAAAAGATATATTAAAATGAATTATTAATGAGGGGGAAACACCATGTGGGAGGATATGGAGAAGAGGGAACATGTGAGGGAGCATCCTAGCCAAATGAGAGTGAAATTAGTATGAAATCCAATTATGATTTGGAATGGAAAAATAGTTATTCTTCCATTTTTAATGGGGATTATAGTTAAATTTAATGCATAAGAAAACTATGATTAAACAATGTGGTTCAAACATCCTAAGAGACACACACTATCACATGGATTGCAAATGGTTTGAAAAATAGTGTGCAACCCATGTTCCCACCTCTGTAATTTTATGTGGACATTCTGCATGGTCCTGAGGCCTTGTGTGCATAGTTTAAAACATTTTTTGACACCCCCTTAGGGGACACATGGTTTTGGTGTTTGGATTTCACTAACTGTGTCTGTATGATTCAACTTCTATTTTCATTAAAAAATCTATGTTTTCATAGCATAACACTCTAAAAAATAATTCTAACTCCCAATAGATTTTTTTTGTCTTAAACACCACACAAAATATCACATTTAATTGATCCAATTCTCAAAATTCAATTCCAATTATCAATTATATATTTATACGTCTCACCAAATAAATGGTAAAATTATATTTTGATACTAAAACTAGTAAAAAACATAGGACATTACATTTAGTGTGAATATATAATAATAATAAAAATTAACTATTCATTTTTTTATTGTATGTTGGATCTAAATGATCATATGTCTACTATTAGGACCCTTATACAACGATAATATATACTCAATATTATATAATATTTGAGGAAACTAAGTGCTAATAATAGTTTCTAAAAATTTTATAGAACATGAATTTTCATTCTGTAATAATCCTTGATCCATTCCTTATAGAAAATTTATGTAAAACATATAAAAGTAACTTTTGAAATGGTGAGAAAAAACCTAACACATAACTGTTAATGGTTTTAATCCCATAAAAAACATATCTTTAATATATATATGTTAATAACTGAAAATCTAGATTTTATATTTTTGTTATCTATTATATTAATCACATAAATATTGTTAAAAATAATCTGTTTTAGGATGATTCATTGAGATTTTGTTCATTAAAGGGTTTGGGAATGATTAGAATAACTTGAAACTAGTTTTGTGTTATAAGAGTGTCTCCGGATTATTTTTTAAGTTCATGTGACATCAATATGACTTGGGAATGTCAGAAATAAGAGTTTATATTATTTTGGAAAAGAAAAAAGCACCAAAAAATAGGACATGGGTTTTTTTAAATCTTGGTATGATAAAGTTGATATGACTACACAATGATATTAGGAAGAAAATTAAATTTCAATGAAATGATTATATGAACACTCATATAATAATTTGAGGACTTTATGTTGTAATTTTTTTCTTTTGTAAATGGAGAGATTCAAGCATATTATGGTTAATTTCAATGTTTCTTATTTGTGATTTTTGTGTTTAGAAAAATTCTTCATATAAAGGATGATATTTTCGAGTCTCACTTCTAATAATAAAATTTAGTTTCCAAAAAAAAAGTTTTTATGATAATTAAAATGAGGAATCGTATTCCATGGGGACTAAATGGTGACCATTATCATAATTCCTTATAATTTTGAGGATAATTATTCCTATTGATGTGTAATAGAATAGTATATGATGGAGGTTTGGGATAGGATTCTCGATGAGGTGTCATAAACATTGGTGTAGGAATCGTATTCTTGTTTGGTATGGGTTGGGGAAAATAAATTTTAGTAAAATTACTTCTGAGATAAATTTCAAAAAAAATCAGCCAACTTGAATAGAAATGATGTATAACATTCCATAATGGATGTCTTATTTAAATAAGATACCTATAATGTTTGTATAACACATCATGAGGAGGAGTAAGTAATATGTGATCAAAAGAGAGTTATCAATTTTTAGGTGATATACTGATAATTCTTAGTTTATGAATCAATTCAACCCATTCTCAGTCATATACATATCTAACAACATCAATGGTAACTAGAAGGTCTGGAAAAATTTAGAGGCATAAAAGAAAGTATGAGTTGTTTCAAATGGTTTGAATTAGGATGATTCTTTAAATATTAATTTGAAACTAAAATTCAAACACTTATAAGATTCTATGGTTATGTAAGAAAAAATTAAATTAATGTTCTAGATTATATTATAGAAATTAAAATTGCACGATGAAAATGGGAAGCGTGTATACTGGAAGGTGAAAATCGAAGAGAATAAGAACACACTCAAATGTGCTTACCCATCACACATATATCATGTGTTAAGGTAGACATAAACACTTATTTTATACAATCAATAAGTATGAGAGCACTATAATATGATTGGGATATAACCATTAGGGGAAGAAGTATAATACTTATCTTAAAAAATATTATTATAGTGTAACACGTTTTCTCAATATAAGCACCAATATTCTTATATCATTAGAGGCCACTATTGATTATCTTGTAATATAATAACATGGTTAAACCCCAGTGTTTGTATCCTAAATTGTGATTCAAGTGGATTGTATCGTCTCAAATGACTTTTGATCATTAAAATAATTATTTACATATTCTTAGTGAAGAAACTTGTACATCAAGTGTAATTATTTTCTTCTTTCCTCACTAAATTTGATTTATGTAGTGAGGTCGCTCACTCATACAATTGCTGAATGTCTATTTCATATAAAATCATAAATTTAAAGGATAACTATTTTTCACTAGTCTATCCCTTTTTTTAGTGACCCTAAATTGAATAAAGACATTATAATTGTTATTAATGATATTTTGTTTCTTCAATGATTAGGATATTTTATTTTGATTATATGAATGTTTTTAAAATTAATTATTATTTAAATCGTTCTCCCTCTTTTTGAAATGTTGTAGTAATAGTGTTTCAATGTTGAATGAGTTCAATAAAGTTAGTGTTGTGATCTACACTATTATAACACTAGTGGAAAAAATGTTTAACACGTCAATATGTATCACATCGGTTCTATATAATCGACGTGAAAAGTTGAAAAAATCAATTTATCACATTGTTTATTTCATAATGGACATGATAAATTGTGACAATCTATTTTTTACATCGGTTATTTTATAAACGATGTAAAAAACACTGAGATTAGATTTTTGACATCTGTTGTTTTATAACCAACATCAAAAATGAATCTGGGCACTCCAACCTCCTTTTTCCGACATCATTCGTCATATTTATTGTCAATAGATCTATCAGGATGACTCGCAACACTCAAGTAAGCCTCATAGGGCTAAGTTTCAGTTTTTTATTTTTCATGATGCCCTAAACTAATTTTTTGAGTTGTTGTTTTTCTATCATATTTCTTGCTATCACGGTAAGTTTCATAGTGTTCATTTATATTATGCTAAATTATTTTCTTGTAAAAGAAACCATGGAAGTGATATCATGCAAGTTTACGATCATTGTGTGTTCTATCATGTGTGTGCGTGTATAGAGGGTGTCCACGGGGGTCTGGTGGGGGCTGTCCAAGTGTGTGGGCGGTGTCCCGGGGGTGGGGTGGCTATCTCGGTGGGTGGGTGTGTCCAGGGTGTGTCAAAGGGGTGGGGGTGGTTTCCAGGGGTGGGGGTTGGCCAAGGGGGTTGGGGTGTCCAAGGGGTTGGGGTATCCAAGGGGGTTAGGGGGCTGTCCAAGAGGGTCGGGGTGTCCAGGAGGTAGTGTACAGGGTGTGAGTGTCATATCCAATGGGGTAGGGGGTTTCTAGGTTGGTGGGGGTGTCTAGGGGGCTGCTTAGTGTGGTGGGGGCTATTCATGGGGTATGGGGTTGTCTAGAGGGGTGGGGTTGTCCAGGGGGTTTGTGGTGTTGTCCAGGGGGTGGGGTTGTCTAGAGGGTGGGCCGTCAAAGGGTGTGGTGGTGTCCAGGGGGTGTCCAAGGGGGTGGGGGTGGTGTCCAGGGGGTGGGGGGATTTCCAATGGGGTAGGGGTGTCTAGGGGTGGGGGTGTTGTTGAGGGAGTGAGGGGCGGTCCAGGGGGTGTGGGGTGTCTACGAGGGTGTCCAAGTGGGTAGGGGTGGGGTGGTGTCCAAGATGGGTGGGGTTTCTAGGGGGTGGGGGTGAGTGGGCTGTTCAAGGGGGGTATGGGGTGTCTAGAAGGTGGGTGTTTCAAGGGGGTGGGGTCTTTCCAGAGGAGTTGGGGGGCTTTCCAGGGGGTGGGGGTTTTCCAAGGGGGTGGTTGTGTCCATGGGGTGTCCATGAGGGTGAGGTGGGGGGGCTATCCAAGGGGGTAGGTGTGTCCTGGGGGTGGGGGTGGTGTCCAGGGGGGTGAGAGGGCTATCCAAGGGGGTAAGGGTGTCCAGGGGGTGGAGGTGTTCAGGGTTCGGGGGTGTCCTGTGGGTGGGTGAGGTCCAGCGGGGCGGGGGTTGTCTAGGGGGTGGGGGCTGTCTAGATGGGTGGGGTTGTCTATGGGTGGGGACTGTACAGAGGGTTGGGGGATATTCAGGTGGTGGGGTTGTCCAAGGGGGTGGGGGCAGTCCAGAGGGTTGGCGGGTGACCAGGGTGTGGGGGTTTGTCCAGTGGGGTGTGGGTGTCTAGGGTGTGAGGGTGTCCAGGGGGAGTGGGTTGTCCAAGGGGGTATGGGGTGTCCAGGGGTGGGGGTGTCTAGGGGTGGGAGTATCTAGGTGGTGGGGGTTTCCAGAGGGGTTGGGTCTTTCTAGAGGGTGGGGGCTTTCCAAGGGGGTGGTGGTTTCCATGGGTGGGGGTGGTGTCCAGGGGGAGTGGGCTTTCTAAGGGGGTAGAGGTGTCTAGTTGGTGGGGTATCGAGGGGGTGGGGGTGTCTAGGGGGTGGGGGATGTTCAGAGGGGTGGGGGATGTCTAGGGGTGGGGGTTATCTAGAGGGTGGGGTGTTATCCAGATGTTTTAAATCGTTGGGATCTTTGTAATTTTCAGTAGTGAATGTATACATATTTTTATATTTATACTTCATATTTCTTTTTTATGGAAGGTTGAATATGGTATCTAGTTTCACCAGGATGTATTCTATGTGTACCTTAAGAATAAAGGAATCATGATGAATTAAAAACTATTATATCTAACTATATTTTCTTTTTAAAATCATTTTCATGCTTAATTTTTTTTAAATAAGTATATATTTGGTTTATATTTCCAAAAAAATTTACATTAAAATTTTGATATTTTTCATATAAACATATATTTTTCCTATCTTAAAAAGATGTATAATTTTGATATTTGTTATAGGTCATAATGAGTCGAAGTTAGATTATGTAACATCAAATGATTAATGAATATGAGGAAGGTGTTGATGCCTTTTTCTAATTTTCTAAATGAAATGTTCCAGAAGTGACATTTTTTTCTATCCATGCCTGAAATGTTTGAATATGAATAATTAAAATATATAGAGATCAAACATCATCTTATTTTTCATGGTTTTAATCTGAGTTATAGCCCATTGATTTGGAATGGTGAAACTGGATAGAATGTCAGATCTAGTAATGATGATGATTCGCAAGATGGTAACTCCGATGGAATTAATGAATTGATTCGCGAAATTGCAATATGAAAAATTGAGAGAGAACCGACAGTTGTGAGTCTATATGGTGATGATGAAAAACCATTATGTCCTGGTTTTATGGATTTTATGGTTTTTATGGTAGTGTTAAGCTTGATTAACCTAAAGGAGAAACCTGGATGGAGTGACATAAGTTTTACAGAGCCTCTATAATTGATGAAGGACATTCTTCCAAAAGATAACAATCTTCTAGATTCACATTATAAGGCCAAGAAAATATTATGCCCGATGTGATTGGGATACAAGATAATACATGCATGTCTGAATGAATTTATGATATATATGAAGTAATATACATTTCTGCTACGGTGTCCTAAATTTAAGACATCACTATATTTTTTGAAAGAAAAATCATTGGCTGATATAGAGATTACAAAGATCCCTTCTAAGGTATTTTGGTATCTTCCTATAATTCATTGTTTGAAACATTTATTTTCAAATTCACATGATGCAAAAAGGTTAATATGGCATGCTGATGGGTGGATATGTGATGGAAAAATACGCCATCCAACTAATTGTCCACAATGGAAGAAAATTGAAGTGTAGTATCCTGCATTAGGAAATGAAATTAGAAATATCATATTAGGGTTTTGCACTGATGGAATGAATCCATACTGAACCCTCAGTAGCACACATAGTTCATTGACTATTTTATTGGTAATTTAAAACCTCTCTATTAAAGTTAGTATAAAGAGAATATATTTCATGTTGAGTATAATGATCTCTGGTCTGAAGCAACCTGAAATTGATATTGACGTTTTCTTGTCACCATTGATTTATGATTTGAATCTTTAATGGGAGGATGGTATTAGGGTGTATGATTCTTATAAAATGGAATATTTTCAATTTCATGTAGTGCTAATGATCACTATAAGTGACATCCCACCATATGAAAATTTGTCTGGAAACATTGTTAAAGGTCATAAAGCATGTCCAATTTGCAAACAACAGACTTCATATTGTCAATTGCATCATGGGAGGAAAACAATGTACATGGTTCATCAAATGTTCTATCCTATAGATCACTCTTATAGAAGACTAAAAAAGGAAATTAATGGCTCACACGAATTTGATATTGATCAAAAACCGTTATCCCCAGATATTTTTTTTGAGACGGTGGAAAACCTTGATGTGACATTGGGAATGACACAAAAATCTGGTAATGATAGAAATATTTGGAAGAAAAGCTCAAATTTTTTGAGCTACCATATTGGAGATATCATGAAGATAAACATTATATTGATTTCATGTACTTGGATAATAATATCTACAAATGTTTTATTAGAATATTTTTAGATATTAAAGGAAAGACAAAAGATGTGTAGAATACAAGATTAGAATTATACATCTTGAATAACATAGCTGATGCTCAACAGTATAACACATTTCAAAGTAATCATTTTGTATGATGAATGGAGATGTGTAGAAAAATTGATAATATATCATTTGTGGGAGATGATTTTTGTATGATCTGTTGCTATTTTTTGCCTACTCATTAAATTTTTATAGTATATATAATATATTTAACCTCTTCTTTATTTGATGACATGTGATATTCCTGACACAAGAGGAATCATGATGAAATGCTTATCGATGGCTACTAGGAGATGGAGGGATTTAATATCAACCCACTCGTCTAATTTTATTTTTGTTCATAAGAGTCATGACAAACCATGTCCTATATATCCTTTCATAGATGAATACACATGGAGATAGTTTATTGAAATTAGAAGAAAAGATTAATTTTTGGTATGGTTAATGTAAATATTTATAAGATTTCTTATATAAATGATCTTATTAATGTTTTTTTAATTATTTATTATTCATAATTTATAGAAAACAAAGAAATCTCATCAGAAGATCCAATATAAAAATGTATACCCTCATAGTTTATCTCTAGGAGGGTATACAATATTAGATGAACAAATGATGGCGGAATAATTACAAAACTGGGAGCTGAGTCTTCATGCTTTGGAAAGGTGGCCCCTCTATCCCCTCCATCTAGACATGAAAAATGGAAGAGAGCTCGGCTGGTCAAAAAATGGAAATATCTTTCAGAATATTTTAGAATCTTAAATGAGAGGATGGTGAGATATTTATTTTATTTAATTATGTTACCTATATTATTCATAAAATTTCAATCACTACAGAAATGTTCAATTAATTAATAAAGGATTCTATTGAGGTGAAAAGATCACAAGGGGTATTTACAACTGCTGAGAGGCAAGATATTTTATCTACAACATTGGTAATGCACGAACATTCTGGTCATGTATGTGGATATCTGACACGTGTATCAGTAAGAAAAGTGTTTCCATGTTCTTCAACTTCTTCCATTGAGGGTGTTTATAAAAAAATAGAATCCTTGGAGTCTAAAGTTCATAATATTAATGTGATGATGGAAGAAAATATTAGATCGTCGGTACAGTCTATGTTTGCAGTAATGCAAAGACAATTTCATATTGTAGCTCCTACTCCTCTAGCTCCCCCTACAGACCCCATTGTTTATCCTCCTCCACTTGTAGCACCCACACCCCCATTTCAGCCTGCGGACCCCATTTTTTATCCTACTCCTCTGCAGTAGATTCCTACTTATTGCAAGTGGTATGTTGATGATTTTAAACATAATATAGTTTCATATGGGATTGTATATTTTATAGGAGATATAGTTAATCATCAACATATAAAGTTAGATAATTATAGGGTCACTTTACAAGATATTATAGATAGATCATCTTGAGTACCATTAGCTACAGATGAGGTGAAGACAGTTGGACATAGTATCAGTCATTTATTAATTTGGCTATCCAGGCTTCTAGGACTCATTACCATAGAGGTATGTACGTTATATCTTCTATTTTATTTTTATATTAACGTTGTTTTATCATTTGAAAACTAATATATTTTTCTATTTATTTTAAATGGAATACTTAAAAGGTAAAGAAAAAATGTATAGAAAACAATAAAGTCATATGTAAATGACATTAGATACAGATTCTAGTAGTCTTGAAGGATTGTCAAGATATTCGAATTTGATTGCGATTCATTATCAGTTTCTAATGGAAGCTCCTATTTGTTTTCATGAAATAAATGTGGGGATTGTGAAAACTGGTGACATGGATCTTGTTACTAGAGATAAGTTGAGCATCAACACGGTGAAAAAGATTTCCATGAAAGTCTTAAAACATTTTCCCTACATTATATTTATTAAAAATGTATTCTTATGTCAGTTTTTTATTAGGTATCTTTATAACATGTATGAGAAGAATGATAGAATAGATGTATATGGATTCATGGAACCATAGTTGATTTCCCTTGAATAACATGCATTGGATGAGTAACAAAGAATGATTTATATTGATGAACGATTTGAATAGAATATAATCACACAGTATTGGATGATGCATTTTTGTGAGTTTTATGAAACATATATCTGGCCATGAGTTCATTATCTTTTACCATAACAACCACTAACCATAAATTTCATTTTATCAGTGATAATTTTATATTAGGTGTTTTAATTCAGAAGGGATAAAAAACATTATTGGATCTGCTATGTCCATGGAGATGTACGGGAAAGTATTAAGAATTTGGTGGAAATGTATGTTTAAATCTCATAATAGTTGTATATATTATAATGAATTTTAAATTAATCCCATTAGTATTATTTTCTAATAGGGGATGGGTCTATGTTCAAAAAAACACAATGAAAAGGAGTGTGAAGATAAAATATTTAAAAGTAATGGTAAATATCCATTTATAATTTTTACTTTTTTGATTTATTTCATAAATTTAATATTTTGAATTTACACTCATTCAAATAGAATTATCATGAACAACAATGTGTCGTAGGATGCATATATTATATGTTATGATTTATGTGTGAAATAATTACAACTGGAACACTTGTAAACTTTGAACTGGTAAGATTTCAATTTAAACATTTCCATAATATTACATTTGATTTATTCATTATACATTTTAACTAGTATCCTTTTAATTTATAGCTATTTGATGACCATCACTCCTATAGTTTTCATGATTTCAAACACTTACAAGTGAAATGGTCAAATTATTTTACAGGTTTGATTGGATTTTAGTTTTTTTGTTGTGTAAAATGTAATTTTTAATATTTTCATTATAATTTTGTTTTTTAGTCATTTAGGTTGGATTTAGGTTTTTTAATGTTGACATTGAATGTTTTGAATTTTATATATGTGAATGTTTTATTTTCTTTAAATTATTGTTTTATTCTAGTTATGATTGTTTTTTGGTATGGATTCCGGTCTGTGGGAGGGTTGTCTAGTGGTTGGGGGGGATTCCAGGGGTGTGATCTATGGGTGTGGGAGGGATTTTCAGGGGGTGGGGGCTATCCCGGAGGGTGGGGGAATCCACCGGTGTGGGGGTGTTATGGGGTGTAGGGGGTGTTCAGTGGGGTGGGGGTGTCAAGGGGAGTGGGAGGGATATCTAGTGGGGTGGGGGTGTCATGGGTGTCCATGATAGTGGGGGGCAGTCCAGGGGTGGGATTGTTTCAAAGAGGGTGGAAGGGCAGTCTAGGGGAGTGGGGGGCTGTTCAGGGTGTGTCTAGGGGTGTGGGGGTGTCTTGTTGGGTGAGGGGGGTTTCCAGGGGTGGGGGAGGGTTGTCTACTGGGGTGAGTGTGTCCAGGGTGTCCATGGGGGTGGGGGCAGTCTTGGGGGTGAGAGCTTTTTGTAGAGGATGGTAGGGGTGTCCAGGGGAGTGGGGGCTGTCCAGGGGGTGTCAAGGGGAGGTGTGTAAGTGGGGTGTTATTTGGGATGATGTAGGTTTTAGGGGTGTGGGAGGGTTGTCAAGTTTGGTGGGGGTGTCTAGGGTGTCCATGGGGGGAGTAGAATGGGTGGGAGGTTATCCCGGAGGGTAGGAGGGTTGTCCAGGGGATTTGAGGGCTTTCCAGGGTGTGTCTTGGGCTGTGTGGGGGGGTGTCCAAGGTGTCCATGAAGGTGGGAGTTGTCTTGTGGGGTGAGGGGGGTTTCCAGTGGGGTGTTGGAGGGCTAACTAGTGGGGTGGGGTGTCCGGGGAGTCCATGAGGGTGGGCAGGCAGTTCGGGGGGGGAGCATTTTCAGGCAGGTGGGAGGGCTATTCAGGGGAGTGGGGGGCTTTCCAGGTTGTGTCTAAGGGTGGGGGTGTCCTGGGGTGTTAAGGGGTTTCAAGGGGTGTGGGAGGGTTTTCTAGTGTGGTGGGGGTGTCCAGGGTGTCCATGGGGGTGGTGGGGTAGTCCAAGGGGTGGGATCATTTCTTGGGGTGGGAGGGTTGTCCAGGAGGGTGGGAGGGTTTCCCAGGGGGGTTTTCCTGGAGAGTGGGGGTGTGGGGGGTGTCTGGGGGTGTCTTGGGGTGTCCTAGGGGTTTCCAGTGTTGTGTCTGTGGGGGGTGTCTAGAAGGGTGGGAGGGTTGTCTTGGGGCTGGGGGCTTTCTAGGTTGGTTGGGGGGATGTCCAGGGGTGTGGGGGTCTAGTAGTGTGGGATGTTTCTAGGGGTGTGGGGGGGTTCTCCAGTGGGATGGGGTGTTCCAGGGGTGTTGGAGGGCTGTCCAGGGCTGGGGGAGGGCTGTTCAGAGGGTGGGGGTGTCCAGAAGGGTGGGGGACAATCTAGGGGTGTTAGGGGGCTATCTAGTGGAGGTGGGGGTTCATGAGGGGGGTGTCAATTGGGGTGGTTGGCGGGGGGTGGGGGGTTTCCCGAGGTGTGGGAGGGATGTCCAATGTGTTGGAGTGGTTCTAAGTGTGTGAGAGGGTTGTCCAGGGGTGTGGGAGGGCTTTCTAGGGGTGTGGGGGGGCTGTTTAGGTGGTGGGGGATGTCCATGAGGGTGGGGGCAGTCTAGGGCTGTGGGGTTTGTCCAGTAGGGTGGGGGTGTCCAGTGGTTTGGTGGGGGATGTCCAGTGGGGTGGGGGTTGGTCTGGTTTTGGTCATGTTTTGGTCTATTTTTGATCTGTTTTTGGTCTATTTCTGGTATGTTTCAGGACTTTGTTTGGCAGGGAATAACAGTTGGGGGTGTCCAGGGGTGTGGTGGGGGTTGTCCAGTGGGGGGGTGGTCTGGTTTTGGTATGGTTTTGGTCTCTTTTGAGTATGTTTTTGGTCTGTTTGAGGTCTTCTTTCGGCAGGGCATAACAGTGGTTGAACAATTTTATTAAACAAATTTGTTTTTTACATCTTTTATATTATCACTGACGTAAAAAATGCATGGGGGATTTGTTTTAACGTCAGTTATTTGAAAACCGACGTAATAAATGGATGGGAAATGAGTTTTATGTCTGTTATTTTATAACCGATGTAATAAATGGAAATGAATATTTTTTACATTGCTTATGTTATAACTGACGTAGTAGATATGTTTTCACATCAGTTATTATTTAAATTATGTGGAAAACATCTTGGAAGAGGGGTTTATCATGTTAGATATTTTTATAGTCGACGTGATAAATGCTTTAGAAGCATGATTTAAGATGTCGGTTATATAATAACTGATGTTAAAAAGTATATACGACACCGGTTCTTAGATAACCTATGTAACAAACCACGACTCCAAAGCATTTTCCATGTAGGTTTTTTAGGAACCGATGTGAAAAAATCTTCAGATTTTAGATTTTTATGTCGGTTTTAAAATAACTAACATAAAAAACAATGTTTATAATGTCTCCTATAATAACGTCGTCTAAAAGCCGATGTAAAAAATAAAAAATAACCACCATAATAAACATTTTCTACACTAGTGCATCTATCGTGGATAGTACTAATTTAATGAACAATTAATGAGTTCAAATATTTAGTTTGAGAATATATAATATTTTAATGGAAATAATGTTATCATATATATTTTCCTTTGGTGTAGATGATCTCGATAATGTGACTTCTACTTTTATACCTATTCGATAATATGAAACAATGACTCTGGATGGTAAGAATAATTTTATGTTTGATGAACATACAAGAAAGAACATTATATCCACAATTTCGGTGAATGGATTTTTAATGCTCATATGGATAAAAATTGTGAAATTCATTTTTTACAAGCTAAAAAATTCCAATGATGTTATTGAAAAATCCAAATAATATAAACTGTAGAATTTATAATTCATATATAATGATATGTGTAGTATTAATAGATAATTTATTGATAAATTGATCATAACGGTCATATATGTGGTGATCGCCATTCGATTATTCAATAATATTCTTAATGATTTAGTGATGATCAAGAAAAATACATTTTACCTTACTGGACGGATTTAATTCTATTGTTTTATCATTAGAAGAAAATTATCTAGACACACATCCTTTGTATGACTAGAACATGGTCTTTGTAGTTTATGATAATGTAATGAATCCAATATTAAAATAATTTAACTAAGTATTTGTAACGACCCAATCTTTTTGAGTAGTATATTAACTTACTCTTATGGATTTAATAAGATGTTAATGGTTAATGCAGAAAGAGGAGTCGATGGCTTCATCCAGTAGACTCGACCCATATGAAGCCCACTTATCAGAGCATGGGAAGGAGGTAGCATCTGTGGGCTTCGCTTTGGACCAAGCCCAAGCCGAACTCCAGCGTGTCAAGCTTGAACGAAAACGCCTACGGGAGAATTTCAAGTTAGTAGAGATTACTACTAGGGCAATGTTATCTGAGCCTCCCTCAGATTCTCTCACCATAGCACACCTTACACTTAGGTCTTATGCCGGTGTTATAAGGGGCTATGTGAAGAGACCCTAGCTTCCTTGTGTAATCCCTTCAGGTGAATAAATTGAGATTTCTTCCTTTAGTGATGTTTGTGAAATTTCAAATGTCTAGATAATTTTAGAATGTATTTTATTGATGAATTTTGAGAAAAAGGATATTTTAAAATATTTATGTAAACCCTAAATAACTAATGATGTGTAATGATTTTCAAAAAATGGTCTTCTACAAAAGTGTTCAGTAAGGAATTTGGAGTCTAATAAGATCAACATAATTTTTGATGAATAATAAATTATGAATAGTGATTTTACGCTTAGGATTAGTAATGTGACCAAATGGATTAGTAATTTCACTCAAAGAAAGTTTTAATATAATTTAAACACCTAGATTAAGTAATGTGATTCAATAAAATGGGTAAATAACGGTTTCATAAATTATTAATCAAGTATTAGTTTTTTCAGGTGAATAGTGTTTTTTAATTATAAATTTAATTAAAAATAATTAGATAATTATTTTTATAAAAAGGACTTTATTTTTGAACTCAGAGCATCGATATTATGTTAAGGTAATTTTTGGGGATTTTTCTGAAAAAATTAATTTTCGATGAATAGTGTTTTTATTTAAAAATTAAATTAAAAATATTTAGAAAATTATTTTTATAAAATGGATTTCATTTTTGAAATCAGAGCATTGATATTGGGTTAAGGTGAAATTTTGGGATTATTCTGAGAAAGTTGGATTTTTGATGAATAGTGAAAATATAGTTTTTAAGTTATGGGTGTTTAATGACATCATTAAATGATGAATTAAGTATATTTTCAATATGGTCGAGTTTTGAATAGTAATATAGGTGTGAGGTGTCCCAAGTGGTCAATACCATGGGCAAATACCATGGGCAAGCCCATGGTTTTGCCAAAACCACTAATGAGGTGTCCCTTGGCCATTATTGCCTTGTCCCCTCACTTTCCCTATAAATACCCACCCTTTCCTCCTTTAGTTTTCACTCCCACCTCTCCCCCAACGAAGTTCTGGTCTTCTTACCTTCCAAGGAGTCCTCCCAAGGTGCCCCCAAGCCCTCAAGGTCCAAAACATTGAGTTTCAAGAGTCACGTTTCAAGGTAAGGGATCCGGCCCCTCTCTTTCTTTTCATGTAATCTCTTTTATGTCATTCCTTTTATGCTCCATGTTCTTATGTGAGAGGATGTCCTTTTATATTCCTCTTACTTCCCTTTTCATTCTTATATGATGAGAGATCCCCTCTTACTCTCATCATTTCATTTTATTAATGTTTAAGTGATGCCGTTAGGCTGCCGAATTTTTAAGGGATCCTTTCACCCTTCCCGTTTTTCAAGTTCGATTTTCATATCAAGTCTTTCAAGTTCCTTTTTTATTATATTGGGGTATGATCTCTATATCTATCATACTGATCTCTTATAATCTTATGATGAGAGACCCTATTTGATCTTGTCAATTCATTTTTATTGAAGTTTAAGTGACGCCGTTAGGCTGCCGAATTTTCATAAGAGAAATCTAATTTTTGTCTTCCTTCCATGTTTTTCATTTCAAATGGTATGTCCTCCAAATTTCATTACCATGTCCATATATCCTTCTTAATCCGTCCCCCTACTGTTTTATGGATCATTTATGAGTGGGTGACCCATGTCCCCTCTCTTTTCAATGTTTTCTAAAACCCCGAAACATAGCCGTTATGCTGCAGAATTTTCGTCTCAAAATGCCTCTCTCTTTTATCAAAATTATTTTATGTTATAAAGTGAATACTCAAAGCTCTTATTTCTACAATGGTATTCACATATATATCAAAAAATGTTATTTCAAATTATGGGAATTACATAAATGAAACCCGCTCTCCCCTTCCGTGGGTTTAAAGTGACGTAAAGATCATGTCTTTAAAGCAGTTTTTAAAACGTTATGATTATGAAATGAAACCCATTTATTTTATGTTATATGGGTTATTTATGAAATGTTTGATGATGATATAGGTAGCTCACATGATAATAAAGGAAAATTTAAGGGTGCACCCTAATAGCGCTCCAATGCATTGGGTAATGATGTAACCACTAGAGATTACAATTTTCACGATACCTTGGTGAATAACCTTGGTAATTTTCAAATGACACCTTGGGGATGGACCTTGGTGATATGTTCATGATTGTCTATGTTAAATGATGTAGCTACATCTTCAAGTTATGGAAAATGTTTTTTTTTATGAAATGCCTCATGATTTTCTTTCTCATGCCTTAAAAGTTCTTTTCATGTCCTTATTGAAGTATATCAAGTTCACATGTAAAATGTTCCTCTTGTTTCCCTTACTGGGCCTTCTGCTCACCCTTTCTTTTGATGTATGTCCCCAGGTTATGAGATGCAGTAATGAACCTAGGATGAACTTAAGGAGAAGGCTTTCAAGTGTTTAAGAAGAATGCTTTATGTTGTTTTCATGTATTATGTTCCTGGTTTCCAAGACACTAAACCTTAAAGATCCTCAGTTGTGTGTAATGTAATGAAAGTTTATGTTATAAAAAGGCGGGATGCTATAGTTGGTATAAAAGGATGGTTTAGTTATTTGTGGAAATTAGGATATAAAAACATTAGGAAGAACCCTATAGAAAATTTTAAATATAGGAAAACTTCCTCGTATTTTGGTAAGTATTGAGTAAGTGGTTTATCAAACAAATACATCCCTGTCTGGATACGAGCAGGTAGAGGCGGCTCTGGCACAGATGTACATAGGAGTAAAACCCGAAAACACCGCTTTGAGCTAGACTCGAACGGGAACTGGTGCACGTTAACGGGCCTTGCAGCACTCTTGGTTACGACACTCCCAGGGGATATGTTTGGTTAATCACAAGCTTTTTATGAATCATTATGAAGGAATTATAGAAAAGTGTAATTGTATAAGCATGAAGTCTTAGTTAAATGATCCATAAATGAAATAAGTTTCTCACTAAGGTTTTATTCTTTTAGAAAATGGCGGGCAATAGGAGGAACTGTGCCGATGGTGACCGCAATGCACCATGTGCTTACGGCCCTCCGATGGAAGCCGGAATGGAAACATTCATGCGAATGATGAACCAAATGACTCAAGTTATGAGTAATAACTTGAATCAAGTTGAGAGGCCGACCTCACCACGAAGGGAAAAACTTTCTGTTGAGTCCTTCATGTGTCAACGACCACCAAAATTCAGTGGATCTACTGACCCATTGGTTGCGAAACAATGGATAAGCTCCATTGAAAAGATCTTTTCTGTACTTCATTGTTCGGAACAAGAAAAAGTCACCCTTGCTGTTTACCGCCTAGAGGGAGAACCTGATCAGTGGTGGTCACTAATCAAAAACACAAAGCCAAGAGGAGATATGGAAGCTATGGAGTGGGAAGAGTTCCAGGGAATATTATTTAATAAGTATTTCCCTCGTTCGATGAGAACGAGAATGGAGAAAGAATTTCTCGAGCTGAAGCAAAAGGAGAATGAATCAGTTGGAACCTACGAGATGAACTTCACAAGGCTTTCCCATTATACCTCAAGCTTCGTCATGGACCCTAATGGGAAGGTTGATAGATTCTTTGGTGGACTACGACCTCATCTGCGAAAGAATCTAGCCAACAGGGACTATGATAGCTATGAAGAAATTGTTCTAAGTGCTATGAAAGTTGAACTAGAGTTTGGGGAGACACAGTGGTATCACAAATCTAATGAGAATAAGAGAACTCTAGAACCGAGCCTGGGAAGAATTTTTGATCATGAAAGAGGTGGAAAGCATATGCAACATCCCACATGCAATAAATGTGGGAAGAAGAATTCGGGGAACTGCTTGATCGGAAGTGGTAAGTGCTATAGGTGTGGAAAAGAAGGCCATATTTCTCAGAATTGTCGTAGTGATGTGAAGCCTCAACTTCCCAACACTAACAACAGAGGAAAGATGGTTCTGGCCCTACCCGAAGTCACATTCTTCAAGTGTGGACAACTTGGGCACATTGCTAATCAATGTCCAAATCCGAGGGCGGTGGAGGGGAATCACCATCAACCTCAGCAGAGGCCAAGGGAGCAAGGTTGTGCTTTCGCTATCACAATAGCTGATGTTGAAGTCCCGAACGATGTGGTAGCAGGTACTCTTGTCGTCCTCTCAAAGCTAGCAAGTACTTTATTTGATTCTGGTTCTACGCATTCCTTTATTTCCTCCAAGTTTGCAAGGAAAATAGAATCAATCCCCGAACTGCTAGAGGTAGAGTTGTCAATCAAGACTCCAACTGGGATTATCCTTGCATCAACAGTATTTAGAGACTCTAGTGTTTACTTTGGTGAGCACAATCTTATCGCAAATCTAGTAGTCATTCCCATGATGGAATTCGACATTATACTAGGGATGGACTGGCTCTCAAAGTATAATGCTAAGATCAAATGCAGAAGTAAGGAAATCTCAGTAGTCTTGAATGAACAACCTACAGTTATCTTCCAAGGAGAGATATCCCGAACTGATCCCTATCTAGAAGCACCTCTTATAGCTTTCTTTATGGAGTTAATCGGTGATGATGAAGAAGGAAAAGGGAGCATACAAATAGAAGATGTTCCGATTGTTCAGGAATACATGGATGTATTTCCTGAGGAGTTACCTGGACCTCCCCCAGAAAGAGAGGTAGAGTTCTCCATTGAACTCGTACCTGGGTCTCTACCGATATCAAAGACTTCGTATAGAATGGCAAATGTGGATCTAGAAGAGTTAAAGAAACAACTCCAAGACTTGTTGGATAAGGGGTTTATCCGACCAAGTGTGTCTCCTTGGGGAGCACCAGTTCTCTTTGTGAAGAAGAAGGATGGATCAATGCGGCTATGCATTGATTATAGAGAACTGAATGGGATCACAATGAAGAACAGATATCCTCTTCCAAGAATTGATGATTTATTTGACCAACTTCGCGGGGCTCAATTCTTCTCTAAGATTGACCTTCGATCTGGTTATCATCAACTAAGGGTGAAGAAGGAAGATATTTCAAAGACTGCCTTACGATCAAGATATGGGCATTATGAGTTTACTATTATGCCTTTCAGCTTGACTCATGCTCCTTCTATTTTCATGGATTTGATGAATAGAGTCTTTAAAGACTACCTTGATAACTTTGTGGTAGTTTTTATTGATGATATTTTGATATATTCAAAAAGTCGTGAGGAGCATGAAGATCATCTGAGGGTTATTTTGAAAACTCTATGGAAGGAGAGGCTCTTTGGGAAGTTCAGCAAGTGTGAGTTTTGGTTACAACAAGTGGCTTTCTTGGGGCACATCGTAACCAATGAAGGAATCTCGGTTGAACCTGCAAAGACAATGGTTGTGGAGGAGTGGCCTCAACCCACAACAGTAACTGAGATTCGTAGTTTCCTTGGTTTAGCGGGATATTATAGGAGGTTTGTGAAAAACTTTTCACGGCTTTCTAATCCACTAACCAAGTTTACTCGAAAAGGGGTTAAGTTCATATGGACAAAGGAATGCGAGGAAAGTTTCCAAGAGCTGAAGAAGAGATTGGTTACTGCACCTGTGTTAACACTACCCTCTATCGGAGAAGGATTCGTTATTTTTAACGATGCATCTCTGAAAGGGCTTGGGTGCGTCCTCATGAAAAATGACAAGGTAATTTCTTATGCATCTCGACAGTTGAAGATTCATGAGCAGAATTATCCTACACATGATCTAGAGCTAGCGGCAGTTGTTTTTGCTCTAAAGATATGGAGGCACTATCTTTATGGGGAGAAATGTGATATATACACTGACCACCAAAGTCTAAAGTATATTTTCACACAGAAAGAGTTGAACATGAGACAAAGGAGATGGTTGGAGCTTATTAAAGACTATTATTGTTCAATTCATTATCACCCTAGAAGAGCAAACAAAGTCGCGGATGCGTTAATCAGGAAGGATCCTGTTGTTCTGGAAACAATGAGGAACCTAGGGTATCCCTTGATTAATGATCTATTAAAACTGGACATGGGAATTATAAGGAAAGGGACATCATCAACCCTATCCCAAATGATTTCTCAACCTTCATTACTAGAGAAGATCAAGAAGGCTCAAAAAGAAGATCCTTTGCTGCAGGAGAAGTTCGAGGCTGTAAAGGATGGTAAGTTCCCTGATTTCAATATTGAACAAGAAGGTGTATTGAAATTTCGTACAAGACTATGTGTTCCATCTATTCCAGAGATAAAGAAAGAACTGATGGATGAAGCTCATAGCTCTACCTTCTCTATACATCCGGGAAGCACTAAGATGTATAGAGACCTTCGTGATCATTATTGGTGGGATAACATGAAGAGGGAGATTGCTGATTACACTACAAGGTGCCTGGTGTGTCAGAAAGTAAAGGCAGAACGACAAATTCCTAAGGGGGTATTACAACCGCTACCCATACCAATATGGAAGTGGGATAATATCACTATGGACATTGTAACTGGTCTCCCGAAAACATCCAAAGGAAACAATGCGATATGGGTTATTGTGGACCGTCTCACCAAGACAGCCCATTTTATCTCTATTCGGGAAGATTTCTCTCTGGATCAGCTTGCCAAGATATACGTGAAGGAAGTGGTAAGGCTGCATGGGGTACCACTATCCATCGTATCTGATCGTGACCCAAGATTCACATCAAAATTCTGGAGAAGTCTTCAGCGTGCTCTGAATACTGAATTGAATTTTAGTACGGCCTATCATCCTCAAAATGATGGCCAATCTGAAAGGACTATTCAGACACTCAACGACATGTTGACATTATGCTCAATGGAATGTAAAGGTGGATGGGATCAACACCTCCCATTAGTGGAGTTCTCCTATAAAAACAGCTTCCATGCGAGTATTCAGATGGCACCCTATGATCCTCTGTATGGAAAGGGGTGTAGAACTCCTACTTGTTGGGATGAAACTGGTGAGAGGAAGCTTCTTGGGCCTGATCTCGTGCAAGAGATGACAGAACAGGTTCATGCCATCCAACAACACATTAAGGCTGCTCAGAGTCGGCAGAAGAGCTATGCTGACAATCGTCGAAGGGACTTGGAGTTTGGTGTTGGTGACAAAGACTTCCTTCGAATTTCTCCATGGAAGAGAGTCATGCGGTTTGGGAAGAAAGGGAAGCTCAACCCTAGGTACATTGGCCCCTATGAAATCCTTGATCGCATAGGAGAAATGGCCTATCTTCTAGCACTTCCACCGAACCTAGCTCAAGTTCGTGATGTCTTCCATGTATCTCTCTTGAGGAAGTACATACCCGACCCTTCGCATGTACTGAACCCAGAGGTGGTACAACTTGAACATGACCTCTCTTATGAGGAGCAGCCAGTGGAGATCTTGGACCGTAGAGACAAGGTTCTACGAAACAAGACTACCCACCTTGTGAAAGTGTTGTGGAGGAATCATAAGTATGAAGAAGCGACTTGGGAGCCTAAGGAAACGATGAAGCAAAAGTACCCTCACCTTTTCGACTAGGCCTCACGTATAAATTTCGGGGATGAAATTTCTTAAGGGGGGAAGAATGTAACGACCCAATATTTTTGAGTAGTATATTAACATACTCTTATTGATTTAATAAGATGTTAATGGTTAATGCAGAAAGAGGAGTCGATGGCTTCATCCAGTAGACTCGACCCTTATGAGGCCCACTTATCAGAGCTTGGGAAGGAGGTAGCATCTGTGGGCTTCGCTTTGGACCAAGCCCAAGCCGAACTCCAGCGTGTCAAGCTTGAACGGAAACGCCTACGGGAGAAGTTCAAGTTAGTAGAGATTACTACTAGGGCAATGTTATCTGAGCCTCCCTCAGATTCTCTCACCATAGCACACCTTACACTTAGGTCTTATGCCGGTGTTATAAGGGGCTATGTGACGAGACCCTAGCTTCCTTGTGTAATCCCTTTGGGTGAATAAATTGAGATTTCTTCCTTTAGTGATGTTTGTGAAATTTTAAATGTCCAGATAATTTTAGAATGTATTTTATTGATGAATTTTGAGAAAAAGGATATTTTAAAATATTTATGTAAACCCTAAATAACTAATGATGTGTAATGATTTTCGAAAAATGGTCTTCTACAAAAGTGTTCAGTAAGGAATTTGGAGTCTAATAAGATCAACTTAATTTTTGATGAATAGTAAATTATGAATAGTGATTTTACGCTTAGGATTAGTAATGTGACCAAATGGATTAGTAATTCCACTCAAAGAAAGTTTTAATATAATTTAGACACCTAGATTAAGTAATTTGATTCAATAAAATGGGTAAATAATGGTTCATAAATTATTAATCAAGTATTAGTTTTTTTCGGGTGAATAGTGTTTTTTAATTAAAAATTTAATTAAAAATAATTAGATAATTATTTTTATAAAATGGACTTTATTTTTGAACTCAGAGCATCGATATTATGTTAAGGTAATTTTTGGGGATTTTTCTGAAAAATGAATTTTCGATGAATAGTGTTTTTATTTAAAAATTAAATTAAAAATATTTAGAAAATTATTTTTATAAAATGGATTTCATTTTTGAAATCAGAGCATTGATATTTGGTTAAGGTGAAATTTTGGGATTATTATGAGAAAGTTGGATTTTTGATGAATAGTGAAAATATAGTTTTTAAGTTATGGGTGTTTAATGACATCATTAAATGATGAATTAAGTATATTTTCAATATGGTCGAGTTTTGAATAGTAAGATAAGGTGTGAGGTGTCCTAAGTGGCCAATACCATGGGAAAATACCATGGGCAAGCCCATGGTTTTTCCAAAACCACTAGTGAGGTGTCCCTTGGCCATTATTGCCTTATCCCCTCACTTTCCCTATAAATACCCACCCTTTCCTCCTTTAGTTTTCACTCCCAACTCTCCCCCAACGAAGTTCTGGTCTTCTTACCTTCCAAGGAGTCCTCCCAGGGTGCCCCCAATCCCTCAAGGTCCAAACCTTTGAGTTTCAAGAGTCACGTTTCAAGGTAAGGGATCCGGCCCCTCTCTTTCTTTTCATGTAATCTCTTTTATGTCATTCCTTTTATGCTCCATGTTCTTATGTGAGAGGATGTTCATTTATATTCCTCTTAATGACCTTTTCATTCTTATATGATTATAGATCCCCTCTTACTCTCATCATTTCATTTTATGAATGTTTAAGTGATGCCGTTAGGCTGCCGAATTTTTAAGAGATCCTTTCACCCTTCTCATTTTTCAAGTTCGATTTTCATATCAAGTCTTTCAAGTTCATTTTTTATTATGTTGTGGTATGATCTCTATATCTATCATACTGATCTATTATGATCTTATGATGAGAGACACTATTTTATCTTGTCAATTCATTTTTATTGAAGTTTAAGTGACGCTGTTAGGCTGCCGAATTTTCATAAGAGAAATCTAATTTTTGTCTTCCTTCCATGTTTTTCATTTCAAATGTTATGTCCTCCAAATTTCATTAACATGTCCATATATCCTTCTTAATCCTCCCCCATACTGTTTTATGGATCAATTATGAGTGGGTGACCCATGTCCCCTCTCTTTTCAATGTTTTCTAAAACCCCGAAACATAGCCGTTATGCTGCAGAATTTTCGTCTCAAAATGCCTCTCTCTTTTCTCAAAATTATTTTATGTTATAAAGTGAATACTCAAAGCTCTTATTTCTACAATGGTATTCACATATATATCAAAATGTTTTATTTCAAATTATGGGAATTACATACATGAAACCCGCTCTCCCCTTCCGTGGGTTTAAAGTGACTTAAAGATCATATCTTTAAAGCAGTTTTTAAAACGTTATGATTATGAAATGAAACCCATTTATTTTATGTTATATGGGTTATTTATGAAATTTTTGATGATGATATATGTGGCTCACATGATAATAAAGGCAAATTTAAGGGTGCGCCCTTATAGCGCTCCAATGCATTGGGTAATGATGTAACCACTAGAGATTACAATTTTCACGACACCTTGGTGAATAACCTTGGTAATTTTCAAATGACACCTTGGGGATGGACCTTGGTGATATGTTCATGATTGTATATGTTAAATTATGTAGCCACATCTTCAAGTTATGGAAAATGTTATTTTTTTATGAGATGCCTCATCATTTTCTTTCTCATTCCTTAAAGTTCTTTTCATGTCCTTATTGAAGTATATCAAGTTCACATGTAAAATGTTCCTCTTGCTTCCCTTACTGGGCCTTCTGCTCACCCTTTCTTTTGATGTTTGTCCCCAGGTTATGAGATGCAGTAATGAACCAAGGATGAACTTAAGGAGAAGCCTTTCAAGTGTTTAAGAAGAATGCTTTATGTTGTTTTCATGTATTATGTTCCTGGTTTCCAAGACACCAAACCTTAAAGATCCTCAGTTGTGTGTAATGTAATGAAAGTTTATGTTATAAAAAGGTGGGATGCTATAGTATTAAATCTCATTAAATTCAATGAAGAATGAATGGTCATCAATGATAATTGAGGTTGAATGTGAATAATTTGATCAAAGATCATATTCGAGTGAATATTTTTATTATATGTTCAATAAATCTATGTATGTAATGTACTGATCCAAGCAAGAAGGTTTGAGATGTTGTACCAGCAACCTTATGCAGGCCATTCCATTTAAAACATGTTGTTGACTACTAGTGAGTTCCTGTAGAAAATCATGGGTAGAATATTCCCTCAGTATTAGAAAATCTGTAATGTAATATAATGGAAGTGATAAAAATTACCAAAAAAAGTGAATAAAAATAACAATCAAAGTGGTAAGAAAATAAAAATAATACCCATTTAGTATAAGATATACTTGCTAGATACAAGACCAAAAACACTCAAAAAGGAATATTGTATAGTAAGATAGAAAATAAAAGTGGATGATGATGACCTTCAGTCTAAATTATATCCAAAAAATTATGCATCAGATTTATCACCTCCTAAACCTTCACACATAGGGCCCTTACCCTTGACTAGATCCGTGAGAATTAAATCTAAATTTACACCAAAATTCTAGAGTACACTCTGTGTAAATGACTCACTGCGAAACTACAATAACCCTTAACCCAATTTCATTACTAATAAAAGTGAATTCCAAAATATAAATCTTTTTAAAACTATCAAAAAATATACAACACAAGTTTCAAATAAACATTGTGTCCTCAAAGACTGGATTTACCTACTTCATCTCCATGTCGGATGGAAGAGTAGTAATCCACCTAACACATCTACCTCAAGAATTAGATAATACCAAGCATGGCTGACACATCCCTTATTCACGGGATATTACAATGCATGTCTAATTCACACCAAACACATCCCTGTAGAGTGAGAATAAATTAGGCTCGACTTCTACACTCATCAGTAGAAGATAGAATAACAACACATATGATATAATATGAAATTAAAGATTAAACATCACATAAAGTAAAATTTTAATATCAACCAAATGATCCATATTTATGCAAGGAAAACATAGGTCAATTCTATACATGCATGTCTCATGATATCACGAACCAATAATATGTTTCTCAGGGATACACGCAAATGGAAAAAATATTTCTAGAAAACCATATATAAAAAATTTAAAAGTTAGGGGATTCCCCCTCTAAGGATACAATGAAGATTAATTAAAGGGACAGTAACTATGTCCAAAATCACTATTTGATCCAATGAACATTTCTTGCTTTCAAAGGTCATAGTCTAATCCTTTTGTAAAATACAAATCCTTGAATTCAAAGTTCAATATAATAGATGGACATCAAACTCAAATTTTTTCACGCCAAAACCAGTAGATATGACCATGATATTAATGGTCTAATTGATTTTGATTCATGAGATTATGGATTTCCTTCTGCTCTTTCACCATCGTTAGAATGTGCTTGGTGAATTCAGCTACCGGAACGGGAATATACTTCCATTATGTGCTTGGAGTAGGTGTGTGTTTCTGCTCCTGTCCACCTTTTCATGTCAGTGACTTCTAACAGCACTTATGTGTGGGGGAAGAGAGATGAGTCTGCTCCAATTTTTTCATCGGGGCTTTCCAACTGACTTCTTTGAGTGCTACCAAACGAGACTATTGGAAGGCTTGATTAACATTGAAAGGTGTATGTGCCTACTGTGTATTCTTCTTCAAGTATGGTTGAATATTTTCCTTCAATACTAGCAGACGAGACTGCTGACAGAATTGTTGATTGTAAACATGTGTATGTTCCTGTTTATCAGTGTCCAACATATCAGATTGGTGACCTTATTTGGTTGTAGTCAGATGAGCCTACTGACTAGCTGATGAGTTATAAACAAGGGTATATCCCTACCTATAATACTCAGCCAAAATTTCCTGGCGGGATTTGTGTGTTGCTTCCAGACGAGTTTGCTGGACAACGGGATTATAATGGACGGTTGTATGTCCCCTCTCATTGCTTTCCATAAAGTTAGGTTGATGGACTTATCCGGAGGGGTCAGAGGTAAGAACCTGCTCCCTGTTGGCTGGATTTCACCTCTGGTGGTTCGTCTTGCATGCTCGGGTCTGAGGAACCTGAGCTGAACCCCTAAAGGCGATAGCCTCATCATGTTGAGGGTGCACTGTCGCACGAATCTGGCGGCAATTGTTGATGGGAGACCTTAGGAAGGACTTCTGTCTCCTTGAATTAAGTCCTTGGGTGACCTTATCATTCACCTCCCCATAATATGGTAGGGAATGGTGATTGAGTTCCGGGGATAATGACCCAAAACAATTGGAGACAGTGGTTGGAAGCACCTGCTTCATGATCGCTGATCGTCGCTGTCCGGACAACCTGGGTGAATTATTGACTTGGAGAGCTTGTCGAGCAGCCTCCAGAGTCGGAATGGTACTATGTCGATGATATTACTTAACCAAATCATTTGATTCCCATCTTTGAAGATGCTGAGTAGGTGATGTCATCCTCAGAGCAGACGACAATCCAGCAGGAGTAGAAGCTGAGGTATTCACAGCAGAGGCATTCACAGGTGTGAATTTAGAGAATCCATTTCTGTAACGCAGATGATCATGGAAAAGAGTTCATGTTTGATATAACAGACATAATCCAGATATTTTTGGCCACTACATCTTTTGGATGAGGACATATGTTATTGATTGTTCTGTTGTCCCTCTCATTGAGTTTAAATAGGGGCCTAACATATAAGTAAAACATCATTTTAACTTGGTCATGCATTCACGTCGGGATCACCATTTTTTGTTTCCCCTGGAAATGGGGATGACCTTGTCTGCTTAAGGTTCAAACATTCCAATCGGTTTCTAACAGGATTGTTCGTAGAACCAAAAACATCTATTGATTCTATATCTATTTGGACATACTTTCCAAAGGTAGGTGCTCATTAGTTTTGGACCGATGAGGCTTAATAATTTGTATTGGTTGAGAGGATGGGAGGTCGGACTCATCACACATTTTTGGTTAAATTATTTTCTACTTCGGGACTCTCCTTATAGATTTAGGTTTTTTTCATGTATCCATATTACACTACCAAGTATGAAAATGAGCTTTCCTTAAGATCTGAAAATCAATGATTAATATGTATGAAAATTTAGAGAATATTTTATATGTATTTGAGGTTCTTCATCGATAGAGAATATCTGTACTGGTCAGAGATTCTTAGTCAATGGTATCCTTTGACACATTATATAAAGATCTCTTGGTCATTATGATAACCATACTGGTTTAAAAGCCACTCAGTGGGGCACCTAAATTTTATTGTCGTTCTGAAGGACATGGAGAATTTCAGGGTTGGGATCGTACCCGCAGATGGGCTACCTACGTATCCTTGTTAGGAAAGGAATCAGAACCCATGTAGTTTCTGGAATTAAGATATAGTTTAACGTTATATGGGACAGATAATAATTAATGGGTGATGAGCTTGAACGTCATAAAGGCTTCATACGTATTCCGCTTTTAAGGTAGATATCAAAGTCCACGTAGTTCGGTTGGGAATTATGGGGCTTACGTATGATTAATGGACCAAAGAGATGTGTCGTGGTTACTTTTACACTCTATCTCATGTGAGTCATGCTCGGTGTGATAAACAAGAGGTATCGGTAAACCTGAAAATTTGTGCCATGAAAGATGTGGTCACAAGGAATGATATGGGGCTTATGTATGTCTGATTTATCAAATAGATAAAGGTCCGAACTTACATTAGAGAAGAATCCTGGGAAGAAGGTACATAATGGTATATGTTATTTATGGAGATTTGTATACTATAACATGTGGCTTACTCCTTAGGAGGATTTCCAAATTAGGAGGGGACTTATGATTGGGTTTTATTCCTGGGAAGGAGGACCAAATAAATATAAGTTAAGACTAGTTTATAGAAATTATGACTGGGGCTTACTCTTGAAAAGGAGGCCCAGGATAAGTGAATTTAAGACTTGGGGCTTACTCCTAAGAAGAATGCCCAAAATTAGGGAACTTGGAGCCTACTCCTAAGAAGTATGCCTAGGTTAAAGGGACTTGAGAACATGGGATTACTACTGAGAAGGAGGCCCATGTTAAGGGAATTTGGGATTTGGGGATTAATCGTAATGAAGATTACCATATTAGGGGAACATTAACTGGATATTACTCTAGAAAAGGAGGCCAATGTTAGGAAATTATGACTAGGGATTACTCCTAAAAAGGAGGCCCAGGTTAGGAAATTATGTCTAGGGCTTACTCCTGAAAAGGAGGCCCAGGTTAAAGATCTTTTCATCTTAAAAGATAATGTTGAATGAATGAAATCTCTAACCTTTGTGACATAAAGATATGTAAATCACTAGGTTTTGAGAGATGTTCCACAGAATTCCATTCAGATAAGGAATCCAACAAAGGAACCATGTCATAAATGACTTCGAGGAGGGTTCTGATGGCTAACTCTTGAAGAGGAGATGTATAATTGAATAAAAGAGATGAATGGAGAAGATGGACCCCAAAAAGAGGTAAGCGCGTAGGTCCTGTCTGGGTGCGTAGGTCCTGGTCACGCAGGTATACCTGTGCGACACTTGGGTACTTGGGCTCCGTTCAACCAATAGGGTAATACATGAGCGAGGCTTGGATCAAGCCTTTAGTATTATCTCTAAGGTCTTCCAAAAGGGTTGCGCGCAGGTTCTGTTGAAGGGATAAGCCGGCGCGCAAGTGTGACCATTTCCCTTAAGGGTAAGACACTTAGGCGCATAGGTTTTGATGAATTCCAACAATTAGGCCTTGTTCCCTATCTTTAAATATTTAATTCTAGTTAATAAATTACCTTAGAAGTGTTCGGAAGACTTCAAGAAGAGACTAAGGTGCCGAGAGCTGAAATCTGAGTTTTTGGATTTTTTTCGTCCTCGAAATGGGGGGCCCACAATGGGGTATATATAGACTACTGAATACCTTGAGCCAAAATCATATAGGGCACGCAGGTCACCTAGGTGCCCAATATGTGGCGCACAGGTACCCTGTGTGACCATCTTAGAACTTGTGTGGCCCATGCTGAAGCAAATCTGTGTTCATGCCTTTGTCAATTTTTGATGTTTCTTCAAAGGATGAATCACTTTGTGTTAAGGTATTCTCCTTCTTCAGTCATTAGACTCTGTGAATAAAAGAAGCATCAACACCATGTCACCTATAGTGAACTTCATGGATCTTTTCCTTTAGTCATTATAATACTATTACTTATTATAAACCATAACGAGTCATTTTCAAATAAACTACACTTTCTCTAAGGACTACTATACCATACGTTCCCCAATATCCAAAGACTCACCTACCTCATGCTAGCAGAGAGGTGAATGATATGGACACCTATTAAAAATCTCAAATGTAGCCATAAAAATCAATTTTTGAATGATTTTATTATAGGATATCGATACCAAATCAATGTGATCATACATAGAACCTATAAAATATATAATACAAATTCAAATAATATACTCTAATTTATAGATTATTCAATCATTCTTCCCATCCATATAAGGACGAACAGTTGAACTTTGTTTCAACTGGGTACCCATCACCTACTATAAATCCTTATAAAACCATAATTTGAACCATAAATCTCTATTAGATACAATTATCTATGGAACTCTATTATGTTTCAAAATCTCTCAAACATATATTGTTCCTATGTTATCCATCGAGTTCATCTCCTTAATCATTATAAATTAAGCCACATTATATAACTTATTCATAACCCATAAAACCGTTTCATGACTTATCGAGTTTTTGGGAAAACCTATCATGAATAATGGTTTTAGATCATCCCACACTCACATGGGTAGTGCTTGTGGCTCGAGTAACCCTCTAGGTGATTGATGCTCAAAATTGACGTTATAATAAGTCATAAAAGTGAAATCAAATCTTGTAATGCCTTTCTTTATCATGGACTACCATAATTACCAATTGACATCATGATACATTTTTTTCAACCCTGGGTGCACTACCCATTGTACATTTTAGAGACTCTCATTAGCTCATATCTCATGGAAGGTGGCACAATAACCCCTCTATACACCAAATAGAACACCATGTTTTTCTAAAGAACAAATTGAATCAGAACCACATAAATCCAACATATCATGAATCACTACAGACTCCAAATCACATTCTTTACTAGCCTTCACCCATTATACTAATGAAAATTTATTCAACTAGTGTTAAAAAACTACACCCATTGATCCTAAGCTACACCAACCATCCAATATCCCTAAACAACCATGATCTTCTATACAACATGTAATTTCAATTCTTGAACAATTTGTGTTTTCCTTCTCATTGAATTTTTAACAGTATTTCAATATAAAATTTAATACTATATCTTAATATAGAACGTATTTAGGTACTCAATCCAATTCTTCATATGAATATTTAGGACACACATTGCGAACTATACCAAATACATTTTTTTACTTATACCTGAAAAAAAATATAATGGAATAGATAGTTAAAAAACTATTTCATCACAGGAAACAACACCACATTAACCAATTTTAGAGTATGGTAGTTCTTCTCATGGTGTTATAGAAGATGAGACACCTAAGAGACAAAATTTTCACCCAGAATCCAAACTCCTCCCAATATAATGATATAAGTTCCTATGTACATTATATAGAAAAATACATGCTTATAAACCGTCAAGATAAGATCACATTTCTATATTTTCATCATCTCTAAGAAAATTTCTTCACATTAATCCATGGATTAAAACATTAATTCATTATTGGTTAGTGTGTTAATGGATTTTTGGGTGGGAGAAGTCCAAAATGAACATCATATAGTGACCATCCAATCTGAGAAAACATTGAATCTTAAACACATTTTTCAGGGGTTCTTTATCCATAACATCATTAAACTTATTTGAATCAAATTATTTCCTTACTTGTGAATCCATGTGCCTTGGAAATAACCTCTCCTATATCCAAAGGTGAAACTTTGAGTAATTAGGAAAAATTCAATGTGCCTAAAGAGTACTCAAAATGATATTTAGGTGTCTAGTATATTAATTCTTTCATATTGAAATATATAAGGATGTAAAAAATGAACACAATGATAAAGGAATTCATAATATGATGGGAGCTAGAATACATATCAATATTTGATATGTATTCCTCACTAACCAGAATATGAAGAGAAATTGAACACATATAAATCTTATAAATACACTCATATCCATATATTGATCAAAAAAGTCATTTATTATTGTAATGGAGTTCTTATTCTTCATAGTGATCTAATTCAGCTACTAATAACCCACAGAAAGATGAATAATACCTTCTTTATTTTTGGGGAACAAAATTGGAGAACCCCAAGAGGATATTATAATTCTAATGAATCCCTTTCCCCCAGTTGTAACATCCCAGGTAAATAAATAATATAAAATTCTAATGTTTATAAATATTTGGGAAAAAAATGTTAATATTCATTTAAAGGGAATGCTATGCTCGATGGCGTACCCAATACGCAACAACGAGTTTCTTCGAAATCTTACGTTAGACACTAATAATATAATAATATTATAATAGGTAACGCGTAGCCGTTGTAATGGTGGGAATGAACAGAAATAACTTCAAAATGATTACATATGTTTGTTAAATATTTTTATATTTATCCAATAAATGTTAGAGGCTTAAAATCCAAATGAATCTAATTTTAAGAATAAATACTCTAATATTTTTAAAAGATTGTTTTACCGCCTTTTAATGGCGAACCATTTTTAAATATAACTTTTGACAATTTTATAAGCTCTATTTTTCAAAATAAACTTATTCTTTAGGTTTGGGACATTGAAATTTACTTTGGTTAAATTTTTGGTATGTTTCAGACATTGATCATTTTTTAATGAATATTGAAAAAATACTGCATTTTACATCAAAACTTCATTTTCATCTAATTTAAATATATGGTTAGATTATATTTTTAATTGGTTTTAGAGTGTAATTAGAATATATTTTTACCATTTAATCCAATGTTGGTCATTGAAATTAATTTCACTTTGAAATTAGACTTAAACTAGTGTCAATCTTTTAAAAGATATTGTTTCTTAAAAACACACTATTTGTTTTGACAGCGGGAATGAATTTTTAAATTAATTAATGCAACTT
This sequence comes from Viscum album, assembly GCA_963277665.1. Taxonomy (NCBI): domain Eukaryota; kingdom Viridiplantae; phylum Streptophyta; class Magnoliopsida; order Santalales; family Viscaceae; genus Viscum; species Viscum album. The sequence continues at coordinate 932,144,287 of OY728125.1, forward strand.
ATATATTTATAATTTTGTAAAATAGACATCATTTTTTAATTCTGAATATCAAATATTTCTTAGGGTAAATTTTTGGAATTTTTCTAAAAAACATCAATGTTTGATGAATAGTGAAACCACTAAGTGGTAGTTAAAGAAACTGATTTTTCGTTTAACTGAATATTTACCACTTCTGTGATTTGATTTTCAAAAATTCGACATACATGGTTGTCATTAGGAAGTAAAATTTGGTTCAATGAGATTAAAATATTTTTTGTTAAATAGTAACTTTTAAGTTTTATTAATCGCGATTAAAGGTAATTAGTGTAATTTAAGGTGAAGATAATGTTATAATAATATGAAATGACCTTGACACATGTCCTACCATTATTGGATGAGTCATGGACGACCAAGAAAATCCATGGGTCAACTTGGGGACCCCATGGAGCCACTTTGGTTGGAAAATGTCATTAATAACTTTTTATTTAAAGTTTTAATTAAAATGTCACAAACATGTATTGTTTTACTAAAACAATTTTTACATGGGGTTATACAAATCATATATTTGACTATAAATATTCATTAGAAAGATAAAAATACTTCCTACATCATGATATTTTTTTATAATTCTTAGACATTAAATAAATTAATTTATTTATGACACCGTGATGATGTAGTGATTACCTCATAAATAAACGATTTAAATAAAATGAGAAGATAGGGTAAAATATAAGTTTAAACTTGTCACAAACCTATTGGATGGGTGGATTTAGAAACCATATATCCTTATCCTCAAAATATATCCTTTTGGGACCTTTTAAATCCAAAAATAATTTTATAATAAAGTAATAGTTTATAACTTTCCAAGAGTGGCCCTCCTCTTCTCTTATAAAAGGCCCCCACCTATACCACCTTAGCCACACCTCTCAAGCCTTTGGCTCGGCCAACCCCTTCTCATTTAATCTCTCCACATCCCTCTGTTCATCATTGAAGCCTCACCTTTGGAATAATTCTCTTCAAGAAACCCTTTTGGTTCAAACCAAGAGGAGTTACCCGATTTGAAGGTAACTAGTACTCACCCGTGCATACACATGCCCATATGGATCAATAGCTATTTTTATGTATGGGAATTATATTTATAAAACATGAGAAAAAATATTAATGTTGAATAAATAAAATATTGGTTCATGATATAGATATCGGAGTGAATAAAATATGGAAACATTAATATAGTTCTAAAAATTCCCCACTATATCTTGTTTAGGGTCCTGGCAGCAACCATAGGTATGTGATGCTCACTCCGATAAATACCCTTGCAAAACAAAAGAAAACCATTAACTATGAGAAATTAGTACTGTAATTTTCAACAAAAATAAAGGGCATACAATCACAGATTAAGATGATAATAACATGCATGGGGGAAAACTTTATATTGAATGGGAATTACTTGCAGGAAAAAAAAGATAACCCACCTCCCATTTGATGCCAAGGATTTACCCAATGCTTTTATTTAAACTTCATTGAGAGTATCCAGTTCTGATGGTCTGGCTATCACCCCATGCTCATGGCGTAATTTTTATTTCTCTGTCATCTATTTTAAATATTCATTGCATGCAATCAAAAGAAGGTAATTTAATGATAATGTAGTTTAAAAGATCAACAAACCTTTATTGAAAGCAAGTCTGCATGTGCAAACTCAGCATCTTCCAAGTGAATCTTCCTTTGAGTTGAGATACCAACAGTAATGTCTGGAATCAAGATTATAATTATGTGAAAGGGTAGGGGGAAACAGAATTTTAACCGGAGATAGAGCACAATCCATACTAGGGATAAAAAACAAATTTTTTTACAGGAAGAGCCTACAACTCAAAGAACTAAACCAATCTATTATTAGTAGCAGTAATGTTACCCAGAAGCATCACTGACCTTCAGTTGTTGGGGAAGATGATTCTTCGGTGCAGTGTTATACTGTGTATTGGTGGCCACTACTTGCTACCTTAAAATCCTGACCATCGAGATAGCACGACACATTTTCCATCTTCATGGGCAGGTTCTCCAAAATGAAACCATTTAAAATAATGGTAAAAACAGACATCTTCAATTAGAAATCCTGAAAACATTTTATAGAATCAGTTATTATAAATCAAAAGTCCAATAACTATCTTTCAATAAGATTTATCAAATGGAACCCTAATTACAAAGTTAGCAAAGAAGACATGTTTCAGTGGAGTAAAAGTATTAAGGATTAAAATCGTGTGACAAAACATGGTTTAGATAAAACTGAAAATTAAATGTTATTTACATAAACCTTGATATTAAATGAGAAATGTCTTGAATACATAGTATATAGAGATGGAAAACATCAAAAACATTGAAAATAAAGAAGAAACACATACCTAGAAGTTTTCTTATGCAGCATACAACAGAATATCAACGTGGATGTTTGATTTTTCAATGTTGGAAAACACATTGAGAATTTCATTTCCTATGAGCATGAACTATTAGAACATATATATATATATCTGGAAACACACATGTAGTAGAAATAAAATATATAAACAGAAAAAATACAGTAACATCAATTTATAGATTCAATGTACCGATGTATTTTCATTAAGTTATAATGAAGGAATACAATACACTGACATGGAAGTTGTTAATATAATATTTGAATCAGTATCTAGTGATGCCCATTATAAATACCTCATTTCACATTGTATCTACATCAGCTATAAAATAAAACTATTTGGCCTAACAGATGCATGTATTATATACAGTAATGTAAAAATGGAGCCTATCTTCTTCATATAAGTATGTAGAATGAGAGATAGTAAGAGGCACACAACAGTATATAGCCAGTAACTCAAAATTATATAGTGATGCCCATTAAAAATACCTCATTTCACATTGAAAATACATAGGGAAGGATGGACTAAATACATGTAGGCATGCAAAAATAAATATGTATGTATGTAAGTACAGAGAGTATAGGGATGAATGCCAGGGGAGGGAAAACAAAGATAATGATGTACTAATTTCCCTTAATAAAGAATTCATGGAATCCTGCAGTTCTCGTCAGCCACTATTATTTATAAAATAGTGATATCAATCCATTAAAATCTATACAGACTTGATGGTCGTGTTAATATATGAAAAGACACTAATAGATCCAGCAGGAAAAATAAAGTCAATCATGATGTTATTTTCAACCAATGATGAAAAGAATACATTAAAAGGATAATATTCTTGTTCATGAATTCAAAAATCTAAGCAGCAATCCATCCCAATATTCCAAACTTAAAAAACATGATTAAATCCCTCACATTGAGAGATGAAAAGCTCAAACAGATAATCATTCTTGAAATATGAATAAGCTTACATATGATGTAGTGTAGCATTGCTTGGTACAAACTTCATCTGAAACACCACTTCTTCCATGAAAAAACATGTTTTTCAATGAGAACCCATATCCTGAAGTCAATATGACTCACACATCAAAAACAATAGAAATGGAAAAAAACCAGTAAGCTGTTATAATACAATAAACGACTAAAGAAATACAATATGCATTTTCACATAAAAGCAGTAGTAAAGCGATGATATTTGTGAAAGTACCACTGCAATCAGGTGCCAACTTCATCAGAACTGACACTTTCCTAAGAAAAAATATGTTCTTGGATGAGAAACCATCTCGTTAATTTAATAGAAGAAACACAGTGCACACTATACAAAGAAAAAATTCCAAGTAAGTTTACAGTAGAGAAAAAATGAAGGCTATATAAAGTGCATAAAAACAATATACAGTGGATGCTAATAGACATGAAGGTGATGCTAATATACCAGAAGAATCTAACAGATATAGTAGGATAAATAAAGTGAAACATGATGTTATCTTCAACCAATAATGAAAAGTAGACATTAAAAATATAAGATTCCTGAAAATGAATTCAAAATTCTAAGCAAAGATCTATCATAGTTTCTCAAACATGAACAACATGATTAAATCCATTACATTGAGAGATGAAAATGCTCAAATAGATGATCAATATTGAAAATTGAATAAGCATACATATGATGTAGTTTAGGATTTCATGGTACCAACTTAAACTAAACCATCAATTTTTACATGCAAAAACATGTTCTTGGATGTGAACCCATGTCCTGACATCAATAGAATTCAGACATCATAAACCATATAAAGGAAAAAATACCAATAATCCATCATCAAAGAATAAATGAATAAAAAAATTATGAATTTAAACATAAAATAAGTAGTAAAGTGAAGAAATTTGTGACATTACCATCACAATCGGGTACCAACATCATCAGAATTGCCACTTTACCAAGAAAAACCCTATTCTTCAATGTGAAACAATCTAATAAAATTAATAGAAGAAACACAAAACAAACAATACAATGTTAAAAATAACAGTAAGTTTACTTCAATGAAAAAATGAATCACAAAATCTAGTATAATAGAATATGATCCTAGTACTATGATCAGAGTATAGACAATGTATATTCTAAAGACAAATTATTCTTCAAATGTGCATGCAGTCTATGATAAGGTTGTATGCTACAAGTTACAGTTATTTACTATGATAAATCGAATGTAAACCATGCTAATAATGAATGGTCAAAAAATAAATGGTGATCTGATTTAACATGTGTATTTGGAGTATTTTAATAGGAAAATATACTATGAATGTATCATTACATTTTGATAACCTGCAAAGAATCGAAGATTCACAAAAGGGATAGGTAATGGAGTATTTTTGGAAGAAAGATGACATGAACTGGTCATCCAGTTCATACCAAATGAGTTTATTTAATCAAAAGAGGAGCGCAAAGAAATATCGTGGTGTAAAGTATATACACCCTCATGAAGCTTTAGAGATAGCCAGATATACAATAACAGAACAAAATATACTAAAGAAGGGATCGGAGCTGTTCAAATCATCATGAGAAATATTCTGCAATCCTAAAGTAGCCATACGAGACACCATGATCACCAATCCCTTAGTATGTTTCTCAAATATCCAAGCATGGATCAAATATTTTGAAGGATTTCCCTGAGCATCTGATCAGATACTCCTGCATAAAAATAGAGGCATATCAGAAGCAATAGACATAGAAAAATCAGTATAGAAAATCAGAGGAGAATGAAGAAAATACAAGTAGTATGAAGCATAAAGGTCCAGATCACCAAACAGCCCATGCAGGTCTTCATAGATGTCCCAAGAAAGCCAAATAAATCCATGAAACAGAAACCTAATGAGGCAAAGCAGTCCAAGACTACCATAAGAACCAAAAACCAAGAGGAAAGCCAAAAATAACATATCCATCAAGAATATCATGTTCACTATGAGTCTGTAAACATCATAAAAGAACATTATGAAAGCTCGAAATCAAATATGATAATCTTCAAGGCATTCAAACAGCTTCCAAACAAAAGGATATATACAATCCAGCATGCAAGACCTGATAAAATCATAACTGACATCATCAGACTGAACATTATATGAACTTTAGTGTACTACTATTTGTTACTAATCGAAATTATAGGGAAAAAAGGTTTTGAACATTATATGATATACAAATTTTTCCTCATGGAAAGTCACCATGAAATGAGATACTAAATAAAACTGTGCGAAAAAACATGAAACTGGAAAATGAAAAATCATATAGTATTGACCAAAATATGTAAGGTTTTTTTGAAACTGGAGTTCAATGAAATGAACCAAAAGAGATTAATATGCATGAGATGTTCTAATCTAAGAAATTCAATTCAAATTCAATAACACCTTAATGAGTCTATACATAATATCTATTCAAATATTTATGAAATGAAAATATTCGAAATCTATAAATTGAAAATTACCAAAATACATAAATCAATAAATATAGTCTAATTTAACTGATAAATGAATTCTGTTTGTGTCAGGAAACATTGGAATAGAAATATATATTTGAAAAATAATTAATCTAAAAACCCAATAAAGAAATTAAATTCGAAGAACAAATAAAATTACACAAATAAATTCCAATGAAATGAAAATTAGAATTAAAATATCTAAGGGAAGAACCATTTTTTCCAGTTATTGAAATCACAAAAATAAAATAAAGCTATCCATTCTGCAATGTTTGGAACTGAAAGAAGAGAAAAATATGAAAATGATATTAGGAAAAGAAATCATTTCCTCTACTATAAATTGAAAAAATCAATAACTCAGTGAAATAAAAATTTTACGGCTAACCAGTTGAAGAAGAAATGACAAGCCAGAATTTTTTGTAGAGAACAGTTAATGATTAATAACTAAAATGATAAGACATATTTGTATAAAAATGAATTGAAAATCATTTAGAGAATAATAGATATTTGAACATAATACTGAAAAATCATATGGTTCTGCTTAATAAATAAATGTAATGTCATTGTACTCAATGAACTGAAAACGATTTTTTCTGTCTGACTCAGATATTCAATATTGTAGTAAAAAGCATAAAATACATATGAAAAGGAATGGTAATATCTTTTCATCATACAGAAATGAAATGCAGTAAGTATCATTCAGATCAAATAAGGAAAAGTAATTTAAATAGTGAAATATTTAAATGGAAATTGCAATACCACAGCCATGTCCCAAAATCATAAATAATGGAATCAATAAAATTGATCCAAGGAAACTGTGGAGGAAAATTAACAGCAATACCACAGCCAAATCTCCCTTGATTTTCCCATTCCTTACACATACCCATGTGCCCAGAAAAAGCACATTGGATTTGTTTCAGAATGAGAGGAAGTGAGATACTTCAGTCATTTGATGTGAATCAACTCAGTTAGCATATATACTACAAAGCCCATTAGAAGCCAAAATTTCAAAACAAATTGCACTATAATTATGGTTTTCACAAAGCGCACAGAGAGTAGATGACACATAAAAGTTAAGTTAATGAAATAGAAAACAAATGTAGATTATAAAAATTATGGTAAATAATAATGAACCAATTTTTTTCATTCTTTCATCATCAGTCTATGTTGTACCCTTGAATTTTTATATGTTGAATTACAATCCACACTTGTATTTGTCCTTGCAGACAACTGTTCATGCATTGTAAAAAAAGTAGTTTAGTACGACTTAATTTGGTTAGTCTGAAATACATTGTGAAATATTATAAATTTTTTAATGGTTTATGTAGATGGAACTAACCATTGATACATAGAGATGATAATGGCATGTGTGTGACTTCGGGTGTGATGTAACATGTTGATAGTGGTTCACTTGTTGGAGTGAACGACATGTTGATAGATGACATTGAATAGTTTCCAGTAGTTGACGACACTGATAATGTATAAAGTTTAATAAATGAAAATACTGAGAAGATCATAGTTAGTGAAACATTTCCAAGTGGAGTTAATATAGAACTCATAAATTGGTTGTCATTCCTTCATTAGTACCATCTGTTGTATCCTTTCCTCTCTAGATTTTGACGTGTGATTCATTATCAATATTGTTTTCTTTATAGCTTATTATCATGGTGTGCAATGAGACCAGATGATGCATAGAGTATAGTAATGTGAAGGAAATTTATGGTACAAAGAGAATAACATAATAGGCTATAAGATAGAATAATAGAGGTTTATTCGGTTCTTTTAGGGAAAGTAACATCAGAAAACAGAAGGTGCAATCAGATATAAACATGGTTAACCAAAATGATGTCGAAATTATTTTGATGGGACATCTAGCAACAGACCACAAAGCAGGTTAATTTTCTGTTAATAGTAAATTTAATACGGAGAACTAAATATCAGGCTGGATATCGACATGCCTAAGCAAAATGGAATTGAAAAAAATTACAAATCAAAATGTACAATAGAACATAGTACATGTTAAGTTACCTGTGATGGTAAATATAAAATGAGACAAAACTTATTGAAACTGAACTTTTATAAAATTGAAATGATATAAGAAGAGAAATTCCGAAAAATTTGGATTACCAGTATGCATAAAAGGTCATACCTATACTACGAAGATGATCAAACAGAACGACTAATAGAGGAGGTAGTATTCATTAAGTGGGATCACCTGGAAGTCAAAATCATACAAAATGCATGTAAATATAGTATATTTTAGCATAAATAAAATTAGAATCATAGTTGAAAAATATTTGGATTACTAGTATTCATAAAGGATCATACCTTAATGCGAAGATGATGAAAGCGAACAACTACGACATGAGGTAGTATTGACTAACTGTGATGACCTGCAAGTCATAATGAGACCGAACACAATAAAACTGTACTGTATTAAAACTGATATGATATAAGAAACTCAAGTTGAAGAATATTGGATTACTAGTACACAAAAAAGATCATAGTAGTCTTGCGATTATTACAAAACAGAACAGCTAACAGAGGAGGTATTATTCAGTATGTTGGATCACCTGCTAGTCCGAATTGAAGGAACCCTGGGGGACGATGAAAACAGAGTCTAGATTTTCCGAGAAGCCTCACTCCATAATATAGTAATCCCAACCAGTAACGACACCCAACAAAACCGGTTGACTGTACTTCATCTACAGAGTAACCGAATGTCGAAGAAGACTGGTTACGAACTGTTGGGTTACCATGTGGAGGAGATCGACGGTGTCAGGATTTCAAGGGAACCCTAACTCCGAAACTGGTTCATGCGGACCGGTAATGGAAGATGACTAACCCTATTAGTGTATTTTATCAAAGGATAAACCGAATGTCGATGAAGGATGGTTATAGATGGCTGGCTTACCGGGAGGAGCATAAGGAAGGAACCGTAGGTCGACGGAGATGTTGAGCGCGACTGAGGAGAACCCGGTTAGGGGAAAGGCTGCGTGTTACGGACAAGTGGCTTACTGGGAGGAGCCACTAGTGCAGAAAACATTTTTTACATCACCATTGTTTACGTCGGTTATATATAACCGAAGTAAAAATGCGGCAAGTAGATTTTTAACGTCGGTTATTTTAATAACCGACATTACAAATCGTGCATGTTCGGTTTTTACTTTGGTTATCTTATAACCGACGTAAAAAACCAATGCACGGGGGGTTTTTTACGTCGGTTACTTGGAAACAGACGTAAAAAACCCGATATCTACGCATTTTTTACGTTGGTTATCAAATAACCGACGTAAAAAACCAAAGCGCGGGGTTTTTTACGTCGGTTATTTTATAACTGACATAAAAAACCCCTCCGTGCATTGGTTTTTTACGTCGGTTATTTGATAACTGGCGTAAAAAACGCGTAGATATCGGATATTTTATGTCGGTTTCGAAATAACCGACGTAAAAAACCCCCTGCGCATTGGTTTTTTACGCCGGTTATCTTATAACCGACATAAAAAACCAGATATGTACGGGTTTTTTACGTCGGTTATAAAATAACCGACGTAAAAAACCAAAGCGCGGGGGATTTTTTACGTCGGTTTTAAAATAACCGGCGTTAGAAATTTAAAAAATATTTTATAACGTCGGTTATTATATAACCGACGTTATAAATCTTTTAAAGAAATTAAAGCCCCATGGACTGTCATTTACTATTTTTCGATTGACAGTCCGCTGGCTCGTCTCTCTCGTGCGGTAAAATCTAATTGGCTCGTCGATCGACCTGCGTTAAACTCATTTTGGCTTCATTTTTTATCTTCTTCACTCCTCTAGGATCTATCATCTCAACTCGCAACATTCAAGTAAGCCTTCCACGAATTTATTTTGTTCTTTTTTTTCACAGATATTCTATAATTATGTTTTGCGATTTTTGTACATTTAATGTAAACAAGATGTAGTGGTTTCCAAGTACGCACCTCATTACTATTTTGATAACACGATGATGAGAAAATCTAAGATACATATGATTCATTGATGTAAGTGATACAATTTCACAAGGTGTAGGATGATTTATGGGCGGGGTGAGACCATGACATTAGCATTGGGGTGTGAGAGGAAAACTAGTGGAGAAGTGGTATCTGAGAACCTTAATTTTATTATATATATATATATATATAATTTTTGATACGAAAATGTTTATTTATATGAATTATTTTGTGAGTGATCCATATTTAGTATATAAAACTATTTTTCCTTATTTAGGTGATGATTTAGATTCCTTTTTTCATAGGGCTTCAGTGTGCTTCCTCAACATTTTCATGAGATGTTTTAGGGAGGATCTTACGATGTATACATGTTATACCCACCATACATAAATATAAACAATTTTTTTTGTTTTTAAAAGCAATTTGTAGTTTTTTATAGATGTTAGTAGCATGGATGTGTTGTGGAGTAGCGCATTGGGGTGTGAGAGGAAAACTAGTGGAGAAGTGGTATCCGAGAACCTTAATTTTAATATATATATATATATATATATATAATTTTTAATACGAAAAGGTTTATTTATATTAATTATTTTGTGAGTGATCCATAGTGAGTATATGGAACTATTTTTCCTTGTTTAGGTGATGATTTAGATTCCTTTTTTCATAGGGCTTTAGTGTGGTTTCTCAACATTTTCATGAGATGTTTTAGGGAGGATCTTACTATGTATACATGTTATGCCCACCATACATAAATATAAATAATTTTTTGGGTTTCTAAAAGAAATTTGTAGTTTTTTATAGATGTTAGTATCATGGAAGTGTTGTAGAGTAGCTTTCATGAGTATATAGAGTTTATTGTTTCTTCCTAGTTTTACTTTTAGTACTAATAATCTTCTTTTTGGTTTATGTACAACAATACATGTATGAATTCATGCATAATTATCTAAATTTATTCATTTTGAACTGAGGAGGGTTACTTTTGGTGGGAGCAGATCCTAAATGATATGGTATGAATTCATTCTATCATAACCATAAATAAAATATAGTTGTATTTTATTTATCATATACATCAACTTATACTCTTCTTTTTCATCACAAACCCTTTGAGAATAAAAAACCATACTAAGGGCTTTGGTATCCCCATTGCCTTTTGTTATAGAATATGGGACATCAAAATCAAATGATTGAACATATTCCTCCCAAAAACACTTCCATTGATTTTTATAATTGTGTGAAAATATTTACCAAATGGATTTATGGTCTACAGAAACCATTAATAACATGTTAAATATGTAGTTTATCTAATATATTAAAACATCAAAACCGCAATCAATATTAAAATATGTAGGTGTCATGGTTTTCTTTGATTCAATGAAATTTAAAACTGTTATATCTAACTATATTTTTTTTAAATAATATTCAAGCATATTTTTTTAAATAACTATAGATTTGTTTTATATTTTAAATTGTTTTACATTAAAATTATGATTTTTTTCATATAAACAATTATTTGTCTTATCATAAATATATATATTTTTTGTTGATATTTGTTATAGGTAATAATGAGTCGAAGTTGGATTACGGCACATCAAATGAGCAATGAATTTGAGGAAGGTGTTGATGCCTTTTTGGAATTTTCCAAACGAAATGTTCCAAGTAGTGACATTTTTTCTGTCCATGCCTGAAATGTTTGAATATGAAGAAGTTGAAAAGTAGAGAGGTAAAATATCAGCTGATTTGTCATGGTTTTAATCCGAGTTATAGCCCTTGGATTTGGCCTGGTGAAACTGGACGGAATTTCACTGATGATGATGATTCGCAAGATGGTAACTCTGATGGAATTGAAGAAATGATTCGTGATATTGTAGCAGAACAAATTGAGATAGAACCGACAGTTGCGCTTCTATATGGTGATGTTGAAAAACAGTTATATCCTGGTTGTACAGATTTTACGGTTTTGTCGACGGTGTTATGATTGATTAACCTGAAGGTGAAGCATGGATGGAGTGACAAAAGTTTTACAGAGCTTCTACAATTGATGAAAGACATTCTTCCAAACGATAACGATCTTCCAGATTCACATTACAAAGCCAAGAAAATATTATGCCCGATGGGATTGGGATACAAGAAAATACATGCCTGTCCGAATGACTGCATTATATATAGGAAGGAATATGAATTTCTTTCAGAGTGTCTTAAATGTGGGACATCACGGTATAAGGTGAAAGAAAAATCACAGGCTGATGTAAAGATTACAAAGCTCCCTTCAAAGGTATTTTTGAATCTTCCTATAATTAATCATTTCAAACATTTATTTGCTAATTCACATGATGCAAAAAGGTTAAGATGGCATGTTGAAGAGTGGGTATGTGATGGAAAAATATGTCATCCAGCTGATTGTCCACAATGGAAGAAAATTGATGCACAGTATTCTATATTTGGAAATGAAATTAGAAATATCAGACTATGGTTGTGCACAGATGGAATGAATCCACACCGAACACTCAGAAGCACACATAGTTCATGGCCTGTTTTTTTGGTAATTTACAACCTCTCTCCTGATGTTCGTATGAAGTGCAAATATGTCATGTTGAGTACAATGATATCTGGTCCAAAGCAACCCGGTAATGATATTGATGTTTACATGTCACCGTTGATTGATGATTTGAAACTATTATGGGATGATGGTATTAGGGTGTATGATTCTTATAAAATGGAATATTTTCAACTGCATGCAGTGCTTCTGTTCACTATAAATGACTTCCCAGCGTATGGAAATTTGTCTGGATATAGTGTTAAAGGGCATAAAGCATGTCCAATTTGCGAACAACAGACGTCATAATGTCAATTGCATCATGGGAGGAAAACAGTGTACATGGGTCATCGAAAGTTTTTGCCTATGGAACACCCTTATAGAAGACTAAAAATGGCATTCAATGGTTCACAAGAATTTGATACTGCTCCAAATCCTTTATCCCCTGATCTGTATATTGAGAGGGTGAAAAACCTTGACGTGACATTGGGAAAGACACAGAAATCTGGTAATGATAGACATATTTGGAAGAAAAGGTCATTTTTTTGAGCTACCATATTGGACGTATCATGAAGTTAAACATAATATTGATGTCATGCACGTGGAGAAGAATATCTGTGATTCTTTGATTGGAACATTGTTAGATATTAAAGGAAAGACTAAAGATGGGTTGAATGCAAGATTAGACTTACTATCAATGGGAATACGTTTGGAGTTAGCTCCCACTCTTAAAGGAAGACGAACATTTCTTCCCCCGGCTTGTCATACATTATCGAAGAGGGAGAAAATTAGCTTCTGTCAGTGTCTTCATGATACCAAAGTGCCTCAAGGTTATTCTTCTAATGTAATAAATTTTGTCTCATTGAAGGACTTGAATTTGATAGGTATGAAACCACATGATTTTCACGTCATGATGCAACAAATTCTACCAGTTGCATTGTGTGGAATATTGCCCATTCGTGTCAGAAAGACTATTATGAAGTTTTGCTATTTTTTCAATTCAATTTGTAACAAGGCGATTGATGTGAATGTTGTGAAAATTTTGGAAAAGGATGCAATTTTTATACTTTGTCAATTAGAAATGTATTTTCCTCCAATTTTTTTTTATATAATGGTGCATTTAATGATTTATCTGGTTCGAGAAATAAAGCTTTGTGGAGCTGTATATCTTCGTTGGATGTATCCTTTTCAAAGGTATATGAAAATATTAAAGGGGTATGTTAAAAATCTATATCGACCTGAAGCCTCCATTATTGAAAAGTATATTTCTGAGGAGGTAGCAGAGTTTTGTACGAGCTACTTGGCTGCGGCGCAACACATAGGTTTGCCTCCATCTCGCCATGAACGAGTTAATAATGAGGGAAAGGGGATTCACGGCTTGAAAGTCAAATCATTGTCAGCTGAACAGATGAAGAAGTTAGAATCATACATCTTGAATAACATAGCTGATGCTCAACCGTATATCACATTGCATATTAATGAGTTGGAAAAATGTCATCCAAAGAAGAAAGAAATGTGGATTTTGAATGAGCACAACAAAACGTTTTTGTCATGGATTAAAAAGACTTTGCTTGGTAGATCAGATGTATTAGAGACATTAAAATGGATAGTGGGTGGTCCATGTTTAAATGTGATAACATGGTCCGGTTATGACATTAATGGTTATACATTTCATACAAAATCTCAAGACAATAGAAGTGCAGTTCAGAATAGTGGTGTATTGGTGTTTGCAGAAGCAATGCATTTTTCAAGTGCTAAGGACAAAAACCCAATTTCTACATCAAGTGCATATTATGGAGTGATTGAAGACATATGGGACGTTGATTACTTTAAAATTAAAGTTCCCGTTTTTAACTGTAAATGGTTTAACGGTAACAACAGTGTCAGACACGATGAATTTGGAATGACACTTGTTAATCTGAATAGATTGGAAGACACAACTGATTCTTTTATAATGGCAACACATGAAGAACAAATTTTCTATGTAGTAGATCAATCAGATATGCAGTGCGTTGTTGTTTTACAAGGGAAAAAACAATATGTCGGTGAGGATGAACTTGATGAATATGCTGATTTATGTGAGATCCCTACTTCCATGGAAATATTAACAGAAAATAATGATGATCATGTTGAAGACATAGTTTGTGCCATAATGAACGATCACAACAAAGTAATTTGGGAAAAAAATACATTTGTACATTCCTAAAATTACAGGTAACATATGTTTATTTCTTGTTTACATTTATTTTTTCCATAAATGTTAGATATTGTAAGTTTTTTATTTATTAAAACATGTTTTAAAATAAAATAAGTATATGTTTTTGTTTGTTTTAAGTTTTTTTAGTTTACTTTATCATGTTTACAACCATTACATGAATTTTAAAATGCTTATTTTTGTTCACTATTATGTAACTTAGTAAACTTTTCTATTTTTTGATTACAGTAGTATTAAAATATTTGAATTTGTATATTTGTAAACTGACGTTTGATTTTTTGATTTGAAGGATCATGACAGATCATTCAGATGATCAACCACATGATTCTGGAGAGGAGCATATTGCTGGTCATACCTCTGGGGATGAACATTCACATGCTCCTATTACGACAAAGTGTTCAAAGGTTGGTAAACGTGGGTGCACAAGTTTACCAAAATTATCACTTTCCCGTACGCAGGATCAGAGGATAGTCGTTGAGTTTGATGATGATGATATTCCTAGAGGTCCGAATGCCAAAGATTGTAAGAGTTTTATTGCAACTCAGGCTAAGACCAAAGTAAGAATTCTGTATGATGATTGGAGAGGTGTGGATAAAGAGATTATCTCTCAGTTGTGGGAGACGATTTTGGTAAGATCTTTTGTCATTGTTTGACCATTCTTTTAATGTTTCTAGTATATATAATATGTTTAACCTCTTCTTTATCAGATGACATTTGATATTCCTGACACTGGAGGAGTCAGGAAGAAATGCTTATCGTTGGCTGCTAGGAGATGGAGGGATTTCAAATCAACCCTCTCATCTGATTTCATTTATGGCCATAGGATTCATGACAATCAATGTCATATATATCCTTTTATAGATGAAGACACATGGAGACAGTTTTTTGAAAGTAGAAAAAAAGAGTCATTTCTGGTAAGGGCAATGTAAACTTTTATAAACTTTCTTATATAAATGATTTTATTAATGTTTTGTTAACGATTTCTTATTCTTAAATTACAGCAAACAAGGAAAGCTCATTAGGAGATCCAATCTAAAAATGTATACAATCATAATTTATCTCGGGGAGGGTACGCATTATTGGAAGGACAAATGATGGTGGAAAAATTTCAACAACTAAGAGCTGAGTCTTCAAGCTTTGGATAGGTGGCCCCTCCATCCCCTCCATCTAGACATGAAAAATGGAAGAGAGCTCGGAAGGGAAAAAAAGGGAAATATCTTTCGGAAGAATCGAGAATCGTAGCTGAGAGGATTGTAAGATATCTATTTAATTTATTTAAGTTAACTTTTTTCTTCATATAATTTTCAATCATTATAGAAATGTTCAATTAATTAATACATGACTCTCTTGAGGAGCAGAGTTCAGAGGGGACATTTATAGCTACTAGGAGGGAAGATATTTTATTTGCAGCATTGGGAAGGCCCGAACATCCTGGTCGTGTAAGAGGATATCCGGCAGGAGTATCGGTAAGAAAAGTGTTTCCACGTTCTTCAACTTCTAACATTTAGGGGGTTTATAAAAAAATAGAATCCTTGGAGGCTGAAGTTCAAAATATTAATGCGACGATGGAGGAAAAGATTAGAGAGTCGTTGCAGTCTATGTTTGAAAAAATTCAAAGACAATTTCAGACTGCAGCTCCCACTCCTCCACCTCCCCCTGCAGACCCCATTATTTATCCTCCACCTCCGCCAGTAGCTTCCACTCCCACACCTCAGCCTGTGGACCCCATTTTTTATCCTATGCCTCCGCCGCAGATTCCTACATATTGCGAGTTGTATGTTGATGATTCTAAACATCATATAGTAGCATACGGGTTGGTATATTGTATAGGAGACACAGTTCATCATCAACAATTAGAGGTAGAGAATCAGAGGGTCATTGTACAGGATATTATAGATAGATCAGCTAGGGTACCAATACCTACAGATGAGGTGGTGACAGTTGGACAGAGTATCGGGCATTTTTTAGTTTGGTCATCCAGACTTCTTCGACTCATTACCATAGAGGTATGAATGTTATATCTTTTATTTTATTTTTTTATTAAAGTTATTTTATCATTTGAAAGCTACTATATTTTTCAATTTTTTTTCACAGGAATACTTCAATGGTAAAGAAATACTATATAGACAACAACAAAGACAACAAGCTATGACATCAGATACAGATTACACTGGTCTTGACAGATTGTCAAGATATTCACATTTGTTGTTGGGTTTTTATGAGTTTACAATGGAATCTCATGTTTGTGGACGTGAAATAAGTGTGGGGATTACAAAAACTAATATCATGGAGCTTGTTACTAGAGATAAGTTGGGCATCAACGTGCTGCAAATTTTTTCCATGTAAGTCTTAACACCTTTTCCCTGCATTATATTTATTAAAAATGTATACTTATGTATGTTTTGTATTTGGTATCTTTATAAAATTTGTGAGAGGAATGAGCTGACAGAAGTATATGGATTCATGGACCCTCAATTGATTTCCCCTGAAGCATGTGCATTGAATGAGGAACAAAGAATGGTTTATATTGCTGAAAGATTTGAAAATAATATAATCACACAATGTTGGATGATGCCTTTTTGTGAGAGGTATGAAACACATTTCTCTCAAAGAGTTAATTATCTTTTAACATAAAAAACCACTAACATTAAATTTCCTTTTATCAGTGATCATTGGATGTTAGGGATTTTTTTCCCAAGGGAGGAAGCTCTTTATTGGATATGCTCTGTTCATGGTGATGTGCGGGAAAGTTTTAAGAATATATTGGAAAAGTAAGTTTCAATTTCTCAATAGTTTTATATATTATAATGAATTTTAAATTTACCCCATTCGTATTATTTTCTAACAGTGCATGGGCCTACTTTCGAAAAAACACAACGAAAAGAAATGCAATGATCAAATATGTAAATGCGAAGGTAAATTTCCATTTATAATTTTTACTTTTTTATTTATTACATAAAAATAATATATTGAATTTACACTCATTCAAACAGAATTGTCATGAACAACAAGGCGTCATCGAATGCGGATATTATATGTTAAGATTTATGTATGAAATAATAACAACTGGGACAGTGGTGAATTTTGACCTGGTAAGATTTCCTCTTAAACTTTTCCATAATATTTCAATTTGATTTATTCATTATACACATTAACTATCTTCTTTTTCATTTGTATCTTTTTTATGACCCTCAACCCTATACTGCTGAAGACATCAAACACGTACAAGTGGAGTGGTCAAATAATTTTACAGGTTTGATTGAATTTTAGTTGTTTGTAATGTAAAATGTAATTTTGAATATTGTCATTTTAATTGTGTATTTGTTAGTTGTTTAGGTTGGATTTAGTTTTTTTTGAAGTTGACAGTGTAAGTTTTGAATGTTATATAAGTGAATTTTTAATTTTTCTCTACTTCTTGTTTTGGTCTACTTTTGATGGTTTTTCTGGTATGGATTTGGGTCTGTGGGGGAGGGGTTCCAAGGGTGTGGGGGTGTGTTCAGTGGGGTTGGGGAGTGTCCAGCGGTCTGGGAGGGCTATACGGTGGGGTGGGGGGATAGTCCTGGGGGGTGGCAGGGATGTACAGGGGTGTGGGAAGGCGTTCCATGGGTGTGGGAGTGTTGTCCAGGGGTGTTTGGGGCTGTCCAGGGGTGTGGTGGGGGCTGTCAAGTTGGGTGGGGGTGAGGGGGTGCTGTTCAGGAGGGTGGGGGTTGTCAAGGGGTGTTTGGGGATGTCCGGGGGTCGGGGGCAGTCCAGGAGTGTGGTGGGGGCTCCAATGGGATGGGGGAGGGTTGTCCAAGGGGTATATATGAGGGTGGGAGCTCCAATGGGGTGGGGGAGGGCTGTCCAGGGGGTATACATGAGGGTGAGGGCTCCAACGGGGTGGGGGAGGGCTGTCCATGGGGTATAAATGAGGGTGGGGGCTGTCTAGAGGGTAAGTTTTATATGTTATCTATGTACATGCTTAATTTTGATCTACTTCTGTTTTTGTGGTACGATTTCTTGATTTTTTTTCTTGTTGATTCTGGAGGAGAGAAGATGACTGCATTCTGTTTAAAAAAATTGGGTTTATCACATCGGTTATTAAATAACCGACGTGATAAAATGCCTGGAAAATAGTGTATCATGTCGGTTATTTAATAACCGACATGATAAATGGCCTAGAGAATGGTTTATCATGTTAGTTATTTAATAACTGACGTGATAAAAGGCTTGGAGAATGGTTTATCACGTCGGTTATTTAATAACTGACGTGATTAAAGGCCTGGACAATGGTTTATCATGTCGGTTATTGAATAAACGACGTGATAAATGGCCTGGACAATGGTTTATCACGTCGGTTATTGAATAACCAACGTGATAAACCACCACCCACCGGTTTATCACGGCGGTTATATAATAACAGACGTGATAAACCCCCATCCCCCGGTTTTTCACGTCTGTTTTATAAGAACCGACGTGATAAACCACGCTCACCCCGGTTTATCACGTCGGTTTTTATAGAACCAACGTGATAAACCCCCCTCACCCCTGTTTATCACGTCGGTTGTTTAATAATCGACGTGATAAACCAATTTCCAGGCCTTTTATCACGTCGGTTGTTAAATAACCGACGTGATAAACCCTTCCCATTTTCTTTATCACGTCGGTTCTAAAATAACCGACGTCATTAACATCGCGATTTTATGTTTTTGACGTCAGTTTTTAAATAACCGACGTCAAAAACCTTATTTATAACGTCGCACGTATTAACGTCGGCTAGAAACTGACGTAAAAAATGAAAAATAACCGATGTAAAAAACGTTTTCTGCACTAGTGAGCAGAACGAAGGAACCATAGGTCGGGGGAGTGGATTAGCGTGACTGAGGAGAACGCGAATGGGGGGCTAGGTTGAGTCGTCGAGTTTTGGGGGAAGGCCCGAATGGGTAGACGTGGAGGAAGGAAATGATGACACCTAATAAAAGTTTTACGTGGAAGAACAGAAGTTGGGCACGTGACAGATGGAAAGCCAGGAATAGTAGATATAGTAGATGTCTTCACTCGTGTTCTTTTGTTTTATTTTTCTTCTCCAAACACCTAAACGCTTTTTATTCCTTTATTTTGTAACAACAACAGTATCTTCAATACACTATGATGTTTTAATGTTAAGGATTCTAGATACACTTACACACACCTCCGTCTAAGGGTTAAAGAATATACTGTTTCTGTGGATGGTGAATTACTACCTCACGAAACAATGATTGTTCAATATTCTATTAACACCTTTCATGGTGGAAATTATGATGTCACTGTATTTTATATATGATATATATGGTATTTATGTTTCCCATATTCTTCTGTATTTTATATTTAAAACATACCTTTATGCTTTGCATGTTGTGCAACTGTGATAATTTCATATGAGGAAGTGTGGAATACCGCCCCCTCATGTGATGTGACTCGTTCATGCAATTCATGGAATGTATAAAGAATGAAACTAATGAACTTATGTGTCCTATAGAACATATATATTATACTTTAATTATAATATATATATCTCTCAATTATTTTTAATTTCATTAATATGACAAAGAAACGAAAGTAGCGTGCATGCGTACGTACGGCCTACCATCTCCATGAATGGTGTATTTTATTTCTTTTTATCTCCAAATGTTATGGAATAGTATAAAATGAATATTTACTGGATATATATGATATTTAAATCATTAATACAATTCTGGAGGTTATTTACTTATAACTACATGGGAAATCATTTTCAAACAAGTTCATTTTTGACTCATGTACAAAACATCGACAAAAACGTCTGATATGAACTCACATTATTAACCAATTATTATAACATTGTAATATGTGATATGAACTGAATAATAATATTTAAAGTAGGACCTTAAGAAATTATAAATTGACCAATGTTTATTATTCCGGAATACAATGAAATGAACAAGACAAGTCAGACTTGAGGTAAGGGATCCTACCTCTCTCTTTCTTTTTAAGTACTCTCTTTTATGTCACATACTTTAAGCTCCTATTTCTTATGTTGGGGGATGTTCTTATATATTCATAATTCTGTAAATTTTATGTTAATATGATAATAGAATCTTTTTTATCTCATCAATAAATTTTTTTGGAAGTTTTAACTGGCGCTGTTAGGCTGCGGAATTTTCATAAGGGGATTTTTCATCTCACTTTTATTCCCATGAGATTTATGCTACATTTTCCACCATTTCCTTTGAGTGGTGTATGTATTACCAATTATTATACTCTTTTTATAATATAATTTCGGTTATGGGTATTTACATCAATATTGTATAGTTCTTCTTTTATGGGGTGTACGTTTTGAAAGTTACCCAAGTCGGTATGGGAACATTTCACCCTCCTATTTTTAAAAGACTTTTTTTCATTTTGTCTTTTAATCATCATATTCTAAGGTTGGGATATGTTCTTATATATCCTTATTACTGTAAATTTTATTTCCAAGTGACTAGATAACATTTTCTCTCTCATCAACTAATTTTATTAATTTTAAAATGACGTCGTTAGGCTGTTGAATTTTACCAAGGGAACTTTTTAACCCAATTTCGATTTCTTTGGTTTCAACATGTAGTTATTTAATATTTCATCCATTGAATATGTGTGAATGAACATTGATTGTTTTAAACTTAATATCCACCTATATTGCGTGTATTTATATTTGTCACACATAATTATGAGAATGATTTATCCTTAATTTAATGATACCTTCTTTATAAAGGATTTTATCTCATTTTACTTTTCTATTGAGACATCATTGTTGTTATGCACCAATTCACTCTTATATGGTTTATATACTATCCTTGGGAATATTATATCATTAATACCTTTATTCTCATGATATTATAAAGTTCTTATTAAATTTTATTCCTCAATTATTGTATTCAAGTGTCTCTCATTTTGTTAAAAACCCTTTAACTAAAATAACTTTTTAAATGTTTTAAAGATTTATTCTTATAAATATTTCTCATTAGTATCCAAGTTTTCAAAATGGTTTTAAGGATATGTTTATATGGATATTAATGGTTTAAAATGTTAAAAGCTTCAAAGTGGTATGGGTCACATTGATTCAAAAATCTCTTTATTAAATGTTTTAAATTGTTTTGAAATTTTTTTTAGAATGGTTTCATTATTTCAATATTTTAAAATTTTATATTGTTATTACAATGTGGGACTGTTATCGTTTTTTATAATTAAGTTATGTGCTATGATTATGTTCTGTTTCTTGGGAATTGTTTATGAAGACGGGTGGTTCCGTGATAAACTAAAGGCGGGTGAGCCCGATATAGCTCTACAATGCATTGGGTAACACGAACAGGTTAAATGATAAGGTTTCTCCGAAGAGATTTAAGGAATATACTCTGATGGGTATTCCAAACATAACCATGAGGGTTACACCCTATGTAAGAATGTTATGAATGTCTCAAGTTACCTTTATGTATTATTATTTCTATGAGTTATTCATAAATCTTATTATTTCATGAGGTATGTTAATGTGCTTTTGTTTTATGAGTAAATTATGATTTCATTGATTCTTATGTATACATGTACTAATGTTTCCTTTCCGAATTTTTATATCCCTTACTGATATTTTTATGCTCATCCCAAGTTATTGAAATGTTTTTCACAGGTCAAGGTAAAGGTACATTATTTGATGATACTGTCAAGGAAGTCTCAAGAAAGAATCCATGTTTTATTTTAAATATGTTTCCGTTGATGGGAAAAAATGAATACTATATTTTATGTAACCACTTTGTTTAAATGTGGAATGTAATACATGATTTATGATCTAATTCTCTAAAACTCTACACCTGAAAATATCCTCAATGTGTATTCTTGAAATAACTCAAGATTAAGTAAGGTTTAAGGCCGGGTCCTTATAGTTGGTATCAAAGGTCGGTTTAGATAACTTTAGTGGTTAGAGTTTTGTTTAGGCATAAGTGAAAAGTTGTGTATGACCACAATGGTTATTATATTAGATAGAGTTATTGTTATTTTTGATGGTTGGAATGAGTTTGAGATAACTTGGATAACTATATCTCAGTGTTTATATTTCTCTTTAGTACATGATGATTTTATTGATATACTCACACTGTATTTTTTGGTTTTAGTAAATGGATGGATCTAGTCGGCACCAAAGTTACAATGGGTTTGAAGGAAACAGTGGTGGTTCTCTGATTAAAAGACTGGATGAAATGGGGGATTCAATGAGAAATCTCATGGTTATTCTAAACCAATGATCAGGAGTCATGATCAACCACTTGAACCATGGTGAGTTCTCTAATGCCTCTTGTACGAGAGAACCAACTCGATGTGGATTTTTATATGATAATTATAAAGGTAACCATTGTGGTTTATATGATCCTTACTTTTGAGGTAATTATGGGTTACTATTTGTTATGATAGAAGATGAATGGCATGAGGTAAAATTGAGGATAAATTATATTATGGTTATTTTTGAAGATTTTATCTCTTATTGGGGAATGTTTTAAGAACTATATAGTTTTGGAAAAAGGAAAACACGCAGACCATGTGACAACCCGTCGCGTCGGACAAAGCTGTGGGAATCGAACCCACAACCAAAGTGCGACTGGTATTTATCGCCTACAACTGGACTATGTGAAGTCCCTGGTTATTTTGACTAATTAAATTTTTAGCTAGATGATTTTATGAATCAAGAGTAAGTTTATTTTTTGTAATCTATGGAAATTATTAACCTATCATGGAGGATATGTGATTAGGTTAATAACTTTTCAATATGAGACTTTAAGAGCAACTGATGTTATTTGGAGATAAATGTTAATTTGTACCTTAGTAGACTATCTGATTAAATCCTTCAAATATTTGGGATTCAATCTTAGTTGGGTTTACCTTGAAGAATTTTATGGACAAATTGTTTATTGATTGGTCTTCGTTGAACTTTGGGTTTTGTTTGACAAATTTTGGATATTAGGAGTATTTTTTCTTTTTGTAAAAAAAATATCCTTTTTGGGTATTTTCTGATCTCGTACTAAACTTTTTGTTTTGGTTTTGTTTAAGATCTAAAGACATGGTAAATATATAGTTCTCTTTTGTGGATTAGATGATTCTCAAGGAGTTTATTATAGTACTCTTAATGAGAAAAAGTCTTCCTAAATACTCATCTTTTGGAGAAAATATGAGTTTGATTAAGTAATCTAGTAAAAGTTGAAAGTCTATGTGACAGGTAATTATGTTTCATTATGATTTAGTTAAGCTAAAAAATAAATTCCTCAATTAAGAGTAACTTAAAACAAAATTGTTTTCTATTAACTTTTCCTACTTGGGAATTTAATACCATTTAACCCATCACAAGTTTGTGATTTTCTTGTGGTTAACTTTCTTATGGACATGTTTACTATCACTCTCCATCAGAACATGACCCTTTTTTTTCTCCTCCATATCCATATTTTCATACTTGGAATTCTAATATGGGTTAACTCGGGTGACCTTTGTACTTCTCTCCCTTTCTTTTAAAGTGATAGTTTTACTAACTCTTGTTCCGATGTCGGACATTCAATGAAGTTTCCAAGCACAATTTTGGAATTGTGAGGACGCAACTCCCAAAAGGGGGGAAGGATGTAACATCCCAGGTAAATAAATAATATTACATTCTAATGTTTATCAATATTTGTGAATAAAATGTTAATATTACTTTAAATGTGAATTCTATGCTCGATGGCGTACCCAATACGCAACAACGAGTTTCTTTGAAATCTTACGTTGCACACTAATAATATAATAATATAATAATAGGTAACGCCTAGCCGTTGTAATGGAGGAAATGAACAGAAATAAATACAAAATGATTACATATGTTTGTTAAATATTTTTACATTTATCCAATAAATGTTAGAGGCTTAAAATCCAAATGAATCCAATTTTAAGAATAAATACTCTAATATTTTTAAAAGATTATTTTACTGCCTTTTGATGGCGAACCTTTTCTAAATATACCTTTTGACAATTTTATAATCTCTATTTTTCAAAATAATACTATTCTTTATGATTGGGACATTGAAATTTACTTTGGTTAAATTTTTGGTATGTTTCTGACATTGTTCATTTTTTTAATGAATTCTGAAAAAATACTGCATTTTACATCAAATCTGCTTTTTCATCTAATTTAAATATAATGTTAGATTATATTTTTAATTGGTTTTAAAGTGTAATTGGAATAAATTTTTACTATTTAATCTAATGGTGGTCATTGGAATTAATTTCACATTGAAATTGGACTTAAACTAGGGAAATCTTTTAATAGATATTGTTTCTTAAAAACACGCTATTTGTTTTGACAACAGGAATGAATTATTAAATTAATTAATGAAAATTATATATTTTTAATTTTATAAAATTGACAACATTTTTGACTTCTGAAAATAAAATATATCTTCGAGTAAATTTTTGGTATTTTTCTAAAAAACTTCAATTTTTATGAATAGTGAAACCACTAAGTGGTAGTTAAAGAAACTGATTTTTTGTTTAAATGAAACTTTACCACTTATGTGATTTGATTTTCAAAAATCTGACTTACATGGTTTTCATTAGGAATTAAAATTTGTTTCAATGAGATTAAAATAATTTTTTGGTGAATAGTTACTTTTAAGGTTTATTTATCGTGATTAAAGGTAATTAGTGTAATTTAAGGTAAAGATAATGTTATAATAATATGAAATGACCTTGACACATGTCCTACCCTTATTATATGAGTCATGTCCGACCAAGAAAATCCATGGGTCAACTTGGGGACCCCATGGATCCACTTTGGTTGGAAAATGACATTAATAACATTTTATTTAATGTTAAAATTAAAATGTCACAAACATGTATTATTTTACTAAAATAGTTTTAACATGGTTGTATACAAGACATATTTTTACTATAAATATTAATTATAAAATTAAAAAGATGTTCTACATCATGATAATTTATTTATAATTTTTAGACATTAAATATATTAATTTATTTATGACATCGTGATGATGTAGTGATTACCTCAAAAATGAACGATTTAAATAAAATGAAAAGATAGGGTGAAATCTAGGTATTAAACTTGTCACAAACCAATTTTATGGGTTTATTTTGAAACCCTATCACCTTAGAATCTAAATATATCTGTTTGGGACATTTCAAATCCGAAGATCATTTTATAATAAAGTAATAGTTTATAACGTTCCAAGAGTGCCCCTCCTCTCCTCTTATAAACGACCCCCACCTCTACCACCTTAGACACACCACTCAAGCCTTTGTCTCGGCCAAACCCTGACCATTTCATCTCTCCAAATCCCTCTCTTCATCATTGAAGCAACATGTTTGGCATAATTCTCTTCACAAAACCATTTTGGTTCAAACCAAGAGGTGTTAACCGATTTAAAGGTAATGTCTTCACTTGTGTTCTTTTGTTTTATTTTGCTTCTCCAAACCCCTAAACTCTTTTTATTCCTTTCTTTTGTAACAACACCAGAATCTTAAATATACTAGGATTTTGTTATTTTCAGTATTCAAGCTACACTAACACACACCTCCGTCTGATAGTTAAATAACATACTGTTTCTGTGGATGGCGAATTACTGCCTCACGAAACGATGATTGTTCAATCTTCTCTTAACATCATTCATGGTGGCCATTATGATGTAACTATATTTCATATATTATATATATTTTATTTATGTTTCTCATATTCTTCTGTATCTTATATTTAAAACATACCTTTATGCTTTTCATGTTGTGCAATTGTGATAATTTCATACGAGGAAGTGTGGACTACCGCCACCTCAAGTGATGTGACTCATTCATGCAATACATGTAATGTATAAATAATGAAACTAATGAACTTATGTTACCTATAAAACATATATATTATACTGTAATTATAATATATATTTCTCTCAATTATTTTTAATCCCATTAATATGACAAAGAAATGAAAGTAGCGTTCATGCGTACGTATGGCCTACCGTCTCCATGAATGGTGCATTTCATTTCTTTTTATCCCCAAATGATATGGAATAGTATAAAATGAATATTTACTAGATATATATGATATTTAAATCATTAATACTATTCTGGAGATGATTTACTTATAACTACATGGACAATAATTTTCAAACATGTTCATTTTTGACTCATGTACCAAACATCGACAAAAACGTCTGATATGAACTCACATTATTAACCAATTATTATAACATTGTAATATGTCATATGAACTGAATAATAATATTTAAAGGAGGACCTTAAGAAATTATAAATTGACCAAAGTTTATTATTCAGTAATATAAAGAAACGAACAAGACAAGTCGAACTTGAGGTAAGGGATCCTACCTCTATCTTTCTTTTTAAGTACTCTCTTTTAGGTCACTTAATTTAAGCTCCTCTCTCTTATATTGGGGGATGTTATTTTATATTCATCGTTCTGTAATTTTTATATTAATATGATAAGAGACTATTTTTGATCTCATCAATCCATTTTTTTGGAAGTTTTAAGTGGCACCGTTAGGGTGCGGAATTTTCATAAGGGGATTTCTCTCTCATCAACTAATTTTATGAATTTTAAAATGATTTCGTTAGGCTATTGAATTTTACCAAGGGAACTTCTTAACCCAATTTTGATTTCATTGGTTTCAACATGTAGTTATTGAATATGTCATCCTTTGAATATGTGTGAATGAACTTTGATTTTTTTACACTTAATATCAACTTATATTGGGTGTATTTATATTTGTCAGACATAATTATGAGAATGATTTATCATTAATTTAAGGATACCTTCTTTATAAGGGATTTCATCTCATTTTAAATTTCTATTGAGACTTCATTGTTTTTATGCACCAATTCACTCTTATTTGGTGTAGATATTGTGCTTTGGAATATTATATCATGAATCCTTTCATTCTCATGATATTATAATGTTCTGATTAAATGTTATTCCTCAATTATTGTATTCAAGTGTCTCTCATTTTGTTAAAAACCCTTTAACTAAAATATCATTTTAAATGTTTTAATGATTTATTATTATAAATATTTCTCATTAATATCTATGTTTTCAAAATGGTTTTAAGGATTTATTTATATGTATATTAATGGTTTAAAATGTTAAAAGCTTCAAAGTGGTATGGGACACTTTGATTGAAAAATCTCTTTATTAAATGTTTTAAATGGTTTTGAAAATGGTTTTTAGAATGGATTCATTATTTCAATATCTTAAAATGTTATATTGTTATTGCAATGTGGGAATTTTATCTTTTTTTATGATTAAGTAATGTGTTATGATTATGTTATGTTTCTTGGGAATTGTTTATGAAGATGGGTGGTTCTGTGATAAACTAAGGGTGGGTGAGCCTGATATAGCTCTCCACTGCATTTGGTAACTTGAAGGGGTTAAATGATAATTTTTCTCCGAAGAGATTTAGGGAATATACTGTGATGGGTATTCCAAACATAAACATGAGGGTTACTACCTACGTAAGAATTTTATGAATGCCTCATGTTACCTTTATGTCTTATGATTTCTATGAGTTATTCATAATTCTTATGATTTCATGAGTTATGTTAACATGCTTATGTTTTATGAGTAAAGTATGATTTCATTGATTCTTATTTATACATGTACTAATGTTTCCTTTCCGAATTTTTATATCCCTTACTAAGCTTTTTATGCTCATCTTATGTTTTTGAAATGTTTTTCACAGGTCAAGGGAAAGGTACATGATATGATGATAGTGTCAAGGATGTTTCAAGAAAGAATCCATGTTTTATTTTAAATACGTTTCCATTGATGGGAAAAAATGTATACTATCTTTTATGTAACCACATTGTATAAATGTGGAATGTAATGCATGATTTATGATATAATTTTCTAAAACTCTAAACCTGAAAAGATCCTCAATGTGTATTTTTGAAATAACTCAAGATTAATTAAGGTTTAAGGTCAGGTCCTTATACCAATACCATCAATCTACGCCTTTATCACTTTCACCTAATACTGTTCAATGATATATTGTGAAATCGATATTGGGTGTGAACCCTGAATGGGATTGAAATGAAGTTAAACTCCCATGTGTGGTGGAAACGCTGATAAATACTTTGGACATATATGTGGGTATAGGTCCAAACTAGAGGCAGATATGAGGGAGTCACTACCTAATCACCTAAAAGAATCATTCCAAACACATGGGATGAAAATAATTCTCCTTAATGAGGGTCTAGTCACAATCTTCTCATCTAAATATTCCATTCATCAATAAATATAATCTTTTACCCTTTATGAGATGAGTATGTCACCAATCACTAATAAAAATCAACATGTCCATGTAAACTAGTAAACTAGTCCATGCCAATAATGATGATGAAACCTATCATCTCCAGGAATGTGAATGTCCAAAAATTCTCAAAGCTAAGAACCAGCATTGGAAATTCTATATAGATATTTAGATTATCTTGTATACTTCATAGGGGTATATCAATTGAAAAAATCTAAGAGGATAATTAATCCAATAAATACAATGCAAAAACCACTTTATTAGATATGAATGATTTTATTTCACATGTTTCAAAAAATTTAATTGATATAGTTGAAGAGATTAGTAAAATACCTAAAACTATGTAAGGTCCCTCTCTATCATCAGATAATCCAACATCAACTATGTATTCCTCTATAGAAACCACTTCATGATTCCCTAGATTATTATGATTCACCTAGTGTATAGTCCTCTATGGGGTCTATACTTGTAACTAAGGTCGTGTTCCAAACATATTTGAGCACATCCTTGAAGCCCTATCACTGAACCAATTCAGATTCCCTCTCTTTAAACAATAGTAACAATTTTTGAGAGAAAGGGATAATTTCTCATGAATGTTTATTATTATCCAATAATTATATTATCTAGAAGAGTTTATCCTCATTGAAGTAATATAAGAATCTTGGCTCTACTAAGTACTTCAACCCCCACCCTAGAATCCATCCTCTAATTTTCACTTTTAGTTCTTAGAAAGAGGAACTAGAAAATAAACTAGAGTAGAAACCTATTGGTCTACTTATAGAGGAATGAATACCATCAACTCTATAATTCAAAATACCCTTCTCTATCATTAGTTTATTACAATGAAATTCATCATAGGCCCTCAAATCTGTGTTATTGACCTATCATATTAATTATGGGAGAAGGCCAATTTCAAAAATCCAAGACTTCCAAAAATCATTCACCACAAGAATTTGTCAAAAAAGGATCAATTATATGACGTTTTTTGAGTAGTCATATATAATAATCATCCTATTATGAATATCTATGAACTCTTGATCATTTAATATATTTATAAGATCTAGTAATAATTCATTAAGGAAGATATCCTTGGAGTTTACCCATGTTGTCTATTGATGTCTACCATCCAAAAGTATTATATACCACCACTATCCAGCTATATCTTAAATAATAATGGTCATAAGAATGACATTTTCATTATTCGGGGTCTCTACTAGTTTGAATATACTCTCAGTGACCTATATACAGTCATCCATTTCTTGATGGCCTCTAGTTTCTTGTAAGGATAATGGATAATGGAGTTGGAATTCATTGTAATAATTATCCACTATATGACCAATCTTGCAGGATCCTTCACACTGAATAGAAACCAATCAAAAGAGTCCTAGTAAGAAAAATTCTATTTCATGACCCACTGGAGAATCCAAACGAACTAGCTTAATCGTATCCTATAATGCAATAGATGGAGAACTTAGTTACGCGAGACATCTATAGTGAAAATTCTCCCCATATTCCAAAACAAACCATTGATTTGGCCACCAAGTTAAATAAAAAAATTGATAACATAACAATGGAACACACAAGGGTCTAATGTAATGTTCAACCTAAGAGGCTACCCTTAATAACAAGGCATAACCGCCGAAATACTACCCAAAACCAAATTATGTTCCTAGTATAAGTATATTAGTCACAACCACACATATACACTCAAACACAAAACACAAAATATCAGTTAAAATATAAATTAAATAATGCACCAATGAACATATCATAATTTCAATATACAATCAATTATTTGGGCGCTATCTAATGAATAAAATTATTATATACCATATGTGAACTGATATGCCTATCATGATGCATGGAGACACACCAATTAAAAAAAAAATACCAACATCATGTGTATCACCCAAGTGGAATTTAATTAACAATCACATCAAATAAATAAAAATAACCCCCCTCATTATTGAAACTAGTAAGTCCATTATAAAGTTCTTTCCAGACACATACATAGTTCCCTAACCAACTTCAGAACCATCCTATCTATTTTCATACTTTTACGACATTAAATAAAATAGAAAATATTTGATCAACCCTGGAACCTCTAATACCATTATTTAACACCTCATCCCACTCCACACGGTCCAATTTGGAGCTCCACGCAATATCATGCATGTATTCCAAAATGAAATATGTTTCCAACATGATGTGAGGCCCCACAAAACATCATATGGTGAATATGAACTTGGTATTAGAAAAATTTATGAGTACTATAATGGAATTGACAATATATTTAAATAAATAATTAAAAACCAATAACCACTAGATTGGAAATAATAAAAATATAACATATCGGGTAGTATAATAGAATACCTGATAACAAACCCAAAACTAACACAAATAATCCATGCATGTAAATAAAAAATATATAATAAACAGAAACATCTACATAAATTTTATCCAAACTCCACCCATCAACACCTACATATTCCTTCCTAATATCTCAATTATTCCGTATATGGTCCATTTCCTTTCACTTGATTCAGAATTTTGAAATCAACATGATCACAAAAATGAATGAAAATGTTGTGAGTAGATGGATCATTAGGACAAAAATAATGAATGTAAAAATATGTTCATAACATATATAAGCACATGAAATAAAATTAAACTGGGTACATGTATCATAAAAATATATCACAAATGTCCAAAAAAAATTTCAGGTCCTCATAATCCATATCTACCTACATCAGTTCTATTCTATAAGGAATATCAATCATCTACCTGACACGTCTCCCTCAATCAAGGTATATTCCTGATCATGACTTACATAACCAATCATCAAGGGATAATCATTCACATGGTGAACTCAAACCTAAAATGTCCCAATGAGGGGATAATATACTTGGATCAATCTACACACTCCACTAGACATGTTGAATGAACATCACATGCAATACAAGATGAAAATGATAGATCAAACATCTTTTAAATTCATGTAATATATTCCTCACATGCATGAAATATCATGAAACCATAAGGATACAAATTAACACCTCATGTGATCAATAAAGATACATAGGTTTATCAGGGCTACACATGCACACCAATAATCATACTAATGAAATTTATAATACATACTCGAATGATATGGGAATGTTACCTATGGTGAACTAATGACAATTAGGTCAAGGGTCACCATTCATGTCAAAAATAACCAATGGATTATAAGATGAATAACTACTAAAAACAATCTTTTACAAGAATTGTTCTATAGTAAAATCCATGAATTATGACGTTGATTCTATCAATGATAATCAAAACCTCATTATTTTTAGAAAAAAACCCATATACCCAACCAAGTCATCTAAGGTATAATTTATTTTGATTATGGAGAATATGATAGAATTAATCATAATCAAGGAATTTATTACCACATTTTAGGTGTAATATTAAATGAAAAGGTTCACATCAAGTATAATAGTTTTAAGGGGAGATAATAGTAAAAATTTATTGAGTAGATCATTTAGTTTGGGGAGGATTGAAATAAGGGAATGCGTAAATAAATAATTTATCGCGGTATTAATTTTTTATAGACCAGATACATTCAAGGATTAAATTAATAATTCACATCATAACCATTTAAATTGGTCGATATGATGAAATATGTTTTTAATCTACTTAAAATACCAATACTTTAATCACAATTTGAATTTGTGGGTCATATCGTGAAATTGATTCATGTACTAAATTCTATTCATTGATTATTAAAAGAATATTTTCATGTTGTGAATATCCAGTCATGATGTGACCACTTCAATATCCAAAATTTGTAGTCTTTGAGATATTATCATCTTTAAACACCCCTAACAAGCCATAACACATTTAATTAAACATTTAAGATTTGAAAAAAAGTATAAAAGAGTCATACCTTGTGATTGTGTATCTATAATGTCACTCATCCAAAAATCTGTCAAAATAGGACTATGTAAATTACATTGAAGATTATCTTTTCAGTGATTCAGCTATGGGGGAATTGGGTATTTTTTGGCAAATTACCCAATTATGGGTAATAAAAATTTCAAGTTAAATATGAAATAAAATTGTTATTTAAGGATAAATTCCATGTATTTTAGAAGATCGAAGTTATACTCAATGTGTTTGAGAAATAACCCTAAATTTTTAAAATAGAGTAATTATTAATCAAATGAAGATGACACCTCACGTGAGGGTAGAAAGATTAGTTTGTCTAAATGAACTAAATATGATAATTCATTAATTATAATTATTAATATAAACTAGAAAAATAATAAGAGGATTTATCATTAAATGATGAATAGTTCAATGAATCTCAAATTGAGTTCATGACAATAAAAGTATTGAAGAACAGTATCTATAAGTAATTTTTATTAGACAATAGTATTTTGATAATTATTTCAAATTTTTTGAAATGGATGATCTTAAATTTATAATGAAGGAAATTGAGTAGCTTCAGATGCTTGTGGAAGTTATAGTCCTTCTCTTGAAGGAAATTAATAAAACATAATTAATGAAATAGAACACTCATTCATAATAGGTAAACATCCATCCACTTATTTTTATGGTCAAATAAAATGATATAAAAAAACTAAAATAGGATTTTGTTTTATTCATATTCATGAATTTTGAGATTTATCCTTATTAGAAAAAGAAATTTTTGTTAGATAAGACACTTTAGGACTATCTTAAAATAATGTAATCTAAATATGTGATTTATAATGATTACAGAATCTATAGAGAAAATTTTTTTCTCTGAAATGTTTTTTTAGAATCCTAGAAAATCAAATAATAGATAATTATTCCGAATAATTTTTATTTTTAATATTCAAATTTGATGGAAAATCATGTATCATGTGGGAAAAATAAAAAATGAAAAATATCTATGTTGAAGTTCAACATGTGTGGAGTTTATCAGTATTCAAATTCCTATAGTATAGGTTTTTTAGTATTTATAAATTTTTAATTTCATATAAATTCTTCAATTAGAAAATATACAGGTTTATGAAGAAAATATGACTTTTATGGCCATGACTGGTTCCGAAGTGGATTTAAAAATAAGATAAATATTTCCTGGTCCAAAGAAGAAAATTTTAATAAATTAATTATGATATAATTATTAAATTTATTTGTATACAATCCTTTTAATAATACAAAAACATGATTGATTTTATACAATAACAATGTACCCATTTGAAGAGTTTTTTTGTTGTAAAAATGATGTGTATTGAAGACATGGTCAACATGGTAATATCATTGAAGAATGTCTATAAATATTCAATATTCTTAATTTCATAAGAGGTAGAGTAGAAGAAATTATTTTATATAACGTATAAAAAATATAGTGTAGAAGAAGATAACACAATAGAATAAAATGAACTGTGTTTAAAAGACTATTAGAATTATTAACTCAAAACTAGTGGACAAATAATTCCAATTAAGGGGAAGGTTGAAAGAGGTATATAAAGAATAATATATCAACTTTATAAATGTGATAAAGGTTGTTATATTTCTACAATGCTATATGACTGTTCTAAAAATAAGGTTAAAGTAGTGTGATGGAATATGAATGATACATTAGCATGTCATATTGCTGATGTGGGTAAGAAAATGAGTTATCCCAATGTAAATATATACTTTAAGATGAATTTTGATTATCATAGTTTTTTAAATGAACAAGAGAGTTGAATAAAAATACATGGTGAATAAAGAATAATTCCACACCGTTATTCATTGAAGTCTATATAATAATTAATTATTTCTCATATCACACTTTTTCTTTCTATTATTATTGTCAAATGGGGTGAAAGAAAACAAAAATAAATTTATCATCAATCCCTTAATGTACTTATAAATAGTAAAAAGAACTATGTAGTGGGAGATATCTAAATATATATTTAACCTAACAAGGCGATATCAATTATTTTGGGGATGTGTCCTTTTAAGGATTGTTTTTAATAAGTGATAATTTTTGAGGTTGGAATGGTTGTTTAATTTTACAGTATGTTTGGATAGCATGTTTGAAGGTACTTTTTAAACTAATGTTAATTTAATACTTATAAATTAAATTTGAGAAACATTTGATGAAGCAAAATTATTCTAAATTGGTATCACAACTGGTATCAAAAGCTATGATGAAATCAATTAATGTAATATTATTTAAAAACATAGTAATTTAATGAAATTTTATTATTTCATATAATGGTTTCGATAAGGTATAATTATAATTATTGAATTACGATTCATTACTTAGTGTGATTGGATTGAATGTGAATGGTAGCCAATAAAATTCAAGGTTTGAGACTATTGGGCCCCTAAAAAATTAAGAATTTGAGATGCTAATGAAGTTGAGTATAGAAGAAGTGGAAATAGTTTTTGTGACTCATTGTATTGTCTACAAATAAATAAATTTGAAACTCTAGTATTTCATGGTGATTCATTTATGAATAAATACATATTATAGTCATAGAATGATTACAATAGCATATATGGAGTATTGAGAATTAATAATGTAATTTTAAAATTTTTTGATGTACAAGTGACATAAACTTGTTAGAATCATATATGAAATAGTCATGGAGATTTTTTAAAAAGAGACAATTTAATTTCTCCATATGAAATTGTTATTTTGATAAGCCATGCTATTAATAATGTCATAATACTATACCGTGGTTCAAAGTTCAATTCGATGTATTAAGGAAGGGCAGATAAAAACATGGTAATAGTAAATTTACAAGGTGTTTAGTGGATATGTATTCAAATGGTAAATTTTGCGAATTATACATTATTTGGTTGAATCCGTAGTCGACAACATTTGAGTTTGTAATTCATGAAAAATCTCCATATAAATTTTGATATGTAACATTGATTTTTTCATATAAGATACTTTCCATATTCAAAGGTAATTTGTTTGGGAATTAAAATGAGGATCCCTATATAATGTTGAATAAGTGGTGGCCATTATGTGATTTTTTTTCAAATTATAAGAACAGTTGTTCCCTGTGAGGTGATACATATCAACTATTTTATAAGGATCTAAATGGAACACATCACACATCAGAACAAGTCATGGTATGAGAAAATTAATTCTATCTTATATTTCATATGGAAAAAACATCTTGGTAGACGGAATATTGACTCTATTTTAAAATATTTTCATTATTGATGAACAAAAATGTTCAAGAAATGCATTGGTGAATGATAAGGTTAGTGTAGAGTGCTAGGAATGGTGTACAACACACCATCATGAAAAATGAGAATTTCATGGATAGAAGAGTGTTTATGATTTTGAGTAAATCTAATGGAATGACTTAGATCATGACTTATGGACCATGCATATTTGATCTCAAACATTTATAATCACATAAATAGAGTAAAATTGCTATTATATGATCTATATACTCAAAAGGAAGTATGATTAGTTGAAATGAAAATAGAAGAAGTTTCTAGTTTGAAATTTAATTTCATGTTAACATTTTAACTAATAGAAGATACATGTGTTATATAATATGAAATAAAATAGTGTTCATTGTGTCGATTATAGAGGATTAGGATGGGTGAAAACTATAGGATGATTTTATAAAGTAAAGTTCACTAAATAATGGATATATTACCCATTTTTATATGTATGATCATCAAAACTTAATATTTTTTATTTCAGAATGAAGTCACACATATTTTATATAATGAAAAAGTATGAAAAGAACTATAAAATATTCATTAAAAAATCACTCGGAAAAAAAGGATATTCCCTAGATCAATTTTAAAAGTATAGTAGTACAATATATTTGATCTTGGAGGAAACACTTCATATTGTGTCTGGAGAAAACATTTTTTATAAACTTTCAATAAGAATTATAGGATAACATATACCTATTGTAATAAAAATTTTAATTCTATAAGATAAAATGTTCTTTAGTGAGCTCAGATCATACACCATATTAGCTTCTCATTTTTATATTTGATCATTGTATATAAAGTGTAATTTTTTTCTTTCTTAAGTGTGTGTTGGTTAAAGATTAGATCAAATTGTCTAATAACTGATAAAGTTTGATTTCATTAGAAAAATTAAATGAAAATAAGGAACCACTTTTCATTGGTACACCCATAGTAAACATACCATACATTGTAAAACTATAAATATTTGTTTATCTTGTTTTTGAATGAAATGTTACTGTAAAAATTTATAGTAAAAAATAAAAAATATATATAAACCATTCAGATATGTAGATGAGGTTATGTTGTAGATACAACTATCCTTATACTATTATGATACAGTGGGAAGGTTCATCATTGGGGGAAAAACAATGATTCAGCAAAATAGAATATAATTCATTATAAAATTATAGCTCACAAAAATCATATCATTTAATTTTTCACTAAGGGAGTCATTGCATGATATGACATGTTCCCCTACCAAATTTCAATGATATATATATATATATATATGAAAATGATTCATTTATTTTATTGGGTTCAAACTACAGGATCTTACTTCATAATGATCAATGTTATCAACACATGGATATTACCTAATACATCTCAAAAAATTGTGATAATGTTATTTTTTAGATCATTTAATGATCATTTTTTTGTGGAGAACAAACCAAATATATAAAGATCCGTCATCAAGAAATAAACATGTATATATATTATAATACTGAGTTCTTAGATATTAGTGGTTTCAATATCATCCATAATATTAAATTGATGGAATATGTTTTATATAGTTAACTAATAATTATAAAAATTCATCAAGACTCTGAGGGACTACACCATCTAATGGATCATTGAATTTATCAGGAGGATCATAGTCCTTCAAATTGGTGCTAGTTCCTTTTTTCCTTGAAGATAAACATACAATAAGGAATAACAATATAATATTTAAATATTTTCATGAAACTGATGATCAATTCCTTTTTTCCATATCCCACACTACCAATGAGGATAAATCATTCTATTTTTTAGATGAATATTAATGATAATAATTCCTAACACATCATATGTGTTACATCTTATAGGGAATAATTCATTGAATTCATTTCAATTAATTAGTGTAAATGTTTTAATAAACCACCCATTATTTTTGAATCATGATTAAACTGTACAATAAAAAAGTATCATTTCCTACATCACATCCAATAGTTAAAATATTAATTTCATGTATATATAATATAATATATATTATATTCATGCATCGTGTGCATGATAATTCTAATTCATCCTATGTGTGTATTGAATGCACATTATATATATCATCATAATATATATTTATACTAAAGATTTATAATGGGATATGGTGAATTAATGCTGGTGTGATCAAAAACATAATCAAAAGTGTGCAGTATAAGAACATCCCAGGAGGTCACTAATCCTAGTATTAATCCCTCCCAAGAATGATTAACTTTAGATTTCTAATTGGATATGGTTCATCAATGTTGGTGTGATGACAACCATGTTATGTATATATATATACTTTATGCATCATATACATGTGTATGTTAATCTTAGGAAATTAGTCATTAGTGAACATCGATTTATCTTCCACATTCACATAAATTCGATACAAACATATATAAATACCTCATAAATCCTTTTGAATCCATACAAACTATTTTTTCATATATTTCTTTAAAAAACACTATTCATTTTAAACATACACGTTGTCTAAAGAATTTCCATTATCTAATGACCTGACTATGTTGCAATGTGGTCCTTACAAATGTAGTAAAAAATGAAATCAGTATTAGATAGATTTATGAAAATTGCAACCTCTATAAATAAATAAATTCTTCATGATCTACTAAGGGGTTTGGTGTGATATCCATCAGAAATATTCATATACTGACATCCATGCTCTTTATTATACATCAATTAATGATTTATCACATAATATTACACATTAATACAACATAGGGGATCGATAAGTGAAGTGTATTTCTGAATCATACACATTACATAATAGAGTAAAATAGATAATACATCATATTTATTGAATCATCCTTTACATGATCATATTGTTTCATTCTACTTAAAAGTTCATTGGAATACCTAAAGACATACATAATAAAGGGGTGATATATAAAGAATAATAAGGGAATAAATGTGGAATAACATGAATATAGTAATACATGTTTGAAAATATTAAAATAAATAGGTCATAAGAGGACTGAGAATCGTAATCAGGAATAATGAGGCATGATATATTATGATAATCATATAGGAAACTTGGGAAATGTGAAAAACATAAAACACTAAATCATAAAAACATGTCAGGGATAACTACTAAGTCATCAGGATGTAAAATGTCTTATGATGGATAGGTTCACCCAATAATCTCTTAAATAATGTCTCATGAGACTATAAAGTTAACCAATGAATTGGAGTTCTATATAATTATGGGCACACATGTCACTTTCATTACATTTTCTTACTTAAGTGTGCAATATAGATCATAAAATGTGGAATCATTTTTATTTGATTTTTATTCCCTAATAATATAGTGTGTAATACATATTTGTATGTCTTAAATCATAAACATAATAAGTCCATAAAGGTGAAAACCCTTGATATAAATTGGGTATGGGTTTTCACCACACATTTTATTGGCATGGAAAATAGCGATGAATATTCGATAGCATAACGAGGGCTTATAAATTTTCATGGAATGGATTACTGATAGTAGAAGGTGTATCAAATCCTTTAGGAATAATATGGGAAGTAAGATTGTTATGAAAAAACAAATGCCAACATTATTATTATAGAAAATGGATATATAGTAATAAAGATACATGAATAAATATATGATGGAAAAGAACAATTGCTAGATTTTGGCATGGTAATGGTTGTACATAATGGTTCATGGGAGGGAATAATGAGAGTTAAAGGGAAATCTCATAATTTAGACATAAAATGGTATTTAAGGGGGATATAAAAGAATATATCCCAACATGATCAAACTAGAATTAATAGTCATAACATAATAAGGGGTTATTCAATAAAAAGGTGAGAGTGGAAGATTCCATGCTACTTTTCAACATGGTATTGGGTGTACATAAATGTTTATGGGTTAATGAAGGTGAAATGGATATGAAATCATTTATAAATAAAATATATATGAATGGTTATATGGAATACCATATACCATAATAATTAATTGGATGAAAAATACATTAGATAACGAAGAAACATGAATAAAGAGGAGAAGGATATGGTCCATAACTAAATTCTGGCATGGTAATGTATGTACAATAAGGTTAATGGGAGGTATTAATGAGATTTAAAGTGTTATATAATCATTTAAAAGTCAATAATTAATTAAGGGTATATGGAATAAAATTTCCCAACATTGGGAATTTTAATAAAAATCTATAAAATGAAGAATATGCTGGAATTGAAAAGATGAGAGATAAGTCCCTTAACATGAAAGAGTTATTTTTAACTCTTGTAAAAAGATTCATGTGATAGTGGGATCACCTTTATAAGAATTTGGAGAGGTTAGGGAAGAGTAATTACAAGATCCAATGTTTTTCAGTGAAGTTAAATGGCATATTTCATATGTTTATATGAGAAATGTGTAAGGAATTCCATATTATTTTATAAATATAGGTTTACGACTCTGTATAATAAAGTAATCAAAATCAAAGAAATTCATATAGTTTTTATGTTGGATTATACAAAATATGGGTGGTTTTAATTAATTTATCATACCATAATCATAAATTATTAAAATAATACCATTACTGATTTGGAATTGAGTCACATTGGTAAATTAATTATTCTGAATCCTTAAAATATTATATATGTTTGGGATGATTCATAGAGGATTTATAAAATTAATCAAATAAAAATAAAATAAAATTATTTAAATTTTAAAAAAATTATGTTGTATTGTATACCATTTATATTATTTATTACATCATTTTGGGTAATTCTGTTGTCCTAATACACACAATAAATTTATAATGTATTTAAATTTTTCTCAAAAATAAACATTATCAGAAAATTATAAAAAATGCACTATTGGATAATTTTGGAGTTATGAATCCAAAAAAGTATCTATTTTATCTAAATAATTTCAAAATATTTGGGGTTTCACTTCTAATATAATAATTAATATTTATAGAAAAATTATAGTTTTTTAGACAATAACTGTTTTTGAACCCTTATAAAAATTACAATTGAACTCATAAATATTATATGATAATTTATTTATTAAAAAATTATTTATTAATAATATTTTATTTAAATATTATTTATTTCAATGATACAATAATTCTACAAAATAAAGGTATTAATAGAAATTTCATGTCACTTGAAAATACTATTTTTGTATTATCGCATAAAAATTCAATTTTTATAAAACTGGTTACTTAATCATTTATTATTTAAAAACAGTAAACAATAAATATAATCATAATTTAAATTAAAATTATATATAAATATTCAAACTATTGGGGATACTTTATTCATTCTTTTGTAAAATTATTTTCACCATTAATTTTCCAATTTCCCATTTATTATGATAAAAAATATTTATTGTAGTGACTATTCATATTGTACAAAACATAAGTTGGACTTAATTCCTTATAAAAATTATTATAATTGAAAATATGAATTTAAATTAATATAAATAACTTCAAATAGGTTTAATATTTTAATTTAATATAAAGCCCTCAATTATGATGGAAAGGGGTCTTTCAAAAAAAATACATTCCATTAAGGAAAATATAATTCTATATTAACACCATAAATAATAGTCATCATAATATGAATCTCAACTCATAAAAACATATATATAATATATATATATTATATTTTTTATCATTTCTTATTAGGGGTTATTTATATTAATTTTAATAGAGAATTGTTATGAATTTTAAAATGTTTTTCAGAAAAATGGGTTTATAATACAAATCAAAATCATTTAATAAATATGAAAATTTTATATTTAAATGTAATTAATTGAATTAAATACAACTAAATAATAATTATTTTTATTTGATTTCAAATTTAATGAATATTGGGGATTTCATATTGCATAACTTATCAAAAAATAATTCGATTTTACTTATAAAAGTTATTTATCATGTTTCGTAGTAAAATATATATTTTCAAAAATATGAAAACATCACCAAATATTAATAATGATATGATAACATAAAAAATGACTATCATTTTAAAAAATATTTTTAAAAACATTTCGAGAAGATAATTATAATTTTATTACATAATAGAAATAAAAAATATTTTTTGTAGAAAACAAAGTTTTATGAACAAAATGACATTAGAATCAAATGATTTATTCTATACTAAGAATTTATAAATATATTTATGACATGTTTGAATGTCAAAACCCATGATCTTAGGTTCACCACATAAATGTTTTTTATTTTTTTTAAAGACAGCTGAAAAATACACAGGGTATTCTACACTCCAAGAAATTTTCCAGTCTGGATTTTAGATAATTAAAAATATTCATTACATAAAAAAATTTATACAAAAGTAAAATAAAATTACTAAAATGAATTTCTTGTTCTAACTCTATAATTAAAAATAATTCATTAGTAAAATTCTACTACAACTTTGAAAAACTAATTTAAAATAAATTTTGAGAATAATTTCCCATTAAAGAGTTTTCTAAAAGGTTACTAAAAAATTCATTTTTTAAATAGACTATAAAATATTATAATAATTTTAATATATATATATATATATTTATTTATTTAAAATTCCTTAAAAATAATACATTGAATTTTAGGAAAACATTTTTGATAGTTTCGAAAACAAAACCATGATTCCACTTGAGACATAGAACTCACAAATTGAATTTCAAAAGTTGTTTTATCTAAAATAA
The DNA here is from genome assembly GCA_963277665.1 of Viscum album. Lineage (NCBI taxonomy): Eukaryota > Viridiplantae > Streptophyta > Magnoliopsida > Santalales > Viscaceae > Viscum > Viscum album. The sequence goes on from OY728125.1 coordinate 932,187,057, forward strand.
TAATTTATTATATGCACATGTTTTTTTATATAAAAAATATATAAACACATATGCATGTAATGTCTTAAATAATTAATAAAATACGTATATAATCATCCTCATTAATGTCAAAAATGATAACATGATTCCATTTCATAAAATAATGCAATTTTCATCCTTTATTTTCTTAAATAATATTGAGATTTAATAATTAGTGTATATATATACACCCTTAAACATAAATCTTAAATTAGTAAACCTAACAAAATAAATTAAAAACATTAAAAATTGGAAAATAATATGAAAATAAACATAATACACTCCTTTCAACAGTCAAAATACAATTTTGACATAAAATACACATGGACTGAAATTATTTTCATATAAAAATCTTAGGATGAGAAAATATTTTAATAGAATAACTCTTATATGGTTATAAAATTGAATTACGATTCTTAAATGAAATAAATTAATATGTAATTGAATAATAATAATATATTTAATTTCTTAAGAAAAATAAATTTTTTGTTTCAAATCAATAGTCTTAAAATAAAATTCCCACTACAATATTAAAATAATAATAATAAAATCAAAAATAATATTTTGGAAATAAAATCCCTTACAGCAGAATATCGAAACATAATTTGGATAAAAAATATAACCACTTATATATTAACATAATACATAAATTATATACTTTAACCAAATTAAACAATTAATTAAAAATCCATTACCTGATTTACAGACAAATGATGAAGACATTTCTATGCTTCTGCTTCGCACACACACTCACTCTCACACCGAACTGAAAATTAGGTTAGTAGTTGTCATTTTCATGTTTGTATAAGGCTTTTATATCAATATAATCCACTATTAACTGAAATAAATATTCATAATATTAGTTAAATCCCTATTAGTAGACTAGAGTATATTTTCGGTAATGTCAAAAATAATGCGATAGATATAAGCTTGAATAGAATGATAGTTATACAGACATTTTATAAATTAATTAAGGGAAAAAAATTGATAATTTATTTATCATTTATCTACATTAAAATATTCATCTGAAAAAAAAAATCATTAAAAACCAGAAAAAATTATTAACAAATCAAAAATTTATAATAACAAGAATAAGGACAGTCGAATCGACAAATACAGAACAAAGTCAACAAGACTTATGTACATAAAACAAATAAATATGAAGATAAAAATCATATTTACTATGATAGGTATCGATGATAACCTAAGAAGAAGAAAATTTGATGAAATAGAAAAAAATACTACCACGTTTAAATTGATCCAAGATTTGATACCCATAAAGAAAAAAAAACAACCTCAGATATGGATTCTGACCCTCACTTTGGAATAAAGACCGAACCCTTAACTACAAAAGATCAATATCAACAACGCCTAGATCTTCTTCACCATTACTCAACCCACCCTTGTTGGCCTATATCCCTCCCTCATCTCCAAAATCGAATCCCTCCTTCACGTGTACTTCATCCTATAAACGAACAAAATATCATCTCAGAATCTCCTATTTCCAAGATCATGACCCATATCATGTCTCTCCCTACAGTTTTCCTATCATTGAAATGATCCCTCTATGCTTGATTCTTCCCTCGAATTCCATAATCCATTTTATTAAACATTTCATTTTTAAAAAAATTATTATTATTATTTTGTTTTATAAGATAATATTAAGTATTTATTTCACTATTTATTTATGTGTTTATTAATCAATATTTATTATTTATTTATATTTAAAAAAACTATATTCCAAATCATTATAAATATTATTTTATAATTGTAATTTAATAAAACTTATATCATAATTTTTTAATTCACAACATTATGAATGTATTTTAATTCATTAATAAAATATTTATATTACGAATAATTCTCTAAAATATCATTTTTTAATATTTATAAGTCAAATTATAATGTGTACATATCACTCATTAATAAAAATAATTTCAAAAATGATTTTATTAAAACATATTTTTATTTCATGTAATATTATTATTTATATTAATTTTATAATCCCTAAATATAAAATCTAAATTTCTTTAAAAAATAATAAAACAATCAAATTTGAAATAAAATATTAATTAAAAACTAAAACTATGTTGGTAGAAGAATTATTTATAATTTAAAATATGAAATTTTGAAAAAGATAAATTTCATAAGAGTTTGAGAAAACTTAGAGTTTTATTATATAATTTATAATATTTATCATAATAAATAAAATTTGGTTCGAATTATAAAATTTTCAATTTAATAAAATATTATAATAAATAAAAATATAATCTTATAATTTCATAGATGTTACAACACACACACAAACACACACACATGTATATATATATATATCATAAATTAACTTATACTACTCATATCCTCAAATTTAATGGAATGGTAAAATGGTCATTTTTGAAAAATCATTATTTGTTTGGTATCAGTGTTGAGTAGTGTATAAGTTATCAAATAATGTTTTCTATTTAAAAAAATGAGGCATTACATTCATCCCCTATTATTAAATTGTGTCCTCGCCATTTAAAATTGATCTCAGTAAGATATTTTTTGACACTTGAAAATATATTTATTTAAAAACAACATCATTAAAAATGTTAATAAAAAATCCGCTTGAAAAGATAGAAAATGAAGTTTTAGGTTCATAAAATTAACTGATTTCTGAATAAGATAACCTTATTGGGAAGTGAAAATAAGGAACTAGAAGAGAAAACTAACACAAAAGAACTAATTATGTGTGATGGAGGAAATGGTAAGAATAAACTCAATGACCCCAAAATTAGAAATATTTGGTAGATAAAATGACCGTCAATTCATCAAAAATAATCATAATAATAAAACATTTTTTATTCATTATTTTTTTCCTAGAGTTAAGTAATTACTTTATAATCTAGACTAGGGACATTAGATGATATTTGTACTTAAAAAGTATAATTTCATCCTTTATTAAATTTGTACTATAATCTCATATTTTCTTCAAATGATGAGTACTCAAGATGAAATAAATTTTTTTTCGAAGCACTAGAATAAGATTTTAAGGGATCATAGAATCCACCAAATAATTAAAATGTATTTCTCATATTTAAATTCATATAATATAACTATGGGAAAATTATGGATGATTAATTTTAAACTATTAATCACATAAACTTTAATGAAAAAAAATTAAAGTGATAACTAATAAATGACATTTATTTCATAACTTATGAATTTATACCCTTCAATATATGTTATCCATTACTTGATTCCTAACATATAATATATATGAATTTTTTCCATTAAAAATTGTTCATAATTTGATTATGAATTTACAAAATCATATCCCATGGGACTGTCATACTAGTTATGTATCAAGGGATGTTTCCATGCACTAGTTGTAGGTTGATTCTAGCTTATCATGGTGTTTTGGGATTTACTGCTATGTTCATCTGAGCCAATGCCACATCCACTTCTATTATCTAGAAGATGATTTATTTTATAGATAAATAAAATACTAAAGACTTACCAAAATTGAGTTAACTGTTCTTAATCATTGTTATATATATATTTCTTCCTCTAGATATTTCTAATCTGAATCAAAAAATAACTATACTTTTCCCCTAATGCCAACTAGGACCACCCTACACTTTAATACAAATTAATTAGGAATTTATTACATAATATTAAACATAATAGAACCTAAAATTTCATGAAGTACAATGTCTTTGGTAATTAGGTGCATTAATAAAATCTTTAAATTGTGAACACATAATCTTTATGGAAATCATCGTTAACATAATAATAATATTCCATTGTACGTAAAACTAGATGGCATAACCTGGGGGCATATACAAGAAAGGGGTGAGATAAAAATCCATGTATTAAAATAAAAAAGGAATAATATGAATAATGTAATACATGTTAGAATATAGTAATATAAATGGGGAATATAAGGAGCGGGAATCATAAATATGAACAACGAGTCTTGATATAAAATGATAATCATCAAAGAGACATGGGAAATGTGGCAACAACATAAAGCACTGTAATATAAAAATTGGTCAAAACTAATTTTCAAAAATATCATGATGGAAAAATTCCCATAAAATATTAAGATCACTTCATAATCCCTTGAATTAAGTATTATGGGACTAAAACATTACCCAATGCATTGGAGCGCTATAAAATTTTAGGTGCACCCATCACATTCATTTATTTCTTAGGCTTATGTTTTCCACATAGATCACAAAGAGTTGAATCATTTTTCATCAATTTTTATTCCATGATCAAGGAGTGTGAAATAATTACATGTATTCCCCAAATAATGTAATTTTATATTCATAATGTTCAACACCCTTGATCGTGATTGGTTATGGGTATTCACTAGCCATTTTTGGGCATGTGAAATCCTGGTGAAATTTCAATAGCATATTGGGGGCTTATAAATGTTCAGGGAAAGGATTTTTTATTGTGGAAAGGGAATCTTGTCATTTAATAACCATAATTTTTTTAGAGGGGTATAGAAAAACATATCCCAAAATTATTAATTAGATAAATAATGCATAACAAAAAAAAGACACTTGATTAAATATGAGAATTAAAAGAACCCATACAAGTTTTTTTATTGTAACAGGTATACAAAAAGGCTCATGGGAGGTGTTAATGCGATATAATTTGGTATCTCATCATATATTCATAAAATGGAATGAAATAAGGATATAGAAGAATATACCCAAACAAGAGAAAACTAAAATTAAGAGGCATAACATAAAAAAGGGGTGCCTGAATAAAAAAAGATAATGGAAGATCCTTTACAAACATTCGGCATGGTATCAAGAGTACGTAAGATTTATGGGGGATAAATTATAGTGAAACAAGGCTTTAATAATTTATATGTAAAATTTAGATTAAGGGGGATATGGATGAACATATAACATCATTGTTAATTAGAGATAAAAGATATAAGATAACGAATAAACATGAATAAAGAGAAGATAGAGAGGATCCCTAACTAATTTTGGCATGGTAACATGTGTACTTAACGGTTAATGGGAGGTGTTAATGGGATTAAAATGGGTATATAATCATTTATAAATCACACTTGAAGTGTGGGGGACATGTAAGAACATATAAAAATATTAGTAATTTGAGAAAAAATCAAAAAAATAAACAAGTTGCGTTAATTAAATATAGGTGAGACAATTACCTTACATTAAATGGTTGATTCCAAATGCATGTGAGATGATTATAGAGAACTTTGTATAACCTTGTTAAACTATATATATTTTAATTAATATTATGTATGTTCATAATGGATTTTGAGTGATGATAAATAGGATCGTGGGTGAGTTTATATAAGAATTGTTTTGGGAATTCATTATTGTTTCTGAAACTTATGTTTTGGACTATACATAATAAAGTAATAAAAAAATCACATGGATTTTCCCATAGTTTCTACCAAAGGGAGGTTATTTACATTATTTTATTAGTCTATAGTCCTAAAATATAAAAATAATATCATTTATGATGTGGAAGTGGGTAATGTTTATAAAAAAGTTATTTTAAAACCTTAATATATTATATAGGTTTTTGAGGATTAAAAAAGAATATATAAAATTAGTAAAATAAAAATAAACTAACATAATTTAAATTTGAAACATATATTATATCATTAATATTTTTCAAATTATTTATAAAATCATTTTTGGGCCCTTGTGATGTTATAGTACAAACGGTATCTTTATAACATATTTCATTTTTAACTGAAAAATTGACTATCTCGAAAATTATGAAAACATATCAATTAGATAATATCTAAATTCTGAATCCATGAATAATATTTATTTTAATACAATAACTTTTTAAATTTGTGAATTTTCACTTTTTAAATAATAATCGATATTTATTGAGAAATATTGATTTTTTTACAATAATAGTTTTTAAACCTTTAATCAAATTATATATGACATCATAAAAACGAAATGATAATTTATTTTTAATAAAAATTATTTTGTAAGATTATTTTATTAAAATATTATTTATTCCAAAAAGAAATTAATTCATCAAATGGAATGTCTTTATTAAAATTTCATTGAACATGAAAATACAGTTTCTCTTTTATCATATCAAAATATACTTTTAATTAAACAAATTACATTGTAATTTATAGAGTAAAAATTATAAGGAATATATATAGTTATAATATCAAATAAAAATAAAAATACAAATTCATACTATTAGTGGTAATTTTTTAATATACTTTATTAAATTATTTTTTCCTTTAACTGGCATGTTTTTCCTTTACCATGGTAATATATATTTACTATAGTTACTAATCATATTATTGATAAATTATGTTAAAATTATTACCCAATATTAATATTTATTATTCCAAATATGGAATAAATTTTACTAAAATCAAAAAACTTAGGATATATTATTTAATTTAATATAAATCCTACAACTATGAGTGAAAGTTGTCATTTTCGAAACAATACATTTATTTAAGAAAAATATGATTTTAATTTATCTCTATTTATAGTAACAATCATTATATTAATTTAAATTCATAAATATAGAAATATAATAAAATTATTTCAATTAGATATTTCTCATTATAGTTTATTTTAATTAACTATTATTCAGAAACATTATGCATTTTAAAACTGCTTTAAGAGAAGTGCATTTTTAATCCTAAAAATAATCTTGTATAAAAATCATGTATAGAGTTTATTTAAATGCAATTTTTTAAATTAAATATAACTAAAAATTGTTATTTTACATTGAAATCAATTTTGGGAATTAATATAACATAATTTATCTAAATAATTGACAACTTTACCTAAAATTTTATTTTTTTGTATTCACTAAAAAATTTATTTTTTACAAAAGTTGGAAAAATTGTCCTTATGTTAGTATTGATATTATGATATAAAAAATTGAGATCATTTCATCGAATAGATTTTAAAAAATTTCTAGAATTTATTTACAATATTTTTTTATAATAGAAATAAAATCCATTTTTTGAAGAAATCTTATTTTGAAGAATAAAATGTAATTACTAAAAATTGATTTAGTATTTATCAATAATTATTAAATATATTTATAAAACACACACATATATATATAATAAATTACTTAATCTTACCCACATCCTAAAATTTAATTTAATGGAAGAATAATCATATTTAAATAATCATTGTTTGTTTGGGTTGGATGTTGTGTATCCCATATACTATCGATCATTGTTTTCTTTTTAAAAAACATATAGTGTTACACATTTCTCTATTTGGAAATTTAAACCTAAATATTTATCATATGCATCATAATAATACCGTTTTAACCCATGTAACCATGACATCAAGTGACCATTATACAAGTCACAATCCTATTTACTATAAAAACTCATATTTCTATGATTATATAAAATAAAAAAAACATTTAGATGTGTATATCACTAACAATTCATCTCAAATAGGATTACATAACAATAGAAAAATATAAATATATTAACACATAATATGTGACTAAAAAAATAATGGCCTTGAATTCACCCTTTCAAAATTCAATGAAGGGATTTATGACTTCTCAAGGTATATAAGAGGGAAAATCGTAAAATGGTTGTGACCAAAATGATGACATGATTATAAACACAACCATCTACCACATATTATCTATGTTATATTAAGACATAACTAAATAAAATATCATTGTATGAGGCTTATCAATTTAGGTATATCACCAACCATTTGCAAGATGTATTTGTAATAAGCATACACCCCTCTGTATATCCTTGACACTTTGACATTAGATTAGATATAATTTGGTGGGTCAGTCCAAATAACAAGTCTCTACATATTACATAATGAACGTACTCTTCTTATCATAGATAATAATCTATAAAAACAGTACAAGATTACACTCATGAATATTACATCATATTATCACAATCCATAATACTCTTCAATGAGCTTTGATTTCAGAAAACTCAAATTTACAAATTGAGGGGATATTATCATCAAATGATTATGTATAATAAATTAAATCACACATGGGAGACTAATAATTAAATTTTTTATTTATTATAATAACTTGGTAAATTGTATACATTTAGTTATTTTAATGACTATTTTACGGCTCCAACATAACCACATATCTATCATTTTATATATAATATCTTTCCAGATCAACCTTTTGTATGTTACAACTTTCCAGGGTTTTGTAAACTCATTACATCATATGTAATTATTGTCATAACTATATATTCCAATATAATAAAAACCCATTAATATATACATAATTAATAATATCTACTAAAGAATAAATTTCTAATAATGGTGAAAGTTTGGAATTATATTCCAAATTTTCATCTATTTGAAAATTTTACTACCCCATAACTCCACAAATACAAGTATTACTATGTTATCTTCTATTTTATAATCATCACACCTTATATGTACAGAATATCCATCATAGAAACCCATTATATAAAAATTTTTTATGTTGAATACATGTAACTACTTATATTAAGACATTATAGTAAATTATAATCTCTCTTAAGATAATGGGATATACATTTTATTGTGGGAACTAATCTAACCGATTAAAATTAACATTACAACCATATCATAAAAACAATTACAATAACAACTGTAATACATATTTTAAATATAATTGTTAAAATCCTTTAGGAGAAATTGTTATTCATTTGTAATGATAACGAAATAAAATGCTCAAAATTATTCATTACCATCACACATCCATAACTTTCTTAGAAAACTATGTAAAAAAGTAGGTCAATCATAGTCTTAAATTTTATTTAATTTGTTAAAATTGAAAAAATATATGACCAAAAACAGTCCAATTTTCATCTTAGTTACTATATTCCTTTGTTAATATCTTTTTATTACACAAAAAACTACATTTTGTTTAGAAAATAAAAATTGTTTTTTAGGAGTACGTGATAAATGAACTATTATTCCATATTATAAACCTTTTCTATGTATTTGTAAAAAATTTAAAATAAATTTTGAAATTATTAAAACATACCAATGATGTGAGGTAGGAGTACATTCCCTGGTATTTTAATAAGCTTATAGTTAAACTGTTTATCATAGATAAATATTTTTATCAATATATTCTACATTACAAAAATTACAATTTTATAATGAATCATAAAAAAATGTATTAAATCAATCATATCATGTTGTTTATGAATAATGTTTATTAACTATATACCTCCATTATTACATAATATAAATTAGATGATGATAAATAAAAATTATTTATATTCATCCAAGCATGTCCCATACAATAACTTTAAAATCATTACTATTTCAACTATTTTATTCAAAATCTGAATGTAAAATATAATATCAATAATTTATTAGGTTGATTCAAACTCTATTATAATTATAAGTCAAAAAAATATAAATTTCCTATCATATAACTTCCAAGAAAAAAGAATTAAAATTTATAATAATGGTACATTATATAGACATTCCATAGAGTTTTACAAACTCCATACCTTATTCAGTATAATTTTATCATATATAATTTTTAATTTTCCTTAATAACATTAATATATTTCAGTTAATATTTCATTGATCTGGAATAACCATTTTTCAACAATTTATCTATTTTTTTATTTTAGTTTACAGTTTTACCTAATTAAACTATCAAAGTATCACCTAAATGAATATAATATATGACTAGTTCATATATTCTAAATATAATTGGAATTTAATGAAATCCATATAACCTAAATAATTTCCTTATAATATTCCCATAAATGGAAAGAAGTAAAATTTATTACTATATCATTCTATTTTTAGTCTCTTTTGAATCTTGTTGTGGAATTAAATGAATCATGACTTTGGGAATATGAAACAACTATCTCCTTTCATTAAATTAAATATTTATTTACATGATCTTCTCAAGAGAACGATGTGAAACAAATTAATATCATATGATAAGTTCCTTTAGGAATGAAGTATCCGTGATTTTAATAAACTTTCCTCTTTAATTAGTTAAATTAATTAAACTTCATGCTTCAATTATTTTTTTATTTTATAACCTTTTATATATTTAATACTATTGTACACATAGTGTTAGTATCATATGTATTTTTCAATAAAATAATTTAATTATATAAAACTAATATGGATTTATACTTGTATTATTGCAATAGTTCTAGTAATTAGGAAAGTACATCATATATAACTACTATACATTTCATCTTCCATATTTTGTCACCAGGTTTCAATAATGTTGCCTAGTTACTTGAAGAAAAACTATTGGGCAATCCAAAAAACATTTTTTCTTCTTGTTCTAAATTTTAAAAATATATATTTTCTAGAAAGTACAGGGACCCATACATTATAGTCACAGTTTATCTATTTTCATGTATTTGTTAATACTGTGTATGAAATTCATGAATTCATTCATATTTTCCAAAAACATCCATGTACGAGATTATATTGAAATATATAACCAGAGTAATCGTCAATAAGTCAACATGTTTAACTACAGCATTAGTATATCAAATAATATTGAATATTTAAGTGGGGAATAAATTACTTATATTAATATTTATCTAAGACTCTTAAAAACATCAATAAATTATTATTTCCATCTATAACCATCTTCATTCATTTTTTTTAATTTTAACACATGGTTATTATGAATAGAATTTCATTATAATATAAACTATTTCATTCATAATATTTCATAGCTTCTCAGCTTAGGACTTTGTTACACTATGTTTTTCCAATATAACGATTAATATCATTATTTATCTTTTATGTGACAATGAAAGTATCTACAATAGATGATTTTATTATATTAGTATCATGTTTTGTAAAAATTTAGTAAGGAAATTTATCAAATGGGAACCCACATCAATGATGACCGCATTATAAATCTTGCACTACCATTAATAGGGAATGATCCATTATTTACTAACTTATATATCTAATTATATTATCTCCCATTGTATAGCTATATATTTATGTAATCATCTTAATCAAAATATTTGTGAATCTTGGATATCTGATTGGATAACTCTATATCTAAATCCATTATTTGGAGAATACTCAACACTTTTTCTCTCATAACTGAAGCTTATTATTTTCTCCAACCTAGGGTGACCCAAAATATTTTCCAATAATAGGATAACAAAATTAAATCCCTTCACATTTAGCATTATCATGACCTACCCATAGAAATCGTTGAGTTACTGGTCCTTGGTTTCCATATAAAATATAAACCAAGGGAACCCAAATTTATCATTAATTACTAAGTTGGATGAGCTAGGTCTTGATAAGTGCCTCTTTGAATGGAATATCACACATAAAATTTAAATGATTTTTAATTTCACTAACTTAACTTAAATATACTACCATTATATGAAAGAATTATTATAAAAATTTAGTTTTCAGAATCCCATTTCCATCTACCAAATTAATATATTCACACCACATTAATGTCAAACTCATTAAAAATAACAAGTTTTTCACTCACCCTATAATAGAATATTAACATATTCATACAAATGTGAATACATCAAATAAATACGGTATATGAACCCATCACATTAACACATATTGTTATTTGGGATTAAAAATATCCACATGAGTATGAATAGAGTGAAATATAGATAACCATATTTACCTTTATAGATTTGTGATATCATCCAAGACCATATGTTTACCCACCAAATGTCCCTTTATTTAGGTATACATTACCCAATAGAAAATTAAATTTATGATAATTCTATAATATATTATGCATAAGAAATTCCCAGTAAAGAAATTGAAGATAATAACTCTAAATAAAAAACTAAGGTTGTGGAAGATGAGAACTATGTTTTATGGGGTCGTACATGACATGTAATACATGGATAAAACTCTTCAATGAATTTTAATAATTGACTAAAGGCTTGATAATATTAAAATTTCAAAACAATAAAATTAATAGACCTGAAATTTTGTAACATATAATAATTAAATAAAGGAACAATTAAATTATTTAAAATTTGATAAACATTTATGGCCAATTTATAAATAAAGACATACAAAAAAAATTATAAAAACATCAATGATAATATACATATTATATAATCATGAATATATAAAATTTATATATTTTTTAACGTAACCTCTTTAATAATTTCTTTTATATAGAATTTATATTTTATTTAATTAATTTCAAAAAAAATTACCATTCAAATTTTATTATGTAAATTTTTTACATAATTTAAATTTCATATATAATTTTCTTTATTTAATCATTTGATAAAATATTTTCTAATGTGTTCTGAATATATTCTAAATAAATACCCTTTAACTCAACAATTTAATATTTTACAAATTATTAACATTCAAAATTATAAATACAAACTCTTTTATTTATTAGAATGTTATGTAATTTAAAAACACTTTAAATGATACCCCTTATGATTTATAAATAGACCTTTTTACTAATGAATAAGTCCTGATATATAATTTTTTATAATATTTATTTAAATATAAAATGATAATATTCTAGAAAACACTTTGTAAACATTTATTTACTAAATTATATCTAATTTTTAATTTAATTAAAAATGTATAAATACTTTATAATTTAAATATTCCCAAATTAATATTATCATGATTTATAGTCATTTTATAAACCGTTAAAATAATTAAATGTTATGAAATAAATTTTTAAATAAATTACAAGCATAAGTATTATTAATATTCTAAAAGAGGGTAACGTCCCACTAACCTTGTATATATGCAACTCTATAAAATCATGGCCATTACAAAACACATGATTCTTAATGGTAATATATATACACAATTATATAGAACTATTTTTGTAAGTGTAATTTGTGATTACCTTTATGAATATGATTTCATGTAATGATCAGTTGAATATTAACTTTAAGTGAAATTTTTCTTGTATATATAAATATTAAGAACCATTACATGAACACTTAATGTATAGTAATGTTTAATATTACCATTAAGTGAACCCTTTAAATAAATTTATGTCATGTGTTACCTTTACGTGAACCCCTTTCATAATGGTAATACTCATATTTATATTTCATATTTCACATAAATTCCCCAAACATAGAAATAGTTTACAATAACACTTTATTTTATAATACAATTAAAAAAGTCATTAAAAAAATATATATCAATCATGTTCAAATCTTGAAGAAAAATGATTTCATACAACTGATAGGTTTTCTTTGATCAACTAATAATCACTAGCAGTAGAAAATGAATAACATTCATATCTACTTTCAGGAAATAAATATGTATTTATGTAATAAAAATTTTATGTCGATTTTGAAAGAATCATTAGTAAAAAAGTATTCAATTAATGGATTAAAATTGATTTATATCACCAATGTATCACACAAATATTTTCTCCGTCAGATGGTGTACACATACAAATGAACCCATGATTGTATCAAGAAGATCATGATTTTATGAAGGTGTGAGTGTGCCTTCATATGTAAAAAACATAGAACCAGAATTGAAGAGTTATTTTTGAATGATTTGTAATAAACTGATCATAATTACATCATCAATCAGAATTAACATTCCCAATAAAGTGAAAAATTCATAGTTATATGATAAACTCGAGACTCCTCATTTACAGCACATCATATACATAACTGTCTCTTGGGTATAATTCAAGGTACTCATTTCAATGAATAAATTAAAAGACTTTATGGTTCCAACATTCTGTTAGAATGCTATTGAAAAACATTGATGGAAATGGACTAGATGTTGCATCACATGAAATAATTTAAATATGAATGTCCTCCATATTTCATAACATATATATTTTTATAAATCGCATATATTTATATATATATTATATTCATTAATGGTATGAATAATAATATAAATTCATCACATCAGTGTTTTAAATTTTCACTAAATATAGCATATCATATTACACAGACACACCCACACAGATATAAATATATATACATCATGCATCATATAGATTTGTACATATAATTTATACATATAAAAATTATTTTACATAAAACGTATAATGTAATGGATATAATAATTATACAATGTAGATAATATAGTTTATATATAATTCCTTTAGTGGTCATTGATTTTTTTTATTTGTTGAATCAGAAAATATTTGTACACTTATTTATAAAAATAAATATGTAAATAAGTATTAAATTATCCTATGAAATCCATCCTTGAATAATTATATAAAAAATCCTTTTAATATTGTCCTCTAAACATTGAATAAACCTAATGAAAATATTTACGTTAATAAAAAACAATTTGAAAATTTATTTCTCATTGTGTTTGATTAAAAATATCTCATAAAATGTTTTATTTATTTCACTATCACCATCATACATTGTGGGAAAGCATGATTGTTGAATTTTAGCAGACATTATTCAATTCTAAATACACGAGAGTAAATATTAACTTCTCACAACATATGAAAAGCTTCAAAACATTACTATATATTCTATATTCATCCATCATATATAAGGGTCTTCCCCTATGTAATCTATTTCCTTTCATTATACATAATATACCTTTAAAATTATATATTTTTGATCATCTAAAAATATAAATGTAATATTATATTTTAGTGAATAACATCCTAAAAAGACTAAAATTTCAAATTTGATGGATTTTTCTTCATACATATTAAAATATTCTTTTTTTTGAAAATATTAGTATGGTATAAATTTAATCATATATAATATTCTACAAATTGTTTTTAACATTTTTAACTCTATATGTTAGGTTTATCATTTTTCAAAATTTATAATCATCTAATATATAATGATTTTATCTAATATATACAGATTTCAAATTTTCTAAATATCAAATAATAGGTTTTTTCTTCAAATACTTCATTAAAATATATTATATATATTCCAAATTCAAGTGATCCTATAAATAAAACAATTTCTTAAACATATACATTGGGAAAATATGAATAATGAATAAAAAAATTATTTAATAATGAATATAAATAATTTTAAAAAAAGGGTATAATGTAATTATCATAATATAATAATTAAAGTTGAAAGAAGACACTCAATATCCTCACACATTTCTATAACTAAAAAACATGAACATATCATAACCATCTGTATGAAAAATAAAATTACTATATCATGTTTTTAATGAAAAATACAAAAAGTATCCAACAAAAAATATACATTAGTTGAAATATTTCTATTAATAATCTTTGTAAAAAATAATATAATTCATTTTAATAAATAATAAGTTGAAGAGTAAAACATTATTACGAACTATGTTACATTAATTATAAATTATACATAATGCTTGATAGATATAAAAAAATAATTATAGAATAATCCCCCCTAAACTGATTGATTGTAACTATATATATCAACTATTAAAGAAGTAAATAAATATTAATAATAGTAAAATCACTCTCATAATCCAAGATTTATTTTCATGAATTGAATGGAAAATAAATTCTTACCAAGAAAAGTCATCCTATATAAATGTAAATGATACTAGGATACAATAAATGAATTATAAACAATATGTAATGTGTCAAAAAGTAACATGTAGATAAGGATGTTTCAATAAACTAAATAAGAAAATAGTAAATATATTAACGTTGAATATAATATAAACAAAAAAATTTATACCATACTGACATACCAAATAATAAAACTATAATTTGTGAAGATACTACCCCACCCTAACATTCTTACGTGATCATATCATCTAGTATATGTCTAATTATATTCTTATAAGATCCAGGAGAAACCCTTGTCCTAGAAGTATTTGATTATTTAACATTTTAAAAATAGTTATATAAATAATTATAATTATGGAAAAGGCTTTGAATAAAGAGTAAAGAATAGTTTCAAGCATAACTTCTAATTTATATACACTAAAAATATATAATAGTAAAATGAACCTCACTATAACCATTACCAATGTATTCTTTATTAAGGTTGGGTTCTTGCCCGTAGTTTCTAGTAAAAAAATTCCTTCTTTTTTATTATAATCTATTTCAATATCATAAATTCAATAACACATTAAATTACAACAGTGATCATATATAGAGTTTTTGATATGATTTCCACTCATAAATAATCTTCCCATTTTCATTTTGTATAACTTTCCTATAATCACATCTTTTCCCCTTCATTTTTGAATTATAAATTTACAATCAGTCATTCTATTTTTTAGCTAATCATATCTTTAATAATAAAATTTATTTTTCCTTATTCAAACCATTACCCATAGAGTTAGTATAGTTTGTTTTTACTTTTTAGAATATGATTCTTATTTTCTATAATAACATTATTTTTTTACATACTCAATTTACTTTAAAGTTTGTATCTGTTTCAAATTAGTGATTAAACTTATCATGAATCTACTTTATCCCATCAAATCAAGATTGATCAAAATAATAATATTTAGAATAAAAAAAATATTAATAAATAATTAATACTAAATTAATCATGTCCATAATAAAAAATATTCAATTTCATACAAAAATATTCCTCACTTCAATCAGTATATTTTGTTCAGCTCTATCATGCAACCAATTCACTCGTCCACTTTTTGTTATAATATTTTTAAATATTTAATATCTCGGCCTAAAAAATTCTTGTTTATTATTTCCCATGTTTATGCACTCATAAAATCCACCCTTAACTGCTCAGGGGTACATAATACTATCATTAACATGAATTGTATCTAAATAATTTAATATATTATATTCTATAACATAAAATCATTATAAATTCAATATGATAATAAATTTCAATTTGATGTTTAAAATAATTTTCTAATATAATTTTTTATTTATCTAGGTTAAAACATACTCCCACTAGCCTATATGAAATTATTTTTTCTTTAGAACATTATTTTACGATCCAAAAAGTAAATTGTGTTTTATAATATATCTTATTTTCATTAGTCCTAATATTTATCAAATTAACTATTTAAAACCTTACTAGATATGTAATTCTATGTTTTTGAGTTGTATTATTGAAATATTGTTTTATTATTTAAAACACCACTAATGCATGGTAATAACTCATTTCCTCATATTTTATCTAATACATTGGATTATAATATTTCTTTTTATCAAATAGTTTTTTCTATTGAAACTTTTAAAAATCGTGAAGCATTGTAGGATCAAATGAAAACTAATAATAAAAATATAATTATTTCATTTAATTTTAACATTTGTTGTTAATAATAATGACACTCATTATAAAGAAGAAAACATTTTAAAAATATTAAATAATTATTCTAAAACATCAGATATTTGATTTAATTCATCACATAAAACTCTATGAAACAACTTACTTTCATAACAGGACTCGAGTACGTTGTGAGCTGGTGTTTACTACAATTACATTGCCATGATTAAAAGGAATAAAATACTTAAGTACTAAAGAGTTTAGTAGTCTCAGAAAAACTGATACAAATATGATCCCAGTATTAAAAAATGAATACATAAATTACAACAGAAGTTTTTTCAAGGATAACCTTATTCCCACTTAGTATATCCTTATAATATTTTCCACATAATCAATACCCTATGAGAGAGTGTGTAAAAAATATGTAAAGGTAAATAATTGAACACACAATCCATTTAAATAACTGGATATGACATAATCTATATTTAAAGGTAAATAAATGAACATGTATGGAATTTAATCAAAAATTTATGTTTAAAAATGAATTCACATATAATAGAAAAGAAAAAAACACATTGATAATAATAATAACTAAATTATCAATAAAGGTAATTCTTAATTGTTGTACTTCATGTTTCTTAGACACATAACACCATTACCATCAAGTTATATTATTAAGATAGTTTAAAACGTACCTGGTGAAGATATAAATAGTATAGGATAGCCAACTGATATTTCTCATGAGACTGTAGATGCATTAAGTGGATCCATTAATAGTCTCCAACTTGTGCAGTGTATTTCCAAATAATTTCTCACATATCAAATAGCCGATTAAATTCAATAATAATGTTCCTTATAAAATATTTGTATTGTGTAAGAGATAAATATCAATCCATATTTCCTTAATAAATAAAAAAATAGTAAAATTTAACAGCGTAATTATAAATGGAATATGATTTAAGCTATATACATATCCATGATAAATAATATGAATATTTAGGGGAAATTTAATTTCTTTTCATCATAGGGAATTGAATATTTCAAGGTATCTAATTAAGGAATCAATATAATGAATTTCAATAATATCCTTTTCAATAAATCATAATCCTTCGAGAGGATGAATAAGGATGATATCAATACAAAATATCCCACGATACGTAAGGATAGTGTGTTTTTATTATTGATTAATAGAAATAACATAAAAATTTCTTTAACTGATTCTTGATGAAAATATCTGTTTGATGTTGTAAAACATTTTGATAATCCATTAAATTTTAAAATAACTTTTACATCATTTTATTGAAAAATATATTTAAAAATTTTAAATGTAACCTTCAAATAAATGATATTGGGTAATTCCATATAGTTATAAAAGGTAAAAATAAAATTCCCTTTTCACGGTTAAGGGGTTTGAAAAGTTCATTGTTCAGAAAGAGACAAGTATATTCCTTCGAAAACAAATTAAAATGATAAAGGTGTAATAAATAATTTAATAAATCATTTTTTAATGGTTGAAAACATATTTGAAAAAATTTACAAAAAATATTGTTTTGAGTGGAAATATATTTCCAACAGTAGAGAGAATTTAAGTTGGTTTTTCTTAACATCATTCTCTAAGTCATTGTGAGTAACAAAGTGTCTGAAAACTGTAATATTAACTAATAAAGGTCATTAATAACTAGTAGATTATAAAATTAAAGGTTTTATTAAAGGATGGTTATATAAATTCCATTAATGGGATTTCATGAATAAAGAATCATGATTAGAATGAGGTTGTGCAATAAACCCTTAAAAAGATCATTATATTGATGTGGTAATTACTAAATTAATTTATTATGTGTATAAAATATATCTACACTTATATTAACTGTAAATACATCAATATATATTAAAATTTGTTATAGACATAATTATATAATATTAATGATAATGAGGAAGTAATATAACGTAATGTGAAGGAATTGAGTTAAAAAATTTCTTTACCACTTTATAATGTTATGATCAAATAACATGAGATAAAATAAATCAAATTTAAACTCAAAATATCATAATTAATTAATTAATAATTATATTAAATTTCATAGGTGATGTATATACACCATATAAAGGAAACTAGGTGCATAACATTACATTATGGCTCAATGAAATGAAATTGAGATGAAAACCCTTACCTTCCATTTACTTTTGGGTGAACATCCTATAAATTCATGTATATTGGTTTTAAGTATTTTATTAACAAATAAAATAACCATAATAACATTTATAGTATGATATCTTATCTTATTTAAATATATTATTACTATTTTTTTATAATCATGCATTATTTTCATTATTTCACGTCTTAATCATTATGTTCTTCGGATGTTTGGATCTCATAGCATTTTTATTCTTACATACATCATGATATAATCATCTCCATGGATTAAACCATGATATAAATAGAATATATATTCAGTATATATGTATTTATAATAATCCATAACATTTGGAGACATGAAATGAAACACAATCTTAATGGAGACGGTAGGTCATACGTATGCATGAACATTGTTTCCATTTGGTTTTCATATTAAAATAATGAGAATTAAATGATATATATATATATATATTAATTACAGTATCATATTTTTCTCATATATGAAACATACTTTTATTAAAAACTTTAATACATTCTATATATTGTGTAAATGAATTACATCGCTTTGAAGAGGTGGTAGTACACACGTCCACAAATGATGTTACTGTATTCCAAGAAAATTTAAACCATGAAGGTATGTGTTATATAAATATTACATAAGAATAAATAAATTATATGTATTATATATATAATATAAAAATTATAAATTCTACATTATTCCCAACCTTGAAAGTTATTAACGGAAGATAGACCGAATTCTGTTAAAGATGTGGTAGTCCTATGTACACATGGTGTTTCATGTCATACACATTATCAAATACAATGCTCCTACATTAGAATTTCATGGTGTTATGTTATCCACAGTTGAATAAAATTTTTCAACACAATTTGAACTTTATCTTCTTAATGTGGGTTTTAATATTTGAAAATTCATTTATGTAAATCACACATTAATAGAATAGTTAATAAAATATCCTCATTATAATTGAGATTGATAAGTATAGTGGTTATATATAATAACTTATAACTAGGTCTCTATGTCAGAAAATATTATTGGAATGTATATATATACACATAGAAGGAAAAATAATATTTATATAGTTTATTGAGGTTATTTATCATAATCATGTTAACAGTTAATGGAATGTTTAGGGCCTCAAATCCATAAATCTATTACAATTTAGAAGACCATCGTTTCAACAAAAATGAATTTATTAAGATAAATTTTTTGTTTTAATACCCTTTTCATTATATTTATGAATTATTTTATTGAAAAATAATATAAATAAATATAAGTTTTTCATATGATTCAATTTAATAGGAAAATTTTCAATATTTGGTTTTTCTTTAATAAAATTCTAATTCATCCATTACTACATGAAATGGATATCCTAGAAAGAACATTTTTTTATTATTGAAGCTCTAGAATTTACATTTTACAGATAATAAGATCTATAAAAAATCATTTACAATTTTCTCTAAATATTTTAATAAACAAATATTAATTAAAAAATAATCTCTAAACCTTAAAATTGATACCACTGATTCATCATTAACATTTAATCATAATGTTGTTCAGCTAAATATGATACAATAACCAAGACAACACGTATACTAGTGGTAGGTATGAAACCCTTATCGTCCTTTAATCATGGGTTGATCCCCCACCCCCATACGAGATTTGATGTGTTGTCCCCCAAAATACATGTTTTCCTTTTTGTAAAACCATATTAATATAATTTCAAAATAAATATGATGGAGATATTTAAAATAAGGTTAATCAATAAATATCCTTTTAAATAAGTATTTCAATACAACCCCAATAAAAAAATTATGCATCTATTTATTTCCATATAGGTACTTACTTGATCTATATTTTATCATATAGAATATGAAATTGTCTTGGGTAATGCACAGGTTCGACACATTTTAGGAAAAAACTGTAAATGGATTATTAAGAAGTGTTTTAATTCCATCGATCGCACTCTTCATTTTTCAACAATAATTATTTTATTTATGTCCTTCTTTCTCAAACATAAATTATATCTATATTCCATTGATACACTTTCCTAGGCTTCTCCTTCTACATTTTCTACAAGATGAAAATCATGCCTTCTTTTCTCCATGGTCTCCACCACTCAAGCTCTTAAAAACCACCATTGTAATCTTCATTTGTGATATTTTGAGTTTTTTAAGGTATAGGTTGTTAATTATATTTCAGTAAACATTATAATTCATAAACATGAAATTATTAACTCTTATTGACACCTCATTTGGCTTCTCATTTTCCCCACATTTTCATTCATGTTTAATGTTAACATGACTCCATCTGGTTTTGGCCATTAATGAAAGCCCGAAAAAATATTTTAAGTAAAAATAGTCTCAGTGAGAAAATAATATAATCGTTTATAGTATATCTAGATCCTAAAAACTTATTTTCAATATAAATCACCTTTGGTTTTACCTAGGTTATTCGTTTTATCATATAATCAAATCTTTCAGAATGGTTTGTAATGAATATGTCATCTATCATAAGAATATCTCCCATGAGTGTCAGACCAGGCGCGTAGTAAATATTGTTGTCATGTTACAAGTTATTCTTGAGTCAGACATGACACACCTTTTTGTGTTTTTACCTATACATACATCTATTCTAGAACCACAACCACTTATATCATCTTGACAGAGATGTGTCCCAATAACGACTAACTTAATCTCTACCTTATGAAAAATCTATGATTTTTTTCTATAATTATCCTAAAATTCTATCTTGTCATTATTTTACATGTCTATTTTTACCTAAATCTGGTTTCCAAGGTTTCTAATAAACTTCATTTGATACCTACTATAAAACATTGACCCTAGTAATCCCATAGACAGTTTCTACCACCATTAAATTTGCATGATTACAACGAATCAAAACCCAAAGTACTGAAGAGTTTAGTGGTATTGTTAAACCATATATTAACATGATTGTATCATTATAAATGAAAAATATACATAGAAAAAAATAGAGGATAACATTTTTTCCACCAAGAATATCATATGAAAATTTGAATAACAAAACACACATGTCATCTAAAAACCTTGATAAGTCAAAATCAATATGGAAATATAAATCAATGAAGACACATTCCCTTTAATAAATAAATTAATAACAAAAATTAATCCATAGATAATGTGAATGAAAAGGCCTCATGGATAATAATAATAACTAAAATCTCAATAAAGTAAATTCTTAATTATTAGACATCATGATTCCCAAGAAAATGATAAATATATCATAGTGATCCATCATCAAGAAACTTTAAAACATAGTGGGTGAAAACCTCCATAGCCTATGAAATCCAACTAATTCATCTCATGGGACTATTGATTAATCTAAGGGCTTATATTAAATGGACCCCAACTTATATAGTTCATGTTCAATGTATTCCTCATATATATAATATTAGATTTAATTCATTATTAATGGGACTTATAAAATATCCGTATTGAGTATGAGAGATAGATCAATCAATATTTCCCTATTTAATAAAATTATATTCAAATTAAACTTTGTACATAGAAATGGTTTATGGTTTTAGAAATAAACATATCCACTAAAAATAATATGGATATTTAGGGGAAATTTAATGTCAAATTATTAT
Source organism: Viscum album (assembly GCA_963277665.1). Taxonomy (NCBI): domain Eukaryota; kingdom Viridiplantae; phylum Streptophyta; class Magnoliopsida; order Santalales; family Viscaceae; genus Viscum; species Viscum album. Next base: position 932,210,023 of record OY728125.1, read on the forward strand.
ATGGAATTGAATATTTAAACGGGACTAAAAAAGAATCAAGGTAGTGACTATCAATATTATCCTTTCTCAAGAAATCCTAAACCATCCCGATGATTTATAAGAATATAATAAATACAAAATATCCCACGTTATGATATAATATAGGAATGATGGTGTGGATAAATAGAAATAAAGTAAAATATAATTAAAACAATACTGAGAAAAATATAGTTTACATTTTGAAAAAAAAAATTGGAAAAAAATTATTGAAAATAAAACATTTTGAATATCCACACCATATAGTAAATTCTCATTGAAATATTTCAACAGAATATCCATATAAATTACCATGGGTAATTTTTTTACATGTTTTATGAAGTAAAAAATATAATTCTTTATTTTTAGTATAATCATTTGAAAAGTGCCTTGTTTTGCAATAGAAAAAAATATTTCATTAAAAATATGTAAAAGACTAAAGGGGAAAACTATCTTTAATAGATCATTTTGATAAGGTTATTTTTTTTATGAAACATGGTTTATAGATAAAACATATTTCCAACTAAAAAGAGAAATGATAATAGGGTTTTTGTAAAAAAATTATAAAACATTTTGAATACTAAAGAGTGGAAATGTAACGAACCCGTCCTAGGATGACCATAATCCAATAACCTGAGCCAGTCCGTGACATGTCCCTAGGGTCATTAATGATCCCCCTAAAATGGAAACTTGTTCTAGGCATCAAAACTGAAATGGTGGGAACGATTTGGACTATAAATGAAAGATATATAAATTAATAAAAACTAATCAAAGAAAAAAACATGCAATGGTAAAAAAACAAGACTGCACTTATCTCTATATGACCTCTTGGTCACCTCCAGAAACTAAAATCCGGCCTCACCTGGGTAGACAAATCAAGAATCTAATCCAAGAAAATGAACTTGTATCTGAAAGGATAGGATAGGCATGAGAATTAAATTCTCACATGAATGCCGAAAGTGAACACAAAATCCCTACATTTCTAAATTCCAAAAGAGTCCAATAATACTAGTTTGAAATATAGTTATAAAAAAAGTTTTTATATATATAATCAATTTTCAGAACTAATAATCACAATTTCATTTCCCTTATAATTCAAAAAAATGAAAAAAAAGTAAATAGTGGCGCAGAAAACCTTTTCTGAAATAGTAACATTGATGTTTTTTAAAACCAACCATACATACAATGTTTTTCAAGAAAAGACGAAAACCAAACTCAAGATTATGATTCAACACAAAACAAGGTAAATGGTACTTATAGTGCGTGTATCAAAGGATCATGGAAAACATATGAACTCAAAAGAAGAACAAAACAAACTAAAACTTGTGACTATATTCTCGGTATCATGCCACAAAAGATCGAATCATACACCCTAACATCTGGTCAACCTTTCTCAGGTCAGACCGAGGGGCCCAATCACATAGAAATAATCTTGAATGGCTGCCTAATATGGTTCATTGGATATATCATGAACATCCAGTGCATCAGTCATTCTTAGTAAAACACTTTCCTATGCCAGGTTTTTGTGATATTCTCACAAAGGGGTGTTCCACTCATTCAAACAATGAGACTCATATCTAACCAATAACACTACACAAAGACGGAACCACCCGACCACCTCATGTTTAGTCCCCTTCCTTAAATAATAATTACACAATTAGGTCCTATACCAAGAACCCTCCTATCTCAAGAAGAATAACCTAGTCGAGAGACCTAACCAAAGAAGGGTTTCCCAATCATAACATTTTAAAGATGCCAAAAGGGCCTCATACAAATCCCACACATCAAAACCTTTATAAATGGAAAATTTAAAATTTCAACTGGACCTTTAGCTTCACAATTCTCAACCTTTTATTAATAAATTAAATAAAAATTTCCAAAATATTACAAATATAATCTTTATACAAGGGTCCAAATGGGCCCTTAAAACAATCATTCCCCAATAGCGATCAAGTGCTTTTGGAAACCAAATTAAAAACACCAAACATTCACAAAATACCAGAAAAAACATATCTTCCAAACACAACCACACCCAACCACTTAAAATTTACCAAACGACATTATCATTTCCAACCACCCTCCCACAAATGATTCAAGGCCAACCAAGACAAACCAGGGGGACCCATTAGAATTTATTTTTGGGACACAAAGAGTACCAATTCCCCAATTTTTGTAAAACAAGGAATAAATTGAGGGTAAATAAAGAGGAAAGGGGGAATAGTTGATCACGAAGAATACTAGCTCTAGAGTTCTATTTTCACTTTATTGCACAACCATGTGTTCACCTAATACACCCATAGTGGTGCCATCATCCAATGAGGCACTCTAAAACAGTGAAAATCACTTGAAATCCATTTTCATAAATCCACCATTTACATTCCTCCCAAAACAACCCATTTCACTCCATTATAAAATACAATACATGTTTTTATAATCAAGAAGCTATGTAAAAATCAAGTTCCAAAACACATCAAAGAAAAACACAACTCACTCTTCCAAATTTACTTTGAATGTCCATTTTACATTTCATAAAAGTATTTTCAAAAAACCACACCAAATCATCAGTGGAGTATCATGTCAAATCCTATATCCAATACAATCATTTAACATGAAAATGTCATAGAAAACTAACTATAGGTACCATAGAGTTGCACAAATTGTTAATAAATTAAATTGAAATGCCAAGAATCAAAGCACAAGAAATGGAAATAGAAAATGAATGGGTTTTCTTTCCAGAGAGAGGAACTGGGTCACGCCGAACACTTTGGAACTTGTCGAAAAGGGTGACAAGATCTTTTAACCAACCCACACTTGAAAACATATACCTATACACATATACATATATCAATAATCCAATGCATGTTTTACCCACTCCATGAAGGAATATGTAATTGGAGGACATATATATATATATATTATATACATACCTTAAGTATATGTGTGTGCACCCTATTTTTTTAACTAAAATTCATAATAACAACAAAAGATGACAAAAATTAAGTTGGAAAAGGCAAGCACATGACCAAAAATTACTGGGTACTCACATAAACCAAATGCACAAGTCATAAAACATAACTAAACACTACTAAAAATATTTATATCCAAAAAAAATTTCCCCATGAATGACTGGTAAAAAATAATCAACAATTATTAAATAAGGATTGTGTAAAAATAAGAAATCAATGAAATCATAAATTTAAAGTCAATGCACAAAGGGATACTACCTCAAAGGTGAAACCAAGCCGAATACTTAGTTCTTGTCACTTTTATAGGAAATCCCCAATAAACACATCGTAGGGTTCAACGCACTGCACCATAAATAAAAGGATCCTTAAAACAGCCATTGTAAACCACTTAATAAGTGAGAAAACAAACAACGTCCATAAATCTATACCTTGGATGTTGGCGGAAAACCGAAACAGAGCAATATGCTTTTCCTTTGGTGGTGGATGATGGGACACGCACGAACAAGACTCGGGGAGGTCCTCCCATACACAATTGCGAGTTGTGCTTAGAAGTGGGTACCAGCGGTGTCACACGTGCTGGAGAGGGAACCAGCAGGGACATGGGGACGAAGTAGGCCGCTACCAGTGAAGCCGGGTAACCAAGAAGAGGGAATGATGGGAGGTCAGGTCGCAGGGAGATAGGCGGCAGCAGAATGTCAGCCAGATGCTGCCAGACAGTAACAGTACGCGGGGCAAACACAGTTGTTGGTGAGTTGGAGGGGGCCACAGGATGACGGTCAATGAGTTCGCGCAGGAAAGCGCGGGGAGGACATGTGCAGGACTTTAGCTGGATGGTTCTTTGAAGGCAGATTCGTAGTGATTATAAGGTCCAAGGAGGAGTCACGATAGGCTTCGTGTAGGGAGGAAGAGGTCGGTGGGCCGGTTTGTGCCTGGAGGATGTCTGGGATGCCTTGTGTGGCTACAATGCACAGAGATAGGGGGGAAACGCCCACCCCCCCAGGGTTTTCCCATTTTTTTATTTTAGTTTTTTTATTAATAAAATTAATAGTATTAATAATATTACAACTCAATGATAAAAAACAATAATAAATTTGTTTCATTTAATTTTAAATGACAATAATATTAATAACAATTTAGTAATAACAAAAATGTTATTTCCTACAAAAAATATTATTATTTTAAGCATCACGCAACCGAACGATCAGTCGGGTAGAATGCACGATCACCCAGGCGGAACCCATAGTTACTGCTAATGATGCGGGTTTTGTGCACCAGCCTGAAACCCATAAAAATATTAAAAATCAAAAAAATAGAACTAGGATCAAGAATAATGTAAAATAAATGGCGTATGTGGTTAGAGCATGATGATTCTCCCCACCACAGACACTTTCTACCCCTAGAAAGTCACTAAGCCAACAGTTGACACAACTAGAGTCCATGCCCAGATGAAACCAGACAAAACTGAGAGGATCGGGTTGACCATTACCAACACACGTCACACTCGACCAACTCAAGGACAATCACTGAATAAGTTTGTGTTCTCCCCACCACAATAATTTTCTAACATGGATACATTGAAACCTGAACACACCACCCACGGGGGGGGGGGAACGCGGAACATCTCAAACCGAACTCATCCCACCTTCTCAACACTAACAGAGCAACTCGACCACTAGGATTAATACCACTACACTACAAATGAACACACCGAGACACTAGGAAAACGGAATACCCTACAAAACTGAAACACGCTAGATGAAAACCCACAGAGAGGAACAAAAACAAAGAAACGGAAAAAAAACAACACCCATTAATTTAACCAAACTAAATATATCCCTAATAAACACAACTGAGAATAATACTCAAAATCAATATATTTTTATTTATCACCATGCCCAACATCCTTCAAGTAATCTGAATGATCTAGAAACAACTCAAAGAGAAATTAAGTCCACTTGGATTGTGGTCGAATGGGCTCAACACACCATTGCAACAATGATGTGCTTACGATGCCGATAAGATTAGAACAATGAAACTTTGGATATTTCCATCCCTAAACAGAAAAAATATACTTGAACAAAGTTCCACACACCCTTAGAAACTCCTAAATGTGTACGATCATCACCCCGGGACTTGTAGTTGGGGCCCTAATGGTTGAAGCGTCTCCCGCCTCATAGTCTGGAATTTGAAACCTCGAGTCCCAAAATTCTTCTTCCTCCTATTGATAAAAACTGCGAAAATGGTGTTATGTTTTTAAAGGGATGAATCATGATGTCTTATAACACTAGAAGATGCCATACTGGTGGCACACAAGGGAACGGTCCAATAACTTGGGGCCAGCACTATATAGACATAACCTTAAACATTACATAATCATCATTTAATTTAATAATTCACATTGAAGATCTTTTCTTGTTTATAGTTTTAATGAATTAGGAAAAAACTATTACATTACATTTCAAAAATTACAAAGTATACACTTCTACTCAGTTTCCATTTTTTCACAAAATATAAACTCATGAGAAAAAAATAGTCATTTCTAGTTGCATGTTTTAGACAGCATGACATTTCCTTGAACCCATCCTTGACCATGTTCCTCTTTATATCCTACGGAAAAAATTTCCAAAACATGGGATGAACATAAAAAAGTCAGTAAGGTATACGCAAAGAAGGACAACTGTTAGTTTTTCAAAACAACAAGTAATCCATGAATACATTATCATATGTAATTATTTTCACCATTATGAAGTAGAAAATATGCTTTAGTGAATAAATGATCATTGCTTACCCTTTTGTAACCAAAAGATTACTATATAACATGTAAAAAAGAACACATAACAAATAACGGTTACTTGGGAAATAAACAGACTCAAATGGAAAACCCATACGATCGACTTCCACACATATCACTAAATGGAATAGCCATACGGCCGACTTCCAAACCCAATGCATTGCGGGATATAACGTAACCAGTCGTCCTAGTTAATCACGGCACCACCCGTCATTTTGTTTATCATGTAACCAGCCATCAAATTTCCAAATACCATTATAATATCATAACACACCCAACATAAATAAATGAAATATAACATTTCTACATTTCAATCACAATATATCACTTAAATATATTAACATAACAAATACACTATCAAAACCATTTCTAATACCAAAATATGTAATAGAGAATATAGTATTTATTTTCCTTTAAAAATAATTACAGCTTATTTTGGAAGCCAATGATCAAATAATACTTGAGGCGGTGGAAAAGGTCGTTGTCACCTCGTACATTAAAAAGAAACATTACTTTTTTAGTTGTTTAGTAAAACGCCTCATAGAAAAATATTCCCTTTGAATGAAATGAAAAGTCCAAAGGGTTTTATATACTATATAAATGAAAGTTTTGTATAAATGATAATATGATTTAATGAAAGGATATTTAGACGATGTCTCCTATAATAACTATTTTGTAAATAAAATAGATCGATTATGTGTTTTCACTATAAGTACATGTAAGTAATGTATGAAAACCATATATGATATCAACAATAATTTCCCACGTAATCATAGAATGACATATTCAATAACTATAAGATTAACTACATGAATGGAAATTGGGTTAAGAAGATCCCTTTCCTTATGTCTAACATTACCCGTTTATTCTTTAATCTCATTTAAATCGGGTAACTCACTTTGATTTGAACAAAAAGGTTTTCTTGAATTGCCCTCTCCCTAAGTTATGGCTTATAGGATGAAGAGAGGGATCTTGGGAGATTATTGGAGTAGATGTTGGACGAGCCAAAGGGCTTGAGAAGTGTGAGAAATGGGTAGGAAGTGAGGGCTTTTATAAGGGATAGGAGGGGCTCTTTTGAAATGTTTGAAAACATTATTTTATTATATAATGATTTTTTTTTTCAAAAGCTCCAAAAATAATTTAAGTAGAGGATAAGGTGGACCATGTTGGAAATAAAATCATCTAATAAGAATTGAAAAAGTTTTGAATATTGTTTTAATTTTTATCTTATTATTTATTTAAATCATCCATTAATGACGTAAACACTGCATCATCAGTGTGCCATAAATAATTTTATTTATTTGATGTGTAAGAATTATAAACAAATTACCATGAAGTTATCAATTTTTTTAAATTTATAAGTCAAATATATCAATTATATACCCCCACATTAAAATTATTTTTGTAAAACAATACATGTTTTTGTCATTTTTATTTTTACTTTAAATAAAAATATATTAATATCATTATCATACCCATGTGGCTCCATGGGGTCCCAAAATTGACCAATGGATTATCTTGGTCAGCCATGAATAAACCAATAAGGTTAGTACAAGTTTCAAGGTAATTTTATATTATTATAATATTATTTTTACCTTAAATTGCCCTAATTACCTTTAATCGCAGTTAATAAATGTCAAAAGTTACTATTCAACAAAAATTATTTTCATCCCGTTGATACAATTTTTATTTAATAATAACAACTATGTATGTCAGATTTTTAAAATTCAATCCACAGAAGTGGTAAAAAAAATTTAAATGAAAAAGTCAATTTTTAATTACTAAGTAGTATATTTCACTATTCATCAAAAATTGAAGGTTTTTAGAAGAACTCCAAAAATTAAACCTAAGATAAATTTGATTTTCCGAATTCAAAAAAAATGTCTATTTTACCAAATTCAAAACAAAGAAGATTAATTAAAAAAATTTATAATTAACTCCCATTGTCAAAACAAGAAAGCGTGTTTTTAAGAAATAATATCTATCAAATGATTGACACTTGTTTAGGTGCAATTTCAAAATGAAATTACTTCTAATGACCAAAATTGGATTAAATGGTAAAAATATAATCTATTTACACTTTAAAACCAATGAAAAAGAAAAACTAACCATACAAATAAATTAGATTAAAAGGTGGTTTTGAATTAAAATACAACATTTTTTCACTATTCATAAAAATGAACATTATTAGAAAAATACCAAAATTTCATCAAAAGTAAACATTGTTGTCCCGATTATAAAGAATAATGTTTTTTCAAATATGACATATAAGAGTAAAAATAACTATATTTAAAATGTTTTCACCCACAAATGGTAGTAAATCAACTTTTTAGTGAATATAACAGTATTTATGCTTAAAATCGAATCCTTTTCTTATTTTAAGCCTCTAACTTTTGTTGTATAAAAGTATAAAAACATAAAAAAAACATGTATAATCATACTGTAATCAGTTCTATTCAATTCCTCCAATACAATCTCTAGGCGATAACTACCATTTAAAATAATAATACTATATTATTAGTGTGCAACGTAAGATTTCAAAGAAACTTGTTGTTGCGTATTGGGTATGCCATCGAACATAGAAACCCCTTCATAGTAAAATTAATATCTAATTCAAAAATATTAATAAATATGAAAAATGTATTATTCTTTATTTACCTAGGATGTTACATCCTTCCCCCCTTTCGGAAATTGTGGCCTCATAATTTTTTTTTCACTTATCAAAGAAGTAGAGGGTATTTATCCCTCATTGCATTTTCAGATTCCAATGTTTCCACATAAACCAAATAGTTTTTCTAAAAAACCTTTACCTGATGAATTAACTTATTCCACAACACTTTCTCTCTACGGTCAAGAATCGGGGCTTGTTGTTCTTTATAAGAGAGATTCTCTTCCAACAGAACAACCTCTAGACTTAAAACATGAGATGGATGTGGCATATACTTTCTCAACATTGAATCATGAAAAACATTCTGTACCTATGATAAACGTGGAGGTAAATCCACTCTATATGAAACCGATCAAACCTTATCTTTGATTTCATAAGGTCCTATGAACCTCAGGATCAATGTTCACTTCTTCCCAAAACACATCACACTTTTCCATGGAGAAACTCTAAGAAGGTCCTGATCACCTACATCGAAAGAATGATCCTTCCTCCAGTTATTTGCATAACTTTTCTTCCTACTCTGAGCTGTTCTCATGTGCTTTTGAATCAACTGAACTATCACTGCCATTTCTTCCACCAATTCTGGTCCCATCAGCTTCTTTTCCCCTAATTCATCCAAAAAGCTAGTGTTCGACACCTCTTTCCATATAATCCCTTAAATAGACCCCTCTGTATATTGGAATGAAAAATTTTATTATAAGAAAATTCAACCAAAGAAAGATGTTGGTGCAAACTTCCCGGATAATCCATCGAGCCAGCACGTAACAAATCCTCCAAGGTCTGAATTGTTCGTTCAGACTACCCATCTGATTGTGGATGAAAAGCTGTACTAAAATTTAATTTAATACCCGAGAAATTCTAAAGGCATTTCCAAAAGTTATAAGTAATCCTGGGGTCTCTATTCAATACAACAGAAATGGGAACACCATGCTACCTGACTATCACCTTAACATATATCCAAGAAACTATATCTAGAGACAAAGTATCTCTAATAGGAATGAAATGAGAATATCTAGTCAACTGATCAATAATAACCCAGATTGTATTATTACATCGAGATGTATTTTGTAATCCCACAAAAAATTCCATGGATATATTTTCCCATTTCCACTCTAGCACTAGTAAAGACTGAACCATCCCTTTCGGTAACTATCTCTCCCCTTTAACCTCTTGAAAATTTAAACACTTCCCAGTAAAGTCAAAAATATCTCATTTCATTCCATCCCACTAATAATACCCCTGAATATATCGGTACATCTTAGTACTGCTAGGATGAACTAAAAACGGAGAATAATGAACGTCACATAACAACTAATTCTTCAACTATGAATCACATGGCACATATAACCTCTTCCCAAACCTCAAAACACAATAATTATCAATGTTAAATTCAGGAAACAGACCCTTCTGAACCAAATCTACCTTTTTCCACAACACAGTGTCTACCTTCTGTACTTTCTTAATTTTGTTTGATAGAGATGATCTCAGTGACACCTAAAACAAAACATATGAACTTCCTATACCAACGACTCCTATGCCAAAGTTCATCCAATAAAAAACCATAGGATCTTGTTCCAATGATAGCATGGTTAATGAAGAATTACTTTTATGACTCAAAGCATCAACCACATTATTTTCTTTTCCCAGATTTTAAAGGATCGTGCAATCGTAATCCTTGATTAATTCCAATAATCTCTTATATCTCACATTCAATTCTTTTTGAGTGAATATAAACTTTAAAATTTTGTGGTCATTATATATTTCACATTTTATTCCATAAAAATGATGCTTCCAAATTTTTAAAGCATAATAATAGTAGTAAATTCCAAATCATGTGTAGGGTAATTTAACTCATGAGGTTTCAACTAACGTGATGCATATAAAATTTCCTGATCATTATGCAAAAGGAAATTACCAAGTCCTTTCAATGAATCATCCCAATAGAGAACAAATTCACTATCTCTGGAAGGTAATGCCAAAACTAGAGAATTCACCAATCCTCTTTTCAATTCATGAAAATAATAATCACATTATTTTTTCCAAAATGGACATAACACCTTTTTGAGTTAATTTAGTAATTGGACTAGATAACTATGAAAAATTATCATCAAACCTTCGGTAATAACATGTGAAACCAAGAAAACTACGGATCTCATTTATATTTTTGGGTCATGTCCATTCTTCAACAAATTTTGTTTTAGCAGCATTAACAGTTATGAAATTTTTAGAAACAATGTGACCAAGGAATGAAATTTACTGTAACTAAAAGTCAAACATGCAGAATTTCCAAAATAGTTTCTTTCATTTATGGTTTCTAAGACAACTCTTAAATTATTTTCATGATCCTATTTAATTTTGGAAAAAAACCAAAATAAAATCAATGAACACAACCACAAACTTATCCACGAACTCATGGAGAATTATATTCATAAGATCCATAAATTCTACAGGAGTACTGGTTAGTCCAAAATTTAAAACTACAAATTCATAATGGCCATATCTAGAATGAAACATGGTCTTAGTAATGTCTATTTATTTTACTTTAAATAGATGGTACCCCTACCTCAAGTCAATCTTCAAAAAATAATGAGCTCCCTAGAGCTGATCAAACAAATAATTGATATGAGGAAAAGGATTATTGTTATTAATAGTGATGTTATTCAATGCTCTATAATCAATTAAAAGTCTCATTGAACCACCTTCTTTATAATCAAAGCAGGATCACCCCATGGTGATGTGCAATGCCAAATGAAACCTTTATCTAAAAACTCCTACAATTTCTTCTTTAACTCTAAAAGTTAAATTTGAGCCATTCGATAGGGGGGTTTGGAAATTGGATTAGCATCAAGAACTAAGTAAACTATAAATTCTACTTACCGATCAGGTATAATACCAGGAAACTCATCAGGAAAAACATCAAGATACTCAATTATCACTAGCGCATCATTAATATGAATAGTTCCTTTGTTTTCAACAATATGTGAAAGGTAACATTAATTTCCATCATTTACTAGTTTGTCATCTTCCTGATATGGCATCAAAAGTAAGGGTTCATTCTTGTCCACAAACTGAAAATCTTTCTAAAAGAACCCGCTTTATCTATACAGTTAATCTAGCATGATAAACAGAAAGCCAATCCATACCTATAAGCACATCAAACTCTACTAGAGGAAAAACAATGAGGTTTTGAGGTAGATTTTATCCATACACAAGGATAAGAAGGTTATTATAATTTATTTTTGACTCAACATTTCCTATTTATGAAGCCAATGAGTCATCCCCCTGATTCAATTCCAAGAATTAATTTTCCATCCTAATTCAAACTACCTTAGGAAAATATTTCTCATGAAAAATACCATCTAATTCATCGCAATCAAGTGCATCAATCCCTTAACTAGTCCTGATATTTCTCACAATAGACCACCACTGATCATTTTCACCTTCAAAATAGTAAACAGCATGACTAACCTTTTGATTTCCTGAACACACCATGACATAAAAAATTTTCTCCAGTGATTTAATCCACCCTTCAGCTATAACTGGGTCAGATGATCCTATGAATGATAGGGGATACTGCCTCATGAAATGCTCCACTACAGACATGTTCTTATGTAGTTGATATGGCTGATCTCGTGCATGGATAACACCACCATTTATATCCTGGTTCAACAATTCCATTATTGCAACAAACTATTCGATTCCGATTCCGACCATCTTAGGCTGCTGATTTGGAAGGTTTTCCTCCTCCTGATGTCATCCCAACATAGATGCCCTTTTTCCTTTGCGGAAAACAATTTTGAACAACAAAATATCTTAGGTGAAGCTAAATGGTAATCTATAAATTCTATATCATTTCAATATTAACATAAATTTATTTATGGATATTAATTTAATAATACCCTAACTCCTAAAGTTGTCTGAACCGACCTTTGATACCAACTATTAGGACCTGACATTTAACATTACATAATCATGAATTAAATGAATAAAAAACATTGAGGATCTTTTTCAGGTTTATAGTTTTAGAGAATTAGGAATAAACTATTGCATTACATTTCAAAAATTACAATGTAGACACTTCTACTCAGTTTCTATTTTTTTACAAAATAAAAACTCTTGAAAAAAAGAGTCAAGTATAGTTCCATGTTTTAAACAGGCTGACTTTTCCGTGATCCCATCCTTGAACCTATTCCACTTTATGTCCTATGAAAACCATTTCAAAAACATTGGATGAGTATAAGAATATTATTAAGAGATACACAATGAAGGAAAATAGTTATTTTTTCAAAACAACAAGTAATCCATGAATACTTTATCGTAAGTAATACTTTTCAAGCTTATGAAGTAGAAAATACTCTTGACTGAATAAAAGATTATTTCATACCCTTTTGTAACCAAAACATTACCATAAATCCCATATAAATAACACATAACATATAAAGGTAACTTGGGACATAAACATACTTAAATGGAATAACCATATAGTCGACTTCCTCATATATCACAAAATGGAATAACCATACGGTCGACTTCCATACCCAATGCATTGGAAGTTATAACATAACTACCCATCCTGGTTTATCACGTCACCACCCATCATTTGGTTTATCACATAACCACCAGTAAAATGTCCATGTACCATTATAAAATCATAACACATACAACAAATATAAAGGAAACACAACATTTCTACATTTCAATCACAATATATAACTTAAATATAGTGACATAAAAAATCCACTATCAAAAACATTTTTAATAAAAAAATACATAAAAGAGTATATGGTATTTATTTTCCTTTTAAAACATTATGGCTTTTTAGGAAGTCAACGGTCAAATAATACTTGTGTTGGTGGAAAGGGTCTTTGTCACCACGTACGTTAAAAAACATCCCTTTTTGCGTTTAGTAAACCACCTCGTAGAAAAAGATTCCCTTTGAATGAAATACAAATTAAAAAGGGTTTTATACACCGTATAAAATAATTTTGTGTATAAATGAAAATATTCTTCAATGAATGTATATTGAGACAAAGTCCCTTATAGAGACCATTTTGCAAATAAAATAGAACAATTATGTGTATTCACTATCAGTACACATAACTAATGTATAAATAAAATATATGATATCAAAAATACTTTCTCACATAATCATAGGATCAAATATTCAAGAAGTAGAAGATTATTCCAAAGAATGGAAATTGGGTTAAGAATTTCCCTTACCTCATGTCCGAAATGAGCAGTTCGTTCTATAATCATATTTAAATCGGGTAACTCCCTTTGGTTTGAACCAAAAGGGTTTCTTGATGTGCATTATACCAAAGATAAGGATTCTAGGATGAAAAGAGGGATCTTTGGATCTTATTGGAGTAGAGTTTGTACTTGAAAAATTGTTTGAGAATTCGGAGAAATGGGTAGGAAGTGAGGGATTTTTATAAGTGAGAGGAGGGGCTCTTTTTGAATGTTTAATAATATTATTTTATTATATAATGATTTTCGGTTTATAAAGTTCCAAAAATCAATAAAGTAGAAGATAAGGTGTTCTATGTTTGAAATAAAATCATCCAATAAAAATTGGACATGTTTTGGATTTTTTTTAATTTTTATCTTCTTATTTATTTAATTCATCCATTAATAACGTAAACACTACATCATCATTATGTCATGAATAATTTTATTTATTAGATGCCTAAAAATTATATAAAAATTACCATGATGTAGAAAAAAAATTTAGCTTTCTAATGAATATTTATAGTATGATAGTTCAATTATATATCCATACATTAAAATTGTTTTTGTAAAATAATACATGTTTATGACATTTTTATTTTTAACATTAAATAAAGAGTTATTAATGTCATTGTCTGACCCATGTGGCTCCATGGGGTCCCAAAATTGACCAATGGATTTTCTTGGTCGGTCATTACTTATCCAATAAGGGTATGAAAAGTGTCATGGAAATTTTATATTATTATAATATTATTTTTACCTTAAATTTCCATTATTACCTTTAATTGCGATTAATAAAAGTCAAAAGTTACTATTCACCAAAAATTATTTTTATCTCGGTGTACCACATTTTTCTTACTAACGACAACCATGTATGTTGGAATTTCTAAATTCAATCCACAGAAGCGGTAACATTTCCTTTAAATGAAAAAGTCGGTTTTTAACTACTAAGTAGTATATTTCACTATTCATCAAAAATTGAAGGTTTTCAAAAAAATTTATAAAATTCACCCTAAGATAAATTTGATATTCAGAATTAAAAAATGATTTATATTTTACTGAATTAAAAACATATAAGTTGCATTAATTAATTTTATAATTAATTCCCATTTTCAAAATAAAAAAGCGTGTTTTTAAGAAATAATAGCTATCAAAAGATTAACACATGTTTATATCGAATTTCAAAATACAATTAAAACAAATGACCAAAATTGAATTAAATGGTAAAAATACAGTCTATTTACACTTTAAAACCAATTAAAAAGATAATCTGGCCATACAAAATAATTATATAAAAAGGTGCTTTTGAATTAAAATACAACATGTTTCATTATTCATAAAAAAAGAACAATAACAGAAAAATACAAAAAATTCATCCAAAGTAAACATTTATGTCCCGATTCTAAATAATAATTTTATTTTTTCAAATAAAACATATATTATTGACTAAAACTAGATTAAAAATGGGTCCTCCATCAAAAGGTGTTAAATCGACCTTTTAGTGAATATTAAAGTATTTATGCTTAAAATAGAATACTTTTCTTATTTTAAGCCTCTAACATTTATTGGATAAAAGAAAAACATTTAACAAACATGTATAATAATATCATAGTTAGTTCTATTCATTCATCCCAACACAATGTCAAGGCATTAACTACCAGTTAAAATAATAATATTATATTATTAGTGTGCAACATAAGATTTCAAAGAAACTTGTTGTTGTGTATGGGGTACGCCATCGAACATAGAAACCCTTTAAAGTAAAATTAATAGTTAATTCACAAATATTATTAAATATGAAAAATGTATTATTCTTTATTTACCTGAGATGTAACAAGCACCAAAAAATATTTTTTCCTGGAGACTGGTTCCTCCGGCATACACTCCTTGACATATGGGAAACCTCCATGGAAGTTGACCACTATTAAAAACACCCAAAACTCTGACGATAATGAGATATCATATCTTTACTAGCCTAGAATTGAACCCTCAAATAACTCTAGGATTTTACGAACCTTAATAACCTCAAGAGTTCCCAACAACACAATGGTCCACTCCAACTCTACCAACCACACAACTACCTCAAATGAACATTGATCACCTTGATAGATAGGAAACACATGAAAAGAATGGAAATCTAGTCATGACTCATTGGAAAACTTAGTGACCGTTCTTGGAGGCATAATCAAAACAACACAGAAAACACAACTGTGATCGATATCATTGCAATTCTCAATCAAAGCAACAACCCAAGCCTAGGGCTATAGGCTCATAAGTCAAACACAAACAAATTCAAGTAATTTTTTCCCAAAAACCACCATTTCGTTTAAAATTTTAAATCCCACCTATGGAACCTTATAAACCATCACATGTGTGTTCATTCAATCCTGCTTAAATCATCTGAGAACAAGTCCCCCCCACGTACTCTCAGTAGATACGCACACACATGTGACCCTTCTATAATGGACTCCATGGTTCGAACACTTCATTCCCATATCAAATCTAAACACACGACAAAATTTCCCAAATTGAAACACTTTATCATTAAAAACCCACCTCACCAATATCCAAACAATTTAAAATAAACAATTTTCCTTTTGAAAATCAATTTCACTTTTAACGCAAACTCACATCAACCGATATTAAAACGAAACACAACCAATAACAACCCACTAAAATGAGGAACTAGTATATATGCCTGACCCTGTGACATTTTCTGATCCATGCCCCAAGTATATAAAAACAATAAGAGGACCTTGAGTCAGGCACTTGGGATACACATGGGTCACTACACGATTTTAGTCTGAAACGTGAACCGATTTTCCTATATTTTCATCCCTCAATCAAGAAATAACTCAAAAAAAAGACTCAAAACATTGACTATCCCTAGTATCGCAAGTCTCATCACGAGCGGTGGTGATCAGGCACCGACCCGTAACCTAGCTCTTGATCCCCAAAAATCCTAATATCCTTCTACAGAACATCTAAAATTTGAATGGCCTACTCTATTACCATTTAGTCCTAATCCAGACCTGGGTCAACAATAAACCATTCACCAGATGCAGTCTGTGACTTGTCCTGAGCGGTGTTCCTGATTCTCCCAGGATGGTAACTAATGTTACGAAACAAAACAAAATAAGTGGGAGCGATTTGGTCCATAAAATAAAGACAAAAAAATTAATAAAAACTAAAAATAGAAAAAAAAATACTTCCAGCGGCAAGAAAACAAGACTGCACATACCTCCATGTGACCTCTTGGTCACCTCCAACAACTAACAACATGCCTCACATGGGTAGATGAAAGAAGAACCTGAACCATGAAACTGAACCTGCATATGAAAATATAGGATAAGCGTGGGCATTAAAATTCTTAGTAGGAATTCCCATAGTCACCACATTTTCATTGTATTTCTAAATTCCAAAACATTCCAATAATACTAGTTTCCACTACAGTTATAAAAATACTATTTTTATATATAGAATTAAATTTGAAAACTAAGAATCACAACTCTATTTCCATTTTAATTAAAAACAAATAAAATAAATAAATTGGGGCACACATAAACTTTTCTAAAACAACAACATTGAAAAAAATAAAACCAACCATATATATAATGTTTTTCAAGAAAAGACAAAAACCAAAATCAAACTTATGATTCTACACACAATAAGGGCAATGGTACTAATAGTTCTTGTATCAATGGATTGAAAAAAACCTTCAAAACATAGAGGAAGACTAGAACATACTAATACCTGCGACCCCATCCCCGGTAGCATTCCACACATGAAACAATCAAACACCCTAATGCATGATCACCATTTCACAAGTCAGACCGAGGATCCCAATTTGATATAAATTATCATGAATGTCCACCAACTATGGTCCATTGTATAGTACATGAACCTTCAGTGTATAAATCATTATCAGTAAACCTCCTCGCTATGCTAGGTTTTTGTTCTATGTTCACTAATGGGTGGGTCACTCATTCAAAAAATGATCCTCATATCTAACCAAACACATTACACAAATCCTACACCACCCAACCACCTCATGGTTATTCCCCAGCCTAACATAATAATTACACAACGTAGGTCCTATACTGAGGACCCTCTTATATCATGATCAACTACCGAGGCGAGAGAACTAACCAAAGAGGTGTTTTCAAAACATAATGTTTCAAAGATTCCAAACAGGCCTCATACAAGTCTCACACATCAAACATTTTATAAATATCAAATTTAAAATTCCAACTGGGCCATTAGTTTCAAAATTCTCTTCCTTCAATTAAAAAATTAATTATCCATTTCAAAACAACCCCAAAAACTATCTTTATACAAAAGTATCCAAATGAGCCCTTAAATTAAGAATTCAACAAAAGTACTCAAGTTCTTTTTAATACAAAATAAAAAAACACTTAAGGATTGAAAAATAAAAAACATGACCTAGAATTCAAACACACACACACCCAACCACATTGAAATTTCAAAATTGCCTTATCATTTCCAATAGACCTCTCAAAAAATTTCCAGGGCCAACCGGGCCAAACCACAGGGACAAATTTGAAGTTATTTTTGGAGCAAAAATAGTTCCACTTGTACAATTTTTGAAAAACATGGAATAATTTGAGGGTAAATAAAGAGGGGGGAAGAGGTACTCATGAGGAAGACTAGATCAAAAGTTTCATCTTCACTTGATTGAACAACCATATGTGTGCCTAATGCACACATGGTTGTGCCTTCATCCAATTCGATACTCTGAAACTCATCAAAGTATTTGAAATCCAATTTATTAAATCCACCATTTACTTTCCACTCAAAACCACCCATTTGATTCATTTATAAAATATAATACATGTTTCTGAAATCAATATGCTCTTTCCAAATCATGTTCAAAAAGACATCAAAGAAAAACAACACTCACCCTTCCAGATTACCTTTGAAAGTTCATTTGAAATTTCATTAAACACTTTTCGCACAAACACACAATATCATAAGATGAGTTTCATGAAAAAACATATTCCTAATGCATTAATTGAACATAAAAATGTCATATATAACAAACTACAGGTATCATAGAAGTGCGCAAAAATTTAATAAATTAATTTTAAACAGCAAGTATTAAATGAAAATAAATGGAAAAGAAAAATGCATGAGTTCACCTACCTCATAGAGGTACTGGGTCAGGCCAAAAACATTAGAACTTGTCAAAAAAGGTGGTGGCCGCTCGTAACCCTCCTGCACTCATATGCATATAACTATAAATATATTCATATATTCATAATCCAATGCATGTATTCCCTGATCCATGAGGGAATACATACATAGGGGAGATATATATATATATATATATATATATATAACTTACGTATATGTGTTTCTGTCCCCTTTCATAGACCAAAAATTCACTAAAACGTCATAATATACCCAAAATTTAGGCGGAAAAGTCCAATGCATGACCAAAAACTATCAGGGACTCACATAAGCCAAATGAAAAAGTAATAAAATAGAATCATACACTACAAAAAATATTTATATCCAAAACACATTATCTCACCCACAACGACTATGGTAAAAATAATTAATCACGCATTAATAAATAATGATTATAGAGAAATAAGAAATCAATAAAATCATAAATTTAAAGTCAGGCATAATGGGATCCTACCTCAAAGGGAAAACCAAGATGAATACTTGGCGCATGACCCTTTTATCGGAAAACAACCAAAAACACACGCAAGGTTCCATGCACTACACCACAAATAATTAGAACCTTAAAAAACCCATCAGACACCACTTAATAAGTGAGAAAACAAACAATAGGCATTTATATATACATTGGATGTCAGCGGCGAACCGAAACAGAGTTAATATGCATCACCTTCAATGTTGGATATCAGAAAATGCAAAAGGAAGACCTGGGGAGGTCCTTGGATTCTCCATTGTGAGTTGTGTAAAGAAGAGGGTACCAGTAGGTGTCTCACACGATGGAGAGGGCACCAGCGGGGTTGTGATGGTGATGTAGGCCATTTCCGGTGAAGGTGGGCGGCCAGAAAGGGGGAATGATGTGAGTTCGGGTTGTCGGGAGTTGGAAGGAGGCCTAAAGTTAGCCTTACGTTGAAGGATGGAGACCTGAGGCGGGCTGGACGCGGCTGCTGAAAAGGTAGAGGGGGCATCTAGATTTTGGTCTGCGAGGGGGCGCAGGACGGAGCAGGGAGGACAGGTGTGGGACGATGGTTGGATGGTGCTTCGGAGGTGGAGCCGCTATGGTTGGACGGTGAAGGAAGGAGTTGCACTGTGCTTCGCATGGAGAGGAGGAGTCAGACAAGCCAGTTGATGAGTTTTTTTAAAATAAGTTTTTTTTAAAATATTTTTTTAAAATAGGTTGGGTTTAAAAAATTTCGAAAATACACCACAAAAGCGGCATCCTAGATGCCTCCTTTCCCCTAAATTAGAAAAAAAATCTATAATTTTTTTATTTTTATTTTTTGTTTTGTTTATATATATATATATAAACAAAAAACAATTTTCAGCAGAATTTATCCGCTATTTAAAATTTAGCACTATTGTCATTACAACAGTCTGGATTCAGACAAAGCTCTCACCCAGGACTCCTTTTTATAAGAGAGCTTACCCTGGAAATCATTCTGCATTTCCGATGTGGGATTCTGGTTCTCTATTTTCTCCATAGAACATTCTGCATTTCCAATGTGGGATTCTATTTCAAGTACGTGACTTTGAAATACTATAAAATATAAACTATAATCCCAATATAAATGAAACTCAAAAAATGGATTAAAAATATAAAAAATAGTTGAAAAAAAATATAATTTCTTAAAAAATGATGATAAAAAATATTTTATAAGCTTTCAAAACCACCTACTTGAAACATAAGAAGTTTCATGTACGTGATTTTGAAATATTATAAATTATAAATTATAAGAACAATATAAATGAAACTTAATACATGGATAAAACATAAAACAAATAGTTGAAAATAAAAAGTATGTCGTAAAAAATATTGATGAAAAATAATTTATAAGCATTCAAAATGGCCAACTTGATACTTAAAAATGTTTCAAGCACGTGACTTTGAAAGCCTATAAAATATAAACAATAAGACCGATATAAATGAAACATAAAACATAGATTAAACATATAACAAATAGTTGAAAATAAAACGAATTTCATAAAAAATGTTCATGAAAAATAATTTATAATCTTTTAAAACCACATACTTGAAACTTAAAAATGATTAAAGTATGTGGTTTTGAAAGACTATAAAATATAAACTATAAGACCGATATAATTTAGATTTATAACATGAATTAAACATATAATAATTTATTTAAATATTAAATTAAAATTATTAATAATTAATTAGTTAATTAGAAATTATTAATAATTAATTATATAATAATTAACCAATTAATTAGTAATATAATTATTCAGTATATAATAGTTTATTAGTTAATTAGTAATATAATTATAAATTATATTTATCCATTATAATTAATAATTAGTAATTATTCAAAATTATTATATAATAATCAATTAGTTAATTGGTAATATAATTATTAATTATACAATAGTTAATTAGTTAATTAGTAATATAATTATAAATTAAAATACCTCATTATAATTATTAATTATTAATTATTCATTATAATTACTAATTATAATTATTCATCATAATTACTAATTATAATTATTAATTATTAATTATTAAATATTAATTTTTTAATTAATAATATAATTATTAATTATAAAACTATTAATTGTATAATAATTAGTTAGTTAATTAGTAATTATTAATAATAAACTATTTAATAAATTATTATTTAATTACTAATATAATTATTAAATTAGTAATATAATTATTAATTATTTAATAATTATTTATTTATTTATAAATATAATTTTTAATTATATAATAATTAATTAGTTGATTAGTAATATAATTATTAACTATATAATTTATAATTATTTAAATTTTGTTTATTAATCACTAATTATCTAATAACTAATTAGTAAATTAGTAATATAATTACTAATTATATAATAGTTAATTAGTTAATTTTTTGAGAAAGATAGCTTCGAGGCCCTTTTTATAATTAGTTAATTAGAAATATAATTAGAAATTATAATTATTCATTATAAATATTAATTAGTATTTATTAAAAACTATAATATAATAAATAATTAGTTATTTGGTAATTTAATTATTAATTATATAATAGGTAATTAGTTAATTATTAATATAATTATTCATTATAATTATTAATTAGTAATTATTAAAAATTATTAAATAATAATTAAGTAGTAAATTAGTAATATAATTATTCTTTATAATTATTCTTTATAATTATTCATTATAACTATTAATTATTAATTATTACTTATTAATTATATAATACATAATTATTTATATAATTATTAATTATATAATTATTAACTATATAATAAATAATTATTTAATTAGTAATATCATTATTAATTATATAAAAATTAATTAGTTCATTATAAATATGATAATTAATTATAATAAGTAATTATAATTATTATTTATTAATTATTAATAATTAATTATGTAAAAATTAATTAGTTAATTAGTAATATTATTATTAATTATATAATAATTAATTAGTAAATTTGTAATATGATTTTTAATTATAATTATTCATTATAATTATTAATTAGTAATTAGTAATATAATTATTCATTATAATTATTCATTATAATTATTCATTATAATTATTAATTATTAATTATATAAAAATTAGTTACTTAATTTGTAATAATATTATTAATTATATAATAATAAATTACTAAAATAGTAATATAATTTTTAATTACATTTATTCATTATAATTATTAATTATTAATTAGTAATTAGTAATTATTAATTAGTAATTACTAATTACTAATTATTAATTATTAATTAGTTAATTAGTGATATAAATATTAATTATAAAAATTCATTATAATTATTAATTAGTAATTATTAATAATTAATTATATAATAGTTAGTTAGTTAATTAGTTATATAATTATTAATTATATAACAATTAATTCATAAATTAGTAATATAATTTTTAATTACATTTATTCATTATAATTATTAATTATTAATTAGTAATTAGTAATTAGTAATTATTAATTATTAATTAGTAATATAAATATTAATTATAGTTATTAATTATAATTATTAATTATTACTTATTAGTTATTAATTATTACTTTTAAATTATTACTTATACAGTAATTATTTATATATTTATTAATATAACCATAAATTATATAATAATTTATTGGTAATTAGTAATCTAATTATTAATTATATAATAGGTAATTAGTTAATTAGTAATATTAATATTAAATATAATATTTATAATTTATAATTAGTAAATATTAATAATTATATATGTCACAATTAATTAGAAAATTAGTAATATTATCATTAATGATATAATAATTAATTAGTATTATAATTATTACATATATAATAATTATTTAGTTAATTAGACATATAATTTATAATTATAACTAAATAATTAGTAATTAGTAATTAGTAATTATTAATTATTTAATTAGTAAAATAAATAGTAATTGTAATTCATTATTATAATTATTAATTAGTAATTAATAATTATTAATAAGTATTTAGTAATTATTAATTAGTTAATTAGTAATATAAATATTCATTATAAATATTCATTATATTATTATTTATTATTTATTAATTATTAATTATTAATTATTACTCATTAATTATTACTTATATAATAATTATTTAGTTAATTATTAATATAACTACTAATTATATAATAATTAATTAGTTAATTAGTAATATAATTATATTTTTTCAATGTCACGTACTTGAAACATTTTTAAGTTTCAAGTATGCGGTTTTGAAAGCTTATAAATTATTTTTCATTAACATTTTTTTGGAAATTACTTTTTTTTAACTATTTCTTATATGTTTAATCAATGGTTAACGTTTCATTTATATTTGTCTTATATTTGATGTTTTAAGGACTTTCCAATTCATGTACTTGAAAAAATTTAATTTTCAAGTAGGAGGTTTTGAAATCTTATAAATTACATTTCATCAATATTTTTTTTGTAAATTCTTTTTGTTTTCCACTATTTATTATATGTTTCATCAATGTTTAATGTTTCAATTATATTCATTTTATAGTTTATATTTTATAGTCTTTCAAATTCACATACTTGAAACATTTTTAAGTTTCATGTAGGTGGTTTTGAAAGGTTATAAATTATTTTTCATCAATATTTATGAGGAATTTTTTTTCAACTATTTATTATATGTTTAATCAATGATTAAAATTTATTTATATTGGCCTTATAGTTTATATTTTTTTGTATTTTAAATTCACGTACTTGAAACAGAATCCCACATCAGAAATGCAGAATGTATTGCGCAGGAAAGGGAGAAGCTTAATCCCACATCAAAAATGAAGAATGAATTCCATGACAAGCCCTCTTATAAGAGGGAGGTCTGGGTAAAGGTTTCTGTCAGAATCTAGACTGATGTAATGGCGGTAGCTTTGGATCTTTAATAGCAGAGAAATTATGCTGAATTTTTTTGTTTTGTTTATATTTATATATAAAAAAAATAATACTAAAAAATAAAAAAAAAATCAAAAAAAAGTTAGGGGAATGGCGGAATCGTGGATGCCACCTTTTACCCGTAGTGTAAAGGCGGCATCGCAGATGCCTCCTTGCCCCCAAAATGCAAAAACGGCATCCCGGATGCCACCTTTCGGGAGAATTTTTTTTTAAAAAATTTACCTAACTGTTTTCTGGAATTTTTTTAAAAAAAACGTAAAAAAAAAACTCTCGGTCGACACAGTTAGGAGGTCGCGTGAACCTCACCTAGATGCAGTGCACCAAGATAAAGGGAGCACGATGCCCCCTAGGGTGTTCCAATTTTTTTTATTAAAAAAATTTCATAATAATAATAATAATAATATAACAATTCAATAATAAAAAACAAAATAATAATTTGTTTTCCTTTCATTTTAAATAACAACAATATTAATAACAATTTAGTAATAACGATAATGTTATTACCTACACATGATATTATTATTTTAAGCATAAATCAACCACACGGTCACCCGGGTGAAATGCATGGTCACCTAGGTAGAATGCACCGCCACCCGAGCATAACGCAAGCTCACCGCTAATAATGAGGTGTTTACAAACCGGCCTGAAACCCATCAATAACATTAATCTTCAAAAAACAATTCAAACCGGGACCAAGAAGAGAGTAAAATAAAGGGCATATGAGGTTGGGTTGTGACCAGAAAAATGGCATTATTACTTGTAAAAGATCATGAATAACAATATTTTACCAAAAAAATAAAGTATTTTTTAACAATAATTATATAATTTACCTTAATGGGATTTCAAGAAAAATAAATCTCGATTGGAATGATATTATGAAATAAACCGTCAAATTGATCATAATGTTGAAGCAAGAATTAATCAATGAATTGATTACGTGTATCAACTGTAAATCCATATATAATATGTGGAAATACATAAATAGATATTCTAATACAATATATACATAATCATGGAATATTAATGAGATTGAAGAAGTGATGTAACACAACGAATATAAATTGAGTTCTGAAATTTCATTAACACTTGGTATCTTTAAGTTCAAATCCCATTAGATGAAATAATTAAAATTGAAACTAAAAATTCCAAGAATAATGAATTATTAATGATATTAAATTTCAATGGGAATTTATATGAACAATATAAAAGAAACAAGGTGCATAATATTATAATATTCCTCATTGGAAAGAAATTGAGATGAAATCCTTTACAGTGTGTTTCTATATTGGTGAAGATCATTTAATACCATATATAATCGTTTTAATAATGTTATTAAAATTTAATAGAAATTTAATAATATTGATAATATAATATATGATCTTATTATAATACCATATAACATGTGTGTTAACAGTCATTCATTATTTTCATGGTTTCGGGTGTTAATTATCATGTTTTTTGTGTATATTTTGACTTTTTATCTTTTTAATTACTACATAGAGCATGGTTTCATAATATACAGAATGTAAACTATGATTTAGATATCATATATATTCAGTATATATTTATTATAATAGTCCATAAAATTACAGGATAGGAAATTAAATTCACAGTTCATGGAGACAGTAGGCCGTACGTACGCATAAATGTTGTTTCTATTTTTGTGCCATAATAAAGGAAAAAATTGTATTATATATATATATATATTAAATAACATTATAATATTTATTTCATATATATTTCATATATTTATTAAAACCATCCATAATACATTCCATGTATAGTGTGAAGGAATCACACCGCATTGAGGAGGCAGTAGTCCAAACCTCCACAAATGATGTTATAATATTCCCATAAAATGGGAAGCATGAATTATGTGTTATATAAAAATAAAAGAAAAATAAATACATTTGAAAAATAATATATATCATATGAAAACAATAAATACATCATTATTCCAATCCATGAATGGTGGTAATTAAAGAACGAACAACATCTATTCGCAAGGTGGTAGTCTATCATAAACAGGAATGATGATTGTGCATCACATTTGATAAAAGTGTGTGAAATTATAGGTCATAAAATTAAAATAACAACACATTATTCTATTTAATATACTTATTTGATTATATAATCCTTATATAAAACTAATTTAAGGGGATGATAATTAAATTAAACAAAAGTTTGCATTGATGAACGTTGCCTATTTTTTGGTTAACTCCTTTTATTTTTAACAAAATATATACATAGTTTTCTTTATTATGAATTTCAGGCTTATATTATGAGGTCATAAATTTTGAGGTCATGTTTGGGAACAATTTAAATAATGAAAATGTCATAATTGTTATGAATAAGTTTGAGGTATGAATTCTTTTTTATAGTTGAGGTGGAGTGAAAGTTTTGAAAATATAAAATTTTAAACACTATTTGGAGATCTCCCTTGCATAATTTTTCTTGAATAATAAAAAATTAAATAAAAGGAATTATAGATACTATATATGGCCATTAAATAGTTTTTTCAAATGTTTCTAGTTAATTTTGGTCTTTATGTTTAAGGTTTCGCCCCTTGTTAAACATGTTTTTATTCTATGATCTATAATTAGTTTTTATCCCTTTCAACAAAACATTAGGTAAAAAATTAATTTGACCCCATTAGAAAATATAAATAATTTGGATTCAAAATATGGAATCCATTTTAGGAAAATTCAATCACATAAGTGGCATAAATTCATATATTATTAGTCATGTAGATGGGACGACAAAGCTGGTTTTCAAAGTATGAATGTTCAAGAGATTGAAATGTTTTTGTATCCAATATAAACCTGAAATTGACTAAAATTAGATATATTGGATTAAAATATTTTAACATTATCTAGATATAATTTAAAACCATTGTATCATATTTTTTTCCAATATAAATAATTAGATGAAAAACAGTTTCCAATTAAAACTCTGTATACTTTACTATTCATCATAAAATGAAACTTCTTAGAAAAATACCAAAAATTAACCATAAGATAATTTTGATGTTAATAATTAAAAAATATTATTCAATTATTAATATTATATTTATATAATTTACAAATTTATTTTTCAAAAATGTGTTCCAATAAAAAGTGGAAAACAATCTTTAAATAAATATAGCTTTTATGCATAGAATTATTTTTTATCATGTAATTGAAATAAAATATATTGGCTGAAAAAAAATATTTTATTGGATAAATAACATATATGTTTCATTAATATAATTATATAGTATTATTTGTTATTATCTATTAGTACAAAACTCATTTGGGAGCATAAAAATAGATTCTTATAAAAACATTTCCATTATATGCAAATGGTATTATTTTAATTTATGATAAATTGATTACCAATTAATTATTTTTATTTTTGTTTAAACCATATATTTTCATTAGTTAGTGAATCCTATTAATAACCTAAAAATTAATGGCCATTTTGTATATTATTAAATTAAAAAATTATATTTTAATAATATCTTATTTTTTGATAAAACTTGGTCAAGTGTGTAACGCATGCTATCAAACCGCATCATTCTTTCGCACAAGGAATGCTAGTTCAGTGTTGTGTGAAATGAAATATATTCAATCGATTTAATTTATTTAAAATAATAAATATGTCGTAATGTATCGGGGTGTTATATTTCATTCTACTCTTCGTGTTGTGAGACAAACACGTTATCAAATACAATGTTCCTATATTATAATTTTGGGGTGTTAAGAAAATTAAATATTCACCGCAGCAATTATTATATTAAGATTTTACAATCAGTCATTCAAAAATATTTTAACAGTAATACAAAGTCAAAAAATTGTTTATTTTTAATATATTTTTTATACCCTTAAAACAATGAATTTTCTTATATAGCACAAGTTTATATCATTGAATCTATATATATATTCGTTTACTTATATAGGAGATGATTAATTTAATAAACCTATATGTAAATGAATAAATACCTTCCCCCCTGAGATTCCTACCATAGGAGTTAATAAATTATTAAGGTGATTGGAAGAATTAATATTTATAATTTCAAAATCAATTTTATTTTATTGATTTCAATTTTACCACTTTTTATAGTCAAAACATAAAAAATCATTGAGCTCACACATCCTAGTCACATATCTATAACATAATATAGAGATCATATAATCATTTTTTAAACTCATTAATTTTCTATTTTACAATAACCAACCAAAACAATTATTTTATAGAACATAAAAAGATGCAGATAATAAGATAAATCCTTAATAGAAACCCCTCCCTATCTAGTTCATTGATTCACCCTATTATATTTTTTACATTAATAGTGAATGAAGTTTCTATAAAAATACTACACCATGAAAATATCTTTGAAACCATATAAATAACATATATGTATTATCTTGACATATATAATTTATGATATTTGACTTCATAAATTCATATATATTTTATTATTTCAATTATTCTTATGATAAATGTAAACATTCATGTGATTTTTTATGACAAAAAAATCACTTAAATTTCCATCCTATGAATCAATTTCTATTTATTCAATGGATTCACCAGCCAACATCTTATCAAGGGTTTTCTCTAACAATATTAATTTTTCTTTCAATTAGTAAGGATTTTTTTTTCTACTATTATAGAATTTATATTATATAATTATTATCATATTTTAATAAATTTTAATGTCATATATGATGATCAAAATTCCAAGGCATCAATAACATAGAATTTAATCTGATAAGTATCATATTTGAAGCTTATATAAAAGGAACTTGTATAAAATTTTATTTACTAAATAGATGAACCATTTAGCTTTCCAATGAAAAAAATTAAAATTTTAAGATTATTTTTTAATCATTATTTTATCATCTATGAACAACACAAATTCCATGATTATATCTTATAGTAAATCACAATATTCCTTGAGTATATATCTATTAAATAGTTTAATGTATAAATCTTTTGTCAATTTGAATTATGAACTAATCTCAAATATATTATTACAGTATCCCAATAATTAGTGTTTCCTAGATATTTATAACAAAATCTCACAAATGGAAAAATAATCTAACTATTATGGTCCACTATATCTAAAATAACTTAAAAATAAAAATCCTTGGATGCCGATTTTTTGAATATCCTTCCCATTTAAAGGATCGAGGTATTAGTAAGTGTTCAAAATTGAAGGAATATGACACATGATATATTAATGGGGATTTTAATATTCTCATAATATTATCTCATTTATTATATTCATTTATTGGAATAATTTAATGGTTTATTTTGTAATCCATATTCATTCCACCATATCAACATGTTCGAGACATATTGTTCTGTTACAGCTTATAAAACACATAACTAATAGTACGAACCAAAAAAAATATAATTATATTTATACATATTTAAATGCATAAAATTTTATGGTATATATAATCAATTCTGTTGAGTGGACCCATTCCACATTGATTATTATTTTTTGATAATTACATAACTTTCTCAGGTATTGTTTATTCTGTTTTATATTATTATCATTATTTATTATGTATTCATTATTATTATAGAATATATCATTTTTGTTTATATTATTATATAGAAAATAATATATTTATATTTATGTGATATTATGCACATTTTATACCATACCTAATAAGATGGAATTTAATTTTACGTATGTTAATTTTAGGTCAACTCTGATACCTTATGCTTTTTGTGGAGTTCAGAAAATATATTACATTTTGAAATTTTCAAAAATGAAATATCTTATGTATGATGAAATATATTATATAAAAAAACTAATTAGTGGTTATAAATTATGTATTAGATAAAATCCTTATATATTTCAAATGTTTATAAATCTTAATAACTCAAAACAATATACATGTAGTGCTTTCAAAAATTCGCTCTTATAAATGATATCTGTTAACAATTTTGTAAAGCATTTTACCTATATATATTATAATGAAATCAAGGATTTAATGTAAAATATTTATTTTTTGAAAATTTAGTTACTCTTATATATTTATGGGATATTATGTAATAAGTAAAAATTTATAAAATTAGAAATGTACAAGAGTCTTTGATATTGAATTATATACTAATATATATTCAGTTTTTACTGTTATGGTTTGAGATTTTGAAATTTTAATATATTAAACTCAATTTAATTATTATTCAAATGTTAAAATTACCCAAAATTTCATATCAAAATTATTCATTAGTTATGGTCATGATGACTCTATATTAAACTTCATAGGAGATTAATTTAAATTATTATAATGAAGATGATGTAAAATATTAGTTAATAGATTTTATTAGTTAATAATTGAAGTATCCCAACAAACATTGATTTATTTATTAATTTTTATATATTTATATATATTATTTTACTTGATTTTTTATTTTCATTTATTTTAAAAGTTTATATTTTTTAGTTACATTACCGGGCACACTATTTGGTGCATGATTAGTATTAACAATGTGGTAGACCCGTACATGAGATCCATATAGAGAAGAATATATTGTTCATTTTTTTGTGTAAACCCTAATGATTACCCTTTTGTAGGGACTTTTCAATTGAATTATGAATTTACACAACTATCCTGTATATGTAGTGTAATACTCTTTGATTTTAAAATAAAACAATGTTCGATAGCATATACAACACACAACATCGAGCTTAAAAGAACCACATAATCTTAACATTTAAATGTTATAATTATAACATTGTCATTGAATTATTGTGTGTGAATAGGATTACAAATATTAGGAAAATTAAATAAAGGTACTTCCCAACAAAAACTTATTTATTAATTCTTCGGTAATAAGCAGTCAATTTTTAGGGAAGTCAATTTATTCTTCAAAAATTATTTTTCATCAAAAAGTTATACTTATTGATTTCCAAGAGATAATATTATATGTAATTTCTCAAATATATATAATTTTATTAATAAATATACATTAAATTTTTGAAATAATGATATAAAATTTAGTTTATGGGCATTTTTTTTGGGTTTTTCTAAAAATATTGATTTTTGAGGGAATAGTGAAAAATTTTGTTTTTTTAAACCTATTTCTTTTCAACCATTTAAAAATGAAAATTTTTAAAAATAATTTCGAAGTAAATTTTTTTATTTAACTTTATTGAATTAAAAAATCAGATCATTTTAATTTTTTTTATAGATTAATTTTTTATAAAATTATTTTTATACTTTAAGGTGATTTTTTTAAAAAAGAAACTATTTTGAATTTACTTTTTCATTTTAATTTTAAATTTTATTATCATACTGATAGAAATTTTATTGTGAAAAATAGTTTCCTTATTTGAACTAAGGAGTTCAAAATTTTGGAAATTAGTCCCTTTTATTTTGATCATTTTGAATATTAACTTTAATATATTTTTATCACCACGGTAAAAGTAATCACCTCAAATTATTATGTTTTGTTATAAATGGTTATTATAAATATACTTTTTCTAATATCATATTATATTTTGAATTTTTATTAATGAAATAATCACCTCAAATTATTATGTTTTCCATACACGACTCTTGTGCAAGCAATAAAAAAATCAAGTAAATGATTGTAAAAATAGTAAAAGTAATATTTTTTCGTTGATTAAAAGTGTAAGAAAAACTATAACTCTATAAATAAAATATTATAAATTTTTGAAATGTTTAAATTATAATTACAATCCTTTAATATTTCTTTCAAAGTCCAATTATGTGAATCTTTTTGAAAATGACATAAATGATTTTTTCTTTTAAATATATTATGTTAAATTATTTAAAAATTATTAACATATATCATGTTGAAAATTATAAAATCTTAATACTATAAAATTAAATCACTTTTTAATTTAATATCCAATTTTTACCTTATAGGTAAAATAATAACCATTGAATATTGAAAAATTCATTTCCAGGGATAAAGTTAAAATTGGCTAACAAAGGGGTTAAACAAAAATATAAGAGTTAAAATGAGAAAAACAATATAAACTTTATTTAATTGTTATGATAATACCATTTAAACAATATATTCATATTAATATCAATTTTTATCCATTTGAAAAGAGTTATAAACATATTATATTATATTATTTCATGTTTTTTATTCAAAAATTGAATTCGTAAACTTTTATAATAAATAATATGTTATTAAATGATATAAAATTTAGAAAAAACTATATATTAAGATTATATAACAGTATATAGTGGAATATATAACCCACAGTCCACCTATGGGTAACTTTTACTTTAATATTAACTTTGTTTACCCCTCATGAGTAAAACATTTGTTATGAGGGTATTTTTCAAAAGGGAAAACGTGGGGTTAAAAAAGATAAGGTTGGAAGAATAAAATAAACCTTTCGAAATTTTTCTGTATGATATTATTTAAACTCATACCCATGTAATATTATAATTAGGTCAGTTTTAATCTATTTAGAAGTGAATAATATTTTAAATTAATTAAATAATTTAATAAATTCAAATAAATCTTACCATTCACTTATAAAATGGAACATCATCTCTTCTTCTGTACACACATCAATATTGATTTGGTTCAAAAAGACCAAATAAAATCTATTCATAATATATATTCACACATTATATACATCATACTTGGGATACAACTTATACATTTGATGGTATAAAGAAAAAGAGGTTGTCCAAAGAAGATGTATTTCTTTAAACTAAAAGTATTTTTTATTATTTATTTTTATACTTAATTATAATAAAATTAAAATATTATGAAATAATAGCACCATTAAATTCCATATATTTAAATATATTCATAACCTATATCCACCTACTATTACATCAAATGGGAAATGAAACTATCATTTGTGTGTACGATAGACTACAACCTTGCAAACCGAGGTAATTAATTTTCAAATACCACCATCCATGGATGATTTTAATGATGGATATAATTAATATATATTATATTAATGAAATATTTATTATTATTAAAATATAATATATTATCTAATTTCTTACCTATTCATCCATTGAAAAGTGATAACGTCATTTGTTCGTATATTTGTACTAGCACCTCCATGAAGCAATCTGATTCGTTTTCTATCACCACATGAAATGGATGATATATATAAGTTTTTTAAGGAATAATATAGTATTTCTGATATAATTAAAATTATATAATGTTAAAATAATACATTCCTTCTATCCATCCAGATCGTGGAAAAATGAAAACAATACACATGTGTACATGCGATATACCATCTCCATAATTGTATCATTGGTCATTTTTCATAGCCATAATTAATGTTTGGTTTTTAAAGTATAATTAATTTATAATTATTATAATTATTTTAAGATTATTATTTTGTATATTATTTAAAAATTAAAATTCTTACCATAGTCAACTTACCAATGTCATTTTGGACAAAAGTCCTGAATATCATCAAAACATATGACATGATCTTAATTGATTATGTGATTTCATATAAAAATTTAATAAATAAACTAAAATAAATAATAAAATTGAAACCATACATTTTAATGTAAATAATTAACATAAATTTATTATTTATGATGATATCGAATATATGTTATGAGTTGGACCAGATGTAAGGGGTTTCAAATCTTAATTTCAATTCGTTGTGTTATACTTTTACTTCATTGACTATGTTTTTCCTTGATTATGGGATAAATACCCTTTTATTTTATTATTTAAAGTCTGTAATTTTTTTATATTTTAAATTTGTTACATATAATAACATAATTTATTAAATTCTAACTCTGATGAGGGGATCATTGCAATGGTTCTATCATCTTACTTTTGTTTTTGTGAGACAAATATCATATTCACCACTTGATTATTTCATGTGTTGTATACACTACCCAATTGATATGGTATATTATGATTCCATTTATATTATTTATTTTTAAATATTCATTTGATGATATTTATTTCATGGGGATTATGATACAAAAATTACCAAAGTGGTATGGATTTATTTCATAATCTCATAATTTTTTTGATTGATAATGATTAAGTCTCTACTTTCAGAAATAAATGTTATTTGTATATTAAAGCCGATATATTGTATTATCCTCTAGTTATGTTTAAAGATTATAATATTTTATTTCTTTTATATAATTAAATTAATCAAGATATCAAATGAAATTTTAAGGAGAGACAATTTTTTGTTATTTGTTCGAGAATATTTTTTTTCTATGTAAATAATTTTCATAAAATTATTTAAAATAATGATTTTAATATTCTCTAATGTTTTTAATGTCAAATTTTATCCATGTATGAAATTCTATAAAAAAAATTCTAATGAATCTTCTTCTCATTTTTTGAATGAGGTTGTTTTGACACTTTATTGAAAATTAGAATAAAATCATTATTTTAATGCAGTCAGTGTGAATGGAATTTCTCACTATGATGAAAACACAATACATTGAATCTTAATTTACAGTTATAAATAGTCATTTTAAATTAAAATATTTATCATAATAATTTATAAATTTTGGTCTTTGAAAAATATATTTCAATGTGAAAATGGAAAATTCTTCATGATTATTTTAAATGATATTTTTATAGTATTTATATTCATCATTGAAAAAATCCATTTTATTCTCCAATGGGGATATGATATAATGATACCATCATTATTATTTATGTGGATGTTTTATTATGAGTTTCAGTGGGGGGATAATATAAATTTTGTATTAAAGGTCTCCCGATACAAATAATTTTTTAATAATGTTTATTGATTATGTTTCGTTGATTATTCATATAATGAATTAATTGGAAATATAGAGGGACATGTGGGGATAAAAATTATATATCCTCTTGATTCGTTGGTAGTTCTCATAGTTAAAATATTTTTCGTATTTGGTTGAGAAAATATCTATTTATATAATATTCCTTCGAATGAGGCCTTTACATTAAGTTTATGATGTCCAACATTATGCATTCCATAATTATGAAATCAGTTATTTAAGTCCCTATCATTATTTGATTAGTTATGAAATTAATTTTAATGATTAAACTCATGGGATTAAGTATATTGAATTTTTTAATCATCATTTATTCATTCCGCATTACTCTTTATTCTCAAGTTATTTATTAACTGGAATTTGTTTCTAGTAATTTACATTTCCATGTGGATTGTTCCTTTTTAACTCAAGATATATGCATATCATTACTAATAATTTTATCCCACCCCTTATTTTTTCATTCATATGGATGTGAAGAATGCGTATTTAGACGAGTTCAATGATGTGGGATATTTACATTCATTATGTTCCATTTTTATATTTCCCAATGTAATGTAAAATTTAGTTACATGCCTAGTTTACCATGAAAAAAAACTATTTCATCCTTTTGGATGTGATATATTGTATCATATTACATTATAAAAATGTAACCAAAAACTTTGGGATATTCGTATTATTGTATTTATAGATTTTATCAGATGAAGGATAATATAAAGCTTGTGATTAAGATTAAGGAAAAAATAGATTGGGGAACATAACCTTATTATTAACATTGAGTATTTATTTATGTATAGGATAACATATTAAAATTTTATTATAGTTTATATTATGTATTTTTCCTAGAAAAACACCCCATTCAGGATACCATAAGTTGATTTGTTATTGGAATAGATGAATCATGGGGTAATAACTCAAAAAAAAAGGTTTTCGATTATATCTCAACCATCATTCTGGTCCACAATGAGTATTCAGTTATTACACACCTATTTTGGCACTACCAAGGGGATATTCTTGTTTTAATACTAATTTTCTATATAAACCCTTATTATGAATTAGAGAATATAACCTATAGAAATATATGATCATTTATTTTAAGGTAAAAAATGTCAATTAAGAATACTTTATTTTTGTGGTAAAAATAAGTTGTGTAAATAAAATATAGGTTAAAATGTGATTTACGATTTTATGTTATTTTTGAGTATGATAATAATATTTTTAGAATAATTATATATATTAAGTTAGTATTGATTTAGATAAAGGACATAACATTAGTAATGCAACCATCAGTTACATCCGGCAAGGATGCAGTGCCTGATCCAACAACCGAAGGGTGAAAATGATGAACTACTTACCACTAGTAAACATGATATATTGGTTAGTATGAAGTAATTTTTACTCAAAAAGATGTAAAAACATTATGTTTATTCGGGAGATGTATTATTAGATCAAATAATATATATTTTTTATTATTATTGAGGTAATTGATGAAATTTTAGGAGATATTATATTTTGTTGAGGTGTATATAACCATTTGGTATAATGTAAAGGAATTTTTTTTGGAATAATACTACTACATTTTTTAAAAGTAATCTTATGTTTTTGAGATAATTTTTATTTTAAAATTTTCATCAAATTTGTGGCTATTTGGGTTATTTTGGATATATAGTTATTTATTTATGGAATGGTCTATATTATATTAATTGTATTACTATTTAATATCAGAGATTAATGTAATATTTATTTGTATCATGGTTTTTTAATTT
The DNA here is from genome assembly GCA_963277665.1 of Viscum album. Classification (NCBI taxonomy): domain Eukaryota; kingdom Viridiplantae; phylum Streptophyta; class Magnoliopsida; order Santalales; family Viscaceae; genus Viscum; species Viscum album. The sequence goes on from OY728125.1 coordinate 932,246,802, forward strand.
TTATAATTTTATAACATAGTGTGAACTATTTTTCATTTAATAATAATAGGAGGCTTATGATGTTATTCTTTTGTGTATTGTCGGATCCAATTGAAGTTGATTTTAGTGAATGAGGCATAACAAAGTCATCTTGAATACAAATCGTTTGGAAAAAAATATAAGATTTTAGTTGAAATTGATTCATGGATGAAATTATAATTTCAATTATGTATATTTACCTATCATATGAGTATGTATTGTAAGTGAATTCTAGAAAACCAATAAAAGAATCATGAAAAAAATGTTTTTTATTAACTAAATTTAAAATGAAATGATATTATTTTCACACCACTTTACTTTTCCGTTTTATGGTCATCAGCATTCCAATGATAATTCAATTTCATATGATCAATAATGTATGTCACTCTACATCATTATTTGAACATTACACCATGTTCATATGTTCACTACAAAAAATGGTTCTTATACATGGAATCCATGTTATGTGTTATCCAAGATGACCATTGTATTTACCTTTCAATATTTTAAGAGAAATTTTTATTAACCCTTATTTAATGAGTTCTTTTAGAAAAAAAATTCAAATGTAAAAACCTTCATTACCAAGATCAATTTCAAATTACAGGGATAAAATTTATTAAATGGTGAATAATTTAGGACCCTGATATTTTTAGAGAACACTATGTTCAATAAAGTATTCACCATAAAACACCGAGCAAAAAGAAACCAAAAAATATTATTATTTAAATGCTATACTTATAAATGAGCCATTGATTTCATAGGTATGAATATGACTAATTGTATTATGAATAACATATAAAGGTCACAGTCAATACAAATTTTTTGATTGATGTTATGGTATAATCAATGAATTATTAACATAAATTTTATCCATAAAAAATATTCATTCTTCAAAAATGTTTTATTTATTTATTTTTACAAGAGAATATTTTTTTTATTTTTCGAAATTATTGATATTTTATTTAATAAAAATAATATCATTTATTAAATCAACATATCAAAATTATATTACTTTCAACATTGGTTATCCTTTGAATGGTTTTTTTACAATGAATAGTGAAAAATATATTATTTTTTAAATGCTATACTTTTTCAAGAATTTATTATATTAGTCTTTTTAAAATTGTTTAAAAGTAATATTAGTTCTTTTATATTATTAAACAATTAATTTTTCTAATTGGGATAAATTTTTCTGTTGAATTTGTTATAAAACTATTTTACTCAAAATTGTATTTTAAAAAATCTTTTCATGTAATTTTGTGTTTTTACCTTCAATTAATATTTTTTTAATATAAAAATTTAATTTTAAAAAATGGATTCTTTATTTGGAGATATGTGTTTCAAATTTTGGAAATAGGTCTTGTTTATTTTGGTCATTGTAAATAGTTACCATAGTAAATTTTTATGACCACGCTAAGCTGAAAATGCATTATTTCGCGACAAAACTAATGAATAAAGGCTTAAAATTCATTAAAACGCTTTGATTTATTCCATTTTTTAGACTATTTCATCCATAATCATCAAATATTTAAAATAAGTCCTTTTCCATTTAACATCGATTTTGATATTGATAATATTTAAGTAACATATAAAGTCAAATATGTGACTTTCTAAATTTTAATATCTATAATGGTTTTTGAGAATGATAATAAATTTTTGTTCTCTTTTAATTTTTAATTTAAAATAATTTTTTTTATCAAAGTAATTTTTTTGATGAAATAATTAAAATAAATTATTAGGTAGTGTTGATATAGCTCTAATGCATGTGGTAAAAAAATAAATTAATTATTTTTATAAATTTTTAAATGAATTTTACTTATATAATTTAAAGTGTATCATGAATTTTTAAGATTACCATACTTAAACATAAAATTGGATAACCAATGGGTTAAACCAAAAGATAAGGAGTTAAATGATATCTAAACTTGTATAAACTTTATTTGAATATTATATTAAGACCATTAAACCCTTATCATTGAATTTGTTTAATTTTAAAATAATTTTACATATGTTAGTCACATATTATATTATATTTTTTAATGTATTTTTAAAAATGACATTAATGATATTTTACAATAAATAATACTTTATTAATAAATTTAAATTATTAAAAAAATCCATCTTTCCCCAATGGAATGGAATATGGTCTCTAATATCTCCCATGATCTATTTATGGGTTTATTTTCATTTAATATTAATTTTTTTCCTTAAGAGTAGAAATTTATGTTATCATAGTAATTATCATAAAGGTTAATAGAGGGATAAAAAACGACAATGGTTAAAAAATCAATTAAAAATGAAAAAAATTATTGGATGAAACTATTTCCACTCATCCTTATCTTGTATTTTATTTATATCAATTTTTATCCACTTCTAAATGAAAAATAATTTATATTAATTTGATAATTTATGAAATTCATTGAATTCCCTTCTATCACTTATTAAAGAGAACCCCCTCTCATATTCTATCAACTCATAAAGAGTCATTTTTGGTAGATTTCTTACTAAATAACGTTTTAGAATCCATTACCCCATTATATATGTATTAGTTTGGGTTTAGTTTTAACCTTTCGAGATTTAGGTGTAAACAAAAAGAGGTTGTTCTATGTATATTTAAAAAATTTAGTTGATTTTTTTTTTCTTATTATATGTCCATGAAATCTCCAAAAAACAATATTAAGTAATAACACTTTTTCATTTCATATAATAGTATTTTTTTAATTTAATTTCATTACCAAAACCCATCTCATCATCCATAAAAAGGTAAATGAAACCATTATTCGAGTTTATGGAAGACTACCGCCTCATGAACAGATGTAATTTATTTTCCATCACTGCCACTCGTGGAAAGTTATAATGTGGAATTTAAAGTATATAATTGATATTATTAACATGTTTATCATTATAAAAATGTTAAAATATCCTCTAATTTCATACATATTCATTCATTAACAAATTATAACATCCTTCGTGTGTACATGTAGACTACCAGCTCTACAATGTGATATGATTCATTTTCCATCACCAAATCACATGAATGAAATATATAATTTTATTTAAATGAATACTATTTTATTTTTTATATAATTATAATTTTATAAATACAAAATAATACATACATTAATTCCATAATTCTTTTTGGAAAATGAAAACGTTACTCATGTGTGTGTACGGCGTACCGTCTCCTTGAATGTAATGTTGTTAATTTTCATAACCACATTTCACACTTCGTATTAAAAGTATAATTGGAATATAAAAATTAAAATTATTTCATGATAATTATTATTTATTTTATGTAATAGTGTTCCCTTTTACTTAAGATATCCTACCCAAGTCATTTTGGACATCTTAACTGAATACATTAATAACACTTTATGTAAACATAATTGGAAAATTAATTAAATATAACATAATAATAAAAAATGAGATAAGTGATAAAAATTAAAAGTTTCATCACAAATTAAATAATTAACATGTATTTATTATTTTGTAATTTTAATATCAAACATGATGTGTTGGACCTTGGGTAACATGTTTCATAACTCAAATTCAATTCATTGGTGTATATGTCTACTTTATTAAATAAGTAGTCCATGACTTTGTATGAAATTAACTCTGACTATATTATACTATATTTATACTTTTTTGGATTTATGTTTGTTACATATAATCACTTCATTCATTACATTCTCAATCCAATTCCCCGATCTTTGAAATGGGTCACTCATCCCACATTTGTTTCCATGAGAAATATGTTGTAATCTCCAATTTTTTCTATCATGGGTGTCTATACTATCCCTTTGATATGATATATCATTATTCTATTTATATTAAAGGTATTTAATGATTCATATGATGATATTTATTTCATAGTGATTAAGATTTCAATATTACCCAATATGTATAGGTTTATTTCATAATGTCATCATTATTCGACATTGATTATGTTTTTGTCAGAAATAGGTTTTACATTGTCATTCTATTTTAAAGAGAAAATATTTTCTTCTCATATGGTTATTTTTTAAATTATAAAATTTAGTTTCATTTCCCACTTTCAATAAAACGAGATATTGAAAGAATTGTTTTAATGAAAACCATATTTGTATTGTATTCGTTGGGAATTTTGTTTTTTCCATGCCCTTATTTTCCAAAAAAATGTTTTAATTTTTTAATATTATACAATGATTTTCAAATTTCATTTTTACCCATGTTTAACATTCTATTAACTTGTTTCAAATAAATCTACTTATTATTTTCTTAATAAGATTCTTTTTAACTTTTTACCAAAAATGTGACTGGAATATATGTTTTCATGTACTTAAAATGAATAGAATTTCCTACCATCCTAACAACTCAATTATTTAAAGATTCCATTAATAAATTCCTTGGTTATTTTCAAAGAAAATGTTTTTACTGGAATTCTGAAAAAAATTGTTTTCAAAAGTGAATTTCAAATTCAAATTTGTATTTTCCTCAAGAATTATTTTAATGATACCTTTATGGTATTTATACTCATTAATTTTAAAAAAACATCTTATTCTCTATTATGTATATATTTTAATGAAAAAATATATGTATTTTTCTCTCGATGGTTTATGATATATTTTACTATAGAAATTATTGACATTCCATAATCTATTTCTTCCTATTCAAAAGGTTTTTGAAGTTGGAATGTTGATTAAGTTGTATTTTTATTTATATGATAATTTCATTGGACATATTAAGTTACCGATGATGTTAGGACTAATATAGAACAATTATTAATCTATAGGTCTCATTAGACAAACTACATTGGGTATTTGGATGAGGTATTAACCATTTTTTTATGATTTATTAGCACAAGGCCCTGACTATATGTTTATGAGGTATGTCATTATACTTTACATCATTAAGAGAATAGTTATTGATGTCAATGTGATTATTTTATGAGTTATGACATTCATGGATGTGATTCAATCTCATGTAATTATTTATATTATATTTTTTAGTCATCATTTATTCCTACCATATTATTATTCATTGTCACATTAATGATTAAATCAAATGTGTTTTCAGTTAGTTACAATTACATATTGATTACTCCTTTAATACTCAGTATAAATTTCCCTTTTTGAATACCCTTACTCATATTTTGATCTCTCCCTTTATCTATTATTCTTTCTCAACAATTTTAAGGACTAATCTTTCAATGAGATTATAGATCCATATTATCTACATTATCTATGTTGTATTTTAGTGTCATCAAATGTAATAAGATATTAATGTTTGTGTATTATCAATACTAAGACTAATAAATTATTTCGTCATTTGGGATGTGATCAATTTTATCTTATGAAAATATAATAATGTAACCAGTAGATATGGGGTACTTGGGTTGGGGTATTTATAGGTAGTGAACTATTAGAAGGATATCAACTATAATTACCCTACTGTGAAGATTTTAATGTTCATGGTTTTGAAATGGTTATAAAAAATAGTTCAACAACGATATGAGAACATTTAGTAATTTTGAGTAGGGATTCCCATGGTTATAACATAGTTTCTTGAACTATGAAGTCTTCCCATACTTTTAAAATCATTATTTTTGTAAAATACTGAACAGAATATAAAACCACTAATTGACACAAAACTATCCCTACTCAAATGAATGAATTAATGGTGAGATAATAGATATTATTACCTCCCTCCATGTAGACAATAATCCCTATGCACAATGAATTATTTTATTTCTTATTATTTTAAGTAACATTATTTTATTCACCTACTTTATTTTCATGGTTTCAACTCCTTTCATTCATTTCTATATTATGGGATTAGTCGTAGGTGAGGGATGACCATAGTCCCCGGATTAATGTAAATTTTTAATATGAGTATTGTATCTCGACATATCTAATTCCCATATTTTAGGGTTTTTCTGTAACCATGGACCGTTTAAAGTATATTGCTTTAGTCATATCCACTATTTGGTTTCTAAGGAATTTTGTTCTGTTATTGGTGTTTCATTAAATTCAAAAAATAATTCTATGAATATTTTTTATGAAATGTATTTTTATTAATTTTAATATTTATATAATATTTTAATTATGGTTATGAGTTATTTGATGGATTTAATTAATATTAATCTTGTATTTTGGTAGGTATTATTTTAAAATATTATGTCCTTTTTTATAATGGAATTGAATTAGGACTTCAAATTTATAATTCTTTAATGTATTGTGGATATGTGTGCCACATGATTGGGGTTTTATTTAGGATATTTATCTATAAATTGGAAGTGATGTTTTCGTTTAAATTTTTATTTCAAATTAGATTTTCAAATTAGTATTTTATAATTAGAAGACTAAGGAACAATTTTTTATTTGAATGGAAAATTTTTTAAGTGACATAACATTATAAATGTTTTTCAAAGGTAATTTAAAATTATAATTACAATTTCAATAAAATACATAGTTGAAAACATTTCAATGGTTTTCTCAAATGAATTGTACCATAATGTATACCCATTTTTTTATTGTTTGTTCACGATGTTAAATGGTTTTATTAAAATGGCTTTATCATTGGTTTTTGATGAATGTGGAATGAGGTTTTGTTATTAGGATATATTTATTTTTATTGATACTTAATTTGATTATCTATAATACTATATTTAACATCTATGTAGACTACATTAATCATAGTGAGTGAATAAATACAATAAATATTTATTTATTTTTTAGATATACTTGATCAAATATGGTATTGGATTTGATAGGGGAGTGACACTAGTGATTATTTGGTAGATAAAATAATTGGTTATAAACATTTTAATGAAGCAATAGTTCCACGGATATTCTAAAAAAATACATATATGGAAACCTTTTGGGATACTTAACAATTTCCCATGACTATTTTTTTATTGATTTCAGCTACTGGTTTCATTTCTATTACACTTTACTTATATTATTCCCTAATATATACCTCCACTAGTTCCACACTTCTTTTATAACTTCTTCTTCTGATAATTTGATTAATTTAAGAAGTCATGTTTCCAATTTGTTTTATATTGAGTTACTTTGGTGTGGGTTAGGGTATTTTTTAAATGATGATTTGAAAAGGGGTATTTTGAAAAGAAAAATTATTGATGAAAATTTTGTAATTGTTTCATATAACATATTTTGGCATTAAAATACCTGTTTTGAGAAAGTGATCATTATTTTTATAGTTAATTAATTAAAATATATTTTATGCATTTATTTTAAATATACATATATTTTCTATTTTTTAAATTGAAATTTTTAGACTCTATTGGGATTACCATATTTCTTGATATAATAACTCCATACTTCTGTGACTCAACATTGATAATACGCAACATGTTTTGTGGGATTTAGTTTAGTTCATTCTTACTCAAGGAATGAGTTGGTTTGAGAATATATGTTAACCTCAGAAGTCATATTTTAATTTCAATATGAGTTTTTTTTAGAAGTATTTTGAATGAAGACCTCATGTATATTGAATGTTTTATTTCTGTAGATTTATTATTTTTTTTATCATGGGTATTATGTTTATATGATTCATTAATGTTTATGTTTATATACAATTTTTATCATCTTATATTAGGTTTTACATAGATCTTCAATATAAATATTTCACACTAAACAACTTAGTGAATTATTCAAGTCTTTTATTATTTATTGGGAGAAATCTTTCCCATGAGAACACATATAATTCATTAGATGTTTTCACCAGGTAAGGGTGATTGGGAATGACTTGTGTGTTACATGGGAAATTTTAGCTACCCAAATTATGTGTGAGAAAGGTTTTATTCATGAAAATTTAGAATACCATTAGATATTGATGATTCTAAATTCATGGGAAATAATTTAATGTATTGGGGCATACACTATATTTTAAAAGTAGTGTATCTTCAAAAATAAATTATTAATTTTACATATGAAGCCACTAATACTGAATTATCTATCTTTATTCAAGATTTAATTACCAATAGAATGCAATGATTGATAAGTTGGGTGTGGATAATCAAATTCATATTGATTTTAATTTCAAAAATTAGTATTTTTCTGATGATTTTAACGATTATATAAATGTTTTAAATTTTAATTATTAGGGATAATTTAATGATAATTTTAAATTTTACTTGGATTATTATAACTATATTTTATATTTATGTTATATATTTAAGGAAACAAACTTAAGAAGTTATCATTTTCACTTAATATTATTTTAGAGAATATTCAAAAGAAATTATTGATTCAAGAAACATATATATAATGGATAAGCCATCCACGAAGTTTTACACATAAATTATTAAATTAATTTGTTATAAGAACTAAAAATTTGAAGATCTAAATTCTTTATAATACTCATTTTTAGTTTTACCATAGATAATTATTTTGATAATTCAAAATTGTCCACGGATCACTTTTTGTACACAATCACCATATCTTCAACATTTCGTTTTGTTAAATATTTTTTTTCATTTATTTATATTTAATTCCATTGTTATTTTTTTATGAAGTTGAAAAAAACTCACAAAAAGGTTATACAATAATAAAAATGTACCATATTAGTTTTAATAGAAATACCAAAAATAAATGTCACGGGTTCTGTAAAACCAATCTAAATTATAAAATATAGATTTTTACTACTCCTAAAAATGTTCGTGTTTGTTCTAAAACATTTAAAAATAATAGGTTTGGTATGAACTTATGTAAAATGATATATCATGTGGATATTCACTCTCTTGGGATGAGAGTGCGAATAGAATAAGTTATATTGTTTCAATGAATCTATTATAAATATGTTATTATCTTTCATTTATCTTTTCTAGTTTTACTCTTTACATATCCACTAGTTCATTCTTTTAATTATTGAATATCATTATCCACCATATTTTTTTTAATGTTTAGGTTACATTGATTGTATTAAGTTTTATGATTCACCCCTCTTGTATTTTACTTAATCTATAAGTTGGGAACTAATGATTTATATTATTGTAGGATCCTGTTTTTTGATGTACATTTTCCCTATTTACTAATATTTTAGTGAATATTTTATATTTTGGGATAATTTTTCTCCTAGTCCTTAAAATTAATATGGGAAAGATATTTTTTTAATTATTTATATTTTAGAGCTGATTGATATTTTGAATACACTATGACCACTATATTTTAAAATAAATTCTTGTGGATATTGGTAGGAAAAATTGATTTAGTACTTTGGATTTGGGTTACACCATTATTTTATGAATTATAATTTATATTTGGATTCATTAGATCACCATGATGGGATAATTCATATGGTTAAATAGAATATAATATAGAATAATGATATAGGAATTATTCATTTCCTGAATATGTTTTTCAAAACATATTTAGGCTTTGGAATATACCATGATAATTTTCATAGAATGATGTATTTTTTCTAGGTGAATGGATAATGAATATAATGTTGTTTATAAGAATCACTATGTGAGATTGTGTTTTGTAAAAATAAAACCATGGTGACTTGAATATTAGTGTATGTAACCTTTCAACTATTTGAAACATGAATAAGTTATTCAGGCCCTAAATAGTTTTTCCTATAATATTTTAATTCATCAAGAACTGGTAAATCTTCATACATTTTTTTCTTTTTTTAAACATTCGGGGCATCATGAGGACATTTTCGATGATATATTATATCTAGAATTGTATAATAAGAGATCATTAGGAATTTGATTATGGAAACCAAATGTTATTATCTAATTCTTCCTTATCATATCCAATATATTTAGTTCTTCATGAACTCAATCATAGACTGGTTTTGATACCTGGATCTATGGGTTTGTATATGATTTAATAAGATCCCCTTGGTATCTAATTATTTAATAGAAGAAACAAGGGAGATCAATGGAATCATATGATATCCTATGTTCCAAAGATATTTTATATAGGTGGATTCCCTCTAAATATACTATTCTAGAACATGATGGATTATTCTTTTTTAAAATTTTTTCTTATAGTGTTGGAATCCTCATGAGAAATTGATATGGAAAATCTTTATTTTGATATGATATAAAAGTGGATGGTTTGAATGATGGAAACAAAGTTTACTACTAAAGAATCTAAATGAAATTTTTGGTTAAATAAATTTTTTAATAGGTATCTTGTCATAATTATGTTTTCTTGAGTTCATTTTCAAAATAGGATGGAATATGGGAATGAAATTACCCCCATCAATGTGTGTAATATATGGGCATGTAAGTACCCCCAATAAAGTGGTGCACCCTGATATAGCTTCGAAAAGGGATGATTAACCAATCATAAAAATATAAAGAAAAATTGATGATATTTATGTGTGTATGTGTCAGTGTGATCATGGGTTTGTTATTCTGATTAATAAAAAATGGGTTAAAATAATTTATGTCTAATTTTCCTGGAAACTGGTTTTTATCTTACTCAATTTTTTTATCTATTTCTATTCTATTTAATATTAAATATTCTAACTTGTTCATATCCAAGTTTCATGTCTTGGTAGGTATTGAAAGATTAAATACTGAGTGATATAATCCTCCAATTATTAGGAACATTAGTTTATTTAAAAACTACATTTATCAAGATACATAGAAGGATCATGTTTTATCCTTCACGAGAGGTGTTATTTGATGTCGTTGACCTAGTTTCTAGCGAAGGCGCTTAAAATGTCTACATTAGGTTCTATATTAGTTCCACATTAGTTCAAGATCATTAAATTTTTTATTCATCAGATAATAATGTTGATATTTTCCATTTTTACTCTGATATGATTTTTTTGGTTATTTTATTGATATGTATGATCTCTTATATCCAGACATGGATTATAAGATATCTTCTTACCATAGTGGATATATTCTGAGATTTCATTCCCAACCATTTCTTTGGGATACCACCATAGAAGAAAATTAAATTTTCTATCAATATAATTTTATGAATAGGATATATTTCATTACTATCTTATATAATGGCCCTGGTTGAGTTGTGATAGTTAAATATTCAAAGAGACGATTTGGAAATTAAAGGATTCATCAGACCATATACATCACCCTGTGTTTCACTAATTTATTTCATATATAAGAGATAAAAATCACTTAGGATATTTGTTGATTATAATAAAATTAATCAAGTCATAATTTAAAATTAGTGTCCTCTTCCATGAATCAGTGACATGTTTGATCTACTAAATTGAGTCATGTGGTTCTCTTTGATAAATCTACTGTCATTGTACCATAAGCATATAGTCAAAACAAAGGATATTCCAAGGAAAACGTTTCATAGCCTCAATTTCCATTATTAACAAGTCATCATGCTATTTTTTATGAATGAACCAATATTCTTCATGTCCTTGATAAACCATATCATCAATGAGTACACCAAATCACATTTTGGTTGTATTTATTTCTGATATTTTAGTTACTCTTCAAGCAGAAACGCCATAAGGGGAACATGGAAATTATATTGATAACATTTTGGGAATATAATTAATGTGATATTCTTGCTATGTGAAACATCTAGACACAATAATTTAATTTCCTCTATCTTATATTTTTCAATAAGGAATATAAATTGGCCTAGTAAAAATTTAATTATTAATCTCTTGGAAGTCATGAAAGAATATTTTTTATATATATAGTTTTATATGATTAACTGAATATTATAGTCTCTTTGTTCAGTTTTTTTAAGAAATTATTCTTCAATTAATAATCTAGAAAATGGTTGTTCCATTCATATATAATTATTAATCTCAAAAAAATTATAGACCATAAAATTCATCACACGTTAGCACCAATCCTAGTATTTCTTGAACTGTGTTCTGGACTATGTGGTATATTGTGATGTATCTAGATTGATTAATCCTCTTCCTCTTATATAAGGATATTATATAGTATAATATCATTCAATTAATTTTTTGTTGCATGTGAACAACTATCATACACATTACCTAGAATTAGTTATGGAATTCTATGCCTTAAAGACTTGTTTACATTACCTATTTGGAAAAACATTATAATATTTCACTAAACATAAGAGTCTAAAATACACAATTTCACATTATGACATAAACATAAGGAAATGAATATTGATGGAGACACTTTAGATTCTTGATTTGAACTTGGTATGCACACAATGAAAAGAAAATTCTATAGAATATTTGTTAATTCACAAATATTATAGCAAAGTGGTCCATGATTCTATTAAATAATGGATGATAATTAGTATAATATATTATATAAATATATATGGAACCACAAAAAATTATAATTAAATCATCACTTTTTAATTTTATTCCTAACATGATAGATTTTGCAAAATATATCAAATATCATATCCTAATTTTATCACCATTAGGTCAAAAAAATGGATGGGAGAATTCTTCAAGATAGATAGAGGATGAAAAATCATTTTTTATGATTTAAAAAATGATTTATAATTATTCAGTGCTTTTATGAATATAATATTTCTACATATCTCAATTTGAAAATGAATATTCATTTGGGTATTTAGAAAATTTACAACGTGATGAAATAAAATTTATGTTGGTCAGGTATGAGTTGTAATGTTTTAGATTATGCGATGAAGTGAGTAACTTTTCAATTGGTAAAATAATACCTCAACAACCAATTAGTATGATGCAGTTAATTTCAAAACCATAATGGATGTGAGAAAAGATTAAAATGGATTGTTTTATAAGACTGTTGAAAATGTTTCGGAATGAATTATGCAATTTGGGTGATTTTGGAATTACTGGCCATTTTAGTACACATTGTCACTATTATATATTACTACATGGTGGGGATTTGAGAATGTTCTATGTTCAGGAAGTGGTCAAGTTACATTATGTCTTACTTTTGATTTTATCTAACAGATATCCCTGATTTACTTCACGATTCTGAAGTTCATTACAATATGATATTAAAAGTCAAATAAACATGAGAACACCATGTCATCTATAGATGAATGTTTTGTCAGAATGCACTATTTATAAATTAGAATTTATATTATAGTCTTGTGTCGGGGTCATCAGTATCTATAGGGAAGAACATATATTATTGGTGGAGTTATCCTATAATATCAACTATCACGTGATAAAAAATTATCCATGTTTGTTTATTTATATTGATATATTTTTAATTATATTTTCTTTGTGTGGTAATATAAGAAACATCACTGATTTGACAAAAGTATTTCCCATGAGGCTACAAAGATGATCAAGATGATCAAGAAGAATATGGATGGGGATCAAAGATAATAATAATCATATGGAAAAAATCATTTTCGATCAATATATTTCAATATGGGTAACTATATCTTCTTCCAAATGTCACTGAGACTTGTATATTGATAATTTTTGGAAATGTTATGTTATCAACTAAGTATGCGGGACCATAAGATGTTGTTGAATGGATAGTTACTATTTCATGTCGGTGATCCTCGCAACCTATATTCAGTAATATTAATAACACATTCCATGTTTTTCAATAGAAGAAGTGTCACCCTGATCCTAGTCATGTGATTTTTTGGGATCATGTTACTCCTGGTTCAATTACAGTATTTATCAATGAAATGGTGTATAATATCAATATATAGTAAAAAACACTACAAGGGATATCTATTTTCATGGTGTGATTTTTAAAAAGGCATGGTCAATATCAATGGAATTCATGGGAATGAGAATAGTCTATGTATGAGTAATAGCCTAATATGTTCAAGTGAAACATGGGTATCCAACTTCTCAACGATGGAAAGGCCAATTGTGGGGAGAATGTAAAACCTCTTGGTTTGTGGTACATCATTGTTTAATGATTTTTATTTTATGTTTGGAGTCATGGTAGTACCTTGCTATAAAATAATATAGGATTAAAAATTATATAATCTGAAATACATCCATAAGAATTATTCCCATAATGAATGTGTTATTCATGACATGAATAAGTCTGAGGAAGATATAGTAATAATTTTTATAATGCGATATATTTTTTATAGGGAGAATGGATGAGTAATATCATTATGTGAGACACCATTACGGAATAAGATGTTTTTTAAGAATAATAAAATTGAGGCGTTATGAATATTAGCGTAAGTGACCTATATACTTTTTATTATTTTAAGAAAAATCAGTATCATAGATAATTTGTGTCCACATAATTCTAATCCACCTATCACTGGTAAATATGAACATAATTTCTCTTTCCTTGCTATCTATGTCCGTAGAATCCTTAAAGGATTTATAGTGATTTTTGATGTCCATACTCAGATTCCAATGAATCATTAAGTGTTTGATTGTGGAAATAAAAGTTTAGCATATTTTCTTACTTCTAATCTTTTTTCTCTTTTGTTCACATTAAATATAACTATAGATCCGTATTGATACCTAGATCTATGGGTTATTATATGTTTTCACAAGATCCTCTTTTGATTTAAGAGTGGAACAAAATTAAGAAGTGAGATCAGTCGATTCATCTTAGATCATTTGTTCTAAATACATATCATGTTGGTAGCTTCACTTCCATCTATTGTTTCAAAGGATTATTTTATGAGACTTTATAAATTTATTTTTTATGTTATTGGAGATATGTTATGAAATTTATTTTTAAAATCCCTTTTATGTGATTTTAAAAGGATTTTTTAAAGAAGGAATAAATATTTATTTCATAAGTAGATTAATGTAGTTTTTAGTAATGTAAATTTTTTAATTTCTATTTGGGAATAATTGATTTGGTGTGAGTTCATGACTGAAATGGGATAAAATAAGCATGTGAAGGTACCTCAGTAAATTTAGGAATGATAGGGGAATGAATGTAACCCCATTAAAGAGGTTCCCCAAGAGATATTTTGGGGATATTATGACTCAGCACTCCTCAGTATACATATTCCATTGTTGACATTAATGTGTGGGTGTAAACATTGGGTGGTTATTCCATGTAATATTTAATTAGATAAAATCATTGTTTATTATTTTCCATGGAATATGTTTATATATTGTCTCATTTTTTTATCAACATATCTTCTATTTTATATAACATTTAATAAATTTTTCTTTCAATAATATAATTTGTTGGGAAGTATTTGGGGGTTAACTACTAAGAGATATAGTCAACCCCTATATGGTAAAATTGATGAATTTTTATATTTTTTTACCAGGATATAAAAAAGGGGAAATTTTCATTCTTCACAAGTGGTGTTCTATGACATCATAGATATGGATTCTAGAGAAATAACTAGATACTTCCAATAACATTTTCTATATTGGTTCCACTTTGTTTCTATATTCTTTTCATTTTGGATTCTTAGCCTTGAACTCATGATTCATTTTCAATTTTTACTCTATTATGTTTCATTTGGTAATTTTATTAAGTTGTATTATAACCACCATTTCGTTTCAGAGCATTAACATTACATAACTTTTTTGGAATACATAATCATAATAAAAAAAGATTCCCAAAGACCATAATTGGTCAACTTCCTTTGGAAACATATAAACATAAAAAATGTTACATGAGCGAGCTACATTATCTCCTAATAGGTTATCCAAGACTATCACCCCTCATATACTAATCATAGAAAAAATATAGCTTCATTAGCTGGGGAATGAAACAGAAATAGGGGTGATATTAGATTCCCATTTAGGGTAAAAAGGGAGACATGTAAGTATAATCATGAATATAAGGGTGTGATAACATGATCATGAAAATAGAATATCATACCCCACATATCAAAGATCATAAACAAAAGTAATGGAATATATCAAAGAAGTTCAAATGAAATTAATCACAAGGAAATAAATAACTAAAACCATGAAATCATAACATGGGAATAAAACTTGTAATTGTGGTAGAAACATAAAAATATAATATTATTCCCATATTAGCTAAGGCATTGCTTCCAAGAGAATCATGGTAGTATGGGTTCACTCCACACCCAATCATGGTTGTCATGGTTCAATCCTCTGGCCATATTAGTTGCATGAGTTCACTCCACATACCATCTTGGTAGTCATTGTTCAATCTCGTGGCCATCTTAGTAGCATGAGTTCACTCCTAATACCATCGTGGTAATCATAATTCACTCCCATGGCCATCATAGTAGTCAAGGATTACTCCCAATACCATCATTGCATATCTCATGAGATATAAATCATTACCGTATTCATTATAGGGAGATATAGGTCTCACCTGTCTCATAATGAAATTATACATACATGTTCCACAAAATCATAAACAATCATGTCTTAAACCCGAAAATGAATTGGGTATCATAAACATATAAACATATCATAACCTGTGAAAAATGATACATGTTTTATAATAAGTTCATCTAGAGAATAACCCGTGAAAGAGAAATAGTATTCCAAAATGTATAAACTTTGAAAGATAAATAGGACTCATAAACATATAACCTGTGAAAGCTAAATATTATTCATAAATACAATGACATTAATCATAATCCATTCATATAAAGGGTATGAATTGAACCTTTATATAATCTCCTAGAAAAGTATGATTAACTTCAATGGATGACATCATTGAAGGAAAATCATATTTAAATATATTTTAATAAACATTTCTTGATAATAAAATTATTTTCTACTTTAAAATGTATTTTTAATATATAAAACCAATAAAAATTCATTTTCTTAGAAAATTACATGAAATCATATGAAGAAGACATGAAATAATTTTGAAAACAATCTTCCTTGCAAACTTATTAAAAAATCATCAACAAAATTTAATACCCTTTTTATTTTAAATATACTTTAAAAATATATAAAAAAACTTGAAGCCTTATGAATATATATTTAAAACATTTAAAATAATTTTTAAATATAATCCTTTTTTTAAAAATAATTCATTAAAAATTTATATAATAAATTATAAATTATGAATTGAGAAATTCTGAATCCATTTCCTTTATAATTATCTTCAAGGATCATTATAAAACAATGTTGATAATATTTTTGAAAACATGGTTTTTGAAATAAAATAGATTTCTGACGGAAGAGAGATATACAATCATATTTTCTTAAAAACACTTTGTAAATTATCGTAAGTAACAAAGTGTACAATAATGGTTATAATACATTTATATATCTTTCGTAAAATGAGAAGGATGAAACACATGAATTTTATTGAGATATGTGTCATAATGTTTCATCAAATTAATCATAAATATAAAAAATCCAAAAAAGCAATGAAATTATCTCAATGAACACTTTTCACATGGTTACAAGGGATCATACTCTGCAAATAAGAAAATGGAATTAGATTAATCATAAAATATCATTAATTTAATTAGTTTAATGATATAACACTTAAAATGGAAATATATACACCTCAAAAAAATTTGTGTGCATAACAAAACATGAGTCTCTAAAAAGGAAAATTGAGACAAAACTATTTTTCAGATTTTGAAACTATTGAATGTTATAGCCCATGAAATAAATATAGTAAAATTGAAATATTAATTCCCATATATTTAATAATAATATAGTTAAAATAAAATCATTTTAGTATATACACCATGAAAATTTAATTAGTGTCGAACATAGCATGTATCTCATGTAAATAAATAGTGAGATGAAATACCCATAACTTGTGTCCGGACTCACTTTTTTACTTTTTCAAGATTGGTATATAATAAATATATATTTGTTATACATATTTTATAGAATAATATTATTATACATAATATCACATATTGTTTTACTATGACCTTATATTACCCGCCTGTAAACGATCCTATGTCAAGATTTATCATTGGGTAATATTCTCTTTGTTCTTTCCATGTGTCTTAATTTGTTATATCATTGACCCTTATACTTATATAATGATTCCAGAATATAAAAAATGATATAAATATAATATATACATTTTATTTATATTATAATAATCAATTTCATAAATAAGTACAAAATGGATTACACATTTCATGGAGATGATAAGTCGTACGTATGCATTAAAGTTTTTTCCAATTATATTGTCATATTGAAAGAACGTATATAAATGGAATATATATATATATATATATAATTATTCTAGTATAATTATTATATTATATAATATCACTAAACCCATTCTTAATAAATTCATTGTATTGTATGAACGAATTATTTCTCTTTGAAGGGGCGGTAGTCCACACTCCCTCAAATGAAATTATTGTATTAAAACCATAATAAAAGTAAAAAAGATATTTTTTAAAAATAAATAAATAATATTAAATAAATAATTAATATAATATATTAAAAATCTAAACATATTTTCGATTATTATTTCATCCAAGGTATATGGTTATGGAAGAAATAAACAATCATCGTTTAATGAGGCAATAGTTCTCCATAAACAGAAACAATATGTTCATTAACCATTAGATGGAGGTGTGCATAATTGTAGGTATAAAACATATCATAAAAATAATATTATTCAGAGGTTACTATATTTCATTAAATATTGTTATAACTATATTTTATGGGTGGTGAAGGAAAATCAAGGAGATTAGCTTGAGAAAAAATGTTACATATTACTCGGGTAACTCCTTTTGGTTTGTTCCAATAGGCATACTTTAGATTACATATTCCCAATTTAAGTCTTGTAAGAGGAGTTATATAATGTTTTTAGCTTATTTTATTAGATTTTATAATATTAAAGGGGCTTTGTATGTGTGATTAAGTGGATAGAGATGGTGACCTTTTACAGGGAAGGGAAAAGGCACACTATGCAGTTGTGAAATAAGTTATGTGTACCCACATTTTTACCAAAAACAATTTATAAAAAGAGAAAAAACTAAATAATTTAAGGTTCATAGAATAAATATGAACATTAAATGGGTGTTGTAGAAGTTTCTAGGTCTTTTTAGGACTCATATTTATGGTTTAGTACTTTATTTACTTTATTTTTCTCTTAACCTACGTAATTAATTTTAATATCTTTCACTAATAGTTTAGGTAATTAAAATATTACTTTATTTGAAAACATAAATTATTATCATTCAAATATGGAATCAATTTTTCCTAACTATAAGCATATAATTGGTAGAAATTAATTTAAAATTAATCCCACTGATTGGATGACACATCAGGTTTTAACATAAATATGTCCAAAATTTTGTTAAGTTTTAAAATTCAATTTCAATGTGAAATTATTTCTAATGACCTATATTGGATTAATTGTAAAAAAATATTATATAAATAATCTATTATACCAATTAAATAATAATTTATTTTTATAAAAAAATTATATGACAAATAAGATTTTAAATAAAATCACGTATTTTTAATTATTCATTAAAAGAATGAAACCTTGTGGGAAAATACTGAAAATTTATCCTAACCAAATTTTTATATCTCTATTACAAGGATTAAGTTTATTTACATATATTAAATCTATAAAAGTACCAAAAAGTTTATTTAAGGTGGGTTCTCAATTAAAAGGTCATAAAATAACCTTTATAAAACAAATAGGTTTTTATACATATAACTTGGATGGTTCTTATCTAGTGTCGATCGAATATATTTGATAAATAAAAAATATGTTATTGAATATATTAAATATATAAAATATTAATACCACTTAAACATTGTAATTTTTTTAATTTAATAGGTCATCATATCATTGTGACTATAATAATATTTTCCTTTATATTCAATCAGTTTTCATGTTCATTTATAATTAATTGGTAACCTATGAATTAGTATTATATACGTGAAAATCAGATATTTTCAAAATGTAGTTAATAATAGTAATATCCTTAAACATAAATGCTATATTATATCTAATTATAATAATATTTTTCATAATATATATTGGTTGGTTAAAACTTGGTCTAGCGTTTTACGCAAGCAATCGAAAAAGGTAAATATTTTGAGTGATATACCCTAACCTTGTTGTTTTTTATGACGTAAACTAAGTTGGTGTATTGCATGACATACTCAAATATGGTTATATATTAATGGAATGATTCACTTAGTGAAATTCTGTTTTTTTTAAGAAATGAATAATAACAAAAGATTAAATAAATTCGAATAAAAAATTTCACAAAATATTTATGTATCACATGTATGGTTTAATAAATCATGATACCTGAAATTTTATTGGTTGGTATAAATTTCATAAAATATTTATTGGATATTGGGTAAAATAATCCCCCCATACCTATATTAATACCTTTATATCATTTGGTGTCTTGGGGATATCGTTAAAGGATAAAAACACTCTTTATCCACACAATAAAATAAGAAGGGTAAGAATGTTACAATGGATATTTTTTAAGAATATAGTTATTTATTACTGGATGATAGTATCTGGACTGTATAAATTCTAGATATTAGATATTATATATTGGTTGGTAATGATTATATTAAATAAATTATCAATTATAATTTAAATAATAATATTTATTATTATATTAGTCTCCATGTTTATCGACATATTTCTTCAATTAAAACTACATTAGTTATTTAAAGGATATTCTAAGTCACTCATCATGGAAATAAAAAATCACATATAATAATGATTCATAAACACATGTATTAATTTTAAAAAAATAAAATAGTTAAGTATAATGGTGTTAATGAAATTTATAATAGGTTAACTAAGTTAGTGTACAACATGACTGATCTTCATGAGATAATTATGAATGATGTGTTAACTAAAGAAATTATCTATTAACAATAAAATATGTGGAATCATATGAAAAATAAAATTGAATAACGATATTCCATTGATAAATATACCATGGAACATAAACTTGGTTCACTATTATAGTATGAACATCAGTTATATAATATTGACAATAATATTAAGGGGATGAATAATGTAATTTATTTTATATCAACAAAAAATATATCTTATTATTTTTATACTGATAGTATATGATAATATATTAGTGTAATAGTTTATGATTTAAGTCATTTAATAAATTGAATACAATGAATTTTGAATAAATTAAAATTTTCAAGTGGAAGTTGAAAATTAATATCATGACGTATTTTAGAATGAATAGAAGGAATGATAATCATAATTATTATATTAGATATTATGAGTTTAAAAATATGGAACATACTATATGTAAATGCCTAAGGCTCAAAAATAAAAGATAATAGCGGAATATAATGATAATGTAAACTGAATCATTGGATATATGCTGAAACATAATAAAAGATATCGTATCAAGTAAATAATATGATATTGAGAATAGAACTATATATACTTCATTCATGGATGACATGAATATGGATTGTGGGAACATTTTTTATTCTAATTAATAATATTCATAATATGTTTGTTATAACCCTAAATTTAAGAAGTTACATTTTATTTTATATAATTATCCAAAATAAATTAAAAAATATTCAACCTTTAAGAGTGGATAAATAAGGCTGGCATGTTTGTGTTTTAGGAAAATATGGAAAAAATATTTCAAAAATAATTCATTTCAAATTAATGAAGAGGAAAAATGGATAAACCAATGTTATATCAGATGTCCTGGGTAATCTAAAGATAGAAAATAAAATATTGAAAAATACGAATTCAACCACTAATGAAAAGACTCGTTTAGATATTGTTGATGTACAAATGGAAAATGGAAATCTTAATGAAAAAGTATAACATTTTAATGAAGTGATTTCTAGTTTAACTATTTTAAGATAATGTCTATGTGGGTTTATGATATCGAAAAATTTTAATATAATAAAGAATAATATATACTATATAAGATAAATTGGGAAAAGGTGTAAAGAAACTA
This sequence comes from Viscum album, assembly GCA_963277665.1. Taxonomy (NCBI): domain Eukaryota; kingdom Viridiplantae; phylum Streptophyta; class Magnoliopsida; order Santalales; family Viscaceae; genus Viscum; species Viscum album. The sequence continues at coordinate 932,268,572 of OY728125.1, forward strand.
CTTTGTTAAAGTTAAAAGTGAATGTATTTATTTAGTTCAATGTTTAAATTGTGGATCATTTGGTCAATATATTAGGGAATATTCTATATAGTGTCTTCCATATATTACCCCAAAGTGGATTTTTCAATCTATATCTTCTTTCAATAATAAAAAATCTATTTTTTCTACATCATCGATTCATAAATGATCTAATTCAAATCTAATTAGATCTAAGATGGTTTACATTCCTAGGTAAGAATGTATTTTTCAGGAAAAAAAAAAGATTTATAGTTTTATTATTTAGTATATTGGAATCAGATCTATTTTTATAAGATTCTAATTATATTTATTGAAGAGTTGTTTATTAAATTAAATAATTTGATTTACTGGAATGTACATAATTGTTTTAATTTAATTTCAAATATCATATAAAAATTACTTACATTTTATAATTTATTGAATAATATAAAATATATTTTGGGTTGAATACTGAGTTTTATTTTATACTAAATGATTTTGTGTGAAACATCTTCATAGTATAATCCATTTAAAAGGGAAATCATGGATCAAGGGGTGGATAAACTATTTTTAACAATTTTTTTTATATAACAGTTGGTATAACTTTTTAATTATATCTATGTTTAAGGGGATTTTTTATTTTAACTATTTTTGAGCATATTCAGTAATATGTGATTAATATTTAATAATACTTAAGCATACTTGTTTTCTATTTAAATATGTTTTTTGATTTATTGTTTCAATATATGGGGAGTTTCTTATTTCTTATATTTTGTACACATAATTATTTTTTTATTTCTATTTTCATATGAATTTAAAGATATTTTATTCACTTGTTAATCTTATAAAATGTTGGAGAGATTTCTATGTGTTTTAAAAAAAATGGGAGATAATGTTGGATTTTTTATGATAACATTATTTATTCTATTTTGATAATAATATATCTCTAAATTCTTTTATTTATTATGTTTAATATTATTCTAATTATTTTTTTAATTTTATAATAATCATCCCATAATTAATTAATGGGGATTCTCATATTTTATGTTGTAAGAAACTTTTATAATGTTGGCTTCCAATACAGGATGAATATATTTCATAGAAATATGGAAGAAAATATTTTGTATGCGTTTTCTTGTAATGTATGAAACCTTATGTGTGTTTTAGATTGGAAACAATATATACAAATATTTTCATAAGGGACCTATATTAGATAAGAAAAAATATTTTTCTAACCAAAAATCATCTAAATAAATGTTTTACATATTAACTAAAATATGTACACATTGGAAGTGTTTGAAAATATTTCTTTGTAAAAAACCAACATATGTGATGATTCTAAATTTACACTTATGAATTATGTTTATTGAAAATATATTAATATTTTCTAGAATTATGTATTATAATGAGATAATGGATTTAAATTTATATATCAATTGTTTTGAAAAAAATTACTCATAAATATTTAAGGACCCTTAAACGTGATTGAAATATTTATAAAATTGGGAATGTAAAAGACACATACATATTAATTTTTTTACATATATGTTTTAAATTTTTACTCTTATGTTTTAATGATTTAGGTGCCCAATAACCCGAAGTTAATATTAGATGTAGTTTTCATTTAATATCTTATGTATTACGAATTTATAATTAGAATGATTCAAATGTGAAGATCAATGTTATTTTGAAGTTATGTTCAAAGGGGATTACATTATCTTATTACATTGATGTTGTTTTTGAAAATTATTTCACTTATTTTAGAACTAATAATTCAAAAGAATATTTTCATATGTTACTGATTATGATTTCAAGTAATGTATACATATATAGTAAGTGTTATTCTATTTTTAAAATGTGTTGGACCACTATGTATCTTGTATTAATTTAACATATAAAACCAGAAATGCATAATTATCCATCATTATCATTAATTTAATTATCAATCATAGTCTATTAGTAATAATAATGGTAATTGTATTAAAATTCAAATGGTTTTAAAGTATGAAATAATATATTTTCATAAGAATTCGTGGATCATTCAAAGTGATTAAATAATGAATATTATGGAGAATTTAATGAATATTTACATGCTTATACGAATTGTTCTGAAATTTACAATATAGAGTGTTAATGGATTTATCAAAACAAAAAACTAATGTTATGATTGATCATTAAGATTCTTATAAGTAATATTTTTATGAAATTATTCATCCAAAATATTTCTATATAATGGTAGAATTCTTTGGGTTGTGTAACATTGTACAAACTTGATTCATTAAACTAATGTGCTATGATGGTCAATAACTAAATAATTGACACACTAGGGTTCCATTTTACCAAAAGATGAATCATTCTATAACATTTTCAAGGTTATAGGGTAAATATTTCTATAATATCCACATGTATACCACAATTCACAAGATTTACTATTTTATCATTTCATTACACTATATTTTTTAGTATAGCCATGTTTTATATAAAATTTTAACAATAATAAAACATCTATTATACCACTATTAGAAGGTACTAAGATGGTTCGTCAATCATGAGTAAAATTGTTTTTTATAGGTTGTTCTTGAATCATCTTGAATATATGGTATATATTTGGATTACTCATAGGAATTTTTAGGTTTGGCTGACACCCAAGTAAAAGGTATGATTGATCTTCACCCATGTAAAAGGCTATATAATTGCAACATATATGCTTTATTTAGATATAGGAGATGTTTAATATTTATTAATTATTTATTATATTTATATTCATCAATGATATCGGTCATTTGGGGGTTATATTCTGAGTTAATGGTCCAATTTTTGATGTTTTAAGAAGATGGGGAAGGGTCTGGTAGATAGGGGACATAGGGCAGCAACCAATAAGCAGGTCAAACCCATCGGCCAGCCAGTGAGCTTCTAGTACCAGTACAATGACCTATAAACCCCACAATCTGTCTAGTTGGATGAAATTAGTCTATTAGTGTCCTTGATAGACCCATGTGGTTCTTCTAGGCACAAGGGCAAGCCACTGAGTTGCAATGGATATCCAGTTCACTACGTCTAAGTGTGAAATTCATGGTTTTAGTGTCACTTTTTAACAACCAAAAAAGATACCAATATACCTATCATTAATTAAAGGACTCCTCTAATGAAGATTAACACCCTATTCTTATCACATTTCCACTCCGTTCTTTGATTAATCTGATGATGATAAATAGTGATTGTTTCTGTAGATCAATTTCAAAATATTATTCTTTTATATGGTATGTACATGGATCTATGTCTAATATATGTTTTTTTAATAATTTCCAAAGAATAATTCCCTCTTTCATCATATGTTGAAGGAACATCTAGTGATTTGGTCCCATTTCTGGATCAAATCAAGATCTACAATCTTTAATTATGTTTTCATGGGTAAGGGTTATTGAATAATTTTCCCAGATCAATTTCAAAAGTTAGATTAATGATGAAAACATAATATATGGATGATTCATTATATTAGAACTTGGTTTTTTAATCATGTATGGATCCTTTAAATTTTAGTCTAAATCCATACATTGGACCTAATATGGATATCTAATGAGTTATAAAATGTATCAGGGGTGTATGGGGAATGTTTGGAGCTCGGAACCCATCATTTTGGGGAAACATGATATGTTATATAGTCAATGCATGATTGGTGCATGGTGTGGATAACCTTGAAGATTGGAATTTATACACATAAAAAATCACACGGTGGTTGCATGGACAAGCAGCCAAACGTTGAAAATTTCCCTTCATCCTACGTAACCATGAAAGGTTAGAACATGGTTCATAAATTGTGTGGACAAACCATGCATAGGATAATTTAAGGGTAATTTTACTATTTTCCATTAAAGATTGAATTAGATCCCTCTTTCTTCCCTAATTAGAGAACCTACTGGATTAACCTATTTATCTATCAAATTGGAGACTTTCACAGGCCAAATCTTGGGAATGAATGATCTGCTTCATCCAAGATATGTTTGATATTCCATTCATCACGTTTGATGTGCAATGGTATGTAATCGAGTCAATTTATGACTTTCTACTTCTCTCTATCTCTAAACCTTGTTATCAGGGTATGAGAATTTTTTTTCTTTTTCATAGATCAAATACAATCAGAGAAAATTCTAGGGAGAATATAGTAGGATTATCTTTATACAAGATTAAGGTCGGTGGTCTATAACTCACCCCTGAAGTTTTTTCATTTTGGAATTGTCGAGTGGGGCCCACTTATTTCATCGGTTTCCATTTATAGAATTTATGTGCCATGCTTATAACAATTAGAACTGTAGGTTTATTCTCTTTCCAAATACATGAATATTTTTTAGTGGTTACACCAATAACTACATCCTTCCCATGGTGATGTTATGACATATTTTTTGTTTAGTGTTTTGACACGTTTGAACCATTGTTCAGTTGTTCTATGTCTTAACCAATATAAGGGTACACTTTTCAATATTAAATGGATTGATTTATATTTTGATTTGAATAATAGAATGTTCCATGTATGATCACCACTTGACCTGGCTAACGTAAGTGCTTCTACTGATAATTAAATGTGAAATGGAAACATGAAATTTTACCAAGTATATCAATTAACTGTATTAATTGTGAATGATTAATAGGTTTCTTGTCCATATCACCCCTTAAAACATTTTTAGAAGGTAGAATAATGAACCTTGAATATGGAATATTCCTTGAATGGATTAAATTAATAGTTTCTAACTACATGGACTTATCACACTAATGAAAGGAAATTCTTGAAAAAAGTTAATTGATAAAAAACGTTTCATGTTACTTGGCCATATAAACTAATGAAAGGAAATGATTTAACCAAATGAAATATTACATGACTCAGTATCAAATTGGAGTGGCCTGACTCCAGCTTTCTTTTGATTTTGATCTTAGAATTCCCTAAGAACTCAAGAACCCCATGGAAATTCAAGGACACATCATTCTTATGATAAGACCCAACTTGATCTATATACCTATCTATTCATTAGATGTCTTGTATGAAACCCTAGTAACCTAAACATATCATCATAATATGCCTTTGACACTCTCCTTGGATTCAACATTGACATGTAGGTTCCATGGTTAAAGCCCATCGGGCCCAGTCTTTGCTTTTCCCTGTCTTACCATAGAATAACTCCTTGGACACAGTAGGTGCATCATTGTGAAATTCCTTGGACTATGCTCCTTTCATTACACTCATACCCCATTCCAGGCTACAGTTATTACTATATTGGCAACCATTTAGGTCTATGTCGCCTTGTTTACTACCGTGTGACTTCACTATTAAATATCATTACATGTTTCCTTATTATAACATGGAACATTCACTATTGATAACATGTGACTTATTTATAAACTAGTAATAATATAACAATGAATTGGTTACATGTTCATACACTAGTCGATGGGTGACGAAAGTACTTGTGTATTTAGTTACATTGTACTTCTTTACATTATATATAAATGCTTGAAAAAAATTACATTTACATTAAACAGGTTGGATGTTATTGACACTATTGTCGGTGGCCCAATGAAATTCATATCACTCCCTTTCTGGGCGCCATTTGGTACCCAGAATAGATTTCATTGTATCAGTTGATGATAAAAGGAAGCCTAGATCTTCAAACAGTTGACTTATTACTATTTAGTATGGATCTTGATTGTAGATCATCATGTCGGAGCCCTTGATTCATGGGATAGTGCTTTAATTCCTTTATACTTTTTGGAACATGTTATGCATTCTATCTTGCATCCATGTTTTCCAATTTTCTAGTGACATGAAATATCATTAGTTATTGAATGTTATTCCATTTATTTCAGTTATTGTTACTGTTGTGCCTTTTTTTACAATGTTCCTTCTACTTATCTACATTTCTTCTTCTATTTTCATCTGTTTATATTCACCCGCTATGCTACACTTTATTAAAGATGGAATATTCATCCCAAAGACACTCCATAGGCCCCCACTATATGTAAGAATCATTTGGCATTCAAGGAGACATGCTTGAGGCGACGTGTCCCACTGGTATCGGGGCACCCATTAAGTGGCATCTAGGGTAATGACATTAAAAAGTGGTATCAGAGTAGTTTCCATTCATTCATTGTTATTTAGAGATAACATATTGGAGATTAGGAATTCTTGGGGCGTGTTCATAACCTGTGCATGGGAATCAAGAACCCATGATCGGGGTGAAACCATGTTTCCTAATATATAATTATTTTTTTATTTTTCCTATTATAGTTGATATTATTTCACTATTTGGGTGACGCAGATGTTGTGTGGAGTTTTTTATTATAACTCCAATTGAGTATTTTCTTTCATACTTGTCCCGATGATATTTGGGAAAGGGGAATTTTTACATGCCTCATTATAGGCACCTATAACTAGAATGTTATGTATATTAGCATTCTATATGAGTGCCTTTAACTATTTTCATTGCTTGATATTCATGTAATTCTTTAGTGATTCTATGATAGTTATCTATATATGTAATATAGTTTCTGACACTTTCTTCGGGGCCCGCATTCGTCAGTTGAGCACGTGCTAATTGTTTCGTTGCATTCCCACATTCCAAAGGCGGGTAGAATCTATCACTTATTCAGGAACTTTTTCTCTTTGAACGAAACAGGATGATGGGTTGTCCGTTCCTCCTTTTGTGGATTCCCCCTCGAAACTCATTACTTATTCTAGGTCTCCCCCATAGCTTTGAGTTTTGTTTCATGAATCTTGTTCCCAGTGACATATCTTTGTGGATGCTGGTTAATTACGCAATTTCTGCTAGGACGATCCATGGAGTCTTGACACAGTAGAAACCTTCAGTCGAAGTAGATGACAACATCAGGCATGTCAGGAAATCTCTGGGTGCGTGAGCATTGGTGAACCTTAATTCTTCCTCATATGAGGCATCTCAATGGCACAGAACCTGGGGAATTCAATGTCGGTCAAAGAGTATCGTATGCCTAAGGCATGGCTCTATGGTTTTCCTTACCATCCCATGTTTAACATGGGGTATGCCTCGATTTTAATGTCTTGCAGTGATAGTTATTCTGAAAGCATAGTTTCTAATGTTTTCCTTAGACATCTCATGTTTAACATAAGGTGGGCCATAATTTTAACATCTTGAGGAGACATAATAATAATGATCAGAACATACCAAAGGTATTAATCAAATTCGTATGTCCCTAAGAGGGAGATCTGGGAGTGTTTACCAAGTGGATGGATTAGAACGCTCAATAATAGTGGACCCAAAATGGTGTGTCCCATAAATGGAATATATCACTCTGTGAAGTCTGATCTAGACACCATTGAGGGCGGATAAAAAAGTGTGCACCCCAGAATGGGAAACACTGGATGGATAGGTTAGAATTCCCAATGAGAGCAGACTGAGAGTGGTGTGTCCCATAATGGGAAGATGTCACACCATGAAGGCCGATATGGACACCACTGAGGTAAGATCAGAGAGAGTGCACCCGAGAATGGGGGACACCATGGTTTACAATTGGCTAGGATTGAACCTCATGGAGGTTTCCTATGTACCCTTTGTATATGAGAGGGATCAAACCCCATGTAGTTTGAAGGGGTGATGAATCGGGGTGTATGACCTGGAGACTTGTTGGGGCATATTCATGGTTAAGAGCACATCTTAAGAGGGACACTATTTGGTGGATGGTTATGGATTTTGTGGGGATTATTCATAGTTAGATGCACGGGTGACATAAGAAGCAGTGCTGGGATGAATGGCATGATCTCACTTGGATGTGGCACCCCAGGTGAGAATCTGGATGGTTGATGGATATTTGAATGAAGTGGAGGTGGAATGATAAGGAACTGTTAGGGAGGTGACAGTAGTATTGGGCTTGAACCTCATAGAGGCTTCTTACATATCCTTCTGGATGGGAATCAATGTCTACATAGTTTGGTTGGGCGATGGGACACCTAAAGAGGCATCCCCTAAGAATGGATGCAAGGATGGGATCTAGAGGAAGTAGAACCTCCAGGTTGGGGCATGAACTTCCCAAAACACATATGCTCAAGGGAAAGATTAGTATGAGACATGAGTGATGGGATTGAGCCTTAGGGAGGCTTCCTATGTATCCCCTTGGGAGGTAATCAATGTTCATGTAGTTCAGGATGGGTTTGTAGATTCCGGGTGTGCACAGAGGATAGCGACCAGATGAAATACCGGGGATTACGCGTGGTTAGAAGCCTGGGGATGGTCCGACGCTCGAGGGGAGGACACGAGTTTTGTTCCAAACAAAGGGGACTACAAATACTTACTGTCGATAGTAGATTACAATGGATTAACACTGGTTGGGTGGAACGACTTACCACAGACTGGGGTTCCAATGGCTTACCGCTGGTTGGGGATCACAATGGATTACCATCGATTGGGGTTCCAATGGCTTACCGCTGGCTGGGGTTGACCCTCAGGGAGGCTTCCAACGTACCCTGTCCAGAGGATAAGGATCAAATCTCACAATTTTCGAATGGGTACAGTTTAATGTCTTGTGGTACAAATGGGGGTGTACAGTTTAAATTCATGTGGGACGAGGATGAACCAACGTGAAGGGGTCGGGTCAAGTAGGTGTTGGGCTTAAACCTTGGGAAGGATTCCTATGTACCTTTCCCAGGATACAAGGATCAAATTATACGTTGTTTGGGAGTTTTTGGGGAACTGACGTGGATGGGTCAGGACTAGTAGGCATTGGACATGAACCTCATGGAGGCTTCTTACACACCTTGCCTTAGCAAAGATAAAAGTCCACATAGTTTGGGATGGTTTCTGTCTTTAACTCTATGGAGTCCTAGGAATGATTCCAGGTTAAATTCTTACTCTAAGGCCACAAGACTCATTCTCTGTGTGAGAAACAAGAGGTAGAAAGGACCTGACGATCACAGTGCAAAGGTGCAGCCATGAAGGGTGGTGAATGGGGCTTACATGTGGTTAGCGGCCCAAAGGGGAAATAGGGGCTTAAGTGTGGTTAGAATCCCAAAAAGTAAATAGGGTTTACACGTGATTAGAAACCCATAGAAGAAATAGGGTCTTGCGTGTGGTTAACAGCCCAGAGATGAAGGAGGGTCTTACACGTGGTTAGCATCATAGAGAGGAAACAATGGTTTATGTGTGGTAAGCATCCCAAAGAAGAAACTGGGGATTACACATGGCTGATGACTGTAATTTCTTCCTCATGTATCTTCATAAAGGAATAAAACTCAATTTTGGGTTGAGGAATATAATTGAGGCCTACACCTATGTGCTAGTGCACAAGCGGGAAAATTCCATGGAATTCAAAATTAGTCTAAACAATAGGAGATAAAAAGTGCGAATCACATGCCCATATTTCAAAACACTACGATGTTTTCATGACGATGGAGGATAACTGTTGATTGTGTTCGAAACATAGAATCAATATCGTGTTAGGATAAAATGGGGACAATCAAATGAGGGTCGACTGCTGACTATGTTAGAAACACATGACCTCACTCGAAGTTTCATCCATAGTCTTTCGGGGCGTTGGCCCGTGATGGTAGGTGAGATGATGCGGCATGGGACCAGGCCATTACGGGGTCTATTCATACATGAAATAAGATAAATATCTTCATGAAAGACACAAAAAACATGAGGTGGGGTGATGGAATGTTTCATGTGATTCCAATGATCTTGAGATTATTCCATAGTAATCATGGAATGAGGTAACTTATTCTTGTCATGTTAGCCTCCTCTTTTTTGGAAGAAGAGGCACTCTATTATTGAGAGATAAGTAATAATACAATTTATAGTCATGCAGAGAGGACTCTCAGCATATAATGCTTGGCACATAAAGCATCTCTTGTTTGAACAAGAGGCATCCTATATTTTTCACATAGGGAGTACTAAAGTTTAAAGTCATATAGATAAGACTATTTTCATCTTATGCTTGGAGCATAAGGCATCTCTTATTTGGTGGAAGAGGCATCCTATGTTTTTCACATAGGGTGTGATCATTTTATAGTAATTTAAAGAGGACTATTAGGCATATGGTTCCTAACAATGGTAGGTGATGGGACATATGAAAAATAATCCCTTTCTGGTAGATCCTAGCATAGGAGTCTGGTGATGGGGTTTAGAGGAGTTGCTTGAGGAATGGATTGACTCGAGGTAATCATGGAATTAATGATGATAATCTTAACTCATGACACATGAAAGGGAACTAGAGGAGTATGTCGACTCAAGGTGTTTCATGGTGTTTGGAAGAGTGTCTTAAATCATGATATTTCATAGGAGTAAGGTTGATGCGCATGAGGGCACAATGGAATAGGACGACATCACGACCCGAAACTTTCATGGTGATACACTCCATTTTTATGGTGGATAGTAACAAAAGAAAAGGGACCAGCCCAACATTGATCCTGAGTGGGGGTTTGGGATTGCAACCTTCATGGTATGGAATGGTGGATAAGAATTTTTGAGGTTTGTAAAGGATATGAATTCATGATGTAGCTTCATGGAGGAAAGGTGCTCACGAAGCATGTGGTGTGACGAAGCTACTTCACGAAGGGAATCTTCCTGTGGAACATGGACTCGCAAAGCATTGGGGCTGGTGGAGCAAAGGGGTTCATGGAGAAAAGGGGTCACGAAGCAAAGCGGCTCATGGACCCAAGTGACTCGTGGAGAAGAGCAGCATGCGGGGCCTCGAGCAACCTGAAGAACCCCCCACCTATGCAAAGGGAAGATCCCTTTGTGAAGGGAATCACTTCTTGATGCTCAGGAGCTCCGCAAAATGGGAGATCGTCCAACCAAGGGGCAGCATGACCATGCTTACGAAGGGGGGTAATCCAGCTATTTATAGGTGATGGAGGTTGGCAGAGCACAAATGTGTGTCGAGAAAAGAAAATGATGCCATGAAGGACGTCGTGCTCCACAACTGGAGGGAGTTGTCTCATGTTTCTTGTAATTGCATAGTCGACCATCATCAACCTTCGTGGTGCTCGTGGAGGATCTGGTCAAGGTCCCTCGTGTTCATCATAATTGTGGATTCAGCCATCATCGACCTTCACAGAGCTTGTGGAGGCTCCGGTTAAGTTCCCTCTGCTCCACGATCATGATGGGGGCTTCACAAATGGGCTCCACGAACCAGTATTACATCCCGACATCAAATGTCCAAAACTCCAAATCTATAACACTGTTTGGGCCCTATGACCTGTCAAATGAAAGCCTGTGAAACGGGATACGTTCTTGGAACAAGTATGGAAGCATTTTGAATATTTTTTGAACTATTTTTCTGGTTCCAAAAAATATATTTGGTTGGGATTGAGTGATTTCCTATATCAATTCATCGGGTGTATAAGCCCTCGTGTGTTGGGATGATTAATTTACCGAGTCAAGATACTATTCTATAAATAAATTGTTTTTGTTTCTAGTGATAGGTGTATGGTCACTGATTCATTAGAAATGGATATCCATTATAAATGGAATTTTGAAATCTATGATGAATTGGTTGTACATCATTATCCCTCCTTCTCATGTCCATGAAAGGTAAAGGAGTTAACCTGATCATTAAATGTTAAATTAAATGAATGTTATACTTGATCGCTAACTAATACCTAGCCGTCAAAGTGGGTAGTTGGGGTTGTATTCCTTGGGTAGTGAGTTTTCCAATGTCTATCTTCCTCTGGTGATGTTATCTTTCCGGTTAAGCTTGATCTAAGAAATTTTCTTTTCTATTTATACCAATTATGCAACAATTTCCTCATATAGTACACTAGGAGGGTGTAGAAGACAATTATATAGGCATGGTTGTCCTTGATCCACCCCTATTACATATAAGAGTGCAACATGATGGACCTCCTTCTGTATATCGATATATATTTTGGAAAGTATCAGACTGGAGATAAAATATTACTATGGTGTTATGAACCTATATACGCCGTTTGGGGAAAAACAGAGGATATACACTATTATAGGGACTGCCCCATCGAGGAAGGTAGTTACCCTTTCTTATGGAATCTCTTTGTTCTGGAGTTGACAAACTTCTATGTCATTCTCAGGATGGGATGGTTGGTTCATGATCATGATTTTGTAGATTTCTATCACCACATGGTATCTTTTATATCCCCAGAGGGAAGAAATTATCTACATAAGGGTGAGTGGGATGTCAAGGATGGTAGAGCTAAACCAAAGCATCATAGGCTAGGTAGAGTGACCACCCAGATTTCAAATCCCTTTATGGAGAATCTGGGTTTACGATAAGTTGATTGCCCTCTAGTAGTGGATCATTTCAAGGATGTATTTCTCGATGATTGTTCTGGATTAGCTCTTAAGGGAGAGGTAGAGTTTACAATCAAGATTTTTCTAGGTGTAGTTCTAGTTTCCATTACTCCATATATAATGGAACCAAAATATATTTAAGAGCTCAAATGGTATATTGAGGATTTAGTGTTTGAATGATATATACGGACAATAATATCCTATTGGGGTCCACTCATTCTTTTTTTCAAACAATTAGGATGGAACTTTACATCTATGTGTGGATTAAATATAGTTTAACAAGGTTAAATTCATGATTCGTTAACTAATTCCTCAAATAGATGGTCTCTTTTACCTTCTCTAAGGTGAAAAGTTCTTTCCAAGATTGACCTGATATTAGGTTATCATCATGTATGAGTTAGGACATCAGATATACCTCGTAAAAATATCCATTGATGGTATGGTCTGTTTGAGTACCTTTTCATGACATTTGGTCATACGAATTCACCCACCATTTTCATGGCTCTGATGAGTGTAGTTTTCCACCCATATTGGGATTCATTAGTCATGGTTTTTTTTGGATGACATAGTATTGTATTCTCATACTCATGGTGACCATGAAAAAAATACTATGATCATTCTCAGTACATTGAGAGAGCATCATATTTTTCAAAATCATACTTATTCCCACTTCTGAAATGAAAATATTCATTTCTTGGGTCATATAATATCAGAATCAAGAATATCTATTGACCTAGAAAAGGGTAGACATTTAGTTTCCTTGGATAATCCCAAGAACATGTTTGATATTCAGGGACCCTTGGCGTTGGATGGATAATACATGTTTTTAATACATAACATTTCTTGCCTCTCCTTTCCTCTTACTGGTCTTAAAAATATGGTTTTCAGGTTCATATGGTCAGAATAATTTGATAAATCATTTCAAAAGAAAAAATAGAGGCTTGTATCAGCACCTATTTTTGACGATTTTGGAGCTAGGTATAGGTTTTACCGTCTTCTGTGATGCATCAAAAATCAACCTAAAAGTAGTGTTGATGTAGGAAGATAGATTCATTTCATATGGATCATGAAATTTGAGGCCTCATGAGATAAATTACCCAATACAGAAGATAGATCTAGTAGCTTTTGTCCACACCTTATGTTTCTAGAGAAAATATATTTTGGTGATCTCTTTGTGGTGCACATAGAAAACAATAAACTCAAATATATATTTCCACTTCATGAATAGATCCTAGGATAGTAGAGATGGTTAAAATATCTAAAATCCTTTTATTTTGATATTTCCTATACGCCTGGGAAGGGAAGTGCAGTTGTAGATGTGTAGAGTCAGAAAAATCAAACACAGCCATTACGAGAAGCCAGTGATTAATGGAAGTTAATGTCCCCCTTTTCAAAAATGCATATAGAGTTTCATGATAGTCACTATGAGTCTTACCTCTTACCCTTGATAGTTACATCTTCCATCCTTGAGACGAATAATAGTGGACAATTTTCATATCCCGAAGGCTTGGATCACTGTGAGAGTATATCATGAGATAACCCACCTCTGTATTGGTATGTGGATAGAGATGATGAAATGTCTCTACATCGACGTATCTTGGTTCCTACATGTATGAGATAATAGTTTATTAAATAGTCACACGAATCTTAATGGAATGTTCTTCAAGGCATATCCAATATGTATCGAGATATGTAACTCTAATATTGGTGGCATGGGATGAAACATCATATAGTTGGATTTATCACTATGTCTTCCACTTGTCAGTAGGTGAAGATGGAGAACCAAATACATGTAGTTTTGTTACATCAACTTGCAATCCCATAATGGAAATGGGAAGATGTTGTTATGAACATTATAGTTGGTTTACCTAGGTCTCCTACTATTAACAAAATTGTATGGGTTTGTATTCAAAGACTAACGCAATAAGACCACTTCATTATTATTCAGGAGACTTTCTTTGTTGATCGGTTGGGAAGATTGTATGTTTGTGGGATCATACGACTACACATGGTTCATCGTACTATCATTTCAGATTGTGGTTCTCATGTCACGACACAGTTCATGAAGGTATTTCAGAAGGATATGGAAACAATGGTGCTTCTGAGCACATCTTTTTACCCATAGACTGATGGAGATTCAGAATGCACAATATAGGTTCTAGAGGATATGATCTGAAAATGGTTCCCTGAATTCAGAGATTCGTGAGAGAAACATATCCCTCTAATCAAGTTCACCTATAATAATATCATTTAGGTGATAATTTAGATGGTTCATTTTAAGGATTTATATGGTTGTCCATGTCATTCTCCCATGTGCTGGATAGAAGTAGGCTAGGAAAACCTACAAGGTCCTAATCTTGTTCAGGAGACTTTATAGCATGTTTAGCAGATCAAAAAGTATATGACTACTCCTCAGTATAGAAAAAAAATATTATGTCGATCATCGTTAATGATTTATTTATTTCAAGGTTGGGGATCATTTTTTCTACGAGTATCAACCAGGATAGGGCATAGACAGTTAGAAAATCAAGGAATTTTTTCTCCTCATTATGTAGGTCCATTTGAAATTATAGAGAGAGATGATCTATTAGCCTATTTATTGTTGTTCCCTCAGAGGGACCATTCCATGCACAACATCTTCCTTGTTTCATAAATTCATCTTTATCACCTGAACTCATCTCATACCTTTGATCCTAAGGAAGTTGATTTAGATGTTTATGCCACCATTGAGATGTCTCTACTTTTCACCGTTGACTGGAATATTAAGTCTTTCTGAGTCTGGTTTGTCCCTATGGTATGGGTGCTATGGCAGCAAAACCGAGTAATGGATGTGACTTGGGAGAGGAAAGCTGACATACCTACCCAATGGCCTGAGTTTTTTTAGAGAGCGTTTCTCCCCAATTGGAAGCAGAACTCAAGGATGAGTTATTTTAGGAGGGGAAGTCTATAAGAAACCCATTTATCAATCAGGTATGAATCCTTTACATTTTGGTATAAATCATTACTTTGGACCTAATATGAATGACTGTGGAGTTTAAAAATGTCTCATGGGTGCCCAAGAAAATTTTGGTGACCAACACCCATATTTTGTGGGAAACCAAAAATGTCATATGGTTTGAACATAGTTGGCTCACTGTTTGGCTAACCGTGCAGATGGAAATTTCTAGACAGAACCAAATCACACAGTTGGCGCATTGATGTGTGGTCTAAAACTGAAATGCGCCCTTTTTTCTAGGTATTCATGCATGGTTTGTGTACGGGTTGACAAACCATGTGGAAAACTGTTCAGAGGTTATCTTAAGTGTAATTTTACTATTTTTTCCTAAATAATGTAACTAGATCAGTAATTCAACCCTAATCTTAGAACAGGTAGGATTAATCGATTTCTCTCTAAAATTGGATCTTTTTGAAGGCCATACCTAGGTATTTAAATATATCCTTCATCCAAGATCCATCTGAAATTTCGTTTAGCACATTGGATGTGAAATGGCAAGTAATCGAGTCTATTTATTTTTTTTCTTCTTCCCCCTTACTCTCAACCTAGTTATTGGGGTA
This sequence comes from Viscum album, assembly GCA_963277665.1. Taxonomy (NCBI): domain Eukaryota; kingdom Viridiplantae; phylum Streptophyta; class Magnoliopsida; order Santalales; family Viscaceae; genus Viscum; species Viscum album. The sequence goes on from OY728125.1 coordinate 932,284,408, forward strand.
TGAGTGTTTTTTCACCTTTTCTTAGATCTACTATGATCAATGCCAAATAAAGGGTCAATACTGTAGGAGTAGATTCATACAAGCCTGACGTGGTTGGCCTATATCCCATTCCTAACGTTAATTTAATTTGGACTTATCGGGTGGGGATAATCAATTTCATTGGGTTCCGTTAATAGAATTCATATACCATACTTATAAACATTAGAATAGTATTGTTATGTTATTTCCAAATATGTGATTATATGTAACTGGTTACACCCATAATTCCATCCTTTCCATGTCAATGGTTATTCTATATTTTTTGTTTAGTGTTTTGACACGTTTTCACTAATGTTTGGTTAGGCCTTGGATTTACCATTCTAAGGGTATGATTTTATTTAATAAATGGTTTGATTTATATTTTCAATTTCCTAAGGAAAAATACCATGTATTCTTACCACTTTACCCACCTAATGTAATTTTTTCAATTGACAATTAAATGTGAAATGAAAATTTGAAAGTATACCAAGTATATGACTTGACTGGATTAATAGTTAATGATTAATAGGTTTCATGTCCATACAAACCCTTAGTGAATGGTGTAGTAATGAACCTTAAATAATGAATATGCTATAAATGGATTAAATGAATGATTTTATCCTCCTTGGCCTTACCACACTAATAAAAGGCAATTCATGAACCAAATGACTTGATTAAAAGGCTTCATACTACATAACCTTATGATACTAATGAATTGAAAGGCATGAACCAAATAAAATATTACATGAGTCAATATCAAATAAGAATATCCTAACTCAAGAATGCCTAGGATTCTAATCAATGAATTTTATGGAAACTAGAGAACCCGATTATAATTCAACGATATGGCTTTCTTATGTCATGACCCACCTAGACCCCAATCCCTATCTATTATTTGGATGCCTAGTATGACACCATATGATCCCTTACATATCATCATATAATTCCAGGGATACACTTATTTGATCCAACATTGGCATGTACGTTCCATGGTTAAATCCAATCGGGCTGAGTCTTTTATTATCCATATTTTACCTTGGATGACCTCATTTGACTCTATAGGCACCACATTGTGGAATGCCTTGAACTATTCTCCTTGGATTACACTCTTACCCCATGCTAGGCTACAGTTATTACTGAGTTGGAGAACCTTGAGTTCTACATTTCCTTGGTCACTACCTTGGTACGTCACTATTAAATACCATTATAGGTTTCCTTGTTATAAGTTGAAACCTTCACTATTTATAACATGTGACTTATTTAGAAACTAGTAATATTTAAATAATGATTTTTTAACATGTTGAAGCACTATCTGAGGACAGAATCATGTACTTGGGTATTTAGTTACATTGTAATTCTTTACATTATATATTAATGCTTTCACACAGTTACATTTAAATTACCCACGCCAGATGTTATAGACATTATCAGTGGTGGCCCACTGATATTTATCTCAAACCCCATCTAAGTGTTGTTTGGTATCTGATGTAGATTACATGGTTGAATTTGTTGACAAAGGGAAGTATACAGCTTCCAACACTTGATAGTATGTTATTTTTTATGGAGCTTGATAGCAGATGGCCGAGTTGGATCTTGGGATGCTTGGATAGTCTTTGATTTGCATTATAATTTTTGAAAAATGTTATTACTGTAGTCTTGTATCCATGTTTTATATTTTTATAGTGACATGACATATCATTAGTTATTGAATTATATTCATGTTGTTTCCATGATTATTTCCATTGTCTCTATTTTTTCTATTGTGCCTTCAGTTTACCTATATTTCTTCTGATATTTAGCTATGTTTATATTCACCCACTACACAACACTTAGGTAATGAGGGCATAGTCTCCACATGGACACACCCTAAGGCATTGCTTCTAGACAGAAACCTCTGGAATTTGGGGAGATTCACTTTATGACATGTGGCCTACTAGGCTCTGGGCACCCATTATGTGGCATCCGAGTATGGGATGTCACACATTGGTAGATTGGTGAAGGATCAGATGTGTTAATGATAAAATGATTTTTCATGAGATAGAATTATCATTAATGGTGTACATTTCTTGATAATTCATCATGAACAATAATATTAGGAACTTATCCTTCTTGAATCTCGTCATTAACCTCTTTTACATTGATGGATGTATCCTTGATTAATGATAATTATCTAGACCAAAGGATCGCCACAAGATTTGGTGATTAATTAACAATTATTTATAGAGTTGAAAAAATATCTAGTGAATTAGAAATGCCTATTTTGACATAACATTGAAGTGGTTCCATTTATGTTCTCCATAAGGTTAGTGAATCTTTAAGGACCATCTAAAATTGTAATTATAAAGAGTATCCATTCAAAAACTATTTTTCATGAACTCAAAAATTACATAGGAACCCCTTGAAGTGTGAACCCATTCTCTGTTGATGTGTGATATGATCAGACATTGATCTTTAATGAATATTGTAGTTCTATTTCAAGAATCATGAGGTAGGATATACTATATCATTTGAGGCCTTTACATCCGTTCTTTCCTTTATTCATTTTATGTTGTACTGAAATATTTTTTATTGAATTATGGTGATTGTTTTTTGGGTATGTTCATTGATATGATACCCATTTATGACCCTTATATCCCTTAATATTCTAAGATTATATTTTGGAAATTCTTGAGTTTTTTCACATATTATTTTATTTTTTATATTGTATAAATATAATGATGTGTTATATTTTCTTATTATTCTTTGATTTTTTATGTGAATCACAAAAGTTTTTTTCCATGGTACTCATGATTAGTAACCATCATGGTATGATTTCCCCTTATATAGAATGTGCATATGAACTTACATGACAACAACAGTGGACCGTTATATGAGGAATGTGCATGAAGGCCTTGTAGAACAGAAAGAACATTATGCCTTGAGGATAAATAGACATGTGTCTGAAATCAATGCCTTGTGAATACTAAGAATCAAGTCTGTTAAATTACTTGAGGATTCCAATTAACATGTTTCCATAATTTTTGAAACATCATGATCTGTTCTAATGACATCAAATATACCTTATGGCATAGATTCAAATCAGTTATAATAGAGGATCATGGTGTCTTAGTTAGAAAATGGGTATGTTGTTTTTTTTAATATTTCTTATTAATTAAATATTACTACTAAATAAGAATATTACAAATTTTCATATTTTGTTAATGATTCATTGGTGGTGGACTGCTGTGTTTATTACTCACACTATAAAATATAATTTCTATAAACATGAAGACTTCATGTATAGGGATCTGGGAAAGAGAAAGGGGACCATAGAAGATAGATGATATAAGGGGAATGGATTTATAAGTGGTACTGAACGTATTATGAAGGACACTACATTTTATTTATATACCTTCTTTCACATTTAACTTGGTTTGGAATTCCTAATAATAGGAATCTCTTTTTATAATACAACATGTCTTCCATTTGATATTATTTATTTCTGTGTTTTTACTGTGAGTTAGTATATATTTTTTATTATTGGTTCAATGACATGATATCAATAGTATAGTCTCTTCACTAGTGGACTTCAAACCCTCACTTCTATTCTGAAACCACTTGTGTAAGGGGTGGGGCACATAAGGATTTGTGGCTCTCTAGCTTGGTCCTGGTGGGTTGGGACAATTTGTTTCAAAATGGAATTATAGATCTATTTTTCTACATCCTTTTCATTTACCAAGTTCATGGTGGAAAATTATTTGATATCTAGGAATTAGGTATGTTAATTTTTTTATGCCTAAGCAGTATATGTGTAATAAACACCATTGAAAAAAAATTTGTTTCTTTTTTAAAGGATTTAGGTGAATTTATGAATCAAAAAAATGAAATTTGGTAAAAATTATATATTTATTTATTTATTTATTTGTGATCCATATTACTTATCAAATTAATGCATTGTTTTTTTACTATCTGTTTTGTGTAGATTTGTACACGATTGTGTGAAATGCCTAATTTTTATAGTTGTTGAGATATATCTATGTTGAAATTAATTATCATAACCTGAGAATGTTGTTATATTTGTATATATATGTGTGTGTGTGTGTGTGTGTCTATGTGAATGTGATTACTATATATGGATTTTGAACTTTGTTAGTTCTATAAGGGTTTTACATTGAGTAAATTGTATACTCTCATAGAATCCATTATGTTATCCCATAGTTTGATTGAGATCTATCTTAATGGTTTTAATCATTTACATTCATGTGAAATAGATTTCCCCTTATAGAATCATGATGAGACAAATATATGACATGGTTTGGGGTACTCTAGCTATAGAGGATTTCCCTATTCCGTCACCAATTATGTAGGAGGGTTCTATAGGAAAGTTTTTCATACAATCTATAGTATCACAAGTATTAGGTACACTCAAACATAGTGTCCTTCCACTTGTTCATTTCTAGAGTAGAAGGGCACTGCAATCCATTATTAACTATGCTAGATACTTTTATCCCTAGTATAATCCATTCATTCTAGGAATTGGTGGACCATAAACATCGCATGACCGAATAGAAATCATTAATGGTGGTTATGTCATGTTGATACACTTGAGGAATAAAGGTGAATCTGGAAGCATTCCTGAAATAGCTACATCACTGGTGGTGGTGGTGGTGTGTTTTAATCGAAGAAAGAATATATGAATTTTTGACTTTGGAAACATTCAAGGACCTTTTATTTAAAGAGATCCTTCTAGGTGCACTGAAGACAAACTATACTCTATTGTTCAAGGATATTATATTAATCATCATGGTTGTTTCTTCTTATGTGACTTGATTCATGAAGGTTTCTCACAAGGCCATGATGATAAATAAGGGACTTGAGGAGGATAGGGTAGTGGGTTTACTTATATTTTAAAAATTTACTTCCAATGATACTACTAAAATAAGTAATGAAAAGGATGAGGGATTGTATCAGAGAATCAATAGATGGTTAGATCATAGTATATATTCTTCAATCCCCTCATGAGGAGTACCATAGAGTTTTAACAATTGAAATATTATTCATTACCAAAACTTTTGATTAACACAACAATGAGAGTGTTTCCAGTGTGTAAATATTTGAAATATCCACCAGTTATTCTCTACATAGTTGAGGTTTTAATCTAAGATGTCACAATCATTAAACCAGTTATCTTCTCGAGGTCCTCAGTAGTAGACATTGTTAATGAAAAATTATACTATTAATGTGTCTCAATTATAGGTCACAATGTTGAGGTAATCCATGTTTATATATCATATTAAACAGTAGTAGATAGTTTTGTGGGAACTTATACTATTCAAGTTAAAGTATGGATCACTAATATATTGTCTATGGCTTTGTTTTAATGTTGTTATTCCCATTCCTCCATATTTATTTATGTTTTTTGGACTTGAATTGTTTTTCATATTTTCTCTTGAGTTACTTTCCCTCAATACACCATGGGGCATGAAGGTGGAAAATCTTCAATGATTGATAGATAATCCTATTGTCCATTGAATCTATGTAAACTTATGGGATTTCATAAATCTAGAGATGATGAAGAATTATGTTATTCTTGTTATGGGCTTGATGACCATATTATGAGCACATATTGATTACTATCTGGGTTAAGTATCATGTATATATCCCAAGTTAATGAAAAATATGATGAACATTGAATATGTACTGCGAGTAGGTAAGGTTGGTCCAGACATAATACAGCATGGGAAGATCATAGTGAAGATTGTGGGTGTGAAAATTTCAATAGGATCAATGATATCCACGTTTTGTTTTTGTTGAATCATGTGTCTCTATCATGAAATATTTATAAGTGAAATTATAGTATAAAACCTTAATAGAGTAGTTAAATTTGTTATAGATCCCATTAAAAGTGCGCAAACCCTTTCGATATCCATTTATCTCACAGTTTTATCTTTATTGAAGGAGCACATGGTATACCTTGTGGACTCAGTATATAAAAGAATTAATAGTATTATAGCTTCACCATGGGTTGAACCTATATTTTTCTCCGTGAAGGTGTATGGTAGTCCTAGACTATGCATATAATACCGAATGTCAAACAATGTGATCGGAAAGAATGGGTTACCTTTTCTTATGATCAATGATCTATTTGAAAAATTATTGTGATCGGAGTGGTTCTCTAAAACTGATCTCCAATCATGAAATCACTGGTTTTTGTTAAGAGAAGAGTAAATCTAGAAATAACATTTCAAGTTACATAAGGAATATACAAGAAAATGGTGATGAGGTTTGGACTAAATAATTCCCTTAGAGTGTTTATTGATCATATTAATATGAACATAAATGTATATATTAACTTATTTGTTGTGGTATTCATTGATGACACACTTATATACTCATCGACCACACTTTTTCATTCCAAACATCATGGGATAGTCTTGAGTAAACATTGAGAACATTGGATTTATTTCAAATTTTTGAGTGTATGTTTTTGATTCATGAGGTAAACTTCATGGTACATGTGGTGTTTGAGATTGGTATATCCATTGAATGGGATAATGTGGATGTTATTTTGTCCTACAAACAACCCCAAAATGTATTTGACATTATGAGGTTTCTGGTTATAATATTATATTACCAATGTTTTATCCAGGACTACTAAAATTTATTAGAACCCATGGTAGCACTAATGAACAAGGGAGTGAAGTTTATGTGGTTAGAAAAAATTAAAAAACATTTTCTTGATTTGAATAGAAGTTTTACTATAGTTCAAGTGTTAATAAACCCTAAGATAGGGATTATTTATATTTTCTACTATGATGCATATGGAATTGGTTTGAGGGTAGTAATAATATAGGGAGAGATGTTAATAGCTTTTGGGTCACATCAGCTATGACCCAATGAGTGGAACTATCCTACTCATTACATGGAGTTGACAGTGTTTGTCCACACTTTGATGTCTTGTTTTCATTAGGACTTTGTTGATGCAATTTGTTTTCTACCCAGACTATAAGAGACTTCTCTATATCTTCACATAGGTGGATCTGAATCTAATTTCACACACTAGGGTGATTACCTAATATCTTTTAAAATTTAAATTATTTTTTCATGAATTAATGGAAGTATCATTGTAGTTGTTCATAACCATAAGATGTTGGAAGCTAATGATCATGGTGAATGAACTTTATAGGGACATCGAATCCAAATAATCATTTTAGTTGAGAAAATGATGGATGCTTCTGAGGACTAGGGATTGACAAATTCTTCTTCATTAGTGTTCAAATTCACTTTTGTATACTGGGTAATGTCATAATAAAAGATTGGATCAAATTGTATTGTGATGCAGGGATTTCTAGAAATAGGTGACCCGATACATGGGTGGTCATTGGATGATGACGTTGTGATACTTGTTCATGGGAGTGTTGTAGTACAAAATTCTACTAGGGAGGTGAAATTGAGAATCTTCCATACCTCTAAGTGGATGGTAAATTCTATAGTTACACAAAGGCTTCATGACTTCATGTGATAGTTTTTTGTCCTTTGTTGAAAATGGGAATTGTTGGATTTTTTCGGAATTCCCTTCTTGTAAGTGTATTAATGCTAAGAACATACATCATTTTGATGTTCTCAAGCCTCTACCAGTGACAATATAGAATGGGGAGTAAATCATGATTCAATTTGTGATGAGGTTACTCCATACCATAATGATCAGTGATGGTGTTAGGGTTATTGAAAATTAGATAAAAAGTGTTTCACTATTCATACTGATACGTGATAATCCCTTGATATAAGAGATAAAAATACATTTATCCATGATATTGTATTCTTATATTGATTACCTTGAGAATTGTGTTAGAGAAAGAAGCACATTTCACATCATGGTTTTGCTAGGTTTTGTAGAAGGATTTAGGTACTCTGTTGAGATTAAGAACAACCTACCATAACTAGGAAGAAGGATAGTATTAAAGGAAATCTTATATAATGGATGATATGTGTTGGGATTGTTCCCAATAATTCAAAAAATCTTATGGTGATTTCCTAGAACCAATTGAATTCAAATTAAAAATTTAATTGGATTTAATTCATTTGAATCCTACAAGTCTCTTTATTGGTTGCATGTTTTTTTACAACATTATTGGAATGTGATGGGTGAGATAGTAGTGGTGGTGCCTAGTATAAGGATGTGACCTATGAGAGAGTGTAGGTAATTTTGAAGAGTTTGATCATAGATCATAGAAGATATAAGTTTTATGAAAAATATAAGAAGTCACCTTTGGATTTCATTGTAAGCAATCAAGATTGTATATTAGTGACTCATTGGTTAGTTTGTTGATGCTAGAAGAAGTTGGGGAAGATATCACTACACTATATTGTAAAATTCAAAATTACTGAGTATGTTTTGATACTATTATACCATATAGATACTCATTCTCTCTATCAAGGCAGGCACAACTTGTTACATGTGTCACATCTCTTGGGGTATGTTCCTGATCATATACATTCCATAAATTGTGAGGATGTCGAGCTAGATCCTGACAAATCATCCATGGACCATCCCATGAATATTTTATATTGGACAAGCAAATTACTTTAAGGGAATATTGTACAACTAGTTTAGATTAATTGTAATCCTAGAAGGATCTATCCAGAAACATGGAAGCAATAGGCAGATGTTAAGGATCATTGGTCCAAGTTGATTGATAAAAACATTAAATTTACTTATCGGGGACAATAATCCCTTATATCACTATACTTATAATGTACGCATATTAGTAAAAAATATAACATGATTGAAGTTAATAAATTCTCCTCGATCATATAATTCTTCCCAAATATGGTCTACATAGAGGTTGTTTTTATAAGGAAATTCATTCATGTTTTGAAGGTGGAAGAACTATAGGAAGGGTTTTCTAGATAGTGGATATAAGGGAAACACCTTCTCTCTTGTTGAACCCACTATAAATCCATTAGGATCTTTGTAGGCCTATAAGGATATTAAAATCTCATAAACTATATAGTGAGGCCCACTATGTAGCCAAGTCACCTACTATAATGGTGAAATTAATGTACCCTGTGGGACAATAATAAAAAATATTTATTCCACTCTTTAACCACCAAATATATTCCCTATTGGATAATATAGAGTTAAAGGCATACTCTCTTGAATATTGACTCCCCAATTCTTCTCTCATTGCCTCACATAATTTTGACTGATCTATTTATGATAAATTGTGTTTTTTCTCTAGATCTATATCAAATTCTTTTTCTTCATTTAGATATATACATGCATCAATGTCTAATATATGTTTTCCATTATGAACCAATGAAAAATTATCCATATATTTATATATAAGTAGTAAATATAATGATTTAAGGTCATTTAATAAAATAATAAAGATATACTATCAACAAATTATATTATATGGGTATTAGTTATTGAATACTCTACCGATACAAGTTATCATTGGTTGATAGATGATGGATCCTCAATACATTGAAAATTAATTGGTATATTGATGTATAATTATATATGTCAATAATAAAATCCAATATTTTGGGCCAAAATTCTCAAGAATGGTGTATTTTTTAGGTAATACTTATTTAATTATCATCACGATACATTCTTTTTCCTGAACCTCATTATGAATCTATTTTCTAACGATGGATTGGTGTTGTATTGATTATCATTTCCTATGGGAAAGGTTATCTTCATGAATTGGCGAGGATTTCCAAAAATGATCATTGATTAATAATGAATCTTGTGAAATGTGTAACCCTACTTGGTAACACCTATGAGTTTGTTTCTTTAATGGTCTCTTTAAGATATGTGATTATAAAATGAATTTATTGACTTGGGATTCTCTTGATTCTCCATTAGAAAATTCTCTCTTGATGAACTAGAATCTATGATAGGCTTCCCATGACATGTGATACTATTCTCTATGGGTATGAAACATGTTGGGACTTCAATATTTAATGAACTATGGAGTTATTCATCAGTGAAATTACCATAGAAAGGTCATTATAATTTGAGTCCATTGAATTCACTTGTTTACATGATTCATAATTTGTTTCCAATTAATTTTTATTCTTGATTTCTGAAAATTATTTATTAGTGTGTGTGATTCAATGATAACCATTAATAATTCATGGGTCTATTAGTATTTTTAGAGTAGATTTTTTTTCAAGCTTCATATTGATCACATGGTGTTAAATATTTTATATGACATGATCATGATGATGTGATATGATTTTTTATTATTATTTTTTCTGAAGCTTTCGTCGGGGCACGCGCATCCGTCTACCTGGGCGAGACCGGTGTGACTTTTTTGTTGCCCCACATTCCCACTTTCCAAAGGCGAGTGGCTTCCATTACTAATTTAGGGACGTTTTCTCCTTGATCGAAACCGGGATGATGGGATGTTGGTTCTTCCTTCTGTGGATTCCTCCTCGGAACTCATCACCTTGTCCAGGTTTCCCTCGTAGATTTAATACATTGTTCGTGAAGCTCTTCTCAGTGCCATGTTTCCATGGACACCGGTTAATTACATTGCTTCTTTAAGGACATTCCAAAGTGTCTGGTCAGGGCCGCAACCTTTAGTTGGGGGAGTAGTCATGTTGAGACATCACTGGCGTGTCTGGATGCTGGGGAATTGGCGTGTTTGTCTTTTGTCCCTTATTATAGGGCTTCTCGAGGGAACAGAATCCTGATCCATCCCACACCGATCAAGAGGAATAATATTCCATTGGCATGTATCTAAGGTTTTCCTCATCTTCATGTGTTTAACACAAGGTATGCCACAAGTTTAACTTCCAACGGAGACAGATCGGACTAATCAGAACACTAGCTGGAGTGTATCAGATTGAAGAACCCCCTTGAGGGATCTCTGATATTAGGGGCAACACATGGACGGCTTCCCGAATACTATGGGAGGAGAAATGAGGTGGCATGATCTCACCAGAATGTGGCGGTCCGAGTAAGAATCACGATGGATGATGGAAAATTGAATGGAGTGGAGGAGGAATGAGATGGGATCATTGCAAGGGTGGCAATGAAGTTGGGCTTGAGTCTCTAAGAGACCACCAACATATCCCCGGGGTAGGAAATCAAAGTCTGCGTAGTTTGGTTGGTGAGAACTGATGTGAAGGGGGTTGGAGCGTCAATGGTTGGTGAACTTGAACCTCAGGGAGGCTTCCTACGTACCATGCCTTGACATGGATCAAAGACTTTGTAGTTCAAAATGGACGCTGGTGAATCGACGTGAAGAAGGACCTTGGTCCCATGGGTGTTGGGCTTGAACCTCATGGAGGCTTCCTACGTACCATGCCTTGACAAGGATCCAAGACTCCGTAGTTCATAATGGACTCCGGTGAACCGACGTGAAGAGTGACCTCGATCTTATGGGTGACGGGCTTGAACCTCAGGTAGTCTTCCTACGTACCATGCCTTGACATGGATCAAATTCCTCGTAGTTCGGGTAGGGTTTCATCAGCGAACTGACGTGAAAGTGAAACCGGGGGTCCACTAGTGGTGGGCTTGAACCTCATGGAGGCTTCCAACAAACCACGCCTTGACATGGATGAAAGTCCTCGTAGTTCGGATTGAAAAGGGGATATTGAACTGACATGAAGGGATGTCAGAACAACTGGGTGGCAGAGTCACAACAGCTTACCGCTGGATTGGAATGTAGTTTAACGTCATGCGGAACGAGGGCGTGTCGGAGAACAGACGTGAAGGGGGACCTTAGTCCATGTGGATGTTTGGCTTGAACCTCATGGAGGCTTCCTACGTACCTCGCCTTAGCAAGGATCAAAGACCACATAGTTCAGTATGGGTGTCGGAGGGCTGATGTAAAAAGGACATTGGTCCAATGGGTGATGGGGCTTGCACCTCATAGAGGCTTCTTACGCACCATGCCTTGACATGGATCAATGTCCTCGTAGTTTGGGTTTGTGGAATACAGTTTAACGTCATGCGGGACGGGGGTGAACCGACGTGAAGGAGGTCGGAACAACTGAGTGGTGGGATTGAACCTCGTGGAGGCTTCCTACGTACCACGCCTTGACATGATTCAAAGTCCCCATAGTTCTGGTGTGCAGTTTAACGTCATGCGGGATGGGGGTGAACCGACGTGAAGGAGGTCGGAATGACCGAGGGGTGGGCTTGAACCTCGTGGAGGCTTCCTACGTACCACACCTTGACATAGATCAATGTCCCCATAGTTCAGGTGTGCAGCTTAATGTCCTGCGGGATGGGGGTTTTGGGGCATACACTCTGAGACGGGCCCAGGTGTTTCATGGTCGGTGCTCACTCTAAGCCCATGGGAGTCATGCTCGGTGTGAGAAACAAGAGGTTGCAGGGACCTGACGATCATGTCGTGAAGGGTGCGTCTGTGGGAAGCGAAGAGGGGCTTACGCGTTAGGCAGCCCATGGTGCTGGGACATACTCTAGGATGGAGGACCGAGGGTGAAAAATCGTAGAGGGAGAGGGATTTGGGACTGAAGAAAGTAGGTGTCTCGTTCCCTATCACGCCCTCCGTTGGCCCTAGTGGTGGGGAAGTATGTAGGTGCATTGGTGCTACCTTCCGCAGGAAGAGCTAGGGGATTACACCAAGATGGAGTCCCTTCCCCACTGACAAACGCCATTCCAAGGAGGAGGATATCACCCCATGTGGTGGGTGGGGTTATTCCTTTCCCGTGGAGACGAGTGGCGTAAATAATGTCTGAGCCGGGGGGACCCTGCGTGCGAGGCATGGGGTGGGATCACAGTTTAACATCATGTGTTGAGGACAAGGTGCTTGGCAGTTTAATGTCCTCCAGATCAGACGAGGTGGGTTTACTCCACACCCCTAGGACATACATAACTGGTACCCTCTACTCCTTGTGGGAGGGAAGGTACCCGAAATTCCTTGGTGAAGGGGGGTCACAGAGCGAACCATCGAGGGGTCCACGTTAGCGTGGCTATGTGAAGAAGCAATTTCCATTAGCGTGCCTATGCGAAGAAGCATTAGGAAAAGCAACACCATAGGTGGTATCGTCCAGTGGACTTTGAAGTCACATCGTGCATACCTGGAGGGTCGCACGGGAAAAGTAATTGCCAAACAGAGGGGTCCATAGGTAGAGGACTTAAGGAGATCGGTGTCTCGGCGTGGTGAAGTGCACTTGCGAAGGGGTGTGCTTCACGAACTGGGGTGCCTTAGCCTTAGCATAGGGCAGAGGTGCAAGTGGGAGGTTCTTCACAAAGTGGAAGGGTGTTCGGAGAGCACTACCTCGCAGAGCATGGGTGCCTCACGAAGCAATGTGCCATGAAGTGGTGTGCTTCGCGAAGTATAGTGACCCTGCATTGGCATGTGGATCACGTGTACAGGAGGGGTGTTTTGTGAAGCATAATAGCTTCGTGACTGCCCGGGACCCCTTGGGGATCCACTTCCTTCGTGAAAGCCCTTAGGCTTCGCTAATGGAATCCCTCTCGGAAGAGGGGATCAAAACAAGACAATGCAGAAGAACCTCGTGAACCAGAAATACCTCATGGAGCTCATGATTCGCAGAGAAAACGATGCTTCATGATTTGGGAGCTAGGAAGGTGAAAGGTCGTATTTTCTGTCCCGAGGGATCAAGGGGAGCTCGGTATTTATAGGCAAGGGGTTCCACGAAGCAGACCTCACGCGGCGTGAAGGGGGCTTCGGTGGCTTTGCGGCGGGTCGCAAACGTCAACCGATTTTTCGGAGAGGTACTGCCTCCTTGGCTTCACGGCGGGTTCATGAACGTCAGGGGAATTCGCAGGGCTTCACGCCTCTGTTTCTTCGTTGTGGGTTTGCTAAATTTTGATCCATTCGTGGGGCATCCCGCCTCTGTTACTTCATGGTGGGTTCGCGAACGTTAAGGCCATTCACGGGGCTTCCCTCCTCTATTGCTTCGCTGCGGGTCCGCGAACCTCAGGTCCATTCATGGGGCTTCCCGCCTCTGTTGCTTTGCAGTGGCCGCGTTGCTTTAGAGGACTCCACTTTGGGGCTTCGTGGGGCAGGCTTTGGGGCCTTCTTTTCATCGGTATTTCCATCCAATATTTTGGTTCCAACAAATGCCCCCCCTCAGACATGGAGCTTTGGAGGGATCAATGTTTGAAGTCTGAGGGAAATCGCCAAAATTTTTGGAATTTTTTTGTAATGACTTGGGAAGTGGGCGCGCGAGGCGGACGGGGGCCACGTGTTCCGGGCGCACCACAAAGCTCCGTGCAGGTTGGACGCGCCACAAATCTCTGTGCGGGTTGGACGTGTCGCGAGGCTCTGAGGGCCGCCACCTATAAATAGGGGGTTGACCTATCTTTTGTACTTTCTCTTCTCCGTGACTTTGTCCTTTTGCACTCTCGATTCATCGAGCTCTGCGTACTCTGCATCTGCTCACCGCGAATCGAGCGTCGCGGTGATCCTCGAGTCTCTGACTCTGTGACAGCGCCAAGTGAACTTGTGCTTGCTAGAAGGATCCAGGCTCTGTGTCTTGTCTTTACAACCGAGCTCCATGAATGATCTTCATGACCCAACCTGAATTTTTCCTGAGTTCTGAAACCCAATGGCCAATCACGAAGATGCACTGGGGGTACTTGTAGATGCTTCCCAAAGAGATGAGATGGAAAACTATCTGGGCTTGGGGGAGCTGGTTCGAAGACACTCAGACCGTAATTCTTTGATGGAACTGCTATCAGAGAGCCAAAAGATCTATCCTTTGTGCACGAAGCTACCCTTGTATGGATTCAGGCTGAGGGATGACGTCTTCATTACTGAGGTGAGTAGGGATGAACCAGCTTACGGGTTCTGAAGTACGTCAAGCTAGCACCAATGATTCAGGGCGGCTGAATGTCATGCATGGAAGCACTTCGCACCTGTCACCATTGACTACATGTACAATCATCTGATCAACATTGATGAGAATCCATTGCAACCAGAGATGTCCCCTCCCATGTACCGCACCATACTGAAGGAAGCTTTAATGGATTCGAAGAAGGGGTGGTCCGATGAGTGGGACCTACGCCAGGGCGGCAACTTCACCAATGATTGGGCGTGGGACTACTGAATAGTTTCCTCATGTGAGGAGTTTGGGGCCAATCTGAGAAGAGTGGGTTTGTATGAGGTGGCATGGGCCTCTCAATTCCACATTTATCAACTAAAACAGCTGATGCCGGAGCTGTTGAGCAGATGGTCGTCTAGGACCAACACTTTTCACCTACACCATGGGGAGGTTGGCATCAGTCTGTGGGATGTCCATCAGATTTCAGGGTTCCCGATCAAGGGGGCTATGTATGATGAGTACATCCCCATCATGAGCGCATGGGAGGATCCGTAGCAGATGTGGCGGCTGGCGCTGGCACTGATGGGACTGGTCCCTGAAAAGGACAAAGAAGCGGTGAGAGATGTTCACTTTATGAAGTGGTTCAAGCAGTTCCTGAACTTCCCGGTGGACCGCGAGTTTTCCCCCGAGGCCTCAAACTTGTCTGAAGGGGGCTCAACGAGGAAAGGAGCACTTGTATTGGCAGCTCTTGGAGGACAGGCAATGAACGACTTGGGGTTTCAGTTTCAGCACTGAACAGTGGCCGATAGTCAGACCGGCGGCGTTCATCGTGGCCCTTATCTGCGGTTGGATCCTAATGGTGAGGGATACGAACATGGGGGTGCGGCCCATCTCATTCATCATGGCGTCCATGCTGGCCATATGAAGGTGGGTCAATCTGGGGATTCTGATGCTCGCTAGATTGTACAATATGCTCCGACATGTTAGCGAGGGGAAGAAGCCACCGAGGATATGTGGGCCCTTCCACCTTCTGTATGGGTAGATCACTGTGCACATCAGGGGGGTTTACGAGTATCCGAACCCCATCTCACCAGTGGGGTCAAACTTCCGCCCATCCATCCTGAATGTTTCCGAGAGCTTCCCAGTAAAACTAGTTGTACTGATGGTGCTAAACTGGGTGTGAACGGTGGACGAGTTTAACTTCCACCCATTTCCATTGCTGACCAGACTACTCACCGATGACGGTCAGGGAACGGAAGAGCATCGAGCCAATCTCCTGGACTTTTGAGGTGGTGTTTTGGTGGAACAGGTGAACTGTGAGCCGCTCTGCGAGTCGTACACCCCGCACCGGTTCGCGATGTAATTTCGGTGCCTGTAGTAGCAGATGCTGAAGGTCTATTGGTAGGTGATTCATGAGGAGAACCCATGTGTAATGAGGAAATTGTGTCTCATGTTCATATGGTAAGATAAAAAATGTGAAATTCATTACCTCCGTCCACTGCAGCATTTGGACTGGTGAAGGAGTACGCCATCAGCTGGGAGACATCTTATCTGGTGTAAATGTTGAAGCAACCAACCATCCATACTGGTGATGGCGGGCCTCTCCTCTCTCGAGGTCGGGGTCGGAGGGTAGAAATGGCTTCTAGCGGTGGCTGGGCTACTGTTGCGGCGAGACCTGCACTGGCTGAGGGTGAGGTAGTGGCGGCGGATCCAATAGCGGTAGTGGACCTGGTGGTCCCGGAGGAGCAGAGCCATCCGGAGGGGCATCCACCGAGGGGATTCTGCAGGATATCCACTCAGACTCTGGTGAAGTGGTTGCGCCATATCGACATGAAATACAATGCTATTTTCCTAGAGGCCTGGGACATTTGGGATGTCAATCGACAACACCTCAGTCCGCCCGAGATGTGGGAACACCTGAACTAACTCGTGATGTATTTACTTTGTATAGGCCCTATTCAGTCCGGTTTCGCGGTGTCTTCGGTAGAGGCAGAGTGATATCTGGATGAGCTAGAGGACTACGTACATTCCAGCAGTGCCCCGCATCCAATGACAGACCGGGTGAGGGTACTGCTAGATTGGACGATTCCCCCACAACTGTCGACCACCAAGTTGAGGGAGCGCTTCCCCCTATCGGAAGATTCAGAAGAATCCTCTCGGGGCGACGAGACTGATGAAGAGAGCCCGTTGGAGGAAGGCGAAGTCGCCAATCGAGACTCGGATCTCGATGATTTCGCAGAGGCTCGCGAGGTAACATTCCATGTTTCATTCCTCAGGGTCTGCTCTCAGGACATTATGGACATCTTACCAATATTTGAACCGTACAGGAAGACCTGGTACACAGACCTCGCTCTTGCCCCTCGGCAGGTGATGATGAAGGACCTTCAGAACCTACGCCTAAGGCCGCATCCAGTTCTGTGTCTGGCGGTGATAGGGCACCTGAAGTGGCTCCTCCAGAATCTCCAGACCATCTGACACTATACGGAGGGTCACGCTCTAGGGTTCCACCAACATCGACTCCAGAGTAGTACCAGGAGTTCAACCTTAGTATGTTCTCTCTGCTGAACTCATTACTTTCACACGCCGATCGTTCCAACTGACGTTCATCCCCTTATCTGTCACGTACAGTTCTTCGACTGGCATGGGCTGCTGCGGCGAGTCTGTTCAGGCTTTCTGGTGGCGCCCCTCCAAGATTCATGTCGGTGATCATGGAGATCATTACACCGCCCACCCGAGCTTCAGTTTCCCCTATCATTGGCGGGACCACCAGAGAGATCGTGCCTGAGGTCTTCGAGGTGGGGTCTAACGATGAGGATCTGTCGTTCAACCCAATTCCCACTGCGTCAAATCCAACGACAGATGTCACGCCTGATCCCACGCCAGATGCAGATCCAGCTGAAGACTTCTTGCCGGCATACCTTATGTACGAGTCTGCTAATCGCACGGACTGGGATGAGACAACCTCTGATGTAGAGGACAACAAAATAGTCTATCGTCGATCATGGAAGCGGATCATACGCTTCATCAATGACACCCCCCAAGCACTATGGCTGGAATAAATGGACAGACTACGCTTGTGATTGCGCGAACTATGTGTTGGGGGAGTGGATTCCCAGTTCCCTCATATTCTCATCCGATATTTTATGGCAGAAAAGATCTGGGAGTATGATCGCGGGCTTAGTGTGGGTTGGCAGTGGAGGAAGGAGATAAACATCAAGAAGCTCCATGTGGATGAAAACGAAGTCCATCACCTATAGATCTGGGTGGATGAGCACTCAGCCTATCTCAATACACAATCTAAGATGATCTTTCTATTGAAGGCCCAGCTGGTGGAGGCAGAAGAGCGTATGAGGCAGGCTTCCTAAGAGATGGTTGTCATTTAGGATGACGTAGAGCGGGCCCGAGCTGAGGCTGATAAACTGTGCCCCATCGCTGCTAAATAGGAGAGGGAGATGAGTTGGCAGTAGCAATTCCAGGACACCACAAGTCGAAGAGTGGCGGAGCTGCAATGCTCTTTTGACAGGGAAAATCTATCCATGGGGGGAGTTGACCCCCAGGTATTGTAATGATTACAAACCCTCAATCAAACATTCATATTTTGATTTTTTTTAGTGTCGTAACATGCATGAGTTCCGTTGTTCACACGGGTTCATTGCATCCTTACAATGTTTGCGGAATGTCCAGTGACAATTCCCTAAGCTCACATGGGTCACGCCCGATGTGAGAAACATGAGATAGTCACCTCATCGCCCCAACCAAACATAGGAGTGTGAACCAAGCATCAGGCATCCGGGGTTTGGATAACCGGTCCATGTTTCCAGGAAATGGGAGATACCTGACTGGAGAAGGAATTTCTCAGAACATCTGAATTACTGTTTTTCCAGCGTGCTCTTATGCACAAATGGTGCAACGCCCGGGGCACTGAAATATGTCTGAACTGATGGGAATGGGAAGTGTGAATCACGATACCCATGATTCGGAACACTGTGGGGGTGGCGTGACAACATCAGATAGCTATTGACCATGGCGGAAACGCAGAATCCACTTCGCATCAGCCTGAAATGTGGACAACAAATGAAGGCTGATCGATGACCATGTTCGCAACACGAGGCCTAGCTCAAATATCGTCGATCATTCTTCCGGGATGTGGGCCCAGGATAGTAGGCGGACCATTGGTCAAGAATCCATATTGTTAGGGGGTCCTTCCAAACATGACCAGTCTTCCAGAATGTTGGCCCAGGACAGCAAGCGGACCATAGGTCGAGCATCCATACCGTTAGGGGGTTCCTCCAGACATGAAAGGGACGAGAGTCCGAATATGGGGCACGCGAAGCATGGGATGTGGAGTTATGGCATGTTCAAATAGAATCCAACACTAATCAAATTACACCACCGTGGTGGGAGTACGCTAGATGGGTGCATCAGTTTGACCATGGATCATTCCTTCTTTAAGACAAGGCCTCTCTGGAGAGGGGGTGAGTCTCTTCCCAATGTCATCTTGGGGTATCCTGAACTTGTTCAGGGCAGAGTTATAGTTGTACGGTCCCCTGCGAGGGGTCTGGCTAGGGGGCCAGAAAGAGGAAGAACATGATTTATGATTCCTGGGGGCTGGACCCTAGGAAAAATACCTGGGTGTCCCAACATATCCCATGTGTATGGGAATCGATCCACATGTAGTATAGAAGCATATTTTAACGTCATATAGGATAGGGGTCTGGTTGCGCTGGAACTCATCCTACCAAAACTACTAAGCTCGCGTGAGTCATGCTCGATGTGGAAAAAAAGCAGTAACGGTGGACTTTCCCGACACAGGAAGGGGTAGGTTAGGGAAAAGGGGCGCTCATTGAATACCGGCCCAATGATGCTAACACGTCCATGAGGTGCACCTAGATTTGCGAAGAGACAAAGCCGAGTATGTCGAAATTTCACTTGAACATGAGGAAGTGGAAATGTGTGAATCATGACGCTCGAATTTTGGATCACAATGATGGTGGCATGACGATAGAGGATAACTGTTGATCATGGAAGAAACACATCACACATATCATGTTAACCTAGAATGGGGATAGAAAAATGAGGGTCGACCGTTGACCATGTTCGAAACACGGGACCATGTCACAAATGTCGTTAGAGATCCGTAGGGATGTTGGTTCGAAACGATTGGAGATCCCTTAGGCCCAACATCCATGGAGATCCCTTAAACATAGTATCCATGTCGTCTGAGGGTCCTTTTGGATGTGGAAGAGGATGAGGATCAAAATGGCGAGTTCACGAAGCTTGGTCATGGAACGAGAGTAATGTCTCCATGAAAATCCCACACTTCGGGCTTTTTGTCAAAACGCATCTAAATATGTTAATGAGATGCATTAGATATGGGATGTCAAGTCCCTTCCCATAGGGAGATCTTAGTTTACAGTCATATAATTTGGACCATGGGTGGGAAGAAACATAGGAGGCACATGGTAGGGTAACTTAGATACCTGACGTGAATGGGAATCGGGGGTTCCGACCACCACGTTCTTCTGGGAATTTATTAGGTCGAGGGACCGAAAACGAGAGTTGAGCTGGGCCTGAATCAAGGTATGAGGGAGTTCCTACATACCCCATGAGGATAGGGATCGAGCTGCACGTAGTTCTTGATAGGGTCTTAGTTTAAGGTCTTAGAACTCAAACCATGAATGGGTAAGTAGAACAGGGGACACACAGCAGGGCAGTTACAAAACCTGATGTGAATAGGGACATAAGCCGTACTTACCATGTGTTCTCTGGGGATGTGCTCGAGTCGAGGGACCGAACAGGAAATTTGGGCTGGGTCTGCGGGGTAGTTCTCGGGCGCTCCTACATATCTCATAAGGATGAGAATCAATCCATACATAGTTCTAGAAGGTGGCATGGTAAGGTACTAGTGCCAGGGAAAAGGGGGAGTGCGGGCATGGACCTTGCACCAAAAGAAGCGGAATTTGATAAATCTTTTTCTCCTTTTAAGGGAGTGGTTTTTTTCATTGTGAAGAAACATGCCTAGGGTAGCAAGCCCTGGTGTCGCCACAAGAATCAAGCCATCGTAGGCATTGAAAAATGGCATGGCGTATAACTAATACCCAACATGACTTCCTCTATGATGAGGTTATCACAATGCAGTTCCATTTTTCTTCATCCAGACAGGATGATAATATCATAGTTTAGGGTCATGTGATAGGACTAAGCATGTATTTTAACATCATGCAGCGTAGACGTAGTATAGACGATGCTAGGTGGGGAATGGGTATGGTGCCATGAAACATACCCAGTGTGGATGTGGACATGATCCCTCATCACACCATACGCAATTCCTAGATAGGAACCTCGGGCTAAGGGGGCCCAAATAGCGGTGAGAGTGAAAGGGGCATGAGAAACAAGATCCTAGCTGAGCTGGACTCAGAAACAAGACATCTGGGTGACCAACTGCATCCCATGGGGATGAGGATCGAGCTGCACATATCCCTTAATGAAGATCTTAGTTTATGGTCCTAGAGCTCGGACTCTGGGATCCTCGAAGGACTCCATATTGTAGCTTTGTCCCCCTAACGTGCAGAGGTGCACTAAGGGATAACTCCAACAGTGTCGAGATTCTACCTAGACATGATGGGGTTGAACCTAACGTGAATCATGCAACCAACATTCAAGGCCTGACAGGGTTGTAATAACGATGGAGGATTACTGTTGACCATGTTCGCAACACAACATCCTATCGTGTTAGCCTGAAATGGGGACAAACAAATGAGCATCGACTACTGACCATATTCAAAACGTGGTAATTGTATCAATTTTTTGTTCGAAACCCTCGTGGAATTGGCACGTAACGGTATAGAGCCGTTAGGCGTAGTATCCAGGCCATTCTTGGGGGTCCCTTTTGGTGTGAAAGATGATGGAAGCCCGAATGAAGGGGAACACGAAGCTTGAAAAGTGGAAGGAACTTGACAAAGTTGAATCTGACACTCCTGGTCCTAGACCAGAGTACTCCTAACACATGGGAAAACCACTACAAGAGGTTGATGAACTCTACCTGAGGGCGGAAAAGAGATGGCGGATTCCCGGGAGAAGGGGGTATGGTGCCAAGAACCCTGTACGACACCTATTTATCCCTCTCGTGGAGAGTAACAGGCCAAGGGGCCTAGGTGACCGGGAGATTAGGAGATCTATAAGAGGTGGGGCTGGACCCGAATTCTAGACATTAGGGTGGTCCCACGTATTCTTTAAGGATTGGAATCAAGCCACGCGTAGTTCGAGAGAGGTGCCTTTTAATGTCGTATGGGACAGGAAATAGGAGGGCTAATTTTCCGAACGGGGTGCACGTGGTGCGGCTATCAAAAACCCGATGTGAATGAGGACATAATCTGGTTCCATATCACGCAGACCCATAGTCAAAGTCTCGAAGGCAGGGTAGAGAAGACAAATTATCAGAAATTAAGCTGAACGTACTTCTGAAATGATCTTTGTTTAAGGTCTTAGACCTCGGACCAAGGAGGGATGGCGGCCTTCCAAGTAAGCGCAGACCTCGACCTGATCCTTAAGGCAGCATGATTCAAGCTCAGTGTGGTAAACAACGGAGGAAGGTCTTTATTGCAATACTTGGAACGTCTATCAGAGGGGAATCAGTGTAGAGCCTCGTAGGACGACCTTACCATGGATTTTTCCTTCTAACACGCAAAATGCGCACTGAGGAATAGCATCAACAGTGAGAAATATCTACTTGGATATGGGAAGGAGGAGAAGGATGTGAATTATGTAACCGACATTTTGGTATTAATGGGGTTGGCATGGTGATGAGGGATAACTGTTATCCGTGGTGGAAAAACAGTATCTATATTGCATTAGCCTGAAGTGGGAACAACAAACAAGCATCGACCGCTGACCATATTCGCAATGCGGTATTTTTAACAATTTTTTGTCCAAAAACATCAAGGTCATTGGCCTGTAATGGTAGGAGAGCCCTTAGGCATTGTATCCATGCCCTTCAGAGCCCGTAATGGTAGGATAACTCTTAGGCGTAGTATACATGCCACTCAGGGGTCCCTTCGGGTGTGAAAGGTGATAGAATCCCTAATGAAGAGAAACACAAAGCCTGAAAAGTGGGTGGAGACATGTCCGAGTAGAGTTTGATGCTCTAGGTAGTAGAACAGAGTACCCCTAGGCACATTTGTGGACGTCCGAAAAGGGTCGACGAAGTGGTTCAGAAGAGGTAGGCGATGGGGCCAAGGTGGGATGGAGATTTCCAGGAGATTGGGATGGACCCGAATCATGGACCTTCGAGTGGTCCTACGTATCACATAAGGATGGGAATCAATCCACATATATTTATTGAAGACACCTAGGGGGTAGGATACCCTAAATAGGATGTGTACGGCATGGAAATTAACCCGACATGAATGAAGACATAATCTCATACCACGCCACGCAGTCCCGTAGGAGAGAACCTGGGCCAGGGGCCCGAAAAGGCCAAGGGGCCTGATAGCTGGGTTTTGGTCTGGGAGGCCTGGCCTATTCGTAGTTTAACATCTTGTAGTGAGGATGGGGGTCAGGGAATATGATTCCCTAAACAGGGGAGGTGTATGTCATAGAAATTAACCCAACGTGAATGAGGACGTAATATTACACCACACCGTACACTCTGGGTATGAACTTGGGCTAAGGGGCCCGAGAAGGCCAAGGGTCCGGAGGCTGGGCCTCAGTTAGGGAGGCCTGACTAGCTTGCAGTTTAACATCTTGTAGTAAGGGTGAGGGTCGGGTCCTGCAAAGGACAAGGGGCCAGAGGCTGGGCCTAGGTTATGAAGGCCTTACCATCTTGTAGTTTAATATCATGTTGTGAGGACAAGGGTTGGGGGCCCGAGAAGGACTAGGGGCTGGAGGCTGGGACTCAGTCAAGAAGGAATGACAAGCTTCGAGTTTAACGTCATGCAGTGAAGAAGAGGGTTGGATAAGTTGTCTCTTCTGGGGATGTGTATGGTACGGAGTGTAACCCGACGTGAATGAGGACATAACCCCTTTCGACAATGCACAATCCTGTCATAGAGAACCTAGGCCAGGGGCCCAACAGTTGGCCCTGCTAGGAAAGAGTTTGTCACTTCAGGGCGGGGCAGAATGCATCACTACACACGATGTTTGGGACAACTTGGGGTGGACTTGAAGATCCAGGGAGGTTGTCGACCATGTTCGAAACACAGAGTCCCTATGGTGACCTGAGATGGGAGCAACAAATGAGCATTGACCTCTAACCACATTCGAAATGTGGGACTTGTATCGGCTTGTTACATGGCATCTCCGAGGGCGTTGGCCTGAAATGGTAAGAGGTCCCTTAGGCCTGGTATTCATAGCATTCAGGGGCCCTTCCGGATGGGGAAGGTGATGAAATCCCAATCATGGAGTGGGTGAAGAATAGCTATACCCTTCTACAAAAGAGGTGAACATATCGAGGGAGGGGGAACATACAGCTGGACCGAGTTTAGCTCGACATGAATTGGGTCAAAAGTATTCACCCCTCCATATGTCTTGACCCAAGGGGAAGATTCTGGCTTTTGGGCTGGGCCTACAGACAAAATATCCAGGCATTCCTACATATCTCATGAGGATGAGAATCAAGCCATACATGGTTCTTAAAGTCCATGTAGTTTAACGTCGTGCGGTGAAGATGGGGGAGGATAGAATAACGGGAGTGGGAACATGGTGTGTCCATTATAATCCTCATATGAGTGGGGCTATGTAAGCCTACTCTACATCATGCGAGGACCCTCTGTGGAAGATATACCCAGGGGGATAGTCAAAGAGAATAGTTTGGGGTTGGTCTCAAAATGAAGCATCTGAGCATTACTACATATCCCATAAGGATGGGAATCAAGCCATACATAGTTCTAGAAGCATAGTTTGCAGTCATGTAGGACGATGAAGCGCATCTCATCTAGGGATATTTATGGTACGGTGAGTAACCCGACATGAATGAGGACATAATCCCATACCACACCATACAATCCCACAAGAGATCCTGGATCGGGGAAGGCCATTGGACCTGAGGCTGGGCCTCGGTCAGGAAGGCCCGACCAGCTCGTAGTTTATCGTCCTACCGTGGGGACGAGGGCTAGGGGACCAGAATGGCCAAGGGGCCTGAGAAGGACAAGGTCCTCGGTCAAGAAGGACTAACCAGCTTGAATTTTATCATCATGTAGTGAGGACAAAGGAGATCTTAGTTTAGGGTCATAGAGATCAGACCATTTTGCAGTTTATTGTCATGCAGGACGAAAGGGGAACAATTTAACATCATGACAGACGATGATGTAGTTTAACGTCGTGCAAGACGATGTTGCAATTTAAATTCATGAAGTACTGGACAATTTAAGGTCCTGTAGGATCATTTTTTAGTTTAGGGTCATGTGGGACCATACAGTTTAAGGTCGTGCAGGGACAGGGTACAGTTTAGGGTCATGCAGGACCCGGAGGCTTAGGAAATGTATTGCTAGAGGAACTTGGAATTGGTGGGAGGAGTTATGCGCACACCATCCATGGTTACCAAGGAGTATTCTCTATTATGGTAGACCTTATGGATGATGTAAGGACCTTCCCATTTGGGCTCCATCTTGGGTGGTTTCCTTCCGGGGATCATTGGCGCTCAGAGGGCCAATACGAGGTCACCTTACAGAAAATAGCGAAGGTGAACCTTCTTGTTGAAGGCTCTGGCTATCTTGTTCTCATGCCTTTCCAAATTGTGTAGCCCATGAAGCGTGTTCTTGTCCAGTGCTTCCAATTCAGCTAAACGGATTTCGGCCACCTTATTTAGCGCATACTGGTCATAGACTGCAGTGCGTAATGATGTAAGCTAGATCTCGATGGGTAGGATGGACTCATCCCCATACACCAAGGAATATGGAGTCACCTGGGTGGAATTGCAAGTCGTCGTCTGATACGGCCAGTGGGTTTTGGGGAGCTTGTCCGGCCAAAATTTCTTGTTTTGACCAACCATTTTCTGAAAAATGTTAGAAAGGGTTTTGTTGGATGCCTCGATCTATCCATTTGTCTGCACGTGATAGAGAGAGGTATGGTTCGAACCAGATATTGTACTTGGAATAAACTTTCTTCAGCTCAGCTGCTCGGAAGTTGGTGTTGTTATCGGTGAGGACATCGTGAGGGAATCCAAACCGGTGGATGATATTGGAGCTCATGAAGTCAACAATAGAACGAGCCTTGACCTCTTTGAGTGGAACTGCCTCTTCCCACTTGGAGAATAAATATTTAGCGGTTAGGATGAACCTACACCGGCGAGAAGTCGTCGGTGGATATGGTCCCATGACATCAATTCCCCACACCAAAAATGGCCAAGAGTACTTGCTGGAGTGGAGAGGCTCTAGCGGATGATGCCGGAAGTTAGCCTGAACTTGGCACACATGGAATCTCTGGGAAAACTCAATACAGTCATGGATCATAGAGGGCCATAAGTACACCAGTCTCCAGATCTGATGGGACAGCTTTGGCCCATCTTGGTGGGCACCGCAAGAACTGGCATGAACATCTTGCATGACCTGAGAAATCTTGACTCCTTGAATGCAATTGAGGAGAACCCCATCGAAACCCCAGCTATAGAGGATCCTCTCATGACTGAGACCACTCTAGAGGCTAAACTACAGTGCACAGAATCATATTTAGTCGTGCTTGACCCGATCATCTGGGAGGCGACCATATTGGTGATACTCAACAAAAGGTTCCCTCCAATCGGGATTTGCCTCTACCACTGCATCTGAAGGACCTGGGGCTCTTGGCGTGGATGATCCGGTGGTAAGTTGGCTCACCCACAGGTCGTCATCATCCTCTAGCGTGATGGGTGTGATGACTCTGCGGTGTGCCACAAGTATAATCAAATCATCCTGCTCGGGTTCTGCAAGTGACGCAACTAGGCCGGCCAAAGCATCCGCTCGACCATTCTAGGACTGAGGGATATTGGTAACCTCTGGTCGAGAAGGGAACCGGGCCATCAGACGAAGGTTTCACTCCAACAATTTCATGAGCTCTAGCTTCCTGACGACATAGTCTCCATTGAACTTCTTGACAACTAGTTCGGAATCCCCTTTCACATAAAAATGGGGCACATCGATCTCAAGGGCCAGCTCGAGGCCAGTGATGGGATCCTGATACTCTGCGTCATTGTCGGTGCAGCCTTCTGACAACAGGAATGAGTATGGCAAAACCGCTTCCGCCGGGGTGATAAAAACGACACCCAGACCCACTCTGTTTAGCCTAGGATCATTGATCCTCCTACCGGTAAGGCTCCGAGAGGCATCTTTGAAGTGCATTTTCCAACATGAGACGGCATGATCGACTAAGAGGATTGTCTCATCAGGAAAATCCAGGTCCGGGGACTGATCCGCGGGGGTTGGATGGTCAGCTTGGAAGCCATCCAATGCCTTCCCATTGATGTCTTTCTAAGGCACGAACCTGATGTCGAAATTCTATAGAATTACCACCCAACATGCTAGTCGGACAGTCAACATGGGGCGGTTCAGAATGTACTTCAGTTAGTGTCACAATTTCTGTACGGAAAACACAAGCGCAAGGCAACTCTTCTCAATGGGGGAGTATCTTGTCTCCGTATCGAGGAGCATGAGGCTGAGGTAATAGAGGTTTTTCTCTATCTCCTCATTGTTATTCTAGGAGATCTGGGCGTTGAGAGACCGTTCCAGAGCCGTTACATAAAGGACCAGTGGTTTTCTGGCAACAGGTGGCATCAGGACCAGAGGAAAGAGCAGATACTGCATGATTTCCTCAAAGGCGGCCTGACACACTTCATCCCATTCATAGGCAGAGCCTTTCTTCATGATCCAGGAAATGGTTTTACACTTTCCAGCCAGATTCGTAATGAATCGACGTATATATGCTAAGTGGCCTTGAAGACCTCAAAGCTCC
Organism: Viscum album; assembly: GCA_963277665.1. Lineage (NCBI taxonomy): Eukaryota > Viridiplantae > Streptophyta > Magnoliopsida > Santalales > Viscaceae > Viscum > Viscum album. Next base: position 932,312,104 of record OY728125.1, read on the forward strand.
CGAATATTACTCAGGGGAGGCATCTGGCCGATGGATTTATTCTTCTCCAAGTCGATCTCGATGCCTCGATATCTAACAACAAAACAAAAAAACATCCCGGAGGTGACCCCAAAGGCACACTTCAATGGGTTCATCCTCTAGTGGCAGGAATGGAGGAAACCGAACACTTTCTCAAGGACATTGAGTTGGTCCTGGCACTGGTGGGATTTGACCACCAAATCGTCCACATAGCATTCCACCAATGTTCCCATGATTTTTTGAATATGTGATGCATGGCCCGCTGATTGGTAGCACCTGCATTTTTCAGGCCGAAGGGCATAACCTGGAAATAGAAAGTACCTTGGGGGCCCTAAAAGAGGTGGAATCCACGTCTTCGGGGGCCATCCGGATCTGGTTGTACCCAAAATACCCATCCATGAAGGAGAGGTCTTGGAACCCGGTCGTGCCATCAATCAAAAACTCTGTTACTGGGAGGGGAAAATCATCCTTCGGACAGTGGCGGTTGAGATTGCGGAATTCGATATAGACTCTGATATGCCCGTTATTCTTCCTAACTGGCACTATGTTGGCTAGCCACTTGGGGTACTTGACTTCCTTGACGAAGTTGGATTTTATAAGCTTATCAACTTCGGCCTCCACCATGGCACCATGAGAAGGGTGCATCTTTCTAGGAGGTTGCATGAACCCATGATGGTTCATCGGGAGACCAAGGCGGTGGACAGCTACCTAAGGATCCAATCCTGGCATCTCATTGTCACTCTATGAAAACACATTATGGTGTTGTTTGAGGAAGTTCATGTACCACTTCTTCTCTTTGAGGGACATAGCGGCACTGATCAATATGGGTCTCGGATCTTCCTCACTACCAAGGATCACATGTAATAGTTCATCGACTGTGGTGGAGACGCCTTCTTCAAAGGTAGGGGGAGCATCCTCTAGGTCCTCTTCTCCATTTGTGGATGGATCTTACGTGGGGGGAGTCGTCTTGGAGCCATTGGGCTCTAATGGGAGGCTGGTGCCGGCTTGAGTGGCAGTGGTCATCATGTCAGGAGATTCATGCCCCACTGAGACCATAGCGATGAAGGAAGTTGATCCAATCTCATCCAGTCTTCGGCCATTGGGGCCGTTCTTGATAACATCAAAGCAGTAGTGGCGTGTCGGCTTGATCTGGTTAATTCCATCCTAGAAAAATAGTCACGTATGACGTACTGCCATTTCCATGAGCCTGACATCCCGATATCGTATAGGGGTAGGAGGTTCTGGGATCACCCGAGCCTGGTTGGTGTAGCAGTATGAGGTGATTTCCTGCCGTCACTTGGACCTAAGAATACGCCTTGCTATTGTACTCGAAATGACAAAGCATTACCGCATTTCAGGGGTCGTGGCCTCCAGTCGATGGATTGGAAATACATAGGTGTCATCCAGACCTGCCCAGGGATCACTTGTGACCGAGGCGGGTTTAACCTCACATGCCAGAATCTGCTTATCCTTGCTCTGGTAGTAGTCAGAGTCTAGATAATGGGCATTACAATAGGCGAAAGGAGACACAACTCCTTGGAGCACACCTACTTGACCATTGAGATAGTATTTGAGGCATTGGTGATACGAAGAAGGGACCACTGCATGCAGGTAGAGCCATGGCCTGCCCATCAATACGTTGTACGCAGTGTCCTAGGAGACAACCATGAATTCAGTACTGGCAATTAGGCCACATAACTGGGTCTTCAAACAGATCTTGCCGATAGGGGTCTGCTCGTTCCTGTCATATCCCTGGATTTTGAGGTCAGAGGGAGTTAGATCATCCTCAGACAACCCCAGCTTTCGTAGTGTCCACGTCGGGATTAGTTTGATCACTGAACCCGTGTCAACAAGACAGCAGCAGATTTCCACACCATTGAATAGACCAGTGATGTACAGTGGGAGAATGTGCCACTGTATAAAAGGGTCTTTGTCTTCACCAGAGAACGAGATAATGGCCTGGTATTCGGCGTTCTCAATTGCATCGGCGTGGAGGGATTCTGCATTTTCTACCTCCATCTCAAACTAAAGGGGGCACCTTAAGGCCTTGGAAAGCACCCCATGCTTTTCGAATGACAGGAGAAGAGCCTTAAGGATAGAAAGCCTTGCTGGAATGCTAGAAAGGTTCTTCATAACATCATACTTCCACACCAAATGTGATCCTCTGCTTACAGGAGGTCGTTCTATAATCAGAGGCACGGCGGGCCATGCCGGCTGGACCGGTGGCTGGCTAGTGCTAGGTATGTCCTGTTGCTCACTAGTCGAGGCCTGAAGAGTAGCTTCCAGATGAGGACCGAACAACTTATATTGCCATGTGGTAGGGAGAGACTGGCCGCGGTATGTATGAAGTGGCTTTGCTTGATCTAGTAGCACAAACGATCGTAGAGGTAGATCTGGGGGCACTAGATGATGAGGTTTTGCGTGCTGAGCTCTGCACTGGGCCTGCTATCTAGTTTCAGTAGTGTGCATGGCCTGGCTAGAGGTGCCAACTGATGCACCCCGACGACCCATGTAGTCGCAGCTCCGCCGACGTTGACGTCGACCGGGGACATTGGGGAGGTTCGCCTGGCGTTCCCCCTTGTCGGGAGTCATATAAGGATTTACCAACACCACGGTATTAACCAAAGTGTACCCATGACTGTCGCTAGACAAATCATCCACCACTGGGCAGATTCTAGGTGGTATCCCCATCTCAGGGGGCATGATGTCACCGAGAGTGTAGGATGACGACGACAGTGGTGGGGCGCGTTTCTTCTTCTTGCGTCACCGCTGCTTGCTCTTTAGGGAAGAGGCTGGCTGAGATAATGACGTGGAGAATCTAGTCACAGCTTCTGAAGGCTCTGAGTGATTCAGTTGTGCTCGAATAATACCATGGGTGCAGGCGACTATTTTATGAGCCATCCAGTCATCGTACTTCTGGGATCCGGGGCGGGGAAACTGTTGCCACTCGCCTTCATCGTCGCTACTACTTTCTGACTTTACAAACACACCCACCACTTGCGTCGGGGTCAGGCCCAACCTAACTATTTTGTTATCGACCTGGTCTTGGAGCCAGTCTTTAAACACATAGCGCTTCTTGAGGGTGTGCCCCAGAATCCGATAGTAGGGGAAGTATTTGGGGCGATAAGTGAGGTTCTTCTCTGCCGGCCTTCTGCACTCGATTAAGTTCACAATCCCCTGCACTAGGACACTATGGAAGTAGCCTGGGACCTAATTCTCATTGAACGAGTAGGTCTGGTGAATTCTTTACGGATAGGGGGCTCTTGGAGCCTGGCCCTAACGAGGGGCCTGTCGAGGGGGCAGAGCCTAATTGTCCCGCCTATGTGGTGGTGGCGCATTGCGCGGGGGAACCTGCCGATTATGAGGTGGTCACTGCTGGGCAGGAGGTTGTTCCTGAGCTGGCGGGCCTCTGTGGGGTTGCAATTCCGGTGCCACTAGTAGCAACTCTAGATGCCTGGGGGCTTCTATTTGGGTCACCGCGGCGGGATAATCTTTGGCAGCCCTCCTTGTGTGGATCACATGGGGTAGCGGATGTGCCTGACTAGCCTGTTGTAGAGCTTCCTCGAGGCACTAAGCCTTATCTGAGAAATCTCGGAACCCTCCAGGGTAGTTTTTAGTGATCAGGGAAGGAACCATATCTGGTTTGACATTCCCTACACACGTCGTTAGTATTTTCTCCTGAGTCAGTGACATATCGAGGGAGTATGTGAGCCCCTTCCACCGGGTGATGAAGTCTACGACTCTCTCATCAGGACTTTGTTTCCACTTTAAGAGGTCTTCGATATTGGTCTTTCGCGTGGTGGAGATGAACTAGTATAGGAATTGCTGGCAGAGATCCTCCAAGCCGGTCACTGACCCAATAGGGAGCTGGATGTACCAGACAAACGCAGGGCCCTCCAATGTCTTTACAAAACATCAGAGCTTGGCAGCTTCCTGGTGTGCTGGGGTCCCTAACATGGGGCCACACCTAGAGGAAAAATGGTTCAGATGCTGCGGTGGTTCCCCTATCCCATTAAAGGGTGAGAAAGTGGGATTTCCCAAACCCGAAGGTGCAGGCGTATCATCCACCCAAGCGGGATATGGCTTGCCATCTGGTGGAACTGCCACTTGCCGCATTTCCAATGCCTCGAGGCGGGCGATGAGTACCGCTATAGGATCATCCAGGCGGGGGTCCCTATCTTGACAGGGATCCCTAACCACGAGTTTATTTTCGGGATCTTCGACAAGGTATACAGCTTCAACGGCTCGTGGAGCGACTGGCGGAACGGCCGGAGGGGTAGCTGGGGGAACTCAAGCTGGATTCCTCGGATTTCCTCGTAGTTCGGGAGGGTTTAGCGAGACGTATCGCACCCTCTTGCTATGAGTTACGATATCTGCCCTGTCTGCGAGAGTAGCATAATCAGGGTTTCCCGAAGGCATCTTGTCGGGAGGAAATTGTTCCTTCCCCTGTTGCCCCGACTTAAGATTACCATAGTCGGGTTGTCGCTCTATAGTGCGCTCGGATAGGAGTTCATCGACCAGCCTCTTCTTCTCAGCAAGTTGTTGTCTTAACGCTGCCTTTTTGGGGTCCTTCTCCGCCTTCTATACTGAGGCATATGGGTCGGAGTGCTTGAAATATCTGATATTCTCTTTACCCTAACCGACATTCCGGCTGAGTACCGATGACTCGGCAGGTGCAGGGAGACCTAGGAGGTTCCTCTTATGACGGGTAATCCTCCATGATGGGTCCAACAATGGTGGAACATTCTCAGGGGGTAAGTCTCCATCAAAAAATTCAAGGTCGTCCTCTTTGTCTACTATGTCATCCATGTGGACTAAAACCCTTCCCGGTAGCATGTCCTCGATATCGCATATCAAGTCGGGTTGTCATCGAATAGGCCAGAAGAAAAAGGCAGTGTACATCCCCCAGCCACAGACTTGCACGTGGAGGGTAGCCTCCCTAATGATTTTGTGGATTACCTTGAAACTCTGAACGCATTTTTGTTGGAGTGTCATCTAACGACCTGGTTACTCAGGGCGTTCGACCATGGGGAGTGTGGCCAAATCGACTAGATGACATTGCTCGCTAATTTCCTCGATGTGCACTTGGATCCAGGGGTACACAACCCGATAATAATGAATACGGAAGTGCGTCACCCATAGGGTTTGACAGAAGCACTCGAATTCCTCTAGGGTGAGGGATTCTGGCGCATGAAAGTACAATACTGCCATTGGCCTGAACTTCTCCAGGAAATGATCCACCATGAGAATATTCCAGAAGCTCCTGGGCTCAGATTCAGGGTTTGGCCCCGTATTGCCCCACTCATCAACCAGAGGTGGCTGAGGAATCGGTAGAGGTACCAAGGCAAATCACTGGGATAGTAAACTGGGCAGTGGAGAATACAGTGAACGATCAGACTCGCCACCGAGTTATGGGACATCCTCCGAAGAGTGTGGTGACCTGACCACAACGTCACGATACGACGGGATGACAGCCACTACTTCTAGTTCAGGGATCGCGGTTTCCGGTGATGGGTCACGCTGTTGCTCAACCACCATCGGTGCACAAAATAGCTCTCTGTGATCTCTGGTTGAGGTAGAGGGCGCTTCTGGTGACGACGGTGGTGACTGCACGGTTGAAACCAGTGGGACTCCCAAAATTTCCTCCTCCTAGATATACCTACGAAGAGAGGCAGGAATCCGGTGGACATCACATTCTAGGAGGATGAGGCTAACACGCCTTGTTCCTTCCCCATTCCTTGACACGGAGGACCGAGGGGAGGATTCCACTGCCGAGTCGTATTCTGCTTCAGAATACGAGAAGCGGGCCGGTTTGACTTCCATCCGATCCTTCCCAAGATTCTTCTTGTGGCGGTGACGACCCGTCTTTTTTCACCTAGATGGCTCCTCGGGACAAGGATGATTCCCAATATGTAGTCTTGGGGCCGCGATGGTGTTAGGGAAGAGAGGAATTCCACTTGATACAGCCGGAGTGTGAGGAACATTGGGAAAAATGTTGAAGGGGACATGGGGAGGACCTCCATGAACAACACCTGAGTGGGAGAAACCTCCGTCGGAACCGGCGGGAGCATGGGGACAACCTCCATGCTTGGTGCTGGTGGAGCGAGGCTGACCTTCACCCCTTTGGTTGTCAGGGCGAAGAGGACCTTCACCCACCATGGAGATAACCTATGGAGGATCCCCACATTGGATAGAGACTGGATGGGCAATGCATTCACATCGATGGTCAGGGGTAGGAGATGTAATTCCATTCCCTGTGTGGTGGGCACGGGAGTGAGTCCCACACCAAGTGTCACCGCCATGGGGAAGGACTTCATTCACATTGTGGGTATCACAGGGCATACCTCCATGATGAGCTTCTGAGCGGGGAAGGTGCATGCTTTGTGGAACAATGGTATGCGGAGGACCTCCGAACAGGGTGACATCACCGCGATCTAGTTCTTGGCGATCACCACTCATGCCTGCGACCCGGGGAGTTGATCCAACCTACCCATGGAGTGGTTGGCGCCTCGATCCCGGTTGGGCATAAGAGCACCCATGCTCGGTGTGTGCAGGGACTTCATGATATACGTCGGCGGTGGCTCGGGCCACAGTAGTTGTCGATGTTAACAACCATTGGCGGGTGTCCTCAGCTCGGGCCCTACATTGGCGTCAGGTCAGGTGAGCCGGTGTAGGTGGTAGAGGCGCAAAACCTACCTGCTCCTTTGGCAAGGCCGAGCGGCGGTGCTGACGCTGCCGGGTGGGGGCCCTTGCTTGGGGCCCTTGAATCGGGACTCTGACCGGGCTGAGCTATACGTCACCCAACACATCAGTGTAAGTTAGGGAGTTGTCAAGGCGTTCTGGGGACAGGCTCCTGAAACCATTGAATTTTGCGGTGGGGAGCAGGGGCTCCCTACGCGGCCCTCTAGAGCATCATTGACGGCGATTCCTGGATGCCTCCAGGTCCAGGCGGGCCATATACAGGGTTGGTATTATTCCATCCTCCTCGTAACGTTGTACGAGGTCATTAATCACCCTTCGTTGGATGAATTCATATGGGGAGAGGGGGTATGGGTGCCCCATTTTCGTGGATGCAGACACCGTTGTGGCAGCAGTGGAGCCACGCAGAGCAACTATGCTGGTGTTTCCCCTGCCCCTATGTAGGCGGGTGGGTGGTGATTTTGTCCCTATAGCGGCAACCTGATTCCTGAAAATATGGTAGATTAACTCATCAGCACTGTGAGAAAAAGAAATCGACAACCAGTGCCCCAGCGCCATCCCATCTTCTGCGATCGGTAAGAGGGATCCATGCTAACAACGTTGCAGAAGAGAATGCCCAATGTTCTACTACCCCAACTTCTGGTGAGTTTCACACCAGGCCCACTATTTTCTTGGAGGGACTCGGCGCTGGATAGCTGGATCTGGTGACATGTCAATCTACTGATGTCTCGACTGCTACTAATATCCATATTGAGGAGAAGAACTTCACGTCGGGTTCACCATTTCTGTTTCTGACCCTTCTGTCGAGGAGTGCACGTCCGTCTTCCTGGGCACGACAGGAGCAGGTTTTTTGTTGCCCTGCATTCCCACTTTCCAAAGGTGGGCGGCATTTGTTCCTTATTCAGGGACGTCTTCTCCTAGATCGAAACCGGGATGATGGGATTTCGGTTCTTCCTTCTGTGGATTCCTCCTCAGAACTCGTCACCTAGTCTGGGTATACCTCATATATTTAATATGTTGTTCGTGAAACTCTTCCTAGTGCCATGTTTCCATGGAAACCAGTTAATTACACTACATCTGTTAGGACATTACAAAGGGTCCGGTCAGGGCAGCAACCTTCAATTAGGGGAGTAGTCACGTCAAGACATCACTAGCCTGTCTGGATGCTGGGGAATTGGTGTGTCTGTCTTTTGTCCCTTATAATATGGCTTCTCGAGGGCACGGAATACCAAGGCATCCCAAACAGAGCATGGGGAATCATATTCCATTGGCATGTATCTGAGGTTTTCCTCAGCTTCCTGTGTTTAACATAGGGTATGTCGTGAGTTTAACGTCCAACAGAGACAGATCTGACTGATCAGAACACTAGCTGCAGTGGATCAGATTGAAGAACCCCCTTGAGGGATCGAAGATATTGGGGCCAGCACGTGGGCGGCTTCCCGAATACTGTGGGAGGGGAAATGAGGTGGCATGATCTCACTGGAATGTGGCGACCCGAGTAAGAATCAGTATGGATGAAGCAAAATTGAATGTAGTGGAGGAGGAATGATATGGGACCGTCGTAAGGGCAATAATGAATTTGGGATTGAGTCTCGGAGAGACCTCCTACGTATCCTTGTGGCAGGTAATCAAAGCATGTGTATTTCGGTTGGTGAGAACTGATGTGAATGGGGGTCATAGCGACCAATGGGTGGTGAGATTGAATGTCAGGGAGGCTTCCTAATTACCATACCTTGACATGGATTAAAGACTTTGTTGTTCATAATGGACAGCAGTGAACCGACGTAAACAAGGACCTTGGTCCCATTGGTGTTGGGATTGAACCTCATGGAGGCTTCCTACATACCATTCATTGACATGGATCAAGGACTCTGTAGTTTATAATGGGCACTGGTGAACCGACGTGAAGAAGGACCTTGGTCCGATGGGTGACGGGCTTGAACCTAAGGGAGGCTTCCTACGTACCTTGCCTTGACATGGATCAAAGACCTCATAGTTCGGGTAGGGTTTCGTCAGCGAACCGATGTGATAGTGAACCCAGGGGGTCCACTGGTGGTGGGTTTGAACCTAGTGGAGGATTCTTACGTACCACACCTTGACATGGATCAAATTCCTCATAGTTCGGATTGAAAAGGTGTTATTTAAATAACATGAAGGGATGTCAGAACAACTGGATGGCGGAGTCACAACGTCTTACCACTGGATTGGGATGTAGTTTAATGTCATGTGGGACGAGGGCATGTCAGAGAACCGATGTGATAGGGGACCTTGGTCCATCTGGATGTTGGGCTTCAACCTCATGGAGGGTTCCTATGTACCTCGCCTTATCTACGATCATAGACCACGTAGTTCAGCATGGGTGTCGGAGGGCCGACGTAAACAAGGATCTTGGTCCAATGGGTGATGAGGCTTGCAACTCATGGATGATTCCTACGTACCATTCCTTGACATGTATCAAATTCCTCATAGTTCAGGTGTGTGGAATACAGTTCAACGTCATGCAGGACGGGGGTGAACTGATGTGAAGGAGGTCGGAACGACTAAGTGGTGGGCTTGAACATCATTGAGGATTCCTACATACCACGCCTTGACATGGATCAAAGTCCCTGAAGTTCAGGTGTGCAGTTTAACGTCATGTAGGACGGGGGTGAACTGACGTGAAGGAGGTCGGAATGACCGAGTGGTGGGCTTGAACCTTGTCGAGGCTTCCTACGTACCACGACTTGACATGGATCAATGTCCATGTAGTTCAGGTGTGCAGTTTAACGTAATGCGGGATGGGGGTTTTGGGGCTTACACTCTGAGGTGGCCCAAGGTGTGTCATGGTCGGTGCTCACTCTAACCCCATGGGAGTCATGCTCGGTGTGAGAAACAAGAGGTTGCAGGGGCCTGATGATCACGTCATGAAGGGTGCGTCTGTGGGAAGCGAAGAGGGGCTTACACGTTAGGTGGCCCATGGTGCTGGGACGTACTCCAGGATGGAGGCCCGAGGGTGACTAAGTGCAGAGGGAGAGGGATTTGGGACCAAATTAAGGAGGTTCCTCGTTCCCCTTCACGCCCTCTGCTGACCCTGGTGGTGGGGAAGTACGGAGGTGCAAGGGTTATACCTTCCACGGGAAGAGCTAGGGGCTTATACCAAGATGGCCGCCCTTCCCCGCGGAAAAATTACACTCTGAGGAGGAGGATATCACCCCATGTGGGGGGTTATTCCATTCCCATGGAGATGAGAGGCGTAAATAATGTCCACGCCGGGGGGACCCTGCGTGCGAGGCACGAGGCCGGATCATAGTTTATCGTCATGTGTTGAGGACGAGGTTCTTGTCAGTTTAACGTCCTGCAGATTAGACAATGTTTGTTTACTCCGAAACCCTAGGACATACATAACTGGTACCCACTTCTCCTTGTGGGAGGGAAGGTACCGGAAATGATGTGGTGAAGGGTGGTCGCAGAGCAAACCCTTGAGGGGTCCACGTTAGCGTAGCTATGAGAAGAAGCAATAACCATTAGTGTGCCTATGCGAAGAATCAATAGGCGAAGAAATTCCACGGGCGGTATCGTCTAGGGGACTTTGAAGTCACATCGTGCATACCTGGAGGGTTTCACGGGAAAAGAAACTGCCAGGCAGAGGGGTCCATAGGCAAAGGACTTGTGGAGCTTGGTGGCTCTGTGTGGTGAAGGGCACTTGCGAAGGGGTTTGCTTCGTGAAGTGGGGTGCCATAGCCTTAGCAAAGGGCGAAGGTGCAGGTGGGAGGTTCTTCACAAAGTGTAAGGGTGTTCGCGGAGCACTACCTCATAGAGCATGGCTGCCTCGCGATGAAAAGTTCCACGAAGCAGTGTGCTTCACGAAGTATAGTGACCCTGCATTGGCATGTGGATCACGTGTATAGGAGGGGTGTTTCAAGAAGCATAAACACTCCATGACTGCTCGGGACCCCTTGGGGATCCCCTTCCTTCGTGAAATCCCTTAGGCTTCGTGAAAGGCATCCCTCTCAGAAGAGGGGATCAAAACGAGACAATGCAGAGGCACCTCGCGAAGCAATAATACCTCACGGAGCTCATGATTCGCAGATCAATGTGTGCTTCGCGATTTGGGAGCTAGGAAGGCTAAAGGTCGGATTGTCCATCCCGAGGGCTTAGGGGGGAGCTTGGTATTTAAAGGCAATGGGTTCCGTGAAGCAGAGCTCATGCGACGCGAAGGGGGATTCAATGTCTTCACGGCAGGTTGCGGACGTCAACCGGTTTCGCGGAGAGGTACCACCTTCTTGTCTTCATGGACGGTTCGCGAACTTCAGGTGAGTTCGCAGGGATTCCCACATCTGTTGCTTCACAGCAGGTTCGCGAACATCTGGGCCGTTCACGGGGCTTCCTGCCTCTGTTGCTTCGCGGCGGGTTCATGAACATCAGGGTTGTTCGCGGGACTTCCCACCTCTGTTCCTTCACGGCGGGTTCGCGAACGTCAGGGCCCTTCGCGAGGCTTCCCACCTATTTTCTTTCGCAGCGGCCACGTTGCTTCGGAGGGCTCTGCGTCAGGGCTTCGTGGGGCAGGCTTTGGGGCCTTCTTTTCATCATTCTTTTCATCCAATAATTTGGCGCCAATAATTATTTATGATGTTATGTGTATTTATATGTTGTTTGAGGTTTTTATTATTACTCATAATAGGTGATCATAATTTTTAGATTACCCCTTAGAGGGTAGGTTCACAAAAATTACATCGAAGAGGATGGTGGGCCCTTAAACAGGGTCGGATCCTGATATCCTTATTGAATATATGAAACTCGATGACATAAGGACGTTAAAAAATGTGTTAGAACTCGATTCCTTGCAGATAATGAGTAGCATATACACTCGATGCATTGGTGATCCTGATTGAATTTTCACTAGCCATGTGGATAGTTATTTATCATTCATGATGCCCTTAGATTATCCATTAGTAATTATATCGAAGAAGGTACAGTTAGAGATCATTGTGGTGTGATTAGCACGTGAGTTTTCAAGGCATGATTGATTATAATTTATGTAAATTTTAATATTATCCTGAAATAAACCTATTATACATGTTCACATTTTTTTAAGGTTACATTAGTGGTGTCCTACTATTTGTTCTTACTCACACCTTTTATGATCATTTTAATTCATGAGAAAACATCATGTATAGGTATCCAAGAAAGAAAATTGGAACCATGGAAGATTTTTGAGATGAGAAGAATTGAACTAGGAGTAGGACTGGGATATACTCCAAAAAATACTATTTATTTATTTACCTTCCATCACATTTTCATTGGGTTGTCTTCTAACGCAGGGGCCTCATTTATTTATTATATGAAAAGTGTGTCATTTTATATTATTTATTTTTACTTGTTTACTCTAATCTGTTATATGTTTTATTGTTTTTTTTTTATGAAATGTTTTTAAGGTTATAGTCTCCCACAGATGGACTTTGGGACCATAATGTGTGTTGGCAGCCACATGCATATAGGGAGGCACACATGAGTTCTTGTGGTTCTCCATCTCAGACATGAAGGTTTAGGATAGTGTGTTATAATATTTGTGTATATCCATGCTCATGGGAATAAATTATGAAGAAGTATATGTGGGATTGTTGAATATTATTTTACCTAATATTTAATATTATTTTTTAAACTACACTAATTATTTTATGATTTAAAATCAACCCCAACCTTTTGTATTTTCCGCCTTAACATTATTGTGACCTAACACATGATACTAGTGGAGGCTCTTCTTTTCAGATAAATTTTAATTTGATTACATATATTTTTAAAACATTTACTATTTTAATTTTATATGTATCATATTCTATCAAATATTTTAGGGAAATATCTTTTTTGAGTTACGATAAGTAAGGATATGATTGATAATTTGGTTCCTCTAAAGCTGCCACATTAGAATATAAATGAAAATGGTTATTAGAAGGTTATAATGGAAGAAATTAAAAATAATATAAGAATTAACTACTAGATAATTATTGATAGACCTTATAAACCATTAAAATTGGAGCGTCAAAAATTTATGTGTCCTTATACTGTAAAATAAATTATGAATAATAATGTTATGAATTATCCTTATTATTATATTAATAGAAGTGTTTATAGTTAAATATTTTTTAATGTAGAGTATAATAATTGAATTACATAAATATTTACTCATAAATTAATTGAAAAATTACACAAGAAATAATCTTGTTATAGATAGAATATAATTTTAGAAATTCATTATGTTTTAGTATGAAGTAGTTAAAGAGATATATAATAGGGTTACAAATATTTTTTGTTGCATGAATGCTCTTGGTGAGTCCATGAAAACCAAAGTGAGGTTTGAATGAATTTTTCAATCTCCGTATAAGAAGATGAATACCAAAAATGTTAATGAGGATAAAAAATATAACATTTTGGATTATAAACTATTTGATCAGATTTGATAATTATTTTAATGTCATATAGAGTTGAAGAATATTTATAGTAAATTTAATGACAGGTGGAAGGTAATTGATTTTAATTCAATGAAATTTGTATCTTTTGATTCATATTGTGATAAAATAGGTTATTTAATTTCTGATAAATTTCATGATTTATGTAAAGATTCAATATTTATAAAATTTCTTGTAAAAAAAATAGTCACGGTGTAATGAACAAAAGAAAAATAAACATCAATTATTTTAGAAGTAATTTCAATAAATGTAATACTAATATTAATATTAGATATCATGAATTCAATTAAAATTGGGACATACCAAGAATGAGTTTTTTACTCTAAAAAATGAAACATAAAGATAAAATAATAAAATAAATATATATTATATTATTACTTGTATTAAAAAACTTCAAAAAACATATTTTGATTCAAGTATAGAATCTATAATTAATAAGGGAACTAAAAATAAATCTTTCATAGAAGACTTGAGTAATTTTGGTGCTAAAAGTTATTATTCATGTTCTATTTATTTTTATTTTTGTTTTAATAACAATAATGTTTAATAGATAATTTATATTTTTTAATTGTAATGAAGATGTTAAGAAACATATTACCATGTACATAAAGTTGAATATTGAACAAAAGTAGGTTGTTAATGAAATTATGAATCATATTCTAGAAAATAAAAAGTTGAATGATAATCCTTATAAGAAAGGGGAATGGGAGAATTAGTAATTGAAAGTGATGTTGTATTAAATGGACTATCAAAAAACAAAAAAGTAATATTAAAAAATATTTCTTCAAACACTGACGATAAAATTTGTGATGATCAATATTTTATAAAAAAAATAAAATTTGAAGCATAAGGTTGAAGTATAAAGTTCGACAGAAGAATTTTCCAAATTTACTATTGGATGAGAAAATCAGAATGATATTGTGAGATAGAATAAGTCAAATATAATTAATAATTAATTTTATAATATGTGTTATATTGTGTAAGAATAAAATTACTATATAAATGACTTTTATAATGGTAAAAGGGATGTTATTTCGTCAATTAATTATTTTTATCATTATGAAAAAACATTGTAATATTAATAATAAATCAATTTCATGTATTAATAATGTTCATGATCTTATTTGATAGGTTTTTGTTTATTATAATTTTTTTTTAAAAAAACTTTAAACCCAAAAAATGGTTTTATTATATTTATATTATTTTCCATGAATTATTTGGTTTTATATTAAAATTAAATATCTAAATTTTAATATTTTAATTGGATGAAATTTAATTTTTTTTATACGATCATGAAAAAAATTCATTTGTATAAATATCATGTTTTTTGAAATAGTTTCTTTTAGGTAAATAACCAATAATAATGTTTTTACAAATACTCCCCCATCTATGTCATTATGACGACACATCCTTGAATTGAAATATTTAAACAATTTTTATTATAACAATTATATATTTGTTACTTATAAATAAATAAATTAAATATATTATGCTAAATTTAGAAACCAATGATTTATATTTCAGAACCCTAGTGTTTTTTATTCATATAAAAGAACTATTTTTTATTTTTTATTAATAAAATATTTATAGGGATAACTTATTTTTTATATTAGTTTGAAAGTAACATAAATTAATTATTATTTATAAAATAATAAATTCTATAATAATAAATACATTACGTGACATTATTTTAAATTCATTTATATGATTAAAGCGTCATTTTTCTAAATAAATGTTTCATTTCATATTAATTATTTTTATTAAAATAATTTTTAATGCATGTTGAAGTTGAATAATATTACATTAATTTAATATTTGAAATCATAAGTTTACAATTTGTTAATAAGATATATTGTAATTTTAGTTGTAAAGATGATGTTATCATGGTAAATGTTTGACATCATGAAAAAGGTAGAAATGTGTAAAATGAAAAAAAACTAAATTATAGGGCATAGAATATCTATAAATTATATCTAACTTGATAATATATTTTTACCCACACCTACCTCATCCTATGGATGAATTTTGGTGACACATAACATTAAAAAAGAGTATATAATTTCATAAAGTTAATAATATTTGTAAAACTTCCACCCCTCTAACCTATAAAAGGACCCTTCCTATCCTCTCTTCAATAAAAAATTAATAACATTAGCTAAAATTATATTTATAGAAAACCCTACCCAAATATTATACAAAAACCCCATATTTCAGGGTCCCATTAAAATACCCATATAACAATAATTAAGGTTAAATTCAAAAGATTATTTCCATAGAGGAGTAAATTGTCCTTATAGTGTCCATTCAACTTTATGCCAACTTAAATATCTATAAAATATTATATAAAACTATTCAAATAATTAAATTATTGTCTTTATAAAACTAAAATTTCATTACGCTAGTGTGAAACCCATTATCTGTATCCTTTCCATCAATTAGAAACAAGATAATAACTCTTTTGTATTCGTACAGTCTACTTCCACCATTAATGACGTATTTTATTTTTTCTTAATGCCTAAAATTGTTTTATAGTGATAGTTTTAGTGATTAAATATGATATTAATAAAATAAATAAGGTAAAATAAATATAATAAATCTTCAAATTTCAATCATTTTAATCAATCATAAAGTTAAAATTTTACTCATGTGTATTTATAGATTATCACCTCCATAAATTACATTCTTCATTTTTTATCACTACCTTCTAGTATTTGTAATAAATTTTACATAATGAATGACTTTTATATTTATAACATTATATGTATTTTGGATGTTATGAATCTAATAAAAAGTTACAATGATAGGAACTTCCAAACCGAAGGTTATAAAGGAAATGAGATAATTAACACCTGAATATTAATTATAATAGAAAACAATAAATACAAGGGTAATAATGAATTGGTAATTGATGTGATAAAGTAAAATGACATTAAATATTATTCTTACTCAAATTAATAATAAGAATAAATTTATTGTTTTGGTCATTTGAGAACATTTGTCTAAGAAAAAGTCAGTGCTAAGGGAGTTATATTTTAAAAAATGTTTTAAATTTTACTATGTATTCCATTAAAATGTTTTTCATCAATATCATAATTCTATCAACAATATATTCTATAAAAAATAATGTTTTATTAAATTAATTTTCTATTATCTTTGACATTCTTTTTAAATGTTTAAAAACTAATCATTTTATTGTTTTATATGTGGGTTATTTTTATGTTCTTATAAAATCTAAAAAATATATTCCATAATATTTACATCTTTGATTCTTTTTATTACATTCATATAAATTTTTAAATATGAATCATATTCTTCACATTTTCATTGTTTTACTAAGTAAATTACATTTCAATTTTATATTTAAATTTTCTTTTTTAAGAGTTATCAAAAGAAAACTTTGTTTTATCTTATTTTATAACGTGATTGAAGGTGCTTTGATTATGGTTTAATTGAATGTTATTATGAACGGTTTCCTATTTTTGTTACATGTAATATATCATTAAATTATCTATGATGAAATGTGGTCTTGGTATATAGCCCTAATGTTTATTTTTTCTCGATTTATTCTCTATGGAAATGATGCTTAGAATTAATATATTGTAATTAATTTTATTATTGGTAAAATATGACTTAATATGGGTGATGAAAATGATGTCCAAATTTTAATTAGAGGTTTATTATATACTAATAATTAGATTTAATGGTCTTATTTAAAAATGTTAGAGTGCACATTGGATTAGGAATTCAATTTTTATTTTCTAGAAAGGAAAATATTTTTACGTTTTTATATTTTTAGTTGACTATTGAATTTCTATTCTTTATTTTTATCCCTTACAATGTTTTTGTCCTCATACAATGTTTTTCAAAGGATTTTATATTTTTTCCGTTTTTGTAAGAAAAACTTTATGGTTAATAATTCACTAACAAAATATTATCTTGATTGAATTTAGTGTTTTAATAATCAAATATGAGTGTAAATATAAGGGCCTTTTGTGGGAAAATATACACTTTGTAGAAGTGTCAACATTTTTATGTAAAATTTTTCATTTTTCACTAAAATTATAAAAATAAATGATCATAGGAATATATGAATGTCCATTCCAAAATTATTACTCATAATTATGGATTGGTTATATACAGTTTGTTATAAATTTTTAATATTTAATCATTATTCTTGTGGTTGTTTTTAAAATTTTGATCAATCATTTTGTCAAAATAATACATATCTATGTAAATTTTATTTTTCTATTAAAAAACCTAGTCCTTATATAATATGGTTTCCTAAGTTATATTATTCCAATCCAATTATATTTAATATGTTTTACTTACCCAGGTTTGGGTATTTCATACACTCATATGGGAGGAATTCCCCTATAAGATAAGAAAAATGATAGATAATAAAAAAAACAACCGAAAAAATCCTCTATGAAAAATATGTATAATTCATAACATATGATACAAATGTAATGAAATAAATCTGAAACAATGTAAAACACTGATACCCAGAATCTATCAAGAACCTCCAAAATTTCATAAATTACTTCTTAAACTAGAGAAGAATATATTTATCACCAACTATTTCATACAGACGAAACAATTGTTAATAAATATGTAGGGTGAAAAAAACATGTATAATCAATTGTATCTTCCTTGAAAAAACTCATTTATAATGTGTAATAATCATACTAATGAATAAACTATAAAAAATGAAACAAACGCATCTCTCAAACATAGTTATTATTCTTTCCACATACTCATGATGGATCACGCAACATGTATCACATACAAGTAATTATATAATACCCATCATATTATCAAATTAAGCTTCCCCACTCAAACTTTTTCATTATTTTTCATCTTTACCCCAATGTAAAATATCAAGAGCCTTATCTCTCAAAAACTAAGCTAGACTAAAGATATTTCTCTCACATAGGATATCCTAAAGAAACATTTTTTAAATCATGCACTATGTTCATCACATCATCTCACCATCTCAACCACATATCTATATAGTAACTAAGTAGTTTTAGAGATCCACCACAATCCATAAATCATTTATTATACTTCAATATATTATATCCCATGAAAAATACTCCTATAACACCTGTTAGGATAATTTTTCTATATATATGTGTGTCTGAAATAACTACAAACCACTAATTCCCTCCACATACATATATGGTAAAAGATAACCACTATAAATACAATAACATAAAAATAACAAGAGGTAATAGTGTGGTTGTAGGGTTTAAGATCCATTTTTCCCTCTCCAACATGGTTTATGGGGAAAACACCATCCCAAAGTCCACTTGGTGTCAGTTACCATTCTGGTGTGGGTGGGGTAGTGTATAAAATAAAAAAAATGATATATATATATATATGGATCATAACCACACTATGGGAAATGACATAGACATAAATTTATCTTTAACTATCATTTAATGGGGATCTAAAATACCACTATAATGGAATGGGTATAAAATGTATACATGGATGAAGATTAATTTTATTTATTTAGTTATTTATTAATTAATTAATAATTATCATTATCATTCCCAATATTTAAATTTTAATATTTTGATAAAACTATTGCTGGCATCATTAACTCTTTTCTAGAATTATGAAATAGTCCATCATCAAAAATATAAAATCAATGACCAAA
Organism: Viscum album; assembly: GCA_963277665.1. Lineage (NCBI taxonomy): Eukaryota > Viridiplantae > Streptophyta > Magnoliopsida > Santalales > Viscaceae > Viscum > Viscum album. Next base: position 932,330,929 of record OY728125.1, read on the forward strand.
CACACTTTTTCATTAATTATTTAATCATTTCATAATTATTTGGAAACTCTAGGAATCATCCCAAGCTACCATGTAAAATAATATCTTGAGATTTGTTGTATCAAATCGCTTCAAATAAATTCAAACATATTTTATAAAAATAAAATTCCATTTACCATTAACCAATAATATTTATTATCAAGAAAGAATTGTATCTTTCAGCACAACATCAATGGGAAATCCCACCTTCAACACCTTCTATCAATATCAGTTCCACCCTTAATACAACTTTATATAATTTAAAATCAAACATTCAATGGAAATAATATCATCAACACTAACACCTCATTCCACCATTACATAATATGGTATCCTACAAATATCATCACTATAACAGACACCATATTCCTCTCTCAGAGCCTTGGTTATACCCATCCATTATTCCAATCGCACAAAGTTATTTTTCGGAAAAAATCTATAGAGGTTTCCCCTTAGTATGTTTTTGGTGTGATTGTGTTTGTTGACAAATCAAGATGATCGCGAATGATAATGGTTAGTGTTTACCAAAGACAGGTTTTTATGGTGGGGCAGTTTCCTAGTGTTTTCCAAATTTTTGGGCCTCTAAATTGTGTGTTTAATATTAGAAAAGTAAGGATTTATTCTTATGATTGAATGGTATGAAGAACATTGGGGAAAACTGGAAAAGGATGAGAACTGCATACCACAATTCAAGGACTGTGTTTCGTGTTCCGGGAATGGTAAACAGAGCAGAGGGAATGGTACGCTGAATTGACATCAGTAGAGGAGATCAGTAGAGGAGGTTTGGTATGTGGATGGATTGACATCAGTAGAGGAGATCGAATGCGTAGGAACAAAGATAGTATGAGGACTAGATAGGAAAAACAATTCAAGGGTGGCTTGTGGTTCACGGTGGTAGATGGATCGTTATGCAGTGAAGGCTAGATTGAATATTTGGTAAATCGTAGATTAGCCTATTTTGAAGGCATATTTGTCTATATCATAATCACTAATCACACCGATTACTATGGATATAAAATATGATTAGATAACATGTTTTTTATTGAGGAATTCGGTAATGTCTGAATGAAGTTTTGAAGGAGAATTCTGTGAAATCTGTAGTGGTTCATGTGGATGAAATTCTGCCAAAGGTTTTTTCGGAAAGTTGTAACCAACATAATACATGGTACCCCAAGGAATAAAGCACAATATGTGGAAGGTTGGCAAAGTAATTCCATGTGCAAAGAATATTTCATAAACATAGGCTGTTTCGTAGAGGTAGTCCGTGAATAAAAATAGTTCACTGGAAGGAGGGGTTTCCCAGAGGAGGGTCTGCAGGATTGGTACCCAAAGGCGGTGTGTGATAGAAAAAGATGAGGTGGTCTATAAAAGGAGGTAGGTTTGCGGAAGTAGAATCAGTACATGAAAGAGGTATTCTGTATACCACACCCATTACTCAGTATTTGGAAGAAGAATGTGGTTTTTGATTTTCAAAAGCCTGTGAAATCTTCAATTCAGTTTGAAAAAGTATTTTCTAGTACATAAAAGTACTCGAGGAGGGAATATTCTATGGGTGAAAAATAAACATCAACAAGGAATCTACCTATAGTTGAGGATGCAGAAATTTATTCAAATTATGGGACCTACATGTCCATAAACTGGTTTTGACCTACACATCCATAGTCTATGAGTGTAATCCTATCTAATAGAAGTGAGTGAAGGAAGAGGAAGACGGTGACTCATTCCACCAGAAATGAACCAGAGAAAGAATCATAGGGATTTACCCGTGGGAATGCAGTGAGAAGTCCCAAAACCATGTAAAGGCAGTGATCCTAGGAATAGATGATCCAGCCTATACGTTGTACTCATTATTGAAAGTGGGCCTTTGTTAATTTGGTACATCGTTATATTATCAATGTATGATTCATGGGAGATAGCCATGTGTGGGTGAACCAAGGAAAAATTCTTGTGTTTTGTGCATGATTTATTATATATTAATATATTTTTATTTGAGGAAGAGAGAATTGAGTTTTGATTCACAATGAAACAAGATCTGAAGGGGAAAAGTTTTAATATGTCATACCTTTATTCACCCACCCATAGGGTATTTTAACTTGTGGTCCAAACAATTCATATCATAGGTAGGTTGAAAGTCAATGGTTCTCTATCAAGAAAAAATAAATGGAGGTTGTAAATCCTAAAGGAATTATGATCTTTGACAGATAGAATTTTCAAATATTGAAGAATCAAATGTAGCACTACTTTCGATCAGTAGGAATGGATGTATTCATAGTAGCTATGCTGGAATATCAGATGACATTAATATTGGTGCTTTATCAGATGTTGAAAGAAGATAATTGGATTTTGATGATAATGTAATCAATGCTTTATGAGTATCCCAATCAAATGAGATTTATATGAAGGAGATGTCCTGTAAAACATCACATGCAATGTGGGAAAAATTATTGAACATTTATGAGGGAGACAAAAATGTCCGAGAAGAAAATCTGATGGTTCTATGGAACAAGTAAGATGATCTCATAATGAATCCAAATGATACTGTTGATGCATTTTTCGATAGGATAAATATTATTGTGAAAGACATGCAGGGTCTCGGAGAAGACATTGATGATATATAGAATGTCAATTGTATATTGAGGAAACATCCACCATGTTTCAACTAAAAGTTTCATTATTGGAATAAAAAGACTCGAAAGAGTTGACACTATATAACCTACACAGTATCCTTGTAGTATATGAAATGAGAAATGATGATAACGATGGAGTGGGAAAAGGTAAATCTAGGGAAGTGACATTCAAGTCCAGGACGAATCTCTCTATTGAAGATAGTTCTAAGGAGGACAATATGGATGATGTCATGTCATTTCTCTCCACTAATCTACAATAGAGAAAAGGGATGTTAAAAGGAAAACTTCTATTTTCATGATTTTTTTGTGGAAAGATTGGGAATTTTGTAGAAAAGTTTCCTAAGAAGTTTGATGATGACAATGAAGATAAAGTTGAAATTCCTCAAAAGAGGTATTCGTCAAATGATAAAGGGAAGATAAGTTCTAGGAGAACATTCGTAAAAAATAAAAATCTAAATTCAAAAGTGGATGAATGTGTAGAATAATACAAGGTAGAAGAATTGGAGAACTACAAGGATCACAAAATATATGCTTTGGTGGAAGTTATCAAAAATTAATTAATAAGAGAATAAAGTGACAAAGAAGAAGTATAAATTGACGGAATAGTTGGTCTTCAGTCTGAATTATATGATTCCCTTGATGAGGTAGATATTTTGAGAGCCACGAAAAATAAATCTAACAAAGTTGTTTGTGATTCCAAACTCAATATGCAGTATTAGGAAGAAGTGAATTTTGAGCTAAATATAGAAATTGAAAAGCTGGGATCTTTAATTCCCGAATGCTCAGATATTGTGGTTGAGAAAAAATTCCAAATTGAAGAATAGAAAATGGAAATCAAATTTTTTGACTGAAACCAGAAAAGATCAAATCAAATGTATCGAAGAACTATAAGTGAATTCGTCGGTCTGTGATTAATAGTTAAAGATCAAGAGAATCAGTTAACTCCGAGTTTGAAATCAAGAATATAGATTATACAGGAATCCAAAAATATGATATTTGAGCATAGTGCTCTAGGAGAATAGAAGGAAAAATCAAATAAGAATGATAAGGCTGACATGGTGCTTGATCTAAAACAGAAAGTAGTTATAGTTCATGTCAGAAAACCATCATCCACTACAAGAATGAAGATTGATTTGGGTATGAAGAAAAATCAAATGATTAAGAGAACCCAAGTCACAATTAGTGCTTCATCATTTCCATACATTAATGTACCTCACATAAGATGCTATTGTTTGGGTAATATGGGACACTCTCAAAATGTATGTTCCATAGTAAAGAGGTACCAAAGGAATCAATAAAAACAGATGTGGTTGTATATATCCAACAATTGTAGGTAATTATTTGGTGGTCATTATTTGAGGGGTAAAGGACTCAGACATATGGAAAGATATTTCACTTCAAAAATGAAGAGGAATGTGCCAAGGTATACTAAATTTGTTCATAAGAAGCAGCCAAATGTATCTTCAAGAGAGATTTAAATTCAAAATTGATTTTCAACACTACAGGTTGAATATGGATCATCATATACTGAGAATAATCCATAATATAAATACATATCATATATGAAGTAAAATAACTGGGTCTACAAGAAAAGGGTAGAGCAGGAAGTGGTTGTAGAAATTGACTTCAAGACATCAGATCACATTGCGATGTTGATCATTGATAGTTGATGCAATTCTCATGGGATAGGAAATAATGATCTAGTGACTGAAATTAGGTTAGACAATCAAGGCATTGTAATATTTGTAAATGATGAGGGATTTAAGATTGTTTGTTCAGTAAAATCCTTGTTTGGAGGAAAAGAAATGAAAAGAGCAGATGTCTTGGTTGTTGAGGGTCTTAGTCAAAACATTATTAGTGTTAGTCAATTGTGTGACTCATGACATGCCATATGTTTTTCCAATAAATTATGTATCATCAGAGAAAAATATGGTGCTATTGTGTTGCATGGAAAGCGTAAAAAATGATATCTATACCTCATCAATGGAGATGAACAAATGTGCTTACTGTCCAAGGATGAAGTAAACAAGTTATTGAATAAGCACCTTGGCCATTTAAGCCTAGCGTCCATGGATGATCTGGTGAAATATGATGTGGCTATAAATCCACATAGATTATCATGTGATCATACTCATACATGTGATGCTTGTTACCAAGGGAAGATAGTTTGAAAGACATATAATCCAAAAGAGAAAATGTCAACAATATTTCTTGAGTTGGTGCATATTGATGTGTGTGGACAGTTTCATGAAGGGCTCTTGATGGGAGGAGGTATTATGTTCTCTCCATTGATTCTTATAGCATAATGGCATGGGTATCAATAATAACTCACAAATATGAAGTGTTCAATTGTATTACAATATAATAACTGGAATGTGAAAAAAAATTATTGATCATAAAATTTGAACGATTCGATCAGATAATAGAATAGAGTTTAAAAATAGCTGAGTCGAGAATTATCTTGAGAAACATGGGATAAGGAATCAAGTTTTTGCAGTAAGATCTCCCAAATAGAATGGTGTATTTGAGTGAAGAAGTCAAACTGTCAACAATATAGACTGTACAATGATCATTGTGAAATATATTCCAGAGAAATTTTGGAAATACTCACTGATGACAGCAATCTACACTTCAAATAAAGAATTGATTTTTCTAAAATAGGAGAATACTCAATATGAGTTCTGGTATGGAAAGAAACCTTTATTGATGTAATTTTGAGTATTTTCAAGTAAATATTAAATTATCAATAATGAGAAACCTCGAATGTATGAATCGTGTGGAGATGAAGGGATATTTCTTGGGTACTCAAATAATAGAAACGCATATAAATGCTTCAATAATTGGCTGATAAAGATAGTTAATAGTCATGATGTAACTATCATGACGAATAAGCATAATATTCAGAAAATAAATTATTAGACTCTAGAGTATAGAGATGATGGGATGAGAAGGCCATCAGACACTCTATCTACAGAGGTAGATTAAGAAGAAGACTTATATTATGAAAATAAATTAGTGTCTTCCCAATGAAAAATGGGAAGGGAGGAAATTTACAGGAAGAACATCATTGGTGATAAGAAAACACTAGTACATACAAGGAGGATGAAGTTCCTATAAAAAGCATTACGTTAAACACTGGTGGAGCCTAAGTTCTTTAATGAAGTTGATGGAGATGAGAATTGGGTTTAGAAAAAAATAAATAGCATGACCAAATTGATAAGAAATAAACATCGGGAATTGTCTTGAGACCATAAAACAATAATGTAATAAATAAAATGGGTCTTTCAGAAAGAAAAATGAATGAATATGGTGTCTTTATTCAAAAACAATAATGATTTTTTTGTAAAGTGTACTCCCAGATAGAGGGTATAGATGTTGAGGAAAAATTTCACCTGTTACAAGGCTAGAGACAATTAGATTATTCTTGTACATAACAGTGAAAAGAATGTTTATAGTTTTTCAGATGAATGTGAAGTCGATATTTTTAAATATAATTATGGAAGAAGAAGTTTAAATTGACCAATGATATAGTTTTCTCATTCTTGAATACGAGAATAGAGTATGCCTACTAAAGAAGGCTTTATATGATATAAAGCAAGCACCATGAGCATGACATTAAAGGATTGATCGGTTTCTAAAGATGCTTAGTTTCCAGCATGGTGGAGTTGATTAAAATCTATATTTCAATAATTAAAATATTGAAAGGATGATGGTGCTGATTTATATCGATGAAATAATATTTGGTGGGATAGATGAGGCATAATGTAAACAATTTTCTAAATACCTGAAATGAAAGTTTGAAATGTTTATGATTGTTGAGATGAAACTTTTCCTTGGCTTACAGGTGACACAAGGAAGGAATTAAACTTTTATTTCTCAATATAAATATTCTGTGGAGGTTTTGAGAAGGTTTGGAATGGATAATTCCAAGTAGATGAAGACTCCAGTTGTTGATCGGATGAAACTATCCAAATATTATGATGGAAAGGAAGTTTACATCACAGAATACAGGGAAATCATTGGCTATTTTCTATTCTTGGAAGCGAAAAAGGGCTGAAATTTTATTTTCAACATTCCAATCAGCATGATATCAAATTAATCCCTAAGATAGCCAAATTATTGTAGTGAAAAGAATCTTTTGGTACATCAAGGGTATAATGGATTTTTTTCTTAATGTATAATGAAAAATATCATCCAGAGTTTTAGGGATATACAAATGTAGATTGGTCCGAATCAGCAGAGGATAGGTAATCAATATCTGTATATTGCATTTATCTTGTAGGGTTTTATATTTCATGGTTAAGAAAGAAACAATATTTTATTTCATTCAGCACTGTTGAATATGAATACATTGTGGCTACTCAAGCTTTCATGCAACTATTGTGGATCAAGAAGCTACTTGAAGATATTGGAATTTAAGTGAAATATCTAATCGGAATCCATTGTGATAATTCATGTGCTATAAATCTTATAAAAGATCCAGTCCATCCCTCAGGGACAAGGCATATTGAAATAAAATATCATTTTTTATGTAGAAGGTAGAGCAAGGGATTGTGAAATTGGTGTATAAGCCTAAATAACAACTGGTTGTATACATTCTGATAAAGTTTCTACCCAATAAAGAATTTTAAAGGTATCAATTGGCTCTGGGAGTCCAGTCGACTTCCCGCACTTGAAAAAGTGTCGATGTGGGTCCCCCTCTCCTTGAGTTACGATGTGTTTTCCCCCTAATATATTGACATGTGTTCTTTATCCAATTGAAGACAACAATGAATTCCCCTTTGGGTTTGTTGATAAAGAGGGAGATTTTGTTACTATTATAGGGGGAGAAAAGATATGGGGGAAAGTTGTTAAGTAGAGAAGTGAGATTGGGTGAGTTGAAGTTGGGCTGAATCTGGTTAGAGGATCAATAGCATAGGGGCAGAATTAAATATGGAAATGCAATAAGTGATTCATCAATGATTAGATATCATGACAGCTAATGGTTGTGATTAAAGCAGTTCATTGGTATCAGTGAATCAGTATGGTATCAGAAATTGGTGATTTGAAATTAAGTGATTTACTAATGAACTTTTAATTATACTCTTCTTTCTCACACCGAGCATGGCTCGTGGGGGCTTAGAGTATATGTTGAGTAAATAAATGATTGTTAACTTAATCGCATAAAGAGTATAATGGATGAATATGGAAGGATTTATAATGTGGTATCAAAAAGTGAATAATTATTGTGAGAAGAGTTATCCAAAACCCAATGGGGAAGACTATTGCACAAAAATCTCTCAAAGTATCTATAAATCATGGACCACATAACATTTTCCGAGTACGGTATGCGAAGCGGTGATAACGGTATGCCAGAGCGGTTCATGAAACCAAAAATAGTTCACAATGGAATGCGATACGGTATGTGGATGGCTTGATGTTGAAGAAAATGATTGGATATATAGGAACAAAGACAGTATGAGGACCATATAGAAAAAATGGTGCATGGGTGGCTTGCGATTCACGGTGGCAGAAGGATTAGTATGCGGTGAAGGATGGATTGATGATTTGGTAAATCTTATATTAGTGGATTTTTTGGGTATCTTTTCCTATATAAGAATCGTTGATCCCACCGATAACTATGGATATCAAATATCATTAGAGAAAATCTTTTTTATCAGGGAATTCGGCAAAGTCTGAAGGAAATTTTTGAGGGATAATTCCATGAAATCTGAAGTGGTAGTCAAGGAAGAAATTCCACTAATGTTTTTTGTAGAGAGATATAACTCGCGTTAGACTTGATACACAGATGAAGAAGGTGCAGTACATAGGCAGTTAGTGAAGCCAGTCGGTGAACAATGAATACTTTTTGGACATATGGTGTTTTGAAGAGGGATTCTGTGAACAAGAAACAGTTCACAAACTTGAGGGGTTTCGTATAGGAGGTTCTTAGGATTAGTATGTAGAGGCGGTATGTGATACCAAAGTCCGATGTAGTCTGTGGATGAAGGGAGTTCGCAGAAGGGGAAGCGATACAAAAAGAAGGTGTTCCACATACCAAACCCAGTACTCAATATGTGGGAGAATAAAATAGTCCGTAATTTTCCAAAGGATGTTTTTGAAAGCATCAAATCAGTTAGTGAAAGTTTTTTTTGGTACCAAGTAGTACTCGAGATGGTGGAATTCATGTATGGGTGAAAAAAGGAACTTGAACAGTGCATCTACCTATATTTGAGGATGTAGGAATTAATGCAAATGAAGGTACCCATGTGTCCATGAACTATGTTTTACCTACAAATCCATAAATTTTTTTTGGATTCCTCTCCGAGAGTAGTGAGTGAAGGAAGAGGAATACAATGACCCCTTCCACTTCTAGTAAGCTATTGAAAGAGGCATAGGGAGTGACCCCTGGGAATGCAGTGAGAAAAACGTAATCCTTGTAAAGTCAGTGAGCCTAGGCATAGAAGATATATCCGGAACATTGTACTCATTATTGGAAGTGAGCCTAAGTGAATTTTGTATATTAGTATATTTCCATTGTATGTTCCTTGGATATAGCACAGTGAGGGTGAACCAAGTTAAAACTGGTCTCTTTTGTGCATGCCATAAAATCTATTCATATATTTCTATGAGAGGAAGAGGGAATTGAGTTTTTTCTCAAAGAAACTAGATCCGAATGAAAATATTTTAATATGTCATACCCTGATTCACCCCCCTTCTCATGGTATTTTACCTAGTCGACCTAATAGTTATCAATCAACTATATCAAGTCTTTGAATCCATAGAGTATTAAATATTTTCAATGAATTATCGCCACATTATTTCAAGGAAATAATCTCTATAAAAACAATAATTTTTATCATCTATCAATGAACATGGGAATTCTCATCCACAAGGAAAGGATTTAAGAAATAATTTTTTTTCATAATTGTTTTCAATTAGCTAATTCATTAACAATAAATCTCATTATCTCAAGACATATAAATTTATAAGGATAAATATTTCTTATTTAATATTTCATTCAATATGATCCCAAAATATAAATATATCATCAATAACTGCGATAATCATTCCCACATACATCTTTTTTATAAAAAATGAATTAGCATCATTATTTTTCTTTTTAATACCCAAGAAATTAAACCATGCTTTACAATGAGAACAAAAGATAGCATACTATCTAGTAAATATAAGAGTCAACACACACACATATATATATACATTTCAAAAGAATACATTCACACATACTAATTATTTGAAAACATGAATATACATTTTCCCACATTAGATTATACTATTTAGAAAAATAATAAATATAATAACACATTTGAAAAAAAATATTTCAATTTTATTACATAAAAAACTACTAAATGTTTCTCATCATTATTATTTATGAAATTTAATACCATCAAATTGTATCAATTTAATTTTTACAATAATTAAGATGAAAAATTTATTTGATCGTCCATTTATCTCCCCAAAATAATTTCATTAATAATTATCATCACCCTATAACATGAAATTATTTACATCATCTTTCCCTTATAATCGTGCATATTATCAAATATTATTATCCCCTACATGTGATAAATCATTAAGCTCTATTTCTGAAACTATTATAAAAAATATTCATTAAACATATATTTCAATAATAAAAATCTATATTCTAAGGTTACTTTATATATCCAAGGCATGAAATATTATCTATAATTCAATTCAATAAATAAAAAAATAAACCTTTTATTCAAGAATTAAAATACTAATTAGTAATTAGAAATAAAAATAGTTCACTAATTTTATTTAATTTATTTCTCCTTTTATTATTATTAGACCTTTTAATTCATAAATTATCCTTAGATTTAATGTTTTGTAATTAATAATATTCCAATACACAACACAAATTGTATCCATATCCTTTAATATTTTGACATATTAATCCTTCATGGAATCAGTTTCATATGATTGTTATCTAATTATGGTTAACTACATTAATCTAAATAGAGTACTCTAAAGCTAGAGAATTTCTTATATGCAGAGTATAAATAATAAGAATTTATATATACCCTATCTGTTATATAAGAAATTACATTCTACATCCAAAATGGAGGAGAGATGATACATTTCAAATTCCTTGAAACGCTGGATCAATATACGACAGATAAGTTCATATCAATTTTAAATTGCATTCAAGACTCCATAAAAGTCTTTGAGATCATCTGGACATGGGGAACAAAAATTAATAAAAGTCATGATCTAGGATTTTAGAATATATATATATATGTATATATTTATGTGAAAATTATACCTATGTTTAATTATTTCCCAAATAATTCTGAAAAACAAATTCATAACAAAAAGAATTAAGAGGGGTCAAAAAATCATATTTAAAAATGTTAACCAATGAAAAAAACACTAATTTACCCATTAATATCATAAATTTATATCGAAAATGAATTACATGAAGTTCTATAAATGAAAATAGGGTTTCATGGTAATTTTTTTGTTGTTTCATGAGATACACCCACTATGTAAGGGTCTCATATTTTTACCCTTATGTACATTAAAATCCATACATAGGTATAACAAATTTATTTGTACCCTTATATAGGTAAGACAATACCATTTCATGAGTATTGGGTACCTTATTGAAGGCATCCTATTATCCTTACATGAGGTAACTATTACACTTATGCACAAATGGGTTATATTTATGAAATTAATGGAAAACCTAAACAATTATTACATACTCATAGGGGTTTCTATTTAACTATTCACATCGTATTGAAATATCCATATACCCTTAAATAACATGGAACCTTCCACTACACTAATATGGATAGAAGAACATAATTTTGAAAAAATACGAACCTACCTTTACGAAAGCCGAGGGAGGTCATATTAACTTTATATAGTGGGTATAAACCCTTATATAGCCCTTATATATTAAGGGATTCCCACACATAAGTATTGAAAAATCAGACATAGGCATAACTGAGGACCACACTACCTTTACACAACACATGGTAGATCTAGATTACCATAAAAACACTATATAATATACTGCATACCCATACACAACTTATAAAAAACATTCCTTACCTTTAAAAAACTCAAATACCATACATAAGGGTAACTATTTTCTTGAAATTGTTAAATTTAAAATTATAAAAACATAGAATAATAATGTAAAGGACTTATTATCACTTGCATAACCCCAGTAATACATTCAATATACTTGAATTGTATTTAAAAACCTCAAAAATAATTTCCCAATTAAACTTTTAAACTATAAAATTACATAAAAATAATTTTAAAACGATTTTAATCATATATAAAAGTATGAAAATGATTTTTAATATTCCTTCAAAATTTATTATATTTCTCCCAAAAAACCAGGACACCCCAGAAAAACAATATAAGGGAATGATAAAATCTATCCCCATGAATTATATACCTCTCAAATTATTTTCATCCTTGAGAATTAAAAAAAATTGATGTTGATGGAAAGGATGGGGAATGTTTTTATGTCCTTGAAAGATACCTATCAAGGACCTCAAAATATTTTGAATTCATTAAGAACTAAAAGAATAATCTTTATAGATACACAACATTTTAAAAGAGAATATAGAGGTAAATTACTCATAAATAGAAACAATGACACAGAGATAACTATAAAAAAATTATCAATCTATAAAAATACAATACAAAAAAAATAACTCAAGGAAACACATTTAGAAAACATTAATTCATCTTAAATATCATTACATTTAAAATCAAGATAATAAATATTTTTCACCAAGTATCTTATATTTATAATATGTCATATTAATTAATATTTGAATGAAAACCCATTTAAATATTTTTTTCACAGAAATGTTTTTATCAAAATTATATTTGAGTAATCAATTTCAATAAGCTTGAAAACCATATTTTAAAATAAATATATTTTCATATAAGAATTAAAAATATTATTTAAGAAAACTTATTGTCATATAAAACATTATTCAAGAGGGTCTCATTAAATATTATTATACAACATAACAAAAACATAATAAGTAGACATACTTGATGTTAAATATCCTCTTCCAATAACATTTAATAGTTTACATGAGTTATATGACAATTCATGTACATAAAAAAGTCCACATACGATAAAATACTAATTTAAAATACTGAATACATTACAATTAATAAATGTGGTTTATACTATCAAATTTATTAGGCTTTAAAGTTTTTCCTACATGTCTTTCAAGAAATAATTTTTCATCAAGGTAACACTCATGAAAAATATACAAGGTATATAATGTACCAATTTCCACTCCCCATTTAATAATATTGTTTTCCTATAAAGTCTAGGGTCCTAGTAACATTTCCCTTTTAATTTTTGGTTGTTGGAGGCACTGATATGAGGTTCAACAATGTTAAGAGGGTAAATGAGGTTCTTTGGGAAGCTCGGGGTCATAGATCTATTGACTAGTTTGTAGGTCTAGAGGCTACTATGGAAATGATCATTTGTGGCATAGGTTCCTGATAGAAGGAATTATGTTCTACTAAAAATGGGAGCTATCATTACCATGGAATTTTATTACATTGTAGATCCTTCATATGTGGTTTAGCACCACGGTTTGTGGGTGTATGAGCAATGACATATGGGTTTCATGCAGTTTTACTAATTTAGGTGTTCTGTGGTGTACATCTTAGGCTAGAGCGTATGCCCATTTCCTTTTTTATTGTATATGAAACATAGGTATCATATGCATGTTTGACTATGGGATTTGGTCATGGACTTATTCAAATGCATTTTATTCCTATTGTTTTTTAAAAGCATTAAGGTGTGGTATGTGTCAATGCACCATGATCTCCTAAACAAATGTTTTCATATAAATAACACGGAGGTCCCTTATCCAAAGTCTCTCCCACCTCTTCCAATCAAACATAGGTTCCATTGAGTGATTTTAATATTCATTTGAATCATTATTCAATCAATATTACAACCCAACTTCTAGAGGTCTATCAGTGGATATTTGACTTAATTTATTATTCTTTTTTTATGGTTTCCCATCAATTCGATCATGTTTTCCAACCATACTTTATGTCATGCTCTGATGTTTAATCTCCATCATTCAAATTAAATTTTATTTTTATTTTTGTAATGTGTTCATCACATGAAATACATTGGAGATGTTTAGTGCACGTTTAATATAAGGTTTTTATTACATGAGTTTTTAGAATTAGATAAAGAACTTTTATATAAAAATCATGATTTTGAGAATAATAATTAAAGGTATTTTAATTAATTATTTTCATTCATAATGTTATTTGAAATTGAAATAAATGCTAATATTATGTCGGAATAGATGTAATAACATGTTATAGTCGATTCCTTAGTGTACATGTAGATTTAACTAGTGATAATTGAATTGGTTAATTCAAGATGGAATAAAACTGTTTTTATAAAGATAATTATTTGTGTCCAAGTTTTCTTATTTTATTATGAAGGCTAATTGCCTTTTGATTGGGGTTGAGTGAGCTATTTTTCATATAAATCCCAAATGCCTCATTTTGAGGTCAAGTTACCATATTGACCTAGATGGGTTTTTTCTCCCTTATATTTTTTATGGATACAAACCTTTCCATGTGAAGTGATGTGATACTTGAATTGACAATGTGATATAAGAGAATAGTCTTAGTGGTTTTGGAAGATTTTTATTCTTGTAATGTCGAGAAGAATAGTGATATGCATATGGGTGTCAGGGATGGACCTAGAGAATATGTAACTGGTTAAAGAAGGGATACCCATTCTTTTTATTAAGATGGATTCTTGCAAAAAAAATAATCAGTTTGATTTTTGAATGGTTTAGTTTATTTTTCTTATCTAATTTACTTTCCACATTTCATAAGGAAGCTAGATGTGCTTTTTTTATGCATATATTTTTGGAATACTAGAATGTTTCCTAAAGTATCTATATTTATGGAATGTTAAATGATTAATAAATGTTTAAACCATGGGGTTGGTAATTATTGGAATGAAAATTTTAATGTTAATCCTTTGAAGATATGAACATTTTTGGATTATTTGTAGAGGGAATGGACATCACTTGAGCACAATGAAGTGTGGATTAAATCAGTGTTAATTAAGTTTTATTGAAATATAGTTCTGAATAATTTTAATTAATAGATATTAAATTTTTTAATGAATATATAATTGTGAAAAGTATATATGTAATTTAAAATAGCCCCTCCAAATAATTTTTTCCCTATAGGATATCTAGTCTATAAAAGTGGAAATCTGGTTTCCAAAAGTTGATAGTTGTAGTTTATACTATGACTAAGTCAATCCCATAGTTTAGTGGTGATCATTGTTATATCTAGTATTTTTAGTGATTTTATACACTACCCCGCCCATGTGATTAGGTAAACCGACACTTGATGGACTCTATGACTCTGTTTTCCATGAAATCGAGGTCGTTGAAGAACCGATGGTTTAATAAACCCCTAGCCAAACTCTCATCTCTTGGTAGAATTACGTTTTTTATACATGATTTTAATATTTCACATATATGTGTATATAGGGTTTTAATATATTATGATTATTTAATACACAAAAACACGCATATATATATATATCTGAATGTGGTATCTAAATTATTATTACATGTACGATGGGTATATGCTATGCCAGATTGAGGCACCTTACTCTTTGTATGTGTTGTGATGGATTGAGGTAAAATACATGATGTATGATACTCATCATATGATTTATAGTTTGTCATTAGAACTAATTTTTATGTATATGGATATATGGATGGGATCATGAGATGTTTCTATTCAGAAGGTGCATGTTATGATACATAGAATATGGGTCTTTGAGGAGGATTCTTTTTGGAGAGAAATGGATTATGATGTACGACATTGGGGAAGCGCATCAAACCAATGGGGAAGAGATAGTGGGTTAACAATATTTTATTACTATAATATATGTTTTTTTTGTTTATTACATGGTGATAGATAGCCATGAAGAGGTTGGGAACATAGTACACCTCTAGATGTGATGAGATAGCGTCACTTGTTTGTCAATGGTATTTATTATACATTTTTATATTTTTATTGAAAGGATATATGGTGGATCCCACTATGTATACTAGTATTCTTACCCAATGTATAAATATACTATTCTTTTAGTCAAAATGATAAGGTTAAATATCGGGCGAGATATTACTAGCTTGTGGTTTTGCTGGATCTTTTTGGGCTTTGGGGTTACTATTGAGTTTACCTTTTAAGAGACATGGGGTTCTTTTATAACTTTTTTAGTTCTATTTGACATTACATATACATACTTTTCATTTAATTCATCTATCTAAGTAGGGTAATATGGGTTGATCTATCATATCACTCTATTCCATATGTTCTCTGAGAGGGAAATGCCTACCATTTTTATGTTCATTATATCATTATTGATATTCCACAACTAAGGGCCTATAGGTGTATGGAATTAGGGGTTCTTTATCTCCCTTCATTTATAACCAGCTAACGATGTGAACACTTTGGGGGGATTGGACCTTGGGAATGTATCTTCATGTAGTTTTGGGAGTTATTTTTCATCAGCAGTTGTTCATGAAGTAATCAATGTGTGATTTATTAAATCATAAGATTACCATCTCTGGTCATGTAATATCTTGATAAGAAGTGGTTTTGGATCCTTATACGTTAATGGTAGTTCTTTCATAGGTTTCCCATAGGACTGTTTCAGAGGTGTGAATTTTACTTGGTTATTAGGCTATTATTATAGGTTCAAAGATGATTTATCTTTTTTTTGACTCCTATTATTTCATTGACCATGATGGATAATTCTTTACTATGTAATTATTTTTGTTAGTTATCTTTCACATAACTGAATGAGAATTTTGTTTTTTCTCTAGTCATTTTGTTTTAGTCAAAGGGAGTTTTGTTAGAGGTTTTTTATGACTCTTTGTCTCTTGTGTTGGGATAGGATATAATGAATAAGTGATCAAATGTTTCTTTTGGTTATTAGAATTTACCTACCCATTAGTATCACTATTACACCCATTATCTCTAGTTGGAATCAATTGTTATTACCTATATTTTATGGTGTCAATAACTCATCGAAATTAATTTTGTTGTTTTTTATGATTATAACATCTTGATTTATGTCTTCTCCCAACATAAAATGAACTTTAGATGGTTACAATGAATAAAATTATTATAGTATTATAAAATTGAAAATATATATAAACCAGTAATGGGTAATATAGCATAGGATATGGTTAGAAAAAAGTTATTTAATGATGTTGTGTGTGAATATGGAGATATTTGGAGAGTGATGGAAAATATCTCAAAGATTCATCTTAATATGGGAGATTTTCATAGTAGATTTCTTCTTATTCAGTTGACGGGGTAGTCATACTTAGTGTAGAAGGTGAGGGAGTTCTATCATGTGGATTCTGATGTGGGGTTTTGGAGAGACTGGTTTTTTTATGGTGAATCCTATGATGGTCGGCCTGAGGTAGATTAACATCGGGTGTTGTATTAGGGATTTGTTTTCATCCCTTTATTAATGTGTGAGTTTTTTTTCATGAGATACATATCTCAAACATGGTAGTACATCCTGGCATGATAAATATGTAACATGATCTGAGGTGTAATTTTACATGATAAGGATTCGGGCCTTTAGTTATAGATTTTTTTATCAGAATTTTTTGTTCTAGTAGGTGAAGGTTGAGAACCATGTTCACGGTTCGTTTCTTTAGATGTTATATATACTATAGTGGAAGTGGGAGGACATATAGATGGACTTAGTTACCAGTTTACCTTGATCTCAAGGAGGAATTGATTCTGTATGGGTGATAATGGATATTAAATGAAAACATCCCACTTTATAAGAACTAGGGAGCCAAGATTAGTAGATATTTTGTTACGAAGGTATTTGGAGGTGGTGGTGAGACTACATTGAGTCTCGAGGATAGTTATATCTAATAAAGATCCTCATTTACCTATAGTGTGTGTAGAGTTATTCATAAGGATTGTGGCTCCCTGTTATGCCTTAGAAAAACTTTTTATCCACATATGGTTGGATAGATAGAGAGAACTAACTAAACTAAAGAAATCATGTTTCATTCTTATTCCCATTATTTTTTATATTTTTGGATATGAAATTTTCTTTTGGTAAAGATAGATTTCAAAAATAGTTTTCACCAACCCATTGATATGAATCCATTTGAAACTTTCTGTGGAAAATGATTTCATTCTTTATTGTTTTGGACATGGGTCATAGAGTCCACAATTCCTTGGATGGTGCTACTGTATAAAATAATATAGATGGTTCATGAAATTAAATTAAGGATAAAGGGTTCACAATACAATGATAAGTCCTATTTCTATTATAGGAGGAGACCTATATAGTTCAATGTTAGATATCATGTTATCCTAAAGATGTTTTATCCTCATAGTAAATGATTTTTGTTCATGGGTGAAATATTTCTCCACATTCTGTTTGTTTTTTTGAGGTGTTGTTTTATATTAGAGTCTTGGAATATCAATGTCCACTACCCCATATATGTGTTGGAATAATGATGTTATCCATGTGTCACAAATCATTAATTGCCTTCATGAAAACTCTCAATCCATTGATTGGGGAGATATCGATGTTGATGATTATGTAACAATTGAGTAGTGTCTCATGGAGATCTAGGACCACTATGAAATAATACTTCACAGGTGGTGAATTCACTTGGTTAATTTCTTGTGAAAATCATGAATAATGATGGAATTAAACTAGGATTGTGAGAAATTTAAATTCACTCAGTACCTTAAGTTATTTTTTATTTCATCCTTTTTTAGAATTTTTTTATGGTAATATACCCTTTTTATTTGTTATGACATGGCTTCCTCTTGATGACTTCTTTTTTTTTGTAAATTTACTCTTGTTTGAGTGGTATCTCTATTGGGAGATTTTTTGGAGCCTATTTTTGTGGTGGTTTCTTCCAATTTTTTCCTCTATGTGAGGTGGTTGAGCTCATGTGATAGTGAGATTCTAGAAATATATCTACTGGGGTGGATGTTTAGGCAACCCATTTTCATTCTTCTCTCCATATTTTGTTTAAATTTCTTGAGGATTAGAATTTTATCATAGGTGTCTGAATTAAGGGCCCATATCTTGTTATGCCTTATCTTTGAGTTTTTTGGTTGTTGGAGGCACCCATATGAGGTTACAAGAATTTTTGAGGGTAAATGAGGAGTTTTGGGGAGTTCTACGTCATGGAGACATGGACTACAAAGTAGGATAGTGGATGCAGTGTAGAAGGATTGACTATGATGTAGATTGTTAATATAATTAATTAAGATATCATACAAAAATTGGGATTATTTGTTCTGTGTAATGTTTTATACGGTGTATTACCATACCTAATAGTTGAGCACAATAATTTGGGGGTTGGGGGTAAGATTTGATGTAATGGTTTTAGGTGGTTCTTTAAATTAAAATGTGGTTGTTCCATGGAACCTTGGAATATGTAATAAACCATTTTCTAAATCTATAAATCAATGACATGGATCTTGAATGATCATTTCAGTAAGATTTTGTGGTGTTGTCTCCTTTCATTACGGCATTGTCCACTTGTTTTTCAATAATGTAGAAATATGGTTTGGGTGCTTGCTTTATGGTCTCTAAAAAAAATTTCCTAAAAATAACCATATGATCCCAAACCCACATTTATCCCACTATATCCTTCTTAACACTATATACCGTGGAGCTTGTTTTTAAGGAATTTGAATCATTTTTGGATTGGGACGAATCCCTTACATTTACACATCAATCTATGAAAATCAAGGGTAAGTTTTTCACATTTTGATGTGTTTTCTCATCTGATTGATAACATTTTCCTCCCATGTTACTTTTCATTCTATGATGTTTTATCTCAATAATTATAATATAGTTTAATATTTTGTAATATGTTGTATTTTTGTGATGACCTCCTTGGGATATCATAGTTCCCTCATGAGATAGGTGATAATAGAACCGTGTTGGAGATTTATTTCTATATTCATACCATCAAAATATCTTAGGTATAGGGTTAATTGATTGTAATTTTATTTTCCTAAAATGAAAATTTAATCCAAAATTAGTTTCATTAGATTACTATAGAATTAACCTAGTAAAAGATAACCTAGATAAAATAAAAATTGGTTTATAGTTTGTGGTCTCATATGTTTTACAATGTTATAAAAATTTTCCTAATGTATTACTAGTTATTATTGTAACCATGTTATGTTATTTATATGTTCGTTATTCTCATATTAGAATTTTTCTTGATTAAATTATTAAATAAAGTATATTCATTGATGGGATGTTTGGAAAAATATTTTAAGAAGAATGTGTAGTGGAAATATTGTTTTTTTTTATTTTACGTAAATAAAATTAATTCTTAGTTAATGTTAAATTTATCCTCATTATTCCATGTATTAATGGAATTGAATAAAGAACCATATGCAAGAAATTTTGTTTCTAAAAAAATAATTAAAGTTCTGTTAATAATTTTAGGTTATTCCTCAATATTATTGAATAGGGAATTACTACTAAGAGAATGTTTAATTACATATAATATCATGTTATATTTGATGACTTGGGTTACCTATATTTGTAAACTATGATAATCGAATTGGTTAATTTAAGATTTAATTAAACCAATTATTTGATAAGGATAATTGTTTAGGTCTAGGAATGTTGCCTTTATTATGATGGTAGATTTCTTTTTGTTCAGGGAAAAGTGATCTCATTTTCATGTAAATTCTAAATGACTAATTTTGGGGTTAAGTTTCATTATTGACCTTTTAGTTTTTTTTTCTTCCTCCTGTTTTCTCTGGATATGATCTACTTTATGGGATGTGATATGAGAAACAATTGATGATGGGATATGGGAGGGGAGTCTTATAAGTTATTACAAAATTTAATCCTTCTAATAGAGTGATACATAGTGATATGAATATGGGTCATGTGGATGGAACAAGAAATAATGGAGTGGGTTGAATTTGTTCTAACCCATTGTTGTTCTTGATATAGGTAATTCCTGATAATGAATCTTTTTAATGATTGGATGGTCGGATTTCTTATTTTATCAGCATTCATTTACCCACAGCATGATGCAACTGGCTGTGGTTGGTTATGAATATTTTTTGGTATCCTGAGATATTTATTGGACTACATAAAATTGTGGAATGGTATATGATTAATATATTTTTAACCCATTGGTTAGTTTCTTATAGGAAAGAAAATGATAATTTTAATCCTAAAAAACTATGTAATTGGTTTGGATGATTCCTTGAGGGAATGAAATTTTCTTGAGGATAATAAACATTGGTTTAAATCGATGTTAATTGATGGTTACTGGAATTTAGTTTCACATAATTTTAATTAATGGATAATTAATTAATTAACAAAATTATAACTATGAAAATGAAGTATGTAATTTAATGTGGATCCTTAAAATGCTTATGATCGTGTTGGATATCTAGTCCATAGACATGATTGTTTGATGTTTAAGAGATGATATCTAAAGTTAAACCTGGGAATGGGTTATGTCCATGGCGTGGTTATGACATATAATATATCATGTATGTTTTATGATTTCAAATTATACACCAACTGTGTCATTTGTTCGACTGAGACCCAGTGTACTCGAGGAGGTTCTTTTTTCCAAAATCCAAATTGGTGAGTAATGAATGGATAACTAAACCCTTAGCCCCTCTCTCTTCTCCAGGTAGTATTATTTGATTGTATGAATATTGGTTAACATTCCCATCTATGTACTTTGATATTTGTAATGAATTTTGGTTATTTATTACTCTAGTTTATTTTTATATGGTATCCAAAGGATTATTATTAGTATAGTTGGTATATGTGGTGATGGATTGAGGTACTGTAATTTGTTTATGAGTTATTATGGAATGACGTATAACACCTCGTGTATAATATATGTAATGTGGGTCATGGTGGCTCATGAAACTAATCGATTACTATATATATATATGTATTGGATGATCTGATGTTGCGATGCATGAGGTGCACATTGTGATACTTAGACATGGTGTCTTTGGACTAACTACTTTTAGAGAGAGATAGCTCTGGACATATGAAAATGTGGTAAAGAAGAAAATGTTCAACAAGAATAAGGTGGGAAAACATGTTTTGTTTCTATAATATATGATCTCTTATATGTGTAACTTGGTGATAGTTAGCCATGCTGAGGCTGGTAACGTAGTATAACTATTTAGGTGGTGAGTTATCTTCCCTGATTGATCACACATATTTAGTAATATTTCATTTTGTCATGAGAATATCTAGGGTGGATCCTACTAAGTATATTATTATAATCACACCAATATATATATATATATATTCAGGTCTTCAAGATCAGGTTGTAGACCATGTTTCATATTGTTGGATCATGGTTTTCCAGGAGCTATTCAGGATTTTTTGTAGATGTAGTGATTATATTATTTGTATACGTAGTTCCATTCAAGATGTTTTATTTTTTTATGAAATTATATGTATGTACATTGGATTTCATTCATCTATATAAGAAAAATATGATTGTTACATATATCTTATCTCTCTATATTAAATGTTCTATTGGAGGGTATTTCATCCCATTTGTATGTTTGTTATACCCTCGATGACAGTCTCCATACTTTGGCCTACTGAAGGTGGAACTCAGGGGTCACTATCCCCCTTCTCTCATTACAGGCCTATGAGGGGTACTATGGGGTAGGGGATTGTGAAAATTATCTTACTTAAAGAGTTTCAAATTAACATCACATAATACTCCCCAATAATAACATGATGAAAGATCAATAGATCTTCCATAGGAAGACAAATCAAAGGATTCTAACCACCATAAGATTATATTAACCACATTTGGTGGCACTAACTCAATAACATTGTTTTAAAATGTTTCGTAATATAAAAAATCATGATATGTGAAATTCCCCCAATTCATATACTCATGTCCATAACATATTCATTACATGTATAAGAAAAAATCCCTTCTAATGATGTAAGAACACCACGACATAATCTTGTCATAAATAAATCCACGTGAATAACCAACACCATATAATAATATAATTCACAATAGAAATATTAATTAATCAAAAAATAGTCAGAAATAAATTAAGTATAAATTATAATATTCTATATTCATGAAACAAGGACCATCTCACCTTAGAGAAGTTAATTCAATATTGATTGAAAAAATGAAGACATAAAGAAACTGTTTACATATACCAAATCTCCAACACATCAGTCTAAATAGAAGATTATCAGATGCACATGATGAGAACAACTCATCCCCCAAAAACAAACAATATCCTGTAATGAGATTAAATAGTGGCCACTCACCTCAGACAAACCAGTAGTCCTATGAGAAACAAAATATAAATATTTGAATTGGGTTAGAGAAAATCTTTCCCCATACTACATATCTATCTCATCCCTAGGCTCAAGGATTGTGTTATGATTTCCAACTGTGAATGAAATTTCGTTTGGGTTAGAAACTAAAATTTTGATTTTTTAGCTCAAGGATGTATTAGGTGAGTTTAAATCGAGTGAACAAGGTAGTTTACCTATACTCATTCCAATGATATAGAAATTAAAGAATGATGATAAACCAACACATTCACATCCAATGGATAAATATCAAAGGGTTTTCTTCTCAAAAAGTCAATTCAAATATCACACAACACATTAATAGATGAATTTTGATGAAAAATCACTAACTAGTAATATTTTTCTTATGGACAAAAATGAAAGTGTCCTCTAAACTAAACTAATATCCTCACCCAAAAAGTAACCAAATCCACACAAACCCCATTAAACAATAACCACTAATTTCAAACTGACCCGTATAACTTTTTCATATCTAAAATTTTTTTGTTCCCCATCTTAGCATGATTGAAACTAAAATCTATCACTACCTCATCCAAAATAAAACTCTATCCCATGATCCAAAATGGAGACCTAAAACATCTAAAGACCCTTTTACTAGAACTCTAAGAGTTTCCCCTTTTGATAAATATTCTTTTTTACCCACCACATTCTATAGATTTTATAATACATATTACCAAACATCTTTATAAAAAATCTGATTGGGATATTATCCTAAAATAACTCCCATAAAATAAAAAACAATAGGGGCTCATATCAATGAACACCTATTAATTAAAGATAAATAGATATATTTTTTAAATTTTTGCGATTTTATACACATTAAAATATAGGTTCATACAATCCTGATGCATGATCCTTTATTATGTATCTACAGCACACGAACAATCAATTTTCATAGAATATATGGTAAATGTGAAGGTCCTTTCATTAAATAACAGTGGTTCCCAAAATATTATTTCTTCTCCAGTCTCCTATTTTTTCTACATGTACTAATCCTATATGTTATTATTTCCTTACTAACCCATTCATCCTCACCAGTTCATAACTTCGAGAACTATCTTATTTCTCATTCATCACCTCTGATATAACTGATCCACAACACCTTCCTCCCAAAGGTACCCCTCATGGGTCAAAAATTAAACAAGGGAAATAATTATTCCCAAATACCACCACCAATAATATATGGGTTAGCGGAAATCACCAAGGGTATATTATACACACATACGGTAGTCATTACACTCTATGATAAGAGATATGATATATATGATATAAAAAACACCAAATACCTCATGACCATAAAAGGGAGAGTAATCGATAGTAATACATGATATAAATGTAATGATATTAAATTGAAACAACTAAAAACCTGAAAATTGATCATTAAGAGTACTCACAAAGGTAAAAATTATCTTGAATAACTCATCAAACTAGGATGGTTTAGTTAAGTCATTATCCATCTCCTGTTAACCTGAAAAATTGTTCAAATATACATTTTGTTACCTTAAGTGGTATAATGAATATGATTATCCATGTGACTTTGTTCTATAGTGTGAAAGAAACTAATTTAAGAATAATGAGTTAAAAATGAAACTAAATTGTCACATTAATAATTTTTCTATTTTTTTTCCTCCCTTAAAATTTCTAAATCAACAATTATCAACACAAGTAATAATATAACATCAAATAAAGTATCAAATTAAGCTATCTCTCTACCACTTCCCCACTATTTTTCTTCTCCAATCCAATGTCAGATGTCTTAAACTATCCCCCTCTAAATTTCATCCTTTTCTCAGATACTTGGTACAATGTAGGTCAGTCGACATACACCTAGGATAAATAATTCTCTTTATTCATCACATTATCTCAACATCCCATCCAAATATCGATTCAGCAAAAAAGAAGTTTATGGAATCCATCCTGACACATAGATAGTGTATTACTCTTTATGAAATCATATCTCATGCTCAACATACCTATAATAACCATTAAGATACTATATCTAGATATATTTTTGTGAAAATTAAATCATGACACTACATCCCTCTATGAACAAGTACGGGAAATAAAAAAAACCATGGATACCATAACACAATAAAACTAGGATAAGGGAGTGCGGTTAGAGAATTTTGGAAGCTATTTGTTCCTCACCAACCTAGAGAGTTAGAAAAACACCTTTGTAGTGCCCATTGGGGGTTAGTTTCTCTATCGACATGGGTGGTTCTATATAAGAAATAAAAAAAACATACATTAAATATATATTTTATCGAAAAAAATTTATAGGAAACTATCATACCTTGGAATCATATGTCATTAATGTCGAACAAGACTCCCAGCTGCTAAGGAAAAAGCCTAGGTATCAAAATCATATAATAATCAAGATTCATCTTAATTAATTAAAAAATTAAGAATTTATTATTTATTACTATTATCATTTCTAAGATAAATATTTTAATATTCTATGGAAAATGATATTGGCCCTAAAAATTATTTTGTTATGTTATCATGTATATGGTCATCATAAATTAAGCATCAATAACACATCCCATTCTTTTATTAATTTGTTTTTCATTCCATATTAATCAATGTACTATAGAACTCAGTCTACGAAACTACGTAAAATGAGATAAATAATAAATGTTATCAAACTGAGTCCCATGGTTCTAAACTGATTATAAAAATAACATCAATAAATCTTCTTTAACTAAAAATATTTATCACCACAAAATAATATGATCTTTTAACACAGATATAGTGGGAAATCTTATCTTTAACAAAATTTATCAGTCTTAGTTCCATCCCTGAAACCACTGAACATAACATCACATCATGAATATTAGGATAATAACATCATCATCATCATAACATTATTACACTGTCATTTCCATGTGAATTCCCTCCCATATCATCACCATAATTGACACCTCATTATACCATCACATGATCGGGAATCCGCGCCCATTATTCCAGCCACAAAACGTTATCATTCAACGATATCAATGATCTTAATCTATAGAGAATAAATATTTTTTCATTATATTATCCATGAAAATTTTAAATTAATTTATGGGAAAAAAACAAGGTATGCTAGCCTTTATCAAAAAACATTAGAATAACCCAAACCCAAAGCAATGATTTAAGAAATCCTTTATTTTTCATAACTACCATTAATTAACTGATATATTGAAAATAATCCATAGAAGCTCTAGAATTATAATTTTTCAATCATAAATATTAATTATGTAATTTATAATTTCTCTCTAATATTATCATTCAAATATATCATCAATCTCGACGGTAATCATAAATAGAAGCCTTTTTTAAAAAAACAATGAATTTCCAACTTTAAATTATTGTTTAATAACCAATAATATTCTCCATTTTTAATAATAGATATTATAGTATCTAGAAAATTTTAGAGGTAATAAAAAATATTTATAAAACATTAGAAAAAAACATCAAAAATATTTCAAAAAACAAATATTCCCACACGTGAATATTTTCTTTTAAAAAATAATTATACGAACAACACATGTGATAATCAACATTTCAATTTTATAACATAAAAAATTATCAAATAATTATAATCAATAATATTTAACTATTTCAAAATCATGGAATTTTTTCTATTTTTATTTTATCAAAAAGATTTACTATACAACATCATGGGATAATTAAATACTCCATACAAGATCATTTATAGAATAATTATCATCATTATATAATATACAGTTATTTATCTCCTCTTTATTCTGATAATGTTATATATACTCAAATATTGTTACCTACTACATGTGATAATTCAATATACATCATTGTTGAAATTATTAACAAAAATATTTATTTTACATATATTCCAGTAAGGAATTTCTAGTTTATATGGGTCATTTTATCTCTCCATGACATGAAATATTATAATTAATTCAATTCTAGAAATTATTGAAAAAAATTAGATAAAAAATTTATTCAAGTAGTAATATTCAACTTAATTTATTAAAAAATATTATATGATAAATTATATTGCATTAAATTTCAATATTATTATAATAAGGACATCTAATTCAAAAATGATCCTTCCATTTAAACATCTATAATTAATATTATTCCATTATAAATCATGAATTTTATCCTCCTATTTAATGATTATCGTATATTAATTATTTATGTGATTTTTTCTAGATTTTATTTCTAATTATTATTAGACATATGCTTTAAAAATGTGTTTTTAAAGAATGATAATTTCGCACATGTACCGTACAAATAGGGATAATTCATAGATCCCCTACCTCTTGGATGAATAATTCACATACTACATCCAAAATAGATGATATATAATAGATTTCTTCATTATAGAAACACATGATTAATGTCCATATGAGAATCTAAGAGAAACTACATACAGATTTTAATGACTCTTAAGAAGTCTTTGAGAAAATATAATTATTGGGTGGAATAAATGAATGATATTTAAGATATGATATTTTATAATTTAAATATTTATGTTTATGTCGATATTAAATATTAATTTAATTAGTTCTCTATAAAATCACAAAATACCCTTTAATTTCATTAATTTATATTGAAAATGCATTATGTGAGGTTTTGAAAATGAATTCTAGGTTTTTATAAATTATTGTGTTACACATACATGATATTTACCTTATATAAGGTTAACACAAGTTTACACTTATAATGATTACTACACTTACATAGGTATAAGAAATTCATTAGTACTCTTACATAAGAAAAAGATTTCCTTTATGTGAATGTGGGTTCCCTTACAAAGGTATTGAAACCTGTTATTACACTTATGTGAGGTATGTATTTTCATTACCTATAGAATGGTTACCTTTATGAAATTAAGGGTGAACTTGATCAACCTTTTCATAGGTCATAGGGGTTCCTATTTATTATTATGCAGTGCAATGAAATATCCACATACCCTTACATAACATGGAACATACCCTTATGAAAAGAAGGATACATGAAAATACTTTTATACATGTCATAAAAAACCTTTACAAACAATGAGGGAGCTGAGATAACCTTTATAGAGAAGTAGAGATACCTTTACACAACCCACCTAAATTTAGGGTTACACTTATACAAGTATTTGAAACTCAAATATAGCCTTACCAGAGGATCAAAATACAAAAACACAACACAATGGATATCAAGGATACCCATAATTATCCTATATAAAATACCACATACCCTTACACCTCTCATTGAAATGTCTCCTTACCTTTATGATACTCTAAAACCATGTTTTAGGTATGTTCTTTTTTGAAAATACTAGATTTTATTAATAAAACATATAATAATATAAATAATGATTTATTATAACTTCTAAATTCCCAAAATTACATCTAAAATAATAAAGTCACTTTTAAAAACACCATAATTAATTTACACAAAAATCATTTAAAACATGAAAGTACTTCAATATTATTTAAATTTATTTTAAGCCCAATTTATAAATTACAAAATAATTTTTCAAATAGTTTTAAATTTTAAATATTAATCTTGAACTACTAAATACACCCTAACATAAAATGTAGGGATCTGAAAAATTATGACTCTTAGAGTTCATTGAAATTTAATTCACTGGATATCAATTTTTTAATCGTTTACATATATTTTATAATTCATTGAATATGAATAACTAGTTTTATAGCTCCTTGTAGTATAGGTTATTTGTTCAATAACTATTTTTATGATGTGTGACCATTATATAATCATTTTAAGGGAGGATGTTTTTTTAAGGGAATTAATTACCTAATTTTAAAATTTATTTTATTTATTTGATGGTTATTATATCATTTAAATTTTTCATGAGTTTAGGGGGAACTATTCTTTGAATTATTGTAATGAATATTGTATATTTTGTGATTATTATTTATTACTATATATGAATGGAAATTTAATTATTTTCTCAGTGAATTATATTTTAAATATAAGGGGATATTATTGTTAGTAAAATTTCATTCTCCTATTACTTTATTAAAAAATATTTTTATGAACTTCTCGATATTATCTATACATTACAATTAAACAAAGGGGTGTTTCATTTCTATAATTACCAAAATGGGGGGGGGGTATTTTGAGTAGATATTTACCACTTTATTTTTTTATGACAAATACATGACTCTACAATTTTATGTTTATTTAGTTTTATAGTGGACTTATTATTTATTATTTATTCATAATTGTCATGGGATTTGTTTTTTTAGGTTTCTCATGTTTTATGTTGAAAGGTATTTCGTTATTTATAGGATCATACACATGAAGTATCTCTAACATACGGATTTGGAACAAAACATTACTCAATTTAATTTTTTATTTAGTACAAAACCATATATTTATAGCGGATTTGAGAGAATACCCTATATATTTATATTCTTACAAATAAAATATTTTACATGTGATGAAATATGTTATCTATTTTAATGTGGTAAATGAAATAAGTTACATATTGGAAAAAAGCGTATTGGAAGTGTTTGGAAATGTGGATATGTAAATAGAACATACTTATGTAGTGCTTTTGGAATTCACTCTAACATATGATATTTTTTGGGAATTCAATATTGTGTTTTACTATTATGTTTTATAGTGACACTGAGGATTTACTTTTATGTGTTGAATTTTTTTGGGAAGTAAAATTACTCATACATATAAAAGGATCATTTTTTAATACACATAATTTTGTAAATTTGAAATCTAAATGGATCTTACATATTAATATATTTTTTATTACACAATTACTTTTTAGGCGTACTTTTTGAGTACTTTGGAGTAAAAAATTTGAAATTTTTTGTCACAATTATCTAGAATTAAGGATCAGAAGTATTAATATGCTTATATCAAAAGGTTTCAAATTTAATGGTTTAGAGTAATTATAATGTTTCTTTTAATGGAAATTTATTTTATTTATTAAAATGAAGATATTTTAGAATATTATTTTGGAGATATAAAAAGTGAAAAAATTTAGAAGGTCTTTGGAAATTAATGATTTGTAAGTCAAGGAATGAATTCTTTCATGATGATAGATTAGCTAATTTTAAAACATGTTAGAATGTTTTTAACTAAATGTTACCTTTTCTTATAAAGTCATTTGTGGAGAATTATTTTTCTCTATTTTTAATTGAGTTATAAATCATAACCTATGACTGGTAATATATTTAAGGATATTAAAATTCATATTTATTTAGAATATCGAGTGGTATATTTTCAGAATTTTACTATAAT
Source organism: Viscum album (assembly GCA_963277665.1). Taxonomy (NCBI): domain Eukaryota; kingdom Viridiplantae; phylum Streptophyta; class Magnoliopsida; order Santalales; family Viscaceae; genus Viscum; species Viscum album. The sequence continues at coordinate 932,361,259 of OY728125.1, forward strand.
TATTCAATGTGTTTAAATACTAATTATTATATATAGATAAATAATTATAAAAATGTAGAGATAAATTAATCAAAATATAGCTTTTTGAGGTATTGATAAATTTAAATAAATTATCATGTTAAGTTACATTATATAATTAATAAGATGGTATGGATTTCTTATTTGAGAATCATTTATATAAATGATAGAGAAGTCATGTATTTTCACATTGTGAATACTCAATCCATTTCACTAAAGTTGTACTAATATCAAGAGATAAATGTTTTAAACATATTGTCACTAGTTTTCCAAAATATGTATCACTAAACTACTTCATCAGTGGATGGTTATTAATATTTCTACACTGGATCCCCATAACAAACTTTTAATTTTTTTAACTATTTTAAGGTTTTAGTGTATTGTATTTTTCTTGTGTTGTAAGTTTTTATTGAATTGATATAGAACTCACACACAGAATATAGTTAAATTAAATGGTACTGAGATGTCTTTAATAACTTCACCAAAAATAAGTTTCTGAATTTATCCTTAAACATAGTAAAATTTTCGGTATAATATAGGACTTCTCATAGTAATGTTCTAATTTGGTATGTGCCCAAGTAATATGTTGGGTTTCTTATGCACTTGTGTAAAAGTATATATCATAAAATATTTATATACTCTTGGATGAGTTTATGGAGAGTATGAAAAATATAATTTTTATCTAAACTATTATAAATATCTCATGTAATCTAGTGTATCTTTACTAGTTCATCTTTCCACATATAGATTGTATCAAACTTTTTTTTAAGAATTATTGAATCTTATTATCCACTAAATTCTAATTTTTATATAAGTTACTTTTATTATTTTAAGATTTAAATTTCACCAATATACTCTTGAATTTTACATTATCTCTTGGTTTGGACCTAACACTTTCATCTAGAGGAGTATAATCATATGAAACTGAAATGACCATATGTGAAATTATTGTGTTTTAGATAGTCAATAATTGCTTTTCTCAATTTGTATATTTAATATTTCAAGAAGGTCCATTTTATTCTTCTCTACATCATTTCTATTTTATATAATGCCTATGAAGAGACTCAACCATCACTTTCCATTGAAAAGTCATAATCCCCAAGTTTGGTGAATTTTCAAACTCGATATTCTAATATTGATGGTCTTAATAAAGGGAAAAATCAATTCAATCATAAAATGAACACCTAATATGAATAAACTATAATTAATATTTAAATTCATCATCATAGCTCTAGAAAAGTGAAAATATATGTTATTATAAAATAAAATCAATTATTAAAATTTTCCTATAACAATTTAAATGAATGTATGATGCTTTTATATAGCAATATGAACACATTTAATCTAAATGAAATGTCTCTATTCATAATACTAACAATTAATATTATTAAATATATTGAAAAAAACTAAATAAAGGATATTTTCATTTATTTTTTAATTAAGATATTCCATTTTTCAAAATTCTTATATTAAAAATTATAAAAAAAATATTATTGAATAGAATATATGTAAATTCAGAAGATAAATAAATATAAAAAAATTAAATTTATTTATAATATCAAATGCTTCATATAATTATTTTTGGAGTATTTTTATTTAAAAATATGTTTTTTATATAAAATATAAATATTTTATTTTTTGTATGAAAATTTTATTGTTATTATATAAACACTTATTATAATTAAATTATCATAAATTTAATAATATTTAAACCATGATAATTTCAATTGTACAAACAATTTTTGATATTATTCAAACAATTTCTTAAATAAGGAATATAACTTTTACATTTGAGAATAATACTTTCGAAAAATTGGAAATTTTAATTTTAACACTTATATTTTGAGTTATTTTTTAACTCAATTTTTTTATAACTTACACTTTCAATTTCTATATGAAAAAATTATATAAAAATTAAAACTGATTCCATTTTTATTGAAAATAATTATTACCATGATAATCCTAGAACTAGACTAAGTGCTTCCCATATTTTTTTAAAATAAGAATAAAAATTAAATGTCAATGGTTACAAGGGTTTTACAAAGATAGGATTAAATCACACATTTTATATATATACCCACTATTGATGCATAATAATCGGGGCTCCTAAAGGCCCACATCTTGCTCAGATACCAAATACACCTCTACAAAAAAGTATCTTCCACCTGATTGAATTTCTATATCCATGTGAAATGGTCAAATTAAGATGTTTTTCATGATAAATATAGATAATCCAATAGGTAATAGTTTCCGAGGAACATTCTTAATTCTCACATTCAGAGTCATAACAAAAAATTCAGAATAAGATACAATGCAAAGGGAATTACAATCATATAGGATAGAATATTTGATAGAATAATTCATTTCCCATAACATCATATTAGATATATTTTGAATTTTAGTATAATTGTAAAATAAACCATTAACATATCCATGATGGTTTGGAAAGACACATTCACAACCTGAAAGTCTGGGAATTAAAAAAGTGGCACCATCATCATTTTCCATTATCCATTCGGTGATTGGTGGAATTTATTAGATGGAATTAAGAAAAAGATTCTTCTATGGCCTACCTAATACACCTAGCTTGTATAGAATTTTTAGGTCTCTAGTACAGTTTTTCATGATACATGTTTTCACTCACATGCAACTCATTGTGAAACTAAATTATACCAGTTTAAAAAGATGGTGTTTTTTTCAATTAACCACTAATTCTATGAACTCCATATCGAGGCAATGGAAGAGGTAGTTACTATCAAAAGGATTTATTGGTCTTGGTCTATCTACCCATCTGGATTAATAAAATCCATATTATCCTACATATTCTGCTTGATATTAATATTTATTCCAAACAAGATTCATGCATACCTTCAAAGTGGTTGGGAAAATACATGTCTCATGAAGAGGTGTTGTACATTATCTTCAGCCTTCATGCAATGACAAAAGTTTTAAACAAGGAGATGAATAGTCTTTTTAAGAAGATCCTATGTAGGTAGCCTATTTATTCAGATTCTATAGAATGGTAAGAAGATTGAGGTTTTTATGTAAGTAAAATTAAATTTTATCATCAATGATGGCATCATACTAGAGCCTTAATATTGTAGCATATAGTATTATTTAAAATTTATCTTTCCATTACTGTTCGGATTCCATTCTATGGTATCATTTTATATAACTATATAATTCTGTATCTCCAGAACATCCTGTGAGGGAATAAAATCTAGTATATTATAATTTATCATGAAATTAGAAATGGTAATTTTTAACCATTCTAATAGATAATCCGCGTTGCCTTTATAAGAGCGACCTATAGAAAGGGTTCTCCAAAAATTTATATTGGAATGCCTAATAACCAACCACTTTGATTGTTTTATTATTTCATTAAAAGAGTTCTTAATTTGTGGCCATACTAATGATGAATGGTAGTTTGGGAACCCGTCTTTAAATTTCATTTTGAACCTTATTAAGAAAAAATCATAGGAAGAGTAATTAAGAGCAAAAAGATTTAAAGTATGTTTCCAAATAATACCAACATTAAAGATCTTAGGGTCTTTGACACCAAGGACCCAAATATCAATAGGCCTGCTAAATTAATTCCATGAAATAGTAAAAAATTCATTTTCGTGCATAGGCCATGTCTGTATCATATTCCAAATGAAGCATTGAATCTCATTGATGGGGCTTCTTGGACTCCAATAAAGAGAGGAGTAAGAAAATTAGATGTGATCACTGAGTTTACAAGGAACACCCTTCCCACTTCGTACATGGATATTCCCTTACACCGGAATTTTTTTCTAATAAAGACCAAGAATATTCTTTAAAAATAATGTCTCTTCACTTTTTCCCAAACTAAGGAAACACTAATAGAATTGAAAGTAATGTAACCCCTTTTCCATCCAATTCTTCGAGTAATTGTATTCTATTTTCAAATAGATATTGCATCACTAAATAAAATATAGGGACTTATACAAAATATGGTTTTTCCATTAACCTCTTCATAATAATAAAAGTGACCTTTGACAGAAGATAAAAAATCATTGAGATTGGGTATCCTTGGATGACATCGTAGGGGCATTGGAGGATCCCTCTTAGGGACCCATTAATCAAACTGGTCAACCTTGTAAAATTAAATATTGATTTCACAAATATAATAAATTCATTGGATAATCCATACCTACATTGTAAAGTAAAAAAATAATCTTTATTTTTTGTTATCAAATGCATTTGGAGATGTCAATTTTGAATAAAAAATTTCATTTTTTGTTTTCCTCTTAATTATAAAAATACCTAAGAAATTTTGGATTATTTTATCTTGAACAAATAATAACTGATTTTGGGTAATTTGATACATAAATCCCCACTTAAGTCCTATTCATTATGATCTAGTTATTTATTAGAGTTATTAGTTTCCCAATAAAAACATATTTGAAATCCTTGATATCAATTACATTCTCATTCTTTGGTATCATGTTCGTGAAGATCAAGTTGATTCCATAAGTTATAGAGAATGCATAAAGAATTTCATGATTGAACTTTTCAAATAATATGGTAAAATATCCCAATAATATATAAAGTACTGTTTTTCAATCCATCAAAACTACTATCCATATCTATTTTAAGAGATAAAGCTTCTTCTTTGACATCCACTTTGGAATGTGTCATGATAAGTGGTCAATTTTTATCATCCTTAAAAAAATGGGTGAGGTCTTAAATATTTTCTTGTTAGTTCTCTAGACAAAAATAAGTATACAACACAATAAATTAATCCACCACAACCTTTTCATTTTCACTTTCATAGGTATGTAGAAAATCAATTCACATTGATGTCATTGTTTCATGTTCATACCCTCTTCTCTTTATGAAATCTAATGAAAATTTTGAGTTTATATCTATATCCATTAACCATTTCAAATAAATATGATTTATATCCATCATGTCATTTAAAATATAGAGGTTATCAAACTTGTATTGAGCTTTTATTTCCTCTATAGAGGGGACTTTCTATTGTTGGTTACTTATTTGGATGAAGGAATGTTTTTCATCAATAGCCTTGATTATAAGATCATGTATGGAAAAAAATTTCCAACTCTATACCCTTATGATTCATTTGTATTCATTAGTTTCCCTTTAATCCTTTTAAGTGGGCTTCTAATAGGTTCCACATTTGATGCCTCCAAAATAATCTTCTTCCATCTAGGAATAAAAACCCATCCAATTTTGAAATAATAGTGAATATGAACTTACCTTGTCACATGATTAAAGAGTTCAACAATGATTATACTATGATCTAAGTGATATTTGTGAATGGTAAAGCCTAAATCACTATTTGGACCTATTCATTCATCAATTTTTACTAATCATGTATCTAACTAACTAGATTATCTTCCATTCAAGGTATACTTTCTATATGTGAAGTCATTTCTAGTAATTAAAACTTAAATAAGGTTGCAATAGTAAATGTAGGTAGAAAACTCTAAATATGATTTTATTTTTGAAATTGGATCTATTTTTTCATCAAGTGTTAGTCGAGTGTTAAAATCCCCCATAACCACCCATTTGAGATTCATTTTCCCATAATACAATTACTTATTGTTTATAAATTATCTATTTCAGTTCATAATTTCAAAATGGGAAAGTCAATTTTTTACTCATATCTAATTTATTTAAAGATCCAAAATTATAATTTAAATATAGTAATCACATATATAATATTTTTCAATATACATTTAACTGCTTCTTATATCATTCTATCATGATTTCTTTCATGGTTTACAATATACTTTCTATCATACTAACAATTTGATGCCCTGTTTTACATATTTAAAATAACACCAGTTGACATTATCGCTTATTATGATCCCCATAATCATATATTTTAATTCGAAAATTATAATATCATAACCAGTTGTAGAATATATCATATGTTAGGACCTATTAAAACTAATGGATTTATACTATTTTGTATCATATACTATCATATAACATATAGTTAAACCATATCACAACTTAGCTTTTCTTATATTGAAAAAAATCAGCACATCAAAATATATATCATATTATGTGATTACAAATATGATGTCAATTTTTAAAGTGAAAATCCACACATTATTCAGTGAGTAAAATATAATATATATTTTCTCATTCTTTTAAACATGATTTCAGTGATAAAATATCATGTAATTTCATTAATACCAAAAATAGGGTGACATAACATCCCTCATATAAACTTTTACAGTGTGATATAAATGTGAACCTATGATAGGGCTCAACTATTAAAATACATGGGTAGGATTATCATTGATTAAAGATATTTTACATGATGAAACGATTTACTAATTCAGGGACACATTTAAATGATAAATTCATGTATAAATTGACTAGTTATAAATCATTTTTGATAGTATTATTACTCAAATTTCATGTAACATTAAAGTAAATTCATGAAGTCCCAAGGATTTTCCTAATGGTCTATAAATGGAGGTCATATCCATATAAATTTTAACAATATTTATTTTATTTTTCCATTGTTGAGGCCCTCTTATCATTCATCCTTTACTATAAAGTGGTAATAGAATACCATGATTGAAAAGAGAATCCCACCAAAAAATGAGATGTTTTCAAATCATTAATACTATATGAATAAAGAGTATTTTCATTGCATCTATATAGTATTCATCAATTAAATGGATAGAGAAATAGGGATTTTCCATCATCAAGGAATCATATAATATTCATTTTATTTTATGGATTATTATTGTTTTAAAGGACATAGTTCTTGGATTGAGGTTTCTTAATTTATTCCATGACAAGAATTAGTGTTATTCAATACTATGAAACCCAAAAGTGGAATTAGACCAACTATGTTTGATTTCATTCAAAAAATAATGTTCATAATGTAGAAATAATTCGTATAAAATTTGATACCATATGTGGTGATATTTTTTTCCATTGAGATATGGATATAATATTTGATATCCTAAAATAATATTTTTAATTAGACAGTGAGAATATATTTCAACATCATGAATATCAAAAGCTAAGGAATATAATATTATATCAGACAATCTTAGTGTGAAAATAAATTTATTTAGACAAATAGTTTATTTTATTTCGGAAAAGAAAGATATTTTTTAGATGTATATATTATTGAAAAGATGATCATAAATAAAATTTTGGATGGATATGTTTTATGATGATGGTGGAAATATTAGATATGTTATAAGTGGAAGACACCAATTCTTAAAGTTCTAACATTTCATGTTGTACAGTATTCATTTTTGAATACTTCATTAATGTGTTATAAATGAAGAATATTATTAATATTCATACCATTAGTCAATATATATTTCTATATATATTTCATAGAAAACTGAATATTATTAATAGTTCATATTATATGTTCTGATAGAGAAGTTGTAAGAATTACATAGAGATGTAGTGTGTTTAATAAATACAAAAAAATATTTTAAACAGAGTGACAATAAAATGATTTATAATAACGGATATGATTATATAATCACTTATGATTGTTTTTTTTAGGTATTCTAAAAAACGTTAAACAATATAAAATATATCATTTCATAAAAATTAATTTACAACATTAGCATTCATTGATATTGATAGAATAAAACTATAATTTGAAATGATAACTATCATATCAAAGTATGAACTTGAGTTAGTTAGGATATTTCTTGGTTGATATCTGGTCAAGTGATCGGTACCCTTCGATTTTAAACTTACCATCATGTTTTTCTCATTATAATATACAATTTTCTAAGGTGTTATACTCTATACAGACTTAACCAAGGCTCATTATATTTAATGGCTAGATCCTCCATCAAGTGTACCTCCATCAAGCGACCCCAAGTGCTCAACATTAATCAAATACCAATGGAAATGATATGATACAGATTTCATCATTTAGAAGAATCATATCATCCATTGATCCTCGTAATAGTTAAATCATATATGGAATAACATCATATGTATTGTATATCATAGAATACATCCATAAGAGCTGACTTCATCATCACAAGTAGGTGTGGGAAACATTTAACAATGGGTTAATCCCATGTAAGCCTTCACGCTAATGTGTAACAAGAACTTATAGGTCACTAATCACATGGTCATGGTTTTTAATTTAATTTCAATGTTTGGATCCCTATAAAATATTGGATCATATTAACACTAGAAATTATGTGTGACTCCAAATATGAAAGAGGATTCTAACTAGAAGGTACGGTATAAGGGGTTATTTTGGGGTCATTATACCCTCGTATGTTAATTTTTAACAATAAAATAACAGTAGTATAACAAAAAACAACTTGATACAAAAATACTGAGCACACACAAGATAAGAAATGTAAACTTCTAAAATAACTTTTCAATCATTCAAAATAAAAAATATAACACCATAGTATGATCATACATATAAATTCATAAAATAGAACAAAATAAACAGACAACATTGCATTGAGGAATCACTTTCCCCATAGAAAAAAACTATACAATTACCATGTGTACCACCTACACTATTAAGATAATTTATAACAAAAAAAATAGAATAAGAAAAAAATACAAGTAAAAAAAATACTAAGGACACATATGATAATTAATGTAAACTTATACAATATCATTTTATTCGTATAAAAAATATACAATGGATCACCATAGTATGATCGCACTAATGAATTCATAAAATAGTAAAAAATAAACTGACAACATAATACTAAGGAATCACATTCTCTATATAAAAAAACAAAACAATCACCCTACATACCACTTAAAATACAATATCACCTAGAATCCTAATTAAGATATCTCACCCTTTCTTTTTCCATGAAAAATAATGTTTACCTACTTCCTAAAGGTCCAATTTATGGTGTGAGTATGAACTCAGTTATTCGTAACCAAAGGTGTCCTATACATTACTCATATGTAAAAAAGTGTATGAAAAGCATCATAAATCATAAACAAACCTACTCCAATATTCATTGACCATACATAAGTGATCATTTAGCTTCATCATCCAGATCCATAGTGGAATAATGAAACCACGGTCTATTATATTAAAATTTTCCTTGGCCTTCCAACCAATTTGATGTTACGCGTATTCACAAACAAACCTATAGCTAAATAACCATCTTATTTCAACCAAGATTCCCCATAAACATTTCAATAAATCATATCACATGTACACAATTCATTTAAACTCTATACCACTTATTATATCTACATCCTATCAAAACAAAATGAATGGAGACCCACATACTTTACCAAATCCATTTAATTATCCCCAATATATATAAATAATATGACAATCATCACATAGCCATTTGGGTGTCTTAAGAACCACCATGATCCTTTAGAATACTATGACATATTACACCTTTGTAACGGTGACCAGCACTGATACCCTTAATTATCTCAATAGACTAAAGTTACGGCTAATAGATAGTGGTCAAAACAACATAATGGGCGTTGTCCATCATTGACACAACTCTAACAAAAAAAATACCCATGGTGAGAGGAAGTCACTAATTTCAAATTGATGAAACTCAATGAAACCGTATTTAGAACCATGGTAATAGTCAACACCATCCATGTCACATTTTGAACTACATCACACAATTCCCAATGATATACATCACCCATTGTCTGATGGATTATACATATTACATTCCAATGGTACAACATTAATTTAAATGTCCTAAGGTTCCTCATTCAGATAATGTAAAATTATTCCAATAAAACCATCATACCATAAAATAATGTATTCAAACCCCTCTATGAAATATCCATCATTTATTATGTGTGGGTACCTATAGGTGACTCTTAAAAAAATAAAAACTAAATTTGGTTTTGTTCCATGCCACTCTTACCCTATCCTATTTATCACTTGATATGGATCACACATATTAAATCCTAAATATCTTGGATCCACCTCCCTAGTGTTTTTTTATGACCCCTATTTTTAGAGTATTTGTAGATATGTCTCCAATCAGAATAAATCATCAAATATATAAAATAATCTCATCATTGGGGAATAACTAATAAAAAATATATTTTTTAAACCCATTATTAGACACCAATGGTAAACTTGAATTACAAATGGATAATCCTTATAACAAATAGAAAATAAGAAATATAATAATAAATGAATATCCCTCAATATAGATGAAAGAGTTTTATGGGGGAATAGAGTTTTGGTATAGTCATTATATTATTTTCCAAAATAGAAACACCCTCCATAAATATTCCATTTATCAAATTTTATAAATATTTTTTAAAAAATAATTACCAAATTAACTTCACAGAATGATCCTTTCATCATATCATGACCCTCCATTGAGTATGTTATACTATTTTTTATATTAATGGATCTACCATTTAATATCATCTAGATTAGAAAATACATATTATCTAACTACACACTTCCATATCATTCAAATATATCACTTTCATATAATGTTTATATAACCGTTATGTATCAGGTAATTTTTAATTTTTTACCATTATGTATTAAGGTAACACTTATATATAAATTACAATACCATTTTTTTACCTAATTCTTGAAACTATTATATATCATACTCAATTCATTACAAATATTTTTTATAATAAAAAAATCCATTAAACACAAACATATCAGATGAGGGACCCTTATATATAATAGGGTGACTCTTTTTCATCATAGGGGACCCTTAAATATAATTGGTTGACTCTTTTTCATCACAGGGTCACCATTACACATCTTAGTGTGACCCTTGTGCATTTAGACTTTACCGATTTATCAGAATATTTGAGACTTCATTCAAACATTTCTAAAAACCTCTATAAATATAATTAACAAAAAATAAAACATTTTAATATTGCATCCCCCATCACAGCCATCTATTTTCAGGTATCCCTTTTTATGATATGATCATTGTTCATCCCTAATTCAAATATCTATATGATGTAACCCCTTCATCATGTAATGAATCCCTATGTAATGCTATGGTGTTCTTCATGCAACATAATTCTAGCACAAAGAATGATCTAACTTCCCAAAATAATTTATGGCAGATTATAATACCCACCACAGCTCTATAGGTTCTAAATACACATGGTTGATCTTAGTTCTATCAAAAAAAATTAATCCGAAATACATGATCAATTAAATCCTCCCCATTATATGATATCTCATCTATAATATATCTCATGCCTCAAACGAGAGAACCCTTATCAGAACCTAAGTATTTGATTCTCCTTATTCTTGAAACATTTATAAGATTCCCAATTCATCCTTCCCATCCTTTGTCACCCAAACTCTATGACATGAACTGAATAATTATTTCAATGGGAACCCACCACCATCGGAATCACCTACATAGTCACATCACAACCAAATTACCCGATACGATGATGGTATTATACATCCCCATTATCCTAAAACATACACATTAAAACTATCATACATTATCATCTTGTGTTATATTGATTAAAACTATCATCCATTATAATACTTGATTCCAATATTTTACCTAATTCTAAGGAAACCCATAATTTTAACACATCATATTCGTTGGACTACCCATAATTTATCATATAAAAACATCTATCAGTATTACCCCTCATGAAAAAATTACAACATACTATATATGTACATATGACTATAAATGACCCTTTATACTGTTATAAATATTCTAACACAATCATATTGGATCAAAAAATCCATGACTTCCAATATGAGATCACTTCTTTATTGACCCATAACATGGTAGCATTGTTGAACCTCTCCAATTACTACTCTAATGAGTCTCTTTATGTCCCGGCTATAGGATACATGTATATACACTACCTATCATTCCTAATACCATTATTTATCTTGGTATACTCACATCACCCTTGTTTTTCTATCATTTTTGTTCTTCGTTCTCCACTATTGAAAATAAGTTCAACTAGAAGATATTTTAATGAATTTTAATATGATTCCATAAATTATCCTCGAATCACCACACATTGATGAACTCATCTTCAAATAGTATCGATATAAAACAAATAAAATATATGATTCACATGGAATTAGTGTTAGATAAATTCTCTCTTGATACATAGTGTATGAACTCTTAGTTTCTCTCCACCCTCGATATCATCAGAAGAACATTAAAAAGGAACCTTTCCTACAAATAATTTCACATAAATAACATAAAATAAACTAATAGAAACTATATATCCAATTGGTGTTTCATTGGTCTTATAAGAATATATGTATCTATTTTTACTCTCTACCCTAGAGTTTTCTTTATTTTATCATATTTATTAATAATAATGTAATGAAGTACTCCAATGTTTTGTGTCAACCGTCTAATAATAACAAAAAATGATATTGTTTCTTGATATTCCATGTCAGGTCTTCCATGCATGGATTGGATACCAGTGTTTTGTAATCAGTTATATATATAACCAACATTAAACATGCAATAATATTTTAATCCAACCACTACCCTAGATCTTTTGGTCAATATGGCCAACTTTACTTCCTCAAAATGTTTATATATGACTCATAACCACTTCTACTACTGGGGTATCATTCAATGAATTACTATGATAAACTATATTTCGGCCTCCCAAATGCTCTAACAAAAGTCATATTGGTATAATCTCACTAAAAATTAAATAAAATACTCAATATAAGTCTCATATTCTATATCACACAAATATGGAAATCTATATTAGAAAATGTTATCTTGTATCAATTTAAAACCCCTAAAACATGAAAATCCCATGCTATCTGACCTCATAGCCCCACATACCCTTGTTAGGGTATGGTACCACATGTACCATATATAAACAGGAATCCCGTAAATATTCACATGAAGAATCAAAATCTTATCTTTCCTAAGAGGAATTCCACCATGAATCTATATCGAAAAAATATATTGGTTTTTATAAAAATTAAATAGTCAAACCCATTTTCACTCAATAACAAAAATATAAATAACAAGTATGGATAAAAGATCTTGTGATTCATAAATGGATAAATAATTTTTTAATTCCACTTTCTTCTCAAGGAAAAGGGTCAGAAACCAAAATCAATAACATATAATAAAATTTTATCTAACTCAAAAAACTGAAGAACCACCACAAAATCAAAAACTAATATACATGTTTCCCTGGTAACATAGGATACATTCTATAAATTAACTGAATATTAATACAACATGACAACAATCCAAATTTCTAAAGCATTCTACAACTTCCATCTTCTATAACCAAAATAGAAAAACAATGTATTATGATATCAGTTTAGCTCAATCTTCTATGATACAACTGTTTAATTTACCATACCATATCATACTATGATAACAATATTACAGAACTACTAGACCTAAAGAGATAAAACCAATATTATAGATGATGTACACTAGTGTTGGGGGTCTATGGGGGGGATATTTGGGAGACTTAAACCAGCATTATTTTAAAATTGGGGTTTTTATTTTGTTTTATAACATAATTTATCTCACAATATAATTATAGGTGATTTCATAAGTATATTTTTTTAATGCGGTTATAATGAAGATGGTTCAATAAATGTGATATATTTGAAGATGGTTTAAACAAAATTTTAATAAAACTAACAAAGAAAATAATTATTAAGTCAGGATTTAGAAAAACTTAATGTGATGCATGCATTTTAACATCAGTTTTAAATTATACAACTTGGTAAATTATATAAAAACCATCAGAGAAAATATCCTAAAGATGCATATTTAGAGCTATTTTTCCATATAATTTTTCATATATAATACTTGAAAACCCCGTTATCATGATACTTTTATAAATAAACAATGTGGAAATCTATTTATCAAGTCGGTTATTATAAAATAGAAATGATTAGTATTTTTTTGAATTTTTCACATCGGTTATAAAATAACTGAACAAAAAAATAATTTATTTTAAATTAAATGAAATAAAATTGATATCCCTTCATTATAGAAAAAACCAAAAATAGATAAGAATACATGAAAAGATAATAAAAAAGAAATGAATTTTAACTTTAGAATTTGTAATATAAACAACACAATATATGTTATAAATAAACATAAATAAATTAGAATTTGGAAATAGTCCACTAATTCTGTTTTTAGGATTCCAAACTCTTATTTATTATAAATTCATGGTTGATCAAAATGTTAAAAAATTAAAAAGAAATTTTTATTACATTTTCAAAATATAAAAAATGAAAAATTAAAGGAAAGGATTATAATAAAATTTATCCTTCTATAATTATATAACTACCCAGGTTGTAATTATTTAAATCTTTAGGATTGGAACATAGTATCCTTATTCCATCACACATTCTTTATCAATATACTACATTTAAAAAAAATCAACTTAATATAAATTTTTTAGTACATACACCCAAAATGTAGTAATTATTAATGATAATTCACCTTTTAAAATATATATAATATTTGTGCTCTACATTCCTATTGTCTCTCTAGATTAGTACCATTATATATATTAGAAATTTTTTTTGATATAAATCTAACTACAATTATAAAATTTAAATGTATCCAAAAATACAAACTTACAAGTTCAATACATTCATTAAATTATATTGTGTGTTTATATGGATATAACCTATAAAGTAAATTTTTATCCCCCTATGACAAAAATACCCAACATACAATGGATACTAATATAAAAAAAATATTTTAAGTGGTTATTTAATTAAGAGACATAACCCTTCAAGAAATACATTTTCCATACCATTGAATATAATGATGCTTCCAATACATAGTTGTAAAATTTTCCAATCCTTCTGCAATATAAACTATTTTTTCAGTATCAATAGTTGTCAAAAATATATGTGAAAACAATTTATGGTTCCATAAATCCATATAATCATGCCTTATCATGCTACATAAAAATTGTATAAAGAAACCAAATACAAAACAAATACAATTATTAAGATTAAATAAATTAAAATAACTAAAACACATAACATAATCATCTTACATGAAAAATACATTAAACATATTAATTCATAACATATATACTATTAAAATATCCATGGTATATTTATTTTAAACCTTTATAACAGTTAAATTCCCACAAATGATATGATCCACTAGAATTTAATAGATATCCAACAATAAATTTGATCATGTTGATAATCTATAAAGTCCCAAAGAATTTATATCTGAATTCATAACATCCTGTAATTATTTTTTTATGTATATTATGTCATTAACATTAAATTATTCTGATAAAAAAAGATATATTTATAAATGTTATAATCATAAAATAAAATAACACAAATATAAAATAAATATATAATATAAAGATAACTCAATGGTAATTTAGTGAACAATCCTATATTTCTATACAAAAAAATGGTTAATTCTTTTCCAACTATAGTGACATATTATTTAAAAAATTGTATTCATTCATCCCGAACGACCATCATCATCATCGTTAAATATTTTTTATATTGGAATGATGTACAACCTAAACCAGTACATGAAACACAACAAGGCCTATGGAGGCCTAAATTAATAAAGATAAAGTTGGTCCCCTATGATCATGTTAACCACCTTTGGTTTCAAGAAAAATGAACTTGGAAAGCATGTGATGATGGGGACTACATCCTATACTACAATATAAGAAATATGATAAACCACCTTATTGACTTCATGGCATGTATAGACCACATGAATATTGTTTTATGGTGTGTATTTTTGTTTTCTAATGATGCATGTGATCGCCCAGGTTTTATAGATTTTTTCATCCGTATAATCATGTATGATTAGGGAATCAGTTTCAACATGAGTAACAATGATATTATCTTGGATGAAAAAATTAAACACTGTGTGCAGTGCTTTGGCCTCTACATGAATAGAGATCCCATGCCCATTGTATACTGAAAATAAAGTAGGACATTCCCCCAATAGTCACTGACAACCCCTCTAACTCCCATGACTCGCAAAACGCACGAGCCATCAATATTCAATTTGAAATCGAAAATTGGAAGTTTCTAATGCACCCAATGTATCTAATTCCTAGTAGAGGAAGTTTTCCCTATGGATTCACTCACATAGATATATTGTAGAGGGAGGCATCACACCAGTTGTTGATACTTCTGACCACATTTACAATGATGGACATTTTTCATGTGATTATGGATCTTCCAATGGAGAGATCCCCCTCATACTTGGCATTATTCCTGTACTTCTATATAAACTATCACCCCACACTAAAACTAATATATCCTTACATTTTTTTCATGACCGTAGTAGTTGAACATTGAAACCATATGTCAAAAAACATGGAACCACCAAGATTCACAGAGTATGGGGAAGTGAACCCACCGAAGATGTTCCACACAACCCAGGCCAATTCTCCTTCAAAGAAAATGTAATTTGCATTCACCCCTATTGGTTATTGCAGAAGTGGAATTAATAGACTAGATTGACACCCATATTTTTTGCATTATCATCCATGGGAACTTCATTGTACATTATCCTCTATGTTAAAAAATTGGACTTTTTTGGAACTCTATTACACTGGACCACGTTGTTCCAGCGATCCCATTGTTCATGAGACATTGACATCCTTTAGAAGTCCTTGGATGTAATGGTCCTTATATTGGATGTACTAAACACATGTTTTTTGCATTTGAATTGATATTAATGATACCAAATAAATCCTATTGATTCTCATCTAGAATAACTAGGATAATGTGAGGATGAAAGTCAACCTCTTTAAAAAAAATCAAAGGAGTAGGACACCCCAGGAAGCCTATCCTAGAACCTACCCAGTTGTGATATTATATGAGTATGTCACCTTTTCCTTCTATCCATCGGGAGTGAGGTCATATTGTTGTAATAATAGGTTAAATTATAGACCATAAATGGGATTCTTGAGCATTAACATGATCCTCATTCCAACCACTTTTATAGGACATGATTTTTTGTTAAGAGAGTGCTCTCTTTCATGATCTCCCAAAAGGGAATTACATGCATGTAGTGAATGGTACCTTCTTGGCTCCCCATGTTAACCCCTCTTTCTTGTATGGGCCTCAACATCATACCCTATGAGGTCCAATGAAATTTTAAATTAAAGAGTTTATCCTAGATGATTATAGACATGATTTTATTCATGGAATTAATAACCCATTTTGGAAAATTGATAGCCAGAAGAGAATAGATATGGATAGCTGAGAGTACACTGTTGTCCAAGTCAATGTATTCCCCAAAGGATATGTTATGGGATTTCAAGTTTAGAACACGACTCGTTACCTTTTTTACAATTCGTTCAAAGTCCCAAACATGAAGGCATCTTAAGGAGCTTAGGGTGCCAAGGTAATAAAAATAAATATACCTCATTGCTTGTCTAGATAGATACACAAGGAAGTGACCTGCCTTTTTTCAAATATCCTTGAAATATAGGGTTTAATCTTAGATTTTTTAATAACCAAGCCAATATAATAGAAATATTCTTCAAGGATTTTTTTGATGCCACATACTGAACATTTATAAGAATAAATAATGATGATCAAATCATCTGCAAACATCATATGGGAAACAGAGGGATGTTTCATTTTACTGTAGAAAAGAAGTATGTCCCTCATAGATAATCTTTTATTAATAAGTTGGTAGAGGGTGTTCTATATGAGAATAAAAATGTTAATTGAGATGGGGTCCCCTTGTCTAATCATGAGAGTCACATTGAAAAGAATGTGCGTTTTTAACAAAAAATATAAAACCTTCTATGATGAGTTGAAGCATCAAAAAACAATGTTTTTTCCCAATAAAAGAGACCCATTCCCATTAGAACCATGTTGATGAATCCCCACTACATTCCATCATAATCCTTATTCATGTCCAGCATTAATTTCATGTTTTAACCGTGGTTCTTGATGTCGACATCACCAAGTATTTCTTGAGCTAAGACAACAGCTCCCTGTTTTAGTCGGCCCATTACAAAGACATGCTTATCTAACAAAACCCACCGAGTAATGTGCATGGACAGCCTCAAGTTGATTATTCATGGAATGATTTTGTGATGGAAATTTCACATACTTTCTGGAATGTAACGGAGATTGGAGGAAGGATCTTTTATCTTTGGTTGTAGGAGAAGAGTTGTATCACTAGAAACTCAAGGGATTTTTCCACCATGGAAGAAGTCCTAGATGGCCGCAATAATATATAATATTATGTTAAATAATATGATGTTGTGGTACCTTGATATATAATTAAAAATAAATGGATGTTATGGAAGTAGAGGAGGTATCAGGGTTGGATAACAATGATTGGGTAAGAGAATGGGATCGACAGGCCAAGGTCTACTAGTCGGATTAGTAGACTGAAACTAACTTTTCAAGTTTGAGAACATCAACTATACAGAATCATGGATAATTTTGTCAATATTCTAACCTAACTCTAGAACATTAGTTTTAAAATTTCATATTTTAATTTTATAGAGATCCTATATTTATAATTATTAATATTGGAAAATCACTTTTTTAGATAACCCTATTGGGTATCCTCTTATATCAACCTTGTGTTTGAGATTTTCAAATGTAGTAGCTAAATATTTCTTCCTAACCACATTTATGAAGGTCCCATGTGTTCTCTACTCCTTGTGGAATTTTTTTATAATATTTAAAAAAACTGGTTTTGAATAAAAATACTTATATAATTTATTTGACATAAATAAAATAAAACAATTAAAACAATTCTTATAAACCACTCAAAAAAATCCTTCAACTCTTTAATAAGATATTTTCAATTCTTCTCCTTCAGACCCTCTTCTATTGATCATTTCTCATTATGGTAGAAAATTGTTATTCTCAATAGATCGTGAAGACACATATCTCGATTTAAAAAAATATTATTCTATCATTTCTTCTTATAATAATGTATACCATCCATTATATAAAGTATATGCATATATATTTTTGGATTAGTCCTTGTGATGAGATCTACTAATTTTATTTAAATTTTGAATAAAAAAACAACAAAATGTTTATTAATATAACAAATAAAATTTCTATGATTTCAAATTTCTAAAATGGACCTTGTTGTTTAATTTAAACAAACTTATACCATGTATAATCATATGGAAAGATATATATCACTTTGATATTTAAGTTTTAAATCACAAAATTGGATGTTTTATTTAAGGGATAATAAAAAATCTCTTCATCCCATTGTATCAAATCCCAAACATTTATTCATGGAGCCTCCATTTTCAAGTGTATAATATTCCATCTGATAAGAAGTGGAAAACCTTATATTATTAAGAAAAATCATGATAAGTATAATAAAAACACCTGAATAAACAAAAATTTCTCCCCATAATTGATATAGTGATAGTTTTTCCACACTTATCTAACCAGAAACTAAATAATTAACTTTTCTTTTTCTGAGATGAACCCAAACTCAGTACCCTCTCAAACGGGTACACGACATGAACTAGAAGGAACCAGAAGGGTGTTTTTAATCCCCACTAGCAAGAAACTAGTAACCGGGAAAAAAACAACAAGATAGAATAATTACTCCCAACATTGAGAAAAATAATTAAAATTAAAATATAAATGATTGTAATAAACATCAGTAGAGTAAAACAAGAAATATATTCCTGGAAAAGGGAATCATAAAAATTGATACAAATCAAAAGTAAGAAAAATCCTAATGTATATGTAAAAAAGTAAAGAAAGACTAAAATTGAAAAAAAAACTACTCAATGCAATGTCATGGGAAAACTCCCACAATCTCACCACCAGTTACCTAGACATAGCTAATATAAACCTTTCAGCCTCATAGTGGTGCCTTTCCACTACCTACATCCAAAAACATAAAAACATTATACACACCACTGAAGGGGTGTGTTTGGTGTGATGTAAAAATTTTTAGTAGTATCCCAACCAGGTGTTCTATATCAAGCCTCTATAAAAAACCCAAACATGCTAAAATTTAATGAAAATAAGGCAAGGTAATCTGTTAAATAGTTTTTATATTAAAAGCGTTGTAAATAAATCCCCCATTTCAACATTTCAAAATAATCATCGTTAAACATTTTCAAAGCATTTCACAGATGTCAATAATTCAAAAATTTATAATATATAATATAAAACCATATAACCACAAACCATAGAAAAGGTAACATGAAGAAAATTATCACAAAAGGTTTGTCTTGCTAGGACACTCATATCCAAACATAAATAATTTTGTGCATCTGGTACCTAGATATATGTGTCGAATCTTGAGGGAAAAGGAACAACCTATAAAGGGAACCTCCAATATTCAACAAGTACCTCTATAAACAAGCCTAGGGAGTAGAACAATACCCCATAAGTGAACCCCCTGACAGTATCAACGAATAAGGCCTATTAACAATCCTTCCACCCAAGTACCCTATAATTCCCATTGCCTCAATTTCAAAAAAAAAATTAATCAAAAAATTATTTCAAAACCATTTCATATATCCATCTCCCAATTCTTTGAAAATACCTTTTTTTTGAAAAGTTTCATCTTTTGATGAATACTGAAAATAATGAATTTTAATTCAAAGTGTCCTTTTCGACTAAATAATTTTTTCTGATAAATAATCTTCTATATTGTTTTTAAAGAAAAACAATTTCACTTATATATTCATAAACTCAATTGCGTTCATTGGAATAATTTTTAAATTGAATTTATATATATGAATGTAATTGTATTTTGAACATTTTCTCATTAAAAACCCACTTTCACACCACATCTGTAGGATTAAATTTTTTATTAATTTTATCCATTTATATTTATTGATTTTTTTAAAAAATATATATATTTGGAATACTATGTTCCAAAATTATTAAATAGTTCACTATTATTTTTGGAAAATATGAATAGTAATCTTAGTAATTTTATTATCAATGTTAAAGATAAATCAAGTAATTATGGTGAAATTAATAGTATAAAAATTATAAAACTACCAAAACACTTTCTCAAATGATATTAGATGAATCTAATTAGAAATTTAACAAATAATATTCTATGTTTAATAAATTGATGAGCACTTGTCGATGAAAATAAATTATATATTATTAAAATCAAAGAGAGTGTTAAATAGCACACTCATACTTTTAATAAGTACAATATTTTTAATATTATTCATAAAAGAAAATATTTTTAACTAATTATTTTTATAAAATATAAATGTTTCATTTACATCATTTACATTTATTTTTACATTTTAGTGATGAAATATTTATCATAAATAATTAAACAATGATGATTCAATAATTATTCAATTAACGAAAATGATAAATTAAATGATATTGGAAATGGTAAAAGAAATATAATTAGATTTAATTATGGTTATTCATTAATTTTATTTGTTAATATGACTTGTTAGGGGTGTATTAAATTATTTTTTAAAGATATATTTCTTTGTTTATTTTCTTAATGTCAAAGTAATGAATAGTTTCCAAATTAACTTTGATGATATTTTAAGAAAATAATATATTATTAAATTATTTATAAATCATAAAAATATTCAATAAAGTAAAAGGGGATAACAGTTGGTCAGAAATATCATAAATAATCTATTTATGGTCTAATTTAAACTTTATAGGTATAAATTAAATCCTCTTAATAGTTGAATATTTCTTCCCATTGTTAAGATTAAAATTAGTAAAATAAGTGTCAATAAAAATGACAAGGTTTAAAATAACACCAATACTTAGAGAAAATATATTTTTTTATTATATTTAAACATTATAATATCTAATATTTGAATAAATATTTGTTTTGTGGTATTTTAATTGAAAATGAATTTATCAAAATTCAAACTTTTGAGAAATTCCAAGAGTGTCCCTCTCCACTCATATAAAAGGGAAGATATAATACTATTCTATTAAAAATTAAAAACCTATTTGGATCATAAAAACCCAATAAAAATATCTCCCCAACTCCCCCCACCTTCATCCTAGAATACTTATTTTGGAAATAAATCCTACCAAAGTAGACCTTTGGTGACAACCAAAAAGAGATACTTGAAGAATAGGTAACATTCATCAAAGAACATTTTTTTATTTAATTCTTATTAATTATTAAATAATAATACTAGTATCTAACACATATATATATATATATTCTGTTATATTAATGGTAATACCTATACTCACACACACTTATATAAAATGGGATATGTAATCATTGTTTCTCTGTATGGCGAACTACCACCCCGCAAACTGATGTCGTTTGTTCTTCCATTACCACCATTTATTGTTGATGATAATGATAGATATTATATTTTTATATTATATATATGATATTTATGATGTATTTTTTTCTGATGGAATTATTATATAACACATACCAACATGATTTCCATTTTATGGGAATACGATAACTATGTTTCGGGACATGTGGAGTACTACCTTTTCAAAGCGATGTGATTCATTAACAAAATACATGAAATGTATAAAATATTTTTTCTATAAACATATATAATATATATGACATAAAATTTATTCTATAATGATAATATATCATATTTTTTTCTTTCTTTTAATTTGACATGAATATTAAAACAACGTTAATGCATATGTGTGGACTACTATCTACATGCATTGTGTACTTTATTTTCTACCTATAAATTTTACGAATCACAAAAAATAAATATATAATAAATGTATATTTGGAAATTATAACCTGTTTTTCATTCTATAGATTATTAAATCGCTATGTATGTAAGAGGACTATGAATAACAAGTGAAAACATGTACAAAAAACAAAGAAGTAACTTTAACATGGAATTCTTAATAAATGAGTAGTTTAAAGTCATAAGAAAATAATATACAGTATTATATATAAGAATTTTGTTTGGTAGATGTATAAAAAAATTATATTTATTACCCCATAGGTTTAAACATATATGAACGAATTCAATACCTAAGGTAAGGGGATTTCTAGTCCTGCATTAATTTCTATAAGACTTATGCCATATTCAGCACTCATTTATTTTTTTATGGTGTCTATAATTCCGATGAATGTCTTTTTTGAACCTTATAATTAAATTTATGGGTATTTTGATATCAATTTTATGATCTCCCATTCATGATAATTAAAGATCAAAAGATACCAAATTGGTTAGGGAATATTCTCTCAATTTTACCTCTTTGAGACAGATGATTTGTTATACACCTATATTATTTTATGAGGTGTATATAATACCCTTTGAAAATTATTTTAGTGAATCTAATTACATTAAGGATATTATAAGTTTCATGTAATCTATTCTCCCTTCGGTCAGAAATATGTGTTCCTTCAAACCAATTTTTTCTGACAATAGTAATTTAAATTATCTCTTTTTATTTTTAATGGAAAAGGGTTCTGAATATGATTACAATGACATTTGAATATTACTTTATAGGTTTTAAAGTAGTTTTAATTAACAAAAAATTGGTAAATGTATTATGGTTTATTTTTTTCAAAGTAAAAAGGATATTTTTTCAACAATTATTTAAAATGATCTTTCAAAACAACTTTCTATTTAAGATAAAATTATTTTATGTTATTTGTTATTTACAGGGGTTATGATTTAATGATAATATTTTTATTATTTCTATGGTTAATATATGTTAATTACCAATTATTTATATTCTTTTGGAAAAATATTTATGGATTTCATTATATGAAGGGTGGGACCTATATCTCCCTCCAATTCATTGGATATTTATTTATATGTCCTAAGTTAGAAATGGATGAAATTGAGAGTGAAACCATTTCAGTATTGGACATTGTCCACTACGATTGTCTTTTGATTTAACCATGAAAACTAATATAGTTTGTGGAGATAACCCATTATACTAATATTTCCTTATTAGTAATCATTCGCAACTATGGAAATCATTTATTATATATATATGTTTACCACAATTCCACGTATTATTTTTATGTTATTATGTCATGATTTATACTCTAGGATCCCTTATGATTCATGTCTTATTAACTACTAATATTTATTCCATGACTATTGTATATTATTTTTGACATGTATCATATGATCTCTAAATGATGTTCTTATGTTATCATACCCTTATGTTCATGTTATGCTTATATATCTTCCTGGTATACCCTTACTGAGTATCGATGATCACACATTTTTATGTTTTCACCTATTATATAAAAATGTAATTGGTATGATATTTAAAAAATGGTTCTCGGTATGAATAAATAGGCCTAATAATATGTAGATGAATTATGAACCATTTTTTTATGTTTCTATGTTTCTGAAGGAACTAAATTTATATGGTATTTGGGCGTATGTTTTTTTAATTTATGAAATATTCTAAAAATATGATATAATGTCTATTTATGTTCAGATTGGGTTGTTACAGTTGGCATCAGAAAAAATGGTTAGTTATCCTTTGGAAGCTAGGATGAGAAGACCATAGGGAGATACCTAAGGATAATTCTAAGTATAACCAAATATAATATAATTGTGTTAACAATCATGAATAACTGATGATTAAAGCTAAGATTTTATATATTGAATGTAATTAAACATGATTTTTTTTTGTTTTAATAGTGTGATTAGTGTGGCTCACAATGATATTTTTGGGATTTACATGATGGTTGGAACTAGGAGGATTCATGTTAATGGTGAATTTGATGTAAAATGGAGTAATATTACTCTTGAGAAGTCAAATGAAATGATATTTGGAAGGAGAAACCCTATTTTTTCATAATAAGAAATATAAAAATATGATCCATAATATAAACCATGGTTGGTTTCCTAAGCAATCTAAAAGGAGAAATATGGAGTTCCATGGTGAACCCATAAGAATAGAAGTTCAATTTTCCTCATGTAAGTCATGTGGGATGAGGAATCAAGGATAATGTTTCAAAGGAACCAAAAGATGCTTTTGGTGTGTAAAATAAGTGCACAATGAATATAATTTCAAAGGAAATGGTTAGATTTACACAATGGTCGAGGATTATTATTTCCCGAAGGCATCATTCATTATAATTTTTTTAAATGTGGAATGTATGGGCCTTATAAAAATCTATGACCTAAGGGGGAAGCTCATAAACAGAATCAACAAATGTTGTGTTAGTAATGGTTATATTATTGATGTTGAAGAAACAATTAAATACATATGTGATGAAACAAGTGTTATGGAATAAAAAAAACCTAATTAATGGTTTTGGAAGGTAGTGGAATAATTACATGTTTTTGTATTCGGATTATAGAATAATGTTTTATAGTTAAGTTTATGGTGTTATAGAATAATGAAACATCTATAAATTGTTCCATTTTACTTTTTCCTAAATTATTTGAAACTATATGTTGAATTTAATTGGTAACCAAGAAATGTTATTGAGATGGTAAGGTTATATTTCTGTAGAACACATTGTTAAGGTAAGGATAACCCATAATATGTGCATGATATTGGGATAATAATAGAATAAAAAGAGTTCTGATTCTGATAAAACAAACTAGTTAGTATTGATGAACTTGGAACATATGGAAAGGTGGTTTGTGATATAATGGATTGAGTTTATATAATTTTTTTGGTTTAAGGTATTAGGAAAGAGTGAAATTTTTTTAGCATGAATATTTTCATTCAGGTTTCATTGTAATTCATGTTATTACAATGTTTTAAGGGAATAAATGATAATTGTATTCACATGTTTTGTTTGTTAAAATTACACTCTAAAAAAAATTGTTTTGTGGATTAGATATAAGATGATTTTTTAAATTTAGTAAGCATATTTCGAATTTTCTTATTTTAATATTTTACATGGTATATAAGGGTAACAATTTATTTTTTGAACTTTTACATTTTAGAGATTAATGTTGTACATAACCATATAAAGATTTATGCATATTGTATAACCCATGAAAACTAATATATTATGATAACTAAAAAAATAAGGAATAAATTGACATTCCATTTTGGATCTTATAATTCACTAGTTCTTCATGCATTATAATTTCTACCTCATATATTGGGTTAAGAGATGAGGCGATAATTGATCAAGGAACAACTGATGGATGATATTGTGCATATAAAAGGAATGAAATCAAGTTTATATTATTGCCAAAATTCTTCATCATTATGAATTTTATCTTGAAAAAAACGTTTTCTCAGTACCATAATTTTCAATTAATCAAATGGTACCTTAGATCATCATAGATTTATCATTATATGATGGTTATTATTATAATGACCATGATCTATATCACTCTCTATCAGAACCTGGTAGTTTGAATTCTCATCCATGTTCATGTTTTCAATTATCACTAATGTTATTAAAATATAAATCCTAGTTATGTAGTAATCTTATCATTTTATTTTCCTTCTTTTAATAGAAATTTATACTAACCCTCTTTATGTTGTGGGTTTCCAAAAAATAAATTCTAAAACATCCACCTTTTATTTTTGAAGTGAAATTTCACATTACAAAGATATGATTTACATTTTCAATTCTAAATCATAATTTAATGGTAGATTCTAAAATGGATATACAAAAAAATCTCTCTCATGTTTTTCATGTGTTCCACATATCTCTTCTAATTATGTAAATACCTAATCCTTTACATGTGCTAATCAAAGAGGTCGTACTACTGGATAAAAAACATTTTTATAATGATTATCTTCTATAAATCCATGATAATACAGATAATTTTCTATAAAACAAGACCACAATCTAGGTTATTATTTTTTGGAGAAACCACCACATTGAATAAGCTATGTGGTAACTTGGGTATTTGATGAGGTAGAAGTATTGTAACACCCTGACTTTTTATGGACCTTTCTTAAAATAAATTAACATTTAGATCTTGTAATGAACTTTTTAAAAGATTCATTTCACACTAAACCAACATGTCATATATTAAATAAAATTCTGACTTGTTGTATGTTATAGAAAAAATAGATTTGGAATACAACACAAGTAACACTGAGTTGGCGTATGACACACGCAACACTGAGTTGGCATACGACACACTCAACACTGGGTTAGTATGAAAAATCATCTTATTTTTTAAATATTATAATCATAAATTATCCAATAAAATTATTTATATGAATAATAATAATTACTTTTTAAATATTTTCTAAATTTTGTTTATGTAAATAAAACATATTGATAATGAATGATATGGTATCCTCTAAAGTCATTCTACGTCTACAAATATTGTTTTTAATGTACTTATAATAAAATAAATTTTAGAAACATTTATAAATTTATTTTTTAAAAATAAACATCATTTTTTAATATATAATTTCAAAATTATCTTATAGATAAATTTTAGGATTTTTCTAAGAAACCTAATTTTTTGATGAATAGTGAAAAATAAAGGCTTCTAATTCAAAACTGCTTTTTAATTCAGTTTATTGATAAGGATAAATTATATTTAAATTTGTTTTAAAAGTTAAATTTTATAATATTTTTATCAATTAATACAAATTTGGTCATTATAACCATTTCTACATTTAAATTGGACATAAAGACTTAGCAAACTTTTGATCATTTTTACTATAAAAACACGTAATGTCATCACGATAACGAGATTAATTGTAAATTATTTTCTTCCACTTATGCTATTATAAATAGAAAACCTATATTATAAATTTGTAATCATAATAATTTATAATTATCAATAACATCAACATGGTTTTTGAAAAAAAATATTAGCGAAGGTGATTAAAAATAATTATACTGGTTAAGAGAAAAAATAGGTTAATAATTTACTAAACCTTAAATATAAGACCAAAATAAATATTGAAACGTTTCAAAAAGCCATTTTAAGTATATATTTCAAACATAATATTTTATTTATTGAGTTTTTTTGTTTGGTATGACTTTTCTTAGATACGAACATGGGCACACCTAACTTGTTTCTAAAAATTCCAAGGGAGTCATATTTCTTCCTTATAAAAGGCCACCAACTCTACTCATTCCTCACACCTCTAAAACCATTTGTGTTAGGCCATGGTCCACCCAATTATCCTCTAAAAAATCATACCTTATAACTATAATCCTAAATTTCTATATAAACCCTATCAAGCAATCCTTTTAGCATAAACTAAAAGGTGTTGTCCGATTAAGACGTAACATCTTCTCTCAAGATCTTTTCCTTTATTTTCTTTATTCACCCCTCCACTTTATTTATTGAATTATTTTGTGTCAAAACAAATATCCTATATATACTAGGATGTTTTTATAAAAATATTTCTTCCTAAATTTACACACACTTCCATTTAATGTATATCAAACATAATGAATCTGTGTATGGAGAACTACTACCTCACGAAACGATGATTGTTCATTTTTCACTTACAACATATCATTTTAGGGCTTATGATGGAACCTCGGTTTATATATGTAATATATTGTATTTATTATGTCTTTAATATTATATATTCCTTTTACCACACATATCTCTTTAAATTCTATTTGGTGTTAATATGATAATCTCGTTTGTGGAACTGTGGACTACCTCCCACTCAACAGGATGTGATTCATTCACACACCACATGGAATGTATTAAGGATGGGTATACTGAACATATATGATATATTTGATATATAAATTATACTTTAATAATTATATATATATATACATATATATACATATGTTATTTACATACTTTCATTCAATAGGAAAATAAAGAACAAAACTACGTTCATGCATATGTACTACTTACCATGTCCACGAACTGTGTATTCCATTTTGAATCCTATATTACATATATTATTATAATATAAATATAATATAAATACCCTAATGTTTTACATTCTTTAATCCTAATATATTTATAATTACCAAAGATATAACAAATTAAGACACATGCGAAGAACCAAGCGAATATTACCTGAAATGAAACATTAAAATGGGATCATTAAAAAGTGGGTAATATAAAGTCATAATAAAATGAAATATGGTATTATGTATTATAATATACTTCTTAAAAATATTTATAATAAATTTATATTTATTATAAAATAATCATGTACATGTATGGAGAGATTCAAGACACAAGGTATGGTGGACTTTATCTCACTTTTAATATTTTTGAGATTCATGCTATGTTCACCACTATTTCCTATTGTGTGGTGTATTTACTGACCATTACTAAATTATATGTATCTTATTATTAGATTTATGTGTATTCAAATATCTATTCGAATACTTTTTTTCATAGGTTTTAGCTTTCAAATGTTACAAAATCGGTAAAACTGTTTTTTCACAATTTTCATTCATTAAGAATCCTATTTTATTACGCACATAAACACATTTTAAAAGGTGTATATACTTCAATTTTACATTTTATATAATGAATATTATTATTTTCATGATATTTTATTCTTAATTTCATTTCATTTTCTAACGTGTATATTACTATCCCAAGATACCATGTTATAAGTGTATATAGAAAACATGTCATTATATTTTCAATATTTTTTATGTTTTTGCTTCCTTTGATGAAAGAGTATGATTCATATCTCAAGAATATTAATTAGTTTCATTTTAATATATTTATTAATGATATCCTCTATTTTTATTACCATTTTACAGTTATTGGTACATAAGATAATGTTTTTTATGTAAAATCGGACCATCTCTCTATTCTGTCAGAGACCAATTTTATTCAAAAACCATGTTTTAAAAAATGATTTCAAATGATCCTTGAATATAATTTTTAAGGAAATGTTAATATAAAATTTATTAAATTTTTTCAAGTCAAACAATATAATTTTTCAAAGAAATATTCACAAAAAATATTTTAAAGGGTTTTATGTTATAAAAAAGAATTTTTATATGAAGAAAGGATATTTTCCACATGAAATATTTATAAAAGATCATTGAAAACAATTTCCCATATAATATAACATTCATTAGTGTTACTCATGCATTTTTGGGGAATTTATTCAATTTTTCCATACATATTATTTATCTGAATTGATTTTGTTTTTATGGAATGATGTTTGTGAAACCTATTTCTCTATAAAATGTAATATGACATT
Organism: Viscum album; assembly: GCA_963277665.1. Classification (NCBI taxonomy): domain Eukaryota; kingdom Viridiplantae; phylum Streptophyta; class Magnoliopsida; order Santalales; family Viscaceae; genus Viscum; species Viscum album. The sequence continues at coordinate 932,391,296 of OY728125.1, forward strand.
GAAACCTGTTTCTCTTCCCTGGTTATGTTTATGATGAAATAGTTATGAAACATATCTATTTACATAGGTTATGATATGTTTACATTTTTATGAAACCCATTTAAATTCATTGGTAATGATGGGATTATTTATGAACATGTGTCACATGTATGTATGATTTTATTAGGTGATAAGTGTGCCTATATGTTTTTAAAAAGGTTGGGGCCGAACCCTCAATTTATTATTTAAAGCAAATACCTCTTTTGAGAGGGTAGAGGGAGACCCAATACATATCCCAAAGGCCCAAGGCCAAGTGTCCTGAATAAAAGGCTTGAAAGCCCATTGTTTGGCCCAAAGGACCCTCTGTGAACAGTACTGCTACAGTAGCCTGCACAGCTACAACACCTGCTACAGTACCCACCGCCACTACAGTATCCTACAACAGTTCCCCCGCCGCTACAGCTCTGCCGCCGCTACAGTTCCACCGCTACAACAGTGTCTGCTACAGTGCCCCACTACAGTGCCCTGCTACAGTACTTGGAAATTCATCCCTGCCCGGATTTGAACCCGGGTCTTTTGGATGCCAAGCAGGAGCATGTACCACTTGGTTACAGGCTCGTTGGCATGAGTGTGCCCTATATCTCCCTCAATGTAATTTGGTAATGTTTTATATATCATGAGATAAACTAATATGGTCTTGGGAGTGATCCTCGACTAATATTATATCCATGGTAGTGAACCATCACTACTAAGTTGGTGTGAGGAGTGAAGTCACACTACTATGATGGTTGTGGGAGTTAACCATGACTACTATGATGGTATGGGGAGAGAACCCATACTACTTAGATGGTCTTGGAAGTAATGATTTAGCTATTATGGAAATCACTATATGATTATGTGTTTTCTAAAATTCTATGTCTTGCTCCTATGTTATTCTTCCATGGATTATATATTTTACTTCCTTTTTATTCATGTCTTAGGAACTGCCATGATTTATTCCATGATTCATGTATATGATATTCGAAATGAAGGGTATCATCTATTTTTTTATTATCACATTCTAATACCCTAATGCTTATGTTTATGCTTACATGTCTCCCTTATTTATCCTTACTAGGAACTTGAGATCATCCCTTTTTATGTTTCCTTCCCCAGGTTGTTAAAATATGTATTTTGTTTGATGTTTCTAAGATGGGTGATATTCAAGAAGAACCTAGTTGGTGATAATTTAGCTCACAAATGTATCAGAATTTATGTTTCCATTTTTTTCAAAGGTACTATACCAACTACGGTATTTGGGAATCTATTTATATAATTTTTATTTTTTCCACAAAACTAATGTATTGTTAATGTTTGAAAAGTGAGGGTTTCTATAGATGGTATCAGATAAAAGGTATAGTTGGCCTTTGGAATATTGTAAGATAAAACCTTTGTGAGAACCCTCTGGACATCTCACAAGGATAAATCTAAGGATAAAGAAAAGTATTGGAAAATGTTCTATAATTTTGTTGAAATATAGAGTTAGTGGTTTGCTAAAAATAAATACATTTATAGATACTAAAATTGGAAGTGGATATGGAACAAATATACCTAGGGGTAACAACTCAGACAAGTTCTTCCGATCTTGACTTGGGGTAATTTGTTACATGTCCATGAGCCTTACTCCACACCTGGTTTGACACTCCCAGGGTATAGGCTATGGGAATTCACAAATTCTTTATAAACCATTATAAAGGATTTAAGTATAAATAGCTATGAATAAACTAAGATAACAAAATAGGATAATAGATTAAGGATGCTTTCAAATTTTAGACATCCCAAAAGTGATTTTCATGATTATGTGGTTCTTCATTACGATAACTATTTATTACTCTATGATTTTGGTTTTAGTCAACGGATGAAACCAAAAGAACCATGTTAATTTACACTGAGAAGAATAAAAAAATTATTATCATCATGTATAACTGAATTATAGGGGAGCTGGAATGAAAATAATAATTTTTATTGTCACACCGCATTCTCATGCAATGGATCATGGTGGTCTTTTAAATGAGAAAAGAAGGGAACAACATTCTATTGATTCTTTCATGAGGAAACATCCACATTCATTCAAAGGGTCTCTAGATTCACTTGTTATTGAAAAATAGATTAGCACCAATAAAAATATATTTTCTTTTCTTCAGTGTTTGGTGCATGATAAATTCATTCTATCTATTTATAAATTAGAAAGTGAAGCATATCAGTGGTGAAATCTAATCAGAAATATGAAGTATCATGATGAAATTGATTTCATGGTTTTGGATAAGTTCAAGAACTTATTTTTCAATAAGTACATCACTAATTTTATTCACTAATATGGATAAATAGTTTCTTCAGTTGAATCAATGGTATGGTGAGTCTGTTGGCACCTATGAGGCCAATTTCATGAGACATGTGAGGTATGATTCAATAATTATCATCCATCATGAACGTAATGTGGATATGTTCTTTGGTGTATTAAGTAAAATTCTTATAAGGTTGTTAGATATAGGATACATTAGTAGATATGAAGAGACTGTTCATTATTCAATCAATGTTGAAATAGATGTTGGAGTTACGTATCAATATCATTCTTCGAACAAGAAGAGGAATATGGATTTTAAAGGAAGACAAAAAAAACAAGGATAAACAAAGATGAACATTTCTTTTACGATCTAAGTTTGGGAAGAATCATGGAAAAAATTTACATAAGGGGTATAATAAATGTTTTATGTGTAGAAGTAATTCCATTCAAAAATGTATTTCTTATGTGATGGGATGGAGTCATCTAGAAATTCTAATCGGTAAAAGGCCACATAGAATGCACCTCCCACAATTTAGTACTGTAAGTGTATAGAGAATGGTAATTATTCTAACTATAACCCAAACCCCAAGGGTTGGAGATGATGATCGTCATTAGAAACATATTATGCTGAGAGTCAAGGGTAAATCTCATGAAATCTCTATATCTGATGAGAGGTGAGATAATGAAAACATGAAAGGCATACTTTTTATACTCTCTATAACTTCAAATTTCATATTTTATTCTTGATCTACCTACACTTTCATATCTAAATAATTTTATAATGGTGTTAATATTCCTATGAAACAATTATAGGTGTAATTAGCTATGAAAACCCCTAATGTTATGAAAATTTATTCTAAATTATAGTATTAATCTCTAGTTTATATTTGTGGGAATGTGCTTCCAATAAATATTTTTATTCTTCCTTTGGCCAAATTTGATTTCATCCTAGAAATGGATTGGATATTAATTCATAAATCCCACACAAATTTTCAAGGAAGGGAAGTTATATTTGATATTTCAGACCCTCCTATGATCTTCCATTTATGTGGAAATAAGTATGAACTTTCTATGGAGATTACATCATGAGTATGGGGATTAACTCCAATTCAAAAGGGTGTTTATATCAAATGGTAGAGTAGAATATGGACATCAATGATATTCCAATTGTTCTTGATTTTGTGGTGTATTTCCAGAAGAGTTTCCTAGTATTCTAGCAAAACATGAATTTTGGTTCCAAATAGAACTAATAATGGTTCCACAAAAATTTAAAATAATTTTTATAGAATGACCCCGATTGAGTTACAAAATTTAAAAAAGAAAATCCAAGAAAACCCTGATAAGGTATTATTTCAGACACATGTGTCACCTTTGGGATCACTAATTATTTCTTGAAAAATAAATATGGATCAATGTGACTATAAGTTCATTATTAAGAGTTGATCATGATCACAATCAAGAATAAGTATCCACTTACCTATATTGATGAATTGTTTGATCAAACGTACATATCTCAATGCATTTAAAATATTGACCTTTGTTCTATATATCATCAACTGAGGTTCAAGAATGAGGATATATCCAAGACAGATTTCCATATAAGGTATTGTCACTATGAATATATAGTGATGCCTTTTGGTCACACTATTTATTCTACTATATTCATGTACTTAATTAATAGAGTGTTAGAGCTTACATAGACTATATTATGGTAGTCTGTATAGATTATATCCTTATCAATTAAAAGAGAAAGGAAGAGCATTAATATCACTTGAGAATTGTTCTAAAGAGCCTAAGAAAAGAGAAGTTATATAAAAATTTAAAAATTATGATGTTTTGAGGAAAAAGGATTCATTTTTCAGTCACATAATCTCAATATATGATATATTAGTAGTTCTATCAAAGATCGAGGCTGTTGAAAGATGTCCAATACTAACCACAGTGACTGAGATACATAGCTTTCTTGATTTAGTTTGATATTATTAATGGTCTGTAGATAATTTATCATGACTATCTAATCTACTGAATGAGTTAACATGGAATGGTATTAGCATCATCTTGGTATATAAATATGGGGAAAATATTAAGGAATTAAAAATAAGTTTGTTCAGTGCACATGTACGTACATTACCCAATAGTGGAGAAGGTTTTTTAATTTACAGTGACGCATCGAAAAAGGGATTGGGATGTGTTCTTATAAAAATAACATGTTTATAGCATTTGAATCATGAAAGTTGAAGAATCATGAGAAATATTACCCAACTCATGATTTGTAGTCATATGTTTATGTTTTTTTCATTAAATATATAGATGCATTATCGTTATGAGGAAAAGTGAGATATATATACGGATCATAAATGTCTGAAATATATATTCACATAGAAGGAGCCGAACATGTTCTAGAGAAGATTGTTAGAGATGATAATGTATTCTGACAACTCAATACATTAATACACTAAGAAATTAAACAAGATGGCATATTATTTTAGTGTATAAGATAATTCCATCTTATCTATGATGAGTATCACAAAAGATTCAATGTATCTATATTTTACAAGGATGGATCTTGAAATCCCAAAGAAATGGGAAAAATATTATCCCAATTAAATTATTCTTTTACCCACTATCCATGTAAGGATTAATGAGCCACGTAAGGAAGATTAAGAACAAAAAAAATATGTTTACCAATGTTCCAGATTTTGACCTTGACTAGGATGGAATGATACGGTTCAGGAACTATTCTAGGATTGAAGAAGGATATATTAATTAAGTTTCATAGTTCGTCATTCTCTATTCAACCTAGATGTAATAATATGTATAAGGAATTAAAAGAATACTTTTGGTGGGATGTAATGAAGATAGATATTGTGGAGATTGTATCTCGATTTTTGGTATGAAAACATGTTAAGGATAGAAGACAAAACTCTAAAAGGATTTTTCATCCACTACCCATACTAGAATAGAAATGGGAGAACATCACTATGGATTTTTTCATCAAACTACCCAAATACATTAAAGGGATTAAGGCTATATGGTTGGTAGATGATCTCCTTACTATGTCATCAAACTTTATTGATATCAAAGAAGATTTTTCTTTTTAACATCTTTCCTTAATATACATTAATCAAGTGGTAAGTTTGAAAAGAGTATCACATTCTATTGTTTCATATCAAGATATAAGATTTACTTCAATGTTATAGAGAAGTATTCGGAAGTCTCTGGATATATAATTGAGTTTTAGTACTGCTTCTCATCCGAAAAAATATGGCCAGTCTGAAAGGACAATTAAAACCTTATAGGATAAGATTAGATCATGTTCATAGTATTTCAATGGTTCTTGGGATCAACACCTTCATCCAATTGAGTTTTCATAAAATAATAGCTTTCACTCAAGAATTCAGATGGAACATTATGATTCCCATTGTTGGATGAAATTTAGGGCTCCAACATAAATGGATGAGGTTTGAGAGAGAAAGATATTAGGACCATAGATCACAAAATAAATAGTCGATAAGGTTAGATTCATTCCACATCATTTCAAGGTAGCTCAAAGTTGGTAGAAAATATATATTCATAAACATTGGTGTGATATATAATTTTATGTTTGTTAAAAGGTGTTTGTAGGAGTCTCATCCTCGATGAATGTTATGAGATTCAGGAAGAAAGGAAACTAATCATAGGTATGTCTACCCATTTGAGATTCCTGGTCGTATCGGTATAGAAGCATATGAATTGGAACTTCCTCAAAATATCTCTCAAGTCCATAATGTGTTCCATGTATCACCCTTGAGGAATACATACATGAAACGTCACATGTTCTGAACTTAGAGATCATACTACTAGAGTAGGATTTTTTTACGATGAGCAACCTAATAAAATGCCGGACTGATCAGAGAAATTTATACGAAACAAGAACACTGGTCTAGTCAATGTTTTTTTGGGAGAAATCACCAGTTAGAGGAATCTACATGAGAACATGGGGATATAATGAATTATAATTATCCTCATTTTTTACCTGAGTGATGAATATGGAGGGATAAAATCATTTTAAGGGCGTATAATGTAAAACCCTGAGTTTTTTGTGGAACCGGTTTTCGAATAAATTAAAATTTTCATCATTTAAGGCATAAAGATAGAGATTACATTCACATTAAACCCAAATTTTGTACATTAAATGAAACACCAAATTGTGGTAAGTTACACACAACAACGAGTTGGTGTATGGTACATCCAAAACTGAGTTGGCGTATGATAGACGCAACACTGAGTTGGCTTATAATACCTGCAACACTGAGTTTCTAAAAATCATCATTTTATTTTTTATATAATATAATAATAATCTAGCTATTAAAATTAGTTATATTAATTGTAATGAATACATTTAAAATATTTTCGATTATTTTTTTTATATAAATAAAACATATTTATAGAGAAAGATATGATTTTTTGTAATGTACCTCTATGTATAAAAATACTTTTTTTAATGTACATATAATAAAAATAATTTTAGTAACATTTAGAAAATTATTTTGATAAAATAAACCACTTTTTTTAATTTATGATTTCAAAATATTCGTAGGGTGAAATTTTGGTATTTTTATGAGAAATGTCATTTTTTTGATGAATAGTGAAAAATATGGGGATTTAATTCAAAACTGCTTTTTAATTTAATATATTTATAAGGATCAAAATTAGATTAATTTGTTTCCAATGTATAATTTGATAATATATTTGTAAAATAATATTATTTTGTTAATTGGAACCATTTTCACAATGAAATTGGACATAATGACTTTGTAATCTTTTAATCCTTTTTTCTATAAAAACCTACATTGACATCCCAACAGCATGATTTATTTTAAATTAATTTTTGCAACATATTGGATTATATTTTTAAAATTTTATTCCATATTTTTAATCATCATAATTTATAATTTCCAATATGTTCATATTTGTTTTTTACAAAACAAATATTACTAAAGGTGATTAAAATTAATTACACTATTTAAGAGAAAAATTATGTTAATAAAGCACTAAACCTTATATAAAAAACCCAAAAAATGACCTAGAAACATGTTGAACACACATTAGTTCTCTAATTTCATTCCATAATCGTTAAATATTTCTGTTTGGATGGTTTTTAATGACATTTTTTAGTTAATAACATGTTCACACCTAACATGTTTCAAAAACTTCCATGTGAGTCCTTTTCCTTCCCTATAAATGCCACCACCTCTACACATTCCTCACACTTCTCAAACCTTTTATTTTTTTGGCAATTATCTTCCCAAGTATCTTACCAAAAAAAATTCCTAAGACCAATGATCTTCACTTTTTTCATAAACCTTCTAAAGTAAGCCTTTTCGCATAAACCAAAAGGAGTTACTCGATTAAGAGATAACAACTTATCTTAAGTTCTTTTATTTTATTCTATATTTACCCACTCTACTTTATTTATTACATTATTTTGTGACAAAAAAAGTATCAAACATATACTATGATTTTTTTCTAAAAAATATTTTGTCCTAAAGTTACACACACATCCTTTTAATGGATATCAACATGTTGTTTTTGTGTATGGCGAAATACTATCTAACAAAATGATGATCGTTCGTTTTTCATTTACCCCTATAATGGTGGAAATTACAATGAAAACTCTATTTATATATGTATTTAATTTTATTTAATATATATTAAAGCTTATTTATTTCCTTTACAATAGATATCTATTTACATTCAATTTGGTGTTAATATTATAATCTCGTTTTTGATGTTGGGACTACTGCACCCCCAAAGTGATGTGATTAATTCACACAACACATAGAAGGTATTTAATATGGTTATAGTGAACATATATAGTATATTTTATATATTAATTCTACTATAATAATTAAATATATATACCTAAATACATATATATATATCATTTACTTACTTTTATTCATTAGGATAATAATGACGGAAACAACGTTCATGTGTACGTTTGGCCTAACGTCTCCATAAACAGTGTAGTCCATTTCGTAATCCAATATTATTTAGATTATTATAATAAAAATATACCATATATACTGGATATTTATATAATTTTTTACATTCTATAGTCATGATATAAGTATAAGGACCTATGATATAATAAATAAAGAGACCTGCGATGAACAAAGTGAATTTTACCCGAAGTAAAAAGTTAACAAAAAATCATTAACAAGCAGGTAATATAAAGTCATAATAAAACAACATATGTTATTATTTATAATAATATTATTATTTATAATATTTATAATAATTTAATTTTTATTATATATGAAGCTTGTATGAGTACGGAGAGAGTCAAGACACAAGGAAAGGGGAATGTTATCAAACTTATAATTTCTGTGAGATTCATATTATGTTAACCACTCTTTTCTTTTGTGTGGTGTATGTACTTACCAGGATTTAATTATATATATATTATACATAAATTTATAGGTATTAATATATCCATTCTATAATCCTTTTTTCATGGGGCTTAACTTTCAATAGTTTACAAATCGATAAAACAGTTTTGTCACAATTTTCCTTCTTTAAGGATCTAGTTTTTCATGCACCTAAACTCTTCTTCGAGCTTATATAATTCCATTTTACATGTAATGTCATGAATATAATTATTTTCATCATATTTTATGCTTGATTTAATTTACTTTCATTACATGTAGAGTATGATCTCATGTTACCAAGTTATAAGAGTATATTCAGATAATCTCATCATTTTTTTTGAGATTTTATTATGTTTATTCTTCTATTGATGAAATATTATGATACCTCTCTCAAGAATATTAATGAGTTTAATTATCATCTATTTATTAATGATATCCTCTTTTTTTTGTACCATTTTCTACTTTTTGGTACTTAATATATTTTTTTTATGTAAAATATGACCATCTCTCCCATCGATCAGAAATCTATTGTATTCAAAAACCATCTTTCAAAAGATGATTTTAAAATATCTGTAAAGATGATTTCACAGGAAAAAGGATTATAAAAATGATTTATTTCCTTCAAAGATTAATTTATATGCTTTTAAAGTAATATTTAAGAAAAAAACTCAGTAGGTTTTATGTTATAAAAACATTCTTCAAAGAAGAATAGATATTTTCTTCCAAAAATGTTTTTAGAAGATATTTCTAAACTATTTAAAATAAAAGATAATGTCCATTGGTGTTACTCATTCATTTATGTGAAAACTAGTAAATGTTTCCATTCATATTCTTTCTTTGAATGTATTACATTTTTATAGCGTGATGTTTATGTAACTCATTTCTCTTTAATAGGTTATATGCTTTCAAAACAGGCTTAACATCCCAAGATATGGTTATGAAGAAATAATTATAAAACATTTCTATTTTATCATGTTATTATAGGTTTAATGTTTTTGATACCCATTTAATTTCATGGGTTATGATATTATTATTTATGATCTTGTGGAACATGTATTTATGATTTCATTATGTAATGAGTGGGACCTATATCTCCCTCTAATGCATTCGGTAAAGTTTTATTTGTCAAGAGATAATTTATGATGGTCATAAGAGTTATCCATGTCTATTATTATGGTCGTGGGAGTTAACTATGACTACTAAGAATGTATTAGTAGTTCAATAATGATAATATTATGTCCATGGGAGTGAACCATGACTAATATGATGGTATGGGGAGGTTGATAAATCATATCACAAAATATCAAATTCAAAAAATATATATAATGTTGTCCACAAATAGATGAATGATTGGTCCCAAATTATAATTTTAAACACGAATTTTATTTAATATGATAAATGATGTTCTATTAATGTAATGCACTAAAAACAATGTTTATAGACATTTTAACAATTAATATAAATATATTAACAATGAATATTAGCCACTTTTAGTGACTAATAGAAGGTAATACATACTACTAAGATGGTGTTGGAATCAATTACATGGCCATTATGGAAATCTTTATATGATTATTTTACATCCACGATTCCATGTCTTAATACTATGTTATTCAATCATGGATTATGTCCTTTACATACTTTTTATTTGTGTATTATTATCATCTATGATTTATTCCATGATTCACGTATATGATCTTCGATATGCAAGGAATTATCTTCTCTCTGCATGATCACATTCTCTTACCCTAATGATCATGTTTATGTTTAGATGTCTCCATTGTTTACCCTATTTAAAAATTGGAGCTTACCAATTTTTTTGTTTTCTTTACAATTTTTGAAGATATATATTATGTTTGATGTGTCTAAGAAGGGTGATTGTCAAAAAGAACCTAGTGGGATATAATGCCTCTCACATATGTATCAGAGTTTATGTTTCTATGTTTCAAGAGGCAGTATACCAACTATAGTCTTCAGGCGTCTGTTTGTATAATGTTTATGTTTTACAAAATAATTATGTAATTTTAATGTCATAAAATCTTGGTTTTCTATATATATCCCCATTGTTTCATATTATAATGATGAATTTCGAGTGATAAATTATTTTTATGTGTGGTAGAATGTGACACCCTGAATTTTTTTAAAAAAAATCAAAGAAATTTAATTTATTTGATGGATTAAAGATTGTTCAAATATATGATTGAATGAAATACAAAAAACTATTATGATTTCACTACCTGAAATGCTTGTATTATTTTTTTCTACATTCAATACAATTTTTAGATTATGTTACACATAGTGTTGAGTTCTTTAGATATCTTGAGTTACATGCAAGACAGAGTTTTATTGAACAACAATATCGCAGTTATCATAATAGTTATCAATGAGAAATTGGAATTTTGTGAATGAATTATATTAACTGAATTATTAAATCAGTTCTAGGTATCATAATTAATTAAAAATTAAGATAAAAACCATTTGAAAACAAAGGATGTGTTTTTATAAAAACAAATATTTATTCCCAAAAAGGATATTTATGTTAATAAATTAAATTAATCACTATTATTGAATGATATTAAATGAAATTATATGTTGTATATGTAACTAAATGTTTTTAATTCATCCTAAATATTATATAGGCATAAAATAAGAAAAAACACTTTTTTAAGCACACAAAGATCTATTTTCTGAAAAGGCATTTGTTTGCTTTTAATGGAAGACATAATTTAAAACAGAAGTTTTAAAATTTTATAAACTATATTTGAAAAAATAAATTTCTTTTTCTAACATATAATGTCAATCTTTTCTTGGGGTGATTTGTTTTCTAAAAAGATTCATCTTTTGATGAATACTGAAAATATTAAATTTTTATTCAAAATAGTCTTTTCATCGAAATAAATTATAATTTAAAATTATGAATTAAATTTGTTTTAAAAAAAATAGATCAATTTTATATCCATTAATCCAATTTAATTCATTAAATAAATTTTATATTTAATTTAGATATGATTATGTTGTAAAATTTTCAACATTCTCACTTTAAAAATCCATATCCATGCCTCATCTACAAGAATATTGCTAAATTAATTTTAGCCAATTAAGTGTCTTTGAATTTTTCAAAACTGGATTCTATATTTGGAATCATAAGGTATAAATTTCGTAAATATTTCACATTTTAGTTTTTGAGAATATGAATAGTAAACACAGTAATTTTATTACCACGTTTAAAGGTAAATCATGTAATTAAGGGTAAAAATTATATTATAAATATTATAAAATTACCCTAACAATTTCCCAAATTTTATTGATGAATTTAATTATACCCTTAAAAAATTAGGATCTAAATTAAATTATTTAATGGACACATGTCCATTAAAATGACTTATATATTATTAAAATCAAAGAGAGTGACAAAATGTCACACTTTTACTTTTAATACGTATAATATTTTTAAGATGGGGTTAAATTCAATATTTGATTGACAGTAAATATTAGTATGATATATAAAATATTTACATACATCATGGATGTTTATTTTAATTTTTATTGAATAACTAATTATCATAAATAATTACACATTGATGATGCAGTAATTATTCATTTAGTGAATAAATAATTAAATGATAGTAGAAATATTAAAATAAATTTAATATGAATTAATTAAGGTAATAAATGAATTTAATAGGTTAATACAACATTTTAGTTTTGTATTAAATGATTTTTTTGAATTTATCTTTCTTTATTGTGTTTCTTAAATTCAACGAAATAAATAGTTACAAAATTGACACTAATGATATATTATAAAAAATTATTTTAATAAATTATATCAAAATAAAAAAATATTAAATATTGAAAAAGGTGGTGTGATATGGTCAAAAATATTATACATTGGCCATTTATGGTACAATTGACACTTTATAAGAAAAACCAAAATCCTCATAATATTGAAAATTTTGTTAGTGTGGTTAAAATTAAAATAAGTTAACATTGTGTTAATAAAAATGATATTGTTTAAAATAACACCAAAACATGGATAAAATATATTCTATGGTGATATTAAAAACTTATAATATCTTATAATTGAATAAGTATCCATTTGGTGGTATTTGGATTGAAAATGAATTTATTATAATTTAATCTTTTCATAAATTCTAACAGTTCTCTTTCCCTATATTATAAAACGGAACCTCTCGTTATCATTTATTCACAATAAAAAACCTATTTTTCTAAAACCAACATATCCAAATATCCAAAAAATGTCCTTCATTAATCCTAGTATGATTCCATTGTAAATGAATATAATCAAGGATGTCCTTTGTTGAAAACTAAAAGATGATACGCGAAGAAGTTGTAACATTCATCAACAAACATTTTGGTTTTATTTATTCCTTTAACCACATAAATATTTTTATATAATATTCATATAAAATAACATTTATCTTAATGATAATAATTTTGGGTTACATTAATGTTATGACCTATTCTCACACACACTTCCTTCAAATGGGATACGCAATCATCGTTCGTCGGTACAGAGGACTACCACCTCGCTAATTGATATCATTCGTTCTAATATTACTACATCTAAAAATAGGTAATGATGATTGAAATACAATATTTTTTTGATATATATTATATTTATGATTTATTTATACTTATTTAATTATTATATAACACATAACATCATGCTTTTATTTTTATGTGAATACGGTAACTTTGTTTGTGGATGTATGACTATTTCCTCCTCAAAGAGATGTGATTAATTCACACATTCAAATTAAGGTATTAAGGATGGTTTTAGTAAAAATAAATTATAAATATGACATAAAAATTATTATTTAATGATAATAACTCATATACTTCATTTTCGTTTAATATGATAATAAAATTAAAACAATGTTCATACATATGTACGACCTATTGTCTCCATGAATGGTGTGTTTTATATTCCTCCTCCAATATTTACGAATCACTGTAACAAGAAATATTTTGAATATATATTAGATATTTATATCAGGTTTATCATTCTTGATATAATGAAATCATGATCTATGTAAGATGAACAAGAACAAAAAGTGCAAACATGTATGAAAAAAGTAGTAACATTAACATGGAAATGTCAGAAAATTACAAATATAATGTCATAAGTAAATCATATATTGTATTATATATGTATGAATATTATTATATGGTATATTTAAAAGAAATTTATATTTAATATACATGATTTTTGAATGTATATGAATGAATTTAAGACATAAGGTAAAGGGATATATGGTCTCACTTTTATTTCGGTGAGAATTATGCCATATTCACCACTGTTTTAATTTGTGTGGTGTATATAATTATCATTAATTTAATATTTATTAATTATTCTTAAATTTATTGGAATATACTTATCCATTCTCTGATATTTCATTCATGGGGTATATGGTTCAAATGCCTCTAATTCGGTAAGGTACTTTTGTCTCAATCTTCTTTCTTTGAGAAACATGTTATGTTATGCACCAATATTCTTCTAAGAGATTTATATACAAAAATTAGACATTTTTTGTCATGAATATCATTATTTTAATGAAATTATAAGCTTCGTTTAATGTTATTCTCTCTGTGGTTGAAATTTTGTGTTCCTCCAAACAAGTTTTTTCTAAAAATCATTTAGATATGTTTTAAATGACATTCTATGCATTTTTTAGGAAAATGGATTTCAATGATGTTTAATTTTTTTTTCAAGGATTCCTTTATAATTTATCAAGGTTATTTTCGATATAAATAAATTGATTAATTTTTTAATATTTAAAAATCAATTTTCAAATCGGAATGTATATTTTCCTCCTAAATTATTTTAAATGATCATTCAAAACTATTTTCAGTTTAAGATGACATTATTTTATGGTTTTTATGATTTATGGGGGTTATGATTCAAATATACCATAATTATTCATTATATAGTTATTTACTATTAATGTGTAATTATTAATGTTCTTATAGAACCAATATGTATGGTTTTCATTATTTGTTTGGTGGGGCCTATATCTTGCTCTAATGCTTTGGATAATGATTTATATCTCTTGATATAGATATGTCTGAAATGGGGAGTGAACCCAATTTATTAATGTATTTTTTCCATTAATATGGCCTTGGTAGTGAACCTTTGTTATTAAGATGGTGTTTGTAGTGAACCCATTCAACATATATTTCCATAGAAGTAATCCATGACTACTACTGGAATAATTTTATACATTTATGTGTCTTCCACAATTCAATGTATTATTTATATGTTATGCATTCATGTTTTATGTTATTAAATACCTTATGATTAATTTTTGTTTCCAATGGAAATATTGTTTTCCTTGATAAAGAGAATGTTCCGATGGAAAATGAATTGTAAATCCATTTTATTCGAGGAAGTTGAATAATTTAGTAAATTATGTCAGTTTCATCATTTTTTGTTTCCCCCTAGAAATATGTTTTCCTCAAGAAATGGAATGTTCTGATGCAGGTTGATCAGTACATCCCTTTTATTGAAGGAAATTCCAAAAAAAAATTATTCTCTTTAGGTTCACTATATTTGTTTTTTTTTACAGAGAAGTGACTTCATTGGGGAAATTGATTCTACCAAATGGTTTCAAATTGGTTTTTTTGTGGAACTGAAAACACTCAATGGTTTTGTATCTATAGGGACCTATTCTCCAAAGGAAAGCACTCGTTCGAGATTTTGGCTCACTACTCTTTAGAAATACCGTTAGTAGAGAAGATGGGAGGTCGGGCTCATCACAGCCTTTTGGGGAGAATTATTTCCTACTCTGGGAATCTCTTATATATTTAAGATATGTTCATGAATACTTTATTAATTCCAATGTATTATGTGCGTAATCCCACTATTAGAAATCAATTATTTTCATGTATGTAATTCATATTCATATTAGTGTATTCAAGGTTCTTCACCAATGATGATATATGTATGTATTGAAGGTTCTCATTTTATAGTATCCTATTATATGCAACGTATATATTATTCGGTTGTTATTATGATGAATATAGTTTTCTAGACACACAGTGGGGATCTCTAGATTTTATGGTCATCTAGGTTGATGAATTTTACTCTACAATTTATCATCATCCCAGGGGATTGAAGTTGTTATGGTTTTGGGATATAACCCATAAATGGGATTCCTATGTATCCTTCAGAAATCAATCAGAACACATGTAGTTCGATGTCACATAATGGGAAACATATTACCATTTAATTCAAGTGATAAGGACCCAAATGTAAAGTTTAATGTCATTTGTTTGGGACGACTAGGTGGAAGATTCCTATTAAATGTTTTCTTTGGGACTTATACCTATGTAGACCAAGGAACATGGATGGTATATGAGCTTCCATGTTTAATTAGACCCCACTGAGGATATGGACAAGATAGAATAGGGTTGATTTTGGGTTTTTCATTTAATCCTTATGGAGGCTTTATACATATCACATTTTGATGGTAATCGAATCCCACATAATTAGTTAGTGATGTACCATTCCTTTGGATTCCATAAAAGGCATGTCTTGCAAGGGATTATAAAAAATTGATTTTATAGGTTGGGTATTGTTCCTGAGAAGGATATCCCTTGTGAAGGGATCGTGATGGATGTTTTATCTCATGGTTATTTGGTTTTTTAAACTATGGTTTACTCTTAAAAGGATACCCATACTAAGGGGATTATGACAAGGGAATATTACAAAGGAGTATTCCCATTGAGATCAAGCCCTAAGTGGGATTCTTATGTATCCTGGTTAGAAAGAATTAGAGTTCTCACAGTATAATCCTTCTGGTGGATTTTGTAGGTGTTGTGATCATCATTAACCTCTAATCCCATATGAGTCATGATTTGTATAAGAAACAATAGGATGTGAATGATTCAACAAACCACCCACTTTCCTTCCTATAGTGATGGAAGAGTCTGGGGCTATTCTGAAATAGGATAGGGCTATGGCGGAAGAGGTTGGGGCTATGAAACATCCCTCTCTTCACATTAAATTTGATGAGAGTCCATAGTAAGTAAAGAATAATAGTTAATGATATAGAGAGAATAAATACTACAACCTGCTACGTTAGAGGCTATGGGATTACATTGGGATGGTTTCCCTAAAATTGGTTCCATAGGGAAAGGATGATATCATTCCATGTGGATGGGAAAATCAATTGTCATCCATACCCTAGTTACTGGGAACTAGAGGCTCTTGGTATTAGTGATTAAAAGTGGTGGACAAAGTCGTATCCCAAAAATCCAAGACTGGGAACTACACAACATTTTCCCTATTGTAGGGGAGCACGTAATAGTAAAAATTCAAATCTACAGACACCTTACCCTCTGGAAGTACATGTGTGGGAAACCACTAACCATAGAATTACAAATAAAAATGGGAGATGAACTAATGTGCCTTTTTATATGGTTTTTTTAAATTAGGAGGTCATGGTGGTGGTTTTGACATGGCCCTTTTAAGGAAAGAGAGCCAATTATGGAGTAGTTCTACCATAAATGGATTTGAAGTAGGCTTCATGAAAGGCTCAAGTAGGATAAAAGGTGAGGTGAACTAGATGATTACACCTGGAATATAATTTTCTCAAGCCTTTAAGGATATTCACAGATTTTCCTAGAAATAAGTATTTCATGTTTCAGTTTTAGGATGGTTGGTCTTCCTAGTATTATTATATTAAGGGGTTGGGATAATAATTCATGCAAGTGTGGTCTTTTAAAATAAATTGACTTAAGTCTCTCTATCCCCCTTTAATTCCCTCACTGTTTTGGTATGAAACTACCATAGAGGATTCAATGGACATGAGATAAGTACTAAGGAGATCAATGTATCAATCAACCTTCACTACCATCACTGACCCCTATGAAAAATGAAGAGTCACAATATTAACTTTTCAAGACTAGTTTATGATATTTTGGGCCGTGATGCATTGAAATCTAGTTTTATCCTTATTCTGACATAATCATGTATTTCTACTTAAACTCAACATTGGGATTCTAATTGAGGTACACATATTCATTTTTGTGATGAAGTGTGTGAAACACATTTCATGGTGCCTAAAATATTATTATAATCATCCAGTATTTTTTCCATGGCTATTGTATATGATTTTGACATGCATGGTATGATCTTTAATGGATTTTTGTATGTTCTCATACCCTTAAATTAATTTTAATATTACATATTTTATTTGTTTACAATTACTCATCATCTAAGCTCACCCTTTATTGGGATTACATTCGCTAGGATACGAAGAAATTTATTAGGTATGATAAAAATAGTTCCTGTAAAGAAGAATTTGGTGGGTGAAGGTGTAGATGTATTATGATCTATTTTTTATGTTTCCTTGTTTCCATATTTATATGTTTCTATGTTTCCAAAGGTGCTAAAATAATATGGACTTTTGTTATGTGTTTTTTTAATGTTTCTAATATTCCCCAAATATGATTTAATGTATATGTACTTTATTCTTGGTCATTATAATCAACCTGGAAATATATTAACATAATGTAACCCTTTCATGACATTAATTCATTCAGTAGGAATATTCTACAAAAACACATACAAAAAAACACCCTTTTCAACCTATACTAACAAGGACATCCTCTTAATCCTTTTTCACATTTATAACTGGAATCTATTAATTCAAAAAAATACATCCCTGAACATTAGTTCATTTTGACCAGAATATTTTCTTCAACAATGAAAGTCCTAAAATACTCCTAAAAATAGATGGAAATGAAAATTGAGATAATAACTACCTGAGAAAAGGTAATGGGTTTTCACAACATCCCCACCATAAGAATTTATGAATCTAGAAATTAATGGGGTAGAATGGTGTCTAAAAAGTTATGAGGTCACTACTCCCTACTCAATGACTTAAACTCCCTTATCTTGTGAGAAATATATCCATGTCTCCATAATAATATAACAAATGTAACTGACCTCCCCTGTATGAGTTTTAACTGAGAATCAACGGTATATTCTCATTTCAATGTAATATAATCATCTTCCTAAAACTGAATCTCTTCCAAAATAAAAACATGATAAGGATTGGTATTTTATTTTTTAGGATGAGAAATGTTGAAAACATCCAGAATATCCTTCAACTAAACTAAAAATTCAAATCGATAAGCAACATCACAAGACACATAGTGACCTTAAATGGTCAAACATATCTACGATCCAACATCCCCTATTTTTCAAGAAGACTATAATAATCAACCCCGGTATCATGATTGATAATCCAATCCATCTTGATGATGACATCATAATAGATCCAGATCAATAATAGAAAAATATCATACTAGTTATGTATCAACTATTGATATAAAAAAACAAAATACACTGAAAACCTTAGAATTTCATCTTTCCAAGAGCTAACACTAACCCAATAACAAAGGAAACGAGTTATACTAATTTTTAAGAATATCAAAAAATAGAATGATGTAGATAGACAGGAGGCATCTGTATAAAATAATTAAGTTGCTACTGATGTCGAAATAAAAATGGTACTTCTATGAATCGACGGTATTGTATCTACCTCTTCTAGAAAATCATCAATTGTTAAAAGGTACTTCCATCTTGAGGCCTATGTCTAGATCCCTATAGACTATGAAGAATCTAACTATGATATAGTAGCATTTAGAATTTAATATTATTAACCATAATTAGATATAGAGATAACCTAACAGAAATATTATAAATGATCATACCATCAAGAATTGGCACACATCTTTGTAGGTTTCAAACAAGAACATTGAGTGTTCCCACCTTTTCCATAGTGATAAAAAGGTAGGGGTGAACTTCGATCTAATATAGAAGGAAAATAAGGGGTTTATTACTAAGAACCAAACCCACAACTCTTTCAATGATCAGGCAACTTCCTCTGACTCCCTGGGGCACCACTAGAGCTACCAATGGGTGCAAGATAAACGAGAAAATAGCCAACCTTCTCTTTTATATAAATATCTACCATAATTAACGTATCTATTTTCTTCCCATAGGTATTCTTATTCCTCATAAAAACTAGTGATATGATATCATATCATAATACATGGATGTACTTATATGCATTCAGTTGGTGATTTTTTACTACCGCAAGAGGAAAGAGAACCAACTTCATGAACTTTTTGAGGTAAGATGACACCAAACAATCTCCCTGTTGAAAGGATAAGAACTCCAGATAGTTCACCATTATTAGTAAATCCATAAAAACTACTAAAATAAGTGTGTCTTGAATCCCTTCAATTACAACCCCAAAAGTCTATCATCCTATACCATGGAATCCCTCTACTAGTTATGAGGATCCTCATGTCTAAATGCCATAGACTTTACCTTGATATTCTTAAGAGTATCTATGAATTGTAAGATCTAATTAAAATTTTCTAGCCATCCCTCCAACTCTTATGTTTTACTCATACCTATAAAAGATAGTGGGTTATCATGAATGAATTATTCAAATTGATCTGATTCTACAATTATACAGGTTTGAACCTTGACAACAACATTCTAGAATTATGGTTCATTTTTATCAACAATAAACACTATTCACATGATACCGTTTATAAAATTATTATCCAGAGGTGGATTCCCATGAGGATTATCCAATGCACTCTACATTGGACCTTATGGAGGAAAACTTGGAGGTGTACCGGTGCAAACCAAAATAGAAGAAACATTACGAAAAAGGATAACCTCAATTAAAACTAGAAAACCACAAGAAAAACTGATATTAAAATCAATAACTCAAAACATTAGACACACATCCCAACAACCCTTGGTTATTTGAGGCTTGTAAGGGAAGCAACTGGATAGAAACTCACTACAACCTGACCCTCATGTCCCAACAATCAAATCTCTTGTATACCAAATTCTCAAAACTAAGCATGACCTGCTCTATGATTCTATACTATAAGGATCCCTACCCCGATAAATTATAAAACTTGTACTCGACCTGGACTATTACAACCCCAAAGGTTGTTCTCGATCCCCATAGGGTGGAGAATAGAACTCAAGAATTATCATCAAATAAAGGGATTTATTTCACAAAACCTAATGTAAACAAATGACACACAAATATATACATGATGGAAAAAAGCATAGGGAGAGTATAACAAGAAATATATTTCATATAAAAAATGAAATAATAGAAGGAATGTAACTCAAAGGAAGATAAAAAATATTCAAGGTACAATTCAAAAAGAAAAGTGAAACTAAAAATAAAATTACTACTTCATGTGATAGCATGGGAAAATCCCACCATCTCATTGCTAAATTCCTAGAAAAAGTTTATAGAAACCTAACAACCTCACTACAACACCTTTCATTTACCTGCATCGAAAGACATAACAAGGTATATGTAATTGAGAAGGAGTATGTATGGTGTGAGATAAAAATTGTTAGTAGGATACCGCCTAGTTGTTCCATATGAAGAATCTAAAAAGAAATATAAAAAAATTTAACCTTATCGAAAATAATTAATTATCATCAATTAAATAGTTTTTATAAAAAAATAATGGTAAATAAATCCCCATTTATCCACATTTCTGATGAATACAATTAAAATAGTTTCGAATAATATCAGATATATGAAGAAATAAAATGTTGTATCACATGTCATATAATTTAAAAATAAGTACAAACCAAATCATAGGAAACATCATTCCAAGGATCACAATAGGTCAGGATTTCTCGGAAACTCATACCAAAACATAGAATATCACATGCATAATGTTACTAGATATATGAATCGAATATAAATAGTAGAAAAACACCCAATTAAGTGAACCGCCATAAATTTCTAAAACGTACCTATACTAATGTTCCAAGGGAGTAAAGGAACACCCCATTAGTAAACCTCCTAAAAATATCAACAGATGAGGTGTATTGTTACACCTTCCACCAAGAACCAATAGTTTCTCATGTGAAATTTTTTTCAAAGCATTTCCCCAATACCATGGTTTTAAAATCATTTCATAAATCCATTTCCCAATTCATTGAGAATGCCTTTTCTTTTACAAAATATAGAAAACCCAACTTTTCTATAAAGAATAAATTTCCAAACACACAATTTTATCATTATAGTTCCTTTGTAAAATAAATTATTATATTAAACCCAAATAGTTCATCCAACATAAGCTAAATATGGAACCACCTACCTCAAATTTGGTTCGCACAAGTAGACAATAGTGCCCACAAAAACTAAATATGTCAAAAAAAAATGGTGGATATAGAATCAACCATAACATGATCAATTTACTTCAATAAGAAGAAACTTTTGTAGAGAATATAACACAACATGTTGCTCAAAAAACATTCACACCACACCACCACCAACACAAATTTGAGCCAATAGAGGAATATCACACAAAAGATCTTTAAAAGATCAATATAATCAACACCACAAGACCAACTGAACATAAAAGATAGCTTAGTGGAACTGTTTAATCCAATGGTAATGAATATGTAGAAATATAAATTACATGGATAGATGTAGCGCAACCCCATTGAATATCAATCATCGAACGAAATGTTCCAGAAGGTGAAGAGGTCCCTAAAATTCAACAGGTGTTCTCCTAAGTTAGTTGAGATAGGTCTTCATTAAAAATAAAAATAAATCATTTATGAGATGCCTAGGAATATATAGACCAAGAACTTTTCATGATGTGAATCCCAAGTTGTACTGTGTGAAATCCTATAAATCTACGTACTTTAAAAAATGAATTGTCTTGTTTAAAAAAATTGATTAATATATTCACAACATGAATCAGTCTCCTAATTTGTGAAAATTTCATTCTCTGAACTAGTTCAATACATTAGCCTAGAAATATATAAACATAATTTAACATTTTTAATACTTGAAATCATTCATCAGGTAAATTCCACAAAAAAACCATAGATAAGGGCCACATGGTCAACCCAGACCACAGTGGACATTATCTTATTTCTGTTTTAAAATATATAATAAAAATACAATAATTCCAACAAACCTACATCAAAAAACATTATTTCATTTCCCAAGAATACTGTATCTATAATCAGAAGCTCCAAAATTCACCAAAAAAAGGGAAATAAATAGTGAAATGGGAAATACCTAAAATAAGGTTATGGGATATAAAATTTATCTCTATTAAAATCAATCAATTAATTTTTTTATGAATTTGGACCCTAAGGAATATTATTATTATCAATTTATACTGGTATCTTATGGTACTAAATAAGGGTAACTGATAATTTTGGTAAAAATGTGCTACCACATTTATCTACCCTCTAAGTCTTCTCTCTACCTATGCATATATATGGCTCATATGCATCAATATAAAGAGGATCCTCATATTAATATGTATATGGTCCTCCTCAGATGTATATGTATGGTCCTCTTTAAAAGTTTATGGTCAATTAGATGTATTATCTACTATTATCCAAAAAATCATAGTAACCAATAGTTAGTACAAAAATAAAAAAAAACCAACTATTTCAAATAAAATTAAATAAAAAATTAAAATGATCAAAAAAATAAACTCTAAATGAAAAAGCTTTTTAATCATATTTTTCAATGTAGTTAAATGAAATTGTAACGACATTAATGATAGATTAAATTATATAAATGAATGAAATCAAATATAACTGTAATATAAAACATTGAACATAAAATTTCAAATGATAAAAAAATTTAATAAACAACTCTTTATCACATTAGTAAGATTATCTCTAATGTAAGGTACAAATATGGAGTAGAGGTACTCTAAAAAATGCAGTGTGTATAGTAAAAAGCTCCAACTTATTACAATTTGTTTATTAAAATATGTAGAATATTTTTTGAATATACGGTTTTATAAATATTTTAAAACTTATAAAATAATATTTAATATTTTACATAAAATAAACAAATGAAAATGTTATTTAATGGTAAAAATAAGTTAACTAAGGGTATTCTAAACCAAAAAAACCTAATTTAATGAAAAAATATTAACTAATTAGTTATAGTAGTGTGTTAATAAAAACCTAAATCTAATTTTTAAAACATCTTATGAAATTATAAAAAAGTAACGAACAAATAAATTTGTGTTACATGTAATATTAGAGAATTTATAAAGTATTATTTTCCAAAATTTCTTCATCATGATCATTTTGTATGGAGAAAACCATGACTATAACTTGTCCACCAGTATTCTCTATTAATATTTCAATGAAAGTAGGGATATCACATAAATATTCATCTTCATCAAGTTTTTCATCAGCATCATGCTATTTTTTATTTATAAACTAATTGACCAATGCATATCGTATGGATCAATAACACATAAATTTTCTTCTTATATTTAGTTTATAAAAGGATTGGTTATGTATTCCAAACTATTTAAATTAAATAGTTTCATCAAAATGCATTATTTACGACATTAATGTTACTGATAACCCATTTACATTTAAACATTGAAACTCTAAATTTAATGTAATCGACCTTCATTATTTTCTCAATGACTCAATAATATCCACTTATTGTGGATATTGGGGTTTTTTCTTCCGCACTCAAATAATGCATTACTTATATGAACATTAATACACTATTACTCTTAACCACACATCTTTTATAGTAGTTTTTCTTAGTAAATTTATAGCCATTAATTTCATACCTAGACCATGTTAACAATTTCATGATTGGACCTCCTATTTACCATATTAATGTTTATAATAGATCTAATCTGTCATTAATAGTTTCTTTAAACCATGGAATCGAATTTATGTTCATTCAAAACCCACATATAACTCTTCTCTGTATAAAATTTCTTTAATACATTAATATGGAATATTTTTTGTGGATGATCATCAAATATTTTATTCAAGATGTATAAATGTATCATATTTTTGTGTCCACATGTGAATGGTTTTATATTCGATCCACATGTCCCCTTCCCCTTATAATTAACCCGTTCGTGGTGAGATGTATGAAAATAGATGTGCTCTAGAGTATCGAGAAGCATTTAAAATGTAACACCTGGATGTTTTAATGAAATTTTTTCTCTAAATAATTTTTAATCAATGGATTTAATTGAATTAAATCATGAGATTAAACGAACATTAATATGACCTTAATATAAAATGACCATTATATCATAGCCATTAGGTTAGGGAGAATAAATATAACTAACTTATGAAAATGTATAAAAACATAAATCAATTATAATGATGCTTCCATTGAATATAATGATGCTTCCAATACATAGTTGTAAAATTTTCCAATCCTTCTGCAATATAAACTATTTTTTCAGTATCAATAGTTGTCAAAAATATATGTGAAAACAATTTATGGTTCCATAAATCCATATAATCATGCCTTATCATGCTACATAAAAATTGTATAAAGAAACCAAATACAAAACAAATACAATTATTAAGATTAAATAAATTAAAATAACTAAAACACATAACATAATCATCTTACATGAAAAATACATTAAACATATTAATTCATAACATATATACTATTAAAATATCCATGGTATATTTATTTTAAACCTTCATAATAGTTACATTCCCACAAATGATATGATCCACTAGAATTTAATAGATATCCAACAATAAATTTGATCATGTTGATAATCTATAAAGTCCCAAAGAATTTATATCTGAATTCATAACATCCTGTAATTATTTTTTTATGTATATTATGTCATTAACATTAAATTATTCTGATAAAAAAAGATATATTTATAAATGTTATAATCATAAAATAAAATAACACAAATATAAAATAAATATATAATATAAAGATAACTCAATGGTAATTTAGTGAACAATCCTATATTTCTATACAAAAAAATGGTTAATTCTTTTCCAACTATAGTGACATATTATTTAAAAAATTGTATTCATTCATCCCGAACGACCATCATCATCATCATTAAATATTTTTTATATTGGAATGATGTACAACCTAAACCAGTACATGAAACACAACAAGGCCTATGGAGGCCTAAATTAATGAAGATAAAGTTGGTCCCCTATGATCATGTTAACCACCTTTGGTTTCAAGAAAAATGAACTTGGAAAGCATGTGATGATGGGGACTACGTCCTATACTACAATATAAGAAATATGATAAACCACCTTATTGACTTCATGGCATGTATAGACCACATGAATATTGTTTTATGGTGTGTATTTTTGTTTTCTAATGATGCATGTGATCGCCCAGGTTTTATAGATTTTTTCATCCGTATAATCATGTATGATTAGGGAATCAGTTTCAACATGAGTAACAATGATATTATCTTGGATGCAAAAATTAAACACTGTGTGCAGTGCTTTGGCCTCTACATTAATAGAGATCCCATGCCCATTGTATACTGAAAATAAAGTAGGACATTCCCCCAATAGTCACTGACAACCCCTCTAACTCCCATGACTCGCAAAACGCACGAGCCATCAATATTCAATTTGAAATCGAAAATTGGAAGTTTCTAATGCACCCAATGTATCTAATTCCTAGTAGAGGAAGTTTTCCCTATGGATTCACTCACATAGATATATTGTAGAGGGAGGCATCACACCAGTTGTTGATACTTCTGACCACATTTACAATGATGGACATTTTTCATGTGATTATGGATCTTCCAATGGAGAGATCCCCCTCATACTTGGGATTATTCCTGTACTTCTATATAAACTATCACCCCACACTAAAACTAATATATCCTTACATTTTTTTCATGACCGTAGTAGTTGAACATTGAAACCATATGTCAAAAAACATGGAACCACCAAGATTCGCAGAGTATGGGGAAGTGAACCCACCGAAGATGTTCCACACAACCCAGGACAATTCTCCTTCAAAGAAAAGGTTATTTGCATCCACCCCTATTGGTTATTGCAGAAGTGGAATTAATAGACTAGATTGACACCCATATTTTTTGCATTATCATCCATGGGAACTTCATTGTAAATTATCCTCTATGTTAAAAAATTGGACTTTTTTGGAACTCTATTACACTGGACCACGTTGTTCCAGCGATCCCATTGTTCATGAGACATTGACATCCTTTAGAAGTCCTTGGATGTAATGGTCCTTATATTGGATGTACTAAACACATGTTTTTTGAATTTGAATTGATATTAATGATACCAAATAAATCCTATTGATTCTCATCTAGAATAACTAGGATAATGTGAGGATGAAAGTCAACCTCTTTAAAAAAAAATCAAAGGAGTAGGACACCCCAGGAAGCCTATCCTAGAACCTACCCAGTTGTGATATTATATGAGTATGTCACCTTTTCCTTCTATCCATCGGGAGTGAGGTCATATTGTTGTAATAATAGGTTAAATTATAGACCATAAATGGGATTCTTGAGCATTAACATGATCCTCATTCCAACCACTTTTATAGGACATGATTTTTCGTTAAGAGAGTGCTCTCTTTCATGATCTCCCAAAAGGGAATTACATGCATGTAGTGAATGGTACCTTATTGGCTCCCCATGTTAACCCCTCTTTCTTGTATGGGCCTCAACATCATACCCTATGAGGTCCAATGAAATTTTAAATTAAAGAGTTTATCCTAGATGATTATAGACATGATTTTATTCATGGAATTAATAACCTATTTTGGAAAATTGATAGCCAGAAGAGAATAGATATGGATAGCTGAGAGTACACTGTTGTCCAAGTCAATGTATTCCCCAAAGGATATGTTATGGTATTTCAAGTTTAGAACACGACTCGTTACCTTTTTTACAATTCGTTCAAAGTCCCAGACATGAAGGCATCTTAAGGAGATTAGGGTGCCAAGGTAATAAAAATAAATATACCTCATTGCTTGTCTAGATAGATACACAAGGAAGTGACCTGCCTTTTTTCAAATATCCTTGAAATATAGGGTTTAATCTTAGATTTTTTAATAACCAAGCCAATCTAATAGAAATATTCTTCAAGGATTTTTTTGATGCCACATACTGAACATTTATAAGAATAAATAATGATGATCAAATCATCTGCAAACATCATATGGGAAACAGAGGGATGTTTCATTTTACTGTAGAAAAGAAGTATGTCCCTCATAGATAATCTTTTATTAATAAGTTGGTAGAGGGTGTTCTATATGAGAATAAAAATGTTAATTGAGATGGGGTCCCCTTGTCTAATCATGAGAGTCACATTGAAAAGAATGTGCGTTTTTAACAAAAAATATAAAACCTTCTATGATGAGTTGAAGCATCAAAAAACAATGTTTTTTCCCAATAAAAGAGACCCATTCCCATTAGAACCATGTTGATGAATCCCCACTACATTCCATCATAATCCTTATTCATGTCCAGCATTAATTTCATGTTTTAACCGTGGTTCTTGATGTCGACATCACCAAGTATTTCTTGAGCTAAGACAACAGCTCCCTGTTTTGGTCGGCCCATTACAAAGACATGCTTATCTAACAAAACCCACCGAGTAATGTGCATGGACAGCCTCAAGTTGATTATTCATGGAATGATTTTGTGATGGAAATTTCACATACTTTCTGGAATGTAACGGAGATTGGAGGAAGGATCTTTTATCTTTGGTTGTAGGAGAAGAGTTGTATCACTAGAAACTCAAGGGATTTTTCCACCATGGAAGAAGTCCTAGATGGCCGCAATAATATATAATATTATGTTAAATAATATGATGTTGTGGTACCTTGATATATAATTAAAAATAAATGGATGTTATGTAAGTAGAGGAGGTATCAGGGTTGGATAACAATGATTGGGTAAGAGAATGGGATCGACAGGCCAAGGTCTACTAGTCGGATTAGTAGACTGAAACTAACTTTTCAAGTTTGAGAACATCAACTATACGGAATCATGGATAATTTTGTCAATATTCTAACCCAACTCTAGAACATTAGTTTTAAAATTTCATATTTTAATTTTATAGAGATCCTATATTTATAATTATTAATATTGGAAAATCACTTTTTTAGATAACCCTATTGGGTATCCTCTTATATCAACCTGGTGTTTGAGATTTTCAAATGTAGTAGCTAAATATTTCTTCCTAACCACATTTATGAAGGTCCCATGTGTTCTCTACTCCTTGTGGAATTTGTTTATAATATTTAAAAAAACTGGTTTTGAATAAAAATACTTATATAATTTATTTGACATAAATAAAATAAAACAATTAAAACAATTCTTATAAACCACTCAAAAAAATCCTTCAACTCTTTAATAAGATATTTTCAATTCTTCTCCTTCAGACCCTCTTCTATTGATCATTTCTCATTAGGGTAGAAAATTGTTATTCTCAATAGATCTTGAAGACACATATCTCGATTTTAAAAAATATTATTCTATCATTTCTTCTTATAATAATGTATACCATCCATTATATAAAGTATATGCATATATATTTTTGGATTAGTCCTTGTGATGAGATCTACTAATTTTATTTAAATTTTGAATAAAAAAACAACAAAATGTTTATTAATATAACAAATAAAATTTCTATCATTTCAAATTTCTAAAATGGACCTTGTTGTTTAATTTAAACAAACTTATACCATGTATAATCATATGGAAAGATATATATCACTTTGATATTTAAGTTTTAAATCACAAAATTGGATGTTTTATTTAAGGGATAATAAAAAATCTCTTCATCCCATTGTAGCAAATCCCAAACATTTCTTCATGGAGCCTCCATTGTCAAGTGTATAATATTCCATCTGATAAGAAGTGGAAAACCTTATATTATTAAGAAAAATCATGATAAGTATAATAAAAACACCTGAATAAACAAAAATTTCTCCCCATAATTGATATAGTGATAGTTTTTCCACACTTATCTAACCAGAAACTAAATAATTAACTTTTCTTTTTCTGAGATGAACCCAAACTCAGTACCCTCTCAAACGGGTACACGACATGAACTAGAAGGAACCAGAATGGTGTTTTTAATCCCCACTAGCAAGAAACTAGTAACCGGGAAAAAAACAACAAGATAGAATTATTACTCCCAACATTGAGAAAAATAATTAAAATTAAAATATAAATGATTGTAATAAACATCAGTAGAGTAAAACAAGAAATATATTCCTGGAAAAGGGAATCATAAAAATTGATACAAATCAAAAGTAAGAAAAATCCTAATGTATATGTAAAAAAGTAAAGAAAGACTAAAATTGAAAAAAAACCTACTCAATGCAATGTCATGGGAAAACTCCCACAATCTCACCACCAGTTACCTAGACATAGCTAATATAAGCCTTTCAGCCTCATAGTGGTGCCTTTCCACTACCTACATCCAAAAACATAAAAACATTATACACACCACTGAAGGGGTGTGTTTGGTGTGATGTAAAAATTTTTAGTAGTATCCCAACCAGGTGTTCTATATCAAGCCTCTATAAAAAACCCAAACATGCTAAAATTTAATGAAAATAAGGCAAGGTAATCTGTTAAATAGTTTTTATATTAAAAGCGTTGTAAATAAATCCCCCATTTCAACATTTCAAAATAATCATCGTTAAACATTTTCAAACCATTTCACAGATGTCAATAATTCAAAAATTTATAATATATAATATAAAACCATATAACCACAAACCATAGAAAAGGTAACATGAAGAAAATTATCACAAAAGGTTTGTCTTGCTAGGACACTCATATCCAAACATAAATAATTTTGTGCATCTGGTACCTAGATATATGTGTCGAATCTTGAGGGAAAAGGAACAACCTATAAAGGGAACCTCCAATATTCAACAAGTACCTCTATAAACAAGCCTAGGGAGTAGAACAATACCCCATAAGTGAACCCCCTGACAGTATCAACGAATAAGGCCTATTAACAATCCTTCCACCCAAGTACCCTATAATTCCCATTGCCTCAATTTCAAAAAAAAAATTAATCAAAAAATTATTTCAAAACCATTTCATATATCCATCTCCCAATTCTTTGAAAATACCTTTTTTTTGAAAAGTTTCATCTTTTGATGAATACTGAAAATAATGAATTTTAATTCAAAGTGTCCTTTTCGACTAAATAATTTTTTCTGATAAATAATCTTCTATATTGTTTTTAAAGAAAAACAATTTCACTTATATATTCATAAACTCAATTGCGTTCATTGGAATAATTTTTAAATTGAATTTATATATATGAATGTAATTGTATTTTGAACATTTTCTCATTAAAAACCCACTTTCACACCACATCTGTAGGATTAAATTTTTTATTAATTTTATCCATTTATATTTATTGATTTTTTTAAAAAATATATATATTTGGAATACTATGTTCCAAAATTATTAAATAGTTCACTATTATTTTTGGAAAATATGAATAGTAATCTTAGTAATTTTATTATCAATGTTAAAGATAAATCAAGTAATTATGGTGAAATTAATAGTATAAAAATTATAAAACTACCAAAACACTTTCTCAAATGATATTAGATGAATCTAATTAGAAATTTAACAAATAATATTCTATGTTTAATAAATTGATGAGCACTTGTCGATGAAAATAAATTATATATTATTAAAATCAAAGAGAGTGTTAAATAGCACACTCATACTTTTAATAAGTACAATATTTTTAATATTATTCATAAAAGAAAATATTTTTAACTAATTATTTTTATAAAATATAAATGTTTCATTTACATCATTTACATTTATTTTTACATTTTAGTGATGAAATATTTATCATAAATAATTAAACAATGATGATTCAATAATTATTCAATTAACGAAAATGATAAATTAAATGATATTGGAAATGGTAAAAGAAATATAATTAGATTTAATTATGGTTATTCATTAATGTTATTTGTTATATATGACTTGTTAGGGGTGTATTAAATTATTTTTTAAAGATATATTTCTTTGTTTATTTTCTTAATGTCAAAGTAATGAATAGTTTCAAAATTAACTTTGATGATATTTTAAGAAAATAATATATTATTAAATTATTTATAAATCATAAAAATATTCAATAAAGTAAAAGGGGATAACAGTTGGTCAGAAATATCATAAATAATCTATTTATGGTCTAATTTAAACTTTATAGGTATAAATTAAATCCTCTTAATAGTTGAATATTTCTTCCCATTGTTAAGATTAAAATTAGTAAAATAAGTGTCAATAAAAATGACAAGGTTTAAAATAACACCAATACTTAGAGAAAATATATTTTTTTATTATATTTAAACATTATAATATCTAATATTTGAATAAATATTTGTTTTGTGGTATTTTAATTGAAAATGAATTTATCAAAATTCAAACTTTTGAAAAATTCCAAGAGTGTCCCTCTCCACTCATATAAAAGGGAAGATATAATACTATTCTATTAAAAATTAAAAACCTATTTGGATCATAAAAACCCAATAAAAATATCTCCCCAACTCCCCCCACCTTCATCCTAGAATACTTATTTTGGAAATAAATCCTACCAAAGTAGACCTTTGGTGACAACCAAAAAGAGATACTTGAAGAATAGGTAACGTTCATCAAAGAACATTTTTTTATTTAATTCTTATTAATTATTAAATAATAATACTAGTATCTAACACATATATATATATATATTCTGTTATATTAATGGTAATACCTATACTCACACACACTTATATAAAATGGGATATGTAATCATTGTTTCTCTATATGGCGAACTACCACCCCGCAAACTGATGTCGTTTGTTCTTCCATTACCACCATTTATTGTTGATGATAATGATAGATATTATATTTTTATATTATATATATGATATTTATGATGTATTTTTTTCTGATGGAATTATTATATAACACATACCAACATGATTTCCATTTTATGGGAATACGATAACTATGTTTCGGGACATGTGGAGTACTACCTTTTCAAAGCGATGTGATTCATTAACAAAATACATGAAATGTATAAAATATTTTTTCTATAAACATATATAATATATATGACATAAAATTTATTCTATAATGATAATATATCATATTTTTTTCTTTCTTTTAATTTGACATGAAAATTAAAACAACGTTAATGCATATGTGTGGACTACTATCTACATGCATTGTGTATTTTATTTTCTACCTATAAATTTTACGAATCACAAAAAATAAATATATAATAAATGTATATTTGGTAATTATAACCTGTTTTTCATTCTATAGATTATTAAATCACTATGTATGTAAGAGGACTATGAATAACAAGTGAAAACATGTACAAAAAACAAAGAAGTAACTTTAACATGGAATTCTTAATAAATGAGTAGTTTAAAGTCATAAGAAAATAATATACAGTATTATATATAAGAATTTTGTTTGGTAGATGTATAAAAAAATTATATTTATTACCCCATAGGTTTAAACATATATGAACGAATTCAATACCTAAGGTAAGGGGATTTCTAGTCCCGCATTAATTTCTATAAGACTTATGCCATATTCAGCACTCATTTATTTTTTTATGGTGTCTATAATTCCGATGAATGTCTTTTTTGAACCTTATAATTAAATTTATGGGTATTTTCATATCAATTTTATGATCTCCCATTCATGATAATTAAAGATCAAAAGATACCAAATTGGTTAGGGAATATTCTCTCAATTTTACCTCTTTGAGACAGATGATTTGTTATACACCTATATTATTTTATGAGGTGTATATAATACCCTTTGAAAATTATTTTAGTGAATCTAATTACATTAAGGATATTATAAGTTTCATGTAATCTATTCTCCCTTCAGTCAGAAATATGTGTTCCTTCGAACCAATTTTTTCTGACAATAGTAATTTAAATTATCTCTTTTTATTTTTAATGGAAAAGGGTTCTGAATATGATTACAATGACATTTGAATATTACTTTATAGGTTTTAAAGTAGTTTTAATTAACAAAAAATTGGTAAATGTATTATGGTTTATTTTTTTCAAAGTAAAAAGGATATTTTTTCAACAATTATTTAAAATGATCTTTCAAAACAACTTTCTATTTAAGATAAAATTATTTTATGTTATTTGTTATTTACAGGGGTTATGATTTAATGATAATATTTTTATTATTTCTATGGTTAATATATGTTAATTACCAATTATTTATATTCTTTTGGAAAAATATTTATGGATTTCATTATATGAAGGGTGGGACCTATATCTCCCTCCAATTCATTGGATAATTATTTATATGTCCTAAGTTAGAAATGGATGAAATTGAGAGTGAAACCATTTCAGTATTGGACATTGTCCACTACGATTGTCTTTTGATTTAACCATGAAAACTAATATAGTTTGTGGAGATAACCCATTATACTAATATTTCCTTATTAGTAATCATTCGAAACTATGGAAATCATTTATTATGTATATATGTTTACCACAATTCCACGTATTATTTTTATGTTATTATGTCATGATTTATACTCTAGGATCCCTTATGATTCATGTCTTATTAACTACTAATATTTATTCCATGACTATTGTATATTATTTTTGATATGTATCATATGATCTTTAAATGATGTTCTTATGTTATCATACCCTTATGTTCATGTTATGCTTATATATCTTCCTGGTATACCCTTACTGAGTATCGATGATCACACATTTTTATGTTTTCACCTATTATATAAAAAATGTAATTGGTATGATATTTAAAAAATGGTTCTCGGTATGAATAAATAGGCCTAATAATATGTAGATGAATTATGAACCATTTTTTTATGTTTCTATGTTTCTGAAGGAACTAAATTTATATGGTATTTGGGCGTATGTTTTTTTAATTTATGAAATATTCTAAAAATATGATATAATGTCTATTTATGTTCAGATTGGGTTGTTACAGTTGGCATCAGAAAAAATGGTTAGTTATCCTTTGGAAGCTAGGATGAGAAGACCATAGGGAGATACCTAAGGATAATTCTAAGTATAACCAAATATAATATAATTGTGTTAACAATCATGAATAACCGATGATTAAAGCTAAGATTTTATATATTGAATGTAATTAAACATGATTTTTTTTGTTTTAATAGTGTGATTAGTGTGGCTCACAATGATATTTTTGGGATTTACATGATGGTTGGAACTAGGAGGATTCATGTTAATGGTGAATTTGATGTAAAATGGAGTAATCTTACTCTTGAGAAGTCAAATGAAATGATATTTGGAAGGAGAAACCCTATTTTTTTCATAATAATAAATATAACAATATGATCCATAATATAAACCATGGTTGGTTTCCTAAGCAATCTAAAAGGAGAAATATGGAGTTCCATGGTGAACCCATAAGAATAGAAGTTCAATTTTCCTCATGTAAGTCATGTGGGATGAGGAATCAAGGATAATGTTTCAAAGGAACCAAAAGATGCTTTTGGTGTGTAAAATAAGTGCACAATGAATATAATTTCAAAGGAAATGGTTAGATTTACACAATGGTCGAGGATTATTATTTCCCGAAGGCATCATCCATTATAATTTTTTTTAAATGTGGAATGTATGGGCCTTATGAAAATCTATGACCTAAGGGGGAAGCTCATAAACAGAATCAACAAATGTTGTGTTAGTAATGGTTATATTATTGATGTTGAAGAAACAATTAAATACATATGTGATGAAACAAGTGTTATGGAATAAAAAAATCCTAATTAATTGTTTTGGAAGGTAGTGTAATAATTACATGTTTTTGTATTCGAATTATAGAATAATGTTTTATAGTTAAGTTTATGGTGTTATAGAATAATGAAACATCTATAAATTGTTCCATTTTACTTTTTCCTAAATTATTTGAAACTATATGTTGAATTTAATTGGTAACCAAGAAATGTTATTGAGATGGTAAGGTTATATTTCTGTAGAACACATTGTTAAGGTAAGGATAACCCATAATATGTGCATGATATTGGGATAATAATAGAATAAAAAGAGTTCTGATTCTGATAAAACAAACTAGTTAGTATTGATGAACTTGGAACATATGGAAAGGTGGTTTGTGATATAATGGATTGAGTTTATATAATTTTTTTGGTTTAAGGTATTAGGAAAGAGTGAAATTTTTTTAGCATGAATATTTTCATTCAGGTTTCATTGTAATTCATGTTATTACAATGTTTTAAGGGAATAAATGATAATTGTATTCACATGTTTTGTTTGTTAAAATTACAATCTAAAAAAAATTGTTTTCTGGATTAGATATAAGATGATTTTTTAAATTTAGTAAGCATATTTCGAATTTTCTTATTTTAATATTTTACATGGTATATAAGGGTAACAATTTATTTTTTGAACTTTTACATTTTAGAGATTAATGTTGTACATAACCATATAAAGATTTATGCATATTGTATAACCCATGAAAACTAATATATTATGATAACTAGAAAAATAAGGAATAAATTGACATTCCATTTTGGATCTTATAATTCACTAGTTCTTCATGCATTATAATTTCTACCTCATATATTGGGTTAAGAGATGAGGCGATAATTGATCAAGGAACAACTGATGGATGATATTGTGCATATAAAAGGAATGAAATCAAGTTTATATTATTGTCAAAATTCTTCATCATTATGAATTTTATCTTGAAAAAAACGTTTTCTCAGTACCATAATTTTCAATTAATCAAATGGTACCTTAGATCATCATAGATTTATCATTATATGATTGTTATCTTTATAATGACCATGATCTATATCACTCTCTATCAGAACCTGGTAGTTTGAATTCTCATCCATGTTCATGTTTTCACTTATCACTAATGTTATTAAAATATAAATCCTAGTTATGTAGTAATCTTATCATTTTATTTTCCTTCTTTTAATAGAAATTTCTACTAACCCTCTTTATGTTGTGGGTTTCCAAAAAATAAATTCTAAAACATTCACCTTTTATTTTTGAAGTGAAATTTCACATTACAAAGATATGATTTACATTTTCAATTCTAAATCATAATTTAATGGTAGATTCTAAAATGGATATACTAAAAAATCTCTCTCATGTTTTTCATGTGTTCCACATATCTCTTCTAATTATGTAAATACCTAATCATTCACATGTGCTAATCAAAGAGGTCGTACTACTGGATAAAAAACATTTTTATAATGATTATCTTCTATAAATCCATGATAATACAGATAATTTTCTATAAAACAAGACCACAATCTAGGTTATTATTTTTTGGAGAAACCACCACATTGAATAAGCTATGTGGTAACTTGGGTATTTGATTAGGTAGAAGTATTGTAACACCCTGACTTTTTATGGACCTTTCTTAAAATAAATTAACATTTAGATCTTGTAATGAACTTTTTAAAAGATTCATTTCACACTAAACCAACATGTCATATATTAAATGAAATTCTGACTTGTTGTATGTTATAGAAAAAATAGATTTGGAATACAACACAAGTAACACTGAGTTGGCGTATGACACACGCAACACTGAGTTGGCATACGACACACTCAACACTGGGTTAGTATGAAAAATCATCTTATTTTTTAAATATTATAATCATAAATTATCCAATAAAATTATTTATATGAATAATAATAATTACTTTTTAAATATTTTCTAAATTTTGTTTATGTAAATAAAACATATTGATAATGAATGATATGGTATCCTCTAAAGTCATTCTACGTCTACAAATATTGTTTTTAATGTACTTATAATAAAATAAATTTTAGAAACATTTATAAATTTATTTTTTAAAAATAAACATCATTTTTTAATATATAATTTCAAAATTATCTTATAGATAAATTTTAGGATTTTTCTAAGAAACCTCATTTTTTGATGAATAGTGAAAAATAAAGGCTTCTAATTCAAAACTGCTTTTTAATTCAGTTTATTGATAAGGATAAATTATATTTAAATTTGTTTTAAAAGTTAAATTTTATAATATTTTTATCAATTAATACAAATTTGGTCATT
This sequence comes from Viscum album, assembly GCA_963277665.1. NCBI lineage: Eukaryota > Viridiplantae > Streptophyta > Magnoliopsida > Santalales > Viscaceae > Viscum > Viscum album. The sequence goes on from OY728125.1 coordinate 932,428,949, forward strand.
ATAACCATTTCTACATTTAAATTGGACATAAAGACTTAGAAAACTTTTGATCATTTTTACTATAAAAACACGTAATGTCATCACGATAACGAGATTAATTGTAAATTATTTTCTTCCACTTATGGTATTATAAATAGAAAACCTATATTATAAATTTGTAATCATAATAATTTATAATTATCAATAACATCAACATGGTTTTTGAAAAAAAAAATATTAGCGAAGGTGATTAAAAATAATTATACTGGTTAAGAGAAAAAATAGGTTAATAATTTACTAAACCTTAAATATAAGACCAAAATAAATATTGAAACGTTTCAAAAAGCCATTTTAAGTATATATTTCAAACATTATATTTTATTTATTGAGTTTTTTTGTTTGGTATGACTTTTCTTAGATACGAACATGGGCACACCTAACTTGTTTCTAAAAATTCCAAGGGAGTCATATTTCTTCCTTATAAAAGGCCACCAACTCTACTCATTCCTCACACCTCTAAAACCATTTGTGTTAGGCCATGGTCCACCCAATTATCCTCTAAAAAATCATACCTTATAACTATAATCCTAAATTTCTATATAAACCCTATCAAGAAATCCTTTTAGCATAAACTAAAAGGTGTTGTCCGATTAAGACGTAACATCTTCTCTCAAGATCTTTTCCTTTATTTTCTTTATTCACCCCTCCACTTTATTTATTGAATTATTTTGTGTCAAAACAAATATCCTATATATACTAGGATGTTTTTATAAAAATATTTCTTCCTAAATTTACACACACTTCCATTTAATGTATATCAAACATAATGAATCTGTGTATGGAGAACTACTACCTCACGAAACGATGATTGTTCATTTTTCACTTACCACATATCATTTTAGGGCTTATGATGGAACCTCAGTTTATATATGTAATATATTGTATTTATTATGTCTTTAATATTATATATTCCTTTTACCACACATATCTCTTTAAATTCTATTTGGTGTTAATATGATAATCTCGTTTGTGGAACTGTGGACTACCTCCCACTCAACGGGATGTGATTCATTCACACACCACATGGAATGTATTAAGGATGGGTATACTGAACATATATGATATATTTGATATATAAATTATACTTTAATAATTATATATATATATACATATATATACATATGTTATTTACATACTTTCATTCAATAGGAAAATAAAGAACAAAACTACGTTCATGCATATGTACTACTTACCATGTCCACGAACTGTGTATTCCATTTTGAATCCTATATTACATATATTATTATAATATAAATATAATATAAATACCCTAATGTTTTACATTCTTTAATCCTAATATATTTATAATTACCAAAGATATAACAAATTAAGACACATGCGAAGAACCAAGCGAATATTACCTGAAATGAAACATTAAAATGGGATCATTAAAAAGTGGGTAATATAAAGTCATAATAAAATGAAATATGGTATTATGTATTATAATATACTTCTTAAAAATATTTATAATAAATTTATATTTATTATAAAATAATCATGTACATGTATGGAGAGATTCAAGACACAAGGTATGGTGGACTTTATCTCACTTTTAATATTTTTGAGATTCATGCTATGTTCACCACTATTTCCTATTGTGTGGTGTATTTAATGACCATTACTAAATTATATGTATCTTATTATTAGATTTATGTGTATTCAAATATCTATTCGAATACTTTTTTTCATAGGTTTTAGCTTTCAAATGTTACAAAATCGGTAAAACTGTTTTTTCACAATTTTCATTCATTAAGAATCCTATTTTATTACGCACATAAACACATTTTAAAAGGTGTATATACTTCAATTTTACATTTTATATAATGAATATTATTATTTTCATGATATTTTATTCTTAATTTCATTTCATTTTCTAACATGTATATTACTATCCCAAGATACCATGTTATAAGTGTATATAGAAAACATGTCATTATATTTTCAATATTTTTTATGTTTTTGCTTCCTTTGATGAAAGAGTATGATTCATATCTCAAGAATATTAATTAGTTTCATTTTAATATATTTATTAATGATATCCTCTATTTTTATTACCATTTTACAGTTATTGGTACATAAGATAATGTTTTTTATGTAAAATCGGACCGTCTCTCTATTCTGTCAGAGACCAATTTTATTCAAAAACCATGTTTTAAAAAATGATTTCAAATGATCCTTGAATATAATTTGTAAGGAAATGTTAATATAAATTTTATTAAATTTTTTCAAGTCAAACAATATAATTTTTCAAAGAAATATTCACAAAAAATATTTTAAAGGGTTTTATGTTATAAAAAAGAATTTTTATATGAAGAAAGGATATTTTCCACATGAAATATTTATAAAAGATCATTGAAAACAATTTCCCATATAATATAACATTCATTAGTGTTACTCATGCATTTGTGGGGAATTTATTCAATTTTTCCATACATATTATTTATGTGAATTGATTTTGTTTTTATGGAATGATGTTTGTGAAACCTATTTCTCTATAAAATGTAATATGACATTGAAACCTGTTTCTCTTCCCTGGTTATGTTTATGATGAAATAGTTATGAAACATATCTATTTACATAGGTTATGATATGTTTACATTTTTATGAAACCCATTTAAATTCATTGGTAATGATGGGATTATTTATGAACATGTGTCACATGTATGTATGATTTTATTAGGTGATAAGTGTGCCTATATGTTTTTAAAAAGGTTGGGGCCGAACCCTCAATTTATTATTTAAAGCAAATACCTCTTTTGAGAGGGTAGAGGGAGACCCAATACATATCCCAAAGGCCCAAGGCCAAGTGGCCTGAATAAAAGGCTTGAAAGCCCATTGTTTGGCCCAAAGGACCCTCTGTGAATAGTACTGCTACAGTAGCCTGCACAGCTACAACACCTGCTACAGTACCCACCGCCACTATAGTATCCTACAACAGTTCCCCCGCCGCTACAGCTCTGCCGCCGCTACAGTTCCACCGCTACAACAGTGTCTGCTACAGTGCCCCACTACAGTGCCCTGCTACAGTACTTGGAAATTCATCCCTGCCCGGATTTGAACCCGGGTCTTTTGGATGCAAGCAGGAGCATGTACCACTTGGTTACAGGCTCGTTGGCATGAGTGTGCCCTATATCTCCCTCAATGTAATTTGGTAATGTTTTATATATCATGAGATAAACTAATATGGTCTTGGGAGTGATCCTCGACTAATATTATATACATGGTAGTGAACCATCACTACTAAGTTGGTGTGAGGAGTGAAGTCACACTACTATGATGGTTGTGGGAGTTAACCATGACTACTATGATGGTATGGGGAGAGAACCCATACTACTTAGATGGTCTTGGAAGTAATGATTTAGCTATTATGGAAATCACTATATGATTATGTGTTTTCTAAAATTCTATGTCTTGCTCCTATGTTATTCTTCCATGGATTATATATTTTACTTCCTTTTTATTCATGTCTTAGGAACTGCCATGATTTATTCCATGATTCATGTATATGATATTCGAAATGAAGGGTATCATCTATTTTTTTATTATCACATTCTAATACCCTAATGCTTATGTTTATGCTTACATGTCTCCCTTATTTATCCTTACTAGGAACTTGAGATCATCCCTTTTTATGTTTCCTTCCCCAGGTTGTTAAAATATGTATTTTGTTTGATGTTTCTAAGATGGGTGATATTCAAGAAGAACCTAGTTGGTGATAATTTAGCTCACATATGTATCAGAATTTATGTTTCCATTTTTTCAAAGGTACTATACCAACTACGGTATTTGGGAATCTATTTATATAATGTTTATTTTTTCCACAAAACTAATGTATTGTTAATGTTTGAAAAGTGAGGGTTTCTATAGATGGTATCAGATAAAAGGTATAGTTGACCTTTGGAATATTGTAAGATAAAACCTTTGTGAGAACCCTCTGGACATCTCACAAGGATAAATCTAAGGATAAAGAAAAGTATTGGAAAATGTTCTATAATTTTGTTGAAATATAGAGTTAGTGGTTTGCTAAAAATAAATACATTTATAGATACTAAAATTGGAAGTGGATATGGAACAAATATACCTAGGGGTAACAACTCAGACAAGTTCTTCCGATCTTGACTTGGGGTAATTTGTTACATGTCCATGAGCCTTACTCCACACCTGGTTTGACACTCCCAGGGTATAGGCTATGGGAATTCACAAATTCTTTATAAACCATTATAAAGGATTTAAATATAAATAGCTATGAATAAACTAAGATAACAAAATAGGATAATAGATTAAGGATGCTTTCAAATTTTAGACATCCCAAAAGTGATTTTCATGATTATGTGGTTCTTCATTACGATAACTATTTATTACTCTATGATTTTGGTTTTAGTCAACGGATGAAACCAAAAGAACCATGTTAATTTACACTAGAAGAATAAAAAAATTATTATCATCATGTATAACTGAATTATAGGGGAGCTGGAATGAAAATAATAATTTTTATTGTCACACCGCATTCTCATGCAATGGATCATGGTGGTCTTTTAAATGAGAAAATAAGGGAACAACATTCTATTGATTCTTTCATGAGGAAACATCCACATTCATTCAAAGGGTCTCTAGATTCACTTGTTATTGAAAAATAGATTAGCACCAATTAAAATATATTTTCTTTTCTTCAGTGTTTGGTGCATGATAAATTCATTCTATCTATTTATAAATTAGAAAGTGAAGAATATCAGTGGTGAAATCTAATCAGAAATATGAAGTATCATGATGAAATTGATTTCATGGTTTTGGATAAGTTCAAGAACTTATTTTTCAATAAGTACATCACTAATTTTATTCACTAATATGGATAAATAGTTTCTTCAGTTGAATCAATGGTATGGTGAGTCTGTTGGCACCTATGAGGCCAATTTCATGAGACATGTGAGGTATGATTCAATAATTATCATCCAACATGAACGTAATGTGGATATGTTCTTTGGTGTATTAAGTAAAATTCTTATAAGGTTGTTAGATATAGGATACATTAGTAGATATGAAGAGACTGTTCATTGTTCAATCAATGTTGAAATAGATGTTGGAGTTACGTATCAATATCATTCTTCGAACAAGAAGAGGAATATGGATTTTAAAGGAAGACAAAAAAACAAGGATAAACAAAGATGAACATTTCTTTTACGATCTAAGTTTGGGAAGAATCATGGAAAATATTTACATAAGGGGTATAATAAATGTTTTATGTGTAGAAGTAATTCCATTCAAAAATGTATTTCTTATGTGATGGGATGGAGTCATCTAGAAATTCTAATCGGTAAAAGGCCACATAGAATGAACCTCCCACAATTTAGTACTGTAAGTGTATAGAGAATGGGAATTATTCTAACTATAACCCAAACCCCAAGGGTTGGAGATGATGATCGTCATTAGAAACATATTATGCTGAGAGTCAAGGGTAAATCTCATGCAATCTCTATATCTGATGAGGGGTGAGATAATGAAAACATGAAAGGCATACTTTTTATACTCTCTATAACTTCAAATTTCATATTTTATTCTTGATCTACCTACAATTTCATATCTAAATAATTTTATAATGGTGTTAATATTCCTATGAAACAATTATAGGTGTAATTAGCTATGAAAACCCCTAATGTTATGAAAATTTATTCTAAATTATAGTATTAATCTCTAGTTTATATTTGTGGGAATGTGCTTCCAATAAATATTTTTATTCTTCCTTTGGCCAAATTTGATTTCATCCTAGAAATGGATTGGATATTAATTCATAAATCCCACACAAATTTTCAAGGAAGGGAAGTTATATTTGATATTTCAGACCCTCCTATGATCTTCTATCTATGTGGAAATAAGAATGAACTTTCTATGGAGATTACATCAGGAGTATGGGGATTAACTCCAATTCAAAAGGGTGTTTATATCAAATGGTAGAGTAGAATATGGACATCAATGATATTCCAATTGTTCTTGATTTTGTGGTGTATTTCCAGAAGAGTTTCCTAGTATTCTAGCAAAACATGAATTTTGGTTCCAAATAGAACTAATAATGGTTCCACAAAAATTTAAAATAATTTTTATAGAATGACCCCGATTGAGTTACAAAATTTAAAAAAGAAAATCCAAGAAAACCCTGATAAGGTATTATTTCAGACACATGTGTCACCTTTGGGATCACTAATTATTTCTTGAAAAATAAATATGGATCAATGTGACTATAAGTTCATTATTAAGAGTTGATCATGATCACAATCAGGAATAAGTATCCACTTACCTATATTGATGAATTGTTTGATCAAATGTACATATCTCAATGCATTTAAAATATTGACCTTTGTTCTATATATCATCACCTGAGGTTCAAGAATGAGGATATATCCAAGACATATTTCCATATAAGGTATTGTCACTATGAATATATAGTGATGCCTTTTGGTCACACTATTTATTCTACTATATTCATGTACTTAATTAATAGAGTGTTAGAGCTTACATAGACTATATTATGGTAGTCGGTATAGATTATATCCTTATCAATTAAAAGAGAAAGGAAGAGCATTAATATCACTTGAGAATTGTTCTAAAGAGCCTAAGAAAAGAGAAGTTATATAAAAATTTAAAAATTATGATGTTTTGAGGAAAAAGGATTCATTTTTCAGTCACATAATCTCAATATATGATATATTAGTAGTTCTATCAAAGATCGAGGCTGTTGAAAGTTGTCCAATACTAACCACAGTGACTGAGATACATAGCTTTCTTGATTTAGTTTGATATTATTAATGGTCTGTAGATAATTTATCATGACTATCTAATCTACTGACTGAGTTAACATGGAATGGTATTAGCATCCTCTTGGTATATAAATATGGGGAAAATATTAAGGAATTAAAAATAAGTTTGTTCAGTGCACATGTACGTACATTACCCAATAGTGGAGAAGGTTTTTTAATTTACAGTGACGCATCCAAAAAGGGATTGGGATGTGTTCTTATAAAAATAACATGTTTATAGCCTTTGAATCATGAAAGTTGAAGAATCATGAGAAATATTACCCAACTCATGATTTGGAGTCATATGTTTATGTTTTTTTCATTAAATATATAGATGCATTATCGTTATGAGGAAAAGTGAGATATATATACGGATCATAAATGTCTGAAATATATATTCACATAGAAGGAGCCGAACATGTTCTAGAGAAGATTTTTAGAGATGATAATGTATTCTGACAACTCAATACATTAATACACTAAGAAATTAAACAAGATGGCATATTATTTTAGTGTATAAGATAATTCCATCTTATCTATGATGAGTATCACAAAAGATTCAATGTATCTATATTTTACAAGGATGGATCTTGAAATCCCAAAGAAATGGGAAAAATATTATCCCAATTAAATTATTCTTTTACCCACTATCCATGTAAGGATTAATGAGCCACGTAAGGAAGATTAAGAACAAAAAAAATATGTTTACCAATGTTCCAGATTTTGACCTTGACTAGGATGGAATGATACGGTTCAGGAACTATTCTAGGATTGAAGAAGGATATATTAATTAAGTTTCATAGTTCGTCATTCTCTATTCAACCTAGATGTAATAATATGTATAGGGAATTAAAAGAATACTTTTGGTGGGATGTAATGAAGATAGATATTGTGGAGATTGTATCTCGATTTTTGGTATGAAAACATGTTAAGGATAGAAGACAAAACTCTAAAAGGATTTTTCATCCACTACCCATACTAGAATAGAAATGGGAGAACATCACTATGGATTTTTTCATCAAACTACCCAAATACTTTAAAGGGATTAAGGCTATATGGTTGGTAGATGATCTCCTTACTATGTCATCAAACTTTATTGATATCAAAGAAGATTTTTCTTTTTAACATCTTTCCTTAATATACATTAATCAAGTGGTAAGTTTGAAAAGAGTATCACATTCTATTGTTTCATATCAAGATATAAGGTTTACTTCAATGTTATAGAGAAGTATTCGGAAGTCTCTGGATATATAATTGAGTTTTAGTACTGCTTCTCATCCGAAAAAATATGGCCAGTCTGAAAGGACAATTAAAACCTTATAGGATAAGATTAGATCATGTTCATAGTATTTCAATGGTTCTTGGGATCAACACCTTCATCCAATTGAGTTTTCATAAAATAATAGCTTTCACTCAAGAATTCAGATGGAACATTATGATTCCCATTGTTGGATGAAATTTAGGGCTCCAACATAAATGGATGAGGTTTGAGAGAGAAAGATATTAGGACCATAGATCACAAAAGAAATAGTCGATAAGGTTAGATTCATTCCACATAATTTCAAGGTAGCTCAAAGTTGGTAGAAAATATATATTCATAAACATTGGTGTGATATAGAATTTTATGTTTGTTAAAAGGTGTTTGTAGGAGTCTCATCCTCGATGAATGTTATGAGATTCAGGAAGAAAGGAAACTAATCATAGGTATGTCTACCCATTTGAGATTCCTGGTCGTATCGGTATAGAAGCATATGAATTGGAACTTCCTCAAAATATCTCTCAAGTCCATAATGTGTTCCATGTATCACCCTTGAGGAATACATACATGAAACGTCACATGTTTTGAACTTAGAGATCATACTACTAGAGTAGGATTTTTTTACGATGAGCAACCTAATAAAATGCCGGACTGATCAGAGAAATTTATACGAAACAAGAACACTGGTCTAGTCAATGTTTTTTTGGGATAAATCACCAGTTAGAGGAATCTACATGAGAACATGGGGATATAATGAATTATAATTATCCTCATTTTTTACCTGAGTGATGAATATGGAGGGATAAAATCATTTTAAGGGCGTATAATGTAAAACCCTGAGTTTTTTGTGGAACCGGTTTTCGAATAAATTAAAATTTTCATCATTTAAGGAATAAAGATAGAGATTACATTCACATTAAACCCAAATTTTGTACATTAAATGAAACACCAAATTGTGGTAAGTTACACACAACAACGAGTTGGTGTATGGTACATCCAAAACTGAGTTGGCGTATGATAGACGCAACACTGAGTTGGCTTATAATACCTGCAACACTGAGTTTCTAAAAATCATCATTTTATTTTTTATATAATATAATAATAATATAGCTATTAAAATTAGTTATATTAATTGTAATGAATACATTTAAAATATTTTCGATTATTTTTTTATATAAATAAAACATATTTATAGAGAAAGATATGATTTTTTGTAATGTACCTCTATGTATAAAAATACGTTTTTTAATGTACATATAATAAAAATAATTTTAGTAACATTTAGAAAATTATTTTGATAAAATAAACCACTTTTTTTAATTTATGATTTCAAAATATTCGTCGGGTGAAATTTTGGTATTTTTATGAGAAATGTCATTTTTTTGATGAATAGTGAAAAATATGGGGATTTAATTCAAAACTGCTTTTTAATTTAATATATTTATAAGGATCAAAATTAGATTAATTTGTTTCCAATGTATAATTTGATAATATATTTGTAAAATAATATTATTTTGTTAATTGGAACCATTTTCACAATGAAATTGGACATAATGACTTTGTAATCTTTTAATCCTTTTTTCTATAAAAACCTACATTGACATCCCAACAGCATGATTTATTTTAAATTAATTTTGGCAACATATTGGATTATATTTTTAAAATTTTATTCCATATTTTTAATCATCATAATTTATAATTTCCAATATGTTCATATTTGTTTTTTACAAAACAAATATTACTAAAGGTGATTAAAATTAATTACACTATTTAAGAGAAAAATTATGTTAATAAAGCACTAAACCTTATATAAAAATCCCAAAAAATGACCTAGAAACATGTTGAACACACATTAGTTCTCTAATTTCATTCCATAATCGTTAAATATTTCTGTTTGGATGGTTTTTAATGACATTTTTTAGGTAATAACATGTTCACACCTAACATGTTTCAAAAACTTCCATGTGAGTCCTTTTCCTTCCCTATAAATGCCACCACCTCTACACATTCCTCACACTTCTCAAACCTTTTATTTTTTTGGCAATTATCTTCCCAATTATCTTACCAAAAAAATTTCCTAAGACCAATGATCTTCACTTTTTTCATAAACCTTCTAAAGTAAGCCTTTTCGCATAAACCAAAAGGAGTTACTCGATTAAGAGATAACAACTTCTCTTAAGTTCTTTTATTTTATTCTATATTTACCCACTCTACTTTATTTATTACATTATTTTGTGACAAAAAAAGTATCAAACATATACTATGATTTTTTTCTAAAAAATATTTTGTCCTAAAGTTACACACACATCCTTTTAATGGATATCAACATGTTGTTTTTGTGTATGGCGAAATACTATCTAACAAAATGATGATCGTTCGTTTTTCATTTACCCCTATAATGGTGGAAATTACAATGAAAACTCTATTTATATATGTATTTAATTTTATTTAATATATATTAAAGCTTATTTATTTCCTTTACAATAGATATCTATTTACATTCAATTTGGTGTTAATATTATAATCTCGTTTTTGATGTTGGGACTACTGCACCCCCAAAGTGATGTGATTAATTCACACAACACATAGAAGGTATTTAATATGGTTATAGTGAACATATATAGTATATTTTATATATTAATTCTACTATAATAATTAAATATATATACCTAAATACATATATATATATCATTTACTTACTTTTATTCATTAGGATAATAATGACGGAAACAACGTTCATGTGTACGTTTGTCCTAACGTCTCCATAAACAGTGTAGTCCATTTCGTAATCCAATATTATTTAGATTATTATAATAAAAATATACCATATATACTGGATATTTATATAATTTTTTACATTCTATAGTCATGATATAAGTATAAGGACCTATGATATAATAAATAAAGAGACCTGCGATGAACAAAGTGAATTTTACCCGAAGTAAAAAGTTAACAAAAAATCATTAACAAGCAGGTAATATAAAGTCATAATAAAACAACATATGTTATTATTTATAATAATATTATTATTTATAATATTTATAATAATTTAATTTTTATTATATATGAAGCTTGTATGAGTACGGAGAGAGTCAAGACACAAGGAAAGGGGAATGTTATCAAACTTATAATTTCTGTGAGATTCATATTATGTTAACCACTCTTTTCTTTTGTGTGGTGTATGTACTTACTAGGATTTAATTATATATATATTATACATAAATTTATAGGTATTAATATATCCATTCTATAATCCTTTTTTCATGGGGCTTAACTTTCAATAGTTTACAAATCGATAAAACAGTTTTGTCACAATTTTCCTTCTTTAAGGATCTAGTTTTTCATGCACCTAAACTCTTCTTCGAGCTTATATAATTCCATTTTACATGTAATGTCATGAATATAATTATTTTCATCATATTTTATGCTTGATTTAATTTACTTTCATTACATGTAGAGTATGATCTCATGTTACCAAGTTATAAGAGTATATTCAGATAATCTCATCATTTTTTTTGAGATTTTATTATGTTTATTCTTCTATTGATGAAATATTATGATACCTCTCTCAAGAATATTAATGAGTTTAATTATCATCTATTTATTAATGATATCCTCTTTTTTTTGTACCATTTTCTACTTTTTGGTACTTAATATATTTTTTTTATGTAAAATATGACCATCTCTCCCATCGATCAGAAATCTATTGTATTCAAAAACCATCTTTCAAAAGATGATTTTAAAATATCTGTAAAGATAATTTCACAGGAAAAAGGATTATAAAAATGATTTATTTCCTTCAAAGATTAATTTATATTCTTTTAAAGTAATATTTAAGAAAAAAACTCAGTAGGTTTTATGTTATAAAAACATTCTTCAAAGAAGAATAGATATTTTCTTCCAAAAATGTTTTTAGAAGATATTTCTAAACTATTTAAAATAAAAGATAATGTCCATTGGTGTTACTCATTCATTTATGTGAAAACTAGTAAATGTTTCCATTCATATTCTTTCTTTGAATGTATTACATTTTTATAGCGTGATGTTTATGTAACTCATTTCTCTTTAATAGGTTATATGCTTTCAAAACAGGCTTAACATCCCAAGATATGGTTATGAAGAAATAATTATAAAACATTTCTATTTTATCATGTTATTATAGGTTTAATGTTTTTGATACCCATTTAATTTCATGGGTTATGATATTATTATTTATGATCTTGTGGAACATGTATTTATGATTTCATTATGTAATGAGTGGGACCTATATCTCCCTCTAATGCATTCGGTAAAGTTTTATTTGTCAAGAGATAATTTATGATGGTCATAAGAGTTATCCATGTCTATTATTATGGTCGTGGGAGTTAACTATGACTACTAAGAATGTATTAGTAGTTCAATAATGATAATATTATGTCCATGGGAGTGAACCATGACTAATATGATGGTATGGGGAGGTTGATAAATCATATCACAAAATATCAAATTCAAAAAATATATATAATGTTGTCCAAAAATAGATGAATGATTGGTCCCAAATTATAATTTTAAACACGAATTTTATTTAATATGATAAATGAAGTTCTATTAATGTAATGCACTAAAAACAATGTTTATAGACATTTTAACAATTAATATAAATATATTAACAATGAATATTAGCCACTTTTAGTGACTAATAGAAGGTAATACATACTACTAAGATGGTGTTGGAATCAATTACATGGCCATTATGGAAATCTTTATATGATTATTTTACATCCACAATTCCATGTCTTAATACTATGTTATTCAATCATGGATTATGTCCTTTACATACTTTTTATTTGTGTATTATTATCATCTATGATTTATTCCATGATTCATGTATATGATCTTCGATATGCAGGGAATTATCTTCTCTCTGCATGATCACATTCTCTTACCCTAATGATCATGTTTATGTTTAGATGTCTCCATTGTTTACCCTATTTAAAAATTGGAGCTTACCAATTTTTTTGTTTTCTTTACAATTTTTGAAGATATATATTATGTTTGATGTGTCTAAGAAGGGTGATTGTCAAAAAGAACCTAGTGGGATATAATGCCTCTCACATATGTATCAGAGTTTATGTTTTTATGTTTCAAGAGGCAGTATACCAACTATAGTCTTCAGGCGTCTGTTTGTATAATGTTTATGTTTTACAAAAAAATTATGTAATTTTAATGTCATAAAATCTTGGTTTTATATATATATCCCCATTTTTTCATATTATAATGATGAATTTCGAGTGATAAATTATTTTTATGTGTGGTAGAATGTGACACCCTGAATTGTTTTTAAAAAAATCAAAGAAATTTAATTTATTTGATGGATTAAAGATTGTTCAAATATATGATTGAATAAAATACAAAAAACTATTATGATTTCACTACCTGAAATGCTTGTATTATTTTTTTCTACATTCAATACAATTTTTAGATTATGTTACACATAGTGTTGAGTTCTTTAGATTTCTTGAGTTACATGCAAGACTGAGTTTTATTGAACAACAATATCGCAGTTATCATAATAGTTATCAATGAGAAATTGGAATTTTGTGAATGAATTATATTAACTGAATTATTAAATCAGTTCTAGGTATCATAATTAATTAAAAATTAAGATAAAAACCATTTGAAAACAAAGGATGTGTTTTTATAAAAACAAATATTTATTCCCAAAAAGGATATTTATGTTAATAAATTAAATTAATCACTATTATTGAATGATATTAAATGAAATTATATGTTGTATATGTAACTAAATGTTTTTAATTCATCCTAAATATTATATAGGCATAAAATAAGAAAAAACACTTTTTTAAGCATACAAAGATCTATTTTCTGAAAAGGCATTTGTTTGCTTTTAATGGAAGACATAATTTAAAACAGAATTTTTAAAATTTTATAAACTATATTTGAAAAAATAAATTTCTTTTTCTAACATATAATGTCAATCTTTTCTTGGGGTGATTTTTTTTCTAAAAAGATTCATCTTTTGATGAATACTGAAAATATTAAATTTTTATTCAAAATAGTCTTTTCATCGAAATAAATTATAATTTAAAATTATGAATTAAATTTGTTTTAAAAAAAATAGATCAATTTTATATCCATTAATCCAATTTAATTCATTAAATAAATTTTATATTTAATTTAGATATGATTATGTTGTAAAATTTTCAACATTCTCACTTTAAAAATCCATATCCATGCCTCATCTACAAGAATATTGCTAAATTAATTTTAGCCAATTAAGTGTCTTTGAATTTTTCAAAACTGGATTCTATATTTGGAATCATAAGGTATAAATTTCGTAAATATTTCACATTTTAGTTTTTGAGAATATGAATAGTAAACACAGTAATTTTATTACCACGTTTAAAGGTAAATCATGTAATTAAGGGTAAAAATTATATTATAAATATTATAAAATTACCCTAACAATTTCCCAAATTTTATTGATGAATTTAATTATACCCTTAACAAATTAGGATCTAAATTAAATTATTTAATGGACACATGTCCATTAAAATGACTTATATATTATTAAAATCAAAGAGAGTGACAAAATGTCACACTTTTACTTTTAATACGTATAATATTTTTAAGATGGGGTTAAATTCAATATTTGATTGACAGTAAATATTAGTATGATATATAAAATATTTACATACATCATGGATGTTTATTTTAATTTTTATTGAATAACTAATTATCATAAATAATTACACATTGATGATGCAGTAATTATTCATTTAGTGAATAAATAATTAAATGATAGTAGAAATATTAAAATAAATTTAATATGAATTAATTAAGGTAATAAATGAATTTAATAGGTTAATACAACATTTTAGTTTTGTATTAAATGATTTTTTTGAATTTATCTTTCTTTATTGTGTTTCTTAAATTCAACGAAATAAATAGTTACAAAATTGACACTAATGATATATTATAAAAAATTATTTTAATAAATTATATCAAAATAAAAAAATATTAAATATTGAAAAAGGTGGTGTGATATGGTCAAAAATATTATACATTGGCCATTTATGGTACAATTGACACTTTATAAGAAAAACCAAAATCCTCATAATATTGAAAATTTTGTTAGTGTGGTTAAAATTAAAATAAGTTAACATTGTGTTAATAAAAATGATATTGTTTAAAATAACACCAAAACATGGATAAAATATATTCTATGGTGATATTAAAAACTTATAATATCTTATAATTGAATAAGTATCCATTTGGTGGTATTTGGATTGAAAATGAATTTATTATAATTTAATCTTTTCATAAATTCTAACAGTTCTCTTTCCCTATATTATAAAACGGAACCTCTCGTTATCATTTATTCACAATAAAAAACCTATTTTTCTAAAACCAACATATCCAAATATCCAAAAAATGTCCTTCATTAATCCTAGTATGATTCCATTGTAAATGAATATAATCAAGGATGTCCTTTGTTGAAAACTAAAAGATGATACGCGAAGAAGTTGTAACATTCATCAACAAACATTTTGGTTTTATTTATTCCTTTAACCACATAAATATTTTTATATAATATTCATATAAAATAACATTTATCTTAATGATAATAATTTTGGGTTACATTAATGTTATGACCTATTCTCACACACACTTCCTTCAAATGGGATACGCAATCATCGTTCGTCGGTACAGAGGACTACCACCTCGCTAACTGATATCATTCGTTCTAATATTACTACATCTAAAAATAGGTAATGATGATTGAAATACAATATTTTTTTGATATATATTATATTTATGATTTATTTATACTTATTTAATTATTATATAACACATAACATCATGCTTTTATTTTTATGTGAATACGATAACTTTGTTTGTGGATGTATGACTATTTCCTCCTCAAAGAGATGTGATTCATTCACACATTCAAATTAAGGTATTAAGGATGGTTTTAGTAAAAATAAATTATAAATATGACATAAAAATTATTATTTAATGATAATAACTCATATACTTCATTTTCGTTTAATATGATAATAAAATTAAAACAATGTTCATACATATGTACGACCTATTGTCTCCATGAATGGTGTGTTTTATATTCCTCCTCCAATATTTACGAATCACTGTAACAAGAAATATTTTGAATATATATTAGATATTTTTATCAGGTTTATCATTCTTGATATAATGAAATCATGATCTATGTAAGATGAACAAGAACAAAAAGTGCAAACATGTATGAAAAAAGTAGTAACATTAACATGGAAATGTCAGTAAATTACAAATATAATGTCATAATTAAATCATATATTGTATTATATATGTATGAATACTATTATATGGTATATTTAAAAGAAATTTATATTTAATATACATGATTTTTGAATGTATATGAATGAATTCAAGACATAAGGTAAAGGGATATATGGTCTCACTTTTATTTCGGTGAGAATTATGCCATATTCACCACTGTTTTAATTTGTGTGGTGTATATAATTATCATTAATTTAATATTTATTAATTATTCTTAAATTTATTGGAATATACTTATCCATTCTCTGATATTTCATTCATGGGGTATATGGTTCAAATGCTTCTAATTTGGTAAGGTACTTTTGTCTCAATCTTCTTTCTTTGAGAAACATGTTATGTTATGCACCAATATTCTTCTAAGAGATTTATATACAAAAATTAGACATTTTTTGTCATGAATATCATTATTTTAATGAAATTATAAGCTTCGTTTAATGTTATTCTCTCTGTGGTTGAAATTTTGTGTTCCTCCAAACAAGTTTTTTCTAAAAATCATTTAGATATGTTTTAAATGAAATTCTATGCATTTTTTAGGAAAATGGATTTCAATGATGTTTAATTTTTTTTTCGAGGATTCCTTTATAATTTATCAAGGTTATTTTCGATATAAATAAATTGATTAATTTTTTAATATTTAAAAATCAATTTTCAAATCGGAATGTATATTTTCCTCATAAATTATTTTAAATGATCATTCAAAACTATTTTCAGTTTAAGATGACATTATTTTATGGTTTTTATGATTTATGGGGGTTATGATTCAAATATACCATAATTATTCATTATATAGTTATTTACAATTAATGTGTAATTATTAATGTTCTTATGGAACCAATATGTATGGTTTTCATTATTTGTCTGGTGGGGCCTATATCTTGCTCTAATGCTTTGGATAATGATTTATATCTCTTGATATAGATATGTCTGAAATGGGGAGTGAACCCAATTTATTAATGTATTTTTTCCATTAATATGGCCTTGGTAGTGAACCTTTGTTATTAAGATGGTGTTTGTAGTGAACCCATTCAACATATATTTCCATAGAAGTAATCCATGACTACTACTGGAATAATTTTATACATTTATGTGTCTTCCACAATTCAATGTATTATTTATATGTTATGCATTCATGTTTTATGTTATTAAATACCTTATGATTAATTTTTGTTTCCAATGGAAATATTTTTTTCCTTGATAAAGAGAATGTTCCGATGGAAAATGAATTGTATATCCATTTTATTCGAGGAAGTTGAATAATTTAGTAAATTATGTCAGTTTCATCATTTTTTGTTTCCCCCTAGAAATATGTTTTCCTCAAGAAATGGAATGTTCTGATGCAGGTTGATCAGTACATCCCTTTTATTGAAGGAAATTCCAAAAAAAATTTATTCTCTTTAGGTTCACTATATTTGTTTTTTTTTTTACAGAGAAGTGACTTCATTGGGGAAATTGATTCTACCAAATGGTTTCAAATTGGTTTTTTTGTGGAACTGAAAACACTCAATGGTTTTGTATCTATAGGGACCTATTCTCCAAAGGAAAGCACTCGTTCGAGATTTTGGATCACTACTCTTTAGAAATACCGTTAGTAGAGAAGATGGGAGGTCGGGATCATCACACCCTTTTGGGGAGAATTATTTCCTACTCTGGGAATCTCTTATATATTTAAGATATGTTCATGAATAATTTATTAATTCCAATGTATTATGTGCGTAATCCCACTATTAGAAATCAATTATTTTCATGTATGTAATTCATATTCATATTAGTGTATTCAAGGTTCTTCACCAAGGATGATATATGTATGTATTGAAGGTTCTCATTTTATAGTATCCTATTATATACAACGTATATATTATTCGGTTGTTATTATGATGAATATAGTTTTCTAGACACACAGTGGGGATCTCTAGATTTTATGGTCATCTAGGTTGATGAATTTTACTCTACAATTTATCATCATCCCAGGGGATTGAAGTTGTTATGGTTTTGGGATATAACCCATAAATGGGATTCCTATGTATCCTTCAGAAATCAATCAGAACACATGTAGTTCGATGTCACATAATGGGAAACATATTACCATTTAATTTAAGTGATAAGGACCCAAATGTAAAGTTTAATGTCATTTGTTTGGGACGACTAGGTGGAAGATGCCTATTAAATGTTTTCTTTGGGACTTATACCTATATAGACCAAGGAACATGGATGGTATATGAGCTTCCATGTTTAATTAGACCCCACTGAGGATATGGACATGATAGAATAGGGTTGATTTTGGGTTTTTCATTTAATCCTTATGGAGGCTTTATACATATCACATTTTGATGGTAATCGAATCCCACATAATTAGTTAGTGATGTACCATTCCTTTGGAGTCCATAAAAGGCATGTCTTGCAAGGGATTATAAAAAATTGATTTTATAGGTTGGGTATTGTTCCTGAGAAGGATATCCCTTGTGAAGGGATCGTGATGGATGTTTTATCTCATGGTGATTTGGTTTTTTAAACTATGGTTTACTCTTAAAAGGATACCCATACTAAGGGGATTATGACAAGGGAATATTACAAAGGAGTATTCCCATTGAGATCAAGCCCTAAGTGGGATTCTTATGTATCCTGGTTAGAAAGAATTAGAGTTCTCACAGTATAATCCTTCTGGTGGATTTTGTAGGTGTTGTGATCATCATTAACCTCTAATCCCATATGAGTCATGATTTGTATAAAAAACAATAGGATGTGAATGATTCAACAAACCACCCACTTTCCTTCCTATAGTGATGGAAGAGTCTGGGGCTATTCTGAAATAGGATAGGGCTATGGCGGAAGAGGTTGGGGCTATGAAACATCCCTCTCTTCACATTAAATTTGATGAGAGTCCATAGTAAGTAAAGAATAATAGTTAATGATATAGAGAGAATAAATACTACAACCTGCTACGTTAGAGGCTATGGGATTACATTGGGATGGTTTCCCTAAAATTGGTTCCATAGGGAAAGGATGATATCATTCCATGTGGATGGGAAAATCAATTGTCATCCATACCCTAGTTACTGGGAACTAGAGGCTCTTGGTATTAGTTATTAAAAGTGGTGGACCAAGTCGTATCCCAAAAATCCAAGACTGGGAACTACACAACATTTTCCCTATTGTAGGGGAGCACGTAATAGTAAAAATTCAAATCTACAGACACCTTACCCTCTGGAAGTACATGTGTGGGAAACCACTAACCATAGAATTACAAATACAAATGGGAGATGAACTAATGTGCCTTTTTATATGGTTTTTTTAAATTAGGAGGTCATGGTGGTGGTTTTGACATGGCCCTTTTAAGGAAAGAGAGCCAATTATGGAGTAGTTCTACCATAAATGGATTTGAAGTAGGCTTCATGAAAGGCTCAAGTAGGATAAAAGGTGAGGTGAACTAGATGATTACACCTGGAATATAATTTTCTCAAGCCTTTAAGGATATTCACAGATTTTCCTAGAAATAAGTATTTCATGTTTCAGTTTTAGGATGGTTGGTCTTCCTAGTATTATTATATTAAGGGGTTGGGATAATAATTCATGCAAGTGTGGTCTTTTAAAATAAATTGACTTAAGTCTCTCTATCCCCCTTTAATTCCCTCACTGTTTTGGTATGAAACTACCATAGAGGATTCAATGGACATGAGATAAGTACTAAGGAGATCAATGTATCAATCAACCTTCACTACCATCACTGACCCCTATGAAAAATGAAGAGTCACAATATTAACTTTTCAAGACTAGTTTATGAAATTTTGGGCCGTGATGCATTGAAATCTAGTTTTATCCTTATTCTGACATAATCATGTATTTCTACTTAAACTCAACATTGGGATTCTAATTGAGGTTCACATATTCATTTTTGTGATGAAGTGTGTGAAACACATTTCATGGTGCCTAAAATATTATTATAATCATCCAGTATTTTTTCCATGGCTATTGTATATGATTTTGACATGCATGGTATGATCTTTAATGGATTTTTGTATGTTCTCATACCCTTAAATTAATTTTAATATTACATATTTTATTTGTTTACAATTACTCATCATCTAAGCTCACCCTTTATTGGGATTACATTCGCTAGGATACGAAGAAATTTATTAGGTATGATAAAAATAGTTCCTGTAAAGAAGAATTTGGTGGGTGAAGATGTAGATGTATTATGATCTATTTTTTATGTTTCCTTGTTTCCATATTTATATGTTTCTATGTTTCCAAAGGTGCTAAAATAATATGGACTTTTGTTATGTGTTTTTTTAATGTTTCTAATATTCCCCAAATATGATTTAATGTATATGTACTTTATTCTTGGTCATTATAATCAACCTGGAAATATATTAACATAATGTAACCCTTTCATGACATTAATTCATTCAGTAGGAATATTCTACAAAAACACATACAAAAAAACACCCTTTTCAACCTATACTAACAAGGACATCCTCTTAATCCTTTTTCACATTTATAACTGGAATCTATTAATTCAAAAAAATACATCCCTGAACATTAGTTCATTTTGACCAGAATATTTTCTTCAACAATGAAAGTCCTAAAATACTCCTAAAAATAGATGGAAATGAAAATTGAGATAATAACTACCTGAGAAAAGGTAATGGGTTTTCACAACATCCCCACCATAAGAATTTATGAATCTAGAAATTAATGGGGTAGAATGGTGTCTAAAAAGTTATGAGGTCACTACTCCCTACTCAATGACTTAAACTCCCTTATCTTGTGAGAAATATATCCATGTCTCCATAATAATATAACAAATGTAACTGACATCCCCTGTATGAGTTTTAACTGAGAATCAACGGTATATTCTCATTTCAATGTAATATAATCATCTTCCTAAAACTGAATCTCTTCCAAAATAAAAACATGATAAGGATTGGTATTTTATTTTTTAGGATGAGAAATGTTGAAAACATCCAGAATATCCTTCAACTAAACTAAAAATTCAAATCGATAAGCAACATCACAAGACACATAGTGACCTTAAATGGTCAAACATATCTACGATCCAACGTCCCCTATTTTTCAAGAAGACTATAATAATCAACCCCGGTATCATGATTGATAATCCAATCCATCTTGATGATGACATCATAATAGATCCAGATCAATAATAGAAAAATATCATACTAGTTATGTATCAACTATTGATATAAAAAAACAAAATACACTGAAAACCTTAGAATTTCATCTTTCCAAGAGCTAACACTAACCCAATAACAAAGGAAATGAGTTATACTAATTTTTAAGAATATCAAAAAATAGAATGATGTAGATGGACAGGAGGCATCTGTATAAAATAATTAAGTTGCTACTGATGTCGAAATAAAAATGGTACCTCTATGAATCGACGGTATTGTATCTACCTCTTCTAGAAATCATCAATTGTTAAAAGGTACTTCCATCTTGAGGCCTATGTCTAGATCCCTATAGACGATGAAGAATCTAACTATGATATAATAGCATTTAGAATTTAATATTATTAACCATAATTAGATATAGAGATAACCTAACAGAAATATTATAAATGATCATACCATCAAGAATTGGCACACATCTTTGTAGGTATCAAACAAGAACATTGAGTGTTCCCACCTTTTCCATAGTGATAAAAAGGTAGGGGTGAACTTCGATCTAATATAGAAGGAAAATAAGGGGTTTATTACTAAGAACCAAACCCACAACTCTTTCAATGATCAGGCAACTTCCTCTGACTCCCTGGGGCACCACTAGAGCTACCAATGGGTGCAAGATAAACGAGAAAATAACCAACCTTCTCTTTTATATAAATATCTACCATAATTAACGTATCTATTTTCTTCCCATAGGTATTCTTATTCCTCATAAAAACTAGTGATATGATATCATATCATAATACATGGATGTACTTATATGCATTCAGTTGGTGATTTTTTTCTACCGCAAGAGGAAAGAGAACCAACTTCATGAACTTTTTGAGGTAAGATGACACCAAACAATCTCCCTGTTGAAAGGATAAGAACTCCAGATAGTTCACCATTATTAGTAAATCCATAAAAACTACTAAAATAAGTGTGTCTTGAATCCCTTCAATTACAACCCCAAAAGTCTATCATCCTATACCATGGAATCCCTCTACTAGTTATGAGGATCCTCATGTCTAAATGCCATAGACTTTACCTTGATATTCTTAAGAGTATCTATGAATTGGAAGATCTAATTAAAATTTTCTAGCCATCCCTCCAACTCTTATGTTTTACTCATACCTATAAAAGATAGTGGGTTATCATGTATGAATTATTCAAATTGATCTGATTCTCCAATTATACAGGTTTGAACCTTAACAACAACATTCTAGAATTATGGTTCATTTTTATCAACAATAAACACTATTCACATGATACCGTTTATAAAATTATTATCCAGAGGTGGATTCCCATGAGGATCATCCAATGCACTCTACATTGGACCTTATGGAGGAAAACTTGGAGGTGTACCGGTGCAAACCAAAATAGAAGAAACAATACGAAAAAGGATAACCTCAATTAAAACTAGAAAACCACAAGAAAAACTGATATTAAAATCAATAACTCAAAACATTAGACACACATCCCAACAACCCTTGGTTATTTGAGGCTTGTAAGGGAAGCAACTGGATAGAAACTCACCACAACCTGACCCTCATGTCCCAACAATCAAATCTCTTGTATACCAAATTCTCAAAACTAAGCATGACCTGCTCTATGATTCTATACTATAAGGATCCCTACCCCGATAAATTATAAAACTTGTACTCGACCTGGACTATTACAACCCCAAAGGTTGTTCTCGATCCCCATAGGGTGGAGAATAGAACTCAAGAATTATCATCAACTAAAGGGATTTATTTCACAAAACCTAATGTAAACAAATGACACACAAATATATACATGATGGAAAAAAGCAGAGGGAGAGTATAACAAGAAATATATTTCATATAAAAAATGAAATAATAGAAGGAATGTAACTCAAAGGAAGATAAAAAATATTCAAGGTACAATTCAAAAAGAAAAGTGAAACTAAAAATAAAATTACTACTTCATGTGATAGCATGGGAAAATCCCACCATCTCATTGCTAAATTCCTAGAAAAAGTTTATAGAAACCTAACAACCTCACTACAACACCTTTCATTTACCTGCATCGAAAGACATAACAAGGTATATGTAATTGAGAAGGAGTATGTATGGTGTGAGATAAAAATTGTTAGTAGGATACCGCCTAGTTGTTCCATATGAAGAATCTAAAAAGAAATATAAAAAAATTTAACCTTATCGAAAATAATTAATTATCATCAATTAAATAGTTTTTATAAAAAAATAATGGTAAATAAATCCCCATTTATCCACATTTCTGATGAATACAATTAAAATAGTTTCGAATAATATCAGATATATGAAGAAATAAAATGTTGTATCACATGTCATATAATTTAAAAATAAGTACAAACAAAATCATAGGAAACATCATTCCAAGGATCACAATAGGTCAGGATTTCTCGGAAACTCATACCAAAACATAGAATATCACATGCATAATGTTACTAGATATATGAATCGAATATAAAGAGTAGAAAAACACCCAATTAAGTGAACCGCCATAAATTTCTAAAACGTACCTATACTAATGTTCCAAGGGAGTAAAGGAACACCCCATTAGTAAACCTCCTAAAAATATCAACAGATGAGGTGTATTGTTACACCTTCCACCAAGAACCAATAGTTTTTCATGTGAAAATTTTTTCAAAGCATTTCCCCAATACCATGGTTTTAAAATCATTTCATAAATCCATTTCCCAATTCATTGAGAATTCCTTTTCTTTTACAAAATATAGAAAACCCAACTTTTCTATAAAGAATAAATTTCCAAACACACAATTTTATCATTATAGTTCCTTTGTAAAATAAATTATTATATTAAACCCAAATAGTTCATCCAACATAAGCTAAATATGGAACCACCTACCTCAAATTTGGTTCGCACAAGTAGACAATAGTGCCCACAAAAACTAAATATGTCAAAAAAAATGGTGGATATAGAATCAACCATAACATGATCAATTTACTTCAATAAGAAGAAAATTTTGTAGAGAATATAACACAACATGTTGCTCAAAAAACATTCACACCACACCACCACCAACACAAATTTGAGCCAATAGAGGAATATCACACAAAAGATCTTTAAAAGATCAATATAATCAACACCACAAGACCAACTGAACATAAAAGATAGCTTAGTGGAACTGTTTAATCCAATGGTAATGAATATGTAGAAATATAAATTACATGGATAGATGTAGCGCAACCCCATTGAATATCAATCATCGAACGAAATGATCCAGAAGTTGAAGAGGTCCCTAAAATTCAACAGGTGTTCTCCTAAGTTAGTTGAGATAGGTCTTCATTAAAAAGAAAAATAAATCATTTATGAGATGCCTAGGAATATATAGACCAAGAACTTTTCATGATGTGAATCCCAAGTTGTACTGTGTGAAATTCTATAAATCTACGTACTTTAAAAAATGAATTGTCTTGTTTAAAAAAATTGATTAATATATTCACAACATGAATCAGTCTCCTAATTTGTGAAAATTTCATTCTCTGAACTAGTTCAATACATTAGCCTAGAAATATATAAACATAATTTAACATTTTTAATACTTGAAATCATTCATCAGGTAAATTCCACAAAAAAACCATAGATAAGGGCCACATGGTCAACCCAGACCACAGTGGACATTATCTTATTTCTGTTTTAAAATATATAATAAAAATACAATAATTCCAAAAAACCTACATCAAAAAACATTATTTCATTTCCCAAGAATACTGTATCTATAATCAGAAGCTCCAAAATTCACCAAAAAAAGGGAAATAAATAGTGAAATGGGAAATACCTAAAATAAGGTTATGGGATATAAAATTTATCTCTATTAAAATCAATCAATTAATTTTTTTATGAATTTGGACCCTAAGGAATATTATTATTATCAATTTATACTGGTATCTTATGGTACTAAATAAGGGTAACTGATAATTTTGGTAAAAATGTGCTACCACATTTATCTACCCTCTAAGTCTTCTCTCTACCTATGCATATATATGGATCATATGCATCAATATAAAGAGGATCCTCATATTAATATGTATATGGTCCTCCTCAGATGTATATGTATGGTCCTCTTTAAAAGTTTATGGTCAATTAGATGTATTATCTACTATTATCCAAAAAATCATAGTAACCAATAGTTAGTACAAAAATAAAAAAAACCAACTATTTCAATTAAAATTAAATAAAAAATTAAAATGATCAAAAAAATAAACTCTAAATGAAAAAGCTTTTTAATCATATTTTTCAATGTAGTTAAATGAAATTGTAACGACATTAATGATAGATTAAATTATATAAATGAAGGAAATCAAATATAACTGTAATATAAAACATTGAACATAAAATTTCAAATGATAAAAAAATTTAATAAACAACTCTTTATCACATTAGTAAGATTATCTCTAATGTAAGGTACAAATATGGAGTAGAGGTACTCTAAAAAATGCAGTGTGTATAGTAAAAAGCTCCAACTTATTACAATTTGTTTATTAAAATATGTAGAATATTTTTTGAATATACGGTTTTATAAATATTTTAAAACTTATAAAATAATATTTAATATTTTACATAAAATAAACAAATGAAAATGTTATTTAATGGTAAAAATAAGTTAACTAAGGGTATTATAAACCAAAAAAACCTAATTTAATGAAAAAATATTAACTAATTAGTTATAGTAGTGTGTTAATAAAAACCTAAATCTAATTTTTAAAACATCTTATGAAATTATAAAAAAGTAACGAACAAATAAATTTGTGTTACATGTAATATTAGAGAATTTATAAAGTATTATTTTCCAAAATTTCTTCATCATGATCATTCTGTATGGAGAAAACCATGACTATAACTTGTCCATCAGTATTCTCTATTAATATTTCAATGAAAGTAGGGATATCACATAAATATTCATCTTCATCAAGTTTTTCATCAGCATCATGCTATTTTTTATTTATAAACTAATTGACCAATGCATATCGTATGGATCAATAACACATAAGTTTTCTTCTTATATTTAGTTTATAAAAGGATTGGTTATGTATTCCAAACTATTTAAATTAAATAGTTTCATCAAAATGCATTATTTACGACATTAATGTTACTGATAACCCATTTACATTTAAACATTGAAACTCTAAATTTAATGTAATCGACCTTCATTATTTTCTCAATGACTCAATAATATCCACTTATTGTGGATATTGGGGTTTTTTCTTCCGCACTCAAATAATGCATTACTTATATGAACATTGATACACTATTACTCTTAACCACACATCTTTTATAGTAGTTTTTCTTAGGAAATTTATAGCCATTAATTTCATACCTAGACCATGTTAACAATTTCATGATTGGACCTCCTATTTACCATATTAATGTTTATAATAGATCTAATCTGTCATTAATAGTTTCTTTAAACCATGGAATCGAATTTATGCTCATTCAAAACCCACATATAACTCTTCTCTGTATAAAATTTCTTTAATACATTAATATGGAATATTTTTTGTGGATGATCATCAAATATTTTATTCAAGATGTATAAATGTATCATATTTTTGTGTCCACATGTGAATGGTTTTATATTCGATCCACATGTCCCCTTCCCCTTATAATTAACCCGTTCGTGGTGAGATGTATGAAAATAGATGTGCTCTAGAGTATCGAGAAGCATTTAAAATGTAACACCTGGATGTTTTAATGAAATTTTTTCTCTAAATAATTTTTAATCAATGGATTTAATTGAATTAAATCATGAGATTAAACGAACATTAATATGACCTTAATATAAAATGACCATTATATCATAGCCATTAGGTTAGGGAGAATAAATATAACTAACTTATGAAAATGTATAAAAACATAAATCAATTATATATTTGTATATTTATGTGAATTACTATTAGTAAATGAAATTAATCAAATATATAATTTATATAACTAACAATATATTTTTTATATTCATACAATGGATATTTTTGTCATATAATATGAATAAAACCTATTTGATGTATAAAAAAATATATTTTTCAAAAGGGCAATTTTCTACCTTTTAATGGAAGAACAACTTTTAAATTATCATTTTGACACATTAATAATTATT
The DNA here is from genome assembly GCA_963277665.1 of Viscum album. NCBI lineage: Eukaryota > Viridiplantae > Streptophyta > Magnoliopsida > Santalales > Viscaceae > Viscum > Viscum album. Next base: position 932,456,651 of record OY728125.1, read on the forward strand.
ATATGATATCATAAAATTTTTATTTTTTATTTGAATATAAAAATTTACTTTGGATGAAATTTTAATATTTTCTCATAACTTTAAAATTTTGATTAATAGTATAAATAAACTATATTTAAATTTAAAACAAATTTTCATCAAAATAATTTATATGTATAAATTATTTAATTGAATGTTTTTAAACTATAAATTTAATTTATTTTTATAATTAAATATAATGTATCTCGTTAGAATTTATTTTACATTGAATTTAGATGTAAAAACATTTCTATCTTTTGTATTTTTTTAACTTTTAAAACTCATTACCTCTTTCTGATAATGGGAATAATTTTAAATTATTTACTGAAACTTCCATTTTATATTTTTAAAAATGGATTTCATATTTGTAACAATTATGTCCAAATTATGTAAATATATTTTTTGTAATTATTAATAATAACATCATAAATGTTTATTAATATGGTAAAATGGTAAACCAAGTCATTATGGGTAAGAATAATATTACAAAATTATCATGACAATTGTATTAATATAATTGGATGTGTATTTTAGACGTAAATAATACTTGGGTAAAAAAAATTATCAATTTTAATCCACATGGATGAGATTAGAACATTTATTTTATTTTTATAAAAAAACGTTAAATATGACTCCCTCAAATTTTAACAAATAAATCATTTTTTACATGAGGTTATAAAAAACTTAGTTATAAATACTAATTTTAAAGATAAAATATTATTCATTATCATGTTAGCATATTTTTAATTTTTGGGGAATAAATAATTACCCTAATATCTTATACATTAATAATGTAAAAATTATTTAATTGATGAAGAATAAATAATATAGTTTTTAATAAAATAATAATACAGATTAGAAATATTAAACAATTGAAAAAATATTATTGGTCGACTATATCTCGACCAAAATCATCCAATGTTCATGTTATTGACCATTTGGATCTTTATAGAAGGGATTATGACACTTATATTATTTTATTTAATGTGATGTTAAAGTTGTCACCATCATAATATAATAAGTATAACATTTTATATATTGGATTTTCCAAAAATGTAAATTTGACTACAAGTTTTATTCTAAATTCTATGAGATTTATATTTATCAAAGAGTTTTATTTTTAATTTTTATTCATCAAATATTCATATAAAATTATTAAACGGAGTTATTGTAGAAATTATTTTATTAAGATAAATATCAAATAAATGTTATTAAAAATGATAAAAGAAAAATTATATGTTAAAATTAATATTTATAATTAATTTTATACATGAAATGAACTCTTAGGATTATAATAAAATAGTTTTTTAGAAGTTATATTTTTATATTATATTTTTAAAAATAAATAAATTGAATAGTGTCAACATTGATACTATTAATTTTTTATCAAAATAATGTTTTATTAAATTTTTCAAAAATCATAAACAATTTCAGAAAATATATAATAATAATGATACGGTGTAAAATTATCAATAAAGTTATTCATGTCCTATTTTACATCAAATATGTAAATATTTTACACTTTTAATATTTAATTATTTGTTGCCCTTGTAAAAAAAATGAATAACTAAGTGTTAATTAAAAATATAATGTTAAAATTGATATAAATACTTGTCAAATGATTATTGTTTGATGATATTACAATCAAATATAATATCATATTCTAAATTGAAAAATTTTGGAGATTTTTTGTTAGGTTTTTATTTTATTATAAACTATTAATTGTGAAGATTCAAAAAGTGCCCCTCACTTCAATTATAAAAGGCCACATCCTACCTCACCTGATCACTTCACCTTGAGCTTTCAACCTCACTCATACCATGACATTTTCCGTTTTCAACTTCCATAGTTACATTCTATAGGTTCTTGTGTTCTTCAAAGACAAACTCTAGTGGTGTGTGAGTAGATTCAGAGGAAGCGCATCGAAGAAGAGGTAATCTCATCTACCCATTCTTTCAAACCTCTTTATTCTTTTACAGCCTCTTTATAATTTTCTTCATTATAAAGTAATTTCTCAAATATCACTTATATACTGATATTTTATTATAATTATTGAAAACCCATATTCTACCTTATATCCATCTAATGAAAAATGAAATCACCACGTTTGTGTACTTACAACTTACTGGCTCCACAATGCGGGGTAATAAATTATTCATCAACACCTTACATGGATTGGTATAATGAAAGAAATAATGACTATATATTATTATTACAAAATTATATTAATTCTTGAATATTATACACCATCCAATTCAATACAATTCATTAAATATAGAAATGATATAATCGATTGCACATATGTATGGCATATCATATCTACGATGCGATGTGATTCATTCTATGATCTTCATTAAAGATTGATTATATAAATATAAAGAATGAATAAATATGGTATATCTTATGTTAATATCATTTTTTAAGGATATAACTATTACCTAATAAGGAAAACCAAAATTTATTCAACAGAACATGCAAAAGAACACAAAGTTGTTCATATCTGAATAATGAATAACAATAAAATGTTATTAACAAACATATGATAATATGATCATATAATATATCATCAAAATTAAAATGATTCTGAAATAATTAAATGAAATTATTTATATCATCATATAAGCGGTTTGGATACATACAAAGGAAATCGAACCTAAGGTTAGAGATAATTCCACAATTGACGAGATTGTTTATTCGTAAGTATTTACTAAGCTATTTTATCATTGACATCAATGTTTCCGAAATATGTAATATAATATATATTATTATAAAATTTTTTAAATAACATTTTACCCATTGGTGAATTTTTATTAAATGGTATGAAAGGAATATTTTTTCATTATTCAATACGTGGAACTTTTTGACATTTCCGGCAATAGTATGAGGATAATGTTTGTTAACTTATACGACTTGATCATATTTTTTACTTATTCATAAATCCTTGTTTACATGAATATTCCTCTATACTATTTCAATTTTAATTTCAAATAAATTCATTTCTATTAAAACTTTGTGGAATTTTGAGAAGAGATAACATTTTGAAGAAGAAAGTATATTTTCCTCAAAAATTAATATCAAGTGTTTTATCAAAATTATTTTCCATCCTAGATGAAAATTATTTAACTAGGGTTATTTTTATATCTATATTATTACTATTACTTGATTATGTTTATAAGAGAAATATTTTTTATAAAATACATTTATTTTATATGGATTATGATGGAATGATATTTAAGAAACCAATTTTTTCCTTGGGTTATGCTATGATGAATGATTTATGTTTTTTGTAGAACATGTAAGAATTGTTTCATTATGAGATGTGTGGGAAATATATATCTGTCCCATAAATTGGGTTATATCTCATGAGGTAGAAATGGCTAAAATGGAAAGTGAATCTGTTTCCATAATATAGGGAGGGAACAAGGAGTGAACTCAGTTCCGTAATGGACTGTGTGAACTATTTTGGTCTTGGTAATGGTCCTTGACTAATATGAAATTATTTTCTTTTATTATGTGTTTGACACAAAATTTTATGTCTTATGTTATGAGTTTTGTGATTACGTTGAACTTTTAGGATTTATCTCCTGACAAAATATCACGGACTTTTATATAGAGGATAATATTTTCAAATGTAATATTTTTTTCTATGATTATGATATGATTGATATTATCCTGTTTATCCTTTACGAGCATTTAATCTCACCATTTCATATTTTTTATTTCCCCAAGTCAGGAAAAAGTGTATTGTGTAATATATGTCAAAAAGGAATCTAGTTATGATCAAATAAGCAGAAGACCGTGTAGATTTTATGAACCTTTTGTTTATGTTTCCGAGTTTATAAAAGACCCTATACTTATACAACCCTATCATGTATGTACTATTTTTTGTAATGAATTGTCACGACTTGTCCTCGGGGCCCGTGTCGTGACTACCCCAAGCCCGCCTTCCATAGGCCAAGGGCTGGTGACTAGCACTAAGGCGTAATTTCCGATAAAAAGGGAAGGCATTGCCTTTGTAATGTAAACAAACACCATAGAGCAAGCAAGCAGAAGTAAACACAAAGAAAAAACTAGGTACAACAGTAAGTGGGCCAGAATACAAACCCAAACTGAAAGTAAAGTACAACTGGAAAGGGAAAACAACAACTGAGAGTAAAGCTGCAGCCTCGAGCTGTCCACTGGAAGTCCCACCTGAAGGGTGGGTACAGATAGCCTCCACAGCTCCTCAGGTCAAGTCTTCCGCTCCGTGTACGTCCCGCCCAATGGTCCACCTCCAGGTACCGACCTACTCCTCGTGCCTCAACCACGATCAGTGATGTCCATCGTCTACAACCAACACAACGTAGTGCGGGCATAGCCCGTGCAGGGGTGAGTATAAGCTACTCAGTAGGGACCCCAAGACCCCTGAAGGTCTCCCATAATCCACAAAGGATAATCCATAAAAGAAAGATACAATCAAAGTAACATCCGACTCTACATAGGTATATGCCCATGCATATACCTAAGTCATCAATTCCAGTTCCCTCCAACCTCCGAGCCCAATTTCGATCACATCCACATAGGAAATCACAACCCGATCCACACAGGAAAGCATAACGTAATCCACATAGGAAAGCAAGTCAAGATTCATCCCACACCGGTATACTTCTTCGTATGATGATAGAGATGATCAGATATAGCCACTGATTCATCTAAGTTTTCGGACCCACAAAAGATCGTTAGGTACTAACCCCTGCAATGACCCACAAAGGATCTGACCCACACAGGATCGATAGATAACTAACCCCCGTAATGACCCACAAAGGATCTGACCCACACAGGATCGATAGGTAACTAAACCCCGCAATGACCCACACAGGATTTGTAGGCGCTGGGCCACACAAGACCGCTAAGCGCTGACCCACACAGGATCTGACCCACACAGGATCGGTAGCACTGATCCACGTAGGATCACTGAGTGCTATAGTCGTCACCACCGAATCCACGGAGGATTTCTGCACAGTCATCATCGTCGTCACAGTCGTAGCCAGCTCTAGGGTTCCCGCACACAGCAAGCTCATTTCGCAGGGTACGCTCCACGAGCTGAGGGTCTGATACATCAACTAACACAAAGTCTGGAGTTGATGTATCCAAAAGTTCTGTATCGTCAACAGGAACTCAACGTCACAGACGGCGCATCAATCGGACGCCCGGTCTGACAGTTATTGGCTTTTTCGTCCCAGGGGCCCGGTTTGTTTTTAAGTCAAAACCAACCCGACCGTACTCCACCTGCATCTGAAACTCGAGCAGAGTAATCCAAAAGGTCTGTCTCGCTAAGAAGAATCCATTAAAGTCGACGACACGTCAATCGGACGTCTGGAGCTCATGTTATAAGTGTTTCCGCTCCGAGGGCCCGGTTGGTTTCGTGTACGAACCTACCCAGCCAAACGTAATTTCTTTGAAACCCTGACTGTAATATGCCGAAAAGACCGTCTCAATCCAAGGATTTCATCGCAGCTGACGGTGCGTCGATCGGAGGTCCGCAGCCCAAGTTATGGGCAGAAGACCGAAAGAGGTTCGGTACAAGGGTGTTCGGGCCCAGTCCGACCCGGCCCGATACCCCCAGGGTCGGCCCGAACCGGGTCCGGGTCCGGCCCGCTTGGGCGCGGCCCGGCGCGCTGGCACTGGCCGGGTGGCCAAGTGGCCGGCTCGGTCGTTAAGGTCGGCTCGGCCGTTACGGCCGAGCTAAGAGGGGGGGCGCGTTGCCCCCCCCCCCCCCCCCCGCGTTGAGATCCTGCGGCCCCCATGTGGGAGGCCGCACCTGCTGGCCGCCCGGGGGTTACGAACCCCTGGTTTTCCCCTGACCGTCCGGCCCGCTCTGGTCGGCCGGCTGCTGCCGCCACGGGACCGGCAAGGGTCGGTCCCTCTCTTCCGACACCGGCGGCCGGGCGGCCGGTCCCCCTGCTCCGCTGCGGCCCGGAACCGGCCGTGGCCTTGGTCCGTCCGACGCGGCGCGACGGCGCCGCGCCCCTCCACCGCGGCCCCACTCCGGCCGGGGTGCTTTTGTGGTTCTCCAGCGCGGTGTGACGGCGCCGTGTATTTGGTTCGTCTTCAACGGCGCGGCGCGACAGCGCCGCGTCTTTGGTTCGTCTTCAACGGCGCTGCGCTTCTCCCCCTATCCTTAATTATTCCCTTGCGGTGCTTCAGAACTGCGTTGCCTTTCTCATGTCGAAACAATATCAAACAACCAAAAAGGTAGAGGAGGGTCGTCCATGTTCGTGCGGTCTGACCCCCTCTCGTTATTGCGGTAACATGCGGCTCCAATAGAAAAGAAGAAAGGCAACGGGATAATTCACGAACAACATTTAAAATACATCCCTACCTCGTCGAATTCGATGAGTGATGATTCATCGTGGAAATAACCATCGCGGAAGAAGGCATCGCGGAGGGAGGAAAGTTGTGGAAGAAGGAATGTTGCGGAAGAAGCGTCGCATCGTCGATCTCCGAGGATCCGGCGTTCTTCGCTTTCTTCGTTGAAGAAGAAGGCTTATCTCCAAATCCTCTCCACGCAACAAGTTCCAACCCAAATAAAATAAGAGTTGTCTTATTTTATTAACGCACAAGCCAACATTTGAATTTCAAAAAGAAACGAAACGAACAATTAAATGAGGGGTTTAAAACCACCCAATTAATGAGGCGTTTAATATCCATATTAAACACAAGAGTTGACTTCATTTAAAAAGGTTGGTGTTGGTGCGTTACTTAGAAGAAAAGAAAGGGTGGGCTCGTGTGGGCCCCACCTCACAAATATCCTACCAAGTGGGTAGGATATTGTGGGTCCCACATCATCCACTTAACTTATGTTAAGCAAAATAAAATAAAAATCGGTTGTTCCACTTTTATTTTATGTCTTAACTTAACCCCAAATATTAAAAACCACACTCTAGCAAAGGCAACTCCAGAAAAGATGTTTCTAAGAAAATACCGGTGTTGCGATTCCAGCGGTGCCCTCAAAATTTGATTCCGAGAACCGGTTCAAAATTTAGAAAAACCCGCTCGTTCGTTCACTGAACGTACCCGAGCTAATCTTCGGAAAAAGATTCTGGGCACACCGAGCCTCGGAATCGGGTGCTGTCAGAAACTGCGTTCTTGTAAAATTCCCAAAAAAATTAAGAAAAAAATTTCCTTGAATTTTTCAGGTCTTTACGTCACTCCCACCTCAGGGCTTTACGTCCCCATAAAGATACATCATAAACTATGGAAACAAATTTGGGTACTGAGCACGCATCTGAGCCTCCCGCTCCCAAGTGCTCTCTTGGAGGTTGTCGTGCTGCCATCTGATGCGCACTAGAGGAATCAACCGTCCACATAGGACTCGCTCCTGACGATCCTCAATCTCCACCGGGACCTCCGCAAAAGTCTCCCCATCATCAACGTCCAGCTCCCCATGGTCAATGATATGCGTCGGGTCGTGCACATATCTCCTCAGCTGGGATAAGTGGAAGACGTCGTGCACCCGGTGAAACTGAGGTGGTAGAGCCAGGTGATAGGTCACCTCGCCAATCCTGCTGAGGACATGGAAAGGTCCGATGAAGCGTGGAGATAACTTGCCGCCTCGGCCAATTCTCCATAATCCACGTCGAGGTGAGACCCGCAAGAAGACGTGGTCTCCATCCTCGAACACTAGTGGTCTCCGCCTCCTGCCATCATAAGACTTCTGCCGGCTCTGAGTTGTCATCATCCGCTCCTGGATGACCTGGACCTTATCTATCATGGCTGGGACCATCTCCGGTCCCACAAGTGCTGACTCTCCAGGGTCTGTCCAGTATAGAGTAGATCTGCAAGGTTAGTCGTACAACGCCTCGTATGGTGCCATCCCGATGGTGGAGTGGTAGTTGTTGTTGTAAGAGAACTCCACCAAGGGTAGGTGGTCCTCCCATCTGCGACCAAAGTCGAGGACACATGCGTGGAACATGTCCTCAAGAGTCTGAATGGTCCTCTTCGTTTGACCATCTGTCTAGGGGTGAAAGGCGGTGCTCAGACATAGCTGCATCCCGAACGCCGCCTGCAACCCTTTCCAAATCCAGGAAGTAAAGCGAGCATCTCGATCGGAAACGATGGAAGATGGCACACCGTGAATCCGTACAATCTCTTTAACGTAGATACATCCCAAGATCTCCACTGAGCCCTGGTCTCTGATGGGTAAGAAGTGAGCCGACATGGTGAGTCGATCGACAATCACCCAAATAGAGTTGTGACCTCTGGAAGTGCGTGGAAGTCCAGTCACGAAGCCCATAGATATGTCGTCCCACTTCCACTCCGGGACCTCCAAGGGTTGTACCAAGCCTGCTGGTACCTGGTGCTCTGCCTTCACTTACTGGCAGGTGAGGCATTGAGAAACGAACTCTGCCACAGCCTTCTTCATTCCTGGCCACCAGTGTTGTCGTCTGAGATCCTGGTACATCTTAGCTACGCCAGGATGTACCGCCAAAGGAGAAGTGTGAAACTCTCTTATCACCTCCTCCTGTAAAGCAACTGGTACCAAGGTACGTCCTCTGAAAAGGATGTCGTGCTCTCATCCTACAGAGAAACCATCAGGTGCCTGTCCTGAGGATATCTGCGCACGCCGCGTCTCACAGTCAGCGTCCCCACGTTGTGCCTCTCTGACCATTTGTAGTAGTGGAGGAGTGACTGTGAGTGACTGAAGGTAGGCTGCTCCATCTCTATCAAAGAAGGATATTTACAAAGCGGCTAGCTGCTCTGTCATCTCCCCAAGTAGTTGAATTCTTGTCCTCCTGCTGAGAGCAACAGCTACCACTTTCCCCTTTCCAGGAGTATAGAGTATCTCAAAGTCATAGTCCTGGAAGAACTCGAGCCATCGCCGCTGTCTCGGGTTCAGGTCCTTCTGCGAGAAGATGTACCTGAGTCTCTGGTGGTCCGAATAGACTGTAAAGCGCTCAACCATCAGATAGTGTCGCCATGTCTTCAGTGCGAAGACCACTACGGCTAAATCCAGGTCATGGGTAGCATAGTTCTTCTCATGCGGCCTCAACTGATGTGATCCATAGGCGATCATTGCCCGCTCCTGAATCAGGACACACCCGAGTCCGGTCCCTGATGCATCGCAGTAGACTACGTACCATACTCCCTCCTCCGGCAACCTAAAGATAGGTGCACTGGTCAATCTCTGTCTCAGCTTCTGGAAGCTCTGCTGACATCTGTCTGACCACACAAAGGGTTTCCCCTTCTTCGTCAACGATGAGAGTGGTGCCGCAACTCTGTAGAAGTCTGGCACAAATCTCTGGTAGTATCCAGATAGTCCCAAGAAACTCCGCACCTCTGTCACGCTCCTGGGTGGCTCCCAAGCTAGCACTGCCTCGATCTTCGCAGGATCCACCGCAACTCCCGCCTCAGAGATGATGTGTCCCAAGAAGTGGACCTCACGTATCCAGAACTGACACTTCGAGATCTTACCATAAAGATGGTTCTCTCAGAGTGTGTCCAATACAACCCGCAAGTGGTAGGCGTGCTCCTCCTCAGTCGCCGAGTATATCAAAATGTCGTCGATGAAGACCGCGACAAATCGATCGAGGTATGGCTGAAATATCTTGTTCATGAGGCCCATAAACACTACTGGAGAATTGGTTGTGCCGAATGGCATAACCAAGAACTCATAGTGGCCATACCGATATATGAAGGTCGTCTTCTGCACGTCCTCGTCCCGAACTCTGAGCTGATGATAGCCTGACCTGAGGTCTATCTTTGAGAACCACCATGCTCCCTTGAGCTGATCGAAGAAGTCATCAATCCTCGGTAGTGGATACTTCTTCCTCACTGTCACTTGGGTCAGGCGACGATAGTCGACACAAAGTCGCAAGCTCCCGTCTGCCTTCTTGGCGAACAATATTGGGGAAGCCTTGGGTAAAACACTGGGTCGGATGAATCCCTTGCCCTGCAAGTCCTCCAACTATACCCGTATCTCTCGAAGCTCAGCGGGGGACATCTGATACGCTAGAGTGGATATCGGGGCTGTCCTGGGGTACATGTCAATATAAAAGTCTACCAATCTGCGAGGAGGTAGTCCTAGAACATCGTCGGGGAAAACGTCCGCATACTGATCCACCACAGCAGGAAAACCAGGACTCCGCACATCAACTGCTCCTAGGATGAGGCTATCCAACTGATGCGTGATGGGCTGTCCTCTCCTCTGCAGGAGTCTGTCCTGTGCTGCGAAGGCTCCCTTCTCTCCAGTGAAGGTGAACTTGCTCCCGTCAGTGCTTACACATCGCACCGGGCGCCTAATAAATTCAATCTGAGCATGGACTATAGATAACCAATACATGCCCACGATGACGTCGTAAGGCCTCGACGGCGCTACAAGAAGATCCCAGCAGAAGCTCTCGCCTACTAGAGTAATCTCACACTTCCGGCACCAGTGCGTAATCGTTGAGTCTGCTCTCATTGGAGTCTCTAGCCATAAGGATCGAGCCAACGACTCTGTCAGAATCTCCGAGCTCCGAACAAGGGTACCGGCTATGAAAGAATGACTCGCTCTTGTGTCTATAAGAACTGCATCAAGGGTAGAATAGACATCGATAGTACCTCGAATCATCTCGGGCGCGCCGTGGTCGTAGGCCTCCGCTGCCTGGAGCTGTGCCTGTCTCTGCCCGCCAGCTCCCGGTGGTCGGGGTGGACCTCCTGGTGGTGGTGGTGGTAGAGCCTTAAAGCGTCGCCCACACCTGCTGCTCAGCCAGCTCCTCTTCCATGTCCGCCTGCTCCCTGCGGACCGCCACAGTCGACCATCTGCCTCTGCCTGGGTGGCCCCTCAACCATCTGCTGCTCCTCAGCATGGCGGGTCGGGCAGTCAAGAGCCTTGTGGCCCTGCCCGCCGCATGCGTAGCACTGTCTGCCTCTCGAATGACTGGCTCCACGCTGTGTTCCCCACACAGCTGAGCCAGTGTCCTAAGGTCGTCTGCCTGAGGGTCTGGTCTGCCTGGACCAATGAGTCATCCTTCGGCTGCCTACTGCAGAAGACTCTACTATGTGCCGCCCTGCGGTAGGTCTCGCTGCTGATGTAGGCTCAAAAAGGAATCTCTCGATCAGAAGGGCTCGCTCCAGTACCCCTTCATGTGTCGGAATGATGAGGGAGATCAGCGATGCCCTGATCTCCTGCCTCAATACCTGCTCGAAGTTTCGGGCCCAGAAGAATGGGTCTTGTACCATGTCTGTCGAGTAGTGCGAGAGATCGGTAAATCTCGCCAAGTACTGGGTGACCGTTAAGATGCCTTGTCGCAGCTGAAGAATCTCCTGGATGCGCACCACACGGAGGGTGGCTGGGACGAACTCCGAGTGGAAGAGGCTCTCAAAGTCCGTCCAGAGGAGAGATGCCTCATCGTGCACCTGGAGCATAAAGCTCCACCATCTGCCTGCTGCCGCGTGCAGGAGGCTCGCTGCGAGGATCACCATGAGGTCTGCTGGTGTCCTTACTAACCTGAAAACCCGTACAACTGCCTCCAGCCAATCCTCGGCGGCCTGAGGGTCCATCTCGCCACGGAACCTGGGCGGTCTCTAGCGCTGAAACTGATGCAGTTCACTAAGGCGACGTGCATCGTCAGCGGCTGGGGCTGGTAGCATCGGTGGCTCGGCGGGTAGCGGTACCGCCTGTGCCTCTGCTGTCAAAGGGCCCTGTACCGAGGCCTCATCGCTCGGTGGGCCGTAATCACGCACAACTCTTGAAACCCTAGCTGGATGCCGTCGTGGGCCCATCCTGAAAAGAAACAGGTGCGCCATGGTCAAACAGTATACCTGGTGATCTGACACAAAGTAACCACAAAGAAAACTTGTAACACACATGCAAAAAATGTTTCCATGCATTAAGTCAGAAATCAGAAGTCAGGGTCCAGGTGTACGGATACGTTGGTTGCCGCACCAACACTGGACTCCCTGGACTGATAACCACACTCAATACTCTTAACACTATTGCTTCACATAGAAAAAGATCAGAGTCCTGAGTTCTGTGGTAGAACCGAACTCCTCTGATACCAATTTGTCATGACTCGTCCTCAGGGCCCGTGCCGTGACTACCCCAAGCCCGCCTTCCATAGGACGGGGGCTGGTGACTAGCACCAAGGCGTAATTCCCGATAAAAAGGGAAGGCATTGCCTTTGTAATGTAAACAAACACCACAGAGCAAGCAAGCAGAAGTAAACACTAAGTAAAAAATGGGTACAATAGTAAGTGCGGAAAAAATAAGTGGGCCAGAATACAAACCCAAACTGAAAGTAAAGTACAACTGGAAAGGGAAAACAGCAACTGAAAGTAAAGCTGCAGCCTCGAGCCGTCCACCGGAAGTCCCAACTGAAGGGTGGGTACAGATAGCCTCCACAGCTCCTCAGGTCCAGCCGTCCGCTCCGTGTACGTCCCGCCCAATGGTCCACCTCCAGGTACCGACCTGCTCCTTGTGCCTCAACCACGATCAGCGATGTCCGTCGTCTGCAACCAACACAACGTAGTAAGGGCATAGCCCATGCAGGGGTGAGTATAACCTACATAGTAGGGACCCCGAGACCCCCGAAGGTCTCCCAGAATCCACAAAGGATAATCCACAAAGGAATGTTACAATCACAAAGTAACATCTGACTCTACTTAGGTATATTCCAATACATATACCTAAGTCATCAATTCTAGTTCGCTCCAACCTCCGAGATCAAGTTCGATCACATCCACACAGGAAATCACAACCTGATCCACACAGGAAATCATAACGTAATCCACATCAGAAAGCAAGTCAAGATTCAGCTCACACAGGTATACTTCTTCGTATGACGATAGAGCTGATCAGATATAGCCACTGATTCATCTAAGTCGTCGGACCCACAAAGGACTGATAGATAATAACCCCCGCAATGACCCACAAAGGATCTGACCCACACAGGATCGATAGATAACTAACCCCCGCAATGACCCACAAAGGATCTGACCCACACAGGATCGATAGGTAACTAACCCCTGCAATGACCCACACAGGATCGGACCCACACATGATATGTAGGCGCTGGTGCACACAGGACCGCCGAGCGCTGACCCACATAGGATCTGCCCACACAGGATCAGTAGCACTGATCCATGTAGGATCGCTGAGTGCTGTAGTCATCGTCGCCGAATCCACGGAGGATTTCTACACAGTCATCATCGTCGTCGCAGTCGCAGCCAGCTCTAGGGTTCCCGCACACAGCAAACTCATTTCGGAGGGCCCGCTCCACGAGCCGAGGGGCTGATACATCAACTGACACAAAGTCCGGAGTTGATGTATCCAAAAGTCTTGTATCGTCTACAGGAACTCAACGTCATAGATGGCGCTTCAATCGGACGCCCGGTATGAGAGATATTGGCTTTTTCGTCCCAGGGGCCTGGTTGGTTTTTATGTCAAAACCAACCCGACCGTACTCCACCTACATCCAAACCTCAAGAGGAGTAAGCCAAAAGGTCCTTCTCACTAAGAAGAATCCATCAAAGTCGACGGCACGTCAATCGGACGTCCGGAGCTCAACTTGTAAGTGTTTCCGTTCCAAGGGCCCGGTTGGTTTCGTGTACGAAACAACCCGGCCGAACTCAAAGTTCTCCGAAACCCTGAGTGTAATATACCGAAAACACCATCTCAATCCAAGGATCGCATCGTAGCTGACGGTGCGTCGATCGGAGGTCCGCAACCCAAGTTATGTGCAGAAGACCGAAAGAGGTTCGGAACTAGGGGGTTCGGGCCCGGTCCGACCCGGCCCGATACCCCCAGGGTCGGCCCGAACCGGGTCGACCTAAACCCGGTTCGGGTCCAACACGCTTGGGCGTGGCCCGTCCCAGTGGCTCGGCCCGGCGCGCTGGTGCTGGCCGGGTGGCCAGGCGGCCGGCTCGGCCGTTACGGCCGAGCGAAGAGGGGGGGGGGGGGCGCTGCCCCCCCCCCCCCGGGTTGAGAACCCGTGGCCACCATGTGGGGGGCCGCACCTACTGGCCGACTAGGGGTTACAAACCCCCGGTTTTCCCATGACCGGCTGGCCCGCTCTGGCCGGCAGGCTTCTGCCTCCACGGGACCGGCAAGGGCCGGTCCCTCTGTTCCAATGCCGGCGGCCCGGAACCGGCCGCCGGTCCCCCTGCTCGGCCGCGGCCCGGAACCGGCCGTGGACTTGGTCCGTCCAGCGCGGCGCGACAGCGCCACGCCCCTCTGCCATGGCCCCGCTCCGTCCAGGGTGCTTTTGTGGTTTTCTGGCGCGACGGCGCTGCGCTTCTCCCCCTTTCCTTAATAATTCCCACGCGGTGCTTCGGCACCGCGTTGCCTTGCTCATGCCGCAACAATATCAAACAACCAAAAAGGGAGAGGAGGGTCGGCCATGTTCGTGCGGTGCGACCCCCTCTCGTTATTGCGGTAACAGGTGGCTCCAATAGAAAAGAAGAAAGGCAATGGAAGAATTCGTGAACAACAATTAAAATAAATCCCAACCTCATCGAATTCTATGAGCGAGGATTCTTCGTGGAAATAACCGTTGCGGAAGAAGGCGTCGCGAAGGGAGGAACGTTGCAGAAGAAGGAACGTTGTGGAAGAAGCATCCCGTCGTCGATCTCCAAGGATCCGGCATTCTTCGCGTTCTTCGTGTTCTTTTCATTCTTCGTCGAAGAAGAAGTCTTTTCTCCAAATCCTCTCCACTCAACATGTTCCAACCCAAAGAAAATTAGAGTTGTCTTTTTTTACTAACGCACAAGACAACGTTTGAATTTCAAAAAGAAACGAAACGAACAATTCAATGAGGAGTTTAAAACTGCTCAATTAATGAGGCGTTTAATATCCATATTAAACGCAACAGTTGACTTCATTTAAAAAGGGGGGTGCGGGTGCGTTACTTAGAAGAAAAGAAATGGTGGGGCTTGTGTGGGCCCCACCCCACAAATATCCTACCAAGGGGGTAGGATATTGTGGGTCCCACATCATCCACTTAACATAAGTTAAGCAAAATAAAATAAAAATCGGTTTTCCACTTTTATTTTATTTCTTAACTTAACCCCAAAAATTAAAAACCACACTCGAGCAAACACAACTCCGAAAAAGATGTTTCTAAGAAAATACTGGCGCTGCGATTCCATCGGTGCCCTCGGAATTTGATTCCGAGAACTGGTTCAAAAGTTAGAAAAACCCACTCGTTCGTTCACAGAATGTACCCGAGCTAAACTTCAGAAATAGATTCTGGGCACACCGGGCCTCGGAATCAGGTGCCGTGAAAAATTGCGTTCTTGTAAAATTCCCACGAAAATTAAGAAAAAAAATTCCTTGAATTTTTTGGGTCTTTACATGAATATTCTTAAATTTTAATGTAATATAAATTTATGTAATGTATTGGTTTTTATAGTTGGTATCAGAGGAAAGGTATAGTTATCCTTTGGAAATTAGGATAAGAAAACCCATTTAAAAACATAAATGATGTGTCGAATAATAAGTTAGAATATTAATGTTTTATAAATGATCCTGAATAACATAGGATAAAAAATATTGTTCCCTAAATTAAAATTTTATTCTTGATTATGTGGGTTTCCCATTATGATTAGTGTTTCTCACACTATTAGTCTTGCTCTTATTCAATGGGTGGAACCCAATGGAACTGTGTTAATGATGAATGTGGAGGGGTAGTGCAATGACTATCCTCCTAAGTAGCCAAATGTTATGGGATTTGGAATGAAAAATATTATAGCTATGATCACACAAATTTCTTAAGATATGAATCATGCAGGACTTCCAAAGGAGTAAATGAAGAAAAAAAATTGTCGAGTCCTTCTTGAGGCAGCAACCACCTTCTTTCAGTAGATCTTATTATCCATTTTTGGCTGAAAAAAGGATCAGTAACACTAAATAGATATTTTTAGTTCTCTAATTTTCATAACATGATAAAGTCATATTAGAAGTCTATCATTAGAAAGGTGAAACTAATAAATGGTGTAATATTATCAAAAAAACAAGTCAAAGAGATCATATTGAGTCCATGGAATATCATGAGTTCAAGAACTTATTTTTCAATAAGTACATTCCTTGTATTCGTCAAAAAAAGATGGAGAAGGAGTTCCTTGAACATAAAAAAATGGATGTTGAATCTGATGGTACCTATGAAGAAAATTTTTAAATACTTTCAATATACTATTCTTGAATTTTTATCCATCTTGAGAGTGAAATAGATAAATTCTTTAGTGGCTTCAATCCAAGTCCCTGAAGGGAATTTTCCATTAGGGACTTTAATAGCTTTGAGGAAATCATTTGATGTTCCCTCAAGGTTGAGATGGAGATTGGAGTAAATCATGTGTCCTATGGGTTTTATAAGAAGAGAAAACTTGAATTCAAGTGGAAATATAAAGACCACACTAAAAATAATATGATTTTTAGGTTATGATAAATGCGTGGGAAAAAACATGGATAAATTTTCCTTAAGGAGACTAGTAAATGTTTTAAGAGTGGAAAAGAATATCATTTGGTATTTTAATGCTAAAGTGATGGAAAAATGTCTAATTTTTTGAATTGAGAAAAGGATATAAACTATGAACCTCCTACACATCAATTCTACTAGTGAATGGAAATTTTGAATTATGAAATTCAATGCCCTAATCCAATTGTTATTGATTATGATCTATGTAAACAAACTCTTAAGGGAAAGGATAAAGGCAAGTCACATGATATCACCATCTATGATGTAGAGTACGATAATGAAGTTCTTAAAGGTACACTTACCATCCACTCTGAACTAAAAAAAATTATTTGATTATTGACACACCCACCTTTTTTGAAGAATTTTCTATGTTTATCGACATATTAACTCAACAAATTTATTTTGATTTAGCTATGACTACACCAAATGGAACAACGGTCACATAAAAAGTTTATAATTCATCTCTAGTTGAACATTGTGGTAAAGTGATTCCTGAAAATATTTTGATCCTTCATATAGTGGAATTTGATGTGATTCATAGAAAATATTGGATTTCTCAATATAGAGCTCATATAAATTTCAATGTAAGGGAAGTAACATTTCAAATTCTATATCAATCTATGATCATCTATCGATGCAATGATGAGTCTAACATTCAAGTGAAAATTTCTTCCATCTAATGGGTCATGATTCATATAAGTTAAGATCATATATCTCAAATGGGTGGGGATACAATCCAAATTATGAATACACCGATTGTATGAGATTTTGATGATGTATTTAAATAATAATTTCTAGGTCTTCCACTTAATCGTGAGGTTGATTTTTCAATAAAACGCATACTGGGATCTATTATTATTTCATATACCCCATATAGGATGGACCCAATTGAGTTGTATAAATTGATTAAGCAAATCAAAGAGAATCTTGACAAGGTATTAATACAGCATAGTGCATCACCTTGGGGTACACATATTTTTTTTGTGAAAATGAAAGATGTATCAATGATACTCTTCATTGATTATCGGGAACCTAACTATATCACTAAAAAAAATTATCATCTTCCCTGAATTGATAACTTATATGAC
This sequence comes from Viscum album, assembly GCA_963277665.1. Classification (NCBI taxonomy): domain Eukaryota; kingdom Viridiplantae; phylum Streptophyta; class Magnoliopsida; order Santalales; family Viscaceae; genus Viscum; species Viscum album. Next base: position 932,474,190 of record OY728125.1, read on the forward strand.
CAACTATGCGGAGCTCAATACATTTTCAATATTGATCTTCATTCAAGATATCATCAATTAAGGGTCATTAATGAATATATACCTAAGGTGACATTCCATTTAAGGTATAGACTCTTGGAATTCATAGTGATTCCATTAGTCTTTTTAATTCTCCTCGCATCTTCAAGGATCTAATGAAAATACTATTTAGAGAATATCTTGGTCAGTTCATGTCAGTCTTTATAGATGATATTCTTGTCTATTAAAAGAGAAAGAAAAATCATGGAGATCACTTGATAATTGTACTAAATGCAGTGACAAAGTATGATATTTCTACAAAATTTACCAAGTGTGAATTTTGGCTTCATAAAATTTTATTTTTCGTTCACCTGATCTAATTATAGAGGATATATATAGTTCCAAAAAATACATAAGTTATTAAATTTTAAACTATTCCAAAAAATAGAAACTGAGATATGAATTATTCTTGTCTTGGCTAGATATTTCAAAATTTTGTGAATGCAATTTAATGATTATCTAATACACTAACCATGTTGACTTTTAAAATAGTTAAGTTCATGTGGACATAGAAATGTGAAGAGATTTTCAAAGATCTCAAATGAAGGTGAGTCAATTCACCAGTTCTCGTACCAGCTTATAGTGGAGAAGGTTTTGTGATCTACAGTGACCCATCCAAAAGAGTATGGGTTGTGTTTTCATGAAAAATGATATGGTGATATATTATTACTCCCAAAAATTAAAATTCATGAGTAAAATTTCCCAACTCATGATTTGGAGTCAGATGCGTTTATCCTTGAATGAAAGAAATGGAGGAATTATCTTTATGGTAAAAGGTTTTATATTTATACTGATCATAAAATTTTAAAGTATATTATCACAACAAAAAAGTTGAATATGCGTCAAAGATGATGGTTGTAGTTGATTAAAGATTAATACTGCTCAATAAACTACCACCATGGGAAAGAGAAGAAGGTGGATGATGCTTTGTTATTAAAGTTCCATGCTAGCCAATCCACGATGAGGATAAAATAAGATTAAATATTTAAGGATTTGGAAAAGATGGATTGTAAAATCTTAAAGGGGAGAAATATTATTTTTCTCAATTTAATGTTCAATCATCCATACAAGTGAAGATTATGGAGGTTCAGAAGATATATATAGAGCTATAAGATAAAGTGAGAAATGTTACTGAATTAAACCTTGATTGTAATTGAATAATACGATTCAGGAATCGAGTATATATTCCTCCCATGCCAGAATTAAAGAAGAAACTATTGTATAAGGATCATAGTTTTTCATTATTCATTCAACCCGGAAGCACAATTATGTACATGGACCTGAATGAGTGTTTCTGGTTGGATTTCATGAAAACAGATGCTTCCAGATATGTCCAACAGTTCTTGGTTTGTTTCAATGTTATTGCTAATTAATATAATTCTAAGTGGATGTTACAACCATTACCCATACCATAATGGAAATGCGAAAACATCACTGTATAATTTGTTTTTGAACTTTCCAAAGTATCTAATGACCCTAATGTTATATGGGTTACTGTTGATCTCCTTATAAAGTAAGCACACATCATTTTTATTAAAAAAGATTTCTCTCTTGATCAACTTGTTAGGATATATGTAAATAAAGTGGTAATATTTCATGGATTACCACATTATATTATATCTAATCAAGATCTGAGGTTTACGTCAATGTTTTAAAGAAGTATTCAGAAAGATATGGATACAGAGTAATGTTTTGACACTTCTCATCATCCTCAGATACACTCGTAGTCTAAGAGGATTATTCAAACGCTAGAAGACATGAATTATCACAGTTCACTATATAAACCTCCCCTAAATTATGAATATATAGAATATTTACCAATTGAATCCTCATTTTCATCCCATTAAAAGACTCATGGAACTTTTAAATCCATTTGAATTTCACTATATTTAATCTAACCTGTTTAGGTAGATAGTATTTTAAAAAAATCCTTAACAAAATATCTATATTATCTTTCCAAACACAGAAATATTATTATCTAAAATTCAGTATTGGGTATTACACCTATCATTACATCAACAATCTTCAGGATGTCAAAAAAACAACTCCTAAAATAGTAATATATCCACAAAATAATATTTCCAAATCCAAAGAATCCTTTTTAAAACACACCATATAGATGATTCTCATTCAATAACCTCAGAATAAAGTCTTAATAAGGATCTTGATCTTCTGTTGACCTATATTAAGTAAAATATTCTTTAAAAATACCTTCATAAAAGTTCCTAGATATCTATGGAATTTCCAATTAATAAATGATATGAAGATTGTATGAGCATTATTAAGCCCAAAACTTATAATAATATATTAATAATTTTTAAAACCTACTCCTAAATATGGTCTTTGGAATATCATAATCCTTCAATATTAGCTGATTATATCCCAATATTATATTAATTATTGAAAACCATCTCACTCCCAAAGATGATGAGAATGTGTTTTTTATGTTTATTAGGTTAAAATATCAATAATAAATGAAATTCCAAAAACTTATACCAACCATATTTATAAGGAAACCAATTACTCCTTGAATTAAATTCAAGGGAAAATAAAACCCTTTTAATAAAAATAATAAAATAGAAATTTCAATTTCTTAAGTATGGTGAGAGCCATTAAATATGATGGTGTGGAGATAATACTCGTCCTTATAAGTATGTCAACATATAATTAAATTTCTTACTCTGCTGAAAACATTGAAAAATCAAGCAGAGGTTATTTGGGAGACATATACACAACCATAGGATTTTGACCATCATAACATCAAATAATATAAATCAAAAACAAGTTTGATATTTTATATGAAATTGATACAATATTTTGAAGGATATTTCTTTCCATACATAATTTATGATCCCACTAATAATGGAAAATATTACTATTTATATCCGAAAAATAAAAAAAACTTTTAATGATAAAAATCACTCTGATATTTAGATTTAGTAACCCAGTATGATAAAAAACTGATATCCATGGTGTTCAAATAAAGGATTACTAAATTCTAAACAAATTCAACATCACCAACTATCTTGTGGAAAAAATGGAACTCAAACCCTCATCCATTTCAAATGGAGAAAATTGATTAATAACATAAGGTATCTGCTAAGATTGAAATGATAATGTTTCAATCTATTAAAAAGATATAAAGGAATTTTATGCACCTATAAAAAATATCGAGGACTATAGAAGATGAAATAAAAAAAATCCTCTCACAATAACTACACCAACCATTGGTTTGGAAATTACTTTCTATATTATATGTAATCATTCATATTTATGGACAACATAGAGAATTAAATGTAGAATTATAATCTTAATTATTTAAATCTGTTCCTTCCATGACTAATAATGATAATCCACATCCATTAACAAGTTATATTACACCCGGAGACCTCTGGATTTTAAAGATACATATTTTTATTAGGACTAGAATGATGTCAAACACCAAAATTGGGGGGCCTGAACTAGGGGGTTGATAATTTTAAAATTTTCTTTTTGATGTACCTCCTAAACATATGGGACTTACTCCATTTTTAGTGCAATATATTCAATATCTCAGGAAATTTTTTTACCCCTAATGACAAAATAGATTCAAAATGTGAAGCATATACAATTTTACATGGTCCACTTCTAAGAGATAATCCAAGGATCACACACACGAAATCTAATTGATTCCATATAATCTAAAACTATAAACAACATGTGTTAGAAAACAATTTCTAAAGTAAAATTGTCATTCCTTGGTAACTACCCCCTTTTTACAATCCGTACAATGCATTAAGTCAAGGATGAATAGTTTTTTAACTGGTGGGACTTCTTTAACTAATAATATACATGAGTGTTTATCTCCATTAAGTATAGGTCATTGAGAAACTTATATTATCATTCACCAAGATTGATGATATATTATTTTATTCTTCTTTTTTATCTTATTTTTATTCACCGCATTATTCAAATACATCAATTTGAATTTTGATTTTTTTTGGGTTCCGAAATTTATCATAGTGGCTCCTTCTTTCTGATAAAGATAATTCAATAATGAGAATTAACGAATTTCCTTCATTCCATACCAACATGAAAGGGTAGTTATTTTATTCTCTATTTGATACTCATCTTTAATCATAAAATATTCAATATAGGAATTATCTATGCTCTTACCTCATTATTCTTCTTAAAAATAAATCTCTGTGATGTTACTTTTTTCTTTTGGTAATTTCTCATAAAGTTCCAATACAACCTGAAACTCAAAAAAAAATTATCAAATGGTTGAGGTAAATTAATATTTATATAAATGTTCTTACATATAATAGCTGTAACACATATATTAACTATTTCCATTATTTTCAATTTAATTGGAATTAATCCTTTAAAAACAAATCCATAACTCTAACTCAATATTTACTTTTCAAAAATCTAGTTATGCAATAAAAAATAATCTTTAAAAACAATATTATTTTCAAATTTTCTTTTCATTTCCATCCATATTATGAAATATTAATCTACAATGTTTCTTGTTCGTAGTCAACACCAAGTTCCACAATTTCCATACAACTATCATCCTCTTTAATTCCTTGATATCACAGTACGCTCTCTTCTAGATATCTTTTGTTTGTATTACTTTTGTGGTTTGGTTTGTTGTTCCATTACATCAAAATATATTATATAATCCCAATAAATCTCATTTAATTGTTTAATAAATATACCCCCTACAGCACAACCAATATGTTGTGGTGTTTTGTTTCCTCTTCCTCTCTATGGTTTTAAGTACAAACATCCTTTATAGAGGGGAGATCCTCAAACATCCAAAGACATTGATATTTTTGAAATCATTTTTCATGGTGAAACTAAAATTTCATGTCATGTAATTCTCAATCATATTTGATAATGTGGTCATTTATGGTGTTTTATGATCTCCACATATGAAAATTCCAAAAAATATAGTGAGACTAAAATCCAACTCTCTAGATTTTTTGTATGGAATTTCATTAATTGAGTAAACTTCAATTACATAAGGGTCTTATAAAATATAATCCCAGACTAGATTTAACCATTTAATAATATCATATTTATCAATTATTATATATAATCCAATATATTTTTTTAGTTAGTTTCTCCCAACAATATGGTCCCCCTTTTCCGACAATTCCCCTCATTGATACATTATCTGAACTCATCCTTATGCCAACTCGTGCAATATATTTTACTCATATTTAACCAGAATTCTTATCCTCATCATCTATATTTTCCATATCAGTTATTTTTTTTATTTTATGAAAGATAAGTACAATATAGAAAAGCTTGGCCCCCTCCCACTCCATGAGGCCGTTATGGTATAAGGTAATGAAATCCAATGGAATACCCTCTAATAAAAAACACCCACTAAGACTTCAAGCTGACCACATTATTACAGAAGACATATACACACCAGACGAAGTCCATTGAGGCTAGGTGATCCACCAATTTATTCCCCTACCACCACATGTGAGACACTTTTGAGTTGGAATTATGAATTCCTTGACACTTCTTGGTGACTTAGTTGATCACCCATCGGAGTCACTGAGACATAAAAGGGAATTGTGGAGTATCATGTAATCTGTTTCAGCTTCTGATCAACCACCCCTCTATTAATTTCTCCCATGGTACATGAAACATCAGTGTTATGTTTAAAACCTATAACTAGGAGGTTCTAGAAAACCCATCTTCCCCCAATATTTCTACTGAAGGGAGGGAATGTCAGATAACATAGTTTAAAACTTTGAAGGGAAGGAGCCTCACTTCCTTGTATTTTACATTATCTGTTTGGATGGGTAAGGGTTTTCCATTTTTATTTTATTTCAAAATCCAAAATTTCACATGCACTGTTTTCACAATTCATTCCTGCCCTAACATTGTGGAAAATTTGAAAATGGTATTTTTTTTATTCTTAATACTTCCCATAGAAGAATGATTAATTGTATCCTTCTCATCTCATTTACATTCTATCATTAACGTTATTTAAATCAATAGACATCACTTAAAAATCCATGACTGCAAAATAGATATAAATGTGTATTCATTACATTCATCCACCAGATAATTTGTCTTCACCTCTTCATAAAATCATATATGTAAATATTTACCCTACCATGTATTAAATTTATGCTTCTTTAGTGTTGTAAAACTATTACAACCCCATTTATTTTCTAAAAGTAAAAATTGTTTTGGAAAAAGAATTCAATAAAAAATATACATGGGTTCTTACATTATCTTCTTTTGGATTTTTTATCATTGTTATCATATATATATCTTCCATAAAATACATAAAAATACATTATGCATTATGGATTTAGGATTTATTATCCCCCCCCCCACCCCACCCCATCCCCCATTAAAAATCAAAATAAAAGAGGTTAGTTTAACATTATTTTCACCCCCTTTGGAATTTGATTTGGGAAATCCCTTCCCAAATTATCACTCCCCCATTTATAATAAGAATGAAAAGGAATGGTCTTATATTCAAAATTTAGATAGTTATTTATAACCACAATTATTTTCAAGTTATCTCCTCATAAAACCCCCATAGAGGGTCTATTTAGATTTTTTATCTTCTTAAACCTATTTATGATCCAATTTTTTTGAATAAATATACTTTAAAAATTTTAATTTTAACCTTTAATCACCTACTATGAAAAATAATTCTGAATTTATCATTTTTAAATCATAAATCTACATTATACTTCATAGATTAATTTCTCATCAATGATATTCAACAATTTAATTCACCAATAGGAATTGATGCGTTGAAAATTCCTCTAAGCCTATTAAGTTGGATTATGGTGATGAAACCGAGAGATTATACCCTTAATCTCAAATTATCATTTTATCTCACCTTTATCAATAAATTATAATATCTAAATATTTTTCTATCTTCAACACATCTACATATGACCATAATCACAATAAATATAAGATATTTTTAAATAACATATAAATAACAATTGTTTGAGGCATACCACATATTGAACCTATTTGTACAAATAATTTTTGAAAAACTTATAACACCACATTATATCCACTATTATTTATTATACACAGAACTATCTATTTGTCATATAATTATAAATATACTTTGACTTCTCATCTACAACTCCCCTAAATTCCTACAACTATTTTCATTATATATTGAGATATTTCAATAATGGATAACTCCATTATTGGTAATTATATTTTCCTACAACAAAAACTTGGTATCTTGAATATAGTTACCTAATGCCACCATGTTAGAAGAAAAATAGAAAAACATGCATTATTTAATGTTAATTTTACATCCATTATGTATCCCTTAAATAATTGATGCTCTCATACCATTTGAATTATGGCTTGATATGACTTCGTGGTCACCCAACTATATCTTGATTCAACTGGAACATTAAAATATATTATTGAAAACTCTTTATCTCTATAATTTCTCTTCACCACATGAATTGCTTTTATTAAAATATAAAACTACAAATATGGATTTGATAAATATGTGGTTATTTGTCACCAATATTTTTAGATATTCTATCAATACCATGTCTAAGACTAATACCAATTATAAAGAATGATACATGTAAATTCTCTTGTTGTGTGATTCATTTCACCATAAACTCTTTATAACATATGAATTAATATCCATTAAATCTATATGTCCAAATGATCATATTCACCCCTCACTCCTATTCCACATTTAATAAATATTAGAACAACTTAGGTAATTAGAGATAGAGTTACCTCATACGTCCTCAGTTAGTATTGGATTGTGGTTGGACCATATAAACCAGTATTGTGATTCATACTTTCAAGTATTCCTTTTTAGTTGTTTTTTTATTATACTACTTAGTTATTTTTCATAATGGATTTTGCCTATAGGTTTATTTATTGTTATTTACCTAGAATCCATATACATTTCAAGAATAATCATAATAATTCATGTTTCCTCTAATGATATATCATTTATGTATCTCTCTCCATGTTTAATCCACTATATGAGAGAACGTTGATAAGTATTCCTCTCTTACCTAGGGGTGTGATTTATTAAACTACTATGGAATTTCTAGACACTATTCACTTTAATTTAGATAATATTTAATTTTTAATTTTTAATCATTGGAGATTAATTTTTGATATTAACTTCTTTATCCATTAAATATGGAATAAATTATTATTTTCCATTCATTGTATTTTTCTTTCTCTTCATAAGGTTGTTATTAGTGTACCAGATTAATAAATGGTTGACCTTTCATTAAGTTCTATCTTTCTCTTCCAAATAGGTAAACGTTTTTTCAATAATAACATATTTTATTCCATTATAAATTCATTACTTATATGTAATAGGATTTTATAATTCCAATGTTACATCGTTGGTTGTTCTCCTACTACATTGTCTTTCCGTTAGTCTGAGGTTAGTTCATATAAAAAACCCCTCGTAAACATCCATCCTATTATCATCAATATCAATTGAAATGTTGTTCCCACAGTTATTCTTCACCCTCGAGACCAATGGTCTCTAGTCAGCCACTCATAATGTGTTCCAATGTTCATAATAATTATAACTTAAATTATACCTTCTCTTGAGATACATATCATCATCATTTTAAATTAACCTTCATTTCATTAAGAGTTTCTTAATTTTAACATCCTTTTTTCCACTTGTAGGGGATTATATGGAAGTAATTTTCATAGTATTATTTCAAATTTAAGATAAGATATTTTATTAAATATATTTTATATTATCATAAATCAAATTTATATGAAAACCCATCACCTACAACACTGGGTTTTATTTTTTTTCAAAATATCGTCTTCTCTTCAGGTTCTCTTTTGAGAGATAGGATTCAACATTTCAACTATTTATTAGTATCTGTCGTATTTATAATCTATTATTACATATCTTCATATTGAAAAAAATTTCCATAATCATTTTACCCATATTAATTAAATAGACATTTTTGGCCACTTAAATTCACTCCAACCGTTTATTCTCTTTGTACAATTATTTTTAGAAATCATAGTCAACTTCCTGTATAGTTTCTTATTGGTCCACCCTTTCATGTATGTATTATATCTCTCTGTTTACAAAACATGAAAATTATATATTCTAGTGAAAAAATATAATTACCACTTCTTCTAGAGACTATTGACCTCTTCTCTTCCCAGAATTGGAATTTGAATATCTGGATTTATGAGTATCATCTAACACAATTTTTGTAGCATATGTAATATTGATATGAAACCCACATATCTCAACGGTTGTTTCCTTCCTCATGATATGATTTTTTTTACTCTTAATAATATTTATTCCTCTTGATATAATGAGTTATAAACATAACATGTATACTACTTTCTCATTAAATGATGTCATGATATAATCTATTAAAGTGGCCTCCACCACTACTAGTAATATGATATAAATAAACAAAAATGTCTTCTATATCGCAAAACCAAAGGAACTTGGAATGATATTATTATGTCCTATAATAGAAATAAAATCCTGACCTTATTTATCCTTACATCACACATTCTCTCATTATTATTCATTTAGATAGCAACTTATTTAAAAAATTCCATGACCACCTTTCCCCAAGACTAAAAGAATATATGAATTTCTGTATTAAAATCATCATATTTAGATCCTCTAGAAATTGGGGACCTAATCATATATTCCATTATGTGAAGTAAATATAAATATATAGAGATAATGATCCTTAAATTATGAATAATGGATCATATATTCCACTTGTTGGGAATAGATTATCCTAGATTACCAAGAAAGTTTTGGTGAATTAGTGTGTTGAAAGTTTTAAAATTTTATTTTACATAGTATTATTTACCATATAGATCATATCCCTTTATTATAGTAACATGATCTATATCTCTCTCATTTTAATTTTCTTCCTTAATAAAAAAATATATTAAAAAAATTAAGAAAGTCAAGATAATGAATTTAATTGGTTCACCACTAACTGTTAATCCATATAGTAGGAACAATAAACTATAATAGTATAGTAAAATATTATAACACACACTATTTGTGATACAAATAGATTAAAAAGCCACACTAACAATATTGGTTCACTCATTCTTCATATCTACAAATTCATTCATTTAATATAATAAGGGTTGTTTTATAGACATCGGGGTCCTCTTCGATAGTTTGTAATTATGGGTATATATCTTTATTTAGAATAGGTCACCAATAAAACATGAATATCAATTATTCTATATTTATTATCTCTTAGGATTTAATTTGTTTCACCCTCCTATTTTTTCTATATGAGATTGATACCTATATATGATGTTTGAATCGTTTTTCATCTAAAAAAATTACAAACATCATCTTCCAAATGAATATAATTCCAGGGTTACAATTCTCTTACTAAAACATTTATTTAGAAACCAAATGTAAAAGATCATTCTTTATCATCTTGAGGATATTATTTTATCTAATTAGACCTAGACATGAAGTTAAATAGGATCTATTCTTATTATTAAAAAAAATTGGATATGAAATATTCATACATCCTCAAATGATTTATCCAGAATTTCTAGTTGTTGTATTATAAATTTCCATTTACTAACCCTCAATTATCCAAGGGTAGATTTCAATTACACTTCCTTTATATATCAATGACTATTCATGTTTTAACAGACATATTAAATGTGTTCCATATGTTCCATTTATCATAAATTAAACCCATGAATCCTTAATTATACATCCCATATTAAATTTACTATCACAACAAGGGATTATATTGGATACCACACTTTATGTTGAAATATTATTTATTACAGCATGGTATTCATGATTACACCCATACTCAAGAGTGGTCTTACTCCGTGTAAAATTTATTTTGTCGAAACTTAGATCTATAATCATAATCTTACAATGTTACTCTTTAATTACATGATTTTATGTCATAATATCTTCTATATATTTTCTATCTCCTATCATAAGGTGGTTTGGTCAACTATTAGATATTGTAGAGACATGTAATATCATCCAGATCACACTACTTACTTCTACCAAAAATAAATCATCTACAATGAAACAAAATAATTGAAATAGTTTCCTCATCTTCTTTATCATGGGTTTTAAAAAAGTCATTTGTAGGGTGAAGGTCATAAATTATCTAGATTCAATAAAATATCATCATCCTTCTTTCTTATTGAAACTATCATCTCATAGTGTGTCCTTCAAAAATATTATTTATAATTAGGTTATTTAATATTTCATATGATCTCTATGGCTCAAAAACCTCAAACACCAATATAAGTGAATTAAAACTTTGTAGTTTTGGGGAGTGGAATGTCTTCCATGGATCAAGCTTCAATTGTAGTATGGCCATATAATCTGAAATACCATGTTGGATATATCCCTTTGATGATCTCTACATTATCATCAATTATAAATAAACATAAATTTGATTAATTACTACAGTGGTTCTCTATACTAAAACCTTTATTACAATAAAAAATAGACATATCATTATTTTACCACACTCAAACTTGCACTAACCTCCATTATATTTTATAATCCACTTCAATCACTATTCTAGATGTGGATGTCAATTATTATTATTTTCATGTATTTGAGTTGATTTTGTGTATTGACTATGGATTACCCACAGATTCTCATATATTTCAAATTTCCTAAATTTACATTCCCTGGGCTTTTTCATAATATGATACTCCTCTCATTGAATGACTAGTTTGAAAATGGAGTGGGTTCTTCCTACGCTATCTATAACCATAATGATCTTTTTCATCCTTCTCATTATATCCTTATTTTTTCATCAACCTTCCTCATATAAATGGACAAAACATCCAAATACACAACCGTTATATAAAGATATATCATGTTTTTTTTATTTTTATTCCTCCACTAGTGAATTTCCATGAAACACTTGACCAAATATCCTATTAACATATCGATGTTACCATGTTTTCGATGACATATTTCACTGATGGAAAAAACTAATCCACCACCTTTACATCCAATAAAATATATAGTGACTGAAAAAATATTACACCAATCGAACATTGTTCCATAATTTTTATATAATGGGAAATGTTTTTAAAAAAATTTAATGAAAACCCAGACACCCACAATATTGGTTATTCATTGGACTGTCTCGAAAATTGTTCATAGACTTAATAGACATTCCACATTGGAATCACACCAATGGTCTTCATCCTGATGGTTAAAAAGTAGTGGGGTTCTTGTTTCATTGGCCATTTTTACTACATCTCCTCTGATATTTATCACACTATGTATTATATTTTGATTAGAAAATTTGGAATTCTCTTAGAGAAATAGTTGAAACACTGAGAATAGTTTTTCCTACAAAATTAGTCTCAACCATTAGTGAATTATTAGCTAACTCATAATATAAAAGCATGAAAAAGATAATGGAATTCCATATATTATTAGGTTTTAATCCCATTTTATTTTTTATAACCTTGAGATAGTCATTAGAAAGGAGATCGGGATAAAATAAGACAATCTCTAAAAACAAAGTGGTATGTTGCAAAACAATTCAAGTCACTTTCTTCAAATTCATAAACAAAAAATACTTACTTATCTTCAATGTACCTATTTAATTTTTTTGGTCGAATATATCCTTACGATTATTCTTATGAACATCTATAAAAATATGTGCATCCATGGATAGATATAACTATTTATTGCTCAGTACATCTAATATATAAGTATAGGAAATGACTTTATAGACCTTTATAATATTATTAAATTGAAATATTTACTCATTTTTTATGTTCATTCATTACGATACACATTTCCTTGGCCACTAAGAAATGAGAGTGTGTTTTTCATTGTGAACTCATGGGTGTTATTAACCTCTCAAGATTGAAATCACTTTCTTTATTATCTTATGTATAGTATAGTTTGAAAAACTGAATTTACATGATTTATATCTATATAAGGGTTTCAATATAGAAAATAGTCATCTACTGTCTCATAATGATTTTTTGGATCATTTATATGATCCATTATCTAAAAAAATAGAACATTCATTCATTTTATAACAAAACCATAAATAGAATTGATATATGATAGAAACTATCATTATAAGTTTTTGGAAAATATTATTGATCAAAAATTCTTATATTGGAAATGTTGTGTAATCCAAAACAAATTATCATTTTGAAATTGTGCATATTTTCACCTCTTGGTTTGGAAAACAATACAAAAACCCTAAAATTTCTACCTGATTATGACTATAGTATGTCTTATAGTGTTTTCCTGGTCGTCATAACCATGTACATTATCATACATTCTAATGTTTTATTAGATTTTCATCTCAAAAGAAGGAATTTTCTAAAAAAAATCCTGGGATATCTATATAATTTATAATAATAGGTAGTCATATAAAACATCTCATAGAAACCCAAAAATAATGTTTAAGTATAAGACAAAACTGATAACCCCCACCCCTGTTAACTTATGTTTCATCAAAACAAAGAGTTGGAAACACACTCCCTCATACCTACCACCAAATGCCAAATGATTTTAATTCTGGTAAACAAGTACATCAAACATAGAATATAGAATTAGAGGAATTTTTTAATAAACCCACCCTATTCAACCTACTATGAAACTTGATTTATTCTTTCACAAGGTCTGGAAATTTTATTTATCTCTATGGGATAAAAAAATAACCCCTGTTATCAAATATAAAAAATGGTAATGATTTAACCCTGTAAATCCTATAGATATTGTAAGTGAATATAACCAGAGGAACCAAATGACGAATAAATGTGTTGGATAAACATTTAACATTAAATAAATAGTCTCAAAATATAGTTCAACTAAACATATAACAATTACATAAAATCCAAAGTGAACAAATTTTTTGAATTTATTTAAAAACGATGAGGTGAGTGACATTATATTTATAATTCAAAAATTGGAAAATTTAGAATTTTTTAATGTGTCGTATAAATTTTCATTTGATAATACTATAATACCCAAAAATAATCATGTGAAACTATATATTTTTTACACACCATCACCACATGATAATTGTAAATCAATGAAAATGGTATAAATCTAAGGTATCTGCTGAAGGTTGTTTCACTTTTGCCTTTGATTTCATTAGATAATACATGTTCTATATACACCTATAGGGTTTATATTGGTGCGAGGAAAAACACCTAGTGTCATACCATCATAAATTAACATATACTCTTTCAAAATGTAGAAAATTATAACTAATTTGAAATTAAATTAAAAATTAAATTTTTCTATCACATGAATAAAATAAACAAAACATTCATTTCAATAATTAGAAAAAAAATAATTCAACATTTAAAAAATATTTGTGATTATAAGAAAATCTAGTGAAATTTAAAAGACAATCAATTGATGTAAATAAATGTAATTTATAGGCGATAAGATAAATAAATTCTTAAAAGTGAAAAAATAATGTCCCTAACCCTGAGTAAAATAAAATTGTAACATATTACCCTAATAGTGGAAAATATTTCATCATATGGTGAACATGACATTATTTCAATTCAAATTAATCTTCTCTTTATCAGGTGAATTCTACTATTGAGAGAGAAATCATAACTAGAATCACTACCAACATCATAATCAAAGATAGTATAGAACACATCCCTATTACATAAAAAATCAACCTGTTTCTCATGTAATCCTCATCTAAAACAAATTCTTAAAATATAACATTAAATATTTTTGTCTAAATAATCATGAAAAAAAAACTAAGACATATTCATGGAATAAATTTCACTTAAATATATCAAATAAATAAGAAATAAAAAATTATTAAATATAACATAACCAAATTTGTGAAATACAACATTAGAAATAACATACAATTATAGATATTATTTATATATTAACATTGAAATATAAAAACTCTTGATGGTATTTTAGTGAATATCATGAGGGAAAAAATTATTTTCTAATAAAATATCAAATAGAGGATATGAAAACCCACACTTTATCAAATAATAATTTGTGGAACAAGAAAAAATATTATAAATTAGTCCAAATAAATTCATATAGGAGTTATAGTAAAAAATAACATGTCTTTATAAATTCATTTAATAAAGGTATTCCAATGGAAAGTGGGATATATAAAATAACATACCTAAATCCAATAAAACATTGTTATATACATCAAATTTTGAAAATTTCTGAAAAATATCCAATAAAAACCATCGAGAACTTGGAATCTATTCAGAAAACACACCCTAGTCGGGAATTTCATCATAATATCTCACTAGGGAGGAAACAAGATAAATATAGAAGTAAAAAAGAATATGGGAAGAGAAAAAGTAGAAAATAAATATTATGAATAATAACATTAGATATTTATACTTGAATCAAGGGAAGATCCACAATAGGAACTTGAATTCGGAATTTGTCCTGGTAAGGAGTATTATTGGTATTTATAGTAGTTATGGGCAATAAAAATCTATAATATAGATAATGGAGAGGTAATTTTAAAATTTTAAAATATAGTTTTTTCAGAAAGACACTTTTTTTGGAATCCTGGCTTAGAAACTGTGATCCTACTATTGAGAATCCACTAAAATTTTCTAAGAATGAAAAAAATTTGGATACATGGTTAAGATACTTTTGTTATAACTATTCATATTCCCAAGGAATTAAGACCTTCCCCTTTATATACCAGATTAATAGTTAATACTAACCTTGGACCAACTATGTATCCAGTAATGTCTCATCGTTTTTTCTTCTTTTAAACAGCAAACTCCTAAAATTTAATAAATTTAAATAAATAAAAATAATAATAATAAATATATATCATTGATAGTAGTGTTGTCGCATAATAATATATCAACAACAAAATTATTATAATAGAAAATAGAGGGGAAAATATGGGACTAATATTTGATGTGTTTTTTAGGAATTAAAACATATGTATCAAAGAATTAATAAAAGTTATTGATTGTTATTCCATGATTCTAAAAAAATAAGAGTTTTTATTCATGATTATGGTTAGATAATCATAATGATGTTTTTTTAATCATTGACAATATGGGGGATGATATATGGATGTTTTGGGTGTGGTTAAATGTTTTTTTCAAGATAGATTGAATTATGATGTGGATGTTAGAATGGAATAATTTTTTTGATGGTGATATTATATGATAATGTTAATGTTTTATTTTAATTGTTTCAATAATATATGGTATGATGTTCAAATTAATGAAATGATTAATGAGAATAAGCTATAAAAATATGGAATAATTTAATATAATTAAATAAATGAAATTAATAATTGATTGTGGAATTGGTTTTCGTGGAACAATGATGTGTTTAAATAATTAATGAAGTGAGGGATGGATGATATATAGTAAATTGGATTAATAATTAAGAAATTGAAGTTCATATATATATATATATATTTAAATTTTATAAATATATGTACCAAGATGACGGTATAATAGATGATAATTATTAATGTTGAAACTTTATATAAATGTGGTTGATGAGTTTCATGGAATTAATTAAAAATTAAATCATGAATATAAAATGGTATGTGAATGATAAAGTGAAATTTATAGTGATGTAAGAAATGGGATGTTTTCTAGTTGTTGAGTTTTTGTTGAATTATGATGATAAATTTTTTCATTTCATGAAAAGAGGTTAATGAAATTATGACATGTGGTGTAAATAGTTATTTCTATGTGTTAGGTTTTAGGTAATTGGCCCTAGGCTAGAAATTTGTTATTATATATTCATTATAGATTTTTAATTTCTTACACACTACCACTCGAGTCAGGTAACTTCATATATTACCATATATGGTTTAATTTTTAATGTGTGTTCCATAACATAAATTGTAGAGGTTATAAAAATTACTGACTTCTCCCCCTTCTCCAACCTCTATTCCATATATAGTAGGGGTTGTGATGTCTCGATCCAAAATTATAAGGTGTTTATGTTAGAATGTTGGTGTATGATGGAGACATCCATGGGAGGATAAGAGAATGAGGATGATTTATTTTTTATTTAAATTCCCTTCCATGTTATAGTATAAATAATTTTTTCTGATACAGATATAGGGATATGCAGTACATGGTTGTAGTATAAAATTGTATATATGAGGATAGTATGTGGTGAATGTGAACATGAGGCAGATGGGATCACAAATATGTAATTAATCCAGTCATTAGGGAAATTAGATCACTGCAGGTGTGGATGTGATATATAATTCATATATTTTTTCATGATAATTATGTTAACCACTTTGTGTGTGGATTTGGGTGAGGTTGCTTTAGTAGGGATGGTGATAGTTGAGCAGTTATAGGTAATGAGTTTTTTCACTGTTTATTCATTGAGTCATTAGTTAGATTCTTCTATATTTTCATTAGAGAATTTGGCATGGATCATATAAAGGTATCTTTTTTTCTCACACCTATCAATATGTTTATTTCTTTCTTTCTTTATCCATCTAAATATTATAGGTTTATAAGATAGTGTTAGTGATCGAGTTGGACATTACAAGCTCATGTTTCTCACTACATGAAAAATCATTGTCATTGGAGTTTATTATTTTGGGATTTTGTTTAGAAAATTTGGTTTAGATGTAAATTTACATACATGTTGGGATATTGGTTTAGTGTGACATTATTCAATTGAAAAACATTGTGGTTTCCCTTATTTTTTCACAGTTTTATAATGCTAATTTCTTCTATATATGTGTATTTAAACACTTGATGATAGTCAGCAACCAATGGGAATCATGTAGGTGGTATTTAATGATCCTAAATGGTTTCAATGTTATCCCATAATGGATTTTAGTAGTTATATGTCATGATGGTTCTACTTAATAATCCTTAGCTACATAGACCAATAAATGACTACATTATCTACCACTATCAAGAGTTTCACAAACCCAACAACTTATGTATTATAGTATATTGCATACTTCTCTCTTAGTATAGGTATTGTTTATATAACTGTAGTCATCATCCTTCCACATTACTTCTGAAATTAAATCTAAATAGGAATAAACCACTCAATGTTTTCATTATTTTTGTTCAAGTCCTCCATTTTCATTGAAAATCAAAGATAATAATCGAATGGATAACCTTATGTAATCATATAACCCATGGAATTTATTAATCCCAAAAACACTATTAGGATGCTCACAATAGACTATAGAATTGACATTTCAAGGTTCTAATGATATGGATAACCTTCATATCTAATAGCAATGAAAGTCAACATTCATATTCTAATAGTAAATCCTTTAGAGACTTATATAATTTTAATGCACTCTCAATTTGAATAATTCGGTTATAAAAAGTTAATTGTGACCCTCCCGCATGATTGATTATATAAAAATTTCATTCAATAATATAAACATAAAGGGTTTAATATACAAAAGGAAAAACTATTCATCATGAACATTAATAACTCTAGAGAATTCATCAAAATAACATTATAACATACATGTATAGGCCATACCATAACCTAAAATAACACTACAAAATGTCAACTATTCTCAAAAAAGCATTGTGGTAATAAAAAATTAGATTGATCATGAGATCCCTCCTAGAGTAACATAAATAATAAAATATATCATTAATTAAATGATGAGTATAAAAATTTATGATCTCAAGTTAGTTCAATCAATAGTGATATATTTATTAGTAAAAATTTAGAAAACCTTTGTTAGATAAGAAAATAGACCACCAAAAGGTGAAGTGATTGGAATATTAATCCCCTTTTCTTCTACATCCACCAATAGAACTTCTATCCATATCATCTAGTCTAGTGACATCTTATATGGTGGAATAGATATGGGATCCACACCCATCACTATATAAATCTTATACTCAACCTCACACTCGGAAGGTAACCCCATGATGTCTCTAAGAAACACATCTAGGTAAAAATCTAAAATATTATGAATTACCATTCTTCTTGCATCCACCTTAACTATAAATGTAAAGCTCGTGGTCTAGATAGTGATCATACCTTCCTGGTAATGGTCAGGTCCTGAATAGAATTCCTAAAAATCAATATATCATGAGAAGATATAATTTTTAACCTCAATGGATGTGAAAGATACCCATTTATTGTTGTAATTTATGTATTGAATATAATTATAAAAGATGTCCATATAAAGGATAATGTTTAATATGCATACATTATAAAAAAAATCCCACAAATGCTCATCTACAATACCCTGATGACACAATAGAATTTTCATAACAATACCAACACTGAAAACATAACATAAGTATAACTCATCCAGGATCATAAAAGTAAAATTAAAAATAAATATTTTAAAATAAGTTTTTTATAAGTGGTTGTAATATTTATGTCAAAATTAAATTAAAAAATCCATGACTCTTGTTGTATCCACCAATAATTTTAATCATTATCCCCTTTCTGTGATTATATTCATATCTAAGAAATAGTAGTCAATAAAAAAATTTAATAAATGAAATAATAAATTAGAATGATATTAGACTACCTATTAGATAAGGAAAAAAAATAAAATTCTAGGAAAATTAATACTATATAAAAACCTCTTCGAAGAAGGAAACTATGAATTCCTATAGCTAGTATTGACATATGCTTAATATAATGAAAATAAAACCCATCAACCATGTACTTTATAAAAATTTTGGAATTAAATATCCTCTCAATAATTTAATCACAAAGAAAACATTATGATATGAATTTAATAGCCTTGAAATTCAACTTGAATCATTAAATTTCATCTAAAAGTATCTTAAGTCTCAAACAACCACGGTAGGTGCACTAATGAACATGAAAATTGGAAAAAAGAGTAAAAATATGTGTTTAAATGGTATCTTTAGGTATGACACTAAATTTAACTTTTCTAATTCACCTTATAATCCTATTAATCAAATCCCAAACCATGATTCGTTTTTTTCATTTACATTTCTTTAATTTTATGAATTAATAATATAAATTATTCAATATTTATATTAAAACAACATAATAATTATTTTTTAAAATTATTATTATATAAATAATTACATGAAATTAATAAAAATGAAATACTAAATGTGTATATAACAGAATAAAAAAATTAAATTAGGAAAAATATCATTAGTCAAAAAAATCCCAATTTGGATTATATTTTTTATGAACCCAATGATACTTTTTAAAGTAATAAATTACCATAAATATAATTCAGAATTATTTAATATGAATAGTGTCTATAAAAACCTCATAGACTACCATATTGAAATTCGGTTTGGTGTGATCTATTATAAATTATTTCTATTAACTACATTTCATTATCCTTTTCATTGTTACTCATCATGAAATATGAAAAATACTAATCCCATATAACATAAATCTATTTTCCAATTCATTAGTTTTCTATAGCATGTATTATTACATCTCATTTAATTATTATGGCATGGATATATAATTAATAATTCACAACTCAATGTAAAATTTTTATATCAGAATTTTTTATATGTTTTTAAACATCTTATCATTGATAATCAAATCCCAACACATTATTATTATCATAACAATCCACCTAAAATAAATAAAATTCATAATTGAATTAATATGTGAATAATTATAGAAAATTTCACATGTATAGAATCTATTTGAGAAAAAAATATTTAAGGTTCATAGCCAAAGTTTACAAAATTAACACCAATGACACATGTATGACAATCCATGTAACACAATGAGATTTTTTGATATATTTATTTTGAAATAAATTTAATTTATTTGATAAATTGTGATACACGCAACACCGAGCCTAAATGAACTGTAATATATAATTCTATTATAACTCAAATGAAAAATTGATGGTATGAATAGGAATAATGTCATTTTAAAACAAATATATAATTGTTTTAGGTAATTGATATTTGATTATGAACAATTTCTAAATTTTTAATAAATCCATCATGTGCTTTAAAATTTTATTTTTCCCCAAATATTGTTTTCAATTTTTTGTGAGAAAATAAAACATTTAATTTCTTCAACATTAAAAAATTAATTTTAAAATATGAAATTAAATTTCAAAATATTTATGTCAAAATTAGTTTATAGTGAATTTTTTTTACTCTTTAGAAAAGATTGATTTTCTAATAATTACCAAAATATAAAGATTTTTATTGAAAATTTTATTTTCCTTTAAAGAATTCAAAAATTATATTTTATTTAAATTATTTTAAAAGTAAAATTAGTTCATATATAAAATTAATAATTCAAATAATCTCATAATAAATTTTCAAAATTGATTTCTTAAATCATTTTTATACTTAAAAGAACATTTTTTCTTGAAAACTTCTTTTCATCATGTTTTGAGGGATTAATTTAAAATTAAATACTTAAAATCGATGAATTTAATTTAATAAAATGTATCATGTATTTTTAATACACATGTAAACATTTTGTAATGATTATAATTTCAATTTTGTCATAATGAATAGTGAAATTTGTAGAAATGTATTATCACGGTAATGGTTCAAACAAGTATATTGGGAGTTTAAACTAATAGATAATGGTGACATTCAAAATTAAAATTGACTAAATACTCTTTAATGTTCGTATTTAGACATAATATGGTATCAAATTTTATCATATGTTCATTTGGAATCATTTTAATATAGAATAACTATTATATTTTAATCTATTAAAAAATACCAACTGAATCATGATCCCCCATTTATAAAGTGATACCCAAAGTATCTCTTATTTAAACCACATTGAACCATATATATCAATAAAAACAAAAACAATTCTTTACTAAATTTTACAATCCATGAATTATAGGTTTTGGTCTTCTTGAAATACCATTCCAAGGGACCTTTAAAAGGGATATAAATGAGGCCTACAATAGAAGAGATAATAATCCTACCTGACCTATTACAATTTATTTATTATTATACATCCAATTAATATATATAATTTATCATAAAATAATTTATTAATTAAGCTAAATTTATTTAAATATTATAATGATTTTTTCCCATCACAATAAACACTATTTTCCATCAAATAAGATGTGAAATTATCACACGTCCATATGTGTGGACTACCACCTCCATATAGTGATACAATTAAAATTCCATCACTATATTTCATGGTTGTTTACTATAGTGGGATTAATAATTATATATTATATTTATGAAATTATTAGGTTTCTATAATTATAATATCACATCAACCTTTTTATCTTCCCATCTATTTGAAAACAATAATGGCACTTGTGTGTACGTGTGGACTACCACATCCATGAATCGAGGTATTTTATTTTTCATCTCTACTTTACACGAATGGTAATAAGGATAAATTTCATGAATATATATATAATATATTTTATATAATAATCATTTTTAATGGTTATTTATTACTTAGCATTCTTTCATTAAATTTTTAGAAAAATGAAAATGGTGTTCATGAGTACGTATCATCTAGCGTCTCCATGAACGGTATATTTCATTTTTATATCTCTAAAAATTTTACTAGTATATATATATAATGGATATATATAATATTTATATAATTATTTACATTAAATAGATGATGTAAGCATGATTAAAGTACAATTACTAGAACTACCAAACTGATATTCTTATGAAAAATGGAATAGTTGACACCCATAAATGATGATTTGAATAAGGAATTGTTATTAAATGGGTAATGAAAGTATTTAAGTGGATCATTTATGGTATTGTACATATTTTCATGATTCCGTTATTGAATTATAATATATTTATATTTACTATAATATAGGTCGCCATTTATTTAAATTATGTTGAACTTAAGATAATGGGTTTATGTTACAGTCTCAATTTTATCATTTTTTTATGATTATGCCTTATAATATGAAATATTATGATATACCTCCCAAAAAACACATGTATTTTCTTATATTCTATTTAATTATATATATTACCTGATTAGTTTCTATTTTCATCTCTTTAAGTACTCAAGATATTGAAAGAATATATTTAAGAAAATATGACCTTATTTATTTCTTCATTGAGTTTCTATTTCATTTAATGTATTATTAAAATAGATTCAAATATATTTTCTTTATTATCTCCTATTATTGTTTAAATTTATTTTTACCAATGAATTAATTTTTTTAAAAAAATAAAACAATTCATCTTTTCATTTTATGAATTATGAACATTTTTCTTCTTACTCAAAGTGTGAGTTGAATAACTATTTTAACATACATAACTTGAATAAAAGTTCCCACCAATATGACAAGTCAATGATTTTAAAATTAATTCATATGTTTCATAGATACTTTTAAAAAATGATTTTTAATCATTATGAAAATTTTAGATTTTAAATAAGTGATTCCAAAGAAAAAATGGAATTTATCTCAAGAAATTTCACATGAGATATTTTTCCTTAATGTTTCATATATGATGACATATTTTGATATTTCTATATCATTTACAAGGATATTACCCAATGATGCCATCATTTTTATTTATCTTAATGGTTTGTGATTATGATAGTGATGTTATTATGAAACCAGTTTATTTCCCAAGGGTTAAGCTATGATAAAATATTAAAATGTTTTTGAACACCTTTTTTTCTATGGGTTAAGATATATATTGAATGGTTTATGATCTTAAGTAACACATACAAATGGATTATAATTATGTAATAGGTGGGACTGAAATTATATATCCTTAATATTCATTGGGTGAATTTTTCAATCTCATGAGATAATAATAACTACAATGGAGATTACACAAAATTCAGTAAAAGAACTATGTACACTTTGATACTATTAAGAGTAAACCTTAACTAAGGATATGATGTAATGGGTAGTTAATCCAATCCACTATGATAGTTTTAGAGGTTATCCTTGTCTTAGGGAATAACATTATATGATTATGAGTATTCTACAAAATTTGGTCTTATGCCAATGTTTTTCTATCATGTTTCATGTTATTTTATCCCTTTATGATTCATGTCTTATGAAATTTATTGATTTATTCCATAATTTGTGATTATGAAATATTACATGTTGGGTATGGTTTTCAATTTTTAATCTATTGTTATCATTATCTTATGATCACGTTATTTATAATTGATTATTGATTTCTCCTTTATTTACCCTTACTGGGCATCACAAATCAACCTTTCTTATGTTTCATTTCCCTAGGTTGTGAATAGTGGTTTTATTTGGGGTATGTGTATGAAGGGTATTATGTGGGAAGATATTTATGGGAAATGCTGACCACATTCCACAAAATAATATAATTGTGTATCTAGACTCTAATGAAACTAAAGCATTATATTTCTAGAAAGGTTCATAATTTAATGTAATGAATATTCATCCATTATGAAGTATTATCAACATTTGAAAAATATGTTTCATTATTGTTCATTTAAAATAATGTTTTAGTTAATTATTTTGGATCAGGGTTAGAAATAATTGTTAAAAAACAATATGGTCAATTCTATATATAGAATAACATAGTAATGTTTTGGTAAGAAGTTGATCATAAATTTTCATCTCAATACACACATGTCTGGATACTAAAATTTAACTTTTTTTTATTTAGATGCATATAGGGTTAATTCCCCCCAAAAGATTCGGTCGGGTATATTTCACCCCTCATTCTGGTGCGTAGTGACTGTTACCTTCATTCAAAATTAGTTTCACACTCCTAGGGGATCTGATTTAGTTAATTCAGATTCTATTTATAAATAATTCAAAAGGGTTTTGATATATGATGACCCTGAATGGGCCTATACAAAATAGAGAGTGTCATGAATTTAAAAAAATGTGACATTATTTAGATATCCTTTGAATTATTTTTCTAGATTTTTTCATTTCCTATTAGGATTATTGGTGTATGCGTTGTGATTTTTTTCTTAATGGATGGAACATGATGGAACTATTTTTGTGATGAATGTGGTGGAAAATGAAATTATTCTCCACCTATGAAATCAAATTTCATTGGAGATAGAATGTAAAATAATTTTTTTATTCTTATGAAACTTTCTCAACGTTTCAATCAAATAGAGATTCCAACCATGAAAAGAAGGGAATAATGTTCTTTTCAGTCCCAAGTGTGTTGGATTCCACTATCTTATATTGGGTCCTAAAATCATCTAATTATTGTGAAATGGATAAATAAGAGTTAACAAATATTTATCACCCACTAGTTATTTGGAAAATAAAACTTTATTTGGTTTTATATAATTTGTACGTTGAATTAGATCAATAGTGGAATCGTATTAAGACCACATGTAAATCGGAAAAGATTGAATCCATGGAGTGGGATGAGTTTAATAGAATATATTTGAATAATTAATTTCATTTGGTTCTTATTATGAAAACATAAAAGGAATTCCTTGAGAAAAATTAAAAGGATGATAAATAAAAAAGTGCGTATAAGGTATATTTTACAATAGTTGAGAGGTACTCTTCTAGAATAATTAGTGATCCAAAAAGTAAGATTTATTGATTATAAATTGCTTAAAACCAAGTCTACAAAGGCAATTATCCATAAGATACTTAGGTAACAAATAAATAAATCATTTTATGTGCTATCAAGGTGGAAATGGTGATTAGAGTTACCCACATGTATCATAGTTTTGATTATAAAAAATAGAATTTAAGGGAAATTAAAATAATAAAAACCATAATGGAAAGAATATGATATTTCCTATATGATAAAAGTGTAGAATAAAACATAGAGAATATTTCCTTAAGGGGATAGTAAATTTATTATGTGACATCTTATATTTTACATGTATTATTTTTATATATTATATGATTTATTTTTGAGACCAGGTGTTTAGATGGTTTGAAATTCCGAGGATTGGTGTGACCAAAAAAAACATTTGAAAAATATTAAAAAAATTAATAGTGTGCATACATGTTTCCTAAAAAATGGAATAACTCTTAAAATGTTTCCCTTATTAGAAATATAGGGGCACAGTTGAGTTCAAAATAGAGTCTTAACCATAGGCATGACCTAACATTTTTTGGCATGGGCCATTTGTGAAGAGTTGTTGGGGTGGGGAATTCATAATATAAATTAAAATAAGAATTTATTTTGTTATAATTCAGTGCAAAGACCTATTCACTCTCTAAATTATTTTATAAGACATTTGTCTCAAGGTTGGACACTAAACCCTGGAGACCTAGATGATGTTCGAGTAGAGCGTTCTTGAGGGATGACAATAGATATAGATGAGATCATGGATCAGCTCCCCAACAGGGTTAGAGGATCTCACCAATGGTGCTGATACAACTATTCCTTCCCCATTATCGATCCAAACTCTAGGTATGGTGTTATATTTTTATAATTTCATCCTAATATCAGTCTCCAATGAACTTCGATCAATTCAATGAATAAGGACTGACTCATGCATCATCAGTACATTCCAATTTGATAGAATTGAATATTTCTAGTTCATTGATTATCCCTCTTTTAAAATCCTTCTATGATAGCCAATCAAAGGAAATAAAATGGTTTAGTTTCATTCCTCAATTTTATTATTTTTGGATTTATTCCTCTATTCTTCACATGTTCATCATGGACATTTACTTTTGGCCCATGATTTAGAAAATACCAATGATTGAACATTGTGTGACCATTATTCACTTCAAAGAGTTGACACCATAGGTCTGGTTCATTATTGGTGATGTAATTGATATGTGATGATGGATATGGATGACCGAATATACATCCAAATATATTTTTTCCATCTATTAAAATAATTTTTTAGGCACGACACGTTCAGCTCTACGATGGTGAATTCTGATTGGATTTGAAACTGAAACCAATAGATTTAGGGACTAGAGTTAAGGACAAACCATGATCTACATATTCCAAACAGATTGGAGGTTTGGGGGTGCATTGATATATGCGGGGGGGATCTGAGATAGATCTTTAAATTCCTATGTAACGTGGTGTGTATTTTGGATTTACACATCATATGGGGCCCTAGGTTGTGGTGCTAGGGTTCTGACTGAAGTTAAGGATAATAGGGCATGTGAAACCTATCACAAAGTGTGTGACCCTCCCCAGATGACTCAACAAGTACTTTATAAGTAAACAGACACTAGATGGAGTACACAGGCATGGACACGTCGTGTAATCCAACATGAACATGACATGGCATACATGGATTGGTACATGAATATGGTTTCAGTACATGAACATGGCCTAGAATCACACTAAAGGAACCATTTTTCTCTACATGTCATGTACTCATTCTACCTACTGTGTATTTGAAGACTACATGTCATGTGAGTCTCTTTCATAGGGTAAGGACTTGGGATAGTTGGGAATTCCATGTACCCCCTAGGACATGTTGTGTACACCAATCAAGAATTCTTGAGGCTTTTATTTTTTCATGTTTGGACCAAAATATGATAATTTTTCTCCCTAGGTCCTTCCTTCGGGGGTACAGTGAATGACTACATACACATCACTGGATTGTAACTCCCTCTAGAGTTCGAGTCTCAGATAGAGTTGTGGTCTAACTCTGCGACACTGGAGTGAGATCCTTTATCATCCCTAGTTTGAGTTTTTGGAATCAATATAACCTACATGCGTAGTGTGTCAACCCTCTATCTATTATTCCACATCAGTACAGTTAGAGGAATCATTGTAATTCAATCATCTATGTAGAGGGTTCATCAAGATTGGGTTCATAGTGTCCCCCAGGGATTCTGGGAGTGACCCCCTCTCTGTGTATAATAGTCTTATTTGACCAATGTGTTCCCTTTAGACATGGACCAAATGAGAATGGCCTATTCGTCAGGTGTCTCTGATGATATCATTGATGGATGAGTGAGTACTCCTATAACAACAATTCTTTGAGCATAATTCTATGGTTGGTGGTTGTTTTAGACCACCTAATGGCATGGTGTTTCTCTTGAGTATATTCATGTTGATTATTCTTGTATCTATTATAAATAGTTACATCTTGTATTGACCTAGCTGTACTTGGTACTTTTGGTTTTATGTTTTCAAGGTATGCCATTGACTATTGATATAATCACACATGCATGAGATTTTCTCAAATGTGTCATGTATTGTGCAGATGGTGTCCCTTTTCAATGTGTCCTAGGAGGATACAAAGCAAGTGGATCATAGTTGGAGTTCATCAAACCAAGGGTATTTTTCAGAGCATACTGTGACCTAGTCCTCAACCTTGGATTAGGTTAGACTTCTTAATGTTTTAGTTGAAAATGTGTACAAGATCTTTATGGTGGGATTGTATTTCACCCCATTTACTTTTCCTTTACATCATGTCATACTCTAGTTTTGGTATCTTAGTTGTATGAAATCATTCTATTAGTTTTTAACATTTTTGCATTGTATGTCTTAGAGACATTTGTGTTTTTACAAGAACTTTATGATAATTCCACCAATTTTTGGGATATGGCTACTCGGTGCTAATCATTATCCTCTGGCCTATTAGAGGTAGGAGAAGGGTAGTAATGGAATGGTTCCTTATGGGGAAGTTTTTGACAAAGAGGAATCATATTAATTGGTTCTAATATAAAAATGTGATTCTATGAGGTTGGTTTCTGGAAATAATGTTAAGTGTTTCGAGATCATCTTCCATGCTAGGTACTTCATTATTAGTGAGGCGGCTGATGTATCTATACACTGGGACTCTGACCACCTTATTGTTTACTCGGTACATGAAAAAAATGGTTGTAGTGAAAAATGGTGCATGAATCATATAGTAATAGATGTTTTTCCATTTTTTTCTTGAGTCATCTCCCCAGGTATACTCTGTTTGTCTCTGTGTATCTTGTTTAATTTTAGGATGAATTTTTATAGATAGTCAGACAGGGTTCTACCACGCGATAATGACAATGATCCTCCAGTGATGTGGAATTGATACAGGGACTTGTACCATAGATAACACCTATGGGTGGTTTACCATCTATACCACCATCTATCGAGCATCAGCTACATTCAGCACTACTAGATGACAATGCACGCTGGCTGAGTACATTGAATGAGTTTTCATGGAAGTGACCTCCAACGTTATAGGGTGAGCCAGACCCCCATATGGATAAGTTTTTGAAGAAGGTAGTCACTCGTGTTTTCCACCTTATGAGGACGCCTGATATTCAGTTGGAAGTATTTTTTGTGAGTCTTATTCAAGTCTCTGTGGGGAAATTGTGGATATTGGTGACTAATTCTCATGACGACACAACTCCCTCCTTCACAGGCTTTGATAAACTCTATAGAGAGGAGTTATATCGGGCGACACTATGATTGGTATGCATACAGGAGCTCATGTATCTGCAACAAGGTAGTATGACTATGGTAGAGTATGAAAATAATGATTATTGATCTCTCATGCTAGTATTTGGGTATTGTGCATGACTCGATCTTCAGGTCTCATACATTTGATGATGGATTATACTAGTACATCCGGGCATTAGTGATATCATTTATCCTTTATGCCAATTCTGGGGTACTTTAGTGATTCAAATTAGTGTAATGTTTTTAGGAAGAACAGACACCAGTCGTGGGAGCTAAAAGTTGGAACCTGGTAGCTGAGACCATAGAAGAAGGTATCTGATAGCAGTCATGGTGATCCAAGTGGGTTAGGAACTCCATGAGGTGACCCAATACTCTAGGATATCAGTGAAGGTCTCTCGGGTTGGATGGAATCATCCAAGTGATAGTAATTGTTTCTCTTGTGGTGCTCGGCGACATCTGGAAGGAGATTACTCGATCCACGTCATAGCTGATCGAGAGACGGTCTAGGGACTGCAGAGAAAGAGACAGATACATAAGAAGGGTGGTCCATAGGGTGTGGTTGTGGATGAGGGATATTAAAGGTAGAATGAGGTGTTTGAAACTTCGACCTATTACCACCACCAACCATTGGTGGTCCATGCCAGGCTCAAGGAGTTTGTGGAAAGGGACAACTCAAGCTACATGCTATTGAGTCCAATGACCCCGAGGTTCCAGGGATGATAAAAGGTATGATATGCATATTTTCCACCTTATCTATAGTATTTATACACACATGTTCTATTCATTCTTTTTATTTCATGAATCTTGTTCAAGACTCAATGATTCTCGTTGAATTGTTGACTCGACCCTTACACTTGGAGACTACTACAAGAAGAGACTATATGATCACAAAATTGTTCCTATTGTGTTACCTGACACTTTTAAATGGGATTTATGTTTGGGATCCCTTTTTAGAGACCTCGAGACCTTACAATGTCATTCATTGTATGGTCTGGTTATCCACAATTCTTTCTCAAATTGAATTTTTTAGGGGAAGAGTGTGGTGTGTCCACAGTGACGGGACGATGTTTGTTTTGTTGGTGAAAATTAAATCCATGCAGGGCATGTCAGGATCATGCATATGATAGTGAGGATCATTACTCATCAGTTGGGTTTCCAGACTATCGGTGTTGTGGATGTTATGATTCATCATTTTCCACAAGTGAAGGCGGAGTGTGAGTATTTATTTCCTAAAGATGTTCCAAGTTTACCTCCCTGTAGGGACATAGAATTATGTATTTATCTACACCTAGGGACAACACTAATATCTACACCTTCAGAGGATACACAGTAATACCAGTTTCATTGAGGGAGTAGGTTCTAAGGTAGTTTCATATGCCCCCATTGGCGGTAAATCATGGAATGGAAATGACGTACTAAGAACTTTGATTTCATTTTTGGTGGTCGGGGATGAAGAAATCATTTGTTGAGTTTGTTT
Source organism: Viscum album (assembly GCA_963277665.1). NCBI lineage: Eukaryota > Viridiplantae > Streptophyta > Magnoliopsida > Santalales > Viscaceae > Viscum > Viscum album. Next base: position 932,504,989 of record OY728125.1, read on the forward strand.
CTCGATATCTTACTTATCAGTAAGTGTAGGTTGAACACCAGGTTATAGTGGGTTTAGCTCAACCCATTGAGGTGTTGTAATAAAAGTGGGATGGGATATATACATACTTCTTGATGGGATTACCATGTACGTGTAGTGGAAACGATTCAATCTGGGCGATTGTTGACCAACTAACCAAGTCGGCCCAATTCCAAGCTATTTGAGAGTAGAGTTCAGTAGAGATATTGGTAAGACTCTGCATTTAAGAGATAGTTCATCTCTATAGAGTTACATCAACAATTATTTATTTCCATGATTATTTCTTTACATCCCATTTGTGGAATGGATTACAAGAGCTATTTACTGCCCAATTACGCTTGGGCACAACATTTCACCCACAAACAGATGACCAGACATAGTGGAAGATTGATGTTATAGTTATCATGTTTCTATCTTTAATGTTATAATTTAGGCGTAGTTTGTAAGATCACCAACCACTACTAAATTCTTTATAAAAAAAATAGCTAATATTCCACCATTGGGGTGTCACCGTTCATGTATCTTTATGGGAGACCCTACACGTCACCACTTTTGTGGACTGGCCCAAGAAAGCTAGCACTCATGGGAAAAAAATTGGTTCAAGACACTAAAGATAAGTTTTAGATCATTCAGGATCAGATGAATACAACATAGATTCATCATAATTATTATTATGATAGGTCACACAATCATTTTGAGTTTATGGAATGAGACCATGTGTTCTTTCAGGTTTCACCTCGACATGGATTTTAGAGATTTGGTCATAGTGGAAAGCAATCTATGACGTTCATTGGCCCTATCTATATACTATGTATAATTTTTTAGGTGGAATACAAATTTCTCCAAACTCCACAATTATTTCAGGTACACAATGATTTCCATGTGTCGCGGCATAGAAGGTATGTGCATGACCTGTCACACGTCATCCACTGAGGTGAGATCGACGTCAATGATCAAGTGACTTTTTTATGAGTACCCAGTGATGATCTAGAATCTGAAGGATAGGATCCTTTGTGGGAGATATATTTCCTTGGTGTATGTCTAGTGGTAGTATGGTAATCTCTAGGAGAGCACATGGGAGTGACAAGGATCAGATTCATGCTTGGTCCCCTCATCTGTTTTAGTAGCCCTTATTTTTTCTCTTTGGAGTCATAAATCCCCAATAATAGTGGAATGTAATGTATTATGTCTTTCATTTATTATTATTTATGTTATATGGATAAATTTCAAGACCTGTTGTTTACACAGCATGCAATACCAAGACTCGGTGTGCCCAAAATAAATGTTTGAAAAATATTTAAATATTTTATAGAGTACGCATGGTTTTCCAAAAAAAATATAGTTACTCCTAAATAGTTTCAAGGATTAGAAATTTGATGATACAATTGAGTTCATAACAGTGGATTCACCATAGGCACAACCAAAAATTATTTTGAAGAGGTCATATGTTAAAAAAATTTCGGTGGCGTGGGATTATTAAAATAAATAAAAAGAAGATTTTATTTAATTATTCTTCAACACAGTGACATTTTCACTCTATAATTTCTTGGATAAGGGATTTTTTTTATGTTTTTCCACTAAACCCTCGATACCTAGATATTGTTTGAGGAAATCATTCTTGGTGGATAATAATGGAACATGATCAGATCATGGATCATCACAACAATGTAGTTAGAGGATCTCATCAACAACAGGGATGTAACCATTCTTCTAAAAAATTTTATCAAAACTCCAAGTAGGGTGTTTTGTTTTTTGAGTTTCATCCTGTTCTCAATCCTAGATAAACACATATCAATTCAATGGACAAGGATTGACCCACGCATCATAGGTAGATTTAAATTTGATAGAATTTATTATTTTTGTTTCATTGATTATGCCAATTAAACTACCCTTCAATGATAACAAATTGAGGCCAAAAAACAAAAACCAATGCTATTTCATCTCTTTTATGATTTTTATATTTATCCCTTCATTCATTGAAATATCATAGTGGGAATTTACTTTTGGCCCATGATTCGACAATCACCTGGTGATCAACCATTGCATGAATGTTCTTCGGTTCAATGGATCGACATCGCTGGTAAATTTTGTGATCAGTGACGTGATAGAGATGTGATGATTATGGTGGATGACAGGATGTATATCTAAGATGATTTTCAGAATCCGTTCAAATAGGTTTTTTATGTAAATCATGTTTGGCTCGGCGTTGGTGATTTCCAAGCATATTAAAACCAAAAAACCAATGATCTTGCGACTAGAGGCATGGATGAACCCCGATATGAATATTAAAGTCAGATTGAAGGTTGAAATTCCCATGAAACACAACATGTATTTTGGAGTTACATGTACTGTGGGCCCCCTGGATGTAGAGCTAGGGTTCTGGTGCAATTTAAGGATCACATGGTGTGTGACCCCTATCACATGGTGAGTGACCCTTTTCACCCTATGTGTGGCCTTCTGTAGATTAATCATTGTGAACATCAGATGTACATTGACATTGGTTGGAGTAAATGGGCATAGACACACCATGTACACCCATATAGACACAGACTGACATACACATACCGATACATGGACATTGTGTCAGCACACCAATATGCATACCCATCAAGGGAAGTGTTTCATGTGTCTCTAAACACTATATAGTCATTATACACGTCGTGTATATAGAGGCTACATGTCATGTGAGTCACTTCCACATTGTTAATACTTGGGATAGATGGATACGCCATGTACCCTCTAGGACACACCGTGTAATCCCACAAAGAGTGCTTGGGGCTCTTATATGTTATAGTCTGGACTAGTATAGGTTGATTGTGTTACTTTGGCCTATCCATCGATGGTAAAATGTATAATTATATCCACATCGCTGGATTGAGTTCCACTCTAGAGGTCGAGTCTCAAATAGCATTGTGGTGTCCCTTAGCGAGACTGCAGTGTGATCCTACATCATCCCTATTTGGAGTTTGTATATTTAGAATAAACTCACTATGTAGAGTATTGATCCTCTATTTATAATACTTCATCATTAAGGTTTTTGGATTCATTGGAATGTGATCCCCTACATATATTGTTGATCCAGATTGGGTTTTTTGTGTTCTCTGACAGTTCTAGGTGTGACCCCCTCTGCGTGTATTATAGACTTCTTTGAAAAATATTTTTTCTTTGGGAAATTTATAAATGAGATATACCTCTTCATTTTGTATCTCTGATAATATCATGTTACAAGGAGTGAGTTCTCCTGGAATGATCATTCTTTGAGCACAATCCTTTGACGAGAAGTTGGTTATGACCTCCTAAGGGCGCAGTGTCTCTCCTGAGTATATATGGGTTTCTTCTTCATTTATCAATTAAAAAATCATACATATATATTAATACTACTATACTTGATGCATTGTTTTTATTGTTTTTTGGGTGTCCTACTGAGTATTGTTATACTATCCTTTCATGGGATTTTCCCACACGTGTCGTGTCTTGTGAAAATGGAGACACTATTGACAATGTCCTAGGGGGATAGGGAGAGGATGGATTATAGAAAGATCTATGATGATCGAGGTATTTACTGAGATCATGCCTTGACTTAGTCCTCACCCTTATGACTAAGGTTAATCTCATGTGATAAATATTACTAGTGTAGGGTGTGATAAATATGTACTAAAATAAATAGTTCCCATTGACTTTATAAGTACAAGTTTTAAATTTTATTCTAGATATAGTCACTAAATTATATCGATATAATTTTCTAGGTGTATTAAAATACCACCTCAAAAGTTAGATAAATAATTATTAGTGGAAACCTCAAACAATATGATGATCACATCTCAATTTTATGATTCTTATCTAATTTTTGTTTTGAGGAATATGATTCCTTCAAATATCATTATTATCACTCTACTATAATTCAATTTTAGTTTAGGCATTTTTTGGATAAATTTACATTAATCCCATATCAATTTCACTGTATGAGATGTCAATCTTATTCTTTTGAACCAACTTATTATTTCTTATCAGTGCGATGATACATATGAACATCTTTTGAAAATTAAATACATTGTATTAGTCCTAATTCGTATCCAAAATGGGTATTTATCATAGATGGTTAGGGTCAAACGAAACATAAATGATATTCCTATTAAGTGGTAGTTTTCTAAAATATTCATAAATTACATACCTTGTCTTCCATATAATCATGAACTTCAGTTTTAAATAGAACTCATATTAATATCTACACCAGTTTCAACAAGTCCTTATAGAAAGGATCTGATTGATTTTCAGGAATTGTAGGAAAAAATCCAGGGGAATTTTGATAAGGGATTTATTCATCCAAGTGTATAACTATGGGGTTTACCTATTTTTTTTTAAGAAAATATATGGATAAATGTGACTCAAAATTGACTATTGGTAACATAAAAAGATAAAAATTAGGAATAAGTTTTTCTAATCATTCATTAAAAAAAATTGATCAATTACATGGAGATCATTATTTTTCAATGAGTGATCATAAATATGAATAATATTAGTTGAGGGTATAATGTGAATACATTCATAAGATACATTTAATATAAAGTGTAGACAATATTAATTTATAGTGATGCCATTTAGCCTTACTAAATCCTCTATTACCTTCACGGATTTAATGAATTGAGTATTTATAAATTATCTTCATCATTTTGTTCTAGTATTTATAGATGATATTATTTTATATTTGAATTAGAAATAAGAAAGTGGAGATCCCTTGAGTATTTTTATAAAGACCATAAGAAATGTGATATTTTATTAAAAATATCTTAAGCCTCAATTTTAGAAATGGAATGTTTCATTTTTGGGTCATATAATCGCAAACCATTGTGTTTTTGTGGATCTACCAAAGACATATGTTATTGAGTTATCATCCAAATTAAACAGTATGAAAATGGTATATGGTTTTCATGGTTTAATAGGTTATTATCCATGATTTTTGGAGAATTTATCACCGCTATTTTAACCATTCACTAAGCAAACTTTGAAGGGTTCTAATTTCCTTTAGACAGAATAATGTGAATACAATTTCAAGGAACTAAAGAAAAGGTTAGTGAACACGTGTATTTACTCTACCCTACTATAGAGAAGGATTTATGATCTATAGATATATGTTAGAGAAGGGTCTAGAATACAACCTCATGTAGAATGATATAATTGTATATTATACATCATGGAAATTAATGGTTCAGGGGGGGAATTATCATCTCATGATTTGAAGTATATTATAGTGATTTGTTTCACTAAATATATGGAGGATTCATATTTATAGTGAAAAGTGTGATCTGTATAATGAAATTAAAATTTTAAATTTATATTCAATAAAAAATATTAGACTATTGACAAAAGGGATCTATTGGAGTTGATTATATATTATGACTGGTCAATAAATTATTACCCTTATAAAGTGAACAAGGTTGTAGATTCTCTTAGTAAAAAGTTTCATGGTAGTTTATTTATGACTAGGATCACAAAAGATCTAATATTTCTATGTTTTAAAATGAATGATCGGAAAATATTAATGTAAGGGGATAATTCTTATCTTTCTTAAATGAATGTTCATCCATCTAACCAAGAAAATATTTAAGGGGCATAGAAAGAATATATGGAGTTGGAAGATATGGTAAGAAATTTTACTATGTTTGACCTCTTTTATGATGGAATAATAATGCTTAAAAACTATGTTTATGTTCCATCCATATAATTTTTTTAGGAGAAATTACATGAAACACATAGTTCTTCATTATCTATTGATCATATTTGAAGAAAAGATATATAGAGATGTGAAAGAATATTTCGAGTGGGAAAACATGAAGATATATTTTAAAGAGTATGTATCATGGTAGTTTTTATTTTGGAATATTAATGCCAAAAAATAGAATTCAAATGGGTTTTTATAACCATTACCCATATTTGAATTTAAATGGTAAAACAACACCATGGATTTTTCCTTGCAAAAATATATAAAGACCAAAATCACACATGGGTTTTAGTAGATCACTATACAAATTTAGAACATTTCATTACTATCAAGTAAGATTTCTATCTTGAAAATCATTCCAAAATATACATCAAGGAACTTATAAGGTTGTATGGAGTACCATAATCAATTATATCTAATTGAGACTCTAGGATTACATTGAATTGTTGGTGAAGTCTTTAGCAAGATTTGGATTCATAGTTGTGTTTCAATATTTTTTATAACCCTTAGACAGATGGTCAGTATAAGATAACCATTAATCCCCTATAAGATATTTTGAGGTCTTCTTATATGGATTTCAAAGGTTTTTTATATCTACACATATCTATAGTTGAGTTTTCTAACAATAATATATTTCATTATAACATTTAGATATATCCTTTTAAATCCCTATATGGAAATAAGTGTAGAACTCCAATGTTTTGGGATAAATTTAGAGAAATAAAGTAATTAGGACCTAATTTGTCTAGGGAAATGGAATGGAGTGTCGGATCCATTTAGTTTTATACCACATAAACAAGGAATCAACAAAAAATCCATACTAATAATCATTTAAGAAATCTATAATTCAATTTGTGTGAAAAATTATTCCTATGAAATTCTATTTGAATAAACGTTATGAGATTAAAAAATAATGTAATGATGGTTCCAAAATATATTAGACTATTTTAAATTTTTAATCAAGTAGGTATGGTGGATTATCTCTTAGTGCTTCCACTAAACCTCTATCAAGTTCATGATTTGTTCCATGTATCTCTACAAGGGAATTAAATACTTAATCCTTCGCATTTTCTAAACTCAATGGGTGTACCACTAGAACATTATCATTACTATAAAGAATAACTAATATATATCTTAGATCATATGGATAATGTTCTAAAGAATAAGTATACTCACCTAGTTAATGTTTATTGACGGAATGATAACTTTTAAAAAGCTATATGAGAACCTAAGGAAGTGGTGAGACAAGGATACCCATATTTTCTTATATCTAGGTGCAAATATTTATTGACCTCTCCCTCCAAAGATATCGTAATGAGGGGATATAGATAATGACCCCTGAGACCTACATTTAGTAGGCCTCAGGTTGGCGACTAGTACTAAGGATATAAAAAATCTCAGGATGTGGGAACCATTACCCTCTATAATATTATAGGATTGTGTGATAAGATGAATTATACACGCCCAACTACATGAAATAATATTAAAGAAACCAAGACCATCCCACAATGCATGTATAAATAAAATTGATACATATAAAAGTATCCAAAGGTAAATACCCAAATTAAATCTAAAGGAGTGAAACAACATCTATCCAATGTCTGTGATAGTAATTTCTATCATAGTTCACGTAATCCAATTGTAAAAATGAAAAAAAAAAATCAAATACCTAGGTCGAGAATACAAGTATACTTAATAGGAAAACCCAAGTATCTCATGTGTAGGTGAAAGAAGCATACTAATGCACCCATTTGAAAATAGATGAACCAACAACACATAAACTGGTCAACTATCCATCCCAACCTCACTAAATAAAGCTCTCTAAATAATGGATGATGAGTAATATAATCTTATAAGAAAGACAATAATAATGGGTACCTAACTTCGCTCTCCCACTGGTATGACACACTCAGAACAAAACATCATACATCCTAGTGCTCCCATATCTTTTGTATACCACACTACCCCACAAGCATAGTCACATCACATCATGCCCACAAGAAACCTGGTCTCACCACCCCACAAGCATGGCCACATCACAACTTGCCCATAGACACATAATCCATCACATCACAAACACGACCATAACTAGAGTAGTTGGTTAACATGATCATGTAGGACATCAACCTCATTACCTCATCCTACAATGCATGACCCCCACCATTATCCACTATAATAGCACAATAATATCACACCTTGCTCGAAAACACCTAAGCCACTACCCCACATGCATGGTCACTTGTCTCCAAAAAACAACTCATCCATCACAATCATCATTAATACAATAACAGACCTCTGAGAATACTAGAATGTGCAATACCTACCTCTCTTAGAAGAGAGATTCGGAGTGAGTGGGTACACATAAATCTGTCCTCCTCACTAGATGTCAGAAAAAACACCCCCATGATACTATGTGGGTTTAAGAACATTGTGCACGATGTTTTTGGGGTGTATATAGAAATCACAAGAAATATACAAGTATATATATATATAGTGACACAGTGAAGACCAAAATATGGGTTCAAAACAAAAAACAAATCAAATTAAAAAAATACTACTTTCTCTTACACCTCATAATGATGAACACCACATAGGTTAAAACCATAAGTCACATCAATAACCAATTCCATTTAATAATCTCATTCACTTAATTATTAATCAAAACTACATTTTACCACATATCTCACCATTTAATTATTCATCATCCATTTCCAACCAATTAACCAAACCAACCTATTTCGTTTCAATAATTATTAAACAGTACATTTATTCCATCACTACCTAATAATATATCACAAAACAACCACACATCACAAGTTTCTAAACATTACCATCATACCATTGCCCCTCTACCCTACAAGCATGGCCAAACAATGACAACAATGCCACCCCAAATTCATTACCATCAAACCATCACCTCACAACCCCAAAATAATTTCCAAACTACTATCACCTCACCACCCCAAAATCATAGCCAAAAATCCATCACCCCCATATTCCCAAACCACACATCCCCCAACCCTCTAACATGGCCATCAAACCATCACGTCGCCGCCCCAAATCCATCTCTAAATAACCATCACCTCACCCAAAAAAATCACATCTACACTACCATCATCCCCACATATCCCAACCAAACATCACTACCCCATAAGAATGGCCACACATTACAACCCACCAATATCATTTTACTTATTTAAAATGGAACTTTTATCCTATTCCACCTTATTTTAGGTGAATCATCACACAATCGATAATCCTCATGCAATAGTTTCATCATCCAAATATAAGTGTTCAATAAATTTCTATTTTATGTTGATAACAAAACAATAACAATGGGAACATTAATCACAACAAATGTCATCCAAAAAAACAAATCCCATAATGACCATAATTCTTAGCAGGGCATCAGGAACATAAAATCACCATATCACAATCATGTCAAATATATAAAGCATGTGAAACATTCCTATTTACCCTTTCAATTTCAATTATCCAATTCTATAAATTTTATTAATAAAAGACAACAACATCCCATAGATAAAAAAGAGTAAACCCCTCCATCATTATACACCATAAAGAGGGAGAGGTATTTCTTACCTCAAAGAACTTTTCCAACTCATTGAACACCGCTTGGTGAAGACAAAACACCCACAAAACACATCATCACCATCAGAAACCAAGGATAAACTTATACCTCACAGAGGGATCATTAAAATTCAGACTAAACACCCAACCCATCACAAACCACACCACTATAAAGAAACCCATAAGAATAATGGATGTAAATAGATAATAACAATAGGAAAAATCACTATAGATCAAATATGGGAAGATGAGGATCAATCCTTGTTGAATGGAATCCCAAATGTTTGAATAAGGTGTTGATGGATTGCCTAGAATGATAGAAGGGAGTGTCGACCATAGGGTTTGATGAATAACCCAATCACTATAGTATTTAATGATATGCTACATAGGAAATTTACAAGGCGTGTAATCCCTAAACATCATGTAAATTTTCGGCTATAACTTATTCAAGAAAACACACCACCTCGATTGATTATACACTTGATTTTATTACACATCATGAATCGCACTTACACGACGTGTACCCTTTTTATAGGCTACCCCTTCGCCGCATAAAAGTAGTGAACCAACATAATATGCAATACATGAACCACCATTACACATTGTTTAATACATTTACATTGCATGTATTTCCTATAGTAACTCTGCTTCAGCTCCATCCACCATTAAAATACTCTTAGGACCTCCCCCAAACACCTCCAACCAACAAAATTGGAAATGCAATGGACTAGGAAGAGAAAGAGAATTACATCGTATACCACTAAAATGTCTCTCCACCACTAGAATCAAAAACCAATACCTTAAGGAAAGGGGTTTTAATGACCACAGTATGAGATACCTCTCAAGGATCTCATCATACCTCAAATGTTACCACTCACCAAACACATCAAACCACACAACAATTCGAACAACCAAATAACCACATAACCACAACAATATGAACCTATTAAAATCCCAAACTAATAACCACTAAAACTAATGTACCAAACCATCCAAAACACATAAATCAGAGAAATACCATCCTCCATGTCAAGATATTATCTTCTTTAGGAAGAACTGACTTACCTGCATGAGTTTAATCGAATCATAGTTAATGTGTCTCAATTAGGAATAAAATCCACCCCATTAAATAAGATAGAAATTTATCACACATCATACATAAAAAACAAATGAAAATAGAAAATACCAAAAAAATGGTCCACAAATCACATAAAAAAGAAAAAAAATAACAAAAAAACTCAAAAACATCTTCAGGTACTAGGCATGCATATGTGACTCACACTACTAGGTACTCTCCTCCATGAAACCATACCTCCACAATACAGAAACCAAATATATGATTAATACTTCAAGAAAATTCTCCAAAATATCCTAGATATCTGATTGATTCTCTAGGAAGATTATATCATACTCAATATCCAACACTCCATAGTTAATGGCATGGGAGTCATCTTGAAGTTATCGAAAAATTTGAGAGATGTGGAATATGTCACGGTTCCCCTCCAAAAATGGTTGTAATGAAAACTGATATTCCATCATGCCAACTCTCTATAACTCCTCAAAGGTACCAAAATGATAGATACTTTACTCCCCCCTCAAAACCACTACTACCCATGTCAATGGGAAACCATCAAGAACATGTGGTCCCCAACCTCGAACTCCATGATCGTCCTCCTGTGATTAGAATAAGACTTTTTTGATCTTGTTCCACTTTTATCCACTCACGAACAAGATTAATACTCTCTTTTTTGATCTGCACCACATCAATATAAAGAAAATCTACCTCCCCAATCTTTTTTCAACAAAACATAGAATGAAATAGTCTCCAATACAAAGCCTCAAATGGATCTATTACAATGGAAGAGTGATAACTATTATTATAAGAAATCTCAACCAAGGGAAAGTGTCATAACCAAGATCCTCCAATGTCTAGGACACACGGTTGTAATATATCCTCTAGAATCTGGATAGTCTACATCTTCTACCAATCTTTAGGTGAGTAGAAACTAGTGTCGATGCATAACAAAATACTGGAAGAATGACGCAAGACCCTAATGAATCATGAGGTAAAACCTGAATCATGTTCCATTCCAATGGACCTCATGACTCAATGAAAGTTCACTACATCATCTATATACCTCTTATCCATGGAATCCACTATGCTGGGCTCTTTTATTGCTAAGAAGTGGGTCGATTTCATCAACAAATCCATAATCATCTAGATATCATGAAAATCTCCCTGATCTACGGGTAACCCTATGATTAAATCCATCAAGTGTTTATCCCATTCCAACTGAAGAACATCCAAGGGTTTCAAAAACCACAATAAGCATGTGGTTCATCCTTTACCTGCTAGAAAACAAAGCACTTCACCACAAACTTAGCCACCCCCTATTTCATCCTGAGACACTAAAAGAGCACTCTCAAACTAAAGTACATATTTGTAACTCCAAGGTGTGACTCCAAAGGTGATATATGATACTCATGATGAACCCCATCATGCATAACTATTGGAATAAACAATAACCTATGAAACAATATCTTTTAATAAACATCCTCTAAACATCCCTTTATAGCATCATCATGGCCAACACAATTGTGTATCACCTCTACCTCAGAGACTCCCCACTGAGACTCCTCCACCTACTAAATCAAAGAAGGTTTCTCTATAATATAAAACAAACATACTATACCACCATTATAACATACATCTAAGTGAAAGGATTCCAACTCCTCCATTTCTCTACGAACATCCCTAGACTCTTCAACGACATCTTTCCCAAAACTCCATCTCATTGATTTGGCCACGACATTTCCCATTCCTGAGGTGTAAGATATCATGAAATCATAATCCTATAGAAACTACATCCTAATATACTACATAAAATTCAGATCAAGATAATAAAATATATACCTTAGGCTTTTATGATATGCGAAGACCACAAAGTGCACCCAAATGATGTCATGTCAGCACAACATCAGAAAAAACACACTACTTCTAACTCCAGATCATGGGTGGAATAGTTATGCTCGTTGGGATGTATCTACAAATACCAATTATAGATTGATTCCCTCTATTGTATTATCATACATCCCAATCCCAGAAAAGAATCTTTATATAACACCTCAAATATTATTCTATCCTCAAACAACAGGAGAAATATAGCACTAACTAATTTTACAATTAGGTTAAATAACATTACTTGGCACTGAAAATTCCAGACAAAATCCAAGTATTTCACGATCAATGATTTCAAAAGTTATGTAACATAATAAAAATCATTCAAAAACATCGATAATATCTTGAAGACCAAGAAAAATTTGAACTTATTCCATGTTCTTCTATATTTCCCAAGAAAAAACTTATTAGAATTTAAACTAGACTTTTTCCACACCCTTCTAGGACACCACATTCTTAATGAAAGGAAAATCTCATGTCCAAAACATACACTTGGAATAGTTTCCATAGATTCAGTGGCATCGAAGAACCTGTAAGAAATCCCTGAGCTACTCAACAATTTTCTTCTATGAAATCAAGTATACCAATATATCATCGATGAATATGATGATGAACAGGTCAATGAATCCATGGAACACAGATTTCATAATTCCCATTAACATAGATAGTGCATTCCTAACACCGATTGGCATGACTACAAACTCGAAGTTACCATACCTGTATCTGAAGGAAATTTTCAAGATATCTCTCTATTTCTCCCTCAATTTTTGATGTCCAACCCACATATCAATCTTTGAAAACCAACTCACCCCTCTTATATTGCTGAATGTATCTTCAATCCTCATAATAGGGTAACAGTTCATTATCATCAAATGATTCAACCTCTGGTATTCTATTATCATCCTCAGACAACAATCTTTATTCTAATAGAACAACACCAAAGCACCCCACAAAAACATACATGGTTATATAAAACCATTAATAATCATATAATATATCTAAATCCTCAATTTATAAAATTATGAACGTTTCATTAGATAAGGATCCATCAAAATCAAATAAAAACCAGGCTGCAAGTCTATACTGAACTCGATATAATTTCATGTGGGTAGGGTAAAATCCTCATTAGAAAAAACATCTAGAAACTACCTAATGACCCTAGGGACCGCCACTATCCTAAAACCCACTAAACCCACTAAAACATCTTTCAACAATGAAATAAGGGTCTTTATATGCTGACAGACCACCTGACAACATCATTCTCTAACGAGAACCACATGATGGACATACAGATTTAAAAACATCAATCTCGTATGGAATAATTCTATAGTAGAACATATAGAATAAAACAATTTGATGCCAAGGATAATATAGTATTTTTCATATTCTAAATGAAAATATCCCTACGATATTGATGTGGGATTATTATTAGTCTACACCCCCGAAACACATTAAACTAGTTAGTTTGGAATCTGACTAGAATATTTAATACCAAGGGAATGGATATGGTCTTCACATGAATTCCTAGAGGACATTCTATAGGGGGTTTAATAAAGGAGTGAAAATCGCATGAATCAATCAAGTCAAAAACAGGGATACTAAACAAACCAATCAAACCACTAGAGGTATATGACCCCTTTTCCAATTCCAAAACCACCACATGAAACAGACCATGCCCATATCCACTTCCTCTCTGCTAACAATCACCTCCATGACCACTCTCGAGATGATGTCGTTGAATAGGTGAAACATCCTGAGGACGTACTCTACTTTCTCCATCTCCCATCAGTTGAGAATAAGCCTACATCCCATGCTACTCGAATGGTATCACTATGAAAATCTAATGAGGATAGAACGGAACATATCATCCAACAATAAACTATGCTTGGGGTACCACTAGATAGTAATTCTGGTGACGACCATGAACCAAAAAACCAAGACACACTATCATAAATCCCTAATTAAAATCACAGTAACCATCGGCCCCATTAGGCTAGAAAAAAATCTTTTGAGGTCAACTCTCCATTAATTGAAACATGACGGTCTAGGTGCCTGAAACCTACCACTAAAAACTACACACCTTGAGAAACCATGATGGTTCCTATATAATGAAAAAAAAAATCTGGGATTCCATCCTCTTCAACACCTCCCCACTTATTATAAAACACCAGGTACATTAGTAACGTGAAGGGTCTAAATTCATACTCGATAGAAGGATAGAGTGACTCCTTAATAAATAAAGCAATAGACTCCAAATATGGAAAAATATCTAGGGAAAACATATAAGTTCGTTAAACATGACTCCTAGATCCCTCATTAACATATTACCCTACTAAAGAGAAATATTATCATACCTCCTCATTTCCTTCATGGTTGATTAACAGAACTCTTATTGAAACACTTTCTTAAATTCCTACCACAAAACATATGTATCCTTCTAGTAACCCAAATACATCATACACCACCAAAGAATGGACCCCCCCCATCTTACTGACTACCAAAAGGACCAATTATCCTCTTTGGGGATCGATAAAACTAAAAGTGACCTCGATCTCCTCCAAATATCTCTATGTCCTTGAATATGAAATAACATCCTCACACTTTCCAAAAGAATTCTATAGAAAAGAACCAAACACCCTCTTCAAAGACACATCCACCTCTGTAGGATCAACCCTATGGTGATGAACCATATCCGCTTGTTCAACCAAAATTACATGAGACACATGTGGATGATCAACATGATCTATAGCTGAAAGTGGAAAAAATTCATAAGCCTCTTCATAATGTAATTTTATTACAGTTCAATTTAATTCATTTTATTTATTTTAATATTACCAAAATAAACCAATTCAAACAAAAAAATCATCAAGATTCATGCGCCTCTCTTAGATATCTAGAGTCAAATAGTTTCAGCTCACTTGGTTGTTCAATAAGCTCATAGTCTATGAATTGGTTAAAAGGGGGGCCTAAAATCCCATATCCTTTCCAATATCTTTTACCTATGTCACATTCCAAGATCAACTAGAACTATTTATATACCGGCCCATGAAACCATCGTTGTGCCTAACTCTAAACTCCATCTTATCTCCCAACTGTTACCTTTGATTCCACTCTATCAGGACCTCCTACCTCCAATGATACCGTAATGAGAAAAGAGAGAGAGTGACACTCGAGTCCGACCTCCAGTAGGCCCTAGTGTGGTGATATTCACTGTGGGTATAACAAACACATGATATGGGATTCATTATCATCTATAATGTTATAGGATTAATAGATAAGATGAATTATCCAAAATAAACTCCATGAAAGAACATAAGAGAAACCAGAACCATCCAACAATGCATATATTAATAAAAATGATATAGATAAAAGTATTCAAAGGTAAATAACCAAAAGAAAAAATAAAGTATCAACATATAATTTATCTACATTTGAATTCCATAGTGTTCATCAGGGTCCATTTAATCTTCTTAGAAACCTAAAAATAGTTTATATACATTGGGTGAGCATACAAGTATACTCAGTAGGAAAACCAAAGTCTCTTGTTCATATGTCAAAGAATCATACCAATTCACCCATGAGAAAACATAAGTACCAAAAGAACCTAAATAAGTCAATAAACTTTCCCAACCTCATGAAGGAATTCTCACTAAATAACACAAAAAATGTAATATAATATAGCAAGAAACACATCGATAAAGGATATAATGCATTGTTTTCCAACTAGTATGCCACTCTCACACCACAATTCCGTACGTCCCAGAAATCTCATATATTTGGTATAACACATTTACACAAAAGAATAATCACATCACATCATGTAAATTGACACCTGCCTCATCACCCCTCAAGCACGACCACATCACATCTCACCTGGAAGAACCTAGGCTATCATAACAAACCCACTTCCATAAACTGAGCAGTAGGGTATCATGAACATGTATGACATCACCTCATTCCCATACCATAACATAAAAAACCCCTACAATATATCTTCCCACAAGCATGGTCTTATCACACCTCGATAAAAAACACTAGTGCCGCCACCCCATAAGCACGATCAAATCTCCCCCAAAACAAATTTGGTCATCCCATCCACTATCTAGTGCACTAAAAAACCTCATACCATCAAGATTTTTAAATAACTACCCCACATATAAGAGATGAAAATAAATATATGTTTCCCATCCATCTTCCCCCCCCCCACTAAATTTCGGGAAAAAACACACTTCGTGTGACTATGCAGGTGACAGAACATTGTGGTCAATCTAGGTGGGGTGTCTGTTGAAATCAATAGAAATATATAAGTATAATGAATATATATATATATATATCCACACACAATCCCAAACTAATGATTCACAACCAAAAACTAATCATCTCAAAACATTACCACACTCGTTGCCACCTTAAAATGTTGAATGCGACAGAGGCTACAACCACAAGTCACATCACAAAACAATTCAATTTAATCATCCCACTATTTTAATTATTTATTAAAACATGTTTTACCACATAGACCACCATTTAATTATTAATTATCCCTTTCCAACCCATTGACAAAACAAATGATTTCATTATAATCATTATTAATGAAGTCCTTTATTCCATAACTACAGAGGAATCTAGCCCAAAATAACCACACTTCACAAGCATCTGAACAATCCAAATGAACCATCACCCCTATTCCCCAAAACCATGGCCAAAAAATGACCACCTTGCTGCCCTAAAAGGATGACCAATAAACCATCACTTCTCTACCCCAAAAGCATGACCATTAAACCATCACTTCTTTACCTCAAAATAATGGACAGACAACCATAATCTCACCTCCCCAAATGAACATCCAAAAAATCATCACCCCCACATTCCACAACGACATATCTCCTTCAATAGTAATGGATATAAAATCATCACCCAACCACTACCAAATAATGGCCAAAAAATCATCTCCTTGACACCCAAAAATTATTAAAATCATTCATTACCCCCACATTACCTACCCAAACATTGCCTCCCCACAAACACAACCACACATCAAAAAACATCAAGATCCTTTTACCGATTTATAAATCTTATTTTATCACATTATGCATTATTTTTGGAGATTTATCACACAATACATAAACCTATGGAAACCATTTCATTATCCAAATATAAGTGGTTAATCAATTTCCCTTTTAGGATGATATCGCAACAATGACATCAGGCACAATACTGACATCACATTTCATCGAGTGAAAAAAATCCCCAAACAACCATAATTTTCAGTGAGGAATCAATCTAAAACCCTAAAAATATCTGAATCATATCAAAACCCTAAAATCATGTAAAATAATACCCTTTAACCATTCAATTTTAATTATCCAATTATTTATCTTTGATTAAGAAAGCACAAACATAACCCATAGATAATCAAAATTAAAACCCTCTAACATGATAAATAATAAAGGGAAAAAGGATATTCCTCACCTAAAATAATATTTACAACTCACTTCGCACTACAAGGTAAATAATAAATAACCACCAACCACAATAACTCCATGAGAAGTGGAAGATCAACCTATATTGTTCCAAAGGATCGTCAAAAAACAACCCAAAATCACAACCCAAACCAAGACATACCACCATAGTGATTCCCCAAATAATAATGAAAGGAAACAAATGAGAATGATTGTAAAAAAACTATGAATTGAAGAATGGAATCCAGTAATAATCCCCATTTAAAGGAATAAAAAATGATATAAGAAGGCATCATTGGATCACCATAAATTAGATATGGGAACCCCAGCCGTAGGTTCTGTGGAATAACCCGAGCATTTTATCATTTAAAGATGCACTACATAGTAAATTTACTTGGGATGTAACCCATACAAATAATGTAAATTTTGGGCTTTATATTAAACTAAAAAAGATTTTTCTTTGAAGGATTTAAAATCTAATTTTATTACACACCATTAATCCAACTTACAAGATGTGTACCATTTTTATGAGATACCCCTTAGACAAATACAAGATGTGAAATACCATGATAGCCAATCCATTAACCATTATTACATGTCGGGTAACTCATTTTCTTGTTTTTTATTTCCAACATCAACTCTGTTGTCGCTCCAGCCTCCACTAAATATTCCCAGGACCCCCCCAAACACCTTCAACCTCCAAAACTAAAAAATTAACACACATGAAGGGCCAAAACCATTAAATGAAATTTTATGTTTGAAATTCATTTAATGAAGACTATAATGTAAAAACCTAATATTTTCTGATATATTTATCTTTAAATAAATTGAACTTCAATGATAGCTTATGATACATGTAATCCAAAGTATTAATGAATTGTAATATAGTATACAATTATAACCTATTCATTAAATTGGACGTACAAATATGAAAACCTGTTTTTTTTTTAAATACATACAAATGGTTTAGATAGAGTAAATATATTATAATATAAGTTCTCATTTTTTATTAAAGTCATTATATTCTTTAAAAATACATTTCCATCAAAAATGGTTTTTTTTCTGTTTGTGAGAAAGTAGTATAATAAATCTTTACCCTATTTAAAAAAATTATTTATAAAATTTAATTTAAATTTCAAAAAATCATCTTACAACTATCTTATAGTGATTTTTTTCATATTTTCTGAAAAAATTTATTTTTTGTTGAATAATGAGAAATAATAATTTTTATTGAAAACTATATTTCAATTTAACGAATTTATAGTGTTTAACT
Organism: Viscum album; assembly: GCA_963277665.1. Lineage (NCBI taxonomy): Eukaryota > Viridiplantae > Streptophyta > Magnoliopsida > Santalales > Viscaceae > Viscum > Viscum album. The sequence goes on from OY728125.1 coordinate 932,524,008, forward strand.
TAGATTTAAAATGGTATTAAAAATTAATTATAGTTAATTTAAATTATTAATAATTTAGTTTAGGTAATTTTAATTAATTTTATTTTAGATCTTGTTAAGAAAAAAATACTTTAGAAAATATTTTTCTGGAAAAATACTTTTCATAACACTTATTGAATTTCATTTTTAATTAAATTATACCAATTATATGAATTCAGTTTGATAAAATGGATCCAATAATTTGAATCGTCATTTCTAAAAAAAATAACTAGGTTACTTCTATTTTTTCATAATAAATAGTACAAACTGTAAAAAAAATTGTTATGGTTAAGGTTAAAATGGGTTTATCAATGGGATGTTAAACTGAAAGATAAAGGAATATTTTCTCAATTGAACTTTTAAAAATAATTTTTATGGGAATTTTTTCACTTCATTCTATCACAATATTGAACCACTAAACATTTTGAATCATTTTTCTTGAGAATGAATTTATTATATTTGAATATTTTCATAATTTCCTACTGTATCATCTCCCCCTCTTATAAAAGTTAACCCCTAATTTATATTCAGTAAACCACTTTGATCCTTATAATTAAACCAAAACTATATAATTTTATTCAAGACATAGTATTTGGTCTTCTGAAAATACCATTCCATGTTTCCTTGAGAAAGGATTTAAAAGAGACTTACCGAATACGAGGTCATAATATTACCTGACCAATTTATAATTATTTCTTCTTTTACATCCCTAAAATCTTTGGTATTCATCAGAAAATAATAAATTTATTGTCTTAAATATAATTAAATTTTATTATTAATTTTATGTAACCACATTTATTTACTTGCGTTTTTAGAAAATGTGAAGTAAATGTATCGCTTGTGTGTATGTGTGGGCTTCCGCCTCCAAATAACAATACATTAAATTTTCCGTCCCCAAGTATAATGAACAGTTATTTTTATCATTTTAATGTATATATATTATATTTAAGAAATAATTATTCTTTCATAATTATAACATCATATCCACCTTCTTATTTTCTCATCCAAATGAAAACGATAACATTGCTCATGTGTGTGTGGGTTACAACCTCTATGAAGTGATGTGATTCATTTATAATTTAGGAATCACATGGATGGTAATGAGTATATATTTAAAAAATTAATATTTTATATTTTATATAAAAATTATTATGTAATGGGGGATTACTATTTACCTTTTTTGGTTTTATCTGATGAAAAGTTAAAACAATGTTCATCTGTAACTATGACCAACCATCCCCATGAGTAGTGTAATTAATTTTTCTTTATCTAACTTTTATGCATGAAAAAATATATAGATATAGTGGATATATATTATACTTATATCCTAAATAACATTATGGATATGATGTAACCATAACCAAAACATGGAGACCAAAATACCAAACAAATATTCTCATGAAAAATGAAATAGTTAACACTCAAAAAGGACAATTTAAAAAAATAATTATTAACAAATGGATGTATAAATGTTTCTAGTAATTTATATATAATAAATTTAATTTTTTTAAATAGTATTTTATAGATAAATCATATTAGGTTGAACTTAAGGTATAATATTTATATTATAATCTAATTTTTATTTAGACTTTTTATGATTATGTTTCACATGAAGATATTTTTTGATCTAAAACTCAAGAAACACCTTAATTTTGTCATCCTCTAGTTATTTCATGACATTAAGTTTTTTATTTCAATTCATTTCTATTTATGTACTCATATTACCAAAAAAAATTAAGGAAAATAGTTTTTTTATACCTTAAGGAAAAAAATATTTCTTCCATGTTTTCAAAAAATATTTTAATGAATGTTTTCATTATAATCACATATGATTGTTTAAAATTATTTTAACCCTTGATTGAATTTTTTAGAAAATGTTTTAGATGGAATATTATATTCATTTTATAAAATGAGTTAATTTTTACATTTTTCTTGAAATGGAAATGGAATATTTAATTATACAAACATGACATTAATTGAATTTCCCACCATCATGACTGCTCAATACATTGAAGTTATTTCACTAGTTTCTATGGTTCTTTTCAAAAAAAAGGTTTTTCTATAAAATTTAAGAAAATTGTAGAATTTAAATAATTTTTTTCAAAGATAAACGGGTAATTTCATCAATTAATGTTTAATGTGATCATTTAAATTATTTTTTCATTAATGATGACATTTTTATGTTTCTTATGCTTAACTCAGGATATGATCCCAGGATATCATACTTATTATTTCACTGGATGTTTTATAATTATAATGAGTATATATATATGAAACAAATTTATTTTCCATGAGTGAATCTATAATAAAAATTTTAAATGTTTATGAAACACATTTATTTCTTCATTTTATAATATTTCATTAATAATTTATGATATTTTTGAACACATATTATTATATTATGATTATGTGATGGGTACGACTAATTTTAAATTACCCTAAAATTAAATAGGAAAATAATGATATCTTATGTGATTATTTGTATTTGAATGCAGAGTAAACCCAGTTAATTAAGGGTGTATGTCCACTATCATAATATTTTAAATGAATCATAACTAAGGATATGATATAATAGGTAGTGAACCAAATAATCTTTGATACTCATGGTAGTGAGCCTTGACTAAGGAAATGACTTTCAATGATTATATGTATGCCAAAATCTTACGACACAAACCAATGTTATGCTCTCAAGGTTATAACATAAGGATTTTTTATGAATTTAATGTTTTTGAATAAATTAAATTTCTTTTATTTCTTACTCTACAAGAAACACCATGTTAAAAATGTTATACACAAAACAATGGGTTATCTTTCATTACACGCAACATTTAGATTTAACAAAACCATCATATATTATTAATATTATTAAAATATGACAATTATAACCTTTCTATTACACCTAGTGGCATCATGTTTAATTAATCGTTTTTTATATTATGTATAATGGTTCAATATAACAAAAAATATTGATAAAAAATATTCATTTTCTATAAAGTCTATATATGTTTTGGAAATACCATATTCTAAAAAAATGATTTTTTTATTTTTATAAACAGTAATAAGATTAATTTTTATAAAATTTATAAAATGAATTAGATATATAATTTTTTTTAAATAATGATTTCTAAATTTTCTTAGGGTGAATTTTTAGATTTAATATGAAATTTGTTTTTACAAATAGTGAAAAAATGTGAATTTTAATTGAAAAATATTTTTTAATTTAATATATTTTTAAAGTTAAATTATATTTTAAATTTATTTTAATGTCAAATAATTTCAATTATAAATCCAATTTTAGTCATTTTTATTAATTTCATATTCAATTTTGATATTAAAAAATTATAATATTTTGAACATTTTCTCTTTAAAAACTCACTTTTCCATCGTATCTGTGAGATTAATTTTAAATTAAAATTTTCCACATAGCTGAATTCAATTTGAAAAAATTTCATCCATATATGTAATTGTAATATTTTATATTAACTAATAGGGTAAACGTATTTTTTTACCAAAATGAATAGTGAATGCGCTAAAAATTAATTATCACGGTTAATGTAAAAATATGCTTATTGTGGGTTAAAATTATAATATAAGGGAAAAATGACCTATAAACATTTCTAAAAACTATTTTATGAACATATTTCTATCATTAAATCAATTAAATTCTTTAATGTTCTATTTTTTACCCGTGCGATATATGGAAAAAATGGGATCAATCAATTATTTTAAAAAAATTCTAGTGTGTCCTCTCCCCCACTTAAAAGAGGCCACCAAATATCCTCTATTATTCACAACATAACACCATTTTTTATATATTACCTACCTATATAACTTCTAAACTTCCCTCCCCTTATAAAAGAATCCTTATTTGGGATTGAAATCCTTTTTAAGATGGCTTTTAATGAAAACTTAAGTGGGATTCCTAATGAAGAGGTAACACTCATTAACAAGAATTTTTGTTTTATTTCTTCATACACCACCATAAATTATTATTATAAGATTATTATATAATAATGTAATTATATTTAATATAAATAAAATTTTTTATATTGATTTAATTACCTAAAATCATCTCCACTTTCATCAAATGGGTTATGAAATCAACATTCGTGTGTACAATGGTCAGTCGCCTCATGAACCGTTGACATTCATTATTCCATTACAACATATAAAGTATTGTTTTAATGATTTATTTTTATTTATATGTGATATTTAGTATTTTATTATAAATATATAATTATTTTATCATGTGTCCCTTCATACTCTATATATTTTGGGAATACGATAATGGCACTCATATGTACAGCGGACTACCGCTTCACAAAGAGATGTGATTCATTCATGATTTACATGGAATGTAATTAGGATGAGTTTAATGAAAATATAATATATATTTGAAATAAAACAAATTCTTTCCCAATAATATGTCATTTAATCTTCTTTCTTTCAATATGACAAAATGGTAGTAGCGGTCATGTGTACGTACGACCTACTATCTCCATAAACGTTGTATTTCATTTTCTACCACTAAATTTTATGAATTAAAATAAATAATTATATAATGAATATATATTATATTAATACAATGGTTTAAATTATGTAGATTTTTAAAACCGTGATCAATTTAAGATGGCCAAAAATAAGAAATCAAAACATATACGAAAAATTCAGTGGTTATTACCCAAAAAGTAACTTTAACATGAAATTCATAATAAATGGGTTATAAAATGTAATAAGTAAATCATATATGGTATTATTTATATATGTATGTATGTATGTTTCTATAAATATATATAATATATTTATATTTATTATATAAAAACTCGGAACTAGTTCTAAGGAATTAAAGACATCAGGTAAGAGATTTTTGTCTCAAATTTCATTCTTTGAGACATACATTATGTTATGCACCTATATTATTTTGTGATTCATATATATGAATAATTTTATATATAATATAATGATTTTATATATATTTAGGATATTTTACATTTCATTATTATTTTATTCATTCATAGGTATTATGATTTAAAGTTACCAAAGTGGTAAAGATATTAAGTTACAATCTCATCGTTTATCAGGATTGCTTATAATTATGTTTCCAATGATAAAATATTATTATCAATACCTAAATAAATTCATGATTTTATTATTTAGTGTTTATTCAGGATATCTTCAATTAATATTACCATTTTTCTAATTTTTGTCATTAAAATAATTGAGAATTTTTTTTAATAAAATCTGACACTATTTCTCTTTTCAGTCAGATTTTTTTTTTCAAATCCATGTTCTCTAAAACAGTTTTTCAATTTTTTTATTATTCTAAAAAATATTTGTTAATGACATTTCTACCCATATTCTAAATTTTTTTAAAAATTTATTGAATGGAATATTCATTTCATTTTCCAATAAATTATATTTTGGATTTTACCAAAATTATGAAGTCATTCATCATTTTAACGTGTACAGCCTAAATGGAATTTTCAAACTCCATGAGTGTCATTTCTTCAAATATTCCTTTAAAGGTTTTAAGATAATTTTCAATGATAATTAATTCAGAAATGTTATATGTTTCAAAAGTTATTTTAAAAGTGGAAAGGATATTTTCCATAATAAATATTTTAAATGATAAATCAATATAATTTTCCATAAAATATTTCGTATGTTGATGTTACCAATGTCTTACTAGGGATATAATACAAGGATATAATTATTATTCTTTATCTTAATGGTTTATTCTTATGATGACATGAGGTTTATGAAAACCATTTCTCTTCTACAGGTTATACCATAATTAAATTCTTATGAAACCTGCTTTCTTTCATGGGATATACCTTGAAGAAATTCTTATGAAACATGCTTCTTTTATTGGGTTATGATATAAAATGTTTGAAATACCAATTTAATTTTATGGGTTTTGATGTGATACATTTTTATGATCTTGTGCAACACATAAATCTGGTTTTCATTATGTGTTGGGTGGGACCTATATCTCCCTACAATGAATTAGGTAAAGATTTATATCTCCTGATATAGAATGGACTAGAATGAGGAGTCAACATAATTTAATAAAGGAATTGTTCCACTATGATGATCTTGGGAGTGAACCTTGAACATTATGATAGTTTGGGTTATGATCCCATTCCAATATGATAGTCTTGTTAGTGAGACTTTATAGATGTGAAATTTATTTTCTATGCTTATGTATAAGCAAAAAATTCCATGTCATATGCCAATGTTATTCTCTTATAGCCCATGTTATATGATTATCTTATGATTCTTTTCTTATGAACATCCAATATTTATTACATGATTCAAGATTATGATCATTGAAATTCATGGTATGGGTTTCAAATGTTATTTTATTATCCTTATTCCCTTATTCTCATGTTATGCTTACATATCTCTGTTGTTTACCCTTACTACGCATCTGACTTCACCCTTTAAATTTTTTCATTCCCAATGTTTTGAAGAAATGTATTATGTATGATATGTCTAATAATGGTTCTAGTTATTATGAAAAGTGTGGGATATGACATAGATCACTTATTGAAAAGATTATATGTTAAAAAATTTCCACAAGGAACTAAAGAATTACAGTTTGTGGGAATGTGTTTGTGTAATATAATGAATATTCCTAAAAAATGTGGTAATATCCATGTATTAAACTCCTGGGTCTCTATAGTTGGTATCAAAGGATAGGTTTTGTTAATCATTATAAACTATGAATATAAAACATTAGTGGTATATATTATTATATATCTAAGGATAAGTTTATGGATGATGAAAAGTATAGGATAATGTCATGGAATTTTGGTTAGGGATTGGGGGAGTGGTTTCTATGAAATTAAATCATTATCTGGATACTAAAATTGGATGTCTATCTATAATAGAGGTACCTAGAGAAAATAACTCTAAAAACAGAACATTGATCTAGACTCAATTGTCACCTGGTGCATGACAACGGGATCTTCTACACACCTCATTTAACACTCCTAGAGGATTTTCTTTGTAAATTCACAAACACTTTATGAACCATCATGAAGGATTTAAAAATGTTATGACTATGAATGACCTAGGATATACCTAGGATGTTACTAATTATAGAATAATGTTTCATGATTTAAACATCCTAGAAAATGTTTCATTCTTATATTGTTCTCAACTATGATTATTGTTTCTTACACTCTGCTTTTTTTCTTTTAGTCAACAGATGGAACCTCAGGGATCCTTGTTAATGCATAATATGATGGAAAATGAAGTTATTATCCTTTTTAGAATCCAAAAAATTATGTGTTCTTGAATGACAAATTTCATTATCGTGCTCATATAAATTGTTTAATCTATAAATAATGATGAACTTCTAAATGAATAAATGGGGGAATAACATCATATTGAGTACTTTATAAGGAAAAATCTTGCATTCTTTATATGGGTATTTTAATCCACTAGTTACTGGATAGTGATTTAGTACAACTATAAAAATATTTTAATTTATCTTTAGTCAAGAACATGACATTTTCATTTTGGATGTATACTATTTGGAAAGTGAAGCAGATCGATAGGGGGATCTTATTAAGAATATGAGGCAACATGATTAAATTGAATCCATGGATTGGGAAGAGTTCGTGGACTTTTTTTCAATAATTACATTGGTTTTATTATTCGTAAGAATATGGATAATGAGTCACTTAAGCTAAATAATAAGTATGATGAATCAATTGGTACCAATGATTTAAAATTTATAAGACTTGTAAGGTACGATTCTGGTTTTATCATCCAACATGAAAGTAAGGTTGATTGATTCTTCAGTGGATTTAAGATAAGTCTCTTCAGGGAGTTATCCATAAGATAATTTAGTATATATGAATATTTTGATTGATGTTCTTTAAAGGTGGAAATATAAGTTGAAGTTACATATCAATCTCTTTTTTTTTAAAGTGAGATAGAGTTAAAAAGAAAATCTAAATACAATGGAGGAAAGAATATGGGATTTCATTTATGCTCAATGTGTGGGAATAATAATGGGGGAAATATTATTAAGGTGACTAGTAAATGTTTTAAGTGTGGAAGGGAAGGTCATAAGGAAGTTCATTATTGAAATAATGGGAATAAATTAGCTAAAAATGTGAATAGATAGAAATATACATAAAATGCACCACTCACACTCCATTTTTTCAAATGTAATAAATATGGGAACTATGCTAACCAATTCCCATATTTGAAGGTTAATTATGATGATAAATATCAAAAACCAATTAATCCGAGAGAAAAAGTGAAATCTCTTGTTGTCACTATTTATGATGAGGGGTTCTATTATGATGTGGTGAAATGTACACTTACCATCCACCCTAGAGTTGGCACTACAAAAAAACTAACTAGCGACACTTTTTTCATTACAGATATTTTAAAATTTCTCTAATTCATTTACTGATGTTTTAAAGAAAACTTACTAAATTAACATTTCTAAATTAGTGATTTTTATAAACATCGGTATTTAGAAACACCTCATTTAATAACATATTTTAGAAACATCAGTAAATAAAATTAGGAAAATCAAACTTCATTTATCTCTGTTTTTTAGAAATATCATTTTTTAATCCATAATGTTTCTATTAATTTTTTTAATTAATATATATTTTATCTGGTTTTGGTAATACCCCCCACCTGGGCTCTCCTTCACCTTTCTCATTTCCCCTCCCTACCCTCTATTATATCCTATTAGATACATACCCCACTCCCCTTTCTCTCATTCCTACTAGTTTCTTACCCCTCCACTACTCCCTCCTGTCAGCCCTGCACCATGCTCATTTCCCCCTCCCACCCCTAACGTATCATGCTCGCCTAACACTCCCCTCCCTCCCTCTCCTGCACTACCCTCAAACTCCAAACCTTTCCCCCTTCCCTACCTGATCCTCTACCCTCTCTATCTATTATACCCATATACCCCACCCCACATTGAAGGGATTATAATAAAATTAGACTCTTCATATCTATGTGTCAAATTTTTTTAAGACTTGTGATGTATGCAACTGTTCTTATCATCTAACTTGAAATTACGGTTCATTTATTCTTCGGTATCTTTAAACTAAGTCTATTAATGTAGATATCCCTAAGAGACATTGGTAGATATGAGGAGATTTTGCTATGTGATATAAAAGAGGAATGATAAGTGGGAGTTATGTATCAATCTCATGGGTTTGATAAGAAAATGAAGATGGAGTTCAAAGGAAAATATAAAAACCATGTAAGGTAGACAATGATATTTCCTTTATGCTCAAAGTTTATGAAGAAACATGGGGGAAATTTTTTAAGGGTAATGGTAAATGTTTTAAGTGTGGGATTTGAGGTCATGCAACAGTCAATTATTGAAATGATGGGAAGAAGGTAGCTAATGATGTGAATATAGAGAAATATGTACATAATGAACAAATCACACTCCAGTGTTCCAAATATAAGGAATATATAAAATATGCTTAACAATTCTTAAATTTTAATTTTAATGATGATGATCAATTTTAGCAACATGTTAATCTAAGAGACAATGTAAAATCTCGTGAAATTACTATTTCTGATGAGGTGTTAGATAAATAAGTGGCAAACAGTACACATAAAATTAACAATAAAACATTGATAATGGATTATTTGTCTTTATATTTACCCATTATTTCATATATAAATAATTTATAAATGGTATCAAAATACCACCCAATGAATTAGAGGTGTAATTAGCAGTGAAATCTCTTATGGTAAGATGATCACATCTCAAGTGTCTGATTCCACTCTTATTAACATTTATGGAAATATACTTTTTGAATATCCATTTATCCTTCCTCTGGTGGAATTTGATGTCATATTAGGTGTGGATTGTATTTCTCTATATAAATTCCATTTCAATTAGTGAGGAAGGGAATTAATGTTTGATATTCCAAAGAACCTATAATCATCTATCAACAAGATGATATTTAAGAACATCCAATGGAAATTATATCCATTTATAGGTTTTAATTCAATTAATAGTGGTTTTTTTAACTCAAATGGTTTTGGAGAAACTCAAAATATATGATATTCCTATTTTTTTGAAATTTTTTGATGTATTTCCAATGGGGTTTCCTAGTTTCCCACCAAAATGTGAATTTGAGTTCTTAATAGACCTCATAACTATAACCAAACCAATTTCAAAAACACCATATATAATGTCCCCAATTGAGTTGTAGTGATTGAATAAGAAACTCTAGAAAATCATTTAAAATGTATTCCTTCAGCCATGTGTGTCAATTTAGGGTGAACTTGTTTTTTTGTTAAAAAGGCATATGGATAAATTTGACTATGCATTGATTATCAAGATATTAATAGAGTAATAATTAAGAAAAAATATCATGTTACAAAAATTGATTACTTGTTTGATCAAATATAACGATCTCGGTAGTTTTCAATGATTGAATTTCATTTTGGATATCATCAATTGAGGTTCAAGAAGGAGGATATATCCAATATGGAATTTTATTCAAGTTATTGAAACTAAAAATATATAGGGATTTCTTTTATTATTTTTAATTCTTCTACTATATTGATAGATTTAATGAATAGAGTCTTTATATATTAACATAATTAGTTTGTGATAGCCTTAATATATGATATTCTTATCTACTCAAAGAGTAAATAATATCATGGATAACACTTTTGAACTTCACTAAGGATTCTACTGATGTAGAAACTATATGAAAGAATCACAATGTTTGAATTTTTTCTACAAATGGTTTTATTTTGTGCCATATAATATTAAGAGAGGGTATATGAGTATATCCATAAAAGGAGGAGGCTATTTAATGTCAGTCTAGATAAACCATGGTGACTGTTTTATGTAGTTTTCTTAGTTTAGCTAGATATTATCGAAATTTCATGGGGAATTTCACATTACAATCTAATCTAATTTTCAATTTAACTCATAAGAGAGATGAGTTCTTATAGATAGTTGAATGTGAGGATAATTTCAAGGAACTGAAGATAATATTAGTTAGTTCACATATTCTCACATAACCCTATAGTGCAGAAGGGTTTTTAATCAATATTGGTGCATCAAATTACTGATTCAGATGTGTTCTTATAAATAATTACATGGTAATAACGTATACCTCATGAAAATTTATGATTAATGAGAAACATTACCTAACTCGTGATTTGGAGTTAGTTGTGGTAAAATTTTCCTTAAAAATATGGATGAAATATTTTAATGGGGAACTATGTGATATATTTATTTTTTAGAAAATCTTAAATTATATATTCAAATAGAAAAAATTTAATATTCACCAAAAAATATGGTTATAGATTATTTAATGGTAATTAATAATCAATACATTACCACCCTCATAATTCAAACAAGGTGGATGATGATTTGAGTTAAAAGGATCATGGTACATTACCAATGATAAGGATCACAAAAGATCCAATATTTTAGGATTTTCAAATTATGGATCTAGGAATCATAAAAGAAGGTGAAAAATATTATCCTGGTCAATTGAATTTTCCACCACCTATCCATGTGAATATTTACAAGGTGTAGAATTAAGATGTATAGTTGAAAAGGAATGTTAGAAATGTCCCTGAGTTTAACCATGTTCATGATGAAAGGATAAGGTCTAGGAACCTTGTATATGTTCCTTCCATACCAAACTTGGGGAATCAGTCATTATAGGAAGTTCATATTTCTACCTTCTGTATTCATCACAGAGGTGTGTATATTTAAAAATATTTGAATAAAAAATTCTAGAGGTATTGATTGAAGAGATATATCAGAGAGTTTGTATCTCAGTGCTTGGTATGTCTATAAGATATGGATGAAAAACAAATGTTTAAGGGGATGTTGCATCCATTACCAATACCATAATTGAAATTGGAAAACATCACCGTGGATTTTTTTCATTGGACTCCCCAAATCATATAAAGGTAATAATGATACATTAGTTTTAGTCAATCCCCTTGCTAATTCGTCACACTTCATCGCTATCATAAAATAATTCTATTTAGATTAGCTTGTGAGGATATACATTAAGGAAGTCAAAATGTTTACTAGAGTACCACATTCCATTGTATCTGATCACGATCTAAGGTTTACCAAAAAGTTTTGGTGAAGTATTCAACAAGATCTTGAAATAGATTTGAGTATTAGTACTAAATATATTCTTCATACATATAATTAATATGAGATAAAAATTCAATACCTAAAAAATATGTTGAGATCTCATTCTTGGGATTTCAATGGTGGTTGGTATCAACACCTTCATATAATTTCTTTTTCTTACCATTATAGAATTATCTTAATAATTTATATTGATTATTACGTTGTCCTTTCTGGAAATAAATATTGCGATCCAATATGAATTAAGTAATTAGGATAAATAAATATATTGGAACATTATGTAGTTGAAGAAATGGTACATAAGGTTAGATCTATTCAAAACAGAATCAAAGAAACTTTGAGCCTGCAAAAAATTTAAGTTAATAATCACCTACATGATATAGGATTTGATGTTGGTGATAAGAAGTTTCTAATAATTTATCCATGGAAGAAGGTTATTATATTTTTGTAAAAAAGGGAAACTAAGACCAAGTTACATTGGTCACCTTGAAATTATTGATTGTATTAGTACTATTGTCTATCTCTTGGCACTGCCAAAAAACCCCTGTCAATTCCACGATGTGTTCCATGGTTCTCTCCTCGGGATAAATATACATTACTTTTCACATTTTTTGAACTCATTGGTTGTACCATTGGAGCATGATCTTTCTTGTGAGGAATAATAGGTTGAGATTATGGATTATATAGATAATTTTTTATGAAATAATCCCACTCACCTTTTCAATGTTGATTGGTGAAATAACTAGTTATAGGAAGCTATGTGGAACTTGCGGAAAAGATGAGGTAGAAGTATCCTCAATGATTTGTATCAATGTGATGAATTTCTAGGGTGTTATTAAATTAAGGGGGGGAATGTAAAACCCAAAGTTTTTATGAATTTACGTTTTTCAAATAAATTAAAATTATTTTATAGTTTGTGATACATGAAACACCAATTTAATATTGTGCTACACGTATTATTGGGTTAGCTTGCATTATATACAATTATTTGTTTTAACAAAATCGTGATATATTATTCAAATATGACTGCTAAAACCTATTCACTAAAAATATATGTATGAATAATTATAAATAATTTTTAAATATTATATTTAATTTTATTATATAAATAATAATAATTTATATAAAATACTTAATTTTGGTAATGTATTTATATGTTTCAAAAATACTATTTTTTCAAAAAATGATTTTTATTTCTTTTTGTTGATAATAAAAAAATTAATTTTTGACACATTTAGAAAAATAATTTGAATAAAAAATCCATTTTTGAAATCATAATTTCAAAACTATCATAGGGTGAATTATTTTTTCCTGAAAGGTTTTATTTTTTGATGAGTAGCGAAAATTACAGAATTTTAATTAAAAACTTATTTTTCATTTAATTTATTAATAAAGTAAAATTATATTTTTAAATTAGTTGATATTTAAATTAGGTAAATCATAAAAACATTAATTCAATTTATTCCATTTAAATCTTTTTTTTTTGAATTTTTTTATATAAAATTTTAATGTATTGAACATTTCTCCTTTAGAAAACTGTGTTTTAACCGCATCTACAAGATTAATATTAAATTTTATTCCCAAATATATGAATGGAATTCGAAAAAAAAGGATTCAATATTCAGATGAATCATAATTTATGTTATCTAATATGTTAAACTCGATTTATTTCCAAAATGAATAATGAATACAGGAAAAATTAATTACTGCGGTTAAGGTAGAAATCTCTTTACCGAGTGTTTAAACTAAAAAGGGAAAGGTAAAAATAACTTATACACTTCAATAAAAACTATTTTTTGAAACTATTTATAAAATTACACCCTTAAGGATCTATAATGTCCAATTTTTACCCTTTCTACATATTAAAAACATGGGAGCACTCAATTCCTTTCAAAAATACCAAGTGTGCCCCCCCCCCCACTTCAAAAAGGCCACCCCTGCTCCACTATTTTTCCCAATATCAAAATATTTTTCATTATTCAATACCTACCAAAATCAATTCCTCAATTCCATACACTTATAAAAGAGTCAATATTTTTAATATAAATCTATCCTAGGAAGGATTTTTGTGTAAACATGGATACCTGAAGAAGTGGTATCATTCATCCATACCTGTTTTTGATTAATTTCATTGTCCACTCCTTAAATTCATATTTTACCATGATTATAAAATTATGTCATTATATTCCACATGAAGATATTTTTTATATTAATGTAATAACCAAAAAACATCTCCACTTCCATAAAAGGGGTTACAAAACCGTACTTTTTGTGTTGGGAGATCAATCGCCTCACGAACTAATGTCTTTCGTTCTTCCAATACAACATCTCAGGTCTGGTTGTAATGAAAGATTTATTATTTATATATGAAATTAATTATATTATTCTGATTCTATAATTATTATATCCAACATATCTACATATAGTATAATTTTTTGTAAAATGATAACATCTCTTCTGTGTATAGAGGACTACCGCATCGCGAAGATATGTGATTAATTCACACTTTACATGGAAGGTATTATGTATGGGTTTAATTAAAATATGTGATATATAAAAGAAAAAAATTATCTATAATGATAATATATCAATTAATTTTCTTTCTATAAATCTTACAAGAATATGGAAATATCATTCATATGTTTGTACGACCTAAAATCTCCATGAACGGGGTATTTCATTTTCTATCAATAAATTTTATGAATTAATCTAAATATATATATATAATATATATGATATCTATATATTTGGGAAAATTAATTATATTATGAAACAATCGCCAAGTATGAGTATAAAAAAAACAAATCAAAAAAAATATTTCAAAACCAAAGTGGTTATTACACAAAACATGACATTAACAAGAAATTGTAAATAAACAGGTAATTAAAGATCCTAAGTAAATTGTGTATGGTATTATATATATATATATATATATGATTTTTTAATAAATTTATATTAAAATTATATTTATTATACATGATATTTGAATGTGTGGGAAATAAGTCAATACTTAAGGTAAGGTATTTTTGTAAAAAAATATTCTTCGAGACGTTTGTTATGTTATGAACCTATATTCTTTCATGAGATTTATATATAGCCTCACTGAAATATAAAATAATGAATTTATTTATCCTCATTATAATTTTATGTTCCATTTTATTTTATTATTTCATGGTACATATGATTGAAAGTTACCAAAGTGGTACAGATGTAATGTTGCAATCTCATTGTTTATCTCAATTATTTATGACTATGTTTCTGAGGATAAAATATTATGATTAATCTCTCTATAAAATCATGAATTTTATTATCATAAGATTATTCATGATATATTCATGTAATAATACCATATTTTCACTCTTTGGTTTTGTAAATATTTATCAATATGTTTTAAATAAAATACGACAGTATATCCCTCTTTGTTCAGTAGACTATTTTCTTCTAAAACCATGTTTTCTAAAAATGATTTCACAAAAATTTTATTGTTCTCAAAATAATTTATCAATGATACTTTTTCCAATATTTTACTTTTCATGTCATTTTCCAAATAATTCCCCTTTGTATTTTAAAATTAATATGAAAAGAATCAACATTTTAATGTGGACAGGTTGAATGGAATTTTCAAATATAATTAAAAGTCATTTCATTTAAGGTTCATTTATTTGTTTTGGTGTTTATTTTAAAATAAGATAATTTAAAAAATATTTGTTTTATACAGTTATTTTCAAAGAGGAAAGAATATTTTACTCAAGAAACATTTTAAATTATCGATCAAAATAATTTTTATTATAGTTTTTGATCTGTTTATGTTACATATGACTAACTAGAGATACAATACAAGGGTACCATAATTATTATTTCTATAAATGGTTTATTATTATTATTTAATGTGTTTTATAAGACCTCCTTCTCATCCATGGGTTATACAATGAGTAAATACTTACAAACCCCATTTCTATACCATGGGAAACACTATGAGGAAATGATTATGAAACTAGATTCTTTTCATAGATTATTCTATAATGAAATGATTATTAAAACTATCTCCTTTCCATAGTTTATGATATGATGAATTATCTATGACACCCATTTCATTTCATAGGTTATGATATGTTGTATTTTTAGGATCTTGTGGAACATATAAATATGGGTTTCATTATGTGAAGAGTGGGTAATATATCTTCATCCAATTAATTTTCTAATGTTTTAAATCTAATGATATATATAGTTCTATAATGATGAGTGAATTTAGTTAATTAGGGTACTTTTTTCACTATGATGGACTTGGTAGTGATCCTTAACTACTCTGATAGTTTATGGAGTGTATCCATTCCAATATGAAATCCTGGATTGTGATGATTAAATAATATATAAATGATTTTATATAATTTTATCTATGCCATAAATTCTATGTTGTATTCTAATGTTATGATCTCGTGGATCGTGTTATTATATTTCATTAGGATTCATGTCTTATGAATTGCCAATATTTATTCCATGATTCAAGATTATGATCTTTGATAATAATGGTATGGTTTTCAAATGTTATAATTAAGTCCTCATATCATTATACTCATGTTATGATTTTGTATCTCTATTTTATACAATTACTAATTATATGAACTCATACATTCATATGTTTCCTTTCCCTAGTTTACTAAAAAATGTATTTTCAATGATATTTCTTAAAAGGGTTCTAGTTTTTGAAGAACAAAGTGGTAGATTATGTAGATCACATATAAACTAGTATTTATGTTTCAATGTTTGCAATGGTACTAAGATACCATGGTCCTAAGTAATATGTTTGTGTATTATAATTAATATTCATAAAAAATGATGTAATATCTCGTTATGATAAAACAGAGCCATTATAATGGCTCATGTTCTTTGACTAATTTAAAATTCGTGTCTTATAAATTGAAAATATTTATGACATGATTCATGATTATGATTTATTACATTTTTTGTATGGTTTTCAAATGATAATCTCGTTTTATCATACCTTTAATCTCATTTTATGCTTAGGTGATCATTGATATCTCCCTTTTTAACCCTTATTAACCATCTGAGATCACCTTTTCTTATGTTTCCTTTCCCTGGGTTATGAAGAAAAGTTTTATGTACAGTATGTCTAATAAGAGTATTGCACGAGATGATATTTATGAGAGATGGTGAATATCTATCATTAAAAAAGAATATTGTGTATCTAGTCTCCAAAGAAAGCAAACCTGTACGGTTTTGGCATGGGTTGTAATTTTATGTAATGAATAATTATCTATTAAGATGTCATATATATGTATGTAATTTATGGTTCACTATAAAATAAATTGTGAAATTTATATGGGATAATCCAAATTCATTTTATCCAAACTATAGTGATTACATGCATCTTTATATAGGTGATCATGCTTGCATTAATCATAAAATATCATCACAACCCAATTTGATGTTCCTAAACCAGAGATAATGTGGTAATAAATATATTCAATGATATTATTATCACATCACATCCAATGATCTATATAATAATCATAAATGGTTTTTTTTACAATTATCATATATTACATGGTAAAATATGCCTCCATACCAATAGAACCTCATAAACATTGAATAAAAATCAATGATGAACTCCCATTTTCACTAAATCTAATAACTCATGAATCTAATACAAAATAATTATGTGTGGATTTGTTGAGTTTAGTATGAAGTGGTGTACTTCCCCAACCCCAAAATACTGGAGGTGGTGCATTATTATATAACATTGGCATGAATAGAAGAAATCATGTCCCAAAGGACAGATCAGTTTAGCAGTCATTGAAAATAGATTACATACATGAATGTTACATTACACTTTATAAAATACAACACAACATAAATAATCTTTTGAGAAAACCATTATTCCCTTAGCATAACCCTACATATCAATCATAACACACTTTTTGGAATCCTGGGAAATCAAAACATAATAAATGGGTGAGCTCAGATGCTTCGTAAGGGTAAATAATTTAGCGAAGATATAAACATTTAAGGAAGTATTTGTAATATAAAAATAGGCTTTTGATCATAATATTGAAAAAAATATGATAAAAATATATCATACATTACCATATAAACATTCACATGGATATCCTACTTGTTTAATAATAACTTGTAATAACTAATTTCATAACGAGGGAGTGCATTATGTCAGACATCCTTACCACATAGTCAAGACATCATTCCAAGAATACAAATAAAATTTTTTCAAGGCCTTGTTCCATGACACTAATTTGTCTAATGAGACCTACCGATGCATCTAGGGGCTGTAGCAGGCCCCATCCATCACTTGCTAACTCCAATGAATTCATTATATAAAAATCTTGAAACATAACATAAATATTCATATTAAAACTAGCATTAGAAATGTCAATAATTTAACCATAAAACATGAAAAGTATAAAAATAGAACATCTATAGTAAAACATATCATAACGCATTAAATACAATATGGAATATTTTATTATATAAAATAAACCTCAATAAAAAATAATATCCAGTAAAGTATATTGACATAGCTGAAAATGATCAGTAAAACTCTTTGAGATAAATACCGATTTTTCATGAAACCATTTAAAAGTTTCACAATTTATAAAGGAAAAAATTTAAAAGATATTTTTTAATTAAAATTTTCCCATGCCACTTTGAAACATTTGAAAGGAATTAATATTTTAAAACATTCATGTTTATATAAATAAATCCTTAAAACCATTTTCACAACATGGATATTAATGAAAAATATTTAGAAGAATAAAATTTTAAAACATTTAAAATGATGATTTAGTTAAATATTACCTTAAAAGAATTTTTTTGAAAATTATTTTATGATACATGGACATTGATAATAAATACGTTTCAGTAATACATACACCTAAAAAAATCTCAGATAATAATGAGATTGCAGAATCAACTCTTACCTTGTACTTTCCTTTTGTCGAGGGTACGTTTAACCTTATGTATAATGACCATAGAATGTTATTAAATAATATAAGAACCATATTAATATTTATGATATCATAAATTATTCATTTATGACATTAGACTACCTATTTAATAATAATTTCCATGTTAAATTAATATTCCATGTAATAATCGCTTTCCGCATCGTATGTGTTTTAACATGGTATTCTTGATCGTATCACTTAGATCATGATTTAAATTCTTACAGAATATAAAACCTATTTTATATATCATATATATTTAAAATATAAATATGTATAATAGATAGATATTTGAAATCGAAAACATGGTTTATGGAGACAGTAGGTCGTACGTACGAATAAATGTTGTTTCTGTTTTCATATCGTATTAAACAAAAGTAAGTGAATAAGATAAATGTATATAGGCGCACACACACACACACACACATATATATATATATCCAGTAGAATTAATATTTCATATATTACATAATTATTAATAATATATATTTTATAATCATCATTGAATGGTGAATTTGGAAATGAATCTAATCGTGTTGTGCGGAAGGTAAGCCGTATGTACGCACGAGCGATTAAATCATTATATTGATGGTGAAATAATGTTTAATTGAATATTATATTATATATAAATAATAATTATGATGATATACTGATTATTTACATCAATTATACTCATTATTATACCAATCCAGATAAGGAATCCTTGAATAACCAACTACACCCCGACGTGGAGACGGTAAGCCGTACGTACGCACCTATGGTGACTTTTTCATTCATAGGAAGGATAGAATAATGAATATTGTTGTACAAAATTTATAATAACATCATATTATGTATAAGGTACTGGATTTATTATTTCGTTAAGGAAACAAAAAAGATGGGTGAAGTGGAATAAGAAAAGAACTTCGAAATAGGTGATTAAATAATTACCTCTTCTTCAAATGTTTCCTTTTGATATGATCAAAAGTGCTCCTTAATTTGGATTTATGATAAATGTGTGGACTATATGTTTCATTGTGAGTAGTTGGGAGGATATTTGGTCAGGGGTTGTCTGAGAAAATTGTATTTGGAGATGTGAATTTGAGATAAGGGGATGTACCCTTTTATAAGAGAGGTGAGAGGCCCATTAGGAAAAGATTAAATTATTGTTTTAGTATAAACTCATATTTGGTTTCTAACGGATCCAAATGGATTTATTTTGAGGCTAAGGTGTTTATGGGTCGAACACCTCTCAACCAATAGGTTTTATATAGGGTTAGGTCACCATATTAATCTTATCTTATAGATTTACTATTAGATAAATAATTCAACCATTACCATGTATTCTTGTTTTCTTACACTATACGGTTAATAAAATTACTATAAAATGCCACAAGAACAACAAGTGGTTAATTAATGGAATACATAACATATTTCATGTGTTTTGGACGAGCCTTATATTTTTATTAATATTATATCATTTAATAAAATAGTATTTTTTTTAAACACATTTATTTCAATTTTGAAACTATTTAGTATTTGGTTTTTGTGAAAGTCATAAAATCTGATTTCTTCAAAAAAAATATACATTTAATTAACCCTAACATGTAATATTAACATATAAAATTTTTGTATGGGATCCTATGTTTCAATTTACATTTATTTTTGAATTTATAACATCAATTATTTTCTTCCTTCATTAATAAGGAAATTATTGCATCATCATTATGTCATAAATAAATTTAAATATTGTCTGTCTAAAAATTATAAATAAAATACCATGATATAGTAAATTTTTTTATATTTATAATGAATATTTATAGTTGACTTTATCTTATGTGTAGCCCAATATTAAAAAAAATTTAGCTATTAAACTTTTAATTTAATGCTTTTGACTCATCTTTAAATAAAATAACAATAATGGTCCTAATCTAATCTGAGTGGATCAAAAAGGATCAAATTTTATTCCTAATGTTGATTTTGGTTGAAATACACTTATCCAATAGAATTATGAAATGTGTTGGGGTAGTAATAATATCATTTTTAGCTTTAAGTAACCTATTTACTTTTGACCATGGTAAATAAAATTCAAAATTTTCTATTCACCGAAAATTATTCCCACAATATTGAACAACATTTTACCTGTTGATGTCAACCATGTCTTTCAAATTTTTTAAATTCAATTCACAGAAGTTCTAAAATTAAATTTTATGCAAATTTGAAAATTTACCTAGAAAGTGCGTAAAAGACGTTAAAAAGTTTAATAAACTTTTATACATCTAATATTATTATAAAGTGATTGAAATGAATTAAATTACAATAATATATATATATATATATTGTTTATATTTTGACTTTAATATAAATTTTTAATTAAATATAATTATTTAAATGAAAAAGTCATTTTTTATATACTATGCAGTGTTTTTCACTATTCATCAAAAATTTATTATTTTTAGAAAAATACCAAAAATTCACCCAAAGAAAATTATGATATTCCAAATTCAAAAATTGTGTCTATTTTAAAAAATTAAAAACATATATATTTCCTTAATTAATTTATAATTAATTCTTGTTGTCAAAACCAGAAAGCTAGTTTTTAAGAAGTAAAAACTATCAAAAGATTAACATGTGTTTATGTCCAATTTAAATGTGAAATTACTTATAATGAACTAAAATATATTAAAATATAAAAATATAATCTAATTATACTTTCAAACTTCTCAAATTTATAATTTAACACTATAAATTATGTTGATTAAAAAATTTGTTTTCAATTAAAATTTAGTATTTTTCACTATTCATCAAAATATGAAAGTTATCAGAAAAGTACCAAAAATTTCTCTAAACTAAATTTTTATGTCCCTATTCTAAATGTAAAATTTAATTTTATAAAATTGAATATTTAGTAGTGTCAAATATTGGATTTGAAATGGGTTCACAATTAAAAGGCGAAAAATTAATTTTTTTTGAAAAAATACTTCTTTTATCTGAATAATTAAATTTTACCTTATATTTTGTCTAAGAAAAAAAATTAATGTTACAATTATATAGGATATATGTAAAATTCAAAATCTGGTTAATACTATTTATAACCACTTTTTAAATGACTATATTTATAGGTCGTGATGCGCTTGAACTCATTGTTGCGTCTAGCGCAAGATATTAAATTATATTAAAGAGATAACATACTATGAAATCGTGTGGTGTTACATTCTCCCCTAATTAAATAAAATTCATCCTCACAATTTGAAATTGTTCTTGTAAAATAAATGGTTGAAAACAGAAAATACCTTTGTTGAAAACCCACATCGAAAATAGGGTTTATAAAATTTAGCCTTAATAAGAGGGAAAGGGAAATGAAAAAGTCATCACAAAATTAGGTTTTAAAATATGAGAACATTGGGGTAAATTATAGACACATAATCGGAGAAAAACAAAAATATTTATGTTGAGTGATTAAGGACATCAATCACAACTAAGTGAATAAAAAATGGAAAATTGAGGGCTTCAAAGCCAAAGATCTATGATGATTTAAAATATCATTAATTTAATAAAACAAAAAGTATTAGGTTAACACATTTTTTGTTTTGAGATCCTTTCCCTAATGTTAAGAGTTAATTTCTTCATAGAATGTGAAAAAGAATACTTGACAGGTAGAGTTCCATCGATTAACTAATTTCTGCCACAAACTCACCTTTCATTCCAAAAGATAACAGAAATCAAAAATATTCAATGAAACATAATCGTATAGGGTTTCAAAAAATAAATTTATAATTCATATATGATACCATTTTAAAAATACTACATTATAAAAACCATGAAATCTTGTAGGCCAGTGGTAGGTGATGTACCCTTGTCTCCCTTTGGTTGCGGAAATAATTCTCGCGGCCTTGTCTGAGATGTGCTTTTTTAATCCAAAAAAAATCTTAAGAAATGTTTTAACCTTTTAAAATAGTATCCAACGTCTAACATAATCCATTTTATCCTTTAGACTTATCCAAAATACTTCTGTCCAAACTCACAGTCCAAAATTAAAAAGGAAGGTCACATAACATACATGTGAATACTTTCGTCATGTATTCTCTTAAGACATGGTAATAAACTAAATTTCCAGAAGACCATATTTGAATAGGTATGTACTCCTTTATTCCTTTTGTAAATCATAGAATACTGGATATAATCCTTAAATCCAATAATATTGTAATCTCCAAAAACTATGGAATAAACAAACCATTAATTAGTTTCAAGGTAGTTAAAAATATCCAATATACTTTATGCAACTCAATTATCCCTTATTCCAAAATCATTACCTCAGCCTCAAAACTATTTTACGGTTTATCTTTCTCACAAACATATATTTTCCAAATAATTTGACCTCTTATTTAGTCACTTTTCTTGGTTCTACCAGATCTCAAATCCTTAATTAAATAGTAATACAATACAATCCTTATATACTCTATAATTATTATAACATGTACAACATTAAGAAAATACTCAAATGACATAATTATTTAATAACATCATAAGAAAACTAATCATTCATCTTCATATGAGGTAGTATCATAACTTGATTATTATTTAATAGCATCATTTTTTGTATACTTTGATGATTGGGAAATTTATTCATGTAATTTCCTAACTTCTTACAGATGAAGCATTATACATTTGAAACCTTTTTCTTACTCATGAAATCACGAACTTGGCTCCCATTTTCACACTTATAAAAAACTCTCATTCCCTTCAAACATTTACCATGGTGATTCTTTCCACATTTATCACATGCTAGAAAATAATTCTTTCCCTTCTTCCCTTTATCCATCTTTTTATCGTCCATATCCTTCTTCTCTTTCATCCCTTCAAATCCATATGACTCATATAATTCATTACTTATCTTATTAATACATGATAATATTTATTCATATGATTAGAATACATGGTTGACTATTTCCCTTATAAATATTGTCTTAATACCATGAAAAATATGATCCTTATTACTCTTTGGATCATGCGTATTACTAGAGTTCTCATTCCGTCTACTGGGCTCCCTTTGTAACTGATGACATACACTAGGTTAGATCACATCACAATTTATAATCCAAAAACAAGAAAATATATCTATATTAGTTGAATATTTTCACACATCTAGTATCATAATCATAAAAGTGGTTTCTTTACTGACAAATTTACTCATAAATTCATCATAATGGTTTGAAAAGAAAATGTGAATTATCCTAAGAATATTTCCCAGAATTTTCAAACCAGGTGTGCAAGAAGGACCATTGTCTTGTACCAGGGTACCCTGGGTCATGCCCGAAACTCCATGTCAGAGTTTTCACTGTGAGGTACATTTGTTCCCAAACCACATCCATTTATAGTATCCAAATAGGGATGTATTTCATGAAAAACCCACATAATTTATATATTGCCAAAATTTGGGATGTTCTTCTATACAAATCGTCAATGTGTATTTTAAGGTAATGTGATCTAATCAAAGTTTTTCTAAATTGTAACGTCCGGGTTCCGGAAGCCACCAAGAGGCGCCCTGTACCCGGTTGGTCACATGGCCTCAAGCGTATTTCCCCGAACGCCAGAGGCTGCCGACTAGCAGTAAGGGTCATGGGTGTTATAGTGTGGGAATTATGCCCTCATTGGGAAAGTACACAGCGGAAGTAAACAACGCACAATAGCGGAAGTAGTAAATATCAATAATTGTAAATAGAAAAAGACTGATAAAGAAACAATTGGACCATACATATATATTAAATATGCATGATACATATATGTCTATGAAAGTAGAAATACAAGTCATAATGACGAATACAGTACTAAACCAAATTAAAAAACAAAAATAGATGAGAAACTCCTCAGCATCAAAAGCCTCATATTGGTCTCATGCTCTCAAGCTCCAATTTAATCAAGTAGCTGAAGAAGAAGGGCTCATGCCCTTATCTATACCTGAAAAAATATAATCTTTTTGGGCCCAAAAGCATGGCCCAAACAGGGTGTGAGACTAAATCCCAACAGGAAACCACCACGAGATATGTGCCTAATAGTCAGTGAATATATGGCACTAAAAGTATAGAAAACATTAAACATGGAAGTACTCAACAGCAAACAATCTCCATTTTCAAGCATTTAATTCACAAACAAGTAATCAAAAACTCATGCAAGTAGAAACAAATAGGTAACCCTATAAGTAGTTCTCATACCCTGGCCCCTATGATTCAACCAAGTATTACAAGAAACCCTCTTGGAGGCACACACAGTCTCACCCCTCTAGTTTAGCTAAATAATAAACTCTCTGGGGAAGCACTCAATGTGAATTCCCCCTATATTCTCGTATCGTATTAAAGGCGCTCTGGGGAAACACTCAATGTCTCATTCCTCCTATGGCCCGCGTTGAGGAACTACATACATTATGAGGAAGCACACAACATCAATTCCCCCATTGGTCTCACATCGTAAAATTATAAAGACTCTCTGGGGAAGCCCTTACGTCCATTCTCCTTGTGGTCTACTACACTAGGTTCTCACAACCCAGTGTAAGTCAAATCATTATTGTGAACATAACGGCCAAATTAAACCTCAAGAACTACATGGATATCATTCTATGGAATAGAATCACTTTAGAACTACAGTCATACCATCCGACAATACTAGGCATAGAATGTAAACAGCAATAAAAAGGTAAACTAGACCCAATGGTCCAGATAGGAAAAACATGCATGGGAAACATTTCTAAATCATAACAATTAACCCTATTCACATTCAGTATCCTCTACTCTAGTATATATGAAAAGTAGAAAAACAATAGGGCTAAAATGGTAAACATGAAATACGTCATTCAAGGGCATTGGAGGAATTTGCACAAAATATTCAATGACGTTCAATGGAAAGACACAAACCACCTACCTTGGGGTTAAGAGATCGATATAATTGAACCTCGAAGCCTGAATCTCCTTAGAACGTCGTAGATCTATGAAATCATCTAAAACATTCGTCCCACAATAACATAGAAAAGAAGGGAAATTGGGAAACGATGCTCTAGTAGAAGAGAGAACACACCGATGTGATTCCAACGCAACCGACGGAGTTTGATTCGGAGGACAGACAGAGGCTCGAGGGATCGTCAAATATTTGCGGTCGTATGGGTTCTCTCAGATGAATAGAACCTAAAAGAAGATGGTTTTGTCCATCAGACGCGACCCTGGTGCGTTTAATGAAAAAAAACAAAATACACGGTGTGTACTTCTAGATTTCACAGTGTGTACTTACTGTTTCCATACTCTGATTTAGGTGGCCTCCACGTCACCCCCACACGACTATGTGTATGGCCTTGACACGGTCAGCAAACGGCCTCCAATTGCATCTCAGTACAGGATGTGTACTCATTAAGTACACGGCGTGTACTTTGAAAATTTCTAGTTTTTTCTCTTTTTCTCAAAAATGACTAGAAAAGGAAAAACATACCTGAAAAGAAGATCTGGGTTTTTACATAAATCTAGTTTCCAAGTTTATTAATAAACTTCCTCTGATACCAAATGTAATACCCCGACCCCATAAGCCTATATCGAGTGAATTATTACATAACATTAGCATGATTATCTGGAATCAATTCCTGAAGGACCGATATGTTAAGAAGTCATAGAAAATAGATTATATACATGAAAATTACATTAAAATCGCAAACATAAAACACAGCATAAATAATCCTTTGAGAAACCCATTATTCCCTTAGCTTAACCTTTCATATCAATCGCAATACACTTCATGGAATATTGGGAAAAAATAAGAAATATGTGATATCTGATGCTCAGTAAGGGTAAATAATTTAGTGGAAGCTATTAAATTTCAAAGGCAAGATTTGTAATAAAAACAATAGACTTTTAAAAAAAATCATGAACATGATATTGTAAAAATAAATCACACCTTACAATATAAACACGGACATGGATATTCTTCTAGTCAAATACTCACATGTAATAACTAATTTCAAAAAGAGAGAATGCAAAATTTCAGACATCATTACCTCATAGTCAAGGCCTCGTTCCAAGACTACAAATAAAAAATAAAGGCATTGTGAAAATAAAATAATTTGTCTCATGAGACCTAACGATGCATTAAGAGGATATATTGAGCTTCACCCGTCACTTACTATGTCCAATGAATTCTTTATATGAAAATTTTGAAACATAACATAAACATTCGTATTATATCTAGCATAAGAAATGTCAATACCTTAACCATAAACCATGAATGGTATAAAAATAGAACATCCATATTAAAACATTTCATAACTCATTCAATATGTTATGGAATATTATATTACAATAAATCAACATCAAACAAGAATAATATTCAGTAAAGGATATTGACATAGTTGAACATTATCAGTAAAACTCTTAGTGAGAAATACCCCTTTTTCATTAAATCATTTAAAATTCACACATTTTATAAAGGAATAAATATTTGAATAAAAGGGTCACATACCACTTTGAAACTTTTTAAAAAAATTAACATTTTATTACATTCATGTCCATATAAATATATCCTTAAAACCATATTGAAAACATGGACATTAATGAGATATATTTAGAAGAATAAATATTTAAAAATTTCACAATGATGTTTTAGTTTAAGTTTCCATGAAAGGAATTATTTTGAAAATTATTTTATGTAACATGTAAATGGATAATAAATATGTCCAGTAAATACTTACACATAAATAATCTCAGATAATAATGAGATTTATGAATTAACCATTACCTTGTACTTTCCTTTTGTTGAGGGTACATTTAACCTATTGTATAATGTCCATAGAATGTAATTAAATTATACCAGAACCAAATTAATATTTATGATATCATACATGAATCATTTATGACTTTATACTTCCCATTTAATAATAATATTTATGTAAAATAATTATTTCAGATAATAATCGCTTTGTTTATTGTACGTGTTTTAACTTGTTATTATTGATCGTATCACTTATATCATGATTTAAATAATTATAGAATATAAAACATGATTTATATATCATATATTTTTAGAATATAAATTTTTATAATAGATAGATATATGAAATGGAAAACACCATTTATGGAGACAGTAGGCTGTATGTACGCATAAACGTCGTTTCTGTTTTCATATCGTATTGAACGGAAGTAAGTGAATAAGATATATATAAATACACACACAGATATATATATATATATATCCATTAGCATTATAATTGAATATATTACATACTTATTAATAATATATTTTTTTATAATCATCATTGATTGGTGTACTTGGAAACTAATATCTTCGCATTGTGGAGACGGTAAGTTGTATATACAGACGAGCAATGATATCAATATATTAATTGAAAAATCATGTTTAATTTAATAGTATGTTATTTATATAGAACTATTACCATGTTATATTTATTATTTACATCAATAATAATCATTATTATACCCATCCAATTAATGAAGCATTGAATAACAAACTACACCCCGGTGTGGAGACGGTAAGCCATACATACGCACGTATGGTGAATTTTTCATTCATAGGATGGATAGAATAATGAAAATTGTTGTACCATTTTTATAATAACATCACAGAATGTAGAAGTTACTATAGGTATTAATTTTTTTGGAAACAAAAAAGAAAGTAGAAGTGGAATAATAAAATAACTTCGAAAGAGGTTATGAAATAATTACCTCTTCTTCGGGTGTTTACTTTTGATTTGATCAAAAGGGGTCCTTAGGATGTATTTATGATCAATTTAAGGCCTCTAGAATGAATTGAGGGTAGTTGGTAGGATATTTTACCAGGGTTCTTAAGAGACAAATGGATTTGGAGGTTCGAATTTGTGAGAAGGTGAGGTATCCTTTTATAAGGGAGGTGAGAAGCAAATTAGGAGAAGCTTGAAATATTATTTTATTTGAATATAATTTTCAATTTATATTGTCTTAAAAATGATTTATTTCTATTATAAGGTGGGTATGGGTCTAAACCTCTCAACCAATAGTTTTTATACAAGTTTAGGTAACCATATGAACCTTATCATTTAGAATTAACTCTTTGTTAAATAGTTTAACATTTACCATGTATTCTTGTATTCTTACAATATATAGTTAATAAACATACAATAAAAAAACAAGAGAACCTAAAGTGGTTCATTAATGACATATCTAACATTATTTATGTCCTTTGGATGATCCTTATATTTTTATGAATATTATACCATGTAATAAAATAGTATTTTTTTAAAACTCATTTATGTCAATTTTGAAAATATTAATTTTTGGTTTTTTTTAAGTCATAAAAATATTATTTATTTTCAAAAAAATATTTAATCAATCCTAACATGTCATTTTAACCTATAAAATTTGTGGATGGGATCATAAGTTTCAATTTACATTTTTTTTGTATTTATAATATCAATTATTTTATTCCATCATTAATAAGGTAATTAATGCATCATCATTGTGTCATAAATAA
Source organism: Viscum album (assembly GCA_963277665.1). Lineage (NCBI taxonomy): Eukaryota > Viridiplantae > Streptophyta > Magnoliopsida > Santalales > Viscaceae > Viscum > Viscum album. Next base: position 932,553,618 of record OY728125.1, read on the forward strand.
ATTTAAGTATATAATGTATAAAATTTATAAATAAAATACCATGATATAGGAAATCATTTTATCTTTATAAGTAATATTTATATTTGAATTTATCTTATGTTTAACCCAATATTAACAATGGTTTAGTTATTAAACATTGAATTTAATACTTTTTACTCTTCTTTAAATAAAATAAAAATAAATGTCCTAATCTAATCCAAGTGGACCAAAAAGGATCATATTTTATTCCTAAGGTTTACTTTGGTCTAAATACAATTATTCAATAGAATTAGTACATGTTTTGGACTAATATATGTATTATGTTTCTATTTTTTACTTTAAGATAAATTTTTTATTAAAATTCATTATTTAAATGAAAAATTCAATTTTTATATTCTATGTAGTGTTTTTCACTATTCATCAAAAAATTTAATGTTTTCAGAAAAATACCAAAAATTCACCCAAAGCTAATTTTGATATTCAAAATTCAAAAATCATTTCTATTTTTGAAAATTAAAAACATATAAGTTGAATTAATTAATTTAAAATTAATTCATTTTGTCAAAACAAGAAAGTGGGTTTTAAAGAAGTAAAAACTATCCAAAGATTGACATGTGTTTATGTCCAATTTAAATGTAAAATTACATATAGTGAACTAGATTATTTTGAATTATAAAAATTTAATCCAATTATACTTAAAAACCACTCAAATGAATAATTTAACACTATAAATTATGGAAATTAAAAAAAGTTTTCCCATTTAAAATTTAGTATTTTTCACTATTCATCAAAATATAAAAGTTGTCAGAAAAGTACCATAAATTTTACCAAACTATATTTTTATATATAACTTCTTAAGTAAAAATTAATTCATTAAATTTAATATAAAATAGTCTCAAATATTGAATTTAAAAAGGCTTATCCATTAAAAGGCAGAAAAAATACATTTTTTTGAAAAATACTTCTTTTATCTAAAAATCGAATTTTTCCTTATATTATGTCTAAGAAACACAAATGTTTAGTTTCAACATTATATTGAATATATATAATATTCAAAATGTGGTTAATACTATTCATAACCGTTTTTTTAAACGGCTAGTTTATATGTCGTGATGCGCTTGAACTGGTTGTTGCATGTAGCACAAGCTATTGAATTATTTTAAAAAGATAATGTACTATGAAATAATGTGGTGTTACAGGGGGGGATTTTTTATTGTTTCCATAATTTTATCCTCTATATATATTTGACACATATTTATATCATCCATGTTTATTTTATCATAAATGAGTTGAAATAGATGAATAATATATTTAAATCACGGGTGAGAACTGGGTTCCTAAGCTTGATAAACCAATTCACTATTATCATATTCTAGTCCTATGGTATTCATGATAATACAGATAACCCCTAAATACATAATAAATTCCTATCAAAAAGTATCTCTCTCACTAAATCAAACTCTTTAATATATTCTTATGTTATATTAAAATCAGAACCAAAATGTATCATGGAATTTCTCTTAATTATAACTCTAATATACGATAAAAAAATACTATCCGAAATCTAAACTCATATTTGTTATTATAGAAACTATCATCTATGTTCCCCTTAATATTGAGTTCTTCCTCTCTATAAATGACTGAGTACATATCCTTAGTTCCTCTCAAGACTTAAAATTTATCTTTTTTAATTCCTAAATAATTTAACAAGGATTATATTAGTATTTACTCATAATATAAAATACATATTATAAACCATGATGTGTAAAAAAATATGAAATAATTGATTGATCCAACAGATAAAGAATTTTCTCCTTGTCTTTAAATTTCACTTCCCATGTAACATTGGTTTATATTTATTTTATACTTTTAATGTTTTAACCATTTAATTCTTTACCTATGTTTGTGTCATTAAAAATGATCATAATTTTCTTAGATATATCTCAATATATCATCACACTAAAAAAGTTTGCTTCTTCAACAAAAAATTTTATAATAAATAAACATCCCATAATTAAAAACCCTGTGTTTGTATATGTGATTAACTTTAAATAATTCTATGAGTTTGATATCTTTATCCACATGTTAAATGAAAATAAAAAGAAACTATGATATTTTTTACCATTAAAACATAGATATTGAATTAGATAAAATGAATTAGAGATTCCTCATTATGAAATAATTGTGAAATTAAAATAAAAGATATTATATATATATGTGAAATTCAATTGGCATTTCTAAATTGATTAATCCAATCATTTAATAACTAGAAATGTATTTTTCTAAGTATTTCATTTTTATGTGATATGAATTTAAATTTCAAGAAACATATGATTAATGATGATGAAATATATATTATATTAATAATTGGTAAATTATAATTATTTTAGTAAATGATAGGAAATATGAATGAGAATGGTTAATATTATAAAAAATGTTACTTTTTTATAGAAATGATTATTAATTATATTTCATATTATTATGTAAAAGTTAAATTTCAAAATATTTTAATTTTAATATTTAAAAATAATTTTTATTTTTTAATTCAGCATTATAATTTCTTCTAAAGATGAAATATTTCCATTTTTAAAAAAGATTCATTTTTAAGTGAATAATGAAAATATCATTTTTACAAATTACATTCTTTTTGTTACATAATTAATATATAAAAATGAACTAGAAATTCATGAATAATTTTTCTAAGACCAAGATTTATTTTAAATTTGAATTTATAATTTCAAAATTTTGGTTTAAATTTACAAACCCATATTTGACATTTTAGACCATAAGTTATATTTGTGAGAAAATTATTTTTAATACAATACACATTTACATTTTTAAAATATATTTTTATCACATTTAAGAATTTAATAAAAATAATGGATTTATTATTTTGATTCAATGGATCAAAATTATATAAAATAGAAAATTTTATTTTTTGGCATAAATGATAAATTACATAGGTAAAAATCATGTTACTATTGTGGAAACGAAAATGATAAAAATGAGAAACCTATGTTGTAAAGGAGATAACATGTTATAAAAAATTGATTGAGTGGTTGTGGTGTTTAAATATATTATCCACTACCCACTACCCTTTTTATCAATTTTTGATCCACATTTAAAGATAGTTACATCCAATTATTGAAACTTTTAGGGTATTTAGAAAAATGTTTTCCCTTTCCACATATAAAAGTGGGACTATTCTATTAAATTACTCTCACACCAAAATAAACTTAGTTCAGGGGAAAACATTCTCAAATGCTCTACTAAATATTTCTAGTCCCCTTAACGTGCATTTTTGTTTCTTAAAGCACCATACCTCAATGGATTAACCCCATTTTCAGTCACGATAATCCAAGAAATGAGGTGTAAATTTCTAATTGATGACTTCTGATTTTTATTCCTTTAAGAAAACTTATTCATCCTAAAATTAAATTAAAATACATTAAAATGATACAATTAATATTATTATGATACTATTATATTATTATATTGGTGTTACATTCATTAACCACCTTTCTCTTTCCATTATAAAAAACAAATATGTTATTTGTGCATTGTGTTAACTACCACCTCCATGATGCAAAGTGTTTCATTTTACATCACCACATTAAAATAAATATACTAATAGGTAGTTTAATGTATAATAATTTTACATAGGAAATGTTTTATATTCTTATTTGACAAACCATATTACTCTTTTATGCACCCCATAGAAATTGAAATCATCATTGATTCGTACGTGTGGATTATCACCTCCATAGAATGATTATTTCTATATTTATTTTCATCACTGCCTTACATGGATAGTCATGATAAAAAATTTAATAGATAAATATGATTTTAATGAAATTATTATTGTTATTTAAAGATATTTTCGACAATCTATTAACAATATTGTCAATAAGCAACTGTAGTAAATTCAACATTCCAAAAGAGTATTCTAAGAGAAAAATATTATTTATTTATACAATAAAATAACTTCTTATGGGTTATATTATTCTAATAATTCTTTAAAATTATGATATATGACACTAAAAAACTATATATAATATCATTATTCTTTTATTTTATAGATATTATGACTAAACCCCTCTATAATTATCAATTAATTATGGTATGTTCATGTTTAGATTAATGTAACAACTAACTTGAACAATGAAAAAAAATTAAATGATAGATGGCTATGAGAATTAAATTTATTGTAATATATGATATAATTAAGTAAAAAATTATTTTTTTCTCTAATAGTTATATAAAAAGTTTACTTATTATTTCATAAATCAACCTTGATTCACTAACAATCATCGAAACATGATCCTCACTAAATTAAACATTATAGATGATAACCAATAATTCCATACAGTGAAATTATAACATTATAAATACAAATATAACATAAATTATAGTAAATTGTATGATATTGTAATGACGAAAATTTGGAGAAGACTGATGAACAACACCATTATTAGGAAACCAATTCAAAATTATCAAGATTAGTCACACTTGATATCAAAACTAGAAAATATATAACTATTATACATGTATAGAATAATAATAAATGGCGTATATAAAAGGTAATATATATGAAAATATTTCTAAATTTTGTGATTAAGATAGTTAAATGTGATATATATGAGTTTATTGATTGAACAACTAAGAATAAATTTCGAGAAAGGGTTTTCTATATCAATTTTCATGTTTTGTGACATGTATCCTATTATACTTCATGTTTGATTTGGAATGGTGTCTATAATTCATAGTCAATTTAGTTTACAATATTATTGAGTTTTTAATATACATATAATTTTCTATTTTGAATGGATTTTGTATCAAAATACACCATTATTTAATGGGGTTTTTGAATAAAATGATACCCATGTTATAAAGATTTCATTTCCAATCTTATTTTCAAATCAAGATTATTTTGGAATGTTAATCCATTTATATAAGTTATATTATTTCTAAAAACTATCATCATTTTCATTGTATATTTATGTGGTTTTTCAATTCTTGTCAATATTTAATTTCACATTGACTGATATTTTACCCATAATGATTCTTATATGTGAACTCGACCTGGTATGCTCTTCTCAGTCAGATACCTCGCTTTTCCATATTTGTATTCATTGGATTATTTTCCAAATGTCCTCAAACATTTCTTAAAAATTCATTAAGATAATTATCTACAACTATACAATTTTTTAAAAGTGTTAGTGAATATTTTAACATTTTTCTTATTGGTTATTTAAATCTATATTTGAAAATCTTATCTTTTAAATGTATATGTGTAAACACATATTTCCAGGGCCTTTTTTGTTTAGCATAAATCATTACCTTAATGTTTTCATCGTATATAAAAGAAATTATATTTTGGTAGTTTTATTAAATTTTTCTTGTGAAATTATAACGAAATATAAACAATATTTCTTATTTTCAAAGTTCGATTTTAATAAAATATATAAATTTTTTCATCTAAGTCATTATACTCTGATACGACATATACTTGATCAAGGATATTCATCAAATGATAAAAGTCACCTTGTTTCTCTGGATTTCTTCAAATGTTCTTTTCAATCATGGAAATGTTTTATCACTGTCTTTTTTACCTAGTCATTTAATTTTTACAAACCTAATTTTTCTTCTGAAGTCTTCCCTTTAGGAATGTATTATTTTTTATTTCTTTGATTTAAGGTTGTTTACCTAGACTCGATAAATCGATTGATTGGAAAAAAAAATTGACCTAACTGTATACAATTTACCTTATGGTTTTGATATCATATAAGTTGTCTTGATTCAATGGTATTCACCTTAACTGTTACTTAATGAAATTAGATACACATTTATTTTCTATCGGTTTATAATGTTATGATTATTGATGTATTTATGAATGATCCCTTATGTGAATCCATTTTGGAAATTTTATTAATCCAATATTAATTCCAAGGGTTTCTTATGATATGATTAATGAATTAATTTTAAGTCGCACTCATATGTTTGGATGATGACGGGTGGGGTCATATATCACCCTCCAATGTATTAGTTAATGATATGTATCTCATTAGATAATGATTTTGTTTGTGGGTATAATTTTTACATGGCTATTCTCGTAGGTTTCTGCATTAGTTTAATTATGGTTAATATATGATCAGAAGCTTGTGTGTGGGTACAATTTTGGTATAGGTATTCTCATAGTGAGCTACCACAAAACAGTGAAAGGAAAGCACCTCGTTTTATCAGCGCTAAGAAGAAAGTGCTAATAAAGGGGGATCTTTTATCCATGCTATATAGAAGCACTGACATATAAATCCTTTATCGGTGCAAAGAATAGCTTTGATAAAAGTTAAACCATTATCAATGCTTTTTTAGAACTGATAAAGAATTCATTTATCAGTTCCATATTTAGCGCAGATAATATTTTTTAATAATTTATAATGAAAAGTAATGTTTATTTGGATACATTAACTAAAAATTCCAATTTATAATTAATATATATATATATTAATAATTCAATAATATATATAATGTTTAAAAAATTATTTATAAGATTATAATTAAATTTATAAATATATTAAAATAATTATTGGATTTTAATAAATTTCATCAAATAATAAATACATTTATTTGATTTTTTATATTTATTTCATTTATTTGATTTATTTGATTTATTTGATTTATTAGATTTATTAGATTTATTTATTAGATTATTAGATTTATTACTTTATATTATTTATCATATTAGTTATATTTAATATATTAATTTTATGTATAATTAATATACATAAATTGGTTTTTAAATATATATATATATATTTATATTAATTGATTAATATATATGCTTTAATGAATTTGGTCAATAAATATATTGATGCGTTCATATGTTATGTATTATAATTTTTATTTATACCTTATTCTCTTTCTTATTATTCATGTTATCCATTGAAGGCTCATTTTTTATTATATATATTTACTAGGTATATGTTTAATTCATATTACCCATATATACTATTATATTCTCAAAAATACTTATAAAATTACATTAAATATATTAAAATAATAAATATACATATTAAATTTTTAATTATTAATTTTTATTATATATATATAAATACTTTTTAAATATATTAATTTGTAATTATAAACCACTATATATATTTAAATAATTATATAATTACAATAAATACATATATTATAATTATATATATGTATATAGATATATATAATTATATACAAATATTTATAAATATATTCATTTTTACTTATAATTATAACTATAAATATCTATATATATGTAAATAATTATCAATGAATCACAAATATATTTATTATGCTACTTATAAAGTAATAATATAATTGAATAAATATATTTATAAATATATACAAATATTTATAATTATATTTATTAAATGAATATATTTATTTATTTATTTCAATAATTAAAAAAAATTATAAATATATAAATTATATATATTTATATACAAATATTTATAAATAAAAACTAATAGTTATAAATATAATTCTAAATAATTGTAGATATATTTCATCAGTAATGTTCAGTACCAGAGCATACTCGGGCCTAAAATTTAATAAAAAAAATAATGTACATACAAAAATATTCATGTGGTACATGTCCCCACCAAAAACAGAAAAAACATCCCAACACCGGCCAAATAAATACCCAGGTCAATGAGATCCTAAAATAGCCATCCATCAACCCGTAAAATCCAAAATAAAACACCGCAACCCGATCACTACGGACACAACCCTTTCCGATGTCGACACACCATGTGAATACATCCATCCTAAGGTCCCATTTCACCGGATAAGAAGCAAAAGTCACAGATACCCACAGTCTAATGTCACACCACACATCCCGTGAAATGTTGCTACCCAAAACAGCCTATAAATGCGTCCAAAATCTGCATCACGTCGTCATCCCTATCACCAACCCTACTTCAAGGTCACCCCAGCAACTCAAATCACGCCTTGTCCATCACTGTCAGTTCATTCCATCATCGAATATCATTCTGAACCCTTATCATGCGAGCCCTATTCCTATCGTTGGCCATTTGTAGAAAATGAATGCTAGAACTCTCCTGGCGCACAGATGCCTTGCCGTTAACAGTCACCACGCCGGACCTATCGTCGACGATCCCATCACCATATCAATACCACCTCTGAAAAACTGGTCGTAGCGCCAAATGGGATCCCGTATCTGGTCCCCAGATCCACCGATCCCAAGTCGAACTGTGTCGGTCATCCCTCATAGACGTAGTTCATCGAGAACCCCCCCACCCCCCCATGGAATCATTATTTCAAAACTCACCCCATCCCATCCGTCGTTGGCCTTCTGGTAGCACCCCTCATAGAACCATCATCTGGGTGGTGTCATAACTAATAAAATGTAATCACCACATTCCACAACACCTGAACTATCTCCGCTAGATAGATCTAAAAACAAATCTGAGGGGGTTTCCTTCACTTCCTTCCAAAATCCCTTCCTAAAATCAGTATGATCTAATGGACTTCCACAAGCACCAAACATATCAAAGTGACTAATCATATCAGCATCTCTATAAGAGATTGATGTCCAAGTTCGGTCAAAAGAGTGAAGAGAGAGAATCTCTCCACCCGAGAGTCTCTCTATCTCTTATCTAATATTTGTATATGTAGATATATTTATATAATTAAAAAAGCATAATAAATATATTTATATATATTTATAAAATTATAGATATTTTTTAATAATTTTATAATTATATATATATACATTATAAAAACTATAAATAAATATTTATTTATTATAATTTATAAATAAAAATAAAAATATTTATTTATTTATTAGTTATAAATATAAATAAATATTTATTTATTTATTTAAATAATTATTAGTTTATAAAAACTCTATTTATTATTTTCATATATAAGGATATATATAATTAAAAAATTATATAGAAATATTGACAAATAAATACAAATATTCACATTTATAGTTATAAAAAATATAGATATATTGAAATCATTATAAAACTATAATAAATATATTAAACATATATATTCATATAATTATAAAAATTAGAAATATTAATTTGGTATAATTTTATAAATATTTAAATAAATAAATAAATAAATATCCACTTATAATGATAATTATAAATACATATATTCATGTGATAAATAAATATATATTCATATAATAAATAAATATATAGTCATACAAAAAATTATAAAATTTGGAGAAATATAGTTTTATGTATCTATAATCTTATAAATATATATAATTAATATATTTATTATATATATTCTAAGATTATAAATATAATAAGTATATTTCTTATAATTTTATAATTATTTAAATTATAATTTTATAAATAGAATTATTTATTTATTTATTTATAGTTATAATTATAAATAAATACATTCCTATTTATCATATATATACTTTTATAATTGTATATTTTACTATAAATAAATTATTAACATAATATCTTCATCAACGCTATAAATTTAGAAAAAATAAAGACATCATTTATCAACACTTGTTCAGTGCTGATAAAGCATCATCTTTATCAGCGCTAAAACAATCACTGATAAAGGTACATTTTATCAACGCTTTTTATTTTAGCGCCGATAAAACAAAATTTTATCGGCGCTTTTTAGATAGCACTGATAAATGGTTCACCTCTCAATCTCTCACAGAATCTAACCCCTGCGTAGTGACCCCCGCCTCCTCCTCCTCCTCCTCCTCCTCCTCCTCCTCTCCCAACACTTCTCCTCGACCGTGAACCACACCTCCATCGTGCATCGTCAACTCTGTCACACACCACACCATCGTGCATCTCCTCTAGCATCCATCATGTGTCTCCTCTTCCAGCCGTGCGAACCAGCCATCGTGCGCCTCTCCTCCGTCGCGCACCGCACCGCTGTTCTGCGACACCACTCCATTGTGCGCCTCTCCTCTATCGTGCACCTCCCCTCTACTAGTGAGTTTTATCCTCTTTTTCATCAGTTTTTTCTTGATTGCAGGTAATTATAGTTTTTTATTGATGGTATAATGTGAATTGTATGGGTTAAACACCGTGCTGAAAATCATGGTCATTGGTGGTCCTTATTTGCGCAAGAAATGGACTTCATGTTTGTTGGTGTTCCTTTTCATAATTTCAATACTGGAAAAACGACCTATACCCACGGTTCCAAACCGTGGGAATAGCCCCCAAAAATGTGGGTATAGCCCCTAAAACTGTGGGTATAGCCAATACCCATGGTTTTCGGAACCGTCGGCTAGAAAGGTGTCGCAATAGGTGTCTCAACCTATACCCACGGTTTTGGAGAACCGTGGGTATAGACATTGACACAGTGTAATAAGTCTATCGCCACCGTGTCAATGACTTGTACCCATGGTTTGAAAATCGTGGGTATAATAAAACAATAAAAAATTCTACCTAGGTTTCGAACCCAGGCCATCTTCAATTTATCTAACCTACCGCACCACTCACGCTGCTTCTGATTCATGTTATTATAGGTACATTATATTTAATATATTAATATTTGCGACCGAATTCGAAAAATGAAAAGGACAAGAAAATACCCACGGTTTTGGAAACCGTGGGCTGGAAAGGCGTCGCAGTAGGTGTCTCAGCCTATACCCATGGTTTTGGAGAACCGTGGGTATAGATATTGACATCGTGTAATAAGTCTGTCGCCACCGTGTCAATGACTTATACGCACCGTTTGAAAACTGTGGGTATAATAAAATAGTCAAAAATCCGGCCTTGGTTTCGAACCCTGACCATTTTCAATTTATCTAACCTACCGCACCACTCACGCTGCTTCTGATTCATGTTAATATATGTAGATTTTATTTAATATATTAATATTCGCGACCGAATTCAAAAAATGAAAATGCCAGGACTCAAACCAGTGATCGGTCGAAGATTGAACCCGCACCGAACCAACCAAGTTGTGGAAGGTTTTATTAAATTTACATACATTAATCTACTTATATTAATATTAGTTTTTTATTAGAAAAAAAACGGCTGCAGGAATCGAACACAGAACCACTAAATATTACCAGCGTCGGAATAACCAACTCAGCTACATTGTTATTGCTAATTAATATTTCTATGTGCCTAATTATATTAATCCATACCGTCTTCCCGCCAAATAATTTTTTTGCCTCGTGGATTTTTTTCCCACTATAAGATATACCCATGGTTTTGGAAAACCGTGGGTATAACTATTTGAAAAAAAACCATATACCCACAGTTTTTGAAGAATCGTGGGTATAGGCCTTGAAAAACAACGCCTATTCCCACGGTTTTCGAAAACTGTGGGTACACATCTTCAAAAAAACTCTATCCCCACGGTTTACGGGGAAACCGTGGGTATAGGTGACCTATACCCACGGTTTTCCAAAACTGTGGGTATAGGGTCCCATACTGTACCTACACCGACGGTTTTCCAAAATCGTTGGTATAAGGGTGACCTATACCCACGATTCAAAACAAAACTGTGGGTATAGACCCATTTTCCAATACTGTTTTTTAATTAGTTTTTTTGTGACTTGGTTATGCATTTGAAGTGTGATGCCACTAGATCATAGTATAATTTCCTTTTAATGATGAGAATGTATGATGATATGGGTTGAGTGGCATGTCACTTGACATAGGTATGCTTTCACTATTAATGTTGACAAGTATTAGCTTTGATTTTTCTTGAGTGAGGTAGGTGTTTCTTTGGAAATCCCTTGTAATACATGTTACAAATTTCATGGATGTTTTTAAATGATTTATTATGAAATTATAATCCTATGTTATGACTTTCTTGGGATTCAATTGGCTTGAAAGTGGTTTAAAGAGTTGAAATATACTTATGTCACATGATAAGTGTTTGGTAAAAGGCCTGAGTGGAATTTTTGAAGGAATTAAAACATTTTCAATGTTTGGCCATAAATTTATCTTCTTAAAAGTGGATATGCGATATTTTTAATTCCTAGTTTCAAAACGAATGGAATTGACCTTCAACATAATTAAATGTTTTTGAGACCCTTAACTCTCATGGTGGGTTAAGATGTTTTAAATAGGATATTGAAGTTTAATAAAAGTGTTCTTAGGACACATTTCATCAAAAATAAAGGGTTTATTATTTTAAAAATTTATTTATAGAAAATGGTTGGATTTATAAATGGGATTTCTATTGCATTTTGATAAATGGTTTTGGGATGAAAATTTAAATGTCATTCTCAAAGGGGGTGAAAATGGATTGGTTTTTTAAGCACATTTTTAAAATCCTAGTTTGTAATTTAATGGTTGATATTTTATAAATATGAGATACCCTCAATAGAGCTCCATGCATTTATTAATCATGTTGTGGCTCATGATCCCATGGTCGAATCTTTATATTCTTATTCGTATTCTAAATCTTATAAAAGGATGTGAAATGGGTTTTATCTTGTGATAGTGTAAGAGGTAGTTGAGGTTAAATTTCAAATTATTGAAATTAGATTTATGTGATGATCTATTATTTTTCATTGGTTGCACATTTCCACTATTGAAATGTCATGGGTGTCCTAGGAGACTTATAGGGATCCAGATAAGTGAAATCTCTAGTGTGGAGTGAACTTACTAGTGTAAGAACCCAGTTAGATTGAATGAGTTTCTGAGATGTTTTAGTGTCCCTAGAATATAATAGAAGGGATCAGGGTTTCTTTTGATCCTCAGATCATGATAGATCCTATTAGGTTCTATAGGAATACTTTGATATGACAAGTTAAATAGTATTAACCTAGATTCCTCATCTCCAATTCAGGATTCAAATAAATGAGCCCTGGATGTTTCACATGATGGTAACATTATTCTTATGAAACTTTAGAGGATTTTTTTTCTTGGCTGGATTGTATTCCCCTAGTTTTTTTGATTATATGGAACCATCATTTATTTGTTTATTGGATTATATTTCCATATTTCTTTAGTGACTATGTGTGATCATTGTTTGACATCGAGTGTTATTTTCTTAATTTAAATAGGTTTATTACATGTTTAAAAAGTTATATTTAAAAATGGGAAAAATAGTTATTTTGTAAATAATTTTTTAAGAAAATGTATTTTCATTGTGGTTATTTCTGAAACATAATTATTCAAAAAATGTTCTAAAAATGGATAAACAGTGATTTGACACGTCTTGTATGGTTTTAAATGCCCTCGTTCCATTTTTTGATGTTTTCATTTAAATTTTTTATTCATCCTTGTTTTTATATAATAAAAGGGTAGTTGTTTGAAAATATATAAGTTTATTTTTTGCACTTGTTTTATAATTCATGTGAAAATATATATGATAACATAGGTTCAAAATATAACTTTATGAACTATATTATGAAAGGATTCAAAGAGAATTATTTATGAAATCATAAAAAGAATATTTAGATCACACCCTACATATGAACTGGTGGATGAGAGTGTTTGACCCTCTTATATCTCTATTTTTTTGACCTATTTCTTTTTTGTTCTTGTTTATCAGATTTTTCCATGGTTGGATGATGTGATGTGATGAGTTATTGGTGGATCACTAGTGCTGATGTTGGAGTTATTTTAATTTTTCTTCAATTTTAACTTTCCCTTTAGGATGTTTTAGTGTGAATGGGTTAGAATTTTTTTTGGAATCAAGTTATTGGCCTTGAGTGGGTTCATAATTACAACTCATTATAATGACGAAAAAGTTACATAGGCTAGTTATACTCCCTAAATTAATGGTCAGAATAAGGTATGGTAGTATAGAAAAATCAATGTGAGATGGTATAGGATTCTGAGATAAGACTTGAGGAAGCCGTTGAATTCTATACCGAATACCTGTTCAGTGTGGAAAGCATTGGTCTACTGAAATCTCATCACACTCATGGTTTGCGGGTGTAGGAATTTATGGAAGATAGGTTTTCACAACTAATATTACATATTGGGAGTAGGGCCACCTTAATGTTTTGCATAATAGTTTGGTGGTTGGCCCATATGTCGAAACCAACAAAGAAATTATTAGGCATATCAATCCATAAAGGGATGAAAAATGGATATCAAATATACATAATCAAATTTTTATAGGATGGCATGGGACCATATATTGAATGAGTAATATTAAAATACAAACTCAATTTTAGAACGACTTCGATGGCTAGCTGGAGTACCAAGTGTGTATGTACTATCTTATAATGATTATGTAATTAATGGTTATGCATTCTATACTAATGAACATGATGAAGAGAGTACCATTCAGAATAGCGGAGTTACACTTGTGGCTAATGAAATTCATGTTTCTGGTGATATGTACATAAATCTAATTTATTTGAATATGTAATTCTTTGGCATCATAAATAAATATGAGAGTTTGATTTTATGAACTTCCATGTGTGGATTTTTTAGTGAAAGTGTGTTGATAACAGGAGTGTTGTTACAATAATGAGTGGGGATTAATTAAAGTTGACTTTAGTAAGGAAGGTTACAATGATGAACCATTTATAATGGAATCACAGATAGTATAAGTATTTTATGTTCTAGATCCCACAAATCTAAATTGGTCAATTGATTTATTATCCACCAAAACCACTGAAGGGTCAATTGAAAATTAAACGAAGGTTGACTCTTTCATTGGGATATCATAATCATTTCCCAGTGGTATCAATGTAGATGGAGTTTTGAATATCAGAGAAGACCACAATGAATGGATTTTGATACTACATAGAGGGGTCAAATCCCTTCTACATTTAAAAAAAGTGTTCAATAATCCAGTTATATTTTTTGTAATATAAATTGGGTTACATTATGTTATAGTAAATTCCCTGATTTTTTTATGTAATCTAAATTACATGTTGAACCACTTCTGTAGATAATGACCTCTTCACATGATGATGCTCTTAATCCCGAGCCACAACATGTCTTTCAACCTGCTATTGGTCACAGTGTGGAGGACCAAAATGTTTCTCAACCTGTTGTTTCTGCTTCTCCTAGTGCATAAGTAAAACCATCATCTACACATGCTGATGCTAGCTCTCCAAAGGAACATATTGATGATGTTGAAACTGAGTAAAAGGTAGGAATCGAAACACAGGAAGTGAAAAAAAACCAGGAGCATCATAGTTTGATGATGTTATAAAAAATACATAAGGAAAAAGAGAAAGGAATCAAATATGAGGTCACATGAAATATGTGGGGCCAACATGATATCCCCAACAAGGACATGCTCAATAGTTACATTGGAATTATCACTCGACAACATGTGTCGATTGATGTATCGTCATGGAAAAATTTTGTCACCTGACTTAAGACACTGATGTGCAAAGATATTATGGTAACATTATAATATATCATTTCATTAATTTACTAAAAAATAAAATAATGAAACATTGAATTACTCTTCATCATCCCTTGTAGAGTCCATTTGTAGTGATTGACTCACACAAGCACTATATATTAAGGGTTTCTAAAAGGATTCACATAGGCTTTAGCATAATTATAACCAAATTTTATCTTAAATATGTATAAGGTAAAATAATCCTACACCCACCTCTTATTTAAGAACACCTGATAACCCAATGGGCATGTGATGCGTTTACTAGTCATCGTGAGGAGCAGTCTTTTCAGGTAATTTGTGATTGGTAATACATTTTTTGATGATATGTGTATTCATCCCATTGATTGATAATTTTTTATTTATGAAACAACAAATGAGTGATGGAAATAAAGAACGAGAATCAAAACTAGTATACCCCTACCATAAAGCAATAATGGGGTATGGTTCACTTGAAAAAAAATTGGTACATGTTTTAAATCTACTGTAATACATTTATGAGACATAAAACAACACCATAACTATGTTATTATTTTTATATTCATGTTTATGAATCCAAATTCAATGTCACTTCCATCCCACACCATGTTCTATATAAGAAGGTGATTCTAAATAATTATTTAAAACTAATAGATTAAAACACGAATAATCAATTATAGGAAACATGTGTACGTATGAAACAATAAATATTTGTTTTTAATCATTATTATATAACAACGATTAATTATTTTCTTATATTTTATATTTGAAATAGTCACAGGAATCAGTAACACCAAAACCGGATACGGGAATACTTTTAGTGTCCTTGAAGTAGCCATAAAGTATGGTTGTGTCAGAGGTGCGGGTTTCGAGATGACACCTCAAAAATGATTTGAAAAAAAGAGGAGGATCAAAGTGCAGAAATAAAAATGATGAGAGAGAGAGAATAACTATCGTTGAAGAGCATATGAAATTGCATTGTGTGTTCATGGAAAACATGATGGATGGGGAAAATAAAATATATAACTTAATAACAACCAGTTTGTGAAGATCCCACCCCATCCCCCACTAACTTTGAGGTGAGTAATTCCCTACAAAAACCTATCTTACCAAGGTAATAAATGTTATAATTGTTGTTTTTGTGAATTTTGAATAAGATAGACACTAATACCTTTTAGGTACTAATATTGTACATGGTGAAAGGGACTGTGATTTATATCTATCAATTCCCACCCATTGCCTTGTAGTGAGGGCTATGGTGTTAAATATCCAATGCATCATGCTACACAATAGACCACTTCTATCATGTCATGTTAAGGTGATGATTAACGTATCCCATGAGCTGAGAACCGAGATACCTATTCTAATTAAGGATGAAGATATTCTTAAGGTAGAAAAAGCTATTGGAAAATTCATTGCATGGCTGTCATATCTTGAAAAAAACATTTCCTTAAGGAGCGGTTCATTTCCATTTTTTTCTGGATAATCCTTTAAAATTTTATGAAATAAGGTCTAAACCAATGAATGTTATTACAGAATGACATAATGAAGGGGGTGAAAAGAACTAATAGATCAAAAAGCTCTCAAGGATCAACCAACGGATCAAAATGATCTATCGAAAGAACCTTGAGAACGCCTGTTATATATCCTCATTTATTATCATTTCATACTCATGTGAATACGAAGTTGACAGATGGTGTGGTTCAAAAGAATATTTTTGGTGAAAATATGTACAGCAAGGAAGATCCCTATTTCATTAGTGTTGATAATGTAAGTTAAATCGTGGAGTATGGTTGGTTAGGCAGCTTAGTTTTAAATGTTTACCTAAGGTATGTTTTCATGATTTGATTTTCCAAAAATATGATATACTATGATAGTTATGGATAAATACATTTCATATTTTTCATAGGTGTATATATATAAAAATTGAAGAGATTTACCCCTGATTTTTTTGTACTTTTTAGCATTTATGTCACCTATATGACACTAAAATATATTAAATTTGAGAAAGAGGGTGAAATCATGGCAGCCTTCTCAAATCATTTAATAGAAATTTACAGATGATAGACTCTTCTTAATACCAACGATATAGGGGTAAAACTGCACAATTTAATCATATCAAATATATTTTAATTTCATTTATTATTCATTTTTGTGTTTTAGGAAGAATTGGATGCTCATTGTGGTCAATTTGGATACTCCAATGATTTATTTCTTGGATTCAATGCATAGATATTCAAAAAAATAGACCACAAATGATGTTGTTTTTCAATTTGTAATACACTACATCCAACATTTTAGAACTAAAAATCTAGTTATATAATTTATATTATCTTTTAATAAGGATTATGTAATGATATGGTGTTGTGTGACTATCATATACATCATAGAATGAGGCTAGGGAAAAATGAAAAGAAACATCACAAGTACTACGACTGGATAAAAATTAGGGTATATATAATAATATTTCACTATCTATGAACATATTAAAAAATTATTTATTTTTCTCAATGTTTCTATAGTGCCCAAAACAAACAAATGATAAAGAATACGGATATTATGTTTGAAATTTTATGAATGATATTTTATTCCATGCACAAACCAGTATCTGGGAAGAGGAATTTTCGAAGATAATTACTATTTCATTTAAAATACTTATTAATCCTTTGTGTATTTATATTTTCTCAGTACTACCATGATTTTGGAAAATAATCCCATTCAAAATAAGAGACATATTTTCTTATAAACGAATGGGAATCATATGTGATGGAAGAAATTATAGATATAGCATGATTATATGACCATTATGACTCTAAATGTCTATTTGTATTTAAATTTGTTAGTATTTTTAGTAAAACGAACAACATCCAAACTGAATACTGAGAAAACGCATTAGTATTTTTTTGATACTTTAGGAAAATAATTCATATGTCATTTTGGACTTGTAGGAATCAAACAATCATAAATCTGACACATTGTGTGATCGTTATGAGTTTAAGTGTGTATTTTTATAATAAAATAACAATAAATTTAGCAAAAAGAACAACTGACATACTAAATAACTTAGAAAACTCCTTTGGATTTTTTGATACCTTAGGAAAACAATACACTGGTCATTTGTGATGTATAGAAATCAACCTCACCTCAATCCAATGAATGGTGTGAACAATATGACTAAATGTGTCTCTTATTAGTTTGAAATTGACATTTTAGCTCAAAATGTGTCACTCACTAAAAACAAAGAAAAAATTATCTGATTTTATTTATAATTTTATAAAATGGTTCCTAAGTCCATTGTGATGTGTATCAAATAGTATCACGTCAAACTGACACATGATGAGACCGGTTTAACAAAAAATGTGTGGTTCTAGTTTGAGATGATATTTTAGTAAAAAAGCGCAACTAACATACTAAAAACTGAGAAAACACATATTTATTGTTTAGATTCTTTTTAAAAACAATATAAATGTACTTTTTGGAATGTAGTAATCAAAATCACGTAAAATTGATGCACGATGTGACCGGTATGACTCAATGTGTCTTTTTATATTAAAAATTGACATTAATTTTTTTTTTAAAAACACAACTAGTATTCTGAAAACTGAGAAAACACATTCGGTTTGTTTTGATAATTTAAGAAAATGATCCATGAATAATTTTTTGATTTTTAGGAATCAACCCCACCTCAATACAATGCATGATGTGAATTGTATAAATATAAATGTGTCTTTTATTTAAAATTGAAATTATTTTAAGTAAAAAAGAACAAATTCCATACTGAAAACCAGTAAAACACATTAATATTGTTTTGATACCATAGGAAAAAAACATTGACTCATTTTTGACATGTAGAAATCAACCACACCTCAATCTGACGCACGATGTGATCGGTATGACTAAAAGTGTCTACTATCAGTTTAAAATTTACATTTTAACTCAAAACATGTCACTCACTAAAAAAATTAAACACTTTATGATTTTCTTCATAATTTAGGACAATGATTCTTAATCCCTTTATACCATGTATGATGGAGTCTCACAAAAAATCAATGCACGATGTCCCTGGTATGACTAAAAAATGTTTCCGATTGGAAATAATATTTGAGTAAAAAACACCACTGACATATTGAAAATCGAGAAAACACATTTTGATGTTTTTAATACCGTAATATAATGATCCATGAGTCATCTATGACGTGTAATAATTGACCATGCTACAATATGATGGATGATGAGACCAGTATAAATCCAAATGTGTTTTTATTTAAAATTGATATTAATTAAAATAAAAAGAACAAGTAACATACTGGAAACTGAGAAAACACATTCAGATTGTTTTCATAATTTAAGACAATGATCCATGAGTAATTTTTGATTTGTATGAATCAACCTCACCTCAATACGATGCACGATGTTTCTAGTATGATTAAAAGTGTCTGTTATCAGTTTAAAATTGATATTTTAGCTAAAAACGTTTCACTCACTGAAAACCAAGTAAACACCCTCCGATTGTCTTAATAATTTATAAGAGATTTATATATGTCCTATGTGACATGTATGAAGTAGTTCCATCTCAAACTGATGTACAATGCGACCAGTATTACACAAAATGTGCATTTCCAATTTGAAATGATATTTTAGTTAGAAAACACAACTATCATACTGAAAACCAAGCAAGCCCATTTGTGTTGTTTTGATACATTAGAACAATGATACATGAGTCATTTGCGACATGTAGGAATTAACCACACTGCAATCCAATGAACAATTTTACCAACATGAATCCAATTATGACATTTAAATTTGATATTAATTTTAGTAAAAAAACAAGGGACATACTTAAATCCAAGAAAACCAATTCAGATTATTTTGATATTTTAAGAAAACAATCCAAAACACATTTGTGATATGTATAAATCAACCCATTTTAATACGATGCTTGGTGTGACCTTTATAACACCAAATGTATCTTTTTTATTAAAAACGGACATTTTATTAATGTATTATTCTATATTAATGTTTAATTTATTTTTTTATTATATTAATAACATAATATTTGTTTTCTTATATTGGTGGAACCTTTTTCTTGAGTTGGGATGATTTGTTCGGCCACAAATACATTTGGAGAACATTTTTTAGGGGGGGTCACAGATTTCAACGGATGAATAATTAATGTTATTAACTGTTTTTTGGATAATTGATATTGTAATTATATAAAACACTGTTAAAAATGTATATATTATTGTTTTCCAAACTCTTCTGAGTGATTATTTGTTCTTGTGTACGCTGTTCATGTGTTGTGTAACACCCCAAGCTTCCATGGTATGCTTCTCTTTGAATAATACAGTAGCGTGTGTTGTACGCAACTTCAAGTTCTAACACCCACCACAACCAATCAAACTGGCTGTTATGAATAGTAATACACACATTTTGAAATTTTATAAATTTTATCTTTCAAAATGGACTTCATTTTTGTATTCAGAATATCGAAATTAGCCTACGGTAAAATTTTGGTACTTTTCGGATAAATTTATATTTTGATGAATAGTGAAAATTACTATATGTTAATTAAAAACAACTTTTTTAATCAAAATATTTAACAGTGATAAATTATGAATTTGATTGGTTTTAAAGAATATTTAGAATATATTTTTACCATTTAATACAATTTTGGTTATTGGACATAATTTCATAATTAAACCGGACATAAACAAGTGTCAATCTTTTGATAGTTATTATCTCTTAAAAACACGTTTTTTTTTGTTTTAACAACGGAAATTAATTTTAAATTAATTTCTTCCACTTCTGTGTTTTGAATTTGGAAAAATTGATTCCATATTTGGAATCAGTAAGTCTAATTTGTGTAAATAGGTAACTTTTATTTTTAGACATTTTGAATAATTACTTCGGTAATATTTTATTTACTATGGTTAAAGGGTAAATCCGTTAAATAAGGGTAAAAAAATAATGTTATAATAATAATATATTACCCTAAAACGTGTCTTAACCTTATTGGTTGATACATTTCTGACCAAGGGAATCTTTGGGTCGATTTTGGGACCCCATGGAGCCACTTGTAGGTGATAAGGATACTTTATATTAATTAAGTTAAAATAAATACAAAAATGACATAAGCATATATCTTTTAGAAAAAGAATTTTTACATAGGGTTATATATGTTGTATTTTCGACTATAAATATTCATTATAAAGATAAAAATATTTCCTACATAATTTTATTTTATTTATAATTTTTATACATTTAATAATTAATTTTATTTATGACACAATAACAATCCAGTATTTTCCTTATTAATGAAAGAATCAAATAATTGGTATTATAAATGTTAAAATAAATATAATATGAAAGTTTTGATGAACTACATTAATTTTATTGGTTAATATGATATTATAGTATTGATAAAATGAATTTGGATCTAATTAATATTGTTGTTAAGACTTTAAAAAAAATTATTGAATAGTGTCAAAATTGATATAAATGAGTTTTTAAAAAAAATATATTAAATTATTAATTTATATTCTATTCCTAAAAATCTAAGGTTCGGCCAAAGGACTTATATCAAGATATTTTTATAATTAATGGACCACTTGGGGGTCTATTTAATGTATATAGTATGTTTATTAACTATATAATATAAAAATACAAAGTGACATGGTACATGACAAACTAATTAAATAAGAGTAAAAACTAAAGGATATGGTTAATATAATGACCCAGACCTGTCTAAAATCTAATGGTAGAAGGTATTTAGACCCATCCCCACCTTATACTTTTAATAATCCACTTTGGATCCATTATAAACTTAATATGAATTTATTATAAAATAATATTTCTAGCTTTTCCAAAGGTGCCCCTCACCCCTCTTATAAAAGGGCACTCCCCCTTATCACTAATTCAAACAATAAAAGCCTTTTGGCTAGGCCAAACCCTGCCCAAATATCCTCTCAACTTTCCTCACTTCAACCTAGAGGCCTTAGTTTGATCAGAAATCCAACCTAAGGATCCCTTTTGATCAAATCAAAAGGAAGAATTCAAAGAAGAGGTAATGTTTTCACCACCCTCTTTCAAGTTCCTTTCTTCTTCAACTTCTTCTTTCTTTGTTATTAACATTATAAAATAATAACTCCAGTATCCTCTATATACTGTGATGTTATTATAAATATGGTACAACCATATTCAGTTTTCTATCCATCCTTTGAATGACATGTCACCATATGTTCGTACGTACGTCTTACCGTCTCCACGTTGTGGTGTAATTGTTATTCAAAACATTATTATTTGGATGGGTATAATAATGATTTTTAATTCATGTAAATAATAAATATAACATGATAATGATTCTTTATATATGATATAATATCCAATTATATATTATTTTAATATCAAAAGAGTGATATTGTCGCTCGTGCGTACGTACGGACTACCATCTCCATGAACGAGATGAGATTCATTCCCCATCGTATCCATTCAAGTATAATTATCATTTGATGATTAAAAATAATGTTTAAGGACTTGATATAATTATGTATATGAATAATATACAACATATCTATAAGAAACATGGCTTATGTAACAAAACATATAAAAGAAAACGAGTAAATTAACACCTGAAACGACAATAATACTAAGATATTATTAACAAAGCAATGTTAAAAGATCATATATGATATCATATTAATGTATATGATTCTTTTATAATTTAATAACAATTATTTAATCATTATACAGGAGCTTATCCTACCCTCAACCAAGGAAAAGTACAAGGTAAGGAGTTTTCATCTCACTCCTTATTTCCATGAGATTCATGCCATATTGCCAATATTACCTTTTGTGTGGTGTATGTATTGCCCATAATTGTATTCCTTGTGTAATAAACATTAGTATATGTGTATTTACATATTAATTGTTAGATAATTTTTTTATGGGGTGTATGTTTCGTAAGTTACCAAATTGGTAAGTGTTTATTTCACAATCTCTTTATTATCCGAGGTTGTTTATAGGTAATTATCTACTGGGACCTCTTTATCATCCACATCCATGTTTCTCAAAAATGTATTTCAAATCATTCTTAATATTTTATAGAAATGGTTTAATTTCATTTATACCCTTGTTTTAATTTTTATAAGAAGTTTATAAACGAATCTTTGCGTCATTTTCCAAATAAGGTTCTTTTATCCTTTTTGACAAAATTAAGGTAAGAATGTTTTTTTAACTTATACGGAGGGTGTGGCTATTTTCCAATGTTGTAAAATCTTTGAAGCTTCCCTTAAAATCTTATAAGAATATTTTCAAAATAAAAGTTTTCTCCATAATTATGTGACTTTTAAATGATTTCAAAAAAATAGATATTTCACTCAATGAGTTTTGATTTCATCTATGTCAACATACTTTGATAAATTTTACACTTGTTTGAAGTTGATTTATTATGGTACAAATCATACATATTGTATTTAAGGTTTTATGATATGTTTTACTATGGATGAGTTATTTTTATGCCATTAATGGTTTATGTTTAATGTTTTGACATTTCGTATGCTAGTTTTAATACGAATTTTTATGTTATATTTCATCCTCTTCTTAAGATGAATGTGTTAGAGTAGTATGTTCCAGGTTGGGGACCGGTAAAAGTAAGCTCTCCGGGTTGGGGTCCGGTTACAACAGACCCTCCGGGTTGGTGTCCGGTTATTAGAGGCACTCTGGGATGGTATCCGGTTATTAGAGGCACTCCAGGTTGGAGTCTAGTTATAGAGGCTCTCTAGGTTGGAGGCTGGTTACAGAGGCTCTCCAGGTTGGGTTCTGGTTACAGTTATCCCTTAGGTCTTGGCATGAGGCCTTGACACAGAAATTAAAGTTCGACATTATGCATTATATCATTATGAAAGTGGTTATTGATATTGCATGTGATTATTCGACTAGTAGAATATCCATGTGAATAAGTAAATGGAATTATTTCATTTTATTTCTGCCATATTATGATGAAGTTCAAGTTTAAAAGGCTTTTGTTTTAGTTATACATTGCCTTAAATGTTTATGATTATTTATGAAAGCTTCCGCTATATTTTTATCCTTACTGAGCATCTGAGCTCACCCCTTTCTATGTTTTATTTTTCCCAGGATGTGAAGAAATATTTTATGACTGACCTGCAGGGATAGTATGAAGGGGAAATGAGTGTGGACTATGGAGACTATATTATTTTAGTTTTTCACTTTATAACATAATGTAAACCTTATGAATGTATCTAGTGATTCCATGGATACTAAACTAATCGGTCTTTCGATACATGATATTTTGTGATCATGCCAATGTTACGTAATAATGCACTGACTCTAGGTAATTGGGGACTGGGTGTTACAGTTGGTATTAGAGGAAGTTTAGTACAAACCTTGGAAGCTAGATTGAGACAAACTCTGATTAGATCAGATAGACCTAAGATGGACATTGAGGATTAGTATAAAATTACTTCCTAGAATTTTGGTATTGTAGGGATTTTGTGAGTTTTCGGAGCAATACATCCTTTTCTGGATACGAGCAGGTAGAGGCGGCTCTGGCACATATGTACGAAGGGGTAAAACCCAAAAACACTACTTTGAGCTAGACTCGAATGAGAACTGGTGCAAGACAACGGGCCTTGCTGCACTCTTGGTTACGACACTCCCGGGGGATATGCTTAGGATAATTCTCATTTTCTTTACAAACCATAATGAAGGGTTTATGAGTATATACTTCCTCAATGAAAACATTTTTTATTATTATTATGGATTATATCCATAAATAGTTCAATTTTTGTAAAGTGTTTTACAAGTATGGAATTATATATTTTGAATCATAATCTAATCTAGTATATTCCATTGTTTATAAATGGCGCCTAGTGGAAGTAGTGGAAATTGTATCAATGCACGCACTCCATATTGGGATTTACCTCCTGCTCAAGATAATTATAGTGGAGCTGGTGATGCAACTGGTGCTGATTAGCTAATCACCATATTGGGACTACTCACTCAAGTTATGATTAATAAACTTAGCCATATGGAGAACCCTGATCCACAACATGGAGGATCACTGTTAGATCACTTCATGAGGCAACAACCACCAACGTTCAATGGGAGTAAAAATCCATTAGTATCTAAGAAATGGATAAGTTCCCTAGAAAAAATATTTCAGGCTTTGGGGAGTAGTGAAAGGGAGAAAGTTATCATGACATTTTATCGCCTCACTGGAGATGTTGATCAATGGTGGTCATTGATACAAAACAAAAAGGAATATGATGAAGTATAAAATATGGAATGTAGAGAGTTCAAAGAGCTTTTCTTAAGAAAATACATTCCTCGTGACCATCGAGCAGATATGCAAAGGAAATTTATGAGTCTGAGGCAAAAGGAGGATGAGAATGTTGCAAAGTATGAGTCTAAGTTTACAAGGTTAGCGAGGCATGCTGCAGATTATATACGTAACCCAAGAAGTAATATTGGTCATTTCCATTATGGGTTAAAACCATTTCTCCATCGAGCTTTAGTATCACAATCGTTCTCATCGTACAAAGATATTGTCTCGTGTGCTATCAAGACAGAAAAGGATTTCTATAAGTCTTATGACAACAAAGTAAAGCAAGAGAAGAAGATAACGGTGGAGTAAGAGAAAGATAAAGGGAAAAAGGGAAAGAAGGATTTTCAATTATGTGATAATTTTGGTAAGAAACACCCCAATACTTGCCTAAAAGGAATGGGAGTTTGTTATAAATGTGGATAAAAAGGTCACCAGACTCGTGATTGCAAGGGAAAGAAAGAGGTTGTCAATATTGAATGGTACAATTGTAGAGAAATGGGGAATTATGAAAATTAATTCCCTAAGATTCAAGGAAACTTACCTCATAAAAGGCCAAGGGAGCAAGGCCAAGCTTATGTTGTTACTACAGATGAAGTTGAATAATTAATGTATTTGTGTTTTTCGACTCAAGGATTATATTCTGGTTATAAGAATAATGTGATATATATAAGGATTATACTGCAGTACTTTTTGTTTTCATTAAGGTTTTAATATGATGAAGGTAATCATATTTTTAGTATGTGAAAATAAGAATCATTACTTTGTTTAGGGAATCTAATGTTACAACTGATTTGGGAATTTAGAAACCTTTAAGAGAGTTAATTTGGATAGAATTATTTTGGATAACTATAAAGGTTGGAATGGATTATGTTGAACTTTTTATAGTATGGATTAATATTAAATCATTTATTAAAATTATTTTTTGGGATATTATAATACTATAGTTTTAGGAAAAAGGACAACCTGCAGGTTGGGGGATAACCCGTTGTGTCGGACAAAGCTGCAGGAATCAAACCCACAACCATAGTACGACATGCCTTTATTACCTACCACTATATTATAGAATGTACTTGGTTATTACAAAATAGTTTTCCCAATCTAAATGGTATGTGTTAATATTTGGAACCTTGTAAGATTAGGATAAATATAATATTTCTGAGTTCTATTATCTTTTTGTGTGAAATATGAGTTTGTGGGAGAAATCAGTTGAAAGTTGAAACTCTACTTGTCACGTATATATATATATATATATACCTATCTCTTATAAATTAATTCTTAAACTTTAGGAAAGGTATATAAAAAAATGATTTATCCTAATAACTTATGTTTTGTTGAACTGGTGATATTTTAAATCACTATAGATTGAAGGCTTTGAGGCCCTCAATTTTACACTTGTTTGTGATTGATGACCTCAATCACTCCCTACAAATATTTACATTTTTACTCTAATTATGTTTCTATAATTTCCACCAATGTTCTTCTAATCGAGATCATAATTTGGTGGTGACTTTTCATTTCCATTTCCCTCTTATTAAGGCTAAATTTTTTGAACGTTATTTCCAATGTGGGTTTTCCACAAAGGTATTTTCTACTTTCAACCTTTTATTTTTGAAAAAAAAATTCAAATTTCGAGGATGTAATTTATTGAAGGAGGGGAGAATGCAACACCCCAATCCTCCACGGTACACTTCTCTTTGAATAATATAGTAGCGTGTGTTGTATGCACCTTCAAGTTCTAACACACACCACAACCAATCAAACTAGCCGTTATGAATATTAATACCCACATTTTGAAATTTTATAAATATTATCTTTCAAAATGGACTTCATTTTTGTATTAAAAATATATAAATTATCCTAGGGTAATATTTTGGTACTTTTCAGATAAATATATATTTTGATGAATAGTGAAAATTACTAAATTTTAATTAAAAACAACTTTTTTAATCGAAATAATTAACAGTGATAAATTATTAATTTGAGTGGTTTTAAAGAATATTTAGGATATATTTTTACCATTTAATACAATTATGGTCATTGGACATAATTTCATAATTAAACCGGACATAAACAAGTGTCAATCTTTTGATAGTTATAATCTCTTAAAAACATGCTTTTTGTTTTAACAATGGGAATTAATTTTAAATTAATTTCTGCCACTTCTGTGTTTTGAATTTAGAAAAATGGATTCCATATTCGGAATAAGGATGTCTAAATTTTGTAAATAAATAACTTTTATTTTTAGTCATTTTGAATAATTACTTTGGTAATATTTTATTTACCATGGTTAAAGGGTAAATCCGGTAAATAAAAGTAAAAAATAATATTATAATAATAATAAATTACCCTAAAATGTATCCTAACCTTATTGGTTGACACATGTTCGACCATGGGAATCTTTGGGTAGATTTTAGGACCCCTTGGAGCCACATGTAGGTGATAAAGACACTTTATATTAATTAAGTTAAAATAAATACAAAAATGACATAAGCATATATCTTTTAGCAAAAAAAAATTTATATATGGTTATATATGTTGGATTTTAAAATATAAATATTAATTATAAAGCTAAAAATATTTCCTACATAATGGTAGTTTATTTATAATTTTTATACATTTAATATTTAATTTTATTTATGACACAATAAGGATGCAATATTTTCCTTATTAATGAAAGCATCAAATAATTGGTATTATAAAAGTTAAAATGAATATAATTTGAATGTTTTGATGACATCCATGAATTTTATT
Source organism: Viscum album (assembly GCA_963277665.1). Lineage (NCBI taxonomy): Eukaryota > Viridiplantae > Streptophyta > Magnoliopsida > Santalales > Viscaceae > Viscum > Viscum album. The sequence continues at coordinate 932,582,008 of OY728125.1, forward strand.
GGTTAATATGACATTATAGGATTTCTTAAATTAATTTTATTCTAATTAATAAAGTTTTTATGACTTAAAAAAATCAATTATTGAATAGTGTCAAAATTGATATAAATGAGATTTTAAAACAAATATTATATTATTAATTGATATTCTATTCCTAAAAATCTAAGGTTTGGCCAGAAGACTTATATAATAATATTTGTATCATTAATGGACCACTTGGGGGTCTCTTGGATGTATATAGTAAGTTTATTTACTATATAATAAAAAATACAAAGTGACATGGTAAATGAAAAACTAATTAACTACGAGTTAAAACTAAAAGATATGGTAAATATAATTACCCAAACCTGACTAAAATCTATTGGTTGAAATTATTTCGACCCATAACCACATTATACTTTTAATAATCCACTTTTGAGCCATTATAAACTAAATATGAATTTATTATAAAATAATATTTCTAGCTTCTCCAAAGGTGCCCCTCACCCCTCTTATAAAAGGGAACTCACCATTCTCACTAATTCACACATTAAAAGCCTTTTGTCTCGGAAAAAACCTTTTCAGATATCCCCTAAACTTCCCTCACTTTAACCTAGAGGCCTTAGTTTGATCATAAAGCTAACCTAAGGATCCCTTTTGATCAAATCAAAAGGAAGTACCCGAAGAAGAGGTAATGTTTTCACCACCCTCTTTCAAGATTATTTCTTCTTCAACTTATTCTTTCTTTGTTATTACCACTCTAAAATAATAACTCCAATATCATCTATATACTTTTATGTTATTATAAATATGGTATAACAATATTCTGTATTCTCTCCATCCTTTTAATGACATGTTACCATACGTGCGTACGTACGGCTTACCATCTCCATGTTGTGGTGTAATTGTTATTCAAAACATTATTATTTGGATGGGTATAATAATGATGTGTAATTCATATAAATAATAAATATAACATGATAATGATTCTGTATATATGATATACTATCCAATTATATATTATTTTAATATCAAAAGAGTGATATTATCGCTTGTACGTACGGACGGACAACAGTCTCCACGAACGTGATGAGATTCATTCCCCATCGTATCCATTCAAGTATAATTCTCATTTGATGATTAAAAATAATTTTTAAGGACTTGATATAATTCTGTATATTAATAAGATACAACATATTCTTAAGAAACATGGCTTATGTAACAAAACATATAAAAGAAAATGAGTAAATCAGCACCCGAAATGACAATAATACTAAGATATTATTAAAAAATCAATGTTAAAAGATCATATATGATATAATATTAATGTATATGATTATTGAATAATTTAATAACAATTATTTCACCATTATACATGATTTTATCCTACCCTTAACCAAGGAAAAGTACAAGGTAAGAGTGTTTCATCTCACTCCTTATTCCCGTGAGATTCATGCCATATTGCCAATATTACCTTTTCTGTGGTGTATGTACTACCCATAATTGTATTCATTGTGTAATAAACATTAATATATGTGTATTTACATATCAATTGTATTATACTTCTTTGATGGGGTGTATGTTTCGTAAGTTACCAATTTGGTAAGGGTTTATTTCACAATCTCTTCATTATCCGAGGTTGTTTATACGTAATTATCTACAGGGACCTCTTTATCAACCACATACATGTTTCTCAAAAATGTATTTCAAATCATTCTTACTATTTTACATAATATGGGTTAATGTCATTTATAACCTTGTTTTACTTTTTATATGAATTTTATAAAGGAATCGTTACGTCATTTTCCAAACAAGGTCCTTTTAACCTTTTCGACAAAATTAAGGTAAGAATGTTTTTTTAACTTATACGCCGGGTGCGGCTATTTTGCACTGTTGTAAAATCATTGAAGCTTCCCTTACAAGCTTATAAGAATATTTTCAAAATAAAAGTTTTCTCCATAATCATGTGACTTTTAAATGATTCCAAAAAAAGATATTTCTCTCAAAGAGTTTTGATTTCATCTATGTCAACATCCTTTGATAAATTTTACACTTATTTGAAGTTGATTTATTATGATACAAATCATCCATATTGTATTTACGGTTTTATGATATGTTTGACTATGGAGGATTTATTTTTATTCCATTAATGGTTTATGTTTAATGTTTTGACATTTCATATGATAGTTTTAATACGAATGTTTATGTTATATTTCATCCTCTTCTTAAAATGAATGTGTTGGACTTGTATGTTTCGAGTTGGGGACTGGTAAAAGTAAGCCCTCCGGGTTGGGGTCCGGTTACAGCAGACCCTCCGGGTTGGTGTACGGTTATTAGAGGCACTCCGGGTTGGTGTCCGGTTATTAGAGGAACTCCGGGTTGGAGTCCGGTTACAGAGGATATCCGGGATGAAGTTCGGTTACAGAGGCTCTCCGGTTTGGGTTCCGGTTACAGTTATCCCTTAGTTCTTCGCACGAGGCCTTGATACAGAAATTAAACTTCAGCATTATGCATTACATCATTATGAATGTGGTTATTGATATTGCATGTGATTATTCGACGAGTAGAATATCCATGTGAATAAGTAAATGGAATTATTTCATTTTATTTCTACCATATTATGATGAAGTTCAAGTTTAAAAGTATTTTTTTAGTTATACATTGCCTTAAGTGTTTATTCTTATTTATGAAAGCTTTTTCTATATTGTTATCCTTACTGAGCATCTGAGCTCACCCCTTTCTATGTTTTATTTTTCCTAGGATGTGATGAAATATTTTATGACTGACCTACAGGGATAGTATGAAGGGGAAATGAGTGTGGACTATGGAGACTATATTATTGTAGTTTTTCACTTTATAACGTAATGTAAACCTTATGAATGTATCTAGTGATTCCATGGATACTAAACTAATCAGTCTTTTGATACTTGATATTTTGTGATCATTCCAATGTTACGTAATAATGCACTGACTCTGGGTAACTTGGTTCGGGGAGTTACATGCTATTTTGAGTAGGTGGTGTGTGTGTGTGTTTGGCAGGTGCAGGTGCTACTGGTGGGTGTGTTGTTATATGAATAGAAAACCAAAGGTAGCTAAACCTTTATCAGTTCTATTTTTAGCACTTATAAAGACACCCATTAATAGCCCTATTTTGAGCATTGAAAAAATAACCATTTATCAGTGCTAATTAAAACACTGATAAAGTTGACTTTTATTGGTGCTAAAATAGCGCTGTTAAATGGGAGCCTTTATTAACTCTTTTTTTACACGAATAATGAACACCCTTTATCAACACATTTTATCATTGTTCAAGGGACCCCCACTCCTTATATTTTCTATGATTAAGAGTGCTTTTTAGCATTGTTAAAAGTGTTTTATGGTGCTGGTAAAAGAATATTCTATAGTAGTATTGTTTTTTTGTGGGTATACTCATGAGGTTGTTCATGATTTTAATTTCATTTTATCTATGATAATGAGGTTTTATGTGTATAATTTTAGTTTAGTTTTTCTCAAAAAGTCTTTCATGGCAATAATTACCTAAACTCTATGATCACAAGGTTGTTCATGAGTAAAATCATATTAAATCTACGATTATTAGCCTAAGTATGAACATAATTGTGGTTATATTATGTTCAAAATGATATATTTTCATTTTCATTTGTTTTTGGAAAAAGTTTATGTATATTCTTATGCCCATGTTATGCACTCATGGATCATGTTTATGACTAATGTTTTAAAACTCTTTTGATTCAAAACATATGTTATGTAAATCTTTATTCCAGGACTCATGATTTATGTTCTATGATTTTTTAGGAATGATTATCTTATATATCCTGATTTGACCCATATACTCAGTTTATGTTCCCTTATTATTTTGATTATTATTACTTATGATTACTCTTACTGATCATATGAGCTCACCCCATTCTCATGTTTCCGTCCCCTGGGCAATGAAGATGATTGTAACTTATTTTAATTCTATAAGGGATCTAGTGTGGTTCAATAATAGGGAAATTTTTAGATGTTGTGTAAAATAATATTCCTATGTAACTGGTCTATAAATAAACTAAACAATCCATTCATGGGATTCTATAATTACTTGTGATGTGTATTTTTTTCCTATTTAAATTTTGTAAAATAAATTCATGTCTTTCAAAGTTTGCTATAGATGGTATTTGATCAAGATTTAATTATATTTTAGGGTTATATTAGTAATTTATTGGATTAGAATTATAGAACATTAGTGAAATACCTATAAATAAATCTAAGTAATAAAACTATTTATAGTATAAAATCCTATCATTTTAAAAAATTAAATCTTAAATGGTTTTATTTGAAATAATATTTTCATCCAAATAAAACATGTGGATATTAGATCTAGAATATATTTACCTTGTAGTAATAACCTTTGAAAGGGAATAATACGTATTAACTTGATCATCACCTTAAAAAGGCCTAACTATAAACCTAGTTTGATACTCCTGGTGGATATTCCTTAATAATTAAATTCAATTTCTAATCCATTATGAAGGATTTATTTTCTAATTACTTTAATATAATATGTTAAGAATCATGAGATAACACAACTTAAATAAATCTTGTAAAGACAAAAGATTTATAGGATGAACACAGTTTTTATTGTTAAATAATATTTTCCTTGGTTTAAATGAACATTTCATTGAATAATACATCATAGGGTTTTGATTTTATATTAATATTATAATTTACATTTATTTCATTTGATATTATCATAATCATTTTGTTAACGCACATTGTATCTTCTGGTAATGGGTTTCCATTCTCTACGTTTTCAGAAGAGGGGTTATTTTTATGTTCAATAATGGGGGCTCGTACCTCAACCCTTTCCAAAAAATGAGAGGATTATATGTAACCTACAATGTTTTTTCTTAAAATATTTTTATTTAATGATATGGTAACATATTATAAATCTAATCAGAAACATTTAAATTTGGTTTTAAAATAAAGTTATATTTTTGGGTGATAACTATTTGAAACACATTATTATGTTATGAATAAAAATTTGGTTTAATATATGATTGATGTTTAGGTAATAAATGGTTTATTGATTTTAAAAAAATGTGTTATAAATTATTGGTTACTTTGTGATTGATAATTCATTCCTGATATTTTTTGGGGAAGTTGATCTCATCATTCAAATTATAAATACTAATGTGTTACTTTATATACTAGTGGTTAAAGATAAGATTTAATTTTTAGAACAATATTTTATTTCATTATGGTTAGGTGTCTTGGATATTCAATAGGTTTTGGAAAGGTATATTATGAGAATATATGATTAGGATCTATATACTTGGGTATATGATTGTATGTATGGATAATATTGTTTGAAGAATTAGAAGTAACATGACATGGCCAAAGACAATATGATATATTTCATATTATAGGTCATATCATGAATGAGGAATATGTTAATAATACATTCACCCAATTTCTTCGATGAGTAATAATTATAATTATTAGTACATGATTTATTTAGGGGGATGGGAAATGTAACACCTAGATATTTTAATCTATGATTACCTTTAAATAAGTTAATGAGTCAGATAACTTAATCCACACAAAACAAAAAACTATATTGAAAATTCGATACGTTTAAACCACGGTAAACTAATAATTTAATTAGTGAGAATTATTTTTATTTAGTTCTTTTTAAAATAATTAATAAAATAAAATAAATGTCACATTTAATATGATTGAAATTCAATTTGAATAGGTAGAATTCCTAATACAATCATTCTATTATTTTAAAATGAATTTCATTAATATTTACTTTTAATTCGATATGTATATCTATTTAAAGAAACATGTGATTAATTATTATGAAATATATTTTACATTAATTAAAACATCTTGTTACCATTATTTAGGTAATTTGATTCACTTTATATTTTTTCCACCCTTATTTTGGTGAATCTTGGGACTCCTGAGGATAGAGAAAATTTTCTAAGTAAATTGAACAAAAGATCAGGGATGTATATATTTTTTAATTTATGGATTCTAAGTCTAAATGTGTAAATGTATTTTTGGGGTTCTCCCCATGATTATAGAATAATTGAGGTGGTTTGGATTTTTCTATTGGAATCTAGATCTTTCACTCTCTACTGGGTGATTACTTACCATGTAACAATATTACATTCTTTGTATTATTCGCCAGGATCATGTCATGATATGAATAAATTGTGTGAAATATTACACACTGTGTAATGGTGATTGTAGGGTTTTTAATACAAACTTGATTGTGGTTTTTGTGTATAGGGACCCCATGGATTACACAACATGTAATGGAATTTCACACCATATAATTCTCATGAGTTATGGAATTAAGGAATTGTATGGATAATTATTATTTAATTATTCTACATACCTATTCCCTCCCAACATAGAACCATTATCCAGTTATTTTGGGAACCTCCCCTCCATCCAGATTGATTTATTCCTCTTTTGATCAACATTTTTGTGTGGTGTGTCTCTCTAGGTAAGAGAATACTTTTTAATTATTTGTTTCTTTTGATCACGGTAGCACTACTACATTTCAATATCATAATTTTTGTTAGTAGTTTTGATTATATTGGTTTCTTCTAGATCTATTATGTGATCTTGTTTCAGGGGATGATATTTTGTAGGTTGTGGTGAAATGGGTGTGTGTTCTTGAGGTAAGTGTTTTTTCTTCCATGTCAACCGTTTTTTTAAATTGAATATATTATGATATGTGTGGATTGATTATAGAGAATCCATTTTATTTTTTTTGTTCTTAATTGTTGTCAGATCTTATTTTTTCATCTATGTCCAGAGTTTGAAGGTATGTGGTTCCATCTCTAGATTATATTGGTGAACTGCATATCTCTGGTTTTGATAAATTTATTTATATATGAAATGGTTTATTGATGAATTCGATTTGTGTTTGTGGGTATGATTGATTGATAAAATATTTCTTCTCCTTATTTTGATAAATGATTTTTTTCAATGTATTGTGAAATATTTTTCTAAAATGGGTTTCAAAGCATGGAAGGGTTGAAAAGGAACTGATGAAATGGTTTTGAAAAGAGAGTAGAGGGGAAGCCATGGGTACATAGTAGAAAGGTATAGTAATGGGGATTTTCCACTATTGGGGTGTCCATTAATGTGGCGTTTCTCTTCTCCCTTGTCCTATTATTATAGAGAAAATTTACATCTATTAGGAGGTTCAATTTAATGTGTGTTACTCTACTACCTAGATTTGATGCATATGTCCAGGAAGTTGGTGCGTGCAATTGTCTATTTGTGGTATGAGTTTCCTAGCTATCCTGACCTAGTGTGATCATTGGATTCATGTTACCTATTATTTGGTTGATTTGATATATTTTTTTCTTTTACGGTTTCTATTATGTATTTGATATTATATGTGATACATGCTTTTGTTTGATTTGATATATCTGTTTTGATATATGTATATGAAATTATTTGAAACTGGTTTTCTTGTTTCATTTAGAAATGTGGAAAATGGAGAAATTAAATTTTTCTTCCAGGTTTTTGATATAAAACTATTAAACTGTATATTATTCCTTGTTTTCATGAATATTGAGCATGGTTGTATTCTTGTATAGTGATTTGGTTTGGAACACCTGGGTGGGATTTTATTGATCTTGTTAGCTCACACCATGCGTACCCCTTCGATGGTGTATGGACATTTTTATATCATTCGATGTAGGGAAAAGTAAGGAATTACAGTGAGGAAGCAAAGTTTTCTTTTAGCTAGGTTTGGGTAGCTAGTGGTGAGATGGTGGGATTTTCCCACACAATCACATGGAGAATATTAGATTCATTGTTTGGTTTTTTCATCCCTACTGGTTGGACATGTCTCTTATTGATTTTTGTTCAATAGATTTAGTTGTATTACATTTTTTCTATATCGATACAAAAATATATATTCATGTTTTCTACCACATTTTGTTTATGTATAGGTATATGTTTCATGTTTTCTACTTCAAAAGGTGTGAAGTCATTCCCTCTGTTTATTGTTGATACCCGTGTGGTAGACACCAACCCATGGGGATTGTGAATCCCCTCTATTTATATGGAAAATTAAGGCTGAGTACTAGTATTGAAAGGATATCTTGGTTAGTTTTTTCCAATGAATTATTGGTTGATAACAATTTAATTATAAAATTATAGAAAATATGAGCAATATTGATCAATAATAAAAATAATAATATATTTTTGTATCAAAAACGTTTTCTATTACATCTCATTTTTTTATCTAAAAGTAAAATTTCTAAATTTTGGAATTTTAATTTGAAAAAATAAAAAATTATATTTAGATTATTCATATAATGATATTCTTAAGATGTTTTTTCTTATTTTTTTAAAAATATTTAATTTTACATGAAGAGTAAAAATTACCACTTTGACAAAAAAAGTGGCATTTATGGAATTATTATTATTTGAGTATGAGTTATAAATTAGTTAAACGATTTTAAAATAATAATTATATTTTTTATAATTTAATTTTTAATTTTTCAATGATGGTATTAATTTAAAACCCTAAATTTTACATTATACATCTGAATTTATATTTTATAAAGAACTTATACATTATACATGTAGTATTTTAATATTAGTTTCAATAACATTCAAAAAATTAATAAAATTTTACTTTAAATTTGGAATCATTTGGTATAAATTATATAATTTAGAAAATTGTCTTTGGTTGTAAATGATAAATTACCTAGGTAAAAAATACCTATCATGGTGATAACCAAAATGGTAAAAAATAGTAACCTAATATGTAAGGGTCCTAAAATGTTTAAAAATATTCTTAATTTATGGGGTGGGGTTAAGATATACATTATATCTTCCCCGATAAATTATTTCACAATCTTTTCCCACATACCTTGATAGTGAATTCCCATTATTGAATAGTTTTGGTTATTTATAAAAAAGTCATCTCTTTTCACTCATGAAAGGGTCACTATTCTCCTCACTTCCCGGTGCACTAAAACCAAATCAATTCCTCACAAAATTTTCCAAAACCTCTTCTAAATAATCCAAAAAAAAACCATCAATTGGTTCCTCATTTCACAATATACCATTCCACTATCACGAACATACCCATTCTAGGGATCAAGAAGCAACTACCCCAAGCCCATCTCTATAGGCCATGGGGTGGAGACAAGTGTGAAGGCATAAAAAACTCAACGAGTTCTTTTCCTAAGTACCTATACACACACACATTGATAACTCAATGAAAAAGTGCATAGGGAAAAGGATCAAAATATTTAACAACATTATAAATAAACCAAGGATGCATGGACCTATAAAGGATACAAGTATTGTAAAGTAAACTGAATGGGAAATATGGGGGAAATACATGTCCAACTAAAAAAGTGCCACAACCTGGAAGCTAAAAAAAGTAAAATAGATGAGAGATCCCCTCTCCTAGATCCTAAGTTGTTACCACCATATGCAGTCCAGTCACCCCATATCATTAAGCTCCTCTAAAGTCATGATCAACATGTATTTCGTCTGCATAAGGAACAACACATTTTAAAAAATCCCATGTAGGGGTGAGTATAAAAATACTCAGTAGGATTCCCTAAAAGGATAATGGGAGTAGTATAGATACATTAAAGAAGAATGTAATATGGAGAACAAGGTGTGGTAAAAGAGCACATATCAACCCAACACGAGTGTGAAGTAAACTCATCCAAACACAAGGATCTAGAAATGGTGAGAATATAAACTTATCATTGAGTCTTACTACATATAGTAGGGGAGTAGACTCATCCAACCACGATAAGCTAGACACAAAAATCATGAGTTATACACCGTGAAACTTTTCCTCTCTTGAAAAGATAATAATCAAAACCCAAGGAGTGTGTACTGAAATAGGATATATATATATATATATATATATATATATTCTTACTCATATAATCACAAATGAGATATTATAGGGATCTTTATCTCATAGCTCATTCCATGAACATGAGTCGCCAATAGTTCCAAGAGTATCACACAATGATTCATGAATCCCACATGTCTACCCCAGATAGGCAAGTCAATGGGGCTCAAGCACCATACCTTGAAACTATCCTCCATCAGCGGAACTGACCCACTCTCACAGTTTTAGGTCATATCATTAGGACACGTATCAGTCGGGAAAATATCCATCTTTCTCACAAGTCTAAAGGTATGTCAAAACACATCTCATATTTGTGCCACACAATCAATGGATCAAAAATACATTTTAGAAGAAATGAACCCATGATGATAGGGGTTCCACTCCAGTGACATTGTAGAGGACTCACACCCATACTAATAGGGGGTCAACATTGAATTCGGGGTCCCGCGCCATGGTACTATAAGATGGTTCCACTCTCATTCATTGAGGACACACACCTTATCATGTAGGGGGTACACATAGAAGTAAATTTAAAGGACCCACACCCATACTGATGTGGTATTCCACTCTGATGTCAAGGACCCAGGCCTTGGTATCAAAAGGGAGTGCCACTCTCAGTCATCAAGGACCCGTTCCCTACCTTGTAGGTGGGGTCCACTCGAAAGAAACTACTGAGTACATGCTCCTTGGTACCACAACATGGTTCCACTATAATTGATATTGCGGAGGACCTATGCCCTAGTGAGTCAGGTGGGATCCACTCTAGATGAATCCTTTAGTGATTCTTCCTCATTACAACTATCATTAAGCATCACTTGGAAAGGCAACATGCTCGGGACATCACGTATCTTATTTTGAAATCCACTGTAGAGATAACCATCGCATTCTACATGGAAAACCACTATGGATATGCTACATGAAAACTAAAATATGAGTCCAAAATAAATATATACAATAAATTTAGGATTTATAATGTGGTACTTGGTGTGTGTTGGGCCCACATGATGTGTTACCCTACCTCATAACATGTCTATGAACCTATCCATACTCTGGTGCTAAACTATGATAAAGTAAACCTAGACGTGCTAGTGTACTCCTAGAGTCCATGTCACATGTGGTCCAATAGGGTGATTTGTGCACAATTCTTGTTGTTTTTATAAATGAAAAAAATAATTCCGCTGATATGACTCCTCGAATGGCCCGGAATAACCTAACTAATCACACCATTGTGATCCTTGTTGAAAAGCACACACGATCAACTACTCATTCTCCCTAATTGTAAACCCGATAAAGAAGCTTCATCTCTCAGCATCGTACTTGAACGGTGCTTTGTGTGGCCTATTCCTCGATCAGGAAATAAAATATATAGATCACACTATTGCTATCCTGAAATGGGCTTCATGGGTCCCGCACCTCAATTTAAATTTAAACACCCAAAATTGGTCTTGAAATTTCCTCCTAAAATCTAGGGTTGACATGCCGCTCACAGTTTGTTAACTAGATTTTGTATGTATGATTTATGACCAATATTAGATACATCATTAATAATAATTATATTATTATTATTATTATACATATGCATTTTGAGAATTGTATCCCTGATCCCGAATCATAAAATTAAATAACTAGACTCAAATGTTTTGCCTCGAAAGTAGGATAATGTCACCATAGATGGAACATAAAATAGACACCCCATTTAGGAGTTATAGAGGTTTGAAGTCACTTCTCAAGGACTCACCTTGGCCTTGCCCACTCCTACCTCCTCCGCACACCGCGGACCCATCGCCCTACTCGTCGGATGCCTCACACACCAAGATCGTCTCCACCTGAACCCTCGACTCCACCACTACTAGCCGCCCCCAGCCAACACGTGTCGTTGGCCCATTTCATAGATCATTGTGACTCCTCCTATGAACAAAAACTAGAAAAGGGAAATATTTGGAAATATCTAGTCCTTATCTACACAGACTCATGCTTCACTTAATGATTCGCCAATGTTCTGATGTATCGAAGAGTTGGAGGATGCTTTTGAAGATCATCGCACAACCCCCAGCACTTGAAAATTGAAATGATTGTAGATCTCAAATCCTTGGATATTTGTATACCCAGATTCATGCTCCAATCAACTTTTTTATATCGTCTCAATGTGTCAATAATATTTACTATGAAGAATATAAAAATTAGGAAAAGAACACAAAGAATTAGGGATCAAATAATAGATCTTTTGATGCCTATTTTAGTATGTCGTCAACATTACAATCCAAATTAGTGAATATGATAAATAAAAAATGATTCCAACTCATAACATTAACTAGGGATGTAAAATCCAAATGAAAAAAACATCCTAGATTATTGTATCTGTTGTGTTTTCTGTACTCTGATCTACTCAGATCTGCAGTGCCATCCCAATCCATCAAAGATCCGATGTCGATTTTCTTTTGAATGAGAAGAAGAGGGTTTATACTGTCTATGGTATAATTGATCCAAATCCTATCTCAAAACCATAATTTCCTATTTAAATATATTTTACATTATCCCTCCCACAATCATGGAATCTGAACATCACGTGTCATCTCATATAAAGTCGCACCTTGGGTAAACATTGCACAACAAAATCAACAATGGTCTCAAATTTCCAATATAAGTCATCGTTCAGATGTCATTATAAGTAGCACCCAAATAATATATATTTATTTAATTATTTTGTTTCTAGTAATGTCCTTGATAACGTTTCCTTCAAAAGGCCCACATAGACAAAAGTTATGTCCCTTCAATGGTAAATACCATGCTCCAGACTCAATAGTGGCCATGGATTTGTGATCTGATCAATTGTTTGAGAGTTATATCATTTTCATAATGACTATAGTATAAAATATACTTAATATTTCGTTAAAATTAATTATCATCTCACCGGGCCTTGGAATGGCAAGTCATATCGGTGTGTAACACTAAAAATATATTTAAAAATATTCTAATGTCTTACATGGAAACAATATTGTCTCTATATCATTCCTTCCTTTGTGTTTTTTGTTCTTTAAAACACAACTAGGGATGAAACTTGGTATAATATGTCCACACATGGATCTCCCACTCCTAGAGAACACATGAACATTTTCATGCTTTCATTGCACATGAACCAAATGGATGGTTAATCCAGATACGTTATACTTCTGTCAATGACGTTCATTGGATCATGCATGAATCCCCCAACAACAACACATGGAAAATATCGTGCACCCACTACCGTTGTTGGGGTTGGGAAAAGTGGTAGGCAACCTCACCAACCCTCTATATGATATCAAACCATCTAATGAACTTTAGGGATAGCTTTTTTCCAATCCAAAAGCCAACACTTGGTCCAACAACATATCCATCAATGCCTAGATAGTGCACTCGGTCTGCCCATCATTCTAGGGGTAAAATGGTTACAATCATCTGCAACTGGGTCTTGAATTCCTCTTACAGGCCTCTCAATAATCGTGACTTATATCACACGTCACGATCAGAGATAATAGTTGAGGTTACCCCATGAAATCGAATGATCTCACATACATACAACTTCCCCAAACACAACACCAGACTCTTCTCCTTGATAGAAAATAAGTGCACCGACTTCATGAGTTTGTCTACAATCACCCAAATGGAATAATTTCCCTTCACTATTCATGGAATCCCTATGGCGAAGTGCATGGGTATACCATCCCATTTCCACCTTAGGATATCAACAGGCTACAACAACCCCTTCTGAACCTGGTACTCATCTTGTACCAACTGACAGGTGAGGCATTATGAGATGACCTAATTTTTTTTAATATCATGTTGGACCACTGAAACTACCACCTAAAATCCTTATACATATTCCCCACACAAGGATGTATAGATATGTGAAAAGTGTGGAACTCTCACATCAACTCCTCCAGCATCGCAACCAAATCCACGTTTTACCCCTAACATAATATATCATGATTTAATTCTTCATAGTATCTATATGGTGCATCTCCTGTGGATATCTGATCATGTAGAAATTTTCAATCGATGTTTCTCAATTGGGACTCTTTCACACGTTCAAGGTTCAAAGGAGTCGGCACCATCGACTATAGAAAAATTGTACCCTCCTCTTCTGCTAGGGTATGTTTTAAGGTTACTAACTTCTCTGAAGCTTACCACACCAGGAAGGCCTAGGACTTCCTTCTAAGGGAACCTACTACAACTTTTCCATTTCCCACATTATATGCCTCCTAAAATTCATATTCATACAGTAATTCCAACCAATATCATTGTCTCAATTTCAGTTCTCTATGGGTGAAGGTGGACCTGAAACTCTGGTCATCTGAGAAAACCACAAAGCACTCTCCTAGAAGGATGTGTATTCACATGTTAGGGAGAATAATTTCATGGAATCTACTTTATAACTATCATATCAAGGATTAAATTGAGAACAAAAATTTACCAATGAACATGGTGTCTAAGAAAACTCATACAACCATGAAAATCTAGACACAAAAAGCATGTGAAATGACATGCACGTATTCACCTCTCTTGGAAGGAGAGTAACCCCAAAAATTGTACTCTACCACACCCACTAGTGACATAACAAGAAAGAAGTATAAAGAAGGAAAAATCCACCATCAAATCAAGGACATGCTTCGACACTACACTGAACAACCCCACCATAAACGCACAAGTCCGAGGAACACATCCACCACAACATGATGATATCTGGTTTGGGTGGAATTGAATCACCCCCAAATTTTTTTTGCATCACAAAAATGAATCTTGGTTAGGGAAGGAAACATGATCCTCATGAATTCAATGATTTGTTGAAAAACACTGATATAAGGTTACACTGATTCCACGCGTCACCCTGGTAAAACCTCAAGCAGGAAGTAAGGGGAAAAGAGTACCTCACACAGTGTAGCAAAATTACAACTTCAGTAGTAGAAGATACAAAAAGATAACCTATTATCATCTCATGAGTTTCATGATTGTAAAAATCCAAATAATTTAGCTACCTATGACCCAATATGTCCGCACAATGACCCTGACTTGTGTTTTCTAGTAGTGGTTGTGGAAGAATCGCGTAGTGTCCTCCACCACCAACAAATCCTCCTGATTTTCCCACACCGCCTCCCTAGGGACCACCCTGTCCCCACCCAGGAGATTCCCAAACATTGTATAGTCTCTATTATGGTGGATCATATACTATCTTACTGAGATTCTCAGCTCTTATAGTCGGGGAATCTCATGCAATGTGACCTCTCCCATCAAAAGCATAGTACTGACCCTCCTTGGGCTATCCGAGTTCTCTACACTATCCTTGACCATGTGCATGATCCTGACCATGGGAAGGGATCATGCGTTGAGACCGTAAAAACTTATGTATGCTTGTTGCTGCTGAGGCCTCATCTCTGTTCTACCCTTACCAAAACTAGCTATTTGTCATCCCTATGACAGAAATATCACTCTCACCAGTGCCTGCTTCAAAACCCGTTCATAGGTAGGGATTGAAAAGGGAAATACCCTGGAATATATCTCTCTACGAAGTCCCTGCTTAAACATCCATGCATGGAAGTATCCATTACGGATCATGTACAGAGAGTAAAGATTCAGGTCTATGAACCTAGATGAATACTCATCCACTATCATCTATCCTTAATGAGGCCCTAGAAGATCCTGAATCTGAATGAATAATAAGAATGAGGGGTAGTACTGCTCAAGGAATTGAAACTAGAATTCATCCCATGATAGTGTTGACACTTCGTGCATCTGAGTAACCAGTATCCACTAATTTTCAGTTGTTCCATGGAAAATATTGTCTACTAAAGCAACCATATGATCCATCATAGTATGAAAAACCTGAAGAGTTAGACCACCTACTCCAGTCAAGCCTCTACTACCTAAATATGTGGCTCACCGCGAAACCTATATGGTCTCTCGTGCTATATATTTTAGAGTGCACTCAGCCTATACACATCCTAATTCTGTTCTACAAGGACCATCACTGCTCAACATGTTGTGTTGCTACCCTCCCACATGGAGGAAGGGGATCACATAATGGGCCAACAACTGAGGCCCCATCACTCACAGGGTCAACATCACAAACTGGAGATGGTTTCCTGGTTGTATGTCATCATGAAGGTATCTTTAATGTGTCTGATACATACCACAATCACTTGAGAACATATATATATATATATATATATATATATATATATTACAATGGGGATCTGACTCAAGAAGGATATTCAAAGAAACAATACTATATGATTCATCTACCATTTTCCCCTACAACAAATTTCTCAAGGTTCTGTGTTGACAAGCAAGTGTTCAGTGTCTTAGTGATTGGTTATGTCGGTCATCACACTATAACTAGACTTCATTTCCTGAGAGCCTTACATGAGTCATATTGACACTGTTTTCATAAACCCAACAAAGGCCTTTTAAGAGAAACTTATGTACGACATCCCAAGGGTCGAACCACCTCTGGTAAAAAACAATTCCAGCCCGACCCATGTCAGGGATGAATCCACAACTACCCCAAGCCTGCCTCTATAGGATAGAGGTGGAAGAAAGGATCAGAGGAAAAAAAACATGGGGAGGACCTTTCTTATGTACCTGTACACACGAACATATCCAAATCACAGAAAAAGTGTATAGGTAAACAGAACAAAATATGTAACACTACTATAATTAAACCAATCATGCATAGAACTCTAAATGATACTAGTATAGTAAATTAAACTAAAATTAAAAACAGAAAAATACACGCCCAACCAAAAATTTTCTATCAACTAGCAATAAATAAAAAATTAAAACAACTGAGAGATACCCTCTCCTAGATACCAATCTATGACCACCGTACACTGTACAAGAACCTTGTATCCCTAAAAGTTTCTAAATTCACGATAAAAATATTCATTATCTTTATATGTAATGACATGTGTGGGAAAATAACATACAGGGGTAAATATAAAAATACTCATTAGGATTCCCTGAAAAATCAAAGGGAGGAGTAAGAGATACACTGAAGATGAAGGCATTAGAGAGAACAAGGTACAGTAAAAGAGTGCAGCTCTACCCAACAAGAGAGTGAAGTGAACTCACTCACACACAAGTATCTTTAAATAATGATTAGATCATGTTATTTCTAAACTACCTATAGTAAGATATTAGACTTGTCCATCCCTAAGAATCTATACACGGAAATCATGCGGCATACCCTACACATCTTCTCCTCTCCTGGAAGGA
Organism: Viscum album; assembly: GCA_963277665.1. Taxonomy (NCBI): domain Eukaryota; kingdom Viridiplantae; phylum Streptophyta; class Magnoliopsida; order Santalales; family Viscaceae; genus Viscum; species Viscum album. The sequence continues at coordinate 932,599,154 of OY728125.1, forward strand.
GAGTAACAAAAACCCAAGTAGTGGGTACTAAAACAAGACACACACAGACACACACACATATATGTGCTCAGTAAAATAATCCCAAACAAGAGAGTAAGGGGATCTCCTTCTCACATCTCAACCTGAGAATATGAGTTGACAATAGTTCAAAGAGTATCCCTCAATGATTCCCAGCATCCCAGACATATTCTCCGAATATGCATATAAAAGTGACTCAATCACCACACCTTGATACTAACTATATTGGGTATTACTAACTCTCCCTCACTGTTTTAGGTGATGTCACAAGGGCACATCTAGGGGGTGAAAGCATCCATATTTCTTATGATTCCAAAGGTACATCAAACAATATCTCATCATAATACCGCACATTCGAGGGATCACAAACTCATAGTAGAGGACCCACCCCCATGCTGATGGGGTTTCCACTATACTGTCGTTGTTAAGGACATGTGCCCATACTAATGGGAGATTCCACAATGAATTCTGGGACCCAAGCCTTGGTATTACAAAGAGAACCACTCTCGGTCATCAATGAACCACGCCCTACCTAGTTGGGGGGTTCCACTCCGGAGTAACTTTAGATTACATTTTCCCATATTGATGGGGGGGGGGGGGGGTCCACTCTGATTTTAATGAACAGTGCCTTGGAAAAATAGGGAGTGTCACTCTTGGACATCAAATCCCCACACCCTACCTACTAGGGGATTCACTTAGAATCAATAATTGAGTACCCGTGCCCATGAGTATGTGGAAAACTAATCTAATAGAAGTCATAGAGGACCTTCACCCTAGAGTGTTAGGTGGTTCCATTCTATATTAGGTCTCTGGTGATTCTTCCCGATTACTACCATCATTGATCATCTCTTGGATATGCATCATGCCCAGAATATCTCACATCATATATCAAAACCCACTATGGAGGTAACCATCACATTATACATGAAAAAATGAAGATATGATACTCATGGGACAAAATACAAATTTAATAGATGATGATATGAGAGATATGATATTTATAATGTGTAACATTACGCATATGGTTCCCACACAATATGTGACCCCGCCTCATTGGAGGGTTGTGTACCTAGCCATACATGGGTACTAAACTGTGTACAAATACTCCCAGATGCGCTAGTGTACTCCAAGAGTACATGTCACATCTAGACCAAAAGGATAATTAGCGCATTATACTTGTTTTAATCTGAAGAAAAAATTAATTCTATCAACAATCCTCCTCGAATGTCCTTACATAACCAAATGGATCACACAATGTTTATGCTTACAGAAAATCACCTAGGATAGACTATTCATTCACTTGAATCATAAACCTAATAAAGAAGCGACATCTTGCAACATCATACTCGAATGGGGATTCATGAGCCCCATCCCCCAGTCCTGAAATAAAATATATGGATTGAAAAATTATGATCCCCAAAGAAAAATTCACATGATCTACTATTAATTTGTCTAAAGAGGACACCTGATAAAAAAACTGCATTTCACCGCTACACGCCCGAACTGGGAATCATGCGGACCACACCTCGATTTCGATTTAAAGACACAAAATTGGACTTGAAACTTCCATCTGAAATATTGGGTTGATATATTGTTGACGACACATCAAAGGGACATTTTCATCATGAGTAATGTCTGATATAGGATTCATCTATAATAATAACTATATTATTATTATACTTAGGTGTTTTTTGAAAACAATCCATGAGCTTGTATCATAAAATTACCAAACTAGCCTAAACAATTTTACCACGATAGTAGGATAATGTCACCATATATTCCACATAAAACATACACTCCATTTATTTGTTATGAAGGTTTGAAGTCTCAACCCAATGACCCGCCTCTGTCCGGCCCGACCTGCTCCCAACTGCCTACGCATGTTGCTGATCTACCACACTCCAGTTGCATATTAATCATCTCATCCAAATCCTAATGTTGTATGATTATTAATTATCAAGGGGTCCTACCATAATTTCCCCTTATAATTAAACCAATGTCTTCTGTGATGTTATCACAGCGTCTAATGTCTTGTATCATGTGAATCTTTACCATAGGCTATTGTTGGATTCAAAAGGAGGAAATCATCAATTTTTGTTCATCATGGGAAGGACAACAATGATGGATACTGATGATTCTAGTGGAATATTTATTCAAACCAATATTCCTAGTAGATGGTTGGGTTCTTGATTCTAGAAAAATGAAGACACATCCTAATACAATGGTTGGGATTATAACAAGTGCACTAAGGTTAGAAGGGGAAATCAAAGTTTTTGGAGTGATGAATCTTGGAAAAATGATGATTTTATACATATAGAGTGTGAATGGAAACATGGAAAATGGATATAATATTGTCCCTTCATAGATAAAGGATATAATGTTTCCCTCGGTCAATAGATTGGTACCCTATATGTGTTTCCACAGAGGTTTCTCTTCTGTCAGAGGCATCGAACTGATGTTATTGGCCAATGTCCCCCCAAGTTATCTATCTTGGATAAAGGTTGTCTTCCTACTTATATGAATGTAGTGGTAACTGATTCCTTTATATTATAAAATATCCATTTAAAAAATAGGGTGAGGTAATCCCAGAGTTGTGTAATTCTATATTTCCTTGTAAACAAGTCGAGGGTTCCAAGGATAAAAAGATAACCTCACTAGATATATAGGGAAAGGCTTCCAAGGATCCAGGGAAGCGTGTTTCACATGGTAATGGGTCATGGGTGACCATGATCTATGTATTCATATCCTTCCATGATAATGGGATAAGGTTGTATGAGAGTCATGGAATCCTGTCTCACCATGAGAATGAGGTGTGGGTTCTTATGAATTTTTTAAGACTATACCACCATTGAATTAGGATGTGGGAAACTTGGATATGTGGGTACCAACATCACTCTGGAAATGGGTGATGAGTTCTAAGGATGTTAAGAATTGTGTTTCCTCATGGGAATGGGGAATGGGTTACCAAGTGTTGTGGATTCTTATCTCATCATCTTAATGGTTGAGGGTTCCCAAAAGCCATGGAATTTTGTTACACCATGTGAATGGGTGAGGGTTCATAGAAGTTGTGGAATCCTATATCACCATGATAATACATAGTGGGTTTTTATTATCTAATAATTCTATCAAATTGGAATATCATAAAGTATAACTAGTTTCATGTTCTTTATTATAGATCCATTCTACAAATATCTATGTAATAGGTAAAGTAATAAGACTGGATTTTCCCTAGTTCCATGTTTATTTTTAATTTTTTTGGGGCATATCTAGGTGGTTCAGACCTTCTTATGGGTACTTCCGTGTCAACACATGTGAATCCACAAGATGGATTTCCCCTAAATCCTTTACATTGGGTGTGTGTTTCCATCACTATCTTGGGATATGAACCAATATTGATTCAAAATGGTAATGGTGGGATCACTCCTACAATGTCCTACTTATTTGTAGCATTTGTATGGTAGAACATATACCATGTGTCCGTATTCCTAATGTCACTCAACCTATTACTATTGAAGGGAAGGGGATTAATATTGATTATTCCCATAATTGGTGGTGTATAAAATTATTCATCTACTAATAGTTGAAGGATAAGATATTCACATTGGGTTCACCATTTTGTTTTCTGACGATTCCACTAGGGTTCACATCCTTGCTTAAATTTTCTTCCTTGGACTGGTAATGATCCTTATACCCTATATTTATACTTTCCAATGCATGTGGAATTCACGACAACAATTTATGATGCTAGTCTCTTTATCTGAACAGGATGATGGGATTTTGGACATCTATCCATAGATTCTTTCTTGGAAATCATCACCTAGTTCAGGTGTCCCTTAATGATCTAATACATTTTACTAAAAAACATTTCTAACACTATATTCTAGTTAAAGTGGTTAATTAGGTTGCATCCTTCCATGATAGGGTAGCTATTAGTGGTTGGAGTTAGTTTTGATGGTAGGTGTGTTGGGAATATATAAAATTACTATTCATTCAGTGTTTTTCGGGGTCTCTTATGATCATGAAATAAATAATCTTGGGTGAAAGATCTTAGGAATCCTATGATTTCCATATGTAAAATTATGTTTAGGGAATAAATAATCCAAGTCTTATAGCCTCTAAAATCATGTGATCATAACCAAAGGATGATCACATTTGTTTTGTGAGGCATCCAACATTCATCATGCTATGAATGTTTTTATTTTCACATATGTATTTCTAGGCTCTTCAACTAATGAATCTAGTTATCATCACACTGGTTAAAAACATTTGTTTCTTTCCATAAAAAATGTTGGATATATCCTATACTCATCACATTATGGATTCTTAATCTCATCAAATAATTCATGTCATTCTTTTTAATTTTGGTAGAATTCTGGGCTAATCACCTAGGGGAGGAAATCAATATCATAAACTCATCAAATTGTATGCTTAGTATCATACCATAAAACAACATATTCTCATGTCCTAAGTTATAATTTCAATCATTTCAACTGATAGAAAAATAATATATCATATGATCCTCACATAGGTCTTTTTAGGCTTATATCTTAAGTCTCCTTAGTCTTTTTTCAAAGGGTAGGGGATCAGATTCATTAGAAGGGGTCATGAGATTATAGTAGAGTGAATTCAATAATATATATAAAGTACAGTTGGGTACCCCCACCATATTATTATCACATAATTCTCTTTGAAAATTGTATTTATGAGTAATGGTGCTCACGATTTAAATTCCAGTGGGGGATGCTCTTCGATTTAATGTCCAGTGGAGGGATGCTTCATATATACGCTCATCATATTCTAGGATAAGAAAATTTTAGCATCCTATGGTAAGGATAAAATATGAGGGGACATTTAATTTAGGGGTGGTTCATTGTACTCCAAAAATAGGATCAAGATTAAAAGTTACCAAATCCTTATGGGTATTTAAAATAGAATGGAGCTAATAATTTTATATATGGTAAAATAACATTTGGTTTTCCACCTGTGAATGGGTGACAAGATGGTTGGGATATTAGGATATCATAATTTCACCTCTGATAGGATTCATATATAAACGTTCTAGAGAAAATAAAAAAACATGTTGTTTGATTACATGGTTTAAGTTATTTCTGTCATAGTATACCATGTAGTAAAATATCATGAAGTAGTAACCCTTGAATTAAAAACATGACCAAAAAAATTTTGTGGTGTAAGGATTACACATTAATGATATCTTTATGATAGAAAAATCATCTCATACCCATCACATTATGTATCGTATTCCCATAACATAAATAATAATGTTCACATCACATAATAAATAAGGCATTCTATGATCATCACATAGGTTAGGACTATAGTTTAACATATTGTGCTAAGGATGTTTTCATTTGGTTTGATATCATTTGAATAAGATATTGGTGCTAATAATTTTAAAGAATTCAATGTCATACATTGTTAGGGATTACTAATAAATCAACCCATTTGATGTTAAGGATAAACAAAGATTAGTGTGGGGATTATGAGAGTGTTCCATCGGAGTTTTTCTAATAACCAGTAATGGTACTTGAGAAGATTATGAAAGTGTTATTCCTAGATTCTGATATTGATAAATGATGATATGTTTTTTATTACATGACTATTCTTTCCAGTTATTACTAAAGATAAACAATAGAATAAATGGGGATAATGATAAAATGCTCCCCCATATGGTGGAAAATATCTCATGTTCACCACATGAGAAATCTTATTCAAAGAATATCGTGTTCCTCACATAGGGTATCATGGGTAATTCACTCAAGGAATCTTATGCATGTATCATATATTAATTCAAATTTTAGTGTACTATGTCAAAGTCATTATGATTTATAGTTTAATCTCATTTCGGAATATGATAAAAACTCAACAAACAGATGAGTCAGGGAAAATGATTAGGGTTGCACTTGAGGAAGAGGACCATGGGGGAACATAGAGTTTTAACCATCCAAATATGTAAAAATTGTTGTAGAACTATGATTGGTCCCATGAGGGTGGATTCCTATTTATCTCTATGTATGAAATTAGAACCCATGTAGATCGGTGCAATGTAATAGGGAACATCATGATTTTTATTTTTATGAGACAATGACCACAATGGTGCCTCTTAATATCATATATCCATGACTTTAAGAAGTTCCTTTTATGGATTTGTTTCCAAGACCCATGTAATATTTTGTTTAGAGTCATATAGTAGGGACTGGAAGGTTATATCGTACTCATCCCATGAGTTATTTTAATATTGAAACAAAATGCATCATGTTATTATCACATGAGGCATCCTATACTCATCACACATGGTATATTATTGTGAAATTTCTTTTAGAGGGGACTACTAGGTGAAACATTCCTAAAAACGGTTAGTGTGGAACATATATTGAAGTGACCCCTTCCAGTTAAAACTCACACATGGGTCAGGTGATTAGATTTTAGGAATATCTTGAGGAGAATTAGTATAAAAGATATCCAAGGAAACCCAGAGGGTTATCTTGAATCAAGGAACCAGAAAAGGACGAAGAAGGATATATCAACATAATGTATATTAAGGATCCCATATGATTATTTGGAATCATGGTATAAATGGGGATTGATTTTGGGGCTATATATGTCATAAGAAAAAAAATTCAATGACCTATCCCAAAAATAACATGATGTCAAACTTTTATTTTTAGGGGGTTCACTGATGGTAGTGAAGTTATAATGATGAATTCTCAAAAACACCACCTGGAACTGATACCTAGAGAGTGTGTAGGGGAATATCCTTTTCATAATATCCCAGTACGTGAAAATCCAAAAAACCCTTTTCACAAAATTTTATGATGTTTCATGTAAGTGTGTGTTGATTTGCGCAATATTTCATTATGCCTACCAAACCTCCACTATGTCATAACAATTTTACTATTGTGTGAAAACATTTTTCACAAGGCATGGCCTATGACTATAATTTTGGAAACACTTTTTCTTAAAACTCCAATGCCTCACACTACTTAATGTTTCGGAATGTTTATACTTTGTATAAAAACAATTCCCCTTTGATAAATTTGTGTAAAAACATCTCTAGAAGAAGCTCATGCATTTATGGAATTTATGTTGTAATTCAGCATAAGTTTGGGTGGGGGTTCCATATCTGGAAACCCTATATTTCATGGACAGAGATCTTCAGTTCTAAAATCCTAGAAGTTTCTCTAACAAAAGGTGTTGAATCCATATTTATAAGAATTTTGGATCTGTAACTAAAAATTATCTACGTCTCACAAATTTGGTCATATCGTGAAATAGTGTATTTATAAAAAATGGATTTTTTATAGGTCTATATACATATGTATAGAGCTTCTTCATTTGAATTTTTATTTCTCATGTAAATCATTTTTGTGTGGATTTTAATGAATTGCATGAACATCTATAAATTATTTCACAATTCTATAATTTTTTCATTGTTCTCCAATGCTGGATATTTTTGGAAATATATATTAGAACAACCATATATATATATATATATATTTATTTTTTTATGGGCTAGATGATCTATCAAATAAAATCCTAATAAATGAACTATTCCCATAGAATCTAATCTTTACAATTCAGTATTTTCAGAAGTTATTTTCTATTATTGGCAATGTATCAAAATAATTTGAAGTGTATGCACTATATCAGATATACATAAATGGCACCATAGGTAACAAATAATAATAATCCCAAAGTATAGAAAATAAGGAAGAAATCTAAATGATAACAAAGTTACAAAAATATCACAGGTCATTATAATATTTTAACCAACTATAATTTAAAAAATTCATATATCAAGAAGAAGTACCATATAATGAAAAATCATATTAATGAATGTTCAAAAAATGAAAATAAAATAGATATTTCAAAAAATAATAGGTTTTCGGATCTATATAGTCACTTTTTCAATCCCAACAGACAATCCGAACTTTAAATTCAGTCATAGGGACTTTTCCACTACTTGTATATGTGACTATGAACACTATACGACCATAATGATTCATTTTCTAGGTGTGTGAAAAATGATCTGATGTCCACAAAAAATAATGTTCCCAAATAAATACATCATATATTAGTACATTTATAGTTTTATATGTAAATAAAAAAAATATTTTAAATCACTCCTAATATTATTGGGTTTTAAACAAGTTGCATAGTGGTAGAACACATTGAATTCATCCAACACTAGTTTCAAATATGAACTTATCACTTCAATGTGGATAAATTTGTTATAGGTCCATAATGTAGTAATAAGTTTAGGATACTATGTTAGCCACACCCCATACAATTATACTCATCATTAGAACTATAAATACCCAAAGTTTATAAATGATATTGGTTTCTTTAAATAAATGTATATTATATTAAATTATGTAGTATTATATACATTCAACACAAAGAGAAACCATAAAAAATTTATTTAATTAATTAAAATAACCACATTGGTCAATGTACAAACCCTATAAAACTGTAAATATTACACGGGGACAAAAATTCGGAAATATAAATACTACAATTGGAAAATTTAGATAACCTTAGTCTGTTAGAATCATCCCTCCCATGAACAATACTATGGAAAAGAAGAAAATATTAGAAACCTAATCGAAAATATTGAAAATTGAAATAGAGAACATTGAATGAAATTTAGGATATTAATGATTTATTTAAATAATTAGTATTTATATATGATAATGTGACTATTTTAATAATAATGTTACTGTTATAATAGTAACCCAGTTATTGAAAATAATAACCTGACCATTGACAATATTAACTTGACCATTGGAATATTAATTTGTCCTCAAAATAATAAAATTTAATATAAATAATATTTTTCATGGATAGTTAAATTAAATATAGATGTTATAATACCTTAAAATAAAAATCATGGTGAAAAACTCAATGAAAATATAAACACATTTTTAATGAATTATATTTTGAGGTATATCGTAAAAATAATAATTTTAACATAAAAATTTAAAATAACCTATTTTAGAATCTCATTCTGATAAAATGAATGTAATTTTTGAAATCATCTTGTTGAAACTTTCCAATTTTTTTTGGTTAATTTTTTGAAATGTTTCATTTCATAGGTAATTAGTAAAAATACAATTTGTTTTTAACCGATGAATGTTAAATTACATCATTCATGAAGCAATAATGAAATTATGATTTATAGAACATTAAAATCGAAAAAAATTAAATAATTTGATAAATGAGTCATTAAATTACAATAAATATGATTTCCCAACCAAAAAATTTCTTTCTAAAGTTTAAAATATTTTGTATAACTATAAAATAATTGTTTATCATTTTCCACCTTTTCTTATGAATATATTAATGAATTAAAATTTTAAAGTCATTTATAATCTTAAAATAAATTTATTTTATTCAAATTTGGTTTATAATTTTTGAAATATCACTATTATAATGTTTACCTTAGATATAGTATTTTATTCAGTATTTTAACTCAAAAAACCCCTCTCCTCAAGGATAAATAAACCCTCTTCATCCCATGGAAATAATTCCTCCAAATCTTTTCAAGGAAAAATATATAAATAATTACACTTTATTAAGACAATTATAATCTATGGGGGAAATTAGAAGAAATCCAACTCCAATCATCGTAGGAGTCTAGTGTCGTATGAGGTAAGAAACACTGAGAAGAGGGTTTGTTTTCATCGACTCTTATTTATGTTTTACCCTTATCTTTCTCTCTTTCTCTATCCCTTACAAAAACAAATCTCTTAATATTAATTTTCATTTAATTTTAATATTATATTAATTATTTTAAGAAACTTTTCAAATAATGTATTTATGTATTTATATTTTATATATCGTTTTCTCCACCTTTAGACAATGTTCATGATAACTGCTGGTTAACCATCAAAAAAGATATTTCCAAATTATTTTATATCACAACCATTGTGGATGGTTATAGTAAATTATTTATAATAAATAATTGTATAAATATATGTATTTAAATATTTTTTAGTAAATTATACTAATGTATAAATTACCTTGAACAAAATAGTGAATTTAAAGAAAATCATTAAATTTTTTAGGAAGAAATGATATCAATATATAAACCATTTAATCCTGAAAATAATATATAAATAATAGTAAAAAATAAATTAATTTAATTCTATATAATTTTTTAGGTAAAAATATGTTTATTATTCAGGAGGTAGAAAATAGATGAAATAATCTTGGATTTAATGTAAGGGGATTCTCAAACCCAACATATTTTTTAGGGTATCCATCATTCAAATCAATTTCTGTATGTATATTCCCATAATAGTATATAAATATAAATTCTATATTCTACCATTTTATTCTCAAGGATATTTATGTTTTCTACCATTATAAAATGTTTTCTAATCCAAATACAATAAATTTCGAAAAATACATTGTTTTCAAAAACACATCCTTGATTCATCTTGAGTTTTTTATTATTCACTCAAGATTGATTATTTTTATACAAAATATGTTTTACCATATTCATTACATATTTCTAGGGTTTATTCATGAATCTATGCTTTATTAATTCCTTATTAAACCAATTTATTTCCATATGTTATTAAATGACTATGATTGTTAAACGTTATATGTGGAATGCATGATAAAGACTATTTATAATGTGTTAGGTGCACCTAGAATTTTATATCCCTGAAATGCATTTCTTAATATTTAATTTTTCTTCAGAATATGTTTTTTATTCATTAACATTATGATATATTTGTCCATAATTATGATTTTATGATTTTTGAATATATGTTATGCAAAAAACATGATGCTAGATTCATTCACTACTATGTGTGTTATTTTACCAATATGACATGCTGTTTGTTTATGTATATTTCATATTCCATGAATTTATAGGATGTTTCCCAAATGATTTTTATGATGATTCAATGATTAAGATATTATTAGGTTTATTATTCTCACCCAAGTACTTTTTTTTTCTCCCTTATTCCTCCTCTTACTAGGATTTTTCTCACCCCTTTCATTGATGTATATCCTCTAATGATTACATGTACTAAAGAGAAAATGAACTTTTATAATGATAAATATGAAGAATTTAAATAAATGTTTATGATTTATTATTTAAATGTTATGTAAGATTCTAATTTTCCAAATACACTAAACCTTGGGATCATATATTTGAATACAAATTATGTTATGTATCATATATTTTAATATCAATTATGTCAATATATATCTATAAAATTATTGAAAAATCGTTTTAGAAAAAGTATAAACATAGGGATCCTATAAGATATACATTTATATTTAATTTATCAAAATAATAAATTACTAATTATTACTTTGTTGAGTTACATTTAGTTCAAACATTTTCTATTTTACAACATTGTGGGTATGAGGAAAAACCGAGCCAACGACCCATATATGGTACAATGAATTTATTGTCTAAATGAATTATCCAATTCCATGGGAGGTGGAAATTAAAAAATTATGTAGATTCTTAACCAATTATCTCCAACTATGAACAGTGACCTAAACGATTCGAAACATCCATATTCACCCCAAAATGACCATCTTTCTATTCAATCTGTTATAAAATAATGACTACTAATGTTTAGTGGATCTTCCGATCAACTTTACATGGATTAATGGGTTAACTAATGCAGATGATAATTTATATTATCTACTATTCTGAGAATGTGTAGGTGAATCTGGTTATTAATCTTTTAGATAGATAATTTGATCAGTGGTAAGAGTTGATAAATAACACCATTTCGAAGGGTGAAATAGAAGAGATTGAGTGGGGATTCTGTATGAAAATACTTTATAACAATTATTTCCCTCAAACTAATCAAACAAAGATGAAGATATAATTCTTAGATATGAAGAAGAAGTAAGGTTAATCAATCCTGATTTATAAAGAAAATTAAAAAGTCTTGGAAGATACACCTCAATATTTTCTATAAGAAATTATTAAAAAATAGATAGATTCATTATTGGATTGAAACAAAAACTTATAAATGATCTATCTATCCAATAATTCATGAGATATGAAGAAGTGGATCAATGTGATTTCAATGTATATGTGATGTTCAAATATTGGTCCTTTTAGAATGCGGATAAGAAGAAAAAAATAGAGATTCAAGGTGTTCGGTCAAATGAAAAAGGAGTAAAGAGGATATAACCACCCACATGCTACAAATGTGGGAATAATCATCATTAGAATTGCCTCAAATGAATATGGAAATGTATAAAGTGTGAGAGATAAGTCCATAAAGCTCATAAATATTGAAGAAAAATAAATAATCCATCCAATAAGGTGGAATAAATCAAGCCACCTACTAATGCACCGCCATTGGTTATATGCTTCATCTATAAGAAGAAATTACACTATCAAATCCATTGCACTAAACCATGTTCCCATAAGGGTAATCAACAATAGTTACCACCAATGAAAAAGGGTACAGGTAAAACTTATGTCATCACTACTACTGATGTGGAGCCTGTAAATGATGTTATAAAATATATACTTCCTATTCACTCAAAAATGGAAAAGGATTCATTTTATTCTAGTTCTACGGATTCCTTTATATCCTAATGGTTTTATATAACTGTCCAAACAAATCCCCAATATCATAAAGTTGATATATCTATAAAACATCTACTAGAGAGATCATTAAAACCCATGTGTTTTACTCTTCAAAATTTAGCGTATATGGGAATATTCTTCCATGGAAACTCACAATAATTTCCTTGGTAGAATTTGATTATATATTGGTCATGGGTTGTCTCTATTTATATAAAGAAGAAAATAAAATTTTTGAAAATTGAAAGATCTTTTCATATTATGAACCATCCCATGCTCTTGTAAAAATTTAAGTAAGATCATGAATCTATTTCTGAAAATCTCTATATAGTATGGGGGTTGATACCCTTTTGAGAAACATACCATTCGTAAATAGTTGAGTGGAAGGAAACCATTAACCTTTCAGAAGTTACAATTATTAGACCATACACTAATATATTCCTTCAAGAGTTTCCAAAACATCAATAAGATCGTGTGGTATATTTATCAATAAAACTTATACCTGTAGCCATTTATATCTATAAATTCCTCTACAGAATGGCCCTAATAAAACTAGAGGAGTTAAAGAAGAAGCAGTAATACAATTTTTACGAAGGGTTAATACACCCCAGTGCCTCACCTAGGGGTGTTCTGGATCTCTTTTTCACGAAGAATAATGGATCAATATTTTTGTTTCTTGGTAACTGATCTCTTAATAATATCACCATAAAGAAAATGTATCTCTTTCCAAGGATTGATGAATTTTTTATCAAATATTATTATATCAGTACTTCTCATTAGTGTATCTTAACTCTGGATATTGTAAGATAATGGTTTATAAGGATGATATTTAGAATATATCCTTCCACACAATGTATGGGCACTATGAGTTCATAGTGATTCTCTTAAAACATACTAATTCCCCTACAATCATCATGCATTTGATGAATAGAGTCTATAGATAATACCTCGACAAATATATGGTATTGTTAATCGATGATATTCTAATTTAATCCAAGAGAAATGGGGAACATGAAGCGAATCTATGGATTTTAATGGAGACATTAAGGAAAAAAAATTTATTCTAATTTCATAAAGTGTTACATTTGGGAAAACAAGTCAAATTCTTGGGGCACATGATCAAAATTGAGGTAATTTCTATAGACCCCTAAAATAAAAAATCATTTGAGGAATGTCCTAGAACCACTAATATCATGGACAAACATATTTTTCTTCTATTGTTATGCCATTACTAATGTTTTGTGATAATAATTTACATTTTTATCATTCTAACTATGTTTACAAGAAAAGCTTTAATGAATGACATTATATAAGAATGTGATGATAGATTTAAAATGATCGATCATAGGCTAATCATTGAACCTACACTCACACTACCAACAAGGGGATAATTTTTTCAATATACAGTGATTTTTAAAAAAAGGATTGGGTTGTGAATTCATAAAAAATGGAAAGATGATAGCCTACACCTCAGGGCAGTTGAGGATCAATGATAAAAACTACCAAATATATGATCTAGGGTTAGTAGTTGTGATATTTCCTTGAAAACATGGTGTAACTATCTCTATAGTGAGAAGTGATATATATATATAAATATTATAAGTGTCTAAATTATATATTCCCATTGAAGGATCTCAACGTGCATCAAATAATAGGGTTGGAGATAATCTTGGGTTATGAGTGTTCTATTCAGTACTATGTAGGAATGGAAAACATGGTAGATGATTCCCTTAGTAGAAAAGTACCAGATAATATACCCATGATGTGGATTGAGAAAGATCATATCATTATTGATATGAAAAGTATAGATCAAGAATTCATTGTAGAAATAATTACATTTAAACTTTCACAAATTATTTATCAATAATCTAACTAAGCAAATATTAAGGAGGGATAAAGAGAGGATTATGAGCTTCAAAAGAAGGAGAAATTAATAAAGGAATGAAAGATTTATGAATCTTATATGAATGATATTGGTTTTATTTGGTATGAAACTAGTATTTGTGTCTCATTATCACTTGATATAAAGGAGTTATTAGATAATGTTCATTTCTTATCTTTTTCTATCCATCCTGGAAGTAGAAAAGGTACTTTGATCTTTGAGAACACATCTAGTAGAACTACATGAAGAATTAGATTAGTTTATATATCATAAGGATAACATTATGTTATCAAGTTAATGAAAAGACACAGAAGTCCAATGGGATGATGAAACTGTTCCCAATAACTATGTGGAAATGGGAGAACATCACCATGGACATTATCACTATTCTTCTAAAGACATATAAAGGAAAAAATGAAATATAGGTAGTGGTGGATCAACTCAACAAGAATTTCCACATGATTACTATTTGAGAATATATATCAATTGAACGAAAATCCATGATATAGGTAATGTCTGTGGTGATGTTGTATATTGTACCACGTTCTATCCTCAATGATCGTGATCCAAAGATTACTTCTAAAATATATAGATGTATTCAACTGAATTGAATACTAAACATAATTTCATCATTGACTATCACCCCTAAACTAATGTCCAGTATGAAAGAACAATTTAGAAACTCAAGATCATATTAATAACATACTTAATGGAATTGAAAGGTGTTTGAGATAAATATCTCCCTTCACTTGAGTTATTATACAACAATAGACTCCAATAAAGTATTCAAAAGGATTCATATGATGTTTTGTAATTGAAGGGGTGTCAAATTCCAACTTTCGTTGATGAATATGAATAATAAAATTTACTTGGACCTAATATTGTGTAAGATATGAAATATAAGGCTCAAAAAATCTAATAAAAAATAAAATATTCTCATATTTGGAAAAAGTGTTTTGTTTAAAACGATCAAAGAGGAATGAAGTCTGATGTTGGAGACAATGTTTTCCTTTGAATATCACCATGGAATATCTCCATATAGTTTCAAAGGAAATAGAAGATTATCCCTAGGTACATTTTCCCCTTTGATATCCTTGATCGAATAAGATTAGTGGATTATTGGCATAAATATACACTAAATTTGTATGAAGTTCATATGTATTACATGTTCTCTCCTAAAGAAGTACATACCTGAACCCTCACATGTGCCGAATTAGTTGGTGGTACACCTAGATAATGATCTATTTTATATGGAGAATCTGGTGAAGATCATTTTATTTAGAGATAAATTTATACAAAACAAGACAACTCACCTTTTCAAGGTGTTGTGGAGGAACCATAAGTACGATGAGGTGACATAAGAACTAGAGGAAACAATGAAATAGAAGTAACATATCCTATTTTCAATTGAGAATATGAGCTGAAATTTTAGGTTTGATATTTGTAAATGGGGAATAATGTAACAACCCATAGTTTATTAAATATATATTTTTCTTAAAATAATTGTTTGTTATATTATATTATATATTATTATATACATTCAACACCGAGAGAAACCCAAAAAAAATATTATTTCATTAATGATTTTTTTACATTATCCAATGACTAAAACTAAAAAAATTAAAAACATTTTAAGGTTACTAAAAAAAATTAAAAATACTATAATGGAAAAACATGGATCATCCTGATTGGCTAGAACTTTTCATCCCACGAACAACAATATGCGAAAGAAAAAAATATTTGAAGAAAAATTAAAATATAGAAAATAGAATTGTAGAATGAGGATAGGAATTAATATTAATAATTAATAAAGGAATTAATTTGTATTTATGGGAGATAATGTGACTGTTGGCATCATAATGTGACCATTATAGTAACCTGGCCACTAAGAATAATAACCTGACCATTGAGAATAGTAACATGACTATTGGAATAGTAAATTGAATAAAACATAATAAAATTAAATATAAATAATATTTATTATGAATAATTTCTCTTAATATATATATTATAATTCTTTAAAAATCATTATCACGGTGAAAAACTCATAGAAAATGTATTCATATTTTTAATAAATTATATTTTAACATATTTTGTAAAAATCAAAATTTTAACATGAAAACATATTTAATAAAATTATTTTGATAAATTAAATTTCATTTTTTATATCGTCACCTAGAAATTTTCTAATGGTTGTTTTTTTGTAATTTTTTTAAATACATCAATTTTCATGTGAATAATAAAAATAATGTCTTTTCATAAAAAGTTTATCTTAAATTGCATCATTCATGATATAATAATGAACTAAAAATTTGTAGAAATTGACAATCAAAACAATATATTTTATTGGAAAAATTATTCATGAAAATACAATAAACATGATTTCCAAACATGAATATTGCTTTCCAATGTCCAAAATCTAAAATATAACATTAAAATAATATTTTCTCATTCTTCCACCATTATTGTTGATTAAATTTTTCAATTAAAATTATAAATTTATTTAAAGTATTAAAATAATTTTTTAATGAAAATATACTTTATAATGGAAAAAATATCAATATTACAAGGTTTTCCATATATATAGTATTTTATAATGTATTTTAAATCAAAAATACCCAACTCATCAAGAATAAATAACCCCTCTCACTCCTCATGGTAAACCACTCTTCCCACTCATTAAAAATAAAATGATCAACATAAATACTCTCTCTTATGCCTCTAATAATACATCGAGATGTTCTATAGTATTCTAAATATTATAATTAAGGGAGGCTAGTGTCGTTTAAGGGATGTAACACTGAGAAATGGGTATGTGTTCATCGACTCTTCTTTGTGTTTTTCTCTTCACATCATCTCTTTATCGATATCATTCAATAAAATATATTATAAGAATAATAATAAATTATTTTTCCATTATATTATTTTTTTACAACTAATATAAAATTTTTATTGTCCTTATGTATTTATATTTTCTATCTATCTTTCTCCTCCTTTGGACAACGTCCCCAATAGCAGTTAGTTGACAGCATAAAAGGATGTTTTCAATTTCTTATATATCCCCATCATTATGTATGGTTATACTAAATAATTTGTATTATATAAATGTATCAATATATGTATTTAATAATTTTGGAATTATTTATACTGATGTATATATTACAATTAATAAAATTTTGAAATTGAAGAAAAACAGATAATTTTTAAGGAGAACATAATATCAAACTGTCTACCATTTTACCAAGGAAATTAATAAATATAAATAATGGATTATAATTGAAATATAGTGGTAAAAATGATGATAAATTAATTCAGGATCAATGAATTAGTAAAAATATGCTTATTATTCTGGAGGTAGATAAGTGATGAAATAAATGGGGATATAAGGTATGGTGATTCTTGAACCCAACTCTTTTTCTTGAGGTTATACATCTTTCTCATCATTTTTTTGTATGGATATTCCTTGAATATTCCTTAAATATATTTTCAATACTCTAACAATTTATTTTTAGAAATATACATGTTTTCTTCCATCCCAAAATGATTTTTAATCCAAATAAATATAATTTTCAAAAATAATTTTCTTACCAAAATACATACTTTACCTATCATGAATTGTTTCTTCTTTATTCAATAAAGATAATTTTTTTACCAAATATGACTTCTATTATTAATTTGGTAAAAAAATTATTTTAAAGGATGTATTCTTTATGAAATCATAATGTAACTCATTTCTATCTATGGGGTATTTCACAACTATAATTTTTATACATTCTATTTAGCATCCATAATATTGATAATTTATAATGTGACTTTTGGGACTGTAATTATATAGACCTCCAAAGTATTAGGTAATATGACGTATCTTATCAGATTATGTGTATTATTTATGAACATTATACTATATTTTTACCAATAATTATGTTATTATTTATGCACATATATTATGTGTGAAAGTTATACTATTCTTGTTCACAACTATGTCTATTATTTGAACACTATGACATGATGATTCATTTTTATGCATATTCTACATTATATGTATTAATAAAATGTTTCCCTCATGAAGTATATTATGATCCTATGGTTATTATATAATGATATTGATTATAGTCACCCATTCAAGTTTGATTCATGCCCCTAATTCCTCCTCTTGTTGGGATTTTTTGTCAACTATGCCATTGTTGTATATCCTTGAGTGATAACATGCACTTACGTGAATGAAAACTTTTAGAAGGATAAATAAAAAGGATTTAAATATATTTTTTTCATTTTATTATGAAAATATTATGTAGAAGCCTAATTTTCCAATTATAATAAACTTTTGAATCCTAGATTTGTATCTCTATTCTGATGTTCATATGAAAAGTAATGTAATAATAATGTAATAAAAATGTGGGTCGTTATAATCATAATACTAGATTAGACTATACTAACTTGTCTCTATTCCCACATATATGGGATACTAGGTTAGCCTTAACATACAGATATAATCACCACACAAATAAGATATTAAATTTTACTCTATTGATCCATCCCATCACCCCCACAAATTTGATACTAGGTCAGTATCCACCAATCTAGTCATCACCACAAAACATCATAATTAGTCAGCCTCTACTGACCCATTCAATCATTACAGTTTAATCTAACTACATAATTCCAATGTATCATACAGATTAATACTCCCAATCACTCACTAGGATAATCATGACCTCTATATCATATACGTAGATAAGACTAAATCAAGAATCTATCGCATGTTATGACTAATATACCACACCAATAAAAATTATAAAATATTTAACACTCACTAAATACTAAGGATATCATAACCATCAATTGCATTGAACTCCAGTAGCCTTACATAGACGCATATTTTTCTATCATCCTGGAATTCTCAATGGTGTCTCTTATACTTAACTCAAAAAAAATTATGTCAGGATACACTATACAGTTTACAATTCTAGTACATCTCACACTTTTACAATGTGATATGTAAATCAGTGACCACCTAAACTACATGTAAGTCTTTATATACCTATTATATTCATATATAGACCTTACCCACCACTCAATGGATGTTGGAAAAATATATATTAATATTCATAGTAATTCACCCTCACACACCAACACCCATATGTCCCAAGGTGAACGAAACCCATATATAACGAATAGAGCTTCTAGTAACCACCTACCACATAGTCACATGAGCATGCCCATTTGATATCATGGAATAAATTAGACATAATTTTTAAGAATTATAATAACATTAAAAAACCCTTAGTAATGTAATTTTATATAGAGAACATCCTGATGATGATAGAAATCCCAAATCAAAGGAATTAAAGAGGAGAGACTCACCTATTTTGATCTAACCCAATGAACATCACTTTGATCAAATCTAGAATTAGGTTGGAAAAAGTTTGGAATTGATGATATATGTGATAAAATGGACCTTGTTCATTGTAAATGATAAATAATGAGGGGAGATAGTTTATATTAATTTTGGACTTATATTTAATTTAGAACTACAATTTAAAAAACACCGAAGAAGTTAATAGGTACTCGGTGGACCCCTAATCCCTCACCCCCAAAATTGGGTAACAAGTTAAACTATATAATTATCCAATTCCATCAAATAGACATGGTACACCAAGGTAAACCCACCATATTTCTATAATTGAGTACCTTATATCTGGCTATTTGGTATGCATTAATTACTTTCACCATTGATTTTTTTTTCATGTAATATATTTTCATAAAATTATAAGTCTCAGCCTTATCTAGTTGCACTAATAATTAAATGAGTTAAAAATACACAAGTATTGAAAAAAAATGATTCTATTTTAGGTTAGAGTATGTTTTTTAATATAATTATAGATCAATGAAACACAATAAAAATAATATTTAGATGAATTACTTTTTTATAAGAAAAATAAATGTGATTATTCAAATATGAAAACATATCCTAGTGTATTACATTTTATTTTAACCTTTAATGTTTTTATAATTTTATAATTCCCATTAACCAAATTATTTTGGGTCATATATTATTATATATGAGTTAATTTGAAGATCCACTTTTATTGTATATGTGGTTTTTGGTGTTCCAGTATCAACGTAATTCATAATCACATATTCAATGTTATCACATCTTTCATGGGTGAAGAATAAATATGGTTTAAATATTATGATGACCTAAATTTAAAATTTTTATTTATTACTTTCCCCAAAATTCTAATATAAAATAATGACTTAATTTAAAGTGTGTTTAGTTAAATGAAAAGAAATATTATATGCATACTGAATGAGTTTTTAAATTTATTGTGAAGAGATTTAACTGGCTGAAAATTATGTACACTCATATGAAAAAATATATATCAATGAAAATATTTTCTATACCTCATGGATTTAATATAAAGGTAAAAAAAGATCAATCTTCTTTGAGTGTTATATCCTACACTGAAATATTCTTATATAAAATTAAAAAATGAAAAGTAAAATGAGAATCCAATAGAATAAATGATTAAATTAAAAAAAAATTGTGAATAATTTTTTTATACTATTGATTTTAATAAATAATGTCTAAAGAATAAACTATATTTTTATTTTTCATGAAAATTCCATAGATAGTATAAAATTACACAACATTAAACTAAAGTAATAATTTTTTATATTTCTTTTTTTAATAAGAATGTGAATGATATTTCATAATATTTTTGGACAATAAATATACTATATATTTTTAATATGTATTATTGAAATTATTTAAATAAATAAATATAATTTTCCTAAATATTTCTTCTTATTAACTCATAAATATTTAAATTCATATAAAAAACACATTGAAAGAAAACTAATTACACTTTTATAAAATTTCATAATGTACTTCATTGTAAAGGTATTAATAAAACACTTACTAAAAAATATATAAATTTATTTTTTCATTATAAATTTTAGTTTAAGGCTATATAACTTATGTAATTCATAAAAATAATATTTTTACATCTATACCATATTATATTATATTTTAAATTATTTAAATATTTATTAGTTTATTCCAATTTATAAGTACTTAATATTGGATAATTTATTGTATTTTTTACAATGAAGTATACAATATAATTCAAAAAATCAATATTAAAAAAACAATTATTTAATATTAATTTAAAAAATATGTGTGTTACACATACTCTTAAATATTTTCACAACGATATTATTGTCTATTTAAATACTAACTATCATAATATTATTGAATGGGAAAATTATGAAGATGATACTTTAGAAAATACATAAATTATAAATATTATTCATGATAAAATGGGAAAATATTTATAAAATTTAAAAAAGTAATTTAATTTCTAATCATAATGTAGATTAATGAGGTGATTTTGCAAAATTATCAATTTTAAAAGGAAATTAATCTTATATGGTAATATTCACATGATTTTAACATATGTGATATGATTTTTAAAAACAATAGGCAGTTCTCTAGCTCTACTATCCCTAATCTAATGCTTATTTTTTAATCACTCATAATTATAGATTTTTTTATAGTACAGAATCTAATAACTATAAGAATTGAGGAGGCCTAAAATGATGGAGGCTGAGGGAATCCCACATACAATGATATAAATATCAAGGGGATAAATCCAATGATGGAGTAAATATTAATGCCATTTGTTTAGCTCACCATAAAATCAAATAAGGTTAAAGACATGATCCATGTATGTCATATTTGAATAATCTCAAAATCCAAACTAAGAAATTCTAAATATGTCCTAATAAATTACGATACTAACTAATGTATATATGAATACCATTTCAATAATTTTAAATTGGATAAAAATTGTAACACCACATCATATAATGTGATGCATAAAAGTATTTAAAGATATATGGTGCTAACCATAGCTTGGGAATCCAATTTGAATGTGTTCCCATGTCGATAAAAAATGCCAAAGGCCATAATAATAAAATCCCAATCAAAATAGATGATTAATCCTAACAAAATGATTTATTAATAACATTAAAATTCTATATTAAAATAATGTAATTAATAGGTTTAGTTCTAATACACTAATCCTCCCCATGCATTCCTTGTTCTTCCAGTTTTGATCTATCCATAATAAAGGATTAGTTTTATAATGGATATGGAAAGCTCAACATATTTTAACAATGATCTAATATCATCGGTATTGTAGAGGATATAATTTCAAATATGTATAATAAAAATAACTCCAATAGTGTCTTGAATTATTTCAATCTTCCAAAAATTATGAAATATCCTTCAAAAGTACCAATGTTTCAGGTCAATATTTTTATTGGTGAATCATCAGTGTTCTAAAACCATAAATATAGAAAAATATCCATGGAACCACAATGGATTGAGACCACTATAAAACCTCTTAACTGAAAAAACTAAAATAATCCCCCTCCCATTCATGAAATATATTAATACTGATTATTTGTTTCTGTTCCAAGAGTATAAATTTTTTTAATTTAATTGTATAAATTTATATTACACTTCAGGATCAGTTAGAATGGAATGATTGCTTATTCTCTAAAACAGGAAACTATACTTGGAAGGAATGGGTTTTAACCATAACACTTTATCCCATGAATATCTTTTGAGATTCACATGGATGAGTTGGTAATATTCAAATATATATAACAAATAAAAACATTATGTGTGTAAAAAATGATGTTTTTAAGTTTATATGATACTAGTATGAAAGGGAATTTAATCAATTAGTTATAATTGGAATAGAATTAGAGAAACCTGGTTTTTGGATAGATAATAATACGTTCTTGTCTACTCTAAGACACATTGGGAATATCAATATATGTTCAAACCAATTATCAAGTTAGGATTAAATGAAACCCCAAACCATGATCTAGGGAGTATCCATAGAGCGTTTAACTAGATCAATGAAGTCTAAATAGAGAGGATTCTATTTTTAGTCCTCATTAATCTATTGGGATCTATAATTCCATTATTTAGATTTTATATATTTATCCCAAAGGGATTTCCCCACAATCACATCTATGATATATTTTATTACTTTTGTTGCACAATCACATTGATATTTATCATATTAATACATCCCTCGTCAATGGGTATACCCAACTGAGTTCATCTAGCCCAGTGATATTTTCACTCTATAGTTGATTCCCATATTAATCTATTGATAACACCTTGAATATCTCTGATTACTACCTATGGAATGATTATGGTAGAAATGCATTCAGATAAAGAAAAGTTAAGGAACCCATGGCTTTACAAGAAGCCTGAAAAATGGGTATTATAAAAAATTGGTTCTGGTTTTTATTTAAAGTAATGAATCCAAAATTCCTATTTACTGGGTCACTCATGGGTTATATGAATTTCAATTTAATCACCGAGAACAAAATTAAATGAAATCGTAAAAACCCACCTTCTTGATCAAATAATACAAATATAATTTTGTTATAACTGGAATACTACAGCTTTAAGGCACCAATAATGGAATCCTATAGATCATCCACATGTTTTATGAAGCTCTTGGATTGCATATTTTTATTCATGGGTGTTATCATGCTAAATAAAATTAATTTGTAAACACCAATCAATCATGTGAATAATGGGTGAGGGATTCACATGGGGGGATTGGTAAAATAATTCTATTCGTTAATTTTTTATCTAAAAAATATGAAAGGGAAAAGACGAGAGTACTAAAATTGTTAGACTAGGATAATATAAATATTTTTGGCTTAAAAATATTTTTTATATTGGGGTTTATGTTTCCATAAATTTTATTTTGGTCCCTAGGGAATCATAACCCACTAAGACTCCCAAAAAACATACTTAAAAATTTGTTAAATAATTATAATCATCATAGATATTCTATAATTAACTTGTAACATTAATAACAAGTAACATATAAAATGTTAACAATACCAATTCATGTATAGGAAACATATCACGATTCTTTTAATACCATAACTCATATTGAATCACATCTTTTTATTTAGTTGGTACTACTTTTTGTGTACATAATGAAGTCTAAAGTTTTAATCCAAAACATTATAATGGTAGAGTTTTAAGACTCATCATAGATCATGTTGTATCAAAAAATGTATTATTAATCCTTCCACTAACACCATTTCACTGAGGAGTATATCGAGTAGTGAGTTAAGAGACTATCCAAAAGTCCTTTTAGTTATCGAAGAATACTTGGTTTAGATATTTCCCATCATGGTCTGAGTGGTGATTATTAATTGTTGTAACAATTAGATTATCGAATTAATTTTGATATTACTTATACAACTGAAAGGAATATGAATAATTCCCCATTAATTAGATATAACCATAACTACTAATGAAAATTTTAATGGTAATGACATAAAAAATTGCGACCCCTTACTCTAAATAAAATAGGCCACATATGTCATTATGAATTCACTACAATGGTTTTGTGTCCCTTTATCCTTTGAAACTGAATGATGCTTTATTCATTTTACCATTCAAACAATAATGACATAAAACCATAGTTTTCAACTCAATATAGTCTAAATACTCTACTTGTTGTAGTTTTATTAAATTATTTTCATTTACAAGACTTTGACTATAGTGCCATTGGTAAGTAGAATATGACTAATTCTTGTTGGTTTTTTCATTTATTTTCAAGATATGGTTTACAATTTCATGTATATACAATCCATTATTAAGATGTGTCATACCATAACATATGTTGTCCTTATTAATGTGAATAATTTTATATCCAGACTTAAATAAATCCACTAGAATATAAACTTGACACTAAGATTATGTTTCTATGGATAAAATATATATAATAACAATTATTTAATAGATGAAATAACCCACTAGTAAAATTGATATGGTAATCTCTCACTGTAAATGTTATTAGTATTCCACCATTTTCTACTCAGTGATCCACCTCACACTTTTCAATCTTATGAAATATGCTTGGTTCCAAAATTTGAATATGAATTACAAATCCACATATCATATCCAACACACAAATTTTATATAAAAAAATATTTCATTCATTGAAAAATATACCTAATGCATAATTATTTTATTTCAACCTCTTCCAAGATTTTCAATTCATCTTCTAGTAGATTTTCATGCCACATGAAAGGAAAACTACCTCCTACTCATCACTCCCCATCTGAATATTTAGCTTTGTTGTGGGTTAGTTTTTTAGTTCCTTCGACTTTGATATATAATTCAATACCATATCCATCCCATTCCTTCTCATTTTCACTAAATGGGTGGAAATTTTTGAATTCTAAATATCCCTATCAAGTTGGAAAATTAAATCCAATAAATCATGGAGTAACTTATTCATGTTATAGATAATTTAATTAAGGATTTAAATTAAGAAACTAGGTGGTAAGTGGGAAGTAATTAGATTAGTTGTAAGTTATTGGTTCAATATTACATAAAAAATTTATATACTCTCAATATACCCAATCATTTTGAGTAAATTTATTCCAGCTCGATTCTCATTTCTAGCTTGAATCTATACAGTGCACATGATATCTCATATTTTACTTGTCAAAATCTATAATAGTATAAAAATGGTAGATGATATAGAATATTTTATTTATCATTATCCTCATTTTTTATCTATAAATCACTATATATAGATGACATCATGAAATAATGGGCATCCAGTGCATCATCCACATGCTTCTTGTATTTATCTTTACCCTCCATTTTTTCTTCAGGAGGGTGATTATTAAGAAGTGTATATTACATCACATAATTCATTCTTTCATGGTTAGGTATTTTGGGAAAGGGCTTGTATCACTCCAAGAAGTTATTGTTGGTCAAGATATTCCCTTTATCAAATATTGAACACAATGAGATTGTATTGTTGGTGATAATGGCCATTTGACCTATAAAAATATAATTTAGTAGATTATTAGTTGATATTGATTAAAAATTTCCATTTTTAATATTTTAATAATTTAATATTCTCCCACTATTGTATCAAATACTGGTATTCTTCAGGTAATGGATTCAAAACACTCTGTCAATTATGCATTCTAGTGCAAAGGGTCCTTAAACGTCTCTTTATAGTATTATTTGTGGGATATCTACTACTTTGAGAGTATATGAGTGGATTATATATATCCATTAAAATTAACTCATAGACCCATGATAGTTAAGTGGAGTCTCATCTCATATAAAGGATTACCTTTTATTTCTCAACATGTTGCCTGTAAAGTTGTAACAGGTTAGATATAACTACTTCTTTGTGAAAATTTTCTATTAAGTTCACCCACTTCATTTATAAGAACTCCTTATCTGTAAGATGCACCTCAAACATACTATTTTCATAAATTTCATATAAAGGTAGGAAATTGTTCTTCATATAACTTTTTGGGATTTTAATTTATCTCAGTGAATTAAATCCTTTTACATTATACATGCTTTTTCAATTTGATATCACTCACATCATAATTGTGATTTAAATAAAAAATTTCACCACACCTATTAATTTTATATATGATTTCATGTTTTTCATCCTTTTTAATAATGTATAATAAATACATGTACATAAAATTATAGACTATGAATATGGTAAAATAAATAAATATTAGAATGACCTTGACCTGTTAACAAATTTTAAATCAATCATGTCAATAATGGAACATCCAAAACCTGAGGAGAATTATTTAATTCATTTTCCAAGTCGAATTTCACCAACCAAAATTATTGTGAATATATTCTATTTGGTTCATGTATACTATTGACTTGAACTTAATTTTTATGATCTCCTCCGAAAATTATTACAATTCACACTCACATGTAGATAGGGGAACTCATGGTGTGAAAATACATTTTATCACTAAAATGTGGAAAATAATTCCATTATACATTTAAAAAGTGAGAAATGATACATGGATCATCAAAATAAGAATATTTATTTCAATTTAAATACATGAATTAAATAATTAAATTAAATAATATTAAAATAAACATGCACGGATCGTTATTATATCATAATAAATAAAATAACAATTTAATTCCATAGGGAAAACAAAAATTTTAAAATTCAACTCGTTGGTAATTTTAATGAATTGGAATCACATTAAAATAATTTATATAAATTTATGGTACATTCCATGACACTGAAATTAATTTAATTAAATTTATGTCAATTATATTTAACTTTTGAAAATTTTTAACATTTCTCTGTGTCTATGTGGACCTAACAAAGGACATTGAAAGTTTATTTGGGGTCCATAGAAGGTCAGAAGGGTTGGAATGGATAGTTCCTAATAGACCCAATCTAACCCGAGATAGGGATGCCTTATAGAGATTTAGGTCTAGTGAATATGACATACACATGAAAAAAAAAGTGGTACCAAACGGAAAGTTATATGTATATATAGAGTGTTGTGTCATTTTCCCACCCACATAGGTGGTACAAAAAAGTCACCCCATATATGTGGGGGGGGGGGTGTAAATATCTACACCATAGTTAAGTGGTGTATACTAAATGCTTATTTTTATACATATTTACACGCAGTGTATGAAACAATCCTTACAAAATCGGTATTCTTCTTCAGATAGCCTTATTATGTACTAGCATCCCAACAAATTTTTGGATGATATAAATATATATATATATATATATAACATATCGAAATATATATGAATTCTTCAATTGATTTAAAAAACCATCACATGTCAATTTAATGTATCTCAATTATTCGAACTCATATGATGCCCAAAAAAATGTGATGGGTATGTATCAAAATACCTTTTTGAATCATAGAAAATATAAACAAAATTTTTAATTTTTTTAATTAATTAATTTTATATTCTATTTGATAAATATTAAATGAACATGAGTATTTTTGATAGAATGAAAATAGTTATTTTGAAATTTTGTGTCTGGATTCATGTAAAAAACATTCAACCCACAATACCAAATTCCAATATTTTCTTATAGGCCACATGAAATCCATTTTAAGCATGAAGAACAAAATATGATAAAACCTTAAATGGTAAATTGTTCATTTTAAATTGCTAATATGATTTTCTCATTGTAATCATATAATATCTCAAAGGTGCCAAGTAATAAATCTACTAGATCATACATGTGTTCTTTGTAACACCAATATAATATTTCATCGATTCATAGATTCTATCAAGGA
Source organism: Viscum album (assembly GCA_963277665.1). Lineage (NCBI taxonomy): Eukaryota > Viridiplantae > Streptophyta > Magnoliopsida > Santalales > Viscaceae > Viscum > Viscum album. The sequence continues at coordinate 932,627,827 of OY728125.1, forward strand.
AAATAGATAAGTTTTATGATTCCTTTTTGATCATGTGATGAACAAGTTTTCAATTTAGGAGGTGGAACTGATAAAATATTATTATTCCTTTGGTTTCTCTCACTAAAACCTGAGAGAGATAACATGATTGAATTAAAATTCATTGGACATACTATTCTAAACATTTTTAGCTGAGTATATCTATTTATATTATTATTTATTTTACTATCAATTGTTTTTTGGTACCTATATAAGCAAAACCTTCAAAAATAATTAAAAAATACTAACGAATTAGTTAACTAGTCACTAAAATCATAAATAATTTATCACTGTATTTTACAATTAATACCAATTCATGTGAGAAAATGAGATCCATTTAAATAGAATCTAGTGTAAGGAGTTATCCCCAAACATTTCATAATCTTGATTTTTAAGTCTAGGATGCATTCTCTTACATTTTTTGATCTTTTTAGGATTATAGTTTTTGATAATTAGATCATAAATAATTTATTAAAAAATCCTATATATAAAAAATGGACACATTCAATTAGTATCAATTTCTTCCATAATATAAATTTTTTAAAATAAAACATTATTTCTTTTCAAGACGACTCATCATGACATTCAACTTGACTTCTTCTTTTCTTTTTCCCATTCGTAAAACATGTCAAATTTTTTTTAAAAATGGGATGATAACAAAAACTTAATAATAGACATAAAATGAATGAGGTCATTAGTCTATTGAAAAACATGAAAAGTCATGAAATTATTTGTCTTAAAAAAATAAATTTATACCCAGAAAGGGAATCAAAATTTTCAAAAACAACAATATCGTAACTTTTTACAAATAAAAAAAAGTTCCATGAAAACTCATTATAATATTTTGAAAAGTATTGTATGTTCCTTATGATATTATTACCATATCACTACTACAATATCTCTTAAAAATGGTATAATCATGTGGTCGACTTCCACCTCTAGAGAACCCAATGCATTTGAGTAACATTTAGGTGTTTCCATTATATGATCCATAATAGGATTACCTATTAGCTATAATGGGCCTCAAAGCATCACAAAAAAATTACTAAGGACCATATAAAAAATATAACCATTAAAAAACTCTTTAATTCCATGTGAAAAACACTTTCAGATATCACAATTCCCTTTTACATTTAAAAATTACTTTTTGAAATCTATAAACTCCAAACATAATTATTAAACCATGTTCATTGAAAAATAACATTAAAACATAAGATGGAAACATAAAATAATTTATTTTTCATAATAGTGTGAAATTTTATTCATGTTTTATATGTTAAAAAACATTCCATTCAAATTTTATAAATAGAGTTAAAATGGGACCATTAAAAGAGGATTTAAAATAAGGTCTCTTGCATTGGGTAATACTCATAATATACAACTTTTGTCTTATTAAAAAATATACTTAGGTTAATTATTTAATTTGTAGATAATTTTTATCAATTTTATTATTCCTTTTATATAACTTATTATCATGTTATATGTAAGGAACCAACCTTAATAATTATTACATGTTTGTAGTTGAAACATTACTAGTTTGATTATTTATAAAATTTATTTAATGCTATATAGTAGTTATTGGTGTCTAACCCACAATTAAGGTTGTGTGATTTTTTTACCAAAATAAAACACTATAAACAGTCAAATATGACCTGTCGTTGGAAGAATTATACCATTTTCTAATGAAATGAAATTGGATGAAGTCCGATAGTGGATGTCCAAAAAATGAACACTATAAATAGTCGTGGAAATTTCTTTTTTTTAATTAATGATGGAAAAAATAGAAAATGAAGCACTAATTTGTTAAGAACTAGTTGAATTGGGTGAAATTATAGAAAAATAGTAATAAAAATTTTAAAATCAAAATTTATAAATTTGTATTGAGTAAAAAATGATATAGAATAATGAATGATGGACATTAACACTACTGGTTTAAATGAGTTTCTAAATTCATTGAAAATTAATTTTTTTATTCTTAAGAGTGGGTTTGGTTAATTTTCTTTTCTAGGAGATTAATCATTTAGAATAATGAATCTTGAAGTTAAACACTTCATGAAACATTAAAAATTGATGTATTTTGAAAATAAAGTAATCAAAAATTATCTCTCTGATCATTAATGAATATTTAAAAAAAGTAGAATAGAAAAATAATATTAATGAATTCAGATTAAATATCGTAGATCTTTTTTAATTTCTGAAAGATGATATAAGGTATAAAAATATTAGTCCAACAGGATTAAATACCCAAATCAAAATAAATTTTCTGAAAATCATATTCCATTCAAGTAGAAACAATTTCAACTACAATCAAAAGAAATAAAGAATCACATAAGTGAAGATATCTCCCTTAAATGTTGATTGTTATTTTTGTTGGTTATTCTTTATTCTACTCTTCCTCAATGTCTCATTTTTTGGGTCTTATTTTGTCTTTTTCCTATCTAGAAAGTGATATTTCAAAAAAGTCCCCCTTCTATAATCTACACATTAATTTTAATCCTATTTCGTATTCAAGTTGGGCACCAGCCATGAACACCAACTTAACTCAGTTATCTCTAATTCACTAAATTCATGGCTTCATCCTATTTTATCCTCAAAAAGTTATAAAATACATGGTAACTAAATTTGAATAACCACACTAAAAATGAAGAACATTGTAAATAAAAATTACAAAACTACAACTTTTATAATTATAATAATAATAATAATATTAATAATTTATAAAACTAATTTAAAAAAAAACTTATTATTTTGTTGTTATTAATAATATATAAATGTAACATTTAAAATTTTGAATAAAATTATTAAAAAATTTAAATATTAAAAAAAAATTATCAATACTTTTAATTATAGTCTTGATTATATAATTTTATATTTACAAAAAAATATATATGTATTAAATAATTTATTTATTATCATTTTTAGATTTTAAAAATTATTTATTTATGTTTAATTATTTTGTTTATTTATTCAATTTATTATTTTTATTATATTATATTATATTATTTTATATCACTTTTATTATTTATATTTATTTCTTTTTTCCTTTAAATGAATCCCATTCCATGAGGGGGAGTACATCTTCCTCCTTGCTTGAGGCGGCGTTGGCAAGTTCATGATGCATCATGGGATGTATTGTTCACTGTCATTTTTTGGTGGCAATGGTCCGCCAAATCAACTTGGTCAGCTCGAGCATAGGCACTGTGGTTCCTCTACATTTCAGTTACCTAGTGAAGTGGCATCAGTCGGTGGTAGAATCTCAGTCTCATTACATATATGTGATGTGGTATATGGGGGTTCAGTTCGGCGGTGCTTTTCATTCTCTGGTGGGGTACTCTACTAATAATAGATCAGGCTAGATCTTGATTGGAAAATATGGTTGTTGTGGTTATTTAGAATAGATCCAGGTGTGAATATAAATATTTTTAGATATGTTGTGGTTTTGATGTTGTGTTATATGGTAGTTTTATTCGGTTAACTGTAGTGAGTTTGTAGTGATTTTACTGGTGGTGGGTGTATTGTGGAGGAAGCATCGTGGGAGTAGTAGGTCCATCTTTGGTTGGAGTAATGGTGAGTCATTGATAGTGATTTGTTTTGGTGGAGGCCCCTTTTGTTGTGGTGGAATGTGAAGAAGTTAGACGTTGAAGATGATGGCAGTAACTCACCATGACGACTAGCTAATTGTGGATGGTTTCTTTGTTTAACTGTTAAACTTATGGTGTGTCAAGAGGTTGTAGGTGAGTCAGTAGAAAAAGATGTTGGCAGTGAGCCATTTAAAAAAAGGATGATTTAGTCATCCAAAATAGAGGAGTGGTTAGTCGCTTGGATGTGTGTCACTCTAGCTGTGACTCATTATGGAGATGTTTAGAGTGGAGCTGGAAATGCACCACTAGGACTCATTGATAACTAAACAGATTAATTAAAATTAACAATAAAAAAAATATTAAAACAATTATAAATAAATTTAATTAAAAAAAAATTTATAAATAGAAAATTAATTCAAGAAATGGAATTTATTAAAAGGGTAAAAACAACTAAAATATTGATTATCATATATGTTATTTAAATTAAAAAAAACATAAGTTGAAAAACAAAAATTTAAATAGAAAATTAATTGATTTTTTTATAATAAAAAAACGTTGAAATAATAAATTATATTTTTAAAGGTTAAATTTAAAATTGATAAATATATTAATTATTAAAATGTAAATTTGGGTTTAAAAATATTTAAATAAAAATAAATTATTGAAAATTCAATTAAAAGATACATTAATAAAATGAAAATATAATGAAGAATTGTTTAATTAAAGAAAACAAACAAGCAAAAAATTAAAATCTTAAGTACAATTAAATATTAAAAATTAAATAAGGAAATAATATTCATTAAAAATAAGTAAAGTTGAACATATTGAATTTGAATGATAAAAATAAAAAATTAATTATAAAAAATGATTAATTAATAAATTAAAAAAACTATAAATGTGAAAATAATTAATAAATAATCAAAAATTAATTAAGTAAATAATCTAAACTTAAATAAATGATGTGGAAAAACAAAACGTCTAAAGGCCACGTCAAATTTACCCATTCATAATCACTAATTGTCCTTAATCAATAAATAATCAAACTCAATGTAGAAAAATAAATCTGAATATTGAAAAATTGTAATGAAAAAATAATTGATTTGCGAAAATTGATTCTCCCCCACGAACCCTATTATGTAAAATTTTAGTAATCCCTATTAAAGAAATAATGAGATAGTGAAAAATTAATTACTGTTATACTAAAATCAATACATTTGAAAATATTTGAATTGAATTAAACAAAAAAAATGCATTTAACTAACATTTCCAAACTTCTGTTTACCTCTGCGTGAGAAGACACACATAATTATCCCTCAAATAAAATAAATACAACTAAATGGATAAGTGAGTATAATAAATAAATGAAATAATAATAAACTCATCCAATATGTTGGAATCCTCATGTATTAATCATGTTTTAATGATCACAAATCTCAATAATAATTACAAATCTTATTAATGATCACAAATCTCACAAATATTATTAATCATGTGTATTTATGTTTCAAGTTATCACATACTTTATAATGGTTAAGCTCAATTCATTTTATGCATATTACTGTTTAAGTCTGAATGCGGTTATTTTCCTAAGTACAAGACACTGTGAAGCTTGACACAGTAAGTCAGACACCGTGAGCAAGACACGGACACTGTGACCACGAGACATCGTGACCACAAGACACTGTGACACAGTATGCTTGACATCATGAAGCAAGACACTAAAAACAGAAACTGTAAGCCAGCCACTCTATTTGCCGAAGTGCCAGACATAGTGCTAGACACAGTTAGCGAGACATAGTCATCAAGGCACCGTGAATCCAGAAACTATGAGCAAGGCACCAGAAGACAGAAAATGTAAGTCAAACACCGTGAATGAGACACAGTGAAGGAGACATCGTGAAGGAGATAATGTGAAGGAGACACCGTGAAGGTGATACCGTGAAGGAGATACCATGAAGGAGACACCATGAAGGAGATACTGTGAAGGATGCACCATTTGAATAACTACTGTGACACTATTTCCTAAACTATTTTGTCGTTTTTCTATTTAACTTTTTAACTGTCATATTTGACGCCATTAATGCACTGACATATTTAATGTTTATTTGTATTCATAGTACGAGGTACGAGGTATGAAATACATGGAACCTTTTGACTAATAAGCATGCATTACAAGATAAAGAGATGTGTGCCCAATAGGATGAAGAGACACGTGACAACTCAAGAAACGTGAGTGCACTTTACTCAATAGAAAAATAAGCTGACAAGAATGACCACGAAGAAGACATTATAAGACCTTCAAAGAAAGAATTTTCTCATGCATGAAATTTGACTCTACTGAATAACACATTAAGTACACTGGGATCAAGAGAACATCTTTACTCATGAAGAACAAAAGAAAAATCGCAAAACTATTTTTTTCAACACAAAAACCATAGAAGGACTCAGAAGCATTTTTGTCTTATTCAAAGAGTCTAGAGACGCACTGATAATCACTAGAGCATTCTAAACTCATATTTACTCTTTCTATCTCAGTGATTCTTTTTGTTACATACGAGTAATGTGTGTACTCTGTATATCTTACACACACTGACTCATGTGCTAAACTGGAGGATTTCAAAATCCTCACACCAAACTCTATACCCTTTTTTACCCACGACAACTGTGGAAGAGGTCCCTGTGTGTCCTAGTTATTACATTTTTTTTACACACAAAAACTGTGGAAGAGATCCTGCAGTGGCCTGGATAGTCTATGAACTGTTGTCAACCCCAATCCAGGGTGTGGATCAAAGTTTATTTATATAAACTTCTTGGTGGAAGGTGATCACCAAGTGGAGTGGATTAGGTCTCGACTTGAGACTGAACCACTTGTTTTATATCCGCTGTGTTATTTTAATTTAGTCTACTCTATTTTTCTGCTTACTTCATAATCTAGAAAAACACTAATTTCACTTTGATAGTTAGTCTTGGAAAGAAGTTATATATGATTTTTCGTAGTAGGATAACTTCAAATGTAATTTTAATAATACCAGTTAAGATTACAGAGAATTAATAAATCTTCTAAGAATTTTTTAAACAGTAAAACTCTTATAACACTATAAGCTTGATTAACTGGGCTGTATCTATTTTTGGGGAAATCATTATTTCTAAAAATAATATTATTTTAAACAATTTTTTTTTAGTTATCCAATTCATGCCTCCACTCTTGAGTTAACTATTCCAACCAACATTTGGTATCAGAGGGAGGTTTGTTAGGAATCTATGTAATTTTATTCAACTTTGATTGTAGTTATACTTTGAAGATCTGTAAATTTCTGTTAATTATAAATTTATATCTCTTTTAAAGTAATTTGTTAGTATGGACAATAAACTGGAAGGCGTTGCTACCAACAGGCCACCCTTCTTTAATGGTACAAGTTATGCCCATTGGTAACTTAAGATGAAAATTCACCTAGAGAGTAATGGATTTCACATGTGGAATGATATAGAGACTCAATATAAGATTCCAAAAAATGAATGAACAACTTGGGATGAACCAACTAAAATATCTTACAATAATAATTGTAAAGCTATGAATGCCCTGTATTGTGCATTAGGAGATGAAGAATTTAATCGCATATCTTCTTGCAAAACTGCCTATGAAATTTTGGATACCTTGGGGGTTTCTCATGAAGTAACAACCAATGTTAAAGAAAGGTGATTGAACACTTATACTATTAAATATGATAATTTTAAAATGAAGCCTGATGAACCTATCTCTGACATGTATCTCTGGTTCAATTAAATTTTCAGCACTATGATCTCCCTTGGAATTATTGTTCTAGAAAAGGAAAAAATCATGAGAATACTGAGATGTCTTACAGACTGATGGAGAGGCACATCTGTCTCAATTAGCGATCTTGCGATATTGTTACTTTACCTGTTAAGGAATTAATTGGTAAGTTAATGATGTATGAAGAATTAATGAAGGTAAATTGGGAAGAAGATGATGAACCAAAGGGGAAGTCAGTGGAATTTAAGTCTACTGCCTCAAAGAGCAAGGACAAGGAGAAAGTTCACATACCTACTGAAAGCTCGAGTAGTGATGAGACTGCATCTGACAGTGATACAGAGATGGCTCAGATATCCAGGAGATTTATAAAGTTCTATAGGAAGAAGAAATTCTTCAGAAAATCAAACTAAAAAGGTAAATATGACAAAAAAGGACAATGGAAGAAATATTTGAAGAAAGTTAATAAGTTTGATGAATTTGTATGCTATGAATGCAAAAGAAAAGGTGATATAAAGCTGACTATCCAAAATTTAAGTTCAAGAAGAAAAATTACTAAAAGTATAATAAGTACAAGAAAGAAATGAAAGAAACTTGTAGTGCTTAAGAAGAAACTTCAAGTAATTCTGTCTCTACTAAGGATGAAGAGTCTCATTAAGCTAACATGTGTTTTATTACAAACACATCAGAGGTAACACATGACACTCCTGCTTTGAATTCATATTATTCTGAAATTGATTCTGATTATGAATCTGAAAACATGTCTAGTGATAAACTATTTGAATACTGTAACATATTGGAAGAAACCTATAAAGATCTTAAGAACAAATATAAGACCTTGAAGAAATAGCATGCTTTGACCAGTTATATTAAATCTGCCCTTGATGTAGAAAAAGAAAAGAATGCTCAATTACTTAAGGAAAATACTGAACTGAAAATGTCTAATGAGCAATTGAGAAAGGACTTGGAAAATTTCACAAATGGAAAAGACACACTAACTAAAATTTTATGTAAATAATTGGCACCATAATATACCACTGGAATAGACTATCAGCCTGGAAAGAGACAGATCACTAAAACTAAATTTGTTCCTAAATCTGGACAGAATACTACTAGTTCTAGTTCTGGAAATTCATATGCTTCAACTAGTTATTTACATTGTTATAGACCAAATAGAGTCTATATTTCAAAATCCATTGATTATGTGAATTATATGAGACCCATAACAAAAATTTGCGCACCTGAAGCTTTGCTTGCTAACCTGTCTGGACCCAAGAGAATTCAGGTACCAAAATCATTTTCCATTTAAACCTGTTTTGTAGGAGACCATCTTATAAAGTTCCTGTAGGAAGACATGGTACTTGGAGAGTGGATTTTCAAGACACATGATAGGAGACTTTTCATGTTTTAAAAGTTTAATCAAATTTTATGGAGGCTATGTCACCTTTGGTGATAATTCTAAAACAAATATCATCAGCCTAGGACAAATTAGTAACACTAACTCAGTTTTAATTTCAAAGGTTTTATTTGTTGATGGATTAAAATACAACTTGTTATGTATTTCTCAGTTATGTGATGATGGATTTAATGTTAAGTTGGAAAATTATTCTTGTAATGTTTTTAATTATAAAAATTCTTTAGTATTTTCTACCTTGAGAAATGAAAATGTATATGCAGTTGATTTCAATTCTTTAGGCGAACAAAATATTACTTTTTTAAATGATTTTCATAAAGAGTATTGTCTTTGGAACAAATTATTAGGACATTTAAATATAAATTCACTTAGAAAAATGACTAGGAAGAACTTATTTAGAGACTTACCCACACTTGATTTTCCAAATGAAAAAGTTTTTAATCCCTGTCAAAAGGGAAAACAACACAAAATCTATTTCAAACCAAAGAAATAAGTTTCTACTTCTCAACCTCTTGAGTTGGTTCACATGGATTTTTTTGTACCATCTAGAGTTTCTAGCTTAAATGGGAAGAACTATGATTATGTTCTAGTAGATGATTTCTCTAGATATCCCCGTACCTTCTTCATGGCTCACAAAAGTGAAGCCTGCTCTTATTTTACTAAGTATGCCAAGTCTGAAGATAATATTATTGGCCTTAAAATTAAAATTTTAAGATGTGATCATGGTTATGAGTTTGAAAATCAAGATTTTGAATCCTTTTTCTCACAAAATGGTTATAATCACAATTTCTCTACCTCTATAACAACTCAGCAGAATGGTGTTGTAGAAAGAAGAAATAGAACCCTTCAATAAATTTCTAGAACAATTCTTAGTGAATATGACCTCCCTATTTACTTTTGTGCTGAAGCTGTTAACACAGCATGCTATATAATCAATAGAGTATTTATTAGACCAATTCTCAAAAATACCCCATATGAACTCTGGAATAATAGGAAGCCTATGGTTAATTACATTAGAGTTTTTGGCTGCAAAATCTTCATTCTCAACACTAAGGATAATATTGACAAATTTCCATCCAAAAGTGATGAAGGAATTTTCCTAGGTTATTCAATATCAAGTAAAGTTTATAGAGTATTCAATAAAAGAACTAAATGAGTGGAAGAATCTGTTCATATCATGTTTGATAAAATATATCCACATGAGCCTAGAACCATCCTAGAAATACTGGAGGATGATGTATCAAATCTGAACATCAACTCAAAATCATCAAATACCTATGTGAAAGAATCTATGAAAACTTCAAATTCTGGAAATTATGTGAAATCAGGTCATAATGAACCAGAATCTGTTGATGAACCTGAAATCTCTAGTCCCTCTTTTTCTAGAAAGGTTAGAACCCTTGAAACCATCCCTTAGATGTTGTTGTAGGAGACTAAAAGAAAGGAACGCAAACTAGAGATTTTCCTAAAAATATGGTTGAACATCGAGCCTTCTTGTCACAACTTGAACCTAAAAACATTGATGATACCATCAAAGATGAATTTTCGGTAATGGCTATGCAAGAAGAACTCAATCAGTTTGAAAGAAATCAAGTTTGGAAACTTGTTTAAAGACCTAAGGACACTTTTGTCTTAGGCACTAAATGGGTGTTTAGAAAAATGGTAGATGAAGCTAAAAATATAGTAAGGAACAAGGCTAGATTAGTTTCACAAGGCTATAGTCAAGAAGAAGGAATTGACTGTGAGGAGACTTTTTCTCCAGTATCCAGACTTGAAGCCATTAGAATTCTACTTGCTTATGTTGCACATCTGAATTTCAAACTATATCAACTGGATGTTAACAGTTTATTCTTGAATGGGTATATAGCTGAGGTTGTTTTTGTTGAAAACTCCCTGGATTTATAAACCCTCATTTTCCAATCATATTTTCAAACTATCAAAAGCATTATATGGTTTAAAACAAGCTCGAAGAGCTTTATATGATAGATTAAGTACTTTTCTTATTTCCAAAGGTTTTACAAAATGAATAGTTGATCCTACCCTTTTTATAAATCATATTTCTAATGATGTTTTAGCTGTTCAAATTTATGTATATGATATCATTTTTTGATTTTCAAAAACATCATTATGTTTTGATTTTTATAAAATGATGTAAAACTAATTTGAAATGAGTTTAATGGGTGAACTAAAATTCTTTCTTGGATTTAAAATATTTCAAAATAATGATGGAATTGTTTTGACTCAAAGTAAATACACTAGATATCTTCTAAAACATTTTGTATCAGATAGCACTAAAAGTAGTGACACTCCCATGAGTACCACCTATAAGTTGGATCTTGATGAAGATGGAAAATATGTTGATCAAACCACTTATAGGGGAATGATTGGAAGTCTACTATACTTAACTTCTAGATATCCTGATATTATGTTTAGTGTGTGTATGTGTGCTAGCTTTCAAGAAAACCCTGAAGAATCTCATTTAAATGATGTAAAGAGAATTTTTAAATACTTTAAGAATACACAAAATTTAGGAATCTTATATCCTAAAGGAAAATCCTTTGAACTAGTTAGTTATTATGATGCTAACTTCGGTGGGTGTAGGTTAGATAGAAAGAGCACCTCTGGAACATGTCACTTTTTAGGCAAGTCACTAGTATCTTGGTGTAGTAAGAAACAACATTTTGTTGCTTTATCTACTGCAAAAGCTGAATACATAGCTACTGGTAGTTGTTATGCACAAATTTTGTGGATGAAACACACTTTACTAGATTATAGATATCAATTCATACATGTACCAATAAATTGTGATAACGCAAGTGCTATCAACATCTCAAAAAAATTCTATTTCACATTCTAGGACAAAACATATTGATGTAAGACATCACTTTTTGAGGGATCATTATAAAAAAGGTGATATCACCTTCGAATTCATTGGTACTGAATATCAACTTGCTGATATATTAACTAAACCATTAAATTATGAGATAATAGATTACATCATACATGATCATGGCATGATCAATCACAAATAGATATCTTACTAGTCTTACTATTTAATATTTTACTATATTTTACATTACTGTTTCATGTTCACAGTTTCTTAGTTACTATCTCATATTTGTGGTCTCACAGCTAGCACCTTGTGTTCATGGTCTATCATTGACTGTCTCAATGTTACTAAACAATTTACTTACTGTCTCACCGTGACCAAGGAGATCATTCACTGTCTCATTGTAACGACCACTAACTGTCTCACCGTGATGACCACTAACTGTCTCACTATGATGACCACATATCATCGCACTATAATGACTATTCATGGTCTCACTGTGAAAATTATTTTTGGTTTTCTTTTAATCTGTATCGCTGTAATTATTATTTCACCTCTTTTCTACTTTCCCACGTTTTTTACTTTTGGGACTTTTGACATTCCCAAATGATAAAACAAAAGGGTTTCACTCGGTTCTTCTATCGGACCTCCTCTCGAATCCTCTAAACCATGAAACCTTTCTTCTTCTCTCTTTCTCGAACCTCTAGTGGATGCCAAGGACGAAGCATCTGTCTTCATATACTCCTGAGATGCATAGCTCGAAGAAAAAGAAAATAGCACCAAACATGGCACCCGAAGGACCCCTAAATCCCAACCTGTTAAACAGTAGTGTTGTACCTTAAAAGGAAATTTGACCTGAGTGGATGTTCTTTAGAAAATCTCTAGTTTTAAAAGTTTTAAGAGAACAAGGCTGGCGTGAATGGTTCTCTAGGAAGGATAGACCCATTTATCCGAGGTTAGTAGCTCTGTTTTACCAGTATATAGTGTTTTCTTTTGATGCTGGTGAAAGCTATGTTGTGACGAGTTGGGTAAATGGACAAAAATGTTCATTCTCTTCAAGGATATGGGCTACATGCCTTATGATTCATCATGAATGGATCTGTGATGATTATCAAAGATACCCCCCACCTACAAATGATTTCTTTGACCTGGTAAATGTACTGGAAATCCTAACTCGAAAGGGCACCAAGAGAAGGTCCATAGCTGCTGAACATGATGGAGAGACAAGGTTGTTGTTTAAGTTTGTTCAAAATCTTATTAGCCCAAGGAAAGGTGAATTTTCTTTCTTGAAATATCAAGATGTGTTCTTGATCCACCTGATGAACAATGGACACAAAATCAATCTTTGTAAGTATATCATTCACCATATGTGTTAACTGATCAAGGACACATCCAAATCCACATCTCAGTTCTATAATAGGATGATTTCAACCATGATTGTTGCCAAAGGAGTCATTTTACCCAATGAAGAAGTAATTATAGAAAATGAATCCTGTTTATCCAAAAATACCATTAGAATGATGAAAATAAACTGGAACCCCTGGAAGAAGGAGTGGGTTGAAGATAATGATAAGCTCTATGAGATGTTCAATCCTATAGATTATCCAACAAGGCCGAGGGACTTTTCTGATCCTATTTTGGAACCAGATGAAGTTGTGGAATATTCAGAACATGAATAAGAAGAGGAAGAGTCAGCTGAAGTACCACATAGAGAATAGGCTGATATACCTCATAGGGAAGAAGTTGTTATTGAGAAATAAAGGACTGTTGTTACTCCTGTTGTTCTTCAAGAAGAACCTCATGTCCCTAGAGCTGTTGTTAATCTGGAAACCCAAAATGAGGCTGCAAGAGAATTAATTGTCCTAGAATCTGAGCAGAAATCCATGGAAGAGGCTGAAGTAGGAGAACTCCCTACTGTATAGGAAGAAACTCACAAAGAACTTCCTGCTATCGAAGAAGATAATCTGGAAGAACTTTCTGTGGAACAATCTGTTCCGGAGATAATACCCTCTACTAAAGAAAGGATAGAGATAGCCTTTAGGTTGGATAGGCAATAATTGGCTAAGAAAATTAGAGATTAACTAGTGGATTTAGAACAAGCCCTTGATCCTCTAGGTCTTGAAAAATAAGCACATGTTGAGAGGGAGGAACCTCTAAATCTTGAGACTAATGAAGATGAGGATGATGATGTTGAGCCTAACGAAGAATCTCAACCTAATGAGTCGTATTCTATGTACACTCAGTATGTATTCCCCAACTACTATGATATAAGTGAATCTCAGCAGGTTACTACAACTATATTTGATCTCTCTTCTTTATTTAAATTGAAGTCAGTCACACACCTTGAACCTCAACCTGGACCTCAGCCTGTACCACTTCCCGCTCCTGCACCTTTACCTAAACATCAATATTTTGTCAGTAATGATGATTTGAAAGTCTTTGGAGACACTATCTTAGCAGGAGTTGAGAAACTTATGTCCTCTCAACATTTTCTTGTGACCAAACTGAGTCAGGAAGATGCCTCACTTATTTTAGAAAAGATTATATGGAATATTCAACCCAAGATGATCAATGATATTCAATAAGTAAGAGTTGAGAACAAGTTTCTTAGTAATGAAATTTCAACCCTGAAAGTTATGGTTGAAAACCTACAGAAAAAACTGCATTCCATATCAGATCTTGCTCTTGCTCCTTCTCTTGAACCTTCTGTTTCAAACATCTCTAGAGATATTGTGTTTCAAATTCACCCATACCTGCTATCCTTTGATGAAAATATTTAAGAAAGGCACACACAGATGTTGCACCACATGAGAGATCTTGTGTATAACCTTTATAAGCTCACTGATGAGTATACTGGTTGTCTTCAAAAGGTATTGAATCTATTGAAGTCTCTAACCACTATCGTCAATGCTTCTCATACCTCTAGTGAATCCTCTACACCTACCTTGGACAGTTCTCTTCTCAGATCTATAGTCAATGAAGAGATTCAGAATGCCCTCAGTGGCTTTGATATGGATCATTTATTTGAAGTTGTTAGGTAAAATGATAGAGGGCTTGACCTGGTTCAGATTCACTCAAAGATTGCCAATGATACTCAGGAAGAGATTACTAAGAAAATTGATTTTTATTTCAACCGAATATTCTCCAAGACTGATATGACCAACCACTTCAAATACCTTGTAGAGAATCTGAGAATTCCTCCTATAACCCAAGCCCTCAAAAACCAAGTCCAGAAGCTAACCAAGTTTACCAGATTGTTGGACAAGTTCATGGAAAATAAAGATGATTTTGAAAAGGCCACTTAGTATGGAGGAGAGATTATTGCAGACTTCATTAAACTTCTAAGACTGTATCTTTATGTTCAAAGTAAAACAATTATTGCTCCAGTGGATACTCCTCTCAGACCTGGACAACCTACTTTTACCTCTACCTTAACTTCAACATCCAAGTCTGTTTCCCAGGCTCTTAGTCAGATCAGGAATGTCATTCTTGACCAGAAACTGCCTCGATCTTCTACTCCTCCAACTTTTGATCCCTCTATATTCAAAGATCTACCTTTACAATCCTTGTATACAACTTCTATGCCTTCTTCTACATCAGAAACTACCCCTATGGATTCCTCTTCTACTGCTGATAAAGGAAAAGAGAAGGCCAATCCCAGAAGAAGATTAGTCACCTTTTTTGATGATGGGGATGTCATTTATTTTTTGAATTTCTACTGTATGTTGTCTTCTGAACACTCTTAATGCCATATACAGTGTTTCCCTCTATTCTTTCTACTTTTCGATAATCCCAAAAGGGGGAGAAAAATTGAGACGTTATCTAGTGATAAGTTATCTATTATTCTATATGTTATTTTCTCTATAGTTTCATTCAATTTACCCTTTAACTGTACTTGATTTGTGATCATCAAAAAGGGAAAGATAGTTGGACTCCTCATGTATTAATCATGTTTTAATGATCACAAATCTCAATAATAATTACAAATCTTATTAATGATCACAAATCTCACAAAACTTATTATTCATGTGTATTTATGTTTCATGTTATCTCATACTTTATAATGGTTAAGCTCAATTCATTTTATACATATTACTGTTTAAGTCTGAATACAGTTATTTGCCTCAGTACAAGACATCGTGAAGCTTGACACAGTAAGTCAGACACTGTGAGAAAGACAGATACACCGTGACCACTAGACACCAAGACCATGAGACACCGTGACACAGTATGCCTGACACCGTAAAGCAAGACACTAAGAACAGGCATCGTAATCCAGACACTTTATTTTCCTAAGTGCCAGACACAGTTAGCGAGACATAGTCATCAAGGAACCGTGAATCCAGAAACTAGGAGCAAGGCACCAAAAGCTAGAAACCATAAGTGAGACACTGTGACTCAGACAGAGTGAAGGAGAAACCATGATGGAGATACCGTGAATGATACACCATTTATATAACTATTGTGACACTGTTTCCTAAACTATTTTGTTGTTTTTTCTATTTATCTTTTTAACGGTCATATTTGACGCCTTTAATTCACGGACATATTTACTGTTTATTTTTCACCTATTATGAGGTACGACGTATGAAATACATGGAACTTGTCAGCTAACACTCATGCATTCGAAGATAAAGAGAAGTGTGTCTAAGAAGAAGAAGAGACACGAGACAACTCAAGAAACGCGAGTGCACTATACTAAACAGAAAAACAAGATAACAAGCACGACCACGAAGAAGACATTACAATATATTCAAAGAAATAATTGTCTCATGCATGCAATCCGACTCTACTGAACAACACACGAAGTACACTGGGATCAAGAGAATATCTTTGCTCGTGAAGAACAAAAGCTCAATTGCGACACTCTTTTTTTTAACACAAAAACCAGAGAAGGACTCAGAAGAATTTATGTTTTATCCAAAGAGTCCAAAGACGTACTACTAGTCATTAGAGCATTCTAAACTCATATTTACTCTCTCTCTCTCTCTTAGTGATTCTTTTATTTACATTCGAGTAGTGTGTGTACTCTGTATATCTTACACACACACTGACTCCTGCGTTGAACTGGAGGATTTCAAAATCCTCACAAAAAACTCTCTACCCTTGTTTACCCACAACAACTGTGGAAGATGTCCCTATGTGTCTTGGTTATTACTTTTTATTACCCATGAAAACTATGGAAGAGGCCCCTACGTGGCCTGGATAGTCTACGGACTGTTGTTAACCCCGATCCAGGGTGTGGATCAAAGTTTATTTATATAAACTGCATAGTGGAAGGTTATCACCAAGTCGAGTGGATTAGGTCTCAGATTGTGACTGAACCACTTGTTTTATATCCGTTGTGCTATTTTAATTTAGTCTACTCTGTTTTACTACTTACTGCATAATCCAAAAAAATACTAATTTCACTTTGATAGTAAGTCTCGGAAAGAAGTTAAATCTGATTTTTCTTAGCAGGATAACTTCAAAAGTAATTTTTATAATACCAGTTAAGATTATTGAGAATTAATCAATCTTCTAAGAAGTTGTTTAAATGGTCAAAGTCTTATAATATTATAACCTTGATCAACTAGGATGTATCTATTTTTGGGGAAATCATTATTAGTAAAACTAATATTCTTTTAAACAGAAATTTTTATAGTTGATCAATTCACCCCTCCCCTCTTGAGTTAACTACTCCGACCAACACAGTAGTTTTATCTTAAAAATAATGAATCATTTTTGGAAACTTGATCTTACCCTGATTATTATTTTTATTTCATTGCTCTCTTAAATTCATGTATTATCTATTTGATTTGGTTCAAAAAGATTGAATTCATTGATATTTGTATTAAATTTTCTCAAAAAATATGACCATAAACATATGATTTCATGATGAAATAAAATTGATTTACTCAATAAAATACATGGGCAAATTAATATTTAACCCATTAGAAGTGACATTTTATTTTTTAAAATTATGAAAAAAATTTACCCACTGAAAATCAATATACAAACATGAAAAGCTCACAAATTTTAGAAATTATAAATGAATTTTATCGGTACATATTAAAATATAGTAAATTATATATAAATTCCTTCTCCACCCCAATTAAAATTGTCTTTCTCCTCAATGATAAATTTAATGGTGGAGAGAAACTCAACTTTTAATACCCAAAATAGATTTTAAATTCAGAAATTTAATGAAATTTTCAAGGGTCAATGTGAAGTTAAAATAATTATGAGTATTCCATAGTAAATTTTTTTATAACAGATTCACATTAATTTTCATTAAGGAACATTGATAATAAATTTTAAATAAATTTTAAATAGAATCATGTTAAAAATTGAATACACTGTGAATTTTATTGTAGAAATTTTGAAAATTTAATTCACTAAGATTTTAAGTATAGTCGAAAAAGCTATGTTAAACAACCATAAAATATAAATTTAATCACTTAAAAATAGATATCATGGGGTAATACCCCCAAAAAATAATTTCATATAGTGAATAGATTTAAAATTAATGAAGTGCATTTTCCAATAGTATCATGGTAACGACGAATAAATAATGAAGAGTAGAAATGTTTTTCATAAATAAAAACTCATTAGTTTAATGAAGCTTTATTATTTGTGTGAGCCTCTAAATAAAGCTTCTTGTGAATTGAGAAACAAAGGGAAATATCCTCCTATTTATAAACTAGAAACAACCTTCTTTAAAAAAATAACAACAATACCAAGAATGTAAAACTAAAATATGAAGAAGAATAAATTACCTAGCGACCACAAAAAATTTTATTAACAAAAAAAAAACATATAAAAGAAATTGGTTGATGCCCTTAAAGCACATAAGTTAAATACTTTAGTTATACTTATGAAAAAAATAATTTCTCTTATATGAAGATGTTAGTATAGCCTTTAGTATTCCCTTCAAAACAATGTTTTATACATTGACCATTTATGATCATTGTTCTAATTTTCCTCCGACAATTTCAACCGCTCCATTTTTAACATACTTAGAACTATGAAGGGTCCAAATCACTTATATTTTAGTTTAATATGAAATTACTTAAGTCATGAATTAAAGTGATGGTCCTTATATCCATATTTTAATATTCTATTTTTAATGATATAATCCTAAAATATCATGGACCTCTCTTTATAAATCCTATCATTGTTATAATAATTTCTCAAATCTCATCTAACACACTGAGATTTAGTAGTCTACTCTTCCCATTATTCATGAAATCAAATTTTAAAGCCTTTACTTCCCAATACTGTTTATCTTGTAACTCTACAAGTAAATGACTACATTTCATAAATAATATCCATTATGGAGACAAACACTGTGGTTTTGAATGTTTCTCTATAGGCCCACAATTAATCATCTAATTTCATAGACCAATATTTTATAGAGTAAGAGAATTTATTGTATAAAATATGTTTCAGAACTTATTTGAAATTTATAATTGTATACTAGATTGTTGATGGTAGTTACTTCCATTTATATGGACAAAACCATATTAATTAGTCAAATACTTAAATTTATAATTTTTAATATAGGTTCCATTATTAGTAATGAAATATCCAGGCACCCAAACCCCTGACAGAATGTTATTTTTAATGATTTTTATTGCACTTTTGTCATGATTATTGTGCAGTGCAACTGCCTCAATGCACTTGGATACATAATCAACAAAAATTAAAATATACATATTTTCATGAGATTATGAAAATGTTCCCATAAAATATAAGACACGAACATGAAATATCCCAATATCCATAATACATTTCTAAGGTAGCTCCTTTTTTCACCCAACATTTCCAAGCCTTTGGCATCTATCACAACCCACAACAAAACTCCTTCCATCCTTGAATAAATTGGGCTTGTAAAATCTTGCCTGAAGAACTTTTTAGGTTATCCTCTCTCCACCATGATGTACTCCCCAATGTGAGGAGTGGAATTTGTCTATTATTTACATCATTTACTCTTATGAAACACAACATATTTAGATATCATCAACACATGTCCTAAATATAAAAGGGTCATCCCATAAATATTACTTAATCTATAGAATGAATCTATTTCTATGATTGTCTGAAAAATCCTTAGGAATCAAACTTTGTACCAGAAAGATAGAAAATTTTGAAAAATAGGTAGACTGCTTAACAGAGATAGTTAGAATCTTCTTATCTGGAATGTAATAATTAATCCCCCTTGGATCGCCACACTGTGTATTTTGAAACATAGAAAGGTGGTTTGCAGCTACATTCTCAGCTCATATTTTTTCTCTAAAACCCTCTTAGAAAAGTTATATCCCAGCACCATAACATCAGAGACCATAAAGTGGAATTTATCATAGATTATAACTAAGTTGGTCTCTACGAAACATTATATACCGAATTACAAGTTCTTCAGAAATGTCTAAAATATTCTACCAATAATGGATAATTCATCCATGCATACCTCAATGATCCAACCTACCATAACTAAAAAGATATACATAAAATATATTGGAAGGGTAGTAGGTGAACCACATAGAACAAAGTGTATTCACTGATATAAAAATGTCCCAATGGCTTATGTGAATTTAGTTCCCTCTTGATCCATTGGTGATATAGAAATCTGATTGTAACCAAAATAGTTATCTAGAAAAAAAAGAACTTATTATTATTAATCATTTCATGAATTTGATCTAATATGGGAATTATATAATAATTCTCCCAAGTTTTTTAGTTGAGATTTATATAATCAATATAGAATCACTATTTGGTTTATTTTAACCTAAATTTTTTCATTTTTAACATTGGTTACTATTTTGAAGCCTCCATTATTTAGAACTACATAGAAAAAAAATTACTCAAGCACTATCTGAGATGGGACATCTAATACCAGTTTCTAATACCTTTTTAACTTCTTCTCTCCCAACTTATTTCATATTAGGGTTCATTTTCCATTGATATTCTACACATGGTTTGTTTTATGGGCCATAGGGATATTGTAAAAGAATGATAAATGGATAATCCCATTGATATCATCTATGGACCATCCAATGGTAGTATTTATTTTCTTATGAACACCCAAAAAATTTTCATCTTCATTTTCATTTAGATCAATAGAAATTATTACATACATTGTTGAAATCTAACATAAAAAAGAGTATTTTTGGAGTGATGGGAGTGTTTTTAGCTCCAGATTAGGTGATTCTTGACTTGATGGAGGGCTTTTGTGCCCAGGATAACCAATATCACCAACATGTATCTTTTAAAGTGTTTAAAAAGTTGAAAGGTCTTGAATTTTATACATAATTTCAGACTGTATTCACAATTTTCCAAACTGCACAATTTACTATCCTAATTCTATAGATTAAAATCATGAATATTTAACAAAGTATAATCACCCAATTTTTTAATCATCTCCCCCAAAACAAAATCAAATTGCCAAAAATTTATAATAGTATAATTATCTTAAACATCTATTAATAATTTATTATTGTCAAAAATAAAGGAAACATCTCTAGATACGAGTGGAATATGACTATTGTGTAACTCTAGAAAATTTTCTTGAGACACACTTTTAACAGATTCAATAGTGTATAAAATTTAATTTTCAACAACCAAATAAATTTCTCCAAAAAAATGTTTTTTTTTCATTCTTCTAAATGTTCATGTGTTCTTTCAGCTTCTAAGGACTCCACCATATAATTTTTTTCAAAAAAAGGTTTTTTCTAAATCATTTTTCATTACATTTAATTCCACCTATTATTTCCCAAATTTAAAAGATCAAATGACCATTATAAACATCTATAACATCTCATACAGTGGCCAAGAAGGGCCAACACAGAATGATGGTCGCCTCCTATCACACATCATGTCTAACACTAAGAAGCCAGATAGAAGAAATATCTCACCATATCTAACTATAAGATCATATACCCTTCCCATAGGACGTATAAATGAATGGTCACCCAAATTTTGGATGATAGTGGTGGGTTGAAGGTCTCCCAATCTCAAATTTTGATAAATTTAAAAAGGAAGAACATTAATATTGTCACCTAAATCCCAAAAATGTAACGCCACGACCCCTATTACCCAGATTCGGTGCATTTTTACATAACATTGGAATGATCACAAAAGATCAACTCTCTAATGACTGATTAGTTTAGTAGTATTGGAAACACTAGATATATTCATAAGTCATACATTACATCATAATGTAAAAAAACTACAACAAAATCTTGTCTTCTTATCCCCTCATACTATCCCCGCAGGTCATTAATAAATTACTTCTTCACATCCTGAAAAAAATAAAACATTGAAAGGGGTGAGCTCAGATGCTCAGTAAGGATAACAATATAGCGGAAACTTTTATAAATAAGAATAAACATTTAAGGCAGTGTATAACTAAAACAAAAGCCTTTTAAAACATGAACTTCAGCATAATATGGTAGAAATAAAAAGAAATAATTCCATATAATTATTCACATGGATATTATAATAGTCGGATAATCACATGCAATATCAATAACCACATTCATAATGATGGAATGCATAATTCCAGGCTATCATAACCACATAGCCAAGGCCTCATGCCAAGACTACAAATAAATTTTTTTCAAGGCCTTGTGCCAAGACACTAGTTTTTCTCATGAGACCTACCGATGCATCGAAGAGCTATAGAGGGCTCCACCCGTTACTTACAAAGTCCAATGCATTCCTCATATGAATAGGTTTAAACATAACATAAACATTCGTATTAAAACTAGCATACGAAATGTCAATAATTTATCCATAAACCATGAATGGTATAAAAATAACACATCCATAGTCAAACATATCACAAAACCTTCAATACAATATAGATATTTTGTATCATAAAAAACCAACTTCAAGTAAACATAAAATACATCAAATGATGTTGAAATAGATGAAATCAAAACTATTTGAGAGACATATCTCCTTTTTTGAAATCATTTAAAAGTCACACATTTATAAAGGAAGTAATTTAAATGAGATTTTTCAATCAAAGTGTCCCATTCCACTTTGAAACTTTTGAAAAGAATTATCATTTCAAAACATTCATGTCCATATAAATAAATCCTTGATATCATTTTGAAAACATGGACATTAATTAAAAATATTTCGAATGATAAATCTTTAAAACATTTAAAAGTCACAGAATTGTAAAAGAAAACATTTACTATAAAAATATTCTTATAATCTTGTAAGGTAAGCTTCTAATATTTTATAATGGCGGAAAATATCAGCACCCGCCGTATAAGTTAAAAAAAGACATTCTTACCTTAATTCTATCGAAAAGGTTAAAAAGGACCTTGTTTGGAAAATGACAGAAAGATTCCTTTATAAACCTCTTATAAAAATACAAAAAAGTGTATAAATTACTTTAACCCATATTCTCTAAAATATAAATAATGTCTTGAAATACATTTTTATGAAACATGGATGTGGATGATAAAGATGTCTGAGTAGATAATTACGTATAAACAACCTCAGATAATGAGGAGATTGTGAAATAACCCTTACCTTGTATTTTTCCTTAGTTAAGGGTAGGTTAAACTACTTTATAATGGTGAAATAATTTTTATTAAATTATACTAGAATCATATACATTAATATGATATCATATACGATCTTTTAACAATGATTTGTTAATAATATCTTAGTATTATCATGGTTTCGGGTGTTAACTTACTCGTTTTCTTTTATATGTTTTGTTAAGTAAGACGTGTTTTTTATGGATAGTTTGTATATTATTCATATACAGAATTATATAAAGTCCTTAAACATTATTTTTAATCATTAAATTATAATTAGTCTTGAATGGATACGATGGGGAATTAATCTCATTGCATTCGTGGAGACTGTAGTCAGTACGTACGCACGAGAGACAATATCATTCTTTTGATATTAAAATAATATATAATTGGATGATATATCATATATACAGAATAATTATCATGTTATATTTATTATTTACATTAATTACACATCATTATTATACCCATCCAAATAATAATTTATTGAATAACAATTACACCACGACGTGGAGACGGTAAGCTGTACGTACGCACGTATGGTGACATGTCATTCAAAGTATGGATAGAATAATGAATATGGTTGTACCATATTTATAATAACATCGCAATATATATAATATACTGCAGTTATTATTTTAGAATGGGAATAAAAAATAAAGAAGAAGTTGAAGAAGAAAGGAACTTGAAAGAGGGTGGTGAAAACATTACCTCTTCTTCGGGTTCTTCCTTTTGATTTGATCAAAAGGGCTCTTTAGGATGGCTTTCTGATCAAACTAAGGCCTCAAGGTTTAAGTGAGGGACGTTTAGAGAGTATTTGGGCTGGATTTGGCTGAGCCAAAAGGCTTTTAATGTGTGAATTAGTGAGAAAATGGAGTGCCCTTTTATATGAGGGGTGAGGGGAACCTTTGAAAAAACTAGAAATATTATTTTATAATAAATTTATATGAGGTTTCTAATAGAAAAAAAGTGGATTATTTAAAGTTTAAGGTGGGTATGGGTCTAAAAACACTCAACTAACAGAATTTAGATTGGTTTGGGTCATTATATTAACCTTATCGTTTAGTTTTGACTCTTAGTTAATTAGTTTGACACTTACCATGTCACTTTGTATTTTTATATTATATAGTTAATATACTTACTATATACCTCAAAACGACCCCCCAAGTGGCCCATTAATGATACACCTATCATGATATAAGTCTCTTGTCTTAGCCATATATTTTTAGTAATATAATATAAATTAATAATATAATATTTGTTTAAAAAACTCTTTTATGTCAATTTTGACACTATTGGGTATTTTGTTTTTGATAATTTCTTAACAACATTATTACTTAGAAAAAATTAATATAACCAATCATAATATGTCCTATTAACCTATAAAATTAATGTAATTCATAAAAAGTCTCAAATTACATTTATTTTGATATTTATAATATCAATTATTTTAATATTTCATTAATTATGTAATTACTGCATCACCATTTTGTCATAAATAAATTAAGTTATATAATGTCTAAAAATTATAACTAAAGTACCATTATATATTAAAGATTTTTATCTTTATAATGAATATTTACAATCTAATTTATCTTATGTATAACCCTATATTAAATTTTTTTAGTAAATAAACTTTGATTTTAACCCTTTTAACTCTTCTTTGAATTAAATAATAATAAATTTCCTAATCTAATCCAAGTGGACCTAAATGATAATATTTTATTCCTAAGATTGTTCTTGGTTGATATAAACTTGTCCAATAGAATTAGGACATGTTTTAGGGTAATATTAATATCATTTTTACCCTTAATTACCCTATTTACTTTTAACCGTGGTAAATAAAACTAAAAAGTTACTATTCACCAAAAATTATTTTCATCTAATTGAATAACATTTTACTCCTTGATATTAACCATGTCTCTCGGATTTTCGAAATTCCACTCACAAAATCTGTAAGATTATGTTTTATGTGACTTTCCAAATTCTCCTAGGAGGTGGGTAATAGACGGTGAAAAGTTCAATAAAAATTTTATATATCTAAAATTATTCTAAACTAACTCAAATGAATTACATTGAACTTATATAGGTATTGTGTATCTATTTTGACCTTAATTAAAATTAAATAAAATAAATAATTATTTAAATAAAAATTCGGTTTTAAACTATAACTCAGTGTTTTTTCACTATTCATCAAAAAATTGAAAGTTTTTAGAAAAATACCAAAATTTCACCCTAGGCTAATTTCGATATTCCAAATCCAAAAATGAAGTCCATTTTGAATAAAAAAATTTATAAAATTTGAAAAAGTGGGTATTACCATTCATAGCGGATAGTTTGATTGGTTGTGGTCCGTGTGTTAGAAGTCGAAGTTGCGTACAATACACGCTACTATATTATTCAATGGGAAGTGTACCATGGAAGCTTGGGGTGTTACATTCTCCCCTCCTTCAAATAATTTCATCCTCGAAATTTCTATAATACTATCGCATGAAAAGACTCGGGTGGTTCTTCATCATAAGTTCCTTGGATTCCCACGTTGCCTCTTCCATCTTATGGTTTCTCCACAAAACTTTTACCAGAAGAGTCGTCCGGTTTCTCAGTACTTGTTCTCTCGTATCAAGAATCCTGATGGGATCCTCTTAATAAGATATATCGGGTTCCAGTTCTAATTCCTCATAGGTGAGTACATGCATTCGGTCAGGCATGTATTTCCTTAACAGTGATACGTGGAACACATCGTGATATTTGGAGAGACTTGGCGGCATTGCCAAACGGTAAGCTACAACCCTAATTCGTTCTAGAATTTCAAAAGGCCCGATGTACCTAGGACTCAATTTACCCTTCTTACCGAAATGTATAACTCCCTTCCAAGGAGATACCTTCAAGAAAACAGGATCTCCTACCTGAAATTCCAAATCCTTCCTTCGGTTATCGGCATAGCTCTTCTGCCTACTTTGAGCTGCTTTGATGTGGTTTTGGATTACCTTTACCTCTTCCATTATTTCCTCCACCAGTTTTGGGCCTACAAGTTTTCTGTCACCAACCTCATCCCAACAGGTTGGTGTGCGACATCTCTTTCCATATAACGCTTCACATGGTGCCATCCGAATACTTGAATGGTAGCTATTATTATAGGAAAATTCTACCAGAGGTAAATATTGATCCCACATACACTGAAAGTCATGTGAGCAAGATCTCAACATGTCTTTTAAGGTTTGAATGTTCCGTTCTGATTGTCCATTTGTTTGAGGGTTTTAGGTAGTGCTCAAATGAAGTTCAGTATCCAGGGATTTCTGAAGACTCTTCTAGAATCATGAAGTAAAACAGGGATCACGATTAGAAACAATCGATTGGGGTACTCCATGAAGTCTCACCACTTCATTAATATATAGCCTTGCTAGATGTTCAAGTGGTAAATCTTCCCTTATAGCAAGGAAATGTGCTGACTTGGTAAGATGATCCACAATGAACCATATTGCATCTTTCCTTCTAGGATTCTTTGGTAGCCCCATGACAAAGTCTATCGTAATATTTTCCCATTTACACTCCGGTATGGGAAGAGGTCGCATGACTCCTCTAGGTTGTTTCCTTCTAGCTTTCAGTTGTTGACATCCCATACATCTTGACACAAAATCAGAAATCTCTCTCTTCATGTTGTGCCACCAAAAATGTTTCTTCAAGTCTCTATAAATTTTGGTGCTCCCAGGGTGTATAGAGAAATTTGAACTATGAGCATCGTCCATCAATTCCCTTTTTAGATCAGGTGTATCGGGAACAAAAAGTCTCTTCCCAAATTTCAAAATTCCATCTTCATACCCAAAGTAATTCAATCTCCCATCATTCACAGCTTTAATCTTCTTTTGAAACTGTTAATCACGGGTATGAGAACTCTTTATCCTTTCTAGTAAAGATGGTTTGGCAACCATTTGAAAAAGTGTTGATGTTTCACCTTCCATGGTAATTCCCATATCCCTCTTCACTAGATCCATGAAAATAAGATCACTTTCAATTCTCCTCATGTTCAAAACTCCATGATCTTTTCTGCCCAAAGCATCTGCAACCTTATTTTCCTTCCCCGAGTGGCAGTGTATCATGAAATCATAGTCCTTGAATAGTTCAAGCCATCTCCTTTTCCTCATGTTGAGCTCTTTTTGTGTGAAAATATACTTTAAACTCTTGTGATCAGTATAAATCTCACATTTTTCACCATAGAGGTAGTGCCTCCATATCTTCAAAGCAAAGATCATAGCTACTAACTCGAGATCATGAGTAGGATAGTTTTTCTCATGAATTTTTAACTATCTTGTTGCATAGGCAATAACCCTATCATTCTGCATAAGGACACAACCAAGTCCTTTCTTCGATGCATCACTATAAATAACGAACCCATCATTCCCTAATGGTAGATTCAATATTGGAGCATTGACTAATCTTCTCTTCAGTTCTTCGAAAAATTATTCAAACTCTTTTTTCCAAACAAATTTAACCCCTTTACGTGTGATCTTTGTTAATGGGTTAGCCAACCGGGCAAAATTCTGGACGAAACGTCGATAATAACCTGCTAAACCAATAAAACTGCGCACCTCAGTTATACTTGTCGGTCCAGGCCATTCATGGATTGACTTAGTCTCATAAGGATCAACAGAGATTCCATCTTTCGAGATAATATGGCCAAAAAAAAATCTCATAAAGCCAAAATTCACACTTACTAAACATCCCATATAATTCATGTCTTCTCAAGGTCTTTAAGATAATGCGCAAGTGATTTTCATGATCTTCGTAGCTTGTGGTGTATACCAAGTTATCATCAATAAATACCACTACAAAATCATCGAGATATTCCTTGAAAACTCAATTCATTAAATCCATGAACACAGAGGGAGAATTAGTCAATCTAGAAGGCATTACTGTAAACTCATAGTGCCCTTAGCTAGTTTGAAATACTGTCTCTGGAATTTCATCCTTATTTAAACACAACTGATGATATCCATATTGAAGGACATTCTTTGAAAAATATTGATCTCCATGCAGTTGGTCAAATAAATCATCAATGTGAGGTAGGGGATACTTGTTCTTTATTGTTATAGCATCGATCTCCCTGTAGTCGATACATAACCTCATATATCCATCTTTCTTTTTAACAAAAAGAACAGGGGATCCCCCTTGAGAAACACCACGGTGAATAAATCCCTTATTACTCAATTCCTCTAGTTGTTTCTTTAGTTCAACTAATTCCACATTGGCCATTCTATAAGGGGTCTTTGATAGAGGCCTTGATCCAGGAATTAAATCAATGGAAAACTCAACTTGTCGTTCTGAAGGATGTCCAGGTAAATCTTCTGGAAACAAATCTACATATTCATTCACAATAGGTAAATCCTCTATTTGAACATTCCTTTCCTCACCCACTATCATTTCATTCTCTTCCTCCCCAATAATTGAATTTAGTTGAGCTACTGGGGGTGGATCTAGAAAAGAATTAGTTGGTGACAATTATGCTCTAAAGATAAGGTGTTCCTTATCATCATCATCAAAAATCATAACCTCCTTCTTATTATAATAAATTATCATATCATGGTCTGAAATCCAATCCATACCGAGGATTATATCAAACTAAATCATAGGTGTGATGATGAAATCAGCGGATAAAGAACATTTATGTTCTCTAATGGGGACCAATTCACAAAACTTTGTTGCAATGATACTTTCCTTGGGTGTTTTAACTGACAACTCCCTTGTTAAATCAAATTGGAAATATCTATTTTTCTTAGAAAACTGGGAAGATATGAAACAATGCGATGAACCATAATCAAATAATGCATTTGCTAAACTTGTGGAAACCATTAAATTACCTGCCACCACGTCTTTCAGAGCTTCTACCTCAACAGTAGTGATAACATAAGCTTGGACTTGATCCCTTGGCCTTTTCTGAGGTAAGTTCCCCTAACTCTTAGGAAATTCATTTGCGTAATGTCCCATCTCCCTGCAGTTGTATCATTGAACATCGGTAGCTTCTTTCTTCCCCTTGCAATCACGAGCTTGGTGGCCTTTTCCACCACACTTGGAACAAACTCCCATTACTTTTATTCAAATACCAGGGTGTTTCTTTCCACATTTACTGTAGGATGGATATTAAAAGTTTTCCTTCTTCCCCTTATTTCCATTCCCAGATTGATCAGCTGATCTCTTCTTCTCTTGCTTTTCTTTTAATTCATAAGACATATAGAATTCCTTTCCTATCATAATAGCACATGAGACAATGTCTTCGTACGATGAGAAGGATTGTGAGACTAATGCTCGACAAAAAAATGGTTTTAACCTATAAAAGAAATGTTCAATCATACTTCTTGGGTTACGTATATAATCTCCAGCATACCTTGCTAACCTTTTATAGTTAGCCTCATACTTTGCAACATTCTCATCCTTTTTTTTCTCAGACTCAGAAATTGCCTTTCCATATCTGCTTGATGGTCGCGAGGAAAGTATTTTTCTAAGAAAAGCTCTTTTAACTCCCTTCATTCCATATTTGATACTTCATCATCTTCCTTTATGTTTTGAATCAATGACCACCATTGATCAACATCTCCAGTGAGGTGATAAACTACCATGATAACTTTTTCCCATTCACTACTCCACAAATCCTGAAATATTTTCTCTAGGGTACTTATACATTGCTCAACTACTAATGGATTTGTACTCCCATTGAATGTTGGTAATTGCTGCCTCATGAAGCAATCTAACATTGATCCTGCACACTGTGGATCAGGGTGCTCCATACGGGTAAGGTTATTATTCATAACCTGAGTGTGTTGTCCCAGTATGGCGATTAATTGATCAGCACCAGTTACATCACTAGCTCCACTATAATTATCTTGAGAAAGAGGGTAATCTCTACATGGATTGCATGCATTGATATGGTTTCCATTTCTTACACTAGGCACCATTTCTAAACAATGGCATAAACTAGATCAGTTTATGAATCAAAATACATAATTCCATAATTGTAAAACACTTAACATAAAGTGAACTATTTATGGATATAATCTATAATCATAAAAATGTTTTCTTTGAATAAGTATATACTCATAAACAATTCATAATTATTTGTAAATAAAATGAGAGTTATCCTAAGCATATCCCCCTGGAGTGTCGTAACCAAGAGTGCAGCAAGGCCCGTTGTTGTGCACCAGACCCGTTCAATTCTAGCTCAAAGCGTTGTTTTCGGGTTTTACCCCTAGGTACATCTGTGCCAGAGCCGCATCTACCTGATCGTATCCAGACGGAGATGTATTTCTCAAAAAACTCACAAAATCTCTATAATACCAAAATTCTAGGAAGTTTTTCTATACTAATCCTCAAAGTCCATCTTAGATCTATGTGCTCTAATCAGAGTTTATCTAAATTCAGCTTCTATGGTTTGTACTAAACATCATCTGATACCAACTATAACGCCCCGACCCTAGTTACCCAGAGTCGGTGCATTATTACATAACATTGGCATGATCACAAAATATCAAGTCTCGAAAGGCCGATTAGTTTAGTAGTCTTGGAAAAACTAGATATATTCATAAGTCTTACATTACATAATAAAGTAAAAAAAACTACAACAAAATCTTGTCTTCATATCCCCTCATACTATCCCTGTAGGTCATTCATAAATTACTTCTTCACATCCAGGAAAAAATAAAACATTGAAAGGGGTGAGCTCAGATGCTCAGTAAGGATAACAATATAGCAGAAACTTTCATAAATAAGCATAAACATTTAAGGTAGTGTATAACTAAAACAAAAGCCTTTTAAAACTTGAAATTCAGTATATTAGGGCATAAATAAAATGAAATAATTTCATATACTTATTCACATGGATATTATACTGGTCGAATAATCACATGCAATATCAATAACCACTTTCATAATGATGGAATGCATAATTCCAGACTATCATAGCCACATAGCCAAGGCCTCGTCCCAAGACTACAAATAAGATTTTGTCATGGCCTTGTGCAAAGACACTACTTTGTCTCATGGGACCTACCGATGCATTGATGAGATATAGCTGGCTCCACCCGTCACTTACTAAGTCCAATGCATTCCTCATATGAATAGGTTTAAATATAACAAAAACATTATTATTAAAACTAGCATACGAAATGTCAATACTTTATCCATAAACCAAGAATGGTATAAAAATAACAAATCCACAGTCAAACATATCACAAAACCTTCAATACAATATGGATATTTTGTATCATAATAAATCAACTTCAAATAATCTTAAAATCCATCAAAGGATGTTGACATAGAGAAATCAAAACTATTTGAGAGAAATATCTCCTTTTTTGAAATCATTTAAAAGTCACACATTTATAAAGGAAGTAATTTAAAAGATATTTTTGAATCAAAGTGTCCCATACCACTTTGAAACTTTTGAAAAGAATTATCATTTCAAAACATTTATGTCCATATTAATAAATCCTTAAGATCAGTTTGAAAACAAGGACATTAATTAAAAATATTGAGAAAGATAAATCTTTAAAACAGTTAAAAGTCACATAATTTTAAAAGAAAACATTTACTATGAAAATATTCTTATAATATTGTAATGGAAGATTCTTAGATTTTATAACGGTGGAAAATAGCCTCACCCACCATATAAGTTAAAAAAGATATTCTAACCTTAATTTTGTCGAAAAGGTTAAAAAGGACCTTGTTTGGAAAACGACGGAGAGATTCCTTTATAAACCTCTTATAAAAAGTAAAACAAGGGTATAAATGAATTTAACCCATATTCTATAAAATAGAAAGAATGTTTTAAAATACATTTTTATGAAACATGGATGTTGATGATAAAGAGGTCCCAATAGATAATTACATATAAACAACCTCGGATAATGAAGAGATTCTGAAATAACCCTTACCTTGTACTTTTCCTTGGTTGAGGGAAGGTTAACCTCCTGTATAATGGTGAAATAATTGTTAATAAATTATACAAGAATCATATACATTAATATGATATCATATATGATCTTTTAACATTGATTTGTTAATAATATCTTAGTATTATCGTTGTTTCGGGTGTTAACTTACTCATTTTCTTTTATATGCTTTGTTACGTAAGCCATGTTTGTCATGGATAGGTTGCATATTATTCATATCCAGAATGATATCAAGTCCTTAAACATTATTTTTAATCATTAAATGATAATTAGTCTTGAATGGATACGATGGGGAATGAATCTCATCGCGTTCGTGGAGACGGTAGTCCGTACGTACGCACGAGCGACAATATCATTCTTTTGATATTAAAATAATATATATTTGGATGGTATATCATATATAAAGAATAATTATCATGTAATATTTATTATTTACCTGAATTACACATCATTATTAATGCCATCCAAATAATAATTTATTGAATAACAATTACACCACGACGTGGAGACACTAAGCCGTACGTACGCACGTATGGTGACATGTCATTCAAAAGATGGATAGAATACTGAATATGGTTGTACCATATTTATAATAACATCACAGTATATATAAGATACTGGAGTTATTATTTTACAATGGTAATAACAAAGATAGAAGAATTTGAAGAAGAAAGGAACTTGAAAGAGGGTGGTGAAAACATTACATCTTCTTCGGGTTCTTCCTTTTGATTTGATCAAAAGGGATCCTTAGGTTGGATTTCTGATCAATCTAAGGAATGAAGGTTGAATTGAGGGAAGTTGAGAGAGTATTTGGTCAGGGGTTGGCCGAGCCAAAAGGCTTTGAATGTGTGAATTAGTGAGAAGGGGAGTGCCCTTTTATAGGAGGGGCGAGGGGAACCTTCGGAAAAGCTAGAAATATTATTTTATAATAAATTCATATTCAGTTTCTAATGACTCTAAAGTGGATTATTTAAAGTTTAAGGTGGGGATGGGTCTAAAACCACTCAAAAAATATAATTTAGGAAGGATTGGGTGGTTATATTAACCTTATCTTTTAGTTTTAACTCTTAGTTAATTAGTTTGCCACTTACAATGTCACTTTGTATTTTTATATTATATAGTTAATAAATATACTATATACCTCCAAGAGACCCCCAAGTGGTCCATTAATGATACACCTATCATTATATAAGTCTCTTGGCCAAACCTTATATTTTTTGGAATATAATATAAATTAATAATATAATATTTGTTTAAAAACTCTTTTATGTCAATTTTGACACTATTGGGTATTTTGGTTTTGATAATTTCATAACAGCATTATTACTTCGAAAACAATTTATATAACCAATCATAATATATCATATTAACCTATAAAATTAGTTTAATTCATAAAAAGTCTCAAATTAAATTTATTTTGATATTTATAATATCAATTAATTTAATATTTCATTAATTAGGTAATTACTGTATCGCCATTGTTTCATAAATAAATTAAATTATTTAATGTCTAAAAATTATAAATAAACTACCATTATGTGGGAAATCATTTTATATTTCTAATGAATATTTACAATCGAATGTATCTTATGTATAACCCTATATTAAAAATGTTTTAGTAAATAAACATTGATTTTAACTCTTTTAACTCTTCTTTGAATTAAATAATAATAAATGTCCTAATCTAATACAAGTGGACCTAAATGATAATATTTTATTCCTAAGGTTGTTTTTGGTCGAGATAGACTTGTCCAATAGAATTAGGAAATGTTTTAGGGTAATATTAATATCATTTTTACCCTTAATTACCCTATTTACTTTTAACCGTGGTAAATAAAAGTAAAAAGTTACTATTCACCAAAAAAATTTCATCTCATTGAACCAAATTTTACTCTTTGATATTAACCGTGTCTCTCAAATTTTTGAAATTACACTCACAGAAGCGGTAAAATTATGTTTTATGTGACTTTCCATATTATCCTAAGAGGTGGGTAAAAGACGGTGAAAAGTTCAATAAAATCATTATATATCTAAAATTATTCTAAACTAACTCTAATGAATTACATTGAACTTATACAGGTATTATGTATCTATTTTGACCTTAAATAAATTTAAATAAATAAATAATTATTTAAATAAAAATTCGTTTTAAAACTATAACTCTGTGTTTTTTCACTATTCATCAAAAATTGAAAGTTTTCATAAAAATATCAAAATTTCACCCTACGCTAATTTCGATATTCCGAATCCAAAAATGATGTCCATTTTGAAAGATAAAATTTATAAAATCTCAAAAAGTGGGTATTACTATTCATAACAGCTAGTTTGATTGGTTGTGGTGTGTGTGTTAGAACTCAAAGTTGTGTATAACACACGCTATTGTATTATTCAAAGGGAAGATTACTGTGGAAGCGTGGGGTGTTACACAAAAACAGTTTAGTTGAACCCTATTCCCTAAGGTTATGGGAATAAAAAAGGTACTAGGGTCTTTAATATTGGTTGGGATTTTCTTTTTAAGAAAAAAACTACACTATTCAGTGAGGTTTTATGTACAAAATTATTCTAGAGATTTTTTGTTTGAAACAATTATTTAATATATTTTGTATAAGAATTTATTTGAATCAAAGCTTGGATGAATTGAATATTTACATGGGGCCTTGATAGATGCCCAAGGAACTCAATATTTTCTGCATTATTATTACACTTGGGTTTTAATTTTTCTATTAAATAAATGGTCGGGGAATAGTTCCTATGATAATACGGCATGTCCCTTATTTATTAAAAAAATTTCTCTTAAACCTTATTATTCATTAGTTTGAAAAAAATCGACATTAATTTCAAGTGAAACGTTGTGATTTTCTTCATTTTTAGATTTTTCATCTCATTTCCAAATTGTGTATTCTGTTTATTTTGACTTCCATATTCACACATTATTTTCAATTTGGTAAATTATGAGACCTTTTACAGCTTCTTTTTGGGTTCTTAAGAAAATTATAGTCAAAACAACATGGATTTTTTCAATAGGGTTAATTTCAATTGTGTTAGAAATTTTCCTCTATCCAAAGATTTCATGTCCTTTGCTAATTGTCTCATTTATAATTCCATATTGTAAATTATAGAATAAAATTTATCCTTATTAGATTCATATTGTTATTTTTTTAATAAAACGTGTATTCTTATGAGTCAAATATTTTAAGAATTTTTTCCATTATATTCATCAATTCCCCTCAAAATTCCCTTTGGAATTGGATTATCCACCAAATGTTGGTTTTGAAATTGTTTTCGAGTTCAGTTTTGATAGATAAGGGTAACATGTTACCTTATCATGCCTTGTTATTTCAATTATAGATTGGGACGACTTATATATCCTTGGTTATAATTGTTTTATAAGGGGTCATCTTATTATGCATTTTTTGACAGTAATTAGAGAAATTGGCATTTTATTATTGTCCTCACATGTCAAATTATGGGAAAAAAATTTCCCAAACATCCGACACAGATCACACCACTCTCTAAGGGGTTGATTCTATTTTTTAAATCCCACATGGTTTATAGTTTGTTTTTTATTTTTTTCCTAATATATTGGTGTTGTATCATAAGATCATAAAGTTGGTCATGAGAATATACCCCTAAACTAGTGTTATTTCAACTTATGTTTACTCACTTCCTCCTAGAGTTTTTATTTTGAGAGTTCAAATCAATGTTGATGAATATTTTTATTAATTCCTCATCATTATTATCATTATAATTATCCAAATTAGATAGGTCAATAATAATTTTACCAAAGTAAGAAAATTCTTCATTGAAGGTGTCCATGAAAATATATTATGGAAGATTATTATGAGAAAACTACCAAAGAATTTCCTTCAATAGAACATAAGCCTTATGAAAGGATTCCCCATTCCCTTGATATAAATTTGTTATTTAGGCTCTCAATTGAACTTTTATGTCTTTGGGGATATAATTTCATTATGAATTAATTATACACTTGCTCCCAGTTTTCGATTATTTTTTATCAAGACTCAGAAAGCAATTTCGGGAATCCCCTTTAAGGAAAAATGGAAACAACCTCATTATTAATTATTTTTTAGTGATTCTTAAAAGTGGTAACTATTTCATTGGGTTGTAGAATTTTCTAATGAAGGATAATTATTCTTGATGAGAAATACCTTTGAAAGAATGTAGCAGTGACAGATGATATTATTTTAGATCATAGTTCCAAGGTCTATGTAAAAGTATTATAGATTATGGGTTTCCTAAAAGTTGAGGGATTTGAAAATCCCCCATCCCATGACTCTCATTCTCTTTACTATTGAGTTCAGATTGAATATTTTTTTGTTTATTATAAATATAAACTCTTTATCCTAAATTTTCCATTTAATATTATTTTTTAAGATCACTAAGTTATTTATCTACTTCTATATTGAAATGATCTATCCTAACAGTTGATGATCTAGTGTTCATGCAGTAAATATTAAAAAAAATCAATTTATCAAAAAAAAGTTCCAAAAAAAAGAAATGGATATAGAAATGATAAAGATTTAAAAATTTAACAGTTAGAATAAATAGTATGAATGATTGTTTTATAAACATATCATTTGATGAAAAAATTGAAAAAAATAATATAGTTTTTTTTATAAAAAATGTATTTTTTTTAGTTTTAAAAACTAGTCACATAAAGACTTATCCAAAAACAGTGATAGAAAAATGACATAATTTTCATTTAAACAAACCTAGTTTAATTATTTAGAAAATTTATTTAATACTATATAGTAGTTTATAGGATTGAAACCACAGGGATGGTTGTGTAAAAAATCATTCAAAACTATACCACTATAAATAGTGGAATATAACCTACCATTAGAAGAAGCCTGAAGGTGGATAATGACCAAACGATGGATGAATACCAACGGTGGAAGACCAAATATAAGACCATTATAAAAATAGTTTCTTTTAATTTTAATTAATGATTGAAAAAATATAAAATCATGCACCGATGTTTGAATAACTAATTGAAGTATGAGAAATAATACATAAGCTATAAGAACAAAAATGAGAATCAAAATTCAGAAATAGAGATTGACTTAAACCTTATCAAGAATGGTGCATAGGAGATATTAAAACTTCTAATTTAAATTATTTTCTTAATTCATGGAAAATTAATTGAATTTACCAAAATAATTATCGTTGTTGTTATAAATTTTTACAAATCAGTGAAGCGAGAAAGAATAATATCACAGGGGTCTGATGTATTGAAAACCTAGGAAATCCTCAATAATGACGATAACACACACACTGGGAAAAGATCCTAGGTATCAAATGAATAAAAAAATTGGTCATGTGAGATATTAAAAGTAAGAAATATATGGGTTTTAACTCAAAATTGGAAACAATGTCACCAATTGTTTCTAATGTATTTTTAAAAAATGTTTGAGAATCCTAGAACAATATTAAAAAATTCAAAATCAATCTCGTTTATCGATTCTGATTCATAGAAGATTCCAAATTTAAGACAAACTATATAACCAATAATATTAAATTATTTGATAAAAATAAATTGTCCAACAAAGATATTCAATTCAATAGGAAACAATTTCAATTACAATTGTAATAAAGAAAGAAAAACAAGAGTAAAGATATCTCCCCAAAACATTGATTTTTATTCATTCTTCTAAAGATATATTCTTCTCTTCCTAGGTGACTTATTTTTGTGTTCTTCAGTAGTCTATGCCCTTCTAAAAAATTTTATTATCAAAAATTTCACATGCCCCCATCTGTAGTCTGCCCCTAATTTTAGTCCTCGGTTGTATTTAGGTTGGTAACCAATAGTGAATGCCAAATTAATTCAGTTGTCTCCAATTCACCAAATGTGTGGCTTCATCATATAGCTTCCTCTACATGTTAGAAAATCTCTTGTAACTGAATTCTAATAGCCACACTAAAAATCAATAAATATATAAATCTATATTAAAAAACTATAAATTTTATAAATATAAGAATGAAATTATTATAATTATTCTAGAAATATTATTTATAAAAAGATTAGTATTATTGTTTTTATTAATATAATAATATAATATTTATAATTAGAAAATAAATTATTAAAAATATAAATATTAATAATAAATAATAAATATTTTTAAATATTTCTTTATTTATAATTTTTTTATAAATAAATATAAATTTATATATAAATTTTATTTCTTATTACCATTTTATTTTAATATTTTAATAATTATGTTCAATTATTTTCATTCATTTATTTAATTTATTTTTGATATTATATTGTTTTAATTATTTAATCATTATTATTATTCTTTTAAACTCATCCCTTACCACATGCGGGGTTCTTAATACTCCTTGGTGGAGGTAGCGTTGGAAGGTTTATAACGCACTAGGGGATCTCTCTTTCACCATCATGGTTTGGAGACCATGGACTATGATATTGGCTTGGATTTCTGGAGAACAAGCATAGTGGGTTGATTCCATCCCGGTTACGAACCGATGCGACATCGATTGGTAGAAGAATCTAGGCCTATTTGTAGATCCTTCTAGGAAAAGTTGGGGGTTATATTCGGTGGTGCCTCAGCTTCTCTGGTAGTATCCTCTTCTAATGACAGTTCGAACTAGATCTTAACTGGGATAGAGGGTAGTGGTGTTTCTTTTCCTCATATCAATGTGCCACTTGAAATATTTTTAGATCTTGTGTGTTTATTATGATATGTTATTTGGTGGTTTGATTTGACCTCTAGTGGTGATTTCATAGTGATTTTACTGGGGGAAGGTGTATTGTGGTAGTGGAACCACTAGAATAGGGGTTCTGACCATGGCTAGAGTAATAGTGGGTCGATCAACAATGATTCAATGGTGGGGACTTGTTTTGGTAGAGGCTACTTTGTAGCAGTGGCATGGGAAAAAGGCAATGGTGAAAGATGATGGTGTTGCCTCACCCTGATGGTGGGTTGATTTTTCAGAGTTGGTGGGATGAACTATTTTGTTTGTGGTGAGCCAATATTATAATGGTGATTTGTAAGTAGAAGATGTTGGCGGTGAGTCATCCCAAATAGTGGAGTGGTCAGTCACCTGGCGGTGACTCGCTCTAGCGGCGACTTGCTCTGGCGGTGGCTAGAATGGAGCTAGTGGTGCCTACTAGGAATCTGCATCGATTAAACATAGGAATTAAAAAAAATTAATAGAACAATTAAAAAATTAATAAATTAATGAAATTAAAAAAAATAAAAACTTATAAAAAGATGCTAATTTCAAGAAATTGAATTAATTAAAAAGGTCAAAAAACATAAATCTTAATGAAAAAAATTATGTTATTTTAAATTAATAACTAAAATTAAATTGAAAAATTTATATTAAAAAAATAAAAAAAATTAATAATAAAAAAAATAAAATAATAAATAAAATTTTAAATGGTAAAAATTAAAATTAA
Source organism: Viscum album (assembly GCA_963277665.1). Classification (NCBI taxonomy): domain Eukaryota; kingdom Viridiplantae; phylum Streptophyta; class Magnoliopsida; order Santalales; family Viscaceae; genus Viscum; species Viscum album. The sequence continues at coordinate 932,667,356 of OY728125.1, forward strand.
AAAACGGATTAACTATTTAAATATGATTTTGAGTTAAAAAATATTAAAATACAAATAGAAAATTGAATGTTTAGTTAAAATTACATTAATAAAATGAATATATAAAGAATAATTGTATAATTAATAATAAAAAACATAAACTCCAATAGTTGACCAGATTTAAATTTAAAAAATTAAATTAAAAAATAATATAGAGAAAAATAATTAAAATTAATTTTAATGAGTTTGAAATATAAATATACAAATTAATTATAAAAAATTATTAGCTCATAAATTAAACAATTAAATTTTTAACTTATGAGAGGGGAACCACTATTTAGGCTGAGGCCATAGAGATTCATACAAATCTGAGTTTATCTGTTCAAAAAAGCTTATCCATCAATAAAGCGGGAAATGACTCGATTATTATTATAGATTCCATGAAAAATAAAGGATCCAAACCTTGGTAAGTTTCTTATATCATTCAGAGATGTAAATCCATCATCATAAACAACATTATTCAAGTGTCGCACAGGTGGCACAAGGGAAACAAAGTGACTAATCATCTAGCCTCCATGGCAGCAGCAGATCTAAGTTCCAATGTTGTTTTCTTTTCGAATAATATTCAGCTCAGCTCAGAGTGTTTTAATCTGATTATATGAAATCATCTTGGTCTCCATTTTTTATCCCCCCTTAGGGTTTCTCCCCAGGACCGGTTTTTTCTCAACTACTATTTTTTCTTCCTCTTAATATAAATAGCGTGTGTATGTATTGAAAAATAACAGATTTTATGGCCATATCACATTACATATTCTAGTGATTTTAAACTATTTTTTACATTATTACAATTCTAAAGACAGTCTTAGTTTTTATTTTAAATAATTAGGACTAACTCTTACATAGTAAACCCATACTTTATAGGTGGACACATATACTTAGTCTCCATTTTTCTACTAAACAAAAGTCTTCAAAAATAAATCATGGTTTCTCCTTGTGACAAAATCATCATGATTTTCCCCTTGATCTTATCCATGTCACTACAATTCTTTAATTCATGTGAAAAATATATTAAAACATTGTATGAGCACAAAAAAATCTTAGAATGGGACATAATGAATGAAAATAGTTAGTCTAGTAAAAACCCCTCAAAGCATTTTCATATAAACATACATTTTCACCATGAAAAGGGAATCATCTTTTTGAAAATATCATTATCATACCTATTGAAAATAAATCAATATCCATGAAAACTCATTAAAAAGAATATAAAATATATGTAGACAACCTGGGACAAAATAGTCAATATCACTCTAACAAATGGAGTAATCAGTATGGACAACCTCTAACTATGGAGTACAAAATGCAATGTAGGTTATAACATTATAAACCATATGTGTATTATGAAGGAATCACCCATCATTATTCAATAATGTAACCATCTGTTCTAGGTTTATCATAAAACCAGAAGTCATTGGTTTATAACAGAAACAATTATCATCATGAGAAATTTCCCAGAACAATAATATAAACATAAATCATGAAATCTTGCATCATAAAACACTATATGAATAAAATATTATTTCCATATTTAAATCACTCATTTTTTCAAAAACCATTTATGTAGAGTAGAAAATATTTTATTTGAATGTAATCATAAAAAAAATTTAAATTATGTTTCAAAATTTTAAGGTAAGATGATAGACAAAAATTATATTCATTCCATATATGAAAAATACATTCCTTTTTACATTTTAAAATAGATAATTTAAAATAATTTCTTTTAAGGGAGATTCCCTTACAAATATAATATCATTGAAGTGAACATTAATCAAATGAATCGATTATGTATATATGATGTTAACACACATAAAAAATTGGGAATCATAAGATAATAAAAACTCATTTCACACATTTTATTATCATTAAATAATAAATGAGGTAAAATTTTAACTCAATCAAAGTAAATTATATTAAGAATTATATTACCACATTGTAATAGGTCTAATTATATGCTCCCTAGAAAAAGGCATTTAAAAAACATAAAATATCATGAGAAAAAATAAATTCATTGTATAACATGTAAAAGGGGAGTTATATAGAAGTCAAATAATATTATAGGATTATAACATCAAAATATTCCTCCAAAAAAGAAAATTACGATGGTTTCAATTTCAAAATATCAGTAGCATAATGATAATACTTAAATATTAAAAAAATAGTTTAATGAGAGTGAAATGTGACACTCGTCGTTTCAAAATCAAACGTAAAATAACAAGTATGTTTAAAATTGTATCCCATTATTATTAATTATAAATCAAAAGAGTAATATAAATAATGTCTTATAATGGAAAAGAAGAGAGAGAGAGAGATGTCCTTTACCATGTGACTGAATGTGTTCTACATTTGATCTTAATGTCCTGCATTAAAAAATTAGAATCATTAATTACTAAATTCATAAACTCTTCCATTTATTTTTTCTTTTTAATAGTTTTTGTATATTTATTTATGTATATTTGGATTAGTTATAAAGTACAATTTGGTTTTTTTGGGAGTGTCTAATTCATGGTTTCATGGTTTGTTCACGTGTTTATTATTATATATGACTCCTGTAAAATGGGAATATTAATCTATAAGTGGACTGAAATGGTATTAATGATCTTAAATAATTTTAAATAGTCACACATATCATTTCTTTTAACATGATGATGATTCATTTAATAAAACTTTAATGATAAATGTTTAGTTTATTATAGTGATTTTTCCAACCATCTCCAACTAGTTTGGTTTTATTTAAACATTTTTAAATACATTAGTTATATAGAATAAAATAATTTTTAATATAATAATTATAATCTTATTTTACCATTTTAATAATTTTATGACAATAATTGAAGGTGTTAATTGATAATAAAAACACATTAATCACAGAGATGGTTAACTGCCATAATTTGGATGATGGTTCTATTTCTTTAAATAAGAGTGGATAAGAATTGGGATGCTTATAATATATTAGTTTATCAAAATAAATTTATATTCAATACTAGATTCTATATTTATTATTCATTTACGGATCAATGTGGCGATGATAAGGTACCATAAGAAAATAAATTAATAGATATTGTATGAGAAAATTACCTCCTGAATAACACCTCCTTTATAGGTCCAATAATGAATGTGGAATTGGTATCTGGGTGAGGACATAAGAACCAAGAAATTTTGAGAGTGTATAAGAGATGTTTTTTTAATATATTTTAATATCTTAATGGAATTTTAGGAGAAATGTGAAGGTGATGAGTGGTATTTATACATTAGGAGGGGTGGGTATTTGTGATTAAATAATGATTGTTTTATATTTAATGTCAAACATAGTTTGGTGGTATTAATTCCAAAAAATTATATTAATAATTATTTTTTTAAGGGTTTTTTAATTTTTAGAAACACATCAAACAGCATTTTAACTTTTTTAGTTATTAGGTGTTTTAATATTTTACCTTTTATCTATAACATGTATCATTATTTTACCTATATTGTGGTAATTTTCATTACCAAGGTAATTTTTTTTGTACCTAAAAAATTAAAATTTAAACATAACTAGCAGAAGCGATAAAAAAGTGGGTTTTCAAGAAGGGTCGTTTTCAACAAAAGAAGATATTATATTAACTATATGATGAGTAATAATTATTTTATATAAAAAATTATATTTAATGATATATAATATTTAAATTTAATTAAAAACATTCCTCATTAGGGATTATTTTTATTAATTAAAAAGGATAAACATTATGTACTTTAAAAGAGTTTTCAGAAAAATCCCATTTTTAAACCAAAAATAAACTAATTCTAAAATATAATAAAAAGATTACTAAAAAGAATTTATGGTGAAAAAATATAACAAAATTATACTTATTTTAAATGAAATAAAATTAAAAAAAGATGTGACTTTTAAAATTTTATAATTTATTGAAAAAAATTATACTTGTGCAAAAAATGATATTTTTTACTATTCATCGAAACCTCAATATTTTCAAAATAATACCAAAATTACTCTGAAAAAACATGATATTATGTTTTTAAAAATTAATTTTATTTTATTAAATTTATTTTCCAAAAGTTTAAAAAATTAATTATAACATTCACTAATAAAAAGTAACAAACCCCATTTTTTGTAGAAAATGTATTTTTTAAGAAAATAAAATTAGTTTGAAGAAAACTAGGGTGATTATTTAAAAATAATTAATTAATACATGCTAAATGATTGCGATAATTTTATATTTCATAATTCAATTAATACTATTAATTATTTCCAATTTAATGTCTAGGTTATAAAGGTCACATTTAAATAAAAAAACATTTTGTTGTTTTTTAAGAAAAAATATATGTGTTGTGTAAGATATCGAACATAGTATTTTATTTTTAAAAACTAAGGGTGATAATTTTCTCCCATTTAAAAAATTTCATCCAATGAATTTGAACTCGTGATCGAAAACTTGGGGTTTGATTCTCAAAATGCATGTATTTAAATCCCACATCATAAAAGGGATCAATAATACTTCTACTTGAAAAGGGAGAAATTAAAGTACGAAGGTCACATGGGATAACACATTATATGTTTTCTTGTAGTAAAACATGTAACAGGAAGATAAATTTAAAAAAACATGGACTGGTAGATTTTGATATAGAACAAAGTAATGAGAAAGTTGACTATTGTTAGTCTATGATAGGTAAAAAAGAAATTTATTTCTATGTAAAAAAGTAAATGATTAATTTTTTTTCAAAAATATTTTTTCCAAGGATTAAGAAAAATTTTATTACCTAGACAAAGAAAATAATTAAATATAATTAATTAAAAATTATAATATATTCCTCATATTTTCTCTAAATGATGAGTATTCAAGATCAATATTTCATACCAGAAGCATCAGAATCAACTTCAACAGATCAAAAAATACAAATAAGTATAACTATATATTCCGCTTTTATTTAGTATTTTACCAAAACCAAAATGTTTAGTACAATATTTTGTCATTATCCATAAATAATAAATCATTATATGATGAAAAACTAAATTAATCTCTAAAATTCAGTAGTAATACCCAATATTCAACATATATTATTCAACAAATAACTACACATAAAATTCCTCAAAATATTATGCACTAAAATTGAATCACAAAAATAAGAAGGATTTGATCACATAAAATTCGAATATAAATATAATATTTATTTTTAAATAATATCATTTACTCATAAAGTATCATTGCAAAATTTAAATTCCATAATCACACAATCATCAAGATATACTAATCATTTCCATAAATAAATTAAATCACCATAAATCATATATGTTTCTAATATATAATTAATAATTTATTCCAAAAACAAAATCCCATGGTATTCTATTTAGGTGATGCACCCTTATCACCCATCGATTGTGGGTTCGATCCCTAGAACATTACTGGTCATGACGAGTTTTCAAACAGTTTTATAGAATTCCTTTTCTAAAATTATATTAATAAAAACTTATAAAAGTATTATATTTGTTATAAACATCCTAAAAAATTATCTTAATATATTTAACCTTAAATTTTATCTTATACCTTTCATTTTTCATCCCAAAAATGTATGTACCAATAATTACCTCAAATTTAGAGATCATATTAACCAAAAATATATCCGATGCGTTTAAACATATGTCCATAAAAACCTAAGGAATTGTTCCTCTGATAAAATTTTTTATATCATAAAATTAAGGGTCTCATGTACCTTAAACATTATCACCATTCACCACTTTTCAAAGGTATCGACTCCATATAACATTTGTTTCCAGATTTATGAATACATAACCTACTATATTAAAACAATACATAGGCATTCCATGATTACATTAATATTTATAAAATAATAATATATTATAAATTTGGAAACACAATTCAAAAAAACATCTTTCATTCAACTTCATTCTGAAACCATTATCCATTATTTGTTTTTAAATAACTTAATACTTTATTCCAGTAATCTAATATGTGAATTATATCCATACGATTTCTAAATATCAACCCAAAAATATTAATAATTTGAAAATATAAAAATGATACATACCTTAAATCCAAACATAAGGATTTTTCTGATATCCCATTTATCTTCAAACATGATACCCAACATTTTAAATGTAAAAGGTCATGTCCTTTATTGAATTTACTTTTTTAAGAATTAGTAAAGTTGGTATTTTGTAACAAAATTAAAAAGATACCATATAATTTTTAAATAAAATAAAAGGTGTTCGATAATTCAAATATTTTCTAACAAGAGGTATAAATAATCAAAAGATATATCAAAATAACTTGAACAATATTTTTCAGTAATATTTATTATCAATTAATTTAGAAGGGATGTGATGGTTTTAAAAAATCACTTTCCTACCATCTTGATAAACGACCCTCAATCTATAAAAAAGTATATCATTAAAACATGAAGTGAATTATTATATTTTAAAATGGAAATTCACATTTTAAAGATAATACCCTTAGAAACTCTATAATAATATAACCCTCAAATCATTTATACCTAAATATATTATCATTCAAAATCCAATATCCAAAAATATCAATAATGTCCTTGAAATCCATTACTTTATAAAATAAAAGGGATGTATAATACATTGAACTAATAATAATATTTAAACATGTAAACCCTATTATGGTATCCATATCTCTTAATAAATAATCATAATATTTAAATTTCTCTAAACCCTTCTCTGATGCCAACTATAAGGACCCTACTTTAAGCATTACATATTCTAGTAATTTTAAAATAGATTTAACATTATTATAATCCTAAGTATATTTTTTGTTTAGAGTTTTAGTGAACTAGGAATAACTCTTAAATAGTAAACCCATACATTAAATGTGTATTCATATATGTAGTATCCATTTCTTCCACCAAACAAAAGTCTTTATAAATAAAACATGGTTTCTCCTTAGAAACATCTTCATAATTTCTTGTGATCTCGTCATTTTACTTACTCTTCCTTATCCATAGGAAAAATATATTAATATTTTGAATGAGTAAGAAAATCTCAGTAAATGAAATAAATAAAGGAAACCATTTATCTAGTGAAAACCCATAAAAAATTTCATAAATACATACATTATCACCTTGAAAAGTGAATCATCTTTTCAAAAGGATCATTGTATTGCCTTTAGAAAATGAATTTATTTCCATGAAAAATAATTAGAAAGAATATAAATTATAAGTATATAACTTTTGATATCATTTTCCATATCACTCTTACAAATGGAGTAACCAATATTACCAACCTCCTACTCCAGAGTACCCAATGCATTATAGGTTATAACGTTACCACCCATTCTTAGTATATCACAGAGCCACCCATCATTGGTTAATAACATAACCACACATCTTAATTTTATCACAAAAACAACCATAATTGGTTTATAATGGAACCAAAAATCATCATAATAAATTACCAATAACTATAACATAAATATAAATCATGAAACTTTTCATCATAAAATAATCTATAAAGAAAATAAACATTCCACTTTGGAATCACTAATTTAAAAAACTATGTGAGTACATTGGAAAACATTTTCATTGAATGTAATAATATAAAATTGTAAAGTATGAATTATAATATGAAAGAGAAATTAATTTTAAAAATTTCATTCATTCCATGTATGTAAAAAATCGCTTTGAATTTTGTAAAAATAGAAATTAAATGAATTTTTTTCAAGGAAATTCCCCTACAAATAACATATCATTGAATTGAGATTTAATAAAATGAATTGATTATGTGTTTCTTCTATAAATCCACATAAAACTAGTGAAAATATAATATAGTAAAAATTAATTTCACTAATAATATTATCATGACATAATCAATGAACTAGAAGTTTAACTTAATGAATGGAAATTGAGTTAAGAATTTTCTTACAAAATTGTAATTAGTCGAATCATATATCTCATGAATGAATGAAATTTTAAAAGACTAAAATTATCTTGAGAATAAATATTTTAATGACATAACATATGAAAGGGTTGTTATATACACCTCAGATAATATTATATGGGCATAACATCAAAATTTTAGTCAACAATAGAAAATTGAGTCGAAGTCCCTTTCTACATTTCAGAAAAAAATAGAAATACTTAAATATTCATAAAAAGGTTTAATGATATATAAATGTTTCAATAATAATTTTAGAATCAAGATTATAGTATCAAGGACATATAAAATACTATTCCATCATTATGAATTATAAATAAATTGTGTTAAACAATGAAGGAACTTGAATTTAAAAGAAGAGAGAGGTGCCCACTTTCCAGTGTTAAAATACATTCTGCACTTAATCTTAATGTCTTGTATAATCAGATTAGATTCAATAATTCCAATTTTAAGAATCTATTTCACATATATTTTATTTATTATAGTTTTATTACATTTATTTATATCTATTTTAGTGAGTAATAATGTTCAATTTCGTTTTTCTGGGAGCATTCTAATCACAGTTTCATGGTTAGGGAACTTTTGTATAATTATTGATATTTATTTTAAAATGGTAATATTACTATATAACTTAAATTAAATGGTATTAATGAACATATAGAAGTTTATATGGTCATATATATCAGTTTTTATAACATGAGGATGATTCATTTGATAAAACATTAATGATAAATGTTTATTTTATTTTGTGTGGTTTCTCCAACCATCTAAAACTAATTTCATTTTATTTAATATTGTATTTATATTTTAGTTCCAAAACATGAAATAAGTTATAATATACTTATTAAAGACTAATTTAGCTATAATAATAGGTTTATGACTTGTATTAAAGTCCATAATGGAAAATGAAAACTCATTATCCACGAAGATGGTAGAACTCCATAATTTGGATAATGGTTTTGTTTCTTATAATAATAGGGGATAAGAAATGGGATGAATTTACGATATTAAATTTTAAATATACGAATTTATATATAATCATGATTCTCAAGTTATTATCCCATTATGGGTGAATTTGGTGGGTAGAAGGTGTAAAAGGAAAGAAATTAAGAAAGGTGGTTTGATAAAGTTACCTCTTGAATAACACATCTTTGAAGGATCCATTAAAAAACATAGAGTTGGTATTTGGGTGAGACCAGAAGCACTTTTAAATGGGTACAGTGGGGATTAAATTTATTTCTAGATATTTTAGGAGATTAAAGGGTGGTGATAACAAATGGTTGTTGAGGAGTGGTATTTATACTTGAGGAGTGGTGGTTTTATATGATTAAATCATGATTGTTTTACATTTAAATCCAACCACATTTGGGTGAACTTAATTCCAATGAATTGCATTGATAATTCATGTTTTAAGGTTTTTTTGGTATATAACACATAAAACACCCATTTAAAATTGTAATTTTTTTCATTCTAATCTTTTATTTTTTATCTATAATGTGTTTCATTACTTTACCTATAATGCGATAATCCCTTTTTTACCACGGTAACCTTTTTTATGCATAAAAATTAAAATTACCTTACAAAATAATTTAGAAATTATAATTCCAAATATTTAATTCATTTTAAGAAATTTAATATATAGAATATGAACATTTTAATTTTAAATAAAACCCACAAACACAATGAAAAGGGGGATTTTTAACAAGTTCATTTTTCAAGAAAAAGATGATTTTATATTAAATATATGACTAATAAAAATCATTTTATGAAAATAAATTAATATTTAATGATATATAATCTATAAATGTATTTTTAAATATTATAAATTTTATTTTATTAAAATTAATTTTAAAGGAGAAACATTATGTACTTAAAAAAGATTTAATAAAAATCGTGTTTTTAAACCCAAAAATAAAATTATTCTAAAATAAAATATAAATTTGATTCAAAATAATTTTAGAGGATTAAATATAAATAATTATAATTATGTTTCTTGAAATAAAATGAAAAATATAGTGGGACTTTTTAATAGTTTAATTTATTGAAAATAAATTCTATTTTTTTAAATCGATATTTTCACTATTCACTACAAAGCCAATATTTTCCAAAATATCCAAAAATTTCACCCAATGTAAAATATTTTATTTTTATTTCAAAAATTATTTTTTTGAAATTAATTTTAAAAAATTTCCAAAAATGAATTATAATATTTACATATAAAATTCAATAAAACCCATTTTTTGAAATATATATATTTTTTAAAAACAAGTCACATTACTAAAAATTTGGGTGGGTGTTTAAAAAGAAATAATTAATAAATTATAATTGATTATGAGAATTATATATTTAATATTTTCATTAATATTATTCCTTATCCCCAATTTGATGGATAGGTTATAACAGTAACATTTAAATAATATGATTTTTTAGTTTGTTTAATCTCAGAGTTTCCTATCTTGTTTGTTATGAAACATATTATTTTATTTTAAAAATCCTATAATGTAATATTATAAAAAAATTACTCAATTAATTAAGTCCACTTAAGAAATTTTGATGATATTCGATTCATAAGTACAAAATGACTTTGGTAAGTTGACTACGATCAAAGAGGTCATTCTTCCATCATCTAAAGAATATTAATCATGGAATAATTATAATTTTTATACATAAATTAACATTTAAATCCAACCATTAAATATGATTGTGAGAAATGAACTATTTTATAATCATGGAGATGTTAGGTCATACGTATGCTTGATTAACATTTCCATTTTTAGGGATCATTATAGAAAGAAGGTAAGTTTTATTTTATCATTATTTAATTATGATGATATCATAAATATAATATTAATTATTTAAATATACTAATATAAATAATCGATGTGATATGGTGATGAAAAATGAATCACATCTCTTCTTTTAGGTGGTAGTACACACGTACGTATAAACAATGCTATCATTTTCTAATGTATGGAAATGTGAAAAAATATTTATTCTTTTATATTTTTAAAATTATTAATTTTATGAAAATATCATATATATATATATTCAATACATAATTATAACTATTATTGAGAGATGATGATGGAAAATTAATCATATCACTTTGTAAGGTGGTGGTCCTCCGTACACATGAATGATGAATTCCCCTCCCATATGATGGATTTTAGAGGTGGATATATGTTTTTACATTAAAATAATAACATTTTAGTATATTTAGGTTACTTTTTCAAAATTTTAGTGTTTTGAATATGATTTTATGGAGTTTTTAGAAGGAAAAAACTAAAATATGCACATGAAAACTATACATCTTTTTGGGAAACCCATTTTTCTTAACACCTATCACCTCTAATAATATTATTATGCATAAAATTAGGACCTTGTAATTAGTTTAGGGATTCTTGGAATTGAGTTTGGTTGTTATTGACCGAAAAAATGGTTCTGTAGGTGTTTAGTAAATAAAAGAAGATATTCAAATTTATAAGAGAGGGTAGGAGTGTTGTTGGAAGTTCTCAAAATATTATATTAAAATAAACTAAATTGAATTAAAAAATATTCTGAAATTATTTACTTATAATATAAAATGATTATGGGGAGAAATAGTATCAAAAAATAAAATGTATGTAGGATTTTTTATTTTTTTTATCCATTCGTTTTGGTTTTATCCCTTCTTTGACACTTCTTAAACATACCATGACAACAAGGTTGTATTCTATTTGAAGGATAATATAACTATTATAAATGAAAAGTGGTCCACAAATGGATGATAGTTGATATTATAAGACATATACTAACAATTTTTTTGAATATAATATTTCAAGGAATTTTTATATCATTTAAAAAAATATTATTTATTATAATATATCATTAGTGTCAATTTTTTGAACTATTCATTACATTGATTTATATAACATCAAGATACATTTCAAATTAAAACCAAAATAAATTAATATGTAATTTTCAACTACAAATTCATGGATAACATTACTTGTCTAAAATTATATTTTATTTAAAAATTTTAAAATCATTTTTTTTTCATTAACTGAATAATTACTACATCAACGTTGTGTAGGAATTAAAGGTAATTATTTACCCACTAAAAATTTAAAAAATATAACCTGTTAAATAAAATTATTTCATATGTAAAAATATTATTTTAATAAAACATATCAATTAGTATTATATATGTTAAAAATATCATAGTTATTAAAACAGAAGTGTGACATTTTTTACTATTCTCCAAATAAAATATTATAAAGGTTACAGTCTCATCAAAATGGAAAAAAGTTCATATAACTGAATATTAGATAATTAATTAATAAATTTACACAAAACAAATATTTATGTCAACTGTTATTGTCATTTCGTAGTCTTTATCATTTTATTTTTAACTTTAATTACCTAATTTACCCTTTATCATGGAAACAAAAAATACTAAGGTTAATATTCATATCGATCAAAAAAATAAACAAATTTAAAAAATTTAGACCTCATGATTCAAAATATAGAATATAATTTTTAGAATTCAGAACACATAAGTTGAATAATTTAAGTTAAAATTAAACAAACAAAATTCAAAGAAACCCAGTTTTTCCGAAAAATTCCATTTTAGATATAAAATATTATAATACTAAATTAAAGTATAAAATTCATTTAGAACCATAATTGGACAATTTAAAACAAAAAACTAAAAAATTACCTTATTAAAATAATCTAAAATAGAAGTTTTATTCATAAATTATTTATAAAAAAAATACAATTTTCAACTAAATTTTTTTATTTTAACTATTCATTAAAAATCCATTTTTTGAAGATTATCAAGAAAACAACCAATGATAACTATGAAAAACTGAAAAAAATGAATTTCATTATTTCCAAAACACTTTCTAAAATTTTCAAAAATTAATTATAACAGTCACTCATAAAAATAATGAAAACTCATTTATGAAGAAAATGTAATATTGAAGAATAATTAAACGTTACTAGAAAATGATTTATTATTTATAAGGAATTAATCATTACACTAGAAATAAAAATTACCGTTATATATTCCACATTTTTTATACTATTCATTACCTCCAAATTAATAGCTTGGTGATAACGATCACATTAAAATTATAATAATTCGATATTCATTTAATCTTGATATTTTGTATCTTGTATTATATCGAAAATAGAATTTCCTTGTAAAATATCAGGATATTACATGAAAAATACCTTGATAATTTAATTAAACATAAATTTCTAACATTCGCTTAAAAAATTATATCTTATCATATTCACTTTTATACATATATAACATATATATTCCTTGAGAATTAAATTCATTCATTTTTATTCTAAACAAGAATGCTATAAATGAATTACTTTTACTTGTCATTTTCCACACTCATACATTCCCAATAGGAACATAATTTTTTTCTAGAAACATCAAGTTGTATAATAGTGATCATATTTTACATTTATAATTTTTTATTTGATTTTTGATCAATATGCACAGTCATTGTTTAATTTTCCATATCATTTTATTCGTTCTATAATGAAATTTGAATTAAATTGTTTTCATCATTTTAATTTCTTCATTCAAGTTTCATTATTTCTTAATTTCAAGAATATATGAAGAATGATTGGAGAAACCATCCAGATGTATTAAGGAATCTATCCAGATAGCATGGGATTAACTATCTTATAATGGGGGCACATGTTGTGTACTCAATTACACTACACCTAAATGTGTCATGGGATACATGAATCGCTGATTATTAATTATATGTGGTTAATTTATTGAACAATGCATGTAGATCGATCAAACCTCACACATGTTGTGTTGGATTACATGGTCTATATTTGATGTACATCTTATGTAGTCTACATGGGTTAGAAAAAAATTCACAATATGTTCAGTCATTATACATAGTCAAACTACATGAGATTGATAGACTGGAGCATTAATGATATACACGACATGTATTTTTTTAAAGAGCATGCAGTTTATCATTTCCCATATCCAAAATACACACAGTGCTATGCGATGAGTTATAAAAATACATGGAATGAGTGATATAAGGCGTGTATCAGGTTTGTACATGTCATGTAGTTATGACAGAAGATGATGATGAGTTCTTTAGCAGGTTGAGAGTACAGAAAGAAAGAGTTATACTTTTAGAAAGAGTGATACACACATTGTAGTTGTCTTGTACATACAGTGTAGACTATCTTAGGTACAGGATTGAATCCCCGTGTATGTAACCCAGGTACACAGTAACTGAGGTACACGACATGTAGCTCATAAGTACATGCCATGTAGTCTCCCAACAAATAATAAAATTAAATTATAGTAAATTGAAAAGTGGACCATTAAAACATTATTTTATTTATTGCAATACCAATTGTTCTTGAAAATTTAATTATGTCCTTAAAGAATCATTAAATTCTAAATAAATTTATTTTAATAATATGTCATTATTGGTTGTGCCATTTATTATTCATGAATTCTTTCAATGATGGGTATCTCCAAATGAATTCATATGGTAATTATAATAAAATAAAATAAATTAATTAAATAGTAAATACACATTTTTTATATTATTAATAAATAATGATTAAGAAATTAATATCATGTCTTTATTATTTTGTATATTTTTTCATGTGTATGTCTTACCATGAGCTTGAACAAGACCATTGTACGAGTTGAATTTATTGAATTTAATTTATTTTATGTGTTTACAATTATTTATTATTAAATAAAATGTAAGCTATTATTTTATCACTCTCTCCATTATTTTGTAAGACTCATGTGTCCAAGGTTATTTATGTTATTCCCCTTAACTGATTCATTAGTTCCCCCCACCTATGTGTGAGTGATAAATACATGTAATTAATGGAGTATCTCAAGGAACATATTGGTGGTTCAAGATGGAACCATAATGATTCTAACCCAAGTGAAACAAATGTTGAATGTTGTAACTCATTCCACGACTAACATAATTAATTTTACCCAATGTAAAATATTGATTTTTTATACTTAATAAATAAACTATTATATGAGCTCATGATTGGGTCATTAATT
Organism: Viscum album; assembly: GCA_963277665.1. Classification (NCBI taxonomy): domain Eukaryota; kingdom Viridiplantae; phylum Streptophyta; class Magnoliopsida; order Santalales; family Viscaceae; genus Viscum; species Viscum album. Next base: position 932,682,370 of record OY728125.1, read on the forward strand.
AATTATTCATTTTTTTATTATGAATTATTTATTTAATGGATGTAATACCTATATCATATAAATTAATGAATTGATATGAAAATATGGTATTTAAAAAATGGGTTATGTGTAAATGTTTTATCCATCATAGTTAATTAATTATGTAAAGTTCACTTAATATTAAAAAAATGTAAAGGATAAAAAAAGTAAAAAATCATAATAAATTAAAATTCATCAAATTAATATCATGTTATACTAATCATTTCATTAAATTATTAGTAATGAAACCATATAATTTTGTGTTTACATGGATAATTTTTTCAAAAACGACTTTTATTAGGGAGTTCCCATGAAAGTTTTGGGTTAGCTTAACTGAACTTGTTTTGAATTTGACAGAAAAATTATATTCAATATAAACTTGGAGGAAAGTGTTGAGGAAATCAATGTTAGCCTTTCAAGATTAGGGATTCCACTCAACTGATCAAGGAGTTGTAAGCCCACGGTTAAAAATATCACCTACCCATGTACCTTCTTCTAATTAATATGAAAAAATTCTTGATTATAAATAAGGGAAATATAGATTATTTTTACTATAATGTGAGAGAAAATATGCATTCCAAGTAAAATGGTGAGGGATATTGATACTTGGTAAAATAGTAGGATAATTAATAAAATTATCTTCTCCTGTATAATATTTAATCTAGTGATGTACTAACAATATTTTCTAATTATTATAGAAAATGGAATGAACAACACAAAAAGTAGTGTGATAAGTCCTTAACTTATATTATTACATTATATATTCAATTTTATAGACAACATGAAATTATTTAAGAGATGCACTAATATCTAAAAAATTGGAATACCTTATTCCTATTCTTCCACCCCAATAGGTCATTGAAGGGGGGAAAGATTCTTACAAGATATATTTTGGGGATTATTCTTATGTCTATTATATTATATTATCAAATATTCCCATATATTTAATGATAAAACAAAATTACATCAATAATTACAAGATAAGATACTGTATTCTTTATCTTAATAAAGATATGTAAAGGCTTGAAATAAATATGATTGTAAATATACTATATTAGTGTAAACTGGAAGAATGTAATATAGCTACTGATCATGCTTTTAAAGTAATATGGTAAATTTATCAATTAGAGAAATTGGGATTCCACTAGGTTAAGGAATTACCTATTAATATTATCTTATTATCCTTACTATCAATGTAATCCATATTTTTATCGTCCTGAGAAAAAATCTATAAATCACTCAAGATTATTTTGTTCAGAATTTATCGAGAGGATAATAATTGGATGAAACCTATTCCTCCAACCATTATGGTGAAAATTTTGAAAGATGGGGTGAAAGATCCCATGGATAACCTAAATCCAAATATTCCTTTACCGAATTTTCCAAACAAACAAAATATTCTAAGAAAACATAATGAATTGAAGGTTATTTGATTCTTATGTGGAATGAATGGACACTGGAAAAAAAATTGTAATGAATTGAAGAGGAAAGAGATTCATCCACTTCAGATATATTCAATAGTTTTTTGTTCACCAATAATGGTTTAAAATTAGAATATTCTTACAACATACATTTATTTAAATATATGAAATGAGAATGAATAGAATGATTGTAAGGTGAGCTAAAAAGGATTTAACAAAGATTGATTCCTATTACAGTTAATGGGAGATCGTTATTTGTCATTTCCATGTTATATTGATTCATGTTTTTAATATGTCTGACCAGAAATATTTATCTCATGTCCATTATGGTGCAATGAGATATTATTTCATTTTTAGGGAAAACATTCTGAAACATAATTTCTAAACTGAGGTTTCTGTTACTCGTGGATTACAAATATTCATTAAAAATAATTATTATTATAAAATTTAATCATCTTACTTAATTTTGTAAAGATAATTATTTTTCAAACAAAATTAATTTACCTACTTATACCCATAAAAGTGTTTTAGTCTCAATTGAGCTAAGAAACGGTACATACAAACAAACCCCTTATCATGTTTTAGATAAAGAATCATTAGAAAATAACTGTATGCCATGATGATTTTGAATATGGTTCGACATTTCTATATGAGAAATTATATTGTTAAATGTAAATTTATATACATAATGAGATAATATTAAGAAATTATAGAAATGATTAGTGAAGTAAATGAGTGAACCTGGTAAATATTAAGGAACATCTAAGTTGTCTTGTCATATATTATCATATCCAATTATTCATTTATCATATATATTGAGTAAAGGTCATAAAATAAATCACATTTACTTATACAATTCTATGTCATGATGGTCGTAAAAGGAAGATAAAATATTGTTCTAATATATATATATATATATATTATGATTAATTATTCTATTCAATGCATATTTTGAAAATAGAAGTAAAGAATCTAAAAATATACCAAAAATATTTTCTAATAGATATCATATCAATTATGATATGATAAGAATATATTAAGATCTAGTCAGGACTGATTATATTTAAAAAATAGAAGCATGTCTGTTTAAATATAATGGGAGAAATTTTATTGTTTATGAGTTAAAGCTCTATATTTCCAAGGTTTTTCATAAGAATATTAGACACCAATAATATAATTGGTGGGAGTAGTTTTAGAGACATATAATACTTAGGAATTTATAACCAAATACACAATTTATGTTCAACATGGTTGGTGATACATATATAATTATTTCAGAATAAATATTCCTACAATGTAGCTATAATTGGTAATATTATAATGTTTAAAACTATGTATATAATAAAGTAATAGACTCCATGTAAAAAGATTTAAGGATTCCATATTTTTAATGTTTCTAATACATTATAATACTGGTGAGAATTGAAGAAAAACTAGACATTAATGGTATACAAAATTACTAAGGGAGCACTATTTATTTTTTAATGGTCTTTTATATGAAAAAAATATCCACCAGTCATCATGAATAAAATCATTCACAGAATCTCTTTTTTAAAGAATATTTCATTATTCATCATATTGGGAAATTTTTCATCAAGGAAACCTCACTAAGTAGAACTATTTTGGTAGATTTCTACATTATGCGATCAAAAGGAGACCATATGGAAACTTTATACTAGGAATAACATAAAAGGGTCAGTGAATCAATAAATTCTAATAACATATCCATATTATATAAATTCATTTATGAATAAATCATCCCTAGTGATCATACAATATTCTTTCTGAAATAATTGAGTGACACCTATCTATATCTGGTTAGTGGGATCACTATATGCTCTCAAGATTGATGTGTTGATAACATATAGAAATAAAATGGTGTGTCTTAGAAATTTTTTAAGAAAAAGGAATGAAATTTCTCCAAGTATGATGTGTAGAAAAACCTTATTTTAGGGTCTATGATTTAAGAGATAGATCCATGTTTTCATTAAATTTATTCATAGTGCATATATTAATTAATTATTAAAAGATAATAGTTGTAATAAATCTAGACCAAATTGTTTTTTGTATATAATCCTTCCAGAAGAACATGAATTTTCATAGGAATATATTATTGATATTAATATAATTTTACAAGATTATGTTCAAAGGATTTATCTCATGTTCTATGAAATACTGATATTTTATATAACTAACTCATGATTCATAGTATGTGAATATTAAATATATCTAACATAACTGCATTAACATAAAGTTAGAACAATTAAAAATATACCTTAAAAAGTATAAATAGATGAGATCTTGGTGTTTGGAGAAGTGGGAATACTATTCATCATATGATTTGAATAGTTTTCTTTATTTAGTTCAATTTGACCTAATATCCTGTATGTGGAAAAGGTAACATTAAAGAAAAAATGTAGTACATATACCATTTTCCATATATAAAATATCTGAGTATGTTTTGGTTTCTGATGCATCCTAAGAAGTGTTTTAGAAATGTACTATTCCAATTCAGGTTTATTAAAAATGATATATATTAATAATTTTAGGATAATATTTTTCAATGGATTCAGTTAGGACATCAAGATAATGACATGGGAATAAGTGGTAGATAATATTCACTAGAGGTATTTTCATACGATAGTAATGTTTTATTAAATAGATTAACAAAAAAACATGTGGTTTTTTCAACCCTATAAATAACATGAATTTCCAATAATATTTTTCCATACTCAAAAATTAATGTATTTACAAGTGATAACTAACTATTCATTAGTATTTTTTTATATTTCAAGTGGTATATCGATGGATTTTGTCCCCTCGAACTAACTAATTTTTTATTTTTATTATGTGAATATTCAATGAATAAAATATTAATATAAATATCTAATAATATGTTGAATTTTATTATACATAAAATTCATGTGATAATTCTCTAAAGTATCCTTCACATTGATATGGTAATATCATTCCCCCTCTATGATGAGAACCATTAGATGCTATGATTATATGTCTTATAAATAGTTTTATAGTAATAAAAAATATGTTCATAGGGAACAAAAAATACATAATCTCTTGTGCGATTAATCATATGAAAATGATGCTTCTTCTCATGAAGTACTCACTTGGTAATCTCCAAGATGGGAGATTATGAGGCCACACCAACAAGTAGGAATTCCACAAGCTTTTGTGTCGTTGGATATTCATATCTACGAATGTGTGAATTAGTCCATTGACTTTAATATTATTGTTAATATATATTATGATCCTTAGACTTACATGTATATCATAAACCATGACGATAAAATTTCAGGGTTTAGTTGGATACAAGGTGTGTCATGATAGAAATGTTCATGATTTGTTAGTTTTATAAAGTCAATGAAAGACCTATCAAGCATATAGATTGATGATACTGATGTGAAAACTTCTTGATTAGATATTGAGAACAATTTATCATATTACACAATGAGTGACATATGTGGATTCTGAAATTGTGACATAAAGTTATTTCTCTTGGGTGATATCACCTATTTCCATATATTAATCATGGACTTTAGATGTAACTTTTTAATACCAATGAGAAAAAAAATCATATCGGGTCACACACTAACTATTTTTAATGATATTAATCAAATTATATTTGAATTTCATCAATGGAATACATATTATTCTCAAAACTGAGTAATAATTTTATCCAGGTTTTAAGGAATACATAAATTAAATAAATATTTATTCAATTGATTTTGAATAAAATATATTTATTAATTTTATTGAATATTTAATAAATATTTATTAATTATTTTTTGGATATAATATTTATTTAAGTGAATAAAATTTTTATTCAAGTATTTCACAACTACTAATGATTTTGAACAAACCAAGACCACTTCAAGTGATACATCTTAATTTACAAGTTGGAAAAAATAATATTAGTTATTGTGTAATTTATAATGCACCATGAAATAATAATAATAATAATTTTTATTATTATTATTATTATATGGAATAGGGTTTAATGGTAATTATAACATTATTTAAGTGTCATTGAACAACTAAATTAAATTCTAACCTAAATAATATCTATATAAATAAATGGTTATATATATTGTGTATGGTTTATCAAAAATTCGAAATAGGAAATCATTATGAACTACACATTTCTCTCTCTCTTTATTATTCCTCTTATCTACCTCTCATGAATGAGAAGAACTCCTTTAATCTTAGAGTATCCTTGAGCGATCAAGAAAAATAACACAAGATAGCTAATTCACTATGATATCACTCAAAAATAAATTGGCATTTCTAAAATATTAAATGAGTATATGTGGATCAATATTAGGGGGATTTAATACATGAATTATTATATTGTAACAAAGATAATTTTAATTGATATTCATAATATCAACAATTCCATCAATAAAATGATCCTAATAAATGTAAATTATTTCTTCCAATGATAAATAAATTAATTAAAAAATAACATGATACATACTCTCTCCGGGGTTTGGGAAACTCTAAATAAGAATAAATATTAATTTAATGCCAACAACGAGTACTTCTATTATTCTAAAAAACTTTTTCCACAACAAAAACACGAGACAATCATTTTAATTTTTCAAATACCCACAAATAATGTGTAATAAAATAATATTAAAAAATTTATTCACCAAAGCATTATAAAACATTACCAATGCATGCTGCCAAGTTAACATGAGCTGATTGTAACTATAGAATAATTATTTACCTAAATCATCATTCTACTATCTAGTTGAATGCTTAATATGTCCAAATTTATGTGGTTTTTAAGTAAATCATATATAATTATATCAATGAAAAATTAAACCAAGAGATAAATTGGTTACATGATAGAGAATAATTATAATCCATATAGAGAAAGAAGTTGTATGGTGTCATAATTTAATAAAAAAGTTATAAATATGGGTGCTTATATAGTTATAAAATCCCTTTTAGGTGCATCATGAAAATTTATTTTGAAATAAAAAATATCCTTTCAATTTGAAAACATTTATCTATTATAAATTAGAGAGTAATAATTTCATTAACAAACAATGAAGGCACAAATGGAATTATTTAAAGAAAAATTAAAATATTATAGAATGATGAGTTCCCATGTTAGAGAAACATAAAAATATTATTTAGAAAAAAACTAACACTATTGTAATAAGATGAAGTTATAGGTCACTTTAAAATTTTATATTAAGAAATGTGAAATGAAAATTTATGAAAACACTGAATATTGATTAATAAATTTGAATAATAGATCCCTATAAAAGTAAAATGATCATGAATAGAATTATGAGATGCAAGATAAAACATTAGATTTTCGAAAGGTGTAAAACCTTTTGAGTAATTTAAAATATATTTATAAAAAACCAATATAAAAAAATCATAACTGAATATCATTTTTTAAAGGGGATATGGATAATAGGGATTTAAAATGATATAAAATGAAATTTAGTTTCCAATAACAAAGGAAAATATTATCCGGTAAGTAAAATATAGAGGAGAAAGAGAAATCATCATAAAAGATGATAAGAATTATTCTTAACAATGATATATGTTTTGGGGATGAAATTAATCCAATTGAGGTATTTGGATTAAAACTTTATTCTCCAAAATAAGAAGATAATATAACATGAAATAAAATATTATGGGGGTTCCAACCAATCTTGGAGGAATGATGTTCAAGAAGAATAATTATATCTCAACTAAAGGAGTAGAGTTAAGAAAAAACCTTCAAACATTAGTATTTTTTTGAAAACAATTTCATGTAAAGAGTGATCATAATATATATATATTAGATCCATATTGATTTAATGAATATGTTATAAGAAATTAATTAATTACTAATCACACCATAGAAATGATTCCATGGTTCACAATAAAAAAATGTCTCAAGAAATTAATTTTGAGACGCAGAACCCCTTACGTTAATTTTGTACTACCTCCAAAATGGTTGAATCTCCTTTATAAAAAAAATCATAATCGCTTTTTTACCATTTTTTATATATATAAGCTTTTATAAACATTATTTCTAATTATTCTCTACTTATATATTTGTCAGTTAATTTCAATTTCCAATGCTTGGTGCGATCCATCCTTATCATTTTGAATTATTTTTGTAGTAGTAATGTTTTTCTTAATTATTCTTCCGAATTTCAGCCTTATCATATCATAACATGAACTAGAAATCATTTTTTTAATTATTTATAATTTCATAATTTTATTTCACTACTATTTTATTATGTCTTCATGATAACAAATATAGTGACAATCTTTTTTTTTGGTAATTTATGCTGAATAAATGGTGATATATTAATTATCTAGTGAAATTTTTATATTACAATTACAAAACCAAAAAAAAAATATTTAATTATTAATATCCAATATTATGTTTTCATGTTCATTATTTATATAAATTTATAGAATTGTTCATATAGTTGGTTAATCAAACCGATAAGAACATACAAAAATATATATATGAGTTTAGCTGGGGAATAGATTATTTTATTATAATATCTTTATCAAAAAAGTATAATAAAATAATTTTTATTTTATTAAGGATATTAATAATAATTGGTATTATTTTGAAAAAGACGTTAAAATAATTTATCTCTTAAAAATAAATTTTTTTCCTCTTGATATATTTATTTTATACGGATGGTTTTATAGTGATCTATTATTTGGAATATTACATAAAAATGAATAATTTTAATTTAAAGAATATAAATTATGAAATAAAAAAATAACAATATATTAAACACAATTCAATAACCATCCATTAAATTTGGTATTGATAAATGAGATGTGTTATTCTTGGAGGTTGTATTCCACACACAAACACATGGACAATGTTTATATTTTTTTTGATTAAATAAAAATTAAATATATAATATTTATATGATCACTGTAATAAAAAAGTAATTATATTATTTATACTAATTTAATTATATACCAATTGTTAGAATGGATATGTAGGAGGGTCTATAATAAGGACAAAAAATGGTTGTTAAAGGGTGGGTAATAATTATGTTGAGATTTTTGATGTTACCTTGATGCATCCTTCATAAAATAAGAACATGAGTAACTTTTTTGGGGTAGAGGCTACTAAATGTGTATAGGTTATCTATAAGAAGTAAATTTCATTGTTTATCTGAGGACATTTAAACTATTGGTGTTTCTCGAAATGGGTGGATGCGACCTCATTTTAAAGTCCATGAATAGGGATAAATCTTTCAAAAAGAATATTAGGTAAGGGGTAAGAATGAAATTACATGAGAATTGGGAGAGTTCGGTGGGTAAAGGTTATTAATAAAGAAAGGTATATATTTCAAATATAATTTTGTTATTAAAAAATATATAATAGAAAAATTGAATTATAAAAAAACCATCCAAAATAGTGTACTATTTAAACACCCATTAATAGTGATTAAAACTTACCAATAGTGATTATTTTATTACTAAAAAAATAAGATGGTTCATCATACCAAATTTTGATATGTTAAGTATGAATTTAGCCTCCCTTTAATCTAATTTAATTTATAAAATGATGAAATTAACTTTAAAATCAAGACATAAAGTGTGTTGGAAAATATTTTTTGTAGAAAACTTTTTCTTAATCATTACGTTTTATGAATAATATTTCACATAAATTTCCAATTAAATGAGTTTCTATTTTTTTATTATATTAAACATTAAATTTGATTCGATATTTTAGAATTGATTAATTTTCATTATAAATAAAAAATATTTTAAAAATTATATTTCATTGAAAAATAATTATTTTAAAATAGTAATTAATATTTATATTGGTAATAATGGTTTATGCCTACGAATAAAATTGACCCCATTACATAATTTTGAAATTTTATTTAAAATTATTAAAATAATTTTATATGATTCAATTTCCACTAGTGATAAAATTCAATATTACTATTACATCATATAATGCATAAATACAATTTTAATATGTGTGTATCTTCTAAGCATAAAATAAATTTATTACAAGACTAATAGTTACTCTTGGATGGATGTTAACTTTTTTTATTGAAAATAATATTAATAATTTATTGTTATTCCATTATTTAACTATGATATAATATACTTCATAAGGCATGAAAAGGAAAATTTTAAGAAAATATATTATTAAGAATAAAATAATTTTATTTGTTATATAGTTATTTGAATTTATTTTTCATCAATTTATTAGTATTAATAATGAAATTTACTTTTTATTTTTACATATATTTTATTATTCAATTATCACTACTTTTATATATCGATTCAAAATATAATTTTTAATGGTTATATAATGGTTTTCGTTTTGTTTTGGTTCAATGTTGTCTGTGCAGTAAAATATTGAACCCATTAGATATTTAATTAGAATATATAATTTAAAATTTTGTGGTGTTATATATCTCTCATCATAAATTAATTTTCTCCTCATAATTTTAATTATGACTCACTAAAAAAATTAGTTAAGTATAACACCCTAAGATTTTATGATATATTTCACTTTAAATAAAGTTAATAGCTTACTTTACACACAACACCTGAACCATAAAAAACTACCAATGCACTATTTTATAGAAATTATATTATTTATTGATCATTTAGTTATTATATTAGGTTTAATTTTTAGGATTTTATGAAAAATATTGTTTTTCATTAAATGGTGAAAAATACTGATTTTTGAATCATATTCGTTTCTTTTCATTAAAATCAAGTAATTTACAATTCAAATTATATTTTTAATTATATATTAAAGAGATATAAGATCAATTTTATTTAAAATAATCTAACTAATTCCATTACGATCATAATTTTACATGAAATTTGATATAATTTTTTTAGTCCAAAAAAAACATATAGAAAACAATTTTCATCGCATTTTATAGATTTATTTTTAAATATATTTATTAAAATTATAGGAAATAAATTTTATAAATTTTATTAAATATTTTGAATAATTAAGTTCAAATTTTTTTAATTATTTCCCTTTTATTTTAAGAAATTATTAATAGTAACCCTGGAAAAAGTATTCACCTCACTAAGGGTAAAACATGTAAAATTAGGTTAAATATTTGGGATAAGGCTTCAAAATTTCTCTACAAAATTCTATATAATATTGGATTAGTGGATTTATAAACTTATCATAAAATTATTTAAAATATATCCACTTTGGGTCATTTTTCATTGATATTTACCTTTATATTATTTTAAGATAATAATCAATTAAAAATGTCACATTATTGACTAAATATCTCAAATATTTTTTCAAAAGGATAAAAATTTATTATGTATAGTTTTAAATATTTATATGAAATATCAATGGATTTTTATTATCATTTTAATTTGTTTTTAATTTTTAGTGATTGAATAATTAGCTTAAATTCTTAAGCAACATCGAGAGTGTATTTATTCAATTAATAGAAACATTAAATAAATTATTTAAAAAATAAAAGTTATAAAATTTGAATTCATTATTGGGTATAATTAATTTAAATGATAAATATATCATATTTGGGATGTTTGAAATAAATATTTTTATGTTCCATCACTGTATTGGTATCTATAATGTCAAATTAAATGAATAGTGTCAAAAATAACATAAATGCTATTTTATGAAAATAGTATCTATTAAATTTTTTAAAAATAATTAAACAATTGAAAGAGTTCAATGGGCATAATATATGGACTAAAATTTCATTATATTAAAATTTATGATCTAATTTTTACCTTATATTTAAAATTAAAACCTTTTAATATTAAGAAATTCATTACCATGGTTAAGGTTAAAATTGGTTTTCCAACTGGTTAATGTAAAGAATATGGTATAAAATGATATATAAACTATCCAAATTTGATTTTATAGTTATTATATGACCATATCCTTCTAATAATTGATTCTATTTAATTTCGAAACAATTTTACATGAGTTAGAAACATATTATATTATAATATTTACTAAATTTCCCAAAGTATATCTCACCTCTCTTATAAAAGGGTACCCCTTATATCTTTCCATTACACCGCGTCAAATAACCTAGCATTACGAGACCATATAAAATTATATTCTAGACCTCTACTTTTATTATTTATATTTTAATTTATTCTTAATAGGCTATTTCAATAGTAATTATGTAATGATCTAAAGGAAGTATACTCAAGAAGATGTAATTGTCTTTACTGAATCTTTCAAATTTCATTCATCAAATAATTCCTCTAAATATGTTGTAAAAATACTAAAATAATAACTATTGTATCATCTATATAATGATATGTAATTATTATTATTATAAAAAAAATCCATTTTTTCATCTTATGAATGGTGAAAACATCGCTTGTCTGTGTATATGGCTTACCACCTCCACAAAAAAGAAACATTTGTTTTGCATTAGCAATTTAATTTGATGATTGTAAATAAGGAACTAATTAATATATATGATATTTATAAAATAATTATACTTCTAAAATTATAACATCATATTTTCCATATTACCTTCTGACCTTTTGTAAAATGATAATACAGATTTTTTATACGTGTGGACTACCACCACCACAATGTGATGTGATTCATTTTTTGTTTGATATTTACACGAATGGGAATAAAGACATAATTAATTAATATATATGATATTTATGAAATAATAATTATTCTATAAATGTGAATTATTATTTACCTTTTGTTTTTTCATCTATTGAAAAGTGAAATAAATGTTCTTACGTATGTACAACCTACAATCTCTTTGAACAGTTTAATTCATTTTTCTATCACTAACTTTTCTGGATGAATCTGAAAGTATATATATATATTGAATATATATGATATTTATATTAAGAAATTAATTGTTTAGATTATATGACCTTAATCAATGAAAAATTATTGGAACCAGAGAACCAAAATTCTCTTGAAAAAACAAAAAAGTTAAAACTCGAAAAATGATGATTTTAATAAATAATTATTAATAAATTAGCGTTAAAATGTTATTATTGTATCATATATGATTTTATAATTATGTATATGACTCTATTATTTAAATATAAAAATTTTAAATTTATTATATATAACGTTATATTTCTATTGAAGTAATTCAATCTAGTGGAAAGGTGGTCCCTAATTCAATTTCAATTCATTGGTTAATACTAATACATTATTGAAAATATTATTCAAGTATTATGTGTGTAATTACCTCTAACTATATTACGATTATATTTCCATTTTTATTGAATTTGTTTACCCATAATCACTTCATTTATTAATTCTAACATTAAGGATATAATATTTGTAAGGGATTTCATATCAATTTTTACTCTATTGAGACATTATTGGTATTATTATTCTATTTACTTTTATATGGTGTATATATTTCTCTTTGATATTTTTATCATGAATATCTATTTATTAATGATGAATAAAGTTTTGATTCATTTTATCCTTTTATGGAGTTACACATTACTATATATGAAAGAGGTAATAATTTTTTTATATTCTCATTTTCATTTAGGATTTCATATATTTTAATTGATGGAAAATTCTAATCATTCATTCCAAAAAAATTTATTTTCAATTCCTTTAGATAGTGAAGTTGTATCAATATTTTTTCCCAAATTTTCCACTCTTTTTAGCTTTAATCAAGTAAGTAAATATTTAAAATAATAGTTGATGTTATTTCTATTTCAGATCAGGAATATTTTTCTTCTATGCCTATATTTTTTAAAATTGTTTTTGAACATGTCCTTTTTATTTAAACAAATGATATATATAAAAAATTGTATATTATCCTTAACTTTTTATAGGGTTTGGAATTAATATTTATATTTTTAAAAAGTATTATCTTAAACTTTCCACATGACAAGTAAAAAAGTAACATTTTTATTTAATGTATAAGGCGTTAACGAATTTTCCCACCGTTATAAACATTTTATGCTCTGTAGATTACTCTATAATATTTCAATGGTTTTACAATGTAATATCTCTAACAAAATGTTATTGTAATAATTCACATCCATTTTCATTATCGTATCAAAGAAATGATTTTATTTTAGAACCTATATTTCAGATGAATTGATGGCCATGTTTCCTCTCTAATATTTTTTTGGTCATTGAATTTATATTGAAACAATCACTTTATAATGATCATTGGATGATAAATTTCTATTAAATATCTATATTATTTTTATAATTAATATGATTATTATCAAAACTATATACCAAATCTCTATACAATGTGTTACTTTCAATGATATTTTATTAGCTATCGAAATATTTAGATTTCATTTTCCTAACTAAATACAGATATTTATTGAGAAGGAATATTGTTTTTGTATTAAATTGGTCATTAATTCTATGAATAATGAATTAGAATTATAATTAATTGTGGGGCATGGACTTATTTAGCTCTGTGATTCATCGGCATGTTTCATGGGACAAACCAATTGATGAAAAATATGAAGTGGTTGTTGGTTTATGCATAAATATTGACAAAACTATTTTGGAATTAGGAAATGATAGTAAATATGTCATAATGTTTGGGATCATGAAATAGAACATTAAAAATTTCCCACGGTTTTAATTCAGTTATTATTATCCATGATATTTTTACATTGATATTATCCTTGGTTGAGATTTTTCTCAATTTGTTGATTAAATGGATTGGGTTTTTATTTATTTACCTTTCCATATTGGTTATGAATTAATTACTCGTGATAGATTCCATTGTGTATACCCTAACTCAGAAACTGAGTTTACTGTTTGTTTATTTTTATATCCCTCAGGTTAGGAAAACTGAAATTGTAAATAATAAAAAGGATTCAAGAATGTTCCTTATGCAATTCAATTATATTTCCAATGTAAAATGGATGTCATTGTGTATATTATTCTCTAAAAAAATTAAATGGATTGGTACTTTGGGATGTGATCCATTATTTCTTAAGAAAAATTAATAATAATACCAATGGCTTTAGGTTACTAAACATTGGTTAGGTTATAGTTGTTATCATATGAATTTGAATAGAGACTTTGGGAAATATATTTTCAATGAACAAATATAACATGGGAATTATGATAACCCCTTATACTATTTTAGAACATTTACAATTATAGTGATTTTAATTTTTTGGCCCAATATCCATGATTAATATGAGCTAACTCAGTGTGTTCCATTATTTATTGATATACCCTAATGGAAGAATGTGAATCAATACTTATATTCAATGTAGTGATTTACCTATTGAGAAATCAAATTTTTCTAGTGTTAAAAATGTGCAGATTATAGCCATTGTAGAAAACATGACTCAGCTTATGATGAATAACCTTACATTTATAGATCTACTTATAGTTCCAAAATGTAATTCAAAAATTCTGGATCATTTCATGGCATATAAGACTCTATCTATTAATGTAACTACTAATCCATTGATAGCTAATTAATGGATTATGTCCCAAGAAATTATATTCCAAGACTTGGGATGTAATAAAAGTTGCTTGTTTATTCAAGAAGTGTATTATTTTAGAGTATATTCTTAAAAATAGTGGTAATTGATCAAAAATAATAAATACATATAAAAAATAGAAATCATGGAATTTATAACATTAAAAGTGATATTCTTAGAGAAATACTTCCCCCAGGAACAACGAGCTAAAATGTAGATTAAGTACCTCAAATTAAAATAGAATGAAGAAGAAAGTGTGGAAAGGTATGAGGATAACATTTCATGATAATCCAGGAATTATTTATACTACATATTAAATCTAGAAATAAATATTAATCATTTCTTTGATGGGTTTAAGATGATTATCCAAAGGGAACTATTTATTCAAATGTTTTTATTATACAATTATATAGTATTATTTACCATGAATAATGATAAATTATTTTTAGATCCTATATCTCAAAGGGAAATCAAGAGAAAAATAGGTTTTATGAGTGAAAGGAAAAATTTTACACATCAATGAATAATAATAAAATACATATATTTCAAATATGTAAAAATTATGGAAAGAAACATCCTATAAAATTCTTGAAGGGCAAGGGAGTTTGTTTCAATTAATAATATAAAGTGAAACTAGCTGATATCTATAAAGAAAATAAATACACCAAAGTTATCCAATGTATTTTATATAACTAGATCAATCATCATTCAAAATAGTCTCAAAAGAAAAGGTAACATACCCCAGAAGAATACAAGAGAATAATTCCAAGAATGTAGATTCACTATAGTTAAAGTGGATATTCCTTGTGATGTGGTGAAGGGGATAATTATCATCCACTCTATAAGTGATAATTTTTTATTTGATATAGTTTTTACCCACTCTTTTAAATATAAATAATATTCTAAGGGTATCACATCACTATAACAATAATTAGATGATGAATTGGTGGTGAAACACCTAATGGTAATATAAGTTTATCTCAAGTCTCTAGATCCTTTCTAATATAATTTTGTGGGAATTTCAATTCTGAAAATCTTTTAATTATACTGCTATTTTAATTTTTTATAATTTTATAATGGATTGGATCTCTATATATGGATCCCATATCTATTTTCAATAATGGGTAGTTACATTTTATTTTTGAAATCAACCTATGATAAATTATCACACCATGGATAAACCATAACTCCATGAGAAAGTTACATTAATCAAATGGGTTCTACTACTAATTCATGAGGGTTATTCTTCTCAAATAATTGGTGTGAAACTAAAAATTGATTATATTCTTATATTACATGATTTTTTTTGATTTCTTTCCAGAAGAGTTTCCTAGTCTCCACCTGAATCAAGAAGTATAATTTTCAATAGAACTCATACCTAGTTTTATACCTATTTCAAAGACTCAATATATAATAACCTCATTTGAGTTTCAAGATTTAAATAAAACACTCTAGGATAATCTATATAAGGTATTTATTCGGCCTAGTTTTTCACTATGTGGTGAACCAATTATTTTACTAAGAAAAAAGTGGTCCATCACTTCTTTTCATTAATTACCAGGAAGATAAAAATCACTATTATGAACAAGTATCATCCCCCCATATCGATGATTCCTTTAATCAATTCATAGGAGTATAATTATTTTTAATGATTCGTCTCCAATTAGTATATCATCATATAAGGGTAAAAAATGAGGATATACCAACCATAAACTTCCATATGAGGTGTGGTAATTATGAATTTATATTAATTCCATTAGTATATACCAATGTTCCTTCTATTTTCATGGCTTTAATGAATAAAATATATATAGATTACCTTGATTAGTTTTTTATCTTTATAGATGATATTATTTTATATTCAAGGATAAAGGAAGATCATAAAGAACATTTTAGGATTGTCTTTAAGACCCTAAGAATGATTAAGTTGTATGAAATATTTACCAAGTGTGAATTTTTGATATAAAAAGTCACATTTTTTGGTCATATAATTTAATATTAGCATATATCAATAGATAGTTAATATATTAAATTTATATAGAAATATCTTATAACAGTCATGGTAACTATTTACTTTATTTTCAATTGTATTAATCGATAATATTAGTTCTTTTAGGGTGATTTTTAATAAAAAATTTATCATATAACCATGTTGACCTTAAATTGATCCAAATTATAAAAGGGAGATGAATTTGAGGAAGATTTCAAAGAACTAAATAGAATGTTGATCTGTATGCCTCTGAAAAAACTACTCTATAGTAAAGAAGATTTTGTGATATTTATTGATCCAACAAATAAGGTACTGGTATGAATCCTCATTAAGAAAAGTGTGGTGATATATTATATATCTCGTTAATTGTGAATTCATGAGTAAAATTACCTCGAATCATGATTTCGATATAAAAGTGGTAATTTTTTTGTTGAATATATAGAGGAATTATATATGTGGGAATTGTGGGATTTATATAGGGATTATAAAATCAGGATGTATATATTTACATATAAACAGTCGATTATAATCAAGATAAAATTATTGGAGTTGATCAAAGATTATGGATGCTCAATACATTACCAATCCGGGAAGTCAACCAAGGTGGTTAATGCTCTGATTCCGAATGAACATGCTTGGTTTTCCATGATGAGGGTTTGAAGGGATCCAATGTTTATTTATTTGTACAATTTTCATCCTAAAATATTAGAGAAAGGGAATATATTGTATCTTTTTCATATTAATGTTCAACCATCCATCCATGAGAGGATTAAGAAGGTGTATGAGGAACATGTATAATTAATGGATATGGTGAGGAATGATCCTAATTTCAACCATGATTATGCTCAAATAATAATTTTTATGGACCAAGTATGTGTCCCATAAATTCCGAATTTGAATATGGTGTTATTGGATGAACCTCAAGGTTTATCATTCTCTATTAATCCTAGAATTACAAAACTATATAGGGATGTAAAAAAGTATTTTTTATGGGAAAATATGAAAAGGGATATTGAATAATATGAATCCTAATATATATTGTGTTAGAAATTAATTTTTAGAGGTAAAATTCAAATTTATCATTACAACCATTACACATATCAGAATGGAAAGAGGATAACATTACGATATATTTCATCATCAGAGTCCTAAATAAATCTAAAGGGAATAATCCTATAGGGTTTTTAGTTGATCTACTTAAAAAATCTACAAAATTTTCAGGTATTATAAATGTTTTAAATATTGACCAACTTACATGGTTATACATTAAGTATGTTTTGATATTTCAAGGAGTACCACTCTCAATCATAACTGATAAGGATATGAGTTTTATGTCAATGTTCTAGAGAAGAATTCAATATGATCTATATATAGTGTTTTTTCATATTAATTATCATCCTAAGATATATGGTCATTCTTATAGGACCATTCAAACTCTATAAGACATGTTGAGATTTTTCCAAATAGATTTCAAAGGAAATTGGAATCATCTCCACACTTTGGTAGAATTTTGATCCAAAAATATATTTCACTCAAGAATTAAAATGGATCCATATGAATCCATCTATGGAAGGAGCTGTAGAACTACAACATGATGGAAAAAAGTAGGAGAATGTAAGATATTGTGACCTGACCAAGCTGGGGAAATTATAGAGAATATTAAATCCATTAAACATCACATAAGGGTAGCACATATTCAACAAAAAAGTTATAATGACGATCATCTATGTGATTTTGATTTAAATGTAGGTGAACTTTTATTTCTATAAATCTATCCTTTGAATAATTTTTTGATATTTGGCGTGAAGGAAAATTTGATCCCTTGATATTTTGTTCCATTCGAGATTATTGATCGTATCAGGATGGTAACATATCACTCAGATCATCTATCGAATCTCTACCATGTTCATGATGTTCTCTATGTATCTTTATTGAAGAAGTATATACAAGATAATTCTGATGTAGTAACTAATAGTGAAAACCACTAGAGAAATATTTAAATTATGACAAACATCTATAAGAGATTCTGGATCATAGAGAGAAAGTGTTATGAAACAAGACGACTTAGTCAATGTTTTGTTGTGAAATCATTACATTAAGGAATCTATGTGGGAACCCAAGGATATGATGTAGAAGAAGTGTCCTAATTTTTTTATAGTTGAGTGATGTAATTTGGGTGGTGAAATTTTTATATGGGTTGTTAAATGTAACACCCCAATATTTAATGATATATTTCTCATAAAATAAATTTAAAATATTTCTATACATGCATTGTCAATTTTAAAAGAACCCTAAAAACTAATAAAATTTTATTTTATTAAAATTATATCATCTTTTCTTTATAAAGTTATTATCTTATGTTTAGTTTTTTTTATTTTTCTAAATAAATTTATTTTTCGGTAAATTGTGAAAAATACCGATTTTTGTAAAACTATCATTTCTTTTCATTAAAATAATTTAATTTAAAAGTAGTATTATATTTTTTATTTTGTAATACAGTGATATAAAATAAATTTTATTTACAATAATATAAATAACTCCATTTATATCACCATTTTATTTGAGTTTTACATTAGAATTTTTTTTGGCATAAATAACACATTTGTCTATAAAACCATTTATATCGCATTGTTATGTGGTATTTTTAAATTAATTACTGAAATTTATTGGAATTAAATTTTTATAAAATTCATACTTTATTATTAATCATAAGGTTCAATTTTTTTAAATATTTCTCTAATATATTTAGGCATTATGAATAGTTAATGTTATAAAATTTGTAACCTTAATAAGGGTAAAATGAGTAAAACATGGCTAGAAATTTGGGATAAGGCAATAAAATTTCCTTAAAACGTTTCTATATCATATTTTAATAGTATAGATTAACCATTCGAATTAATTTCTTGAAAATATAGATACTCGGTTCCATTTTTCGTTGATATTGACCATTGTATTATTTTAAGAAAAAAATACCAAATGTCACTCTCTTGACGCTAATATCCCAAATATTTTTTAATATGGTTGAAATGAGGTTATGTTGGGTTTCAAATGATTATAATGAATTATTATTCATATTATGAAAATTTATTTTTAATTTCAAGTGATTTATTAATTATATTAAATTCCAAAACATTGACAACAAGGTATTTATTCAATTAATAGAAACATAAATAAATGATTTCAAAAATATAAAAAGTAAAATAATTTCAAATAAATATTGGTGTTCCTCTATTTTCATAGATACATATATTATACTAAAGAGTTTTTAAATTATTATATTCAAATTCCATCTTTTTTAGTGTCTTTAATGTCTAACTAAATGAAATAAGTCAAAAAATAGATTAATAACATTTTAGGAACATGATATTTTACTAAAATTTTCAAAATAACTAAAAATATTAAAATATTAAAATTGGGAAAATATATGATCTAAATTTTTATCCATTTCCTATTTAAGACTATATTTTCACCATATAATTCAAATTATAACCATTTAATAGTAAATAAAGTCATTACCATAGTTAAGGATAAAATTAGTTAACCAAGGGGTTAATCTAAAGGATAAGGTATAAAATGATATCTAAACATATAAAATTTTGAGTGGATGATTATATTAATACCATATCATCCTCAAATTATATTATTTGTCATTTTAGAACCATTTTAAATGAGTTAGACACATATTATATTATAATATTTCATTACTTTACAAATGTGTCCCCCACCACTTATAAATGGACATCCCTTCTCTATTTTATTTACCTCACTTTGAGTATCCTATATTGGAAAATCATTTACCAATTATATTCTAAGATTCCATGTCCATTAATTATAGGTGATGGTATTCTTAAAATACCATTTAAAGGTTTCTTAAGAATGTATCTAAAGGAAGTCTACAGAAGAAGAGGTGATCATCTCTACCAACTCTTTGAACTTTCTTTCTTATTTCGGTTACTAAAAATATATTATACCAATCCTAAAATAATAAATACAATATCATGAATATATTCATTGTTTATTATTAGTATGCTAGATCAATATTATATCTCATTTTCTTCCACTGAAGAGTGAAAACATCACTCAAGTGTACATACGGCTTGCCATCTCCTTGTAGTAGGGATTTTTTTTCATGTCCATTAAACATGGATATTTGAAATAATGTAACTAATGAATATATATGATATTTATGGAATATTAATGATTTTGGAATTATAATATCATATCTACCTTCTTATCTTCTAATCTATTGGAAAACAGTAGTATCGATCATGCATTCATGTGGACTACCACCTTTATGAAGCTAAATTGTTAGTTTTTTGATTAACCATTAATTGGATGAAAATAAATATATATTTAAATAATATATATGATATATATCATATAATAATTATTATATAAATTTTAATTATTATTTAACATTATTTTTGTCACCCATCGAAAAGTGAAAACATTGTTCATATGTACTTATGACCGACCCTCCCCATTAATGGTTTAATTCATTTTTCCCTATCTTAATTTTATTGATGAATGTATATATACAATAAATATATATTATATTTATATCATATTTAACATTTTGGAGATGATGAAACCATATTGATTATTTTTTGACTAGAACTACTGAACATAATTTATAAGAAAAAATTAAGCATTTAAAACCCAAAAATGCTAATTTAAATAAGGAAATATAAAATAAATTGGTGTTTAAATGTAATTATGGAATTATATATGATATTATAATTATTTAAATTAATATTTTATATAATTATAATGAATTTAAATTAATTATATTAGAGGTTGTATCTCACTGAAAGCATATCAAACATTAGGTAAATTGTTTCTTAACCCAATTTTCATTCAGTGGGTTATACTTGTACAATGTTAACTTTTCTATTCCATGATCATGCGTGACATGACCGGTGATTATATTATTATTACATTTCATCTTATATTATTTGGATAAAAAAATTACACATAATTTTTTATTTATTAATTCACACTTCAATGAAAAAAACATTGTAAGGAATTTCATATCAATTTATAATACATTGAGATATATTTGGTATATATAACTATTTAATTTTATATGGTGTATATACTAACCCTTATATGTATTTAATGTAAATTTTCATATAATAGTAACAATTAACGTTTCAATTCAAGTTGTTCTTTCAAGGGGCTATAATTTAAATAATTCCAAAGAGGCAATAATTAAATTTATAATCTCATTTTATTTTGGGATTTATTATATTATAATTGATGTAATATTATAATAGACACATTATATAATACATTTATTTACTTATCCTCTTGATAATAAATAATATTATATAATTTCATTTATATTTTTCTCTCTTTTTCACTTCAAAAAATAAAATAAATAGTTAAAAGAAAAGATATCTTATTTTTCTTTTTGACTGGGTATATTTTTTTCCATGTATATATATTTTAAAATTGTTTTATAAAATTCATTTTATTTAATCAAATGTATTTTTCAAGGAATGTTTATTTCATCCTTGAATTTTTACAATGTATGAAATTAATTTTAGTAATGCTTTTGTAAATTTTCATTTTCATCTTTCTTTAAAAAAATTCAAATGGAATGTTTCTTTTTAATGACTACAATGTTATCTAATTTTTCCACCACCATAATAATTTTACACTCTTTAACTTATTATACATGTTTAAAATGTTTTTAAAAATAAAACAAATTATTTAAATATTACTTTAATATTTTTCTTCTATTTTATATTTCTCTCTAAAGGGTATTATTTTAATACCAAGTAAATATTCTTGATGAATTGATGGTCATATTTTATGCCTTATTAGTTTTTTAGTTAAGTAAATTCTCTATAAACTTTTAATTTATTATGAACATTAAAATTTTAATTTCTCTTAATATCTATATTATTTGTATCATTGATATGTTTATTTCATAAACCTTATAAAATTTATATCTATAGTTGTTTTACATTGGAAGTTATTTTATTGAATAGATAAATATTGATATTTTGTATTATTTATTTAGTATGAAAATTTATTGATAATACATATTGTTTATGAATTAAATTTATCATTAAATATATTAAGAATTCATTGCACATGCATTGATTAGTGGTGAACAAAATTATAAAGCCCATCGATGCATCTACATGTCTCATGAAAAAAACCAGTTAGCTAAACATTTTAAATGTTTTTTTGGTGTATACCCACCAATTTATTAAACTATATTGGTGAAAGGGCATGAAAATAAAGATATAATGATGTATGAGATCATAAAATAAAACATTAATCATTTACTTCATTGATAATTTAGTTATTATTTTACCTATGGATTACTACATCTAAAATCACCCTTTATTTGTTTTACATTACCCAAGATATAAAATAGAATATTATAAATAATATATAGTATGTGAGAATGTTTCCTATGATTTTTTCCAATATTCAAAATGTAAAATGGGACAAGTGTATGTATTTGGTTAATCAAGACTACTAAATTGATTAGTACTTTGGGATGTTATCCCTTGTATCTTATACCAATGTAATAATGAAACCACTCACTCCAAGTTACTGGAGTTGGGGTTTTTTACATTAAGGGTATAAGAAATATATTCATAACACCATATATATTTTCAAATGAGGTGTCTACCATAATATCTTAGGTATTTATAAGAAACACCACTCTTCCCTTCATAAAGTTAAAAAATTATTAATTTTTCCTCTACAACTTTTTTCTCTATTCCCCCCTCTTCCACATATAATACCTCCCCTAGTTTCTTGAATACATTATCCTCGGTGATTCATAAAAAAAAATTTATGAAAAAAAATTGAATGATCTTCCCTTCACCAGCTTTCTCACCTAAACTTACATTAGACTCCATCCTAATATTCTATGATTTGTTTGGGAATTAATCCATGGTCACTATTTTAATCACAATTATTTATATCATTTTTAACATAATAATAATTTTTAAAACATTGTTTCTTATTTCACTAGGTTGCGCAGTGGGAAAATGTCAGCTTTGTTTTTAGTTCCCAACATTAACATGATTCCTTTATGCTTCTTCCATTACTAAAACCAAAAGGAGATAACATGAGTGATGATGAATTAAAACTATTATATAATTATTTTATAATGAATAATTCAACCTCAAAATTCTATATTATTTAAAATTATTATATTAGATTTTAGTTATTCCCAAATCTATCTCATTCCAATCTAGGATTCTTTAGGTTGGGTTCTATCATATTATATAACCTAATTCATTAATATGATAAATCCTTTATAATGGATTATAAATAGAATCTGATTATGTATAGTATATCCAAAGAAAGTGTCTATCCCGGTATATGGTATTATACCCACTCATCGTGCACTATAGTGAATATTGAGTTGATAATTAACCAGTCATTTTTGGGGGGATTACTCTTAGATTCACCCATGTCACATCCACACACACATTACATAATCCAAATGGTGTGTCAAGGGAGGTCGGGCTCATCAAATTTTTTTTGGAAGAATTGTTTCATTGTCTAGGAATCTATTATATGTTTAAGATACATTTGATAATATCTTCGTAATTTTAATAGGATGGTAGTTACCTGAATAAATGATCATAGGTTAAACCCTTTCATATGAAAAAGGGGATATTATTGGTGTATTCATATGTATTTATGTAAGGTTATTAACTTATTTAACATTTATTGGTATATACTTTTGTGTTTAATTCATATAGAAAAGAACAGAGGAATATTTTTCATTCAAGGAGGAATTTAATTATTGAGGATGGGATTGAGCCATTATAATGTGTCCAGTGTATCCTGTTTATAAGTGGAATAAAAAACCATATATTTTTTCAAACCCAAGCAGTTTAACATTATGTGGATAAGAAATATAAATTAGCATAAAGACACCATGTATTAGATCTTGACACTTATAGATATGTACTACATATACTTGTTAATGTTGGAATCAGAGTCGTCGTAGTTCAATTAATCGAGGCATACAAACTGATGTTTCCCTAGATGGTGGAGATTCATGATGTGAATGATATGACCAATACATCTCCTTAATCCACGTGATCAATGATCATTGTGAGAAACAAGGTATAGAAAATAATCAGTATCTTTTCATATATATGCATGATTTACATACTAAGAAATCCATTTTGATGTTTAATACAAAGATCAAGCCTTAGGAAGGATTCCTATGTATCCTGGTTATGGAAGGAATCCGAATGATCATACATAAGGTGATTTCCTTATCCACTGATGGATGAGGGATAAATATCAACCCCTGGGATAATTTGGATCTCGATGGTTTAAATATAAGATACATGAGGGAAAATTTTACTAAAGTGGCTATTTATTTTAGCTAAAACCATAAAAGGAATCCCATATATCCGAGAAATTGTAAGAATTTGAGTTATCATATTTCAGTAACAACCTAACCTGATGATGTATTTGAGGTATGTGAGGGACTGATCAATTCTAACATTTACAATGAAGATTGTGTATGAACCCACTTCTTATTCACTGATGGATATGGTCAGACAATCATCCCATGAGAATTATTAGGTCCCAATAGTTGAAATGTTAGATACATGAGGGGAGTTACACTAAAGTGGATTCCCATTTTATCTCAAACAATAGGAAGGTGTCCTATGTATCCGGGTTATTATAATAATTAGAGTTCTTTTAGTTTAGATACACCATAACCCTTATATGGGTATGATCAACTTAATGTTATGATCATGGAATGCACTTAAATTAATGCCCATGTAGGAAACCCCTTCTCATCCCCTGATGGAAGAGGTGGGATTATTTTCCCATGGGAATGATTGGGTCCCAAGGGTTGAAATGTGAGAGACATGAGGGGACATAAACTAAAGTGGATTCTTATTTGAAATCAGACCTCAAGAATGAATCCTATGTATCCAAGTTATTATAGTAATAATTGTTCTTATAGTTAAATTAACCAGGACTTACACATTGAGGTTTCCCATAGTAAGTGAGCATGTCGTATCATGCCACTTATCGGGGCTTACACAGGGAGGATGCCCTTTCTTGGTTGTATGTCTGACCTTCTTTATTTTCTTTATAATATGTCTTGACTATCTATATTGACATGTGAAAGAATGATTAGAAATATATGATTGTATCACGAATATTTCAAAATAAAATCATATAATCCAGTTGGATTGTTTAAGGGATGTCCCATAATAAGGATGCAATGTTCGAAGTCCATCTAATGACCAAGGATTACTTTTTTGGAGGAAATTTCAAGACCTATAAGACTTGTCCATAAGGTCATTGAATGATCTCAGTTGTAATGCTTGGATGGAATCACATGAACTAGATGAATTGACCTCGAGTCATCATGAAAGTCAGTTAAATTTTCCAGAGGACATCGTAAGATCCAGTTGACATGCTGGAGTACCATTTTGATACCCAGTAGACATCCACTTGTGATACCATATGATGCGGGAGTTATTTATAGAGGACATAACAAGATTTTTATGGAGATCCTGAAGGGATTCTTGAGAGTAGGCTGGCACACTAGGAGGGAATCAAATGGATTTCATGAAGTGTAGAGGAAATTTCTTTATATAAATGGTATTTCAAGGGAGATATTCAGAATATGGGTGACATATCCCAATACGGTCACATTGCATGGGTAGTTCATGCGATTCACATGAGGACCAGTGTATATATTCTACTGATAAGTATACCTTATTTATTTATTCTTTTATTATTGATTTTATTGCAGTTTTTCTTGATATTTATTCATAGTTTTTATCTATTTCATGTTTTTTATGACCGAGCCAACATGAAAGATGTCCCTCTCATAATCGGGTTGTCACACCATAAGTTATTTTTGTGAAATCAAGTGATCATGTGAATTGTATGTTCATGCATTTTGATCATCCAGTTTTTCCCCGAATTTTACCATATAGAAAACCATTGTGATCGCAAGATCAACCTATCCATGAAGTCCTCTATGATTCTTGGGTGTGCCTGTACATGGATCCAGTGATTTATTTTTTCATTCTAGGGTAGGATATTAATTGTCATTTCCACCCTGATTATACACCGCTTTGTGTGAAATGTATTTCACAGATCCATTATAGAGTCAAAGGATGGGTTTTTTGTCATTAATTTCAAAGATCATATCAGAGGTGTTGCATGATTTATAGAAACCAAAATACTATCTAATCAAGGACCATTTTATTTGATTTTGGTTATTTAATGGGGTCATTCCTAATCATGTGAACATTCCAAGAGGATTTTAAAATGTTAGGTTGACATGTCCAGGCCCTTTCGCAAGAACAGGATTCATGTCCAGAGGCTTTCGTGTAATTTTAGATGCTTTTTCGGACACCTTCTATAATAAAAAGTTTAATCACCATGGGGCCTTCACGAGATCGAGTTGAGTTTTTTGTGATGGGCCTTGAGGGATCAATGGTGATTTCTTGAGGCATATAATTTCAATCAAATAAGTTTATTGTATCTTTCCCTTGTAAGAAATTTCCATCAATTCAATTTCTATTTCCATAATTATTTTACAAAGATTGGAGATCTTGTGATCTTCGATGAGTGTGGTGAAAGACATCCACTCTCCCCATAGGTGATGCATCATCTGACAAAAAACGGGTCCTATGGTAATGTGCAAACATTTATCAAGTAAAACCATTTTTTGTATATAAATCAAAAGGGCAGTGCATGACTTCCTAGACATGTTCGAAACCCTTTTCAGGATGAGAGAGTCATGGTAGTGGGATCTTTTTCAATAGGGGGAACATGCGACCAGGGCTTCCCCAGTGTCCGGAGAACTTCCAAGGTGCATCATATAATGTTTATGACTATGAAAGTCTCCCACATTTTAATTTTTTTGTCCTTATTTTACCAGGATTTTTTGATGGGTTTTTAGGCATCCATCGATTCACAAGTCGCATGATCCAAAGGAAATTACTCACATTATTGAAAATTTTCCAAGACACCTTTTCAAGAACATGGATGGTTTTCAAAGGGGATCCATAAGATCTTTTCGTTGGTCATACACTACACATGATCATTCACATTACCTTATGAAGTTCATGTGATCAAGTGTTCAATGGAAGGTTATGTGATCTATGAGTTCTATACACATTAAATTTTTTCATTATGGGGAACATAACACCCATGATTTCATGTTTCTTCCCTTTTGGATTTTTCCAATGCTCTTTTGGGAGGTTTCAAAAATTTCCCCCCTCATGAATGACAAGTTTTGGGAAAAGAACATAGTTCTGAGGAATGTAAATGCACACCCAAGGATTTGGCTCAATTTCTAATTAGTGTTTTGGGAGATTTTTTGTCCTTCATGTGATGTTTGGTATTATACAAAATTCCTTATAAATATAGGAATACAGAGAGGCTCATTCACCAGCTACCAAACTCTCAAAACTCTTTCAATATTACTTCACTGTGTAAATATTTTGCAATACCTTTCCATAATAACTGATCGTGGGATCTATCTTCAAGACCATTTTGTTAGAACTTCTTCTCAAGAAATTATTTCCCCAGTACTTCTTTGAATTATCCATGAATACATCTTTTATAATTGGTTAAACCTTGGCTTTAAGACAACACAGTTGCCTTTTAAGAATTCACAGGATCTGATGGCTCAACTGGCTGACCACTGAACTTTTATATGAATCCAGTGACCATGCCATAGTCACACAATTGTGAGTCATGTGACATGTTATGTTGTTGTGATATGTTTGTGGGTTCAGTAGTCTATGAGATCTTTATTGTCTATGCAATTCATTAATCCATTATGTGATCATTTATCCATTTGATGATTCATGTGATGCACAGGATTCTTCCAGAAGTATTATTTTTTTAAAAGATTTTGTTTTCATATGTCAAACATTTCCCACATACTTTTTTCATATGGATTATAACACTCATCATAGTTATTTTATCATGTATAATCATAAGTCCTTAATTTCTATAAGCCACAATGTTGACCCTTGATATTTTGTGGATTCCAAAAATAATATTCTAAAATAAATTCTCCCATTAGAATTCTAGAACAATCCTTTATCATACTAACATACCTTATATGGATTTTTGATAATAGATAACATAGTCGTACCTTCTATAAAATTAAATTTTATGTCTCATTGGGTATCAAATTCCCATGAGTTCATTTTGATGAGGCATTCTGGGGATGTAAAACTGGTCACATTGTAGTCTAAAGGGTTGTCTTATATGTTGGAGAACTTCCCTTTGGGTTCAGATGGTTGTGACGTTTCCCACAAGCCTATCATTCAAATATACTCATACATATTTTTCATTTATTTGAACTACTCAGGTGGTGGATGAAATTCAAAATGAGATTTTATCCCAGGTTAAAACTTTTCCAATGAATGGGAATTTCCATATTAGGTTATGTAGGTCTACTTAGAGTTTCCTGTCTAGATTCACGCTATCTATCATTATGATGTCGAATAGATTTTCCATTTCATCATTTATTGTCAGTCTGATCTATTCTAGAATTGGTTGTCCACTAAGGCTACATAATTAGTGAAGTAATGTTAGGATGAGGCCTTAAATTAAGATTTCCACCATGTAGGGGAGGTGGCTATTATTATAGATGTATTCAGAATAGAGAATGTTGAAATCGACTATCTTTGTTCTATAATTATATATCTTCCAGCATATCTATCCAATTTTCAGCAAGCACATTAGATATTGGATAAAATTGTGTTGATGAAATAGGGAATCCTTGATGTGGTGGATGAGGCTAGGATTGATATTGTTTCCAGGGGAGGAGTTACAACTTATTAAGGAATTGGAAATTGAATATGTTAATTAATTATGTCAATAAGTTACCTCCTTGGATAAGTATCTTACAGAGATCCAGGAAACCTCTGTTCACATGATGTAATGAACATGTAATTTTTTTAACTTTTCCTTGGATCATATATTCTTGGGAGAGACTCTGATATGTGGAGATTCCTTGTCATGTAATGTATGAATGAATAGATATGATGAGATTTATATATTATTTTCTATTTTACTTTCCATTTATGATGTGCGTGACATTTTTTTGATCTGATGTTGTGTGAATCATCTACTATTTCTACTATTTTCATAACATCAAGTAAATAGGAATTCCTATATTTCAATGATTTTACTATATTCTTATTGGTAAATTCTCATGTTTTCCCACTAACATGATATTCCCTAACATATGTATTTGCTCCATTTATCTGGAAATTACCTGATTCAAAAAAAAGGATAACATGGGTAGTATATATGTTGTAGAGGGAGAGTTCTCCGTATTATGATGAAATCAATTGACTTGGAAAACATAGCTTTATTTTTTATAAATACATATAGTGGACCTCACAATACTTATATCCTTTTCATTTTTTCACACTAAACTATTGTTTCATTTTAGTTTAGGGTATTTTATCTTAGACCATATATTATTATAGTTTAGGTTCTTTTAGCTTAGAACATCAATTACTTTGGTTTATGATCTTTTAGCCCAGAGGTTATATCAATTTAGTTTAGGTTCTTCTAGATTGTACCTTCTATTTATATAGTTTAGGGTTTTTTTCTTGTGTCATGAGATGCTATATAGTTTAAATTCATGATGTCAGGACATTAAATACTTTGAAATTTAAATTCTTACTTTCAGGACATGATTGATGAATATGCAATGGGGAATACAGACCGGTGATTTCCCTAGATAGCCTATGGTTCTGACTTTTTCTATGGTGTTTCCAGGTCTCAATAATACTATAGTTCCTTTCCTGTAAGGAGGGGATGCCTCTTCTTCGTAGATTGATTCCCATATGCATCAGTATCCTAGTAAAAAATGTTATCCCACTCTTTTCCATGGGTCATGGAATGTTTATGGGGTAATATTGGTGTAGGAAGAAATATTATTGAATCCAAGGACACCTGGGAAAATTTATCATGGGTTGTTTAAATCATGTTTTTAGGAGTTGGCATCGATGAATCAGGGAATGGAGTATACATTATGGGGGCAACAAAAATATCCTATTTTTTAATTCTTCCACTATGTCATAGGGGCTCATAAAGATTGGATATCCTTTCCTATAAGTAAGATATTCCTCTAATTTATAGGTAGAAGACCCTATGGATGTGTCTATAGATATTATGTACAATGTCAATAAAATTTGATCACCAATCTTTTCTGAGAGACATAAAATATTTTTGACGACTCATGCACCATGTCAATTAAGTGAGGTGTGGGGAAGAGAACTAGCTAATAAGGTTTATGGAACACTAAGTCAATTTAGCTTGTTTTTTGGAATCATGGTCCCTACACCATGTGGTCTCAATTCATGTAAGGTGGGACACCAAAAGGTTCGATAATGTAGTGTCATATTCATACTTGTAAAAGGGGTACAATACACATTAATGTAACATAAAGGATGTCAAAAACACTCGAATAGTTTTTTTATGGGGTCATAAATCATGATCCAAGAATATCTAGGTTAACTAGAGGTGTGAACTAGTGGTTATAAGTCAACCATTGGAAATGGTGTGAGCCTATAATGTTCCAAATGATCAGAAAAATAACTCTTGCATTTATGTTGGGGCTTCCAGGAATCCAATGGTCTATTCATAGAATCTACTCTTGCTTACTGGTTTTCTATAGGGAAGGTCCATGTGCAAAGAATACCAAGGTCCATCTAGTTCCAAGAGAATTATATCAACTCAGGGATCTAGTTGTGTTTTCTCATCCTTCAAAATAACAAAGTGGTTTATGAAAATATTAATATCCAATATGGTTTCTAGTAACCAAAAGGTTGTATCGCCACATAATGGACATGTTATCATTGTAAGGAGATATTAAAAAACATTTATCTAAATTTTACGTAGAATAAGGGGTCCAGAAAACATATATTTGAATTATCTAGGGCTATAAATTTGGCTCTATGGGATTTAAGACTTATTTATTTGTGCCATAATGTTTTCTTAACCTATGGAGATGAAGTGTTTATAGAGAGAAGACTTAACATTTTCTCTGGTCACCCTTTGTGTGTTTTCAACCTGAAAAGTTTAGGGTCTCTTTCACTATTATTTTAGGGTCTTGCAATTTGGACCACTAGAGAATAAAAGTTTAAGGTTGTGTATAATTTAATAGACTTCATGTAGTTTTTAAGGTCATGATGCATGTGGACCTAATATGAGGGGAATTTTACACAATAGGCTGATTAGGATACTTATGATCAAGATTACATCAAACATCCTTCTGAGTGAGAGATGAAAATTTTTTAAATCATGATTCATGTTTCTTATGTCCTACGGGATGATATGCGACTATAATTTTGATGATGAACCAAAACACCCAAGGTATTTAAGCTCTACCATAGTGGAATTAAGATCAAAAGGATTAGAAAAACCTTCATATTGGTCCATGATGTCTTTGGCCGGTAGGTCAAGGACCTTATGCATCAATTGAAAAGTCAGAAAGAGTGATCTATTTTCTATACAAAGGGAAAATAAATGTTTATGGAAACATGATGTGCTTAAAACATTATGTGTGATTTATGGAATGAGGTTCAGAAAATATGATGGAAGAAACCCATTCTGTGGTTGACTGGGTCAGGCTCTTATGTTCATTAGATAAGGAATAATAATGTGTGATGGCCTGCACATTTTATCATCATGTATTGGGGATGTATTTGGAGGACGGTTTTTATGTCATGTGAAAATGAGATTTACCATGTAGTTTAACTTTATGTGGTAAGGATGCATTAGTTTCCTTGTACTTTAATGTGTTGTGATAAAGTCATGGGAACCGACATGAATAAAATTGTGAAAGGTTTTCTTAGGGACACTTTTCACTAGTATGGGGTATTTAGATGTAGGGGGAATGTTTTATCCCTGCATAGGATTATTGGTGTGTAGTATTTTTTCATAGACCTTCTTGTTAAGATATATGACACTTGAAATATATCCATATGTAAATATAACTCGGGGCATAGGAGAAATGAGGTTGCATGGATTTACCCCTTCTTCAGAAGGGGTACATAATTATTTTTTTGTGTTGTTTAGTATCATGAAATCAGGACACTTGATGCCTTGGTCTTTACCATATGAAGTTAGGGGTATATTTTCATGTTTATAGTTGTATCTAGGAAAAATATTGAAGATATTTTCATCACAATATATCATGTGATGACATGAATCAAACCACATGTTGTTCTTAAACGGAAAACACTCTATGCAGGTCTAACCTGTATGTAGAGGGAAAATTTTTCCCCATAATTATTGTTGATTAGACTATTATTGAATATATGAGCATCAATAGATATCTTATTATTACAATAATCAATCCATGTGTAGTTCTTGAATGGAAATGTAAAGACCCGTAAATTTCAATGGAAATTTTTTCTTAATTTCTTTAGGATTTTTATGATTACGCAGTTTCTGACGTCACCTGATTCCGAGGCCCGGTGTGCCCGAAATCAATTTCTGAAGTTTAGCACGAGTACGTTCAGTGAACGAACGAGCGGGTTTTCCTAACTTTTGAACCGGTGCTCGGAATCGAAATCTGAAGGCACTGATGAAACCACAGTGCCGGTAATTTCTTAGGAATGCCTATTCTGGAGTTGTGTTTTCTCGGGTGGTGTTGTTAAAAAATGGGATAACTGAAGAGTGAAATAAAAAATTTGTTCTATAATTTTTTATTTCTATTATAAGTAGTTATAACCTATGCATGGAATTTTGGGTGGGAACCACTACATCCTAACTCCACTTGGTAAGATATTAGTGAGGTAGGGCCCACACGAGCCCCACCCCTTCAATTCTCCTAAACCCTCCCTCTTAATTTTGGCAACCCCCCCTAATTATGTAACTCACCCACTACACCTCTTTATTGCATGTCAACTATCACATTAAATTGATTGATTAATTCTATTCAAATAATTTAATTTTGAGTTTGAGTTTTTGAAGATTTGAAAATGCATGGAATTTGTTAATAAAATATTCCTTCCTTATTTTGTTGGGGTTGTTAAGTTGTGTGAGGATTTTGGGAGAGGATACTCGAAGCTTTGAGGATCTTCATCTTCTTCGTTGGAGAACACGAGGAATGCAAAGACTTCGACGAAGAACGTCGTCGCTGCAAGGAGTGATCGACGAGCCGTTATTCTCCTCTCCGCAACTGGTGTGAGATGTCAACCCTTCTTCGGACGTACACAGACGATGTTTACGAATCCTCACCCCGCGACGCCGTCTTCCGCGATGCAAGTTTCCGCGAATCACTTGGAGGTAGGGGTTGTTTTTACGTCAGAATTATTTGACGTACTCCTTTAGTTATTTGGCCACTTGTCATCAAAATAACGGAGGAGGTCGGACCGCAAAAACACGGCCGAACCTCCTCCCCTTTTTTTGAATATCTTGTGGCTTGGAATGGAGGCAGCGCGGTGCAACGCCACTGCGCGGGAACAAGGTAAATCGCGATGAAGGTGTGCGGCATTGTTGCGCAGCGCCGGTGAAGCTGAAGGTTCCCGCAGCAAAGAACGGGCTACGGCGGAGGGGCACGGCCTGGTCAGACAAGGGTCACGGCCTTTGGCTACGTCAGTGCAGCAATGGGCGGCCGAGTATTCCGGCCGGCGGTGCTCCAGGAGGCGGGATCGGTAGGTCCCACGGCGGCGGTTCAGAGAAGCGGCCAGCTGAACCGGCCGCTAGCGCTAGGTGGAGGTGGTACCCCTGGGTCCCGTGGCTCAATTAAGGCCGGCCATAAATGGTCGACCGTTTAAAAATCAAGGGGGCCAGCACCCCCCCCCCCATATCCGCTTACCGCGCGAGCGCCGAGGCCGTACTGGACACGCCGGAACAGGCCACCCGCACCGGGCCAGACCCCTGCGCTGGGCTGGGCTACACCGGCTGGGCTTGGCCATGCCATCCGGGCTGGACCCAGACCCGGGTCGGGTCGGACCGGGCCCAAACCCCCTGTTT
This sequence comes from Viscum album, assembly GCA_963277665.1. Classification (NCBI taxonomy): domain Eukaryota; kingdom Viridiplantae; phylum Streptophyta; class Magnoliopsida; order Santalales; family Viscaceae; genus Viscum; species Viscum album. The sequence goes on from OY728125.1 coordinate 932,717,245, forward strand.
TCGGACCAATCCGTTCAAATGCCCAAAACATGGGCTACAGACCTCTGATAAACGTACCGTCAATTGATATGTGATCCTTGGATTGAGATGGTCATTGCGTTATATTACACTCAAGGTTTTGGAGAACTTTGGGTATGGAAGGGTTGGTTCGAACATGAAACCAACCGGGTCCTCGAAGCGGAAATGCTTATTACTTGAGCTCCAGACGTCTGATTGATGTGCCATCAACTTTTTTGGATTCCTCTTAGTGAGACGGTTCTTTTGGATTACTCCGCTCGAGGTTTGGATGCAGTTGGAGTACGGTCGGGTTCGTTTTGACTTAAAACCCAACCGAGCCCCTGGGACGAAAAAGCCAATAACTCTCATACCGGGCATCCGATTGATGCGCTGTCTGTCACGTAGAGTTCCTATTGAAGAGACGGAACATTGGGATACATCAAATATGGGATTCGTGTCAGTTGATGTATCAACCCCATTGGCTCGTGGAGCGGACCCTCCCAAAATCGAGCATGTTGTGCGAGGGAACCCTAGAGCTGGATGCGACTGCGACGACGATGACGACTGCACTGGGATCCTCCGTGGGTTCGACAACGATGATGACGATACCGAAATCCTCCGTGGGTTCGATAGTGATGACTGTTGTTCTTGTATCATGTGTGGGTCTGGAAGTACTATTGTTCTTGTATCCTCTGTGGGCCCGGTAGTATTTGACTTTGTACTTGTATCCTACGTGGGTCTGGCAGAGTAGCTGGTCTTGTATCCTTTGTGGGTCCGACAGCTTAGCTGGTCTTCTATCCTGTGTGGGTCCAACAGCTTAGATGAATCAGTGGCTACATCTGATCATCTCTATCATCTTATAAAGAAGTATACATGTGTGAGATGAGTCTTGACTTTCAAGCTAGTCTTGTATCCATTGTGGGTCCGACAGCTTAGCTGGTCTTGTATCCTGTGTGGGTCCGACAGCTTAGATGAACCAGTGGCTACATCTGATCATCTATATCGGCTTATGAAGATGTATACATGTGTGAGGTGAGTCTTGACTTTCAATCCTTACCTTCGATATGATTTCTTGCTTTCCTGTGTGGATTGGATTGTGATATCCTGTGTGGACTTGATCGAACTTGGGCTCGGATTTTGGAGCCGAACTAGAATTGATGACTTAGGTATATGTATGGGCATATACCTAAGTAGTTTTGGTTGTTACTTCGTGATTGTAACTTTCATTTTTGGTTTATCCTTTTTGAATTCTGGGAGACCTAGGAGGGTCTCGGGGTCCCTACTGAGTAGCGTATACTCACCCCTGCACAGGCTATTCCCGCACTACGTTGTGTTGGATGCAGACGACGGACACCGCTAATTGTGGTGGGAGCTCATGGAGCTGGACAGTACCTGGAGGTGGATCACTGGATGGGCCGTGCTCAGAGCAGACGACTGGAGCCAAGGAGCAGAGGAGACTATCTATACCCACCCTTCAGGTGGGATTTCCAGAGGACGGCTCAGACTTGCTGCTTTACTTTACTGTTGATGTACTCCCTTTTTAGTTGAACTTTACTTTCAGTTGGGTTTGTATTCTTACCCATTTACTTCCAGCACTCACTTTCGTATTTAGTTTACTTAGTGTTTAGTTCATCTTGCGTACTTTGTGGTGTTTGTTTACTTTATAAAGGAAATGCCTTCCCTTTAATCAGGATTAACGCCTTTGGTGCTAGTCGCCAGCCCCTGGCTTATGGAAGGCGGGCTTGGGGTAGTCATGGCCTGAGTCCCGAGGACGGGTCGTGACAAATTGGTATTATAGGAGTTCAGTTCTACCGCAGAACTCAGGACTCTGATCTTATTCTATGTGAAGGAATAATGTTAAGGGTATTGGGTGTGGTTATCAGTCCAGGGAGTCCAGTGTTGGTGCGGCGGCCGACATATCCATACACCAGGACCCTGACTTCTGATTTCTGACTTAGTGCACGAAAACATTGATTGCATGTGTGTTTCAAGGTTTTCTTTGTTATTGTTATGTATCAGATCACCAGGTATACTATATTGACCGTGGCGCACCTATTTCTTTTGAATATGGCCCCACGACAGCAGCCATCTAGGGTTCCGAGCTTTGTGCGAGATGACAGCCCACCGAGCGACGAGGCCTCGGTGCAGGGCCCTTTTACAGCGGAGGCACTAGCGGTATGTCTACCCACCGAGCCACCAATTCCACCAGCCCAGCCGCTGAGAGTGCACGTCACCTTAGTGCACTGCACCAGTTTCAGCGTCATAGACCGCCCAGGTTCTGCGGGGAGACAGACCCTTAGGAAGCCGAGGATTGGCTGGAGGCTGTAGTTCGAGTTTTCAGGTTAGTGGGTACACCAGCTGACCTCATGGTGATCCTTGAAGCGAGTCTCCTGCACGCGGCAGCAGGAAGATGGTGGAGCCTGATGCTCCAGGTACATGACGAGGCATCTCTCCTTTGGTCGGGCTTCGAGAGCCTCTTTTGCTTGGAGTTTTTCCCAGCCACCCTCTGTGCGGTGCGCATTCAGGAGCTACTACAGCTGCGACAGGGCAGCATAACGGTAGCCCAGTACTCGGCGTGATGTATAGATCTCTCGCATTATTCAACGGACATGGTACATGACCCAATCTTCTGGGCCCGGACCTTCGAGCAGGGACTCAGGCATGAGATCAGGGCATCGATGATATCCCTCAGTATTCCGATGCAGGAAGGAGTACTAGAGTGATCCCTTCTCGTAGAGAGATTTCTTGCTGAGCCTACACCAGCAGCGAGACCCACCGCAGGGCGGTATGTAGCTAAGTCTTCTTCAGATGGTAGTCGACGGATGTCACATGGGTCCAGGAAGACCATACCATCATGTGGATGACCTCAGGATACTGGATCGGAGGTGCGGGGAGCACGCAGTAGAGCCAGCCTTTCGAGGAGCAGACAATGATATGCATGCGGCAGGCAGGGCCACATGGCTCGTGACTGCTCGAACTGCCATGCAGAGGAGCACCAGACGGTTGATGGACCACCCAGGCAGAGGCAGAGGTTCGACCGTGGCGGTCCGCAGGGAGCAGGTGGACGTGGCAGAGGAGCTGGCTGAGTAGCAGGTGGTGGGCGACGCTTTAAGGCTCTACCACCACCACCACCAGGAGATCCACCCCGACCATAGGGAGCTGGCGGACTGAGGCTGGCTCAGCTTCAGGCAGTAGAGGCCTACGACCACGGTGCACCAGAGATGATTCGACGTACTATTTGTGTCTACTCCACCTTTACAGCCATTCTTATAGACACAGGAGCGAGTCATTATTTTATTGCTGCTTCCCTTATTCGGATCTCGGAGATTCCAACGGATCCGTTGGCTTGATCCTTATGGCTAGAGACTCCTATGGGAGCAGACTTGACGATTACGCACTAGTGCCAGCAGTGTGAGCTTACTCTAAGAGGGGAGAGCTTCGGCTGGAATCTTCTTGTTGCGGCGTCGAGGCCTTACGATATCATCTTAGGAATGGATTGGTTATCTACATTCCATGCTCAGATCGACTCTATTAGGCGCATGGTGCGGTGTGTTCACACCGATGGGAGCAGGTTCACCTTCACCGGCGATAAGGGAGCCTTTACAGTGTAGGATGGACTCACCCAGAGGAGAGGATAGCCGATCACTCATCAGTTGGCTAGCCTCATCCTATGAGCAGTCGATGTGCGAAGTCCGAGTTATCCTATAGTGGTGAATCAGTATGTGGACGTATCCCCTGACGACATTCTAGGACTACCTCCTCGCAGAGAGGTAGACTTTTATATTTGCATGTACCCCGGGAGAGCCTCGATATCCACTCCAACATATCAGATGGCTCCTGCTGAGCATCGAGAGCTACAGGTACAACTGGAGGACTTGCAAGGCAAGGGATTCATTCGACCCAGTGTTTCACCCAGGGCTTCCCTGATATTGTTCGCCAAGAAGGCGAATGGGAGCTTTCGATTGTGTGTCGATTATCGACCCCTGAACCAGGTGACTGTGAGGAACAAGTATTTGTTACCGAGGATTGACGACCTATTCGATCAGCTCAAGGGAGCACGGTGGTTCTCAAAGATAGTCCTCAGGTCAGGCTATCATCAGTTCAGAGTTCGAGATGAGGATGTGCCGAAGACGGCCTTCAGATGTCGGTACGACCACTATGAGTTCTTGGTTATGCCTTTCGGCGTAACCAATGCTCCAGCAGTGTTCATGAGTCTCATGAACAGGATATTCTAGCCTTACCTCGATCTATTTGTCATGGTATTCATCAACGAAATATTGATATACTCAACTACTGAGGAGGAGCATGCCTACCACATGCGAGTTGTGTTGGACACACTCTGAGAGCACCAGCTTTATGGTAAGCTCTCGAAGTGTTATTTCTGGATACGTGAGGTCCACTTTTTGGGACACGTCATCTCTGAGGTGGGAGTTTCAGTGGATCCTGCGAAGATCGAGGTAGTGCTAGCTTGGGAGCCACCCAGGAGCGTGACAGAGGTGCGGAATTTCCTAGGTTTTGCTGGGTACTACCGGAGATTCGTGCCAGACTTCTCCAGAGTTGCAGCACCGCTTTCAGCTTTGAAGAAGAAGGGGAATCCCTTCGTGTGGTCATATAGATGTCATCAGAGCTTCCAGGAGCTGAGACAGAGATTGACCAGTGCACCCATACTGAGGCTACTGGAAGAGGGAGTAGGGTACGTAATCTACTTCGATGAATCAGGGACCAGACTCGGGTGTGTCCTGATGCAGGAGCGGGCAGTGATCGCCTATGGATCACAACATTTGAGGCAGCACGAGAAAAACTACGCTACCCATAACATGGAGTTAGAAGTAGTTGTCTTCGCTCTGAAGATGTGGCGGCACAATCTGATGGGCGAGTGCTTCACAGTCTATTCTACCCACCGGAGTCTCAGGTACATCTTCTCGCAGAAGCACCTGAACCTGAGATAGCGGCGATGGCTTGAGTTCCTCCAGGACTATGAATTAGAGACAGTCTATACTCCTGGAAAGGGGAACGTAGTAGCCGTTTCTCTCAGCAGGAGGACGGGCATACAACTACTTGGTGAGGCGACAGAGCAGCTAGCCGCTTTGTAGATATCCTTCGAAGATAAAGATGGATAAGCCTTTCTTCAGTCACTCACAGTCACCCCTCCACTTCTTCCACGGGACAGAGAGGCACAGTGTGGGGATGTTGACTGTGAGATGCGACGTGCGCAGATTTCCACAGGATAGGCACCTGATGGATTCTCTGTAGGAGGAGATCACGTCGTCCTTTTCAGAGGACGTACCATGGTACCATATGATTTAAAGGATGAGGTGTTGAGAGAGTTTCACACTTCCCCTTTAGCGGTACATCCAGGAGTGGCGAAGATGTACCCGGATCCTAGGAGATAGCACTGGTGGTCAGGGATGAAAAAGGCTGTGGAAGAGTTCTTTTCTCGATGCCTCACCTGCCAGCAGGTGAAGGCGGAGCACCAGGTACCAGTAGGCTTGGTACATCCCTTGGAGGTCCAAGAGTGGAAGTGGGATGAGATATCTATGGATTTTGTGACTATGCTTCCACATACTTCCAGAGGACGCGACTCCATTTGGGTGATTGTAGACCGACTCACCTAGTCGGCTCACTTCTTTCCTATCAAAGACCAGGGCTCAGTAAAGATCTTAGGATGCCTCTACGTTCAGGAGATCGTGCGGCTTCATGATGTGCCATCATCTATCATCTCCGATTGAGATGCTCACTTTACTTCCCAGCTTTGGAAGGGTTTGCATGAGGCATTCGGGACACAACTACGTCTGAGCACCGCCTTTCACCCTTAGACGGATGGTCAGACAGAGAGGACCATTCAGACTCTCAAGGACATGCTCCTTTCATGTGCCCTCTACTTTGTTCACAGCTGGGAGGATCACCTACCCTTGCTAGAGTTTGCGTACAACAACAGCTACCACTCCACCATCGGGATTACACCATACGAGGCATTGTACGACCGACCTTGCAGATCACCTCTGTGCTGGATAGACTCTGGGGATTCAGCACTTGTGGGACCAGAGACGGTCCAGGCCATGACAGAGAAGGTCCAGGTCATCCAGGAGCGGATGAGGACAACTCGGAGCTGACAGAAGTCTTATGCTGATAGGAGGTGGAGACCACTATTGTTCGAGGATGGCGACTATGTTTTCTTGTGGTTCTCACCTCGATGTGGATTACAGAGATTTGGTCGGGGCGGCAAGTTATCTCCTCGCTTCATCGGACCATTCTAGGTTCTCAGTAGGATAGGCGAGGTGGCTTATCGCCTGGCTCTACTACCTCAGTTGCACCGGGTGCACGACGTCTTCGACGTATCTCAGATGAGGAGATACGTTCACGACCCGATGCATATCATCAACCATGGGGAGCTGGACATTGAGGATGGGGCGACTTTCGCGGAGGTCCCGGGGGAGATCGATGATCAATAGGAGCAGGTCCTACGTGGATGGTCAATTCCTCTAGTGCACATCAGGTGGATGCACAGGAACCTCCATGGGAGCACTTGGGAGTGAGAAGCTCAGATACGTGCTCAGTACCCTCATTTGTTTCCCAAATTTGTGATGTATCTTTATGGGGACGTAAAGCCCAGAGGTGAGAGTAATGTAAAGACCCGTAAATTTCAAGGGAAATTTTTTCTTAATTTCTTTGGGATTTATATGAGTACGTAGTTTCTAACTGAACCTGATTCTGAGGCCATGTGTTCCCAGAATCAATTTCCGATGTTTAGCTCGAGTACATTCAGTGAAAGAACGAGCGGGTTTTCCTAACTTTTGAACCAATGCTCGGAATCGAAATCCAAAGGGACCAATGAAACCACAACACCAGTAATTGCTTAGGAACACCTATTCTGGAGTTGCGTTTTCTCTGGTGGTGTTGTTAAAAAATGGGTTAACTGAAGAGTGAAATAAGAATTTTGCGCTACAATTTTTATTTCTATTCTATGTAGTTATAACCTATGCCTTGAAGTTGGGGTGGGACCCACTATATCCTAACTCCACTTGGTAGGGTATTAGTGATGTGGGACCCACACGATCTCCACCCCTTCAATTATCCTAAACCCCCCTCTTAATTTTGGCAACCCCACTTAATTATGTAACTCACCCACTACCCCTCTTTATTGCATGTCAACTCTCACATTAAATTGATTGATTAATGCTATTCAATTAATTTAATTTTGAGTTTGAGTTTTTGAAGATTTGAAAACGCATGGCATGTGTTAATAAAATAATCCTTCATTATTTTATTGGGTTTGTTAAGTTGTGTGGGTATTCTGGGAGAGGATACTCGAAGCTTTGAGGATCTTCATCTATTTTGTTGGAGAACGCGAGGAACACCAAGACTTCGATGAAGAATGTTGTCGCTACAAGGAGTGATCGACGAGCCGTTCTTCTCTTCTGCGAAACCAGTGTGAGATGTCAACCCTCTTCGGACGTACACCCATGATGTTTATGGAGACTCACCCCACGACATCGTCTTCTGCGATGCAAGTTTCTAGGAATCACTTTGAGGTCAGGGTTGTTTTTACGTTTGGAATTAATTGACGTACACCTTTAGTTCTTTGGCCACCTGTTATCAAAATAATGGAGGAGGTCGGACCGCACGAACACGGACGAACCTCCACCCCTTTTTCTTATGGAATATATTGTGGCTTGAAACAGAGGCGGCGTAGTACAATGGCACCACACGGGAACAAGGTAAATCGCAGTGAACGTGCACGGCGCCGTCGCGGTGCGCCGGTGAAGCTGAAGGTTCCCGCAGCCAAGAACGGGCCACGGCGGAGGGGTGCAGCACCGTCGTGCCGTGCCGGAGCACATTGAAGGGTCACGGCCATGGAGGGCCGCAGCGGAGGGGTGAAACGCCGTCGTGTCGCGCCGATCAGACAAGGGACACGGCCTTTGGCTACGGCGGTGCAGCAAGGGGTAGTCGGGCATTCCGGGCCGCTCGCACCGGGGTGGGCCACACCGATCAGGCCGGGCCGCGCCAGCCGGGCCGCGCCATGCCCAACCGGCCCGAAACCGAACCCTGGTCGGGTTGACCCAGTTTGGTCCGACCCAAGGGGTATTTGGCTGGGTCGGACCGGGCCCAAACCCCCTGTTTTCGGACAGATCTGTTCAAATGCCCATAACATGGGTTACGGACCTCCGATCAACACACCATCAGTTTTGATGTAATCCTTGGATCGCGAAGGTCGTTTCGGTATATTATACTCAAGGTTTATGGGAACTTTGGGTATGTCCGGGTTGGTTCGAACACGAAACCAACCGGGCCCTCGAAGCGGAAACGCTTATAACTTGAGCTTCGGACGTCTGATTGACGTGCCGTCAACTTTGTTGGATTCCTCTTAGTGAAATGGTTCTTTTGGATTACTCTGATTTAGGTTTGGATGCAATTGGAGTATGGTCGGGTTGGTTTTGACTTAAAAACCAACATGTCCCCTAGGACGGAAAAGGCAATAACTCTCAGATCGGGCATCTGATTGACGCGTTGTCTGTCACGTAGAGTTCCTATTGATGAGACAGAACTTTGGGATACATCAAATCCGGACTTCGTGTCAGTTTATGTATCAACCCCCTTGGCTCGGGGAGCGGATCCTCCTGGAATCGAGCATGCTGTGTGCGTGAACCCAAGAGCTGGTTGCGACTGCGACGACGATGATGACTACACTGGGATCCTCTGTGGGTTCGGCAGCGACGACGACCATATTGAAATCCTCCATGGGCTTGATGGTGATGACTATTGTTCTTGTATCCTGTGTGTGTCCGACAGTACTTCTTTTCTTGTATCCTATATGGGTCCGGCAGTATTTGACTCTGTACATGTATCCTACGTGGGTCGGGCAGAGTAGCTGGTCTTGTATCCTTTGTGGGTCCGACAGCATAGCTGGTCTTATATCCTATGTGGTTCTGAAAGCTTAGATGAATCAGTGGCTACATATGATCATCTCTATCGTCTTACGAAGAAGCATACCTATGTGATGTGGGTCTTGACTTCCAATCCTTATCTTCGATATGATTGTATCACTTTCCTGTGTGGATTGTATTGTGTTATCCTGTGTGGATTGGATTGTGCTATCCTGTGTGGACTTGATTGAACTTGGGCTCGGATGTTGGAGCCTAACTAGAATTGATGAATTAGGTATATGTATCGGCATATACCAACGTAGTTTTGGTTGTTACTTCGTGATTGTAACTATCCTTTGTGGTTTATCCTTTGTGGATTCTGGGAGACCTATGGGGGTCTCGGGGTCCCTACTGAGTAGCGTATACTCACCCCTGCACGGGCTATGCCCGCACTACGTTGTGTTGGATACAGACGACAGACAACACTGATTGAGGTGGGAGCTCGTGGAGCTGGATAGTACCTGGAGGTGGATCACTGGACTGGACGTGCTCGGAGTGGATGGCTGGAGCCGAGGATAAGAGGAGACTATCTTGACCCACCCTTCAGGTGGTATTTCCAGAGGACGGCTTAGACATACTGATTTACTTTACTCTTGTTGTACTCCCTTTTTAGTTGTACTTTACTTTCAGTTGGGTTTTTATTCTGTCCCATTTACTTCCAGCACTTACTTTCGTATTCAGTTTACTTAGTGTTTACTTTAGCTTGTGTACTCTATGGTGTTTGTTTACTTTATAAAGGCAATTCCTTCCCTTTTATCAGGATTTATGCCTTGGTTTCTAGTCTTTTCCCCTGGCCTATGGAAGGCGGGCATGGGGTAGTCCCGGAACGGGTCTCGAGGATGGGTGGTGACAGGAAAACTCTTTATAAAAGTATGACCAATACACAAAGAGGGAATTGTTCCCCATTGAATGTTGTAGTTGGGCCTAGAAATGAGTATTCGATCATCAATACTGTTGTTCGGAGTGGATACTCAAGAGGGGGTGAATTGAGTTCCAATTAAAATTTTTGTTAAAATTATTTCTCTTAAAATCCCCCTATTTAAAAACAAAGTCAAACTATAGTGAGTTTATACATAGTGTAAATGTTCAATTAGTTTCTCAAAGCTTTATTAGGTCTCAGTTAACTTAATCAGAAAATGAAATTAACTTCTGAAACTAACTTAATGGTTTATAATAAGTATAAAGACTTGCTAATTTAACTATCAAAGTAGCTTTAAAATAGTTTTGTATTTCAAAGTAGTTAACAGCGGAATATAAAATATATATATATATAGTATACTTATGACTTAAACTAAAGTGCATAGCAGATGCAACCAAGAGGTTCAGTCTCAAGCCGAGACATGGTCCTCTCAAACAATTTATATAAATTGATCCACACCCTGGATCGGGGGTAAATAACAGTACAATACTGTCGAGGTCCAAAGAACTCTACCACAGTTGTTTTTGGGAAAAACAAAGACAATAACACACATGTTGTCCTGGTCTTAATCAACCTCTACCACAATCCATAGTGGGATACAAAGGAGTTATAGAGTTTGAATGAGGATTTAAGAATCCTCCAGCTTAGCTCAGGAGACAGTGTGTGTGTAAAATAAACAGGGTACACACACTACTCGAAATGTAAATGAAATAATTACTAAAGTAAGTGAGAAAGAGTTTAGAAGAGCTTTAGTGATTTGAAATGCATCTTTGGACTCGTTTGGTTGGTCAGAAAAGATTATATGTCGTTCTCCGGTTTTTGTTCTGAAAAACAGAGTATCGTTTTCTTCCTTGGTTCCAGGTTCAGCTTATCAGCCTGAGTGCATGATGTGTTTGTTTTACTTCTTCACTCAAGATGCAGCTTGTGTTCTCCTCTAGAATATGTATCTTTGGGTATGTCCAAAAGTTCTTGGAGTATGGATGTAGCCTTGCACAAATTCACCACGTTTGAATGATGTTGAGCCTTTTTCTTTTTCACCCTTCATGTGCCTTCTTGTTCTAGTTATCTCCTTGTTAGTCTCTTCTCTATCTCAGCTAGGTCTTTATCTTACCTTTTATAGCTTTTAGCTCCGGAAAATGGGAATGATTACCTTTTGCATGGGTACTAGGTACGGTTCCCTGACATGTAAATAGATATCATTAAATAACATTAACTGCATTAAAAACATCAAATGTAACCATTATCTTAATTAATAAATAGTATTTAGAGAATAGAGTTTGACTGGTTGGTCAATCATTATTAGCCTTCTGTTGGTAGACATGTGTAGTGGACTTTGTGTTGCAGGATCTTCCATCTGTAGCTCTTGTGAACTTGTATCGATAGCTACACATATTGGTGACTTCATTCGATCAGTATCTCTTAATCCATCGGTAGCTCTTAATCCATCAGTAGCTCTTGGGATATTGGTAGCTCGATATATCGGTGGCTCTGTACTTGTATCGGTAGACTATGTTAGTCGCTTCATATCAGTAGGATAGCCGGTAGCTCGTATCGGTAGACTTACTCTATCGGAAGACTTCTATCAGTAACTGTCTGTGAACTGGTTCTATCGGTAGACTTCTTCATATCGGTAGCTCTGTACATATCAGCGATCAAGTGTATACTAGAAGACATAAGCATACCAGTAGACCTATTCTATCAATAGCTCGGTTTCTGTCCGTAGCTCTGTACATATCGGTAGCCTTAGCTTATCGGTGACTCTGTCTATCGGTAGACCAAGTACCAGTAGCTATGTTATCAGTAGCTATATGCAGATCAGTGACAAACACTTATCTGTTTTATGCAACACATATCCGATTGGGTTATAATTAATTTATAACTTATATAAACATAGATACCATTGATTAACATATCTCAAGAATTATTTTAACATTATTATCATCTTGATAACAGAATATCATATATTGAGAGAATTTGAATATAGATAAACATTAATTCGGATTATCAAAGTATGTGAAAGAATAATTGGGATTATCATAATAGGTGAGTTCAACAATCTCCCCCATTTTTATAGTCACAACATATGATATTATAGGTTTAAAATAATGATTAATTATATCAGAGACAAATTTAAATGCAATGATATCAGAGGGAAAAATCATGGTAGCTTTTCCTTAGATAATATGTCTCCCCCTAGGTGAATATTTCTCCCTCTTTGATACTTAGAAATATTTATCCCCCTTTATAGAAGCTTTGTAGAATATTTCTCCCCCTTTTTGATAATCAAAAAGTGGGAGAAAAAAGAAAAAGTAGAACAATGAGAAATAAAGGAAATCCAATTGTATTAGATGTTGCAAAAAGGTACATAGACAGAAGAAAAAATTCAAGGTATTCCTATCAATCATCCTGGCCACATTTTAAATCCACATCCTCAATGTGATATTTTCCCTTTGAATCAGAAGAGGATTCAGGTGGTGTGGATTCAGGTGAAGGCTTAGGAATTCTAGAGATGATCACAGGAGGCTGAGCCACTGACACTATTTCGGCCCTGTACTGAGGAGTTATTTGAGTGATCATAGGTGTGAGGCTTCGAATTGCTTGGGCATGAGTCATCTGAATAGGAGAAATAGTAGAGGCAGAGGCAGGTAAGGCTGGAGGTATAATCACTGGCCTAGCATCAACATGCCGGAAAGGCAGCAACAGATTTCTGAAATCCATAATTATTCCTCCTCCTCTCTCCATAGCAGATATAAAGTCATCCATGTTCTCCATAAATTTGTCCAATGCTGGAGTCAATTCCCTTAGTTTTCTAACATGCTCTCTGAAGGCTTGATTGACAGGAGGTAACTTCAAATTTTCCAACAGAATTTTGAAGTGATTGTTGAGTTGATGATTTGTTTAATTCTTTTGGAAATAGGAGTCCACTTTTTCATTCAGTTATTTCTGAGAGCAAGAATATTCTCTCATATATTCTTGGACTATCTTCATTATTTCTCTACCTAAATCTCTAGTAGAAAGAAAAACTTTGCTCAGTTCGGATGAGTCCACAGAGCCACCAGTTGAAACTGAACCAAGCTCCTCCTTCATCATAGCTTGAATCTGATTCAAATCCATTGAGGGTTTAGAAGAAACAGAACCAATAGAAAAGGTTACTGTTTCCTTGATGTTTTTGGTCATCCCACTGATAAGACTTTGGACTTTAGAATCCTTGGTTTTAACATGATCTTTCATGGAGGTTTTAAAACCTTCGAACACTGAAACCAACTGACTTACAACACTCTTGACAGAGGCTAAGTCCTTGTCTGTTTGAGATTTTGAACTCATGTAAGAGTCCAAAGAGACAACATATTTCTTTAGAGCTTCATGATCTGCTTCCAGTCTAGATATTTGAGTTTGGAAATATTTAACTTCTTCAACTATTTCTGTTATAAAGGTTGAAAAATTAAAACTGAGAGAGAGTTAAAAAGATCTTTCCAACATACTCATCTCTTCAACAAAACAGTGCTTCATCTCAGCAACTGAGGCACTAAAAGATTATTTCATCTCATCCTTTAAGGATTCAAGGTCATCCCTGTTGATCATATCAGTAGGAGAAACTGCAATAGGTACTATTTCAGATGCTAAACTGACCACTGAGTCAGTCATGATTGATTGAATTGATGATACCAGAGAAACATACATCTTCTTTACAACTTCCATAAAATTGTCCTTAAGATTTTTCTTCAAAGTATCCATGTCATGCATTCTGACCACATTTTTAGGTGGCAACTCAGACTCAACATCATAAATGATTTTTGGTCTATTTAGAGATGCTTCATTCTCAGAAATAGGATAGTCTAAACCACAGAACACAAAACCTGGGTCTTCTGCCCAGTCCTCAATATCAAAATCCACTGTAACACTTCCAAACTTGGGTTGATGCTCCCCCTCAACTGGTGCATCCTCAAGTAAAACAATATCATTCTCAGCAGCATTCTCAGCAGGTCTTCCTTTTTCAGGAGAATCTTCTTCTATCAATTCTTTCTCTGCAATAGCTAGAGCGTCTTCCAAAATATGCAAGGGTATGTCAACTTCATTTTCATCCTTAGCAGGCACTAAATATTTAACAATCACAGGACTAAGGCTCATATCAGCTGACAAAGATACTTCACTTTCATGAGTATCTTCTTCATTCTCTACAGCATCTACTTCAACATCCTCTAAAGAAGATTCTTCCTTATCTGATTTATATTGATCTAGATTTTCAGAAGCTGGGCTAGGAGGTTAATCAGGGTCTCCTCCTTCATCAGCAAAGGAATCATCCTCTTCTGAATCAAAACTGTATTTTGGCTCCTCTTTATCAGGTCCCAGACCTAGATCCCTCACATCCTTCAGTCTTGAAGGATGATCCATAGGATTGAACTTATCATACACCTTCTTGTCATCAGTGACCCATTCTCCTCTCCAAGGGTTCCAATTTATTTTCATGGATTTTCAAACTGTACAGGTGACACAAAAGTTGGTCCTTACTACCACTGTCTCATCTTGAGACTCAGATATTCCTTTCACTTTGATCATTACTGAGATCAACTTGGAAAATAACAAGGCATTTATTTTTTACTTGGGTCTAATCATATCCTCCATTTGAGTCATCACCAATCTGCATAGATTCACCTTGACTCCACGTCTCAAAATATGTAGGAGATAGATATCCTAATATCTGAATTTGAAAAGTATCCTCTCCTTGGTATTAAGACATGTTGAACAAACTTGAACAACAATCTGTTCTCTCCATCCATTTTAGCAGCTACTACTTGCATTTGATTTCTATCACCGGTGAGTTTCTCCAAGGAAGTCTCATATTCAAATATATCACTAGTAGGTGGTATATCTCTCGAGAAATATTCAGATACACCTTCGTGTGGAAATTTCAAACATTCAGCCCACTCAGTCGATGAAAAGGACAACTCCTTTCCATTGACAAATAAAGTTACTCGGTTCCCATCTTCAGATTTATCAAAACTTAGATAGTCATAAAACTATTTCACTAGCTTTAGATAGTAGGGACCATTATTGTTCAAAAAACAATCTACCAACTTTTGATCTTTCATCACTTCGAGAACTAACGATTTACTTGCTAGCAGCTATTCCATTCACAGCTGTTTTTCGATCACAATAACTCTATTCTGCAAATGAGGATTTACTGGTCGTCTTCCTGATAATGTTCTTCTAGCACTGCTACTTTATTCTAGCTCAGACTTCTGCTTATTTTCCTTAGGCTCTCCAACAACATCTCTAATAGAAGGGAGTTTGGTTTTTTCCATCTCAGATTCGTGGGATTTAGGGTTCTTGAAAGATTCAGGAGTTAAGGTTTGAGGGTAAAGGGTTTGAGGCCTGGTGGACTGAGAAGTAGCTCAAACTTTGTTTCTATAATTTAGGAATCATAAAATAATTAATGGAAATAAGATAAAGTAAAAACGATTCAGATTCCGGTAGCAGAAAGAAGATTAAAACAGCGCACTCATCGGTTGGGTTTATCGGTGAGAATTTACATCGGTGAGAATTGACATCGGTGAGGTTACATCGGTGAGGATTCACATCGGTGAGGATTCACATCGACGAGGTTACATCGGTGAGGATTCACATCGGTGAGGTTACATTGGTGAGGATTCACATCGGTGAGGTTACATCAGTGAGGATTCACATTGGTGAGGTTACATTGGTGAGGATTCACATCGGTGAGGTACCTACCAATCAAGTTTAATAATTCCTAACTCATGTATAATGTATCTTAACCTATCTGAAATCAAAGGTTTGGTGAAAATATCAGCTAATTGATGTTCAGTACCAATAAAATATAGAGTAATATCACCCTTTTGGTAATGATCTCTCAAGAAATGGTGCTTTACATCAATGTGTTTAGTCCTAGAGCGAGGCCCAGGGTTCTTCGAAATGTTTATTGCGCTAGTGTTGTCACAGTTGATAGAGAAATGCTTAAAATCATATCCATAGTCCAAAAGAGTGTGTTTCATCCACAGAATTTGTGCACAGCAACTACCTGCAGCTATGTACTCTGCTTCGGCAGTGGACAAAGCTATAGAATTATGCTTCTTACTACACCAAGATACTAAGGGTTTTCCCAATAAATGAAATGTTCCTGATGTGCTTTTTCTATCCAACTTGAAACAAGAAAAGTCAGCATCTGAATAACTCATTAACTCAAAGGATTGTCCTTTTGGGTAAAATGAACCTAAGTTTACGGTGTGTTTAAGATAATTAAAAATTATTTTAACAGCAAGAAAATGAGATTCTTTTGGATTAGCTTGAAATCTTGCACACATACATACACTAAACATAATATCTAGTCAACTAGCATTAAGGTAAAGTAAGCTTCCAATCATTCCTCTGTAATTGATTTGATCCACTAGTTTCCCAGTTTCATCTCTATCCAATTTACAGACTGTACTCATAGGAGTTTCACTTTACTTAATACTATCCAGACCAAAAACTTTTAAAATATCCTTTGTATATTTACTTTGATTCAAAATAATCCCATTTTCACTTTGAAAAACACGAAATCCAAGAAAATATTTGAGTTCTCCCATTAAACACATTTCAAATTCATTTTGCATACTTTTTGAAAAATCAGTACATAAAGAATGTTTAGAATATCCAAAAATAATATCATCAACATAGATTTGAACTATTAACACATCTTTAGATATTATTTTAATAAAAAGAGTTGGATCAGTAATCCCTTTAGTAAAAATTTTTGAAATAAGAAAATTACTAAGTCTATCATACCAAGCTCTTGGAGCTTGTTTTAAACCATATAATGCTTTAGAAAGTTTAAAAACCTGATTTGGAAAATAAATATTAGAAAATCCAGGAGGTTTTTCAACAAAAATATCTTCAATTATAAAACCATTTAGAAAATCACTTTTGACATCCATTTGATATAACTTTAAATTCTGACGAGTAGCATAGGCAAGTAGAAATCTAATGGATTCTAATATGGCTACAGGTGCAAAGGTTTTCTCATATTTATACCTTCCTCTTGACTATATCCTTGTGCAAATAGTCTAGCTTTGTTTCTAACTATGTTTCCAGATTCATCAACTTTGTTTCTAAAACCCCATTTAGTACCAATTGTCAAAGTGTCCTTGGGTCTGTCAACTAATTCCCAGAATTTGTTTCTTTAAAATTGATTTAACTCTTCTTGCATGTCCATTACCCAAAATTCATCATTGATAGCAACATTGATATTTTTAGGTTCTAGCTATGAAATAAAAGCTTGATGTTCAACCTGGTTTCTTAGAGAATCTATAGTCTATGTCCCTCTATCAAGATTACCAACACTAGCAACCAAATGATGATTCTTAATAATCTTTGTTGGTATAGTAAAGGTAGGACTAGAAATTACAGGTTCATCTATAGGTTCGGGTTCTATAGCAGTAGATTATCGAATATGTCCAGAACTGGATGTTTTTACTGCAGGTTCTTTAGTTTTATCATTAAGGTCCAGAACAATCAAATCTTCTTCATGATTTTCAAGAGAGGTTTTATGCTAATGTGGATCAGTTTCATCAAATTTTATGTGAAATGATTCTTCCACACATTTGGTTCTTTTATTAAAGACTATATAGGCTTTTCTAGTTAAAGAATAACCAAGAAAAATTCCTTCATCACTTTTAGAAGCAAAATTGTCAAGATTATCCTTTGTATTAAGAATAAAAACATTGCAGCCAAAGACTCTAAAGTAACTAACTTTGGGTTTTCTATTGTTCCATAACTCATATGGGGTCTTCTTGAGAATAGGTCTAATCAAGAATATATTAAAAATATAAAAATTTGTATTCATATCTTCATCCCAAAAATAAGTAGGCAGGTCACAATCATTAATCATGGTTCTTGCTATTTCTTGAAGGGTTCTATTCCATCTTTCTATTACACCATTTTCCTGAGGTTTCCTAGGAGTAGAAAATTTATTACTATAGCCATTGTGTGAGCAATAATATTCAAACAAATTATTTTCAAACTAATGGCCATGATCACTTCTTAGGGTTTTAATCTTAAGTCCACTAAGGTTCTCTACAGACTTGGAGTATTTGATAAAGTAAGAACAAACTTCACTTTTGTGAGCTAAGAAGTATACCCAAGTATATCAAGAAAAGTCATCTACTAGGACATAAACATAGTGCTTTCCATTTATACTAGAAACTATAGAAGGTCCAAATAAATCCATGTGAACCAATGCAAGAGGTTAAGATGTTGAAACTTCTTTCTTTGATTTAAAAGAAACTTTATGTTGCTTTCCCATTTGATAGGGATTACAAACTTTTTCATTTGAGAATTCAAGTTTAGGTAGGTCTCTAACTAAGTTCTTCCTAGTCAGATTTATATGTGAAAAGAAGTTACAATGTCCTAATCTTTTATTCCAAAACCAAGACTCTTTATGAAAAGCATTTAAGCAAGTAGCATTTTGTTTATCTAAGGAATTCAGATCAACAACATAAAAAATTTCATTTTTCAAGGCAGAGAATACTAAAACTTTTTTAGAGTTAAAAACATTACAAGAATCATTTTCAAACATAACATTAAAGGCATCATCAGATAATTGAGAAATACTTAACAGGTTATACTTAAGTCCATCAACAAATAAAACTTTAGAAATCAAAACTGAATCAGTGTTACCAATCTGGCCTAAGCCGATGATTTTTCTTTAGAATTATCACCAAAGGTTACATGGCCTCCATTAACTTTTATTAATCTATTGAAGCATGAATAATCTCCAGACATGTGCCTTGAACATACACTATCCAAGTACCATACCTTCTTGTGAGAACTCTTCAAACATGTTTCCTACCAAACAGATTTAGATGGAAAATTACTTTGGTACCCAAATCTTCTTGGGTCCAGAAAGGTTAGTAATCAAAGTTTTAGGTACCCATATTTGTCTTATGGGTTTCATTTAATTTACAGAATAAATAGATTTTGAAAGATAAACTTTATTTTATCTATAACTATATGAATAACTAGTTGAAGCAAAGGAATTTTCAGAACTGGAATAAGCAGAATTTTTTCCAGACGTAGGAATAAATCGAGTTTTAGTGAACTGTCTTTGTCCAGGTTGGTATCCCAAACCAATAGTGTACTTTGGCGCAACTTGTTTTCCTAAAATTTTAGTAAGTGTATCTTTTCCCTTTTTGAACTTTTCTAATTCCTTTCTAAGTTGCTCATTAGACATTTTCAGTTCAGTATTTTCCTTTAACAGTTGAGCATTCTTTTCTTTTTCTATATCAAAGGCAGATTTAACATTGACAGTGAGAGCATGATGTTTCTTTAGTGACTTATATTTGTCCTTAAGTTCATTACATGTTTCTTCCAGCATATTACAATATTCAAACAATTCATCCTTAGACATATTTTCATCATTTTCTGAATCACTGTTATTTACATAATAATAATCATTCAGTATAGGGGAATCAAGTACCTCAGAGGTATTAGTCATGAAGCACATGTTGGAACGATTCTTTTCAGAGTCAGAAACTTCAGATTAACATGTGTTGTGCTCTGAAGCATTCCAAGTAGCTTTCATGGCTTTCTTGTACTTCTTGTCCTTATAATCATGTTTCTTTTTTATTTTTAATTTTGGACAGTCATCCTTGATGTGTCCTTTCCTCTTGCACTCATAACAGACTATATCATCTTCCTTATCATATTTCTTCCAATCCTTATTTCAATGACCCTTGTTGTCATACATTCCTTTATAATTTGATTTTCGAAAGAATTTATTTTTCTTATAAAAATAATTGAATCTCCTGGCTATTTGAGCCATCTCAGCAACACTGTCAGAGTCTGAATCTTCACTTATTGAACTTTCAGTAGGTACATGTGTTTTCTCTTTGTCTTTGCTCTTAGAAGTAGTAGACTTGAATGCCACAGATTTTTTGTAAAGACCCTTAAATTTCAAGGAACTTTTTTTCTTAATTTCTTTTGGATTTTATGAGTGCGCAGTTTTCGACGGCACTTGATTCTATGGCCCGGTGTGCCTGGAATAAATTTCTAAAGTTTAGCTCGGGTACGTTCAGTGAACGAACGAGCGGGTTTTTTTAACTTTTGAACTGATGCTCGGAATCGAAATCCAAGGGCACCGATTAAACCGCAACGCCGATATTTTCTTAAGAATACCTTTACTGGAGTTCCATTTTCTCGGGAGGGGTTCTTAAAAATTAGGGAATTAAATGTTAGGTAAAATAAATTGTGTGAAAATTTATTTTATCCATGGTAATTTAATTCTCTCATGGGATGTTGTTGGTGGGGCCCACAACCACCCAACTTCCCATGTGAGGTTATGAGGGTGGAGGGGCCCACACGAGCCCCCATATTCTCATATTCACTAACTCCTATAATCTCCCACTTAAGTGTGTAACCCTTAAAACTTCCCATTAAACTGTGACCTTCCCTCTCCCCACATTTATTCAATGCGAAGTCTTTAATTTAATTAAGTTAGTTATGTATTTTGAAATTTGTAATTTTGAAAGGCATGACTTAAGATAATAAAATGAAAGGGATCTTATTTTATTAGGTTGGATTGTGGTGTAAGGGGATTGGGAGAAGAAAACTCTAAGTTGGAAGAACATCATCTTCTTCGTGAAGAACGCTAAGACTTTGACGAAGAACGCCATCAATGCAAGGAGAGATCGACGTGCCCTCTCTTCTCCTCTCCGTATCCGGTGTGTGACGACTTTCCTGAAGAACGACGATGCGCCCTCTTTCGATCTTCTTCCCACGTCAAAGGAAGGGAGACACCACTCCTCCTCAAATGTTCTTCGTCAATATATATGGAGCATCACCTCGCGATACGGTTTTCCGCGACGATCATCGTTCGACAACTTCTTCGAGGTAGGGGTTAAGTTCAAATTTAATTAATTAAATTTTCACTTTGTTTTTCATTGAGATTAAACTTTATTTTTCCGCTTTCTATCGGTATAACGGGAGGAGGTCGGACAACACAAACATGGCCGACCCTCCTCCCCTTTGTTGTTGTACTTCGTTATGGTTTGGAATGGAGGCGACGCGGTTCCGTCGCACCGCGCGGTAATGAGAGAACAGTGGACGGTGCGGGCCACGGTTAAGGGGCGCAGCGCCGTCGCACCACGCCGGAGCACTAAGGAGGGATGTGGTCAGGGCGGGCCGTGGCAGTTCTGGGAGGCGGTCGGCTGAGCCGCCCGCCGACACACCTTGGAGGCGGGACTCCCGCGGGTCCCGTATAAACCGAACAACCGGAAATAAAGGCCAGCAACTACCCTGGAATACCGGGGGTTGAAACCACCGGTCAACGAACCGGGCGGACCCCGTGGGGTCCACCGTTCGGTTCGAAGGGGGTGGCGTCCTTCCCCCTTCCGCGTCCGCTCAGCGCGCATGCACCCGCACTGGGCCGCCCGCGGTGGGCCGGGCCGCCCGCGCCGGGACGGGCCGCCCGCGTGGGGACGGACCCCCGCGCTAGGCCGCACCAGCTAGGTCGGGCCGCGCCGGCTGAGCCAGACCGCGCCCAACTGGGCCGGACCCGGACTCGGGTCAGGTTTACCCAGTTCAGGCCGACCCAGGGGGTTTTGGGCCGGGTCGGACCGAGCCCAAACCCCCTGTTTCCGAACAGATCCGTTCAAACGCCCATAACATGGGCTACGGACCACCAAACGATGCATCGTCAGTCGCGTATTGATACATGGATGGAGATGGTAGTTTCGTTATATTACACTCATGGTTTCGGAAAACTTTGGGAATGTCTAGGTTGGTTCGAACACGAAACCAACCGGGCCCTTGGAGCAGAAACGCTTATAACATGAGCTCTGGACGTCCGATTGATGTGTCGTTGACTTTGTTGGATTCCTCTTCATGAGACGGTTCTTTTGGCTTACTCCGCTTGAGGTTTGGATGCAGTTGGAGTACGGTCGAGTTGTTTTTGGCTTAAAACCCAACTAGGCCCCTGGGACGAAAAAGCCAATAACTCTCAGACCGAGCGTCTGATTGACGCGCCCTCATTCGCGTTGAGTTCCTTTTGACGAGACAGAACTTTGGGATCCATAAACTCCATACATTGTATCAGTTGATGTATTGACCCTCTTGGCTCGTGGAGCGGACCCTCCCAGAATTGAGTATGCTGTGTGCGGGAACCCTAGAGCTGGCTATGACAAAGATGACTTCCGTACTAGGATCCTCCATGGGTGCGATGAGGACGACTACCGAACTGGGATCCTCTATGGGTTCGACGAGGAAGACTACCGTTCTAGGAACCTCCATGGGTTCTACGAGGAAAAATATCGTATTGGGATCCTCCATGGGTTCGATGAGGACGACTACCATACTGGGATCCTCTGTGGGTTTGACAAGGACGACTACCGTACTAGGATCCTCCATGGGTTAGACGAGGACGACTACCGTACTGGGATCCTCCGTGGGTTCAACAAGGATGACTAATGTACTAGGATCCTCCATGGGATCGACTACCGTGCTGGGATCCTCCATGGTTTCGACGATGGTGACTACTATACTTGGATCCTACGTGGGTTTGACAGAGGAGATGATTCAGAGGCTACATCTAATCATCTCCACCCTTCTTTTTAATGGATACTTGTGTGAGCTGAGTCTTGACTTGCAATCATTATCATTGATATGATTTTTGTTCTTTCCTATGTGGATTGGGTTGTGAATTCTTATGTGTAATGGGTTATGTTTCCTATGTGGATGGGGTTGTACTTGGGCTCGTGTGCTAGAGCCAAGCTGGAATTGATGACATAGGTATATGTATGGGAATATACCTAAGTAGAGTTCGTTGTTACCTTGTGATTACATTTTTCAATTGTGTATTATACTTCGTGGATTCTGAGAGACCTTCAGGGGTCTCGGGGTCCCTACTGAGTAGCATATACTCACCCATGCACAGGCTATGCCTGCACTACGTTGTTTTGGATGCAGACGATGAACAACGCTGATCGAGGTGGGAGATCGTGGAACTGGACGGTACCAGGAGGTGGATCACTAGACGGGACGTACTCAGAGTGGACGGCTGGAGCCGTGGAGAAGAGGTGAATATCTGTACCCACCCTTCATGTGGGATTACCAGAGGACGGCTCAGAGTTGCTGCTTTACTTTTCTGCTGCTGTACTTTCTTTTCAGTTGTACTTTACTTCACTTAGGTGTGTATTCTGGCCCATTTACTTTTCTAGCACTTACTTTTTTAGCTCAGTTTAATTAGTGTTTACTTCAGTTTGCGTACTCTGTGGTGATTTTTTACTTTATAAAGGCAATGCATTCCCTTTTATCGGGATTTACACCTTTGGTGCTAGTCGCCATCCCCTGGCCTATGGAAGGCGGGCTTGGGGTAGTCATGACATGGCCCCTGAGGATGGGTCCTGACATTTTCTCTTGGGTTCATCATCTTCTTCTTTATTTACCTTAAGTTCCTCCTCATACATCATAAGTTTGCCTATTAATTCCTTAATAGGGAGTGTGCTGATGTCGCATGATTCTATAATGGAAACAAAAGTGCCCCTCCATCTCTCTAGTAGAAATCTCAAGATTCTCATGATTTGCCCCTTTGCTGGAACAACCATTCCAAGTGAACTCATCGTATTGACAATCTCATTGAACTTGAGATACATGTCAAAAATAGGGTCATTAGTCTTTATTTTAAAATTATCATATTTAATGGTATAACTATTCAATCTCATTTCTTTAACATTGGTTGTTGCTTCATGAGAAACACCCAATGTATCCCATATTTCATAAGCAGTTTTGAAAGCAGATATTATATTAAATTCCCCATCGCCTATAGAACAATACAGGGAAATCATAGATTTACAATTATTATTGTAATAAGTCTTTGTAGGTTCATCCAATGTAGTTCTTTCAGTTTCTGGAATTTTATATTAAGATTCTATAGCAGTCCAGATATCAAAACCCATACTTTCTAAATGAATTTTCATTTTTAGTTTCCACTGGGCATAATTGGTACCATTGAAGAAAGGTGGCCAGTTAGTAGGAGCACCCTCTAGTCTATTCTCCATAACTATATTTTAGAAAATAGTTTTAAAGATATAAAATATATAACTAACAGAAATTTAATATCTTTAAAGATGCAACTAAAATCACAGTTGAAAAACAGAATGTTTTGAAAACATGTATTAATAAACAAGCCTTTGATACCAAATGTTGGTCAGAGTGGATACTCAAGAGGGGGGGGGGTGAATTGAGTTCCAATTAAAATTTCTATTAAAAATATTTCTCTTAAAATCCCCCTATTTAAAAACAAAGTTAAACTGTAGTGAATTTATACAGAGTGTAAATATTCAATTAGTTTCTCAAAGATTGATTAGGTCTCAGTTCACTTGATCAAAAGATGAAATTAACTTTAGAAACTATCTTACTGGTTTACAATAAGTATAAACACTTGCTAATTTAACTATCAAAGTATCTTTAAAATAGTTTTGTATTTCAATTTAGTTAGAAGCGGAATATAAAAAAATATAGTATACTTATGACTTAAACTAAAGTGAACAACAGATGTAACCAAGAGGTTCAGACTCAAGCCTAGACTTAGTCCTCTAAAACAATTTATATAAATTGATCCACACCCTGGATAGGGGTTAAATAACATTACAATACTGTCCAGGTCCAAAGACACCTACCACAGTTCTTCATGGGAAAAACAAAGACAACAGTACACATGATGTCCAGGTCTTAATCGACCTCTACCACTATCCACAGTGGGATACAAAGGAGTTATAGAGTTTGAATGAGGATTTAAGAATCCACCAACTTAGCTCAGGAGACAGTGTGTCTGTAAAATAAATAGGGTACACAAACTACTCTAAATGTTAATGAAATAATCACTAAAGTAAGTGAGGAAGAGTTTAGAATAGAATTAGTGATTGTCAATGCAGCATTGGACTCGTTCGGCTGGTCAGAAAATCTTCTGAGTCCTTGTCTGGTTTTTGTTCTAAAAACCAGAGTACTGTTTTCTTCCTTGGTTCCAGGTTCAGCTTATCAGCCTAAGTGCATTAAGTGTTTTTTGTAGTTCTTCACTCAAGATGCAGCTTGTGTTCTCTTTTATAATAAGTATCTTTGTGAATGTCCAAAAGTTCTTGTAGTATGGATGTAGCATTGCACAAATGTACCGCGTTTGAATAATGTTGAGGATTTTTCTTTTTCACCCTTTGTGTGCCTTCTTGTTCTAGTTATCTCCTTGTTAATCTCTTCTCTATATCAGCTAGGTCTTTATCTTCCATTTTATAGCTTTCAGCTCCGGAAAATGGGAATGATTACCTTTTGCATGGGTACTAGGTACGATTCCCCGACATGTCAACAGATATCATTAAATAACATTAACTGCATTAAAAAATAAAATGTAACTATTAACTTAATAAATAAATAGTATTGAGAGAATATAGTTTGACTTGTTGGTCAATCATGAGTAGCCTTCTGTTGGTAGACGTGTGCAGTGGACTTTGTGTAGTAGGGCCTTCCATCAGTAGCTCTTTTGAACTTGTATCGGTAGCTATATATATCGGTGACTTCATTCTATCGGTAGCTCTTAATCCATCAGTAGATCTTGGGATATCGGTAGCTATATGTATCAGTGACTCTGTACTTTTATAGGTAGACTATGTTAGTCACTTCATATTAGTCGCTAGACTGTGTATCAGTAGGCCGGTCAGTAGCTCGTATCGGTAGACTTACTCTATCGGCAGACTTCTATCAGTAACTGTCTGTGAACTGGTTCTATCGGTAGAATTCTTCATATCGGTAGCTCTGTACATATCAGTGATAACATGTATACTAGAAGAGTTACGCATACCGGTAGACCTGTTCTATCAGTAGCTCAGTTTCTGTTGGTATCTCTGTACATATCGTTAGCCTGAGCTTATCGGTGACTCGGTCTATCGGTAGACTAAGTACCGGTAGCTCTGTTATGAGTAGCTATATGCAGATCAGTGACAAACACATATCTGTTTTCTGCAACACATATTCGATTGTGTTAGAATAAATTTATAACTTATATAAACATAGATACCATTGATTAACAAATATCAAGAATTATTTTAACATTATTATCATATTGATAACAGAATATCATATATTGAGAGAATTTTAATATAGATAATCATTAATTGGGATTATCAAAGTATGTGAAAGCATAATTGGGATTATCAAAATAGGTGAGGTCAACAAATACATATCCTATGATAATAGGAATCAATACACACATAGTTCTTGAATGTGAAACTCTCTATTTAGGTCTAACCCAAATGAATAGGGGGATTTTTCCTGTTGATTATTGTAGCTGGGACTAGGATTGAAGTTCTAGGTGTCATTATGCATCCTATGATAATAGAGTTCAATCCACACATTATTCATTAGAATCCATGTACTTTAGCATTGTATGGAAAGGATGTGGTCTCCCTAAAGTGAAAAGGGAATGATGTGATTATCCCAATAATGAAGTTTTAGTCATCAATATGTATTGTATGATGACAACAATCAATCCACACATAATTATTAAATGAAATCTTCTTGTGCAGATCTAACCCATACATAGTGAGGGGGGTTTTATATTTATTTATTATATTTGGTACAAGTATTAATGATACAAACATGACTAAATATCTTGTGAGGTCAGTAATCAAGCCACACATAGTTATAAAGAAGCCATATAGTTTAACTTCATGCAGCAAGGACTTATGAATATAATAACCCTATTGTGAGATAATATGCCTTGTTTGTGTGAGGAATCCCCTACCATAGATCCTAACCACATGTGAGATATTCTCAAGGTGATAAAAAAGGACTAGAAAATGTTCTTCATGATATGGAGTCAACTGGATAAAGTGAAATAAAATTTTTTTGTCATACGATGGTTGTACAAGGATATATGATCTAGGAATCCCTACATATCTCATTATGACAATAATTAAACAACACAATGTTTTGAAGAAGCCATGTATTTTAATTTCATAAAAAAAAGACTTTTGAACATGATAACCATGTTGTGAGAAAATATTCCCTGTTCATGCAGGGAAACCCCTAACAAATATCCTAATACCATATGATCTATTCTTAGTGAGAGAAATAAATATTGGAAAAGGTTCCTCACATCATGGAGGTAATTTGATAAAGGAATTGGTCATTTTTTATCGTGTTATGTCTTGACTAGGATATAGAGTCCATGAATCCATACGTATCTCATTAGGATGAGAACCAATTTGTACTTATCTATAGAAACATTTTTAGTTTAATGACGTGTGGCATGTCAATAATCCATTTAGTTTAACATCTTGAGCTAAGGACAAGGGTGACTCAATGTGAAAAAAGATTATTGTTGTAGTCAGTACTAAGGATATAGGTTTGAGCATTGCTACACACCCTTTGACTATATTAATCAATCCACACATAATTCTTAGGAAGTGTTAAATTTAGTGTCATGTGGAAAGGACATCAACTATGGAGTTTAATGTCTGGCGATAAGGATTTTTTCTGTGAAGTTTAACATCATGTGGTCATGACAAAGGATGTTATGTAGTTTATCATCTTACTTCCAGGATGATATTAATATAGTTTAATGTCATGTGGTAATGATGCGGGTTACCAAATGTGAATGAATATGAATCATTAGGGATCTGTGAAGAATAAATTTATGAGGTGAGGATATTATCTGTATAGTTTAACATCATGTGGTTAGGACATGAGATGATATATAGTTTAAAGTCTTACAAAATGGAATTATTCTTCATAGTTTAACTTCAAGTAAATAGGATGAGTGATTCTTGAGGTAATCTATAAAAATTATTTCTTAAATAATATTCATTGGTCGGCGGTGCAAAAAATTTCTCATCCACTGTGTTCAGTGAGTAAATTCTATTGTGGTAGACCTCCTACATGATATAAGATCCATCCTATTTTGGATAAATATTATGAGGTTTATTACCTGGTATCATTGGGGTTTTTAGTACCAATAACATTTCTACTTGAATGAATGAATTGAGGTAGACAATTTTATTATAGGTCCATGTGATCTGATTATGAAGGGCTTAGAGGTTGCTTAATGTACGCAACCTATTCTCATAAAGCCCCTCCAACTCATCCCAACTATTTTTTTATTTCTCATCATCCTAGAGTTGCCCGGAAATGTATATTCACAGTAAATGAATTTTGAATTATATGGGTAGATCCTCCATGGTCCCATAAAGCAATGAGTATGGATATTCATGTGTAGCAGTATGTGTGGTCATACACTATGCCCACAAATAAAGTGGGAACTTTATCCTCCAAGTACATCTTGTCCATATACAACATTTTTAGAGCATATTTGGTAGGGTCTTACTGAATTCTTCAATCTATCATTTCACACTACATGATAGAAGTATGATTGATTAGAATTTATGTTTTACTACTTATGAAATTTCTTCAAATTTTTATAATAGAAGTCGATGTTGTTATCTATCAATATCATGTCATGGTCCATGAACATGATGATGATATTGGAATTTACGAAGTTGATGATATTATTCATCCTACCTTCCTTGAGAGGTATTTCATTAGCTTATTTTGAGAATAATTTGGATACAGTAAAGATATAGATAAACTACATAGTTGTCGATAATGGATATGTCCGGAAAATATAAACTTTTTATATAGAAAATAGTGAATAATATTAAGCTGTATGTAGAAATTTTGGGGGTTTATGGAAAATTTTTAATGGATATGGTATTCATGACATTTCATGGTGAATTATGCATATTTCTATATCATTATTTTTCAGTAGTAACTCGACCTCTTAATTTGGTGGAAGATCATGGTCACAGACTGATGAGAGTTGTAGGACCCTATATGGACCTCTTCCGTGACGGTGATAATATCTCTTTCTACTATTCATATGATGAGGATTACATTGAATAAACTCTTTTAAATGATTTCATAATCATTTGGATCATAATTCATGGTAAATTTCACTATTCATTGTTGAATTCTTTCTCTTTCGGCTCTATCTGTCAAGAGGATCCCATTTTAGAGAACATAAATAATGAGCTCCATCTATCCAAGGGTGGATATTGGATCAAAATGTTATGAGGTTGCGTTAACCTATATGCCTTTTCCATGTTATAGATGATGATATATGTGTCCATTATTATTTAAATGATACAAAAGTTGTCTTCCTCTAGATCAGGCTTGGCGAAGACTATGGAGGCATTAACCAATACATTGGCATAAACAATTTGTGTTTATGTAAAATGATTCAATGTTGGGAAAAATGGGAAATCTCCCATTATTCCCCTAACGTAGCCAGTGAAAGGGTCTAGTTCTTTCCTTGTTAATCACATATTTTCCATTCAACTACTCCATTGCTAGATTTGAATCATGTTTGTTGTTCAGGTAGATTATTTTAAATTATAGGGTTAGTTCCATCCCAGTGATGATGTCTTATTATTTTTCCTTATTATTAGTGTATCCTTCAAATAATGAAAAAGAGTAGAAAAAATTTTATTGTCTGGAAAGAAAAATAAAATCCCTCAGACAGCCTGATTGAGCTTTTTTATTTTCCATTCTTTTTCCAATATCTCTTTAGGAGGAACCATCGAAATAAATCTCCCATGTAGGGAAATTTCCATGGGCATAGAAAAACACCTCAACCATAAGCTCATTGTCTGCTAGTGTACTTTCTAGAACATGATGTTCCATGAGGAATTCATTCATGGACATCCATTTCACTGACATATGCGATACAGATAGGATGTCACACTTTTGAAGAATGACCACATATCGGGACAAGTGACCAATCAGTATGGGATGATCGACGATTTACTTGAGAGGATCAATAAAAGAGACCAAGTGAACTCATTGGCGTTATAAGTAATGCATATTCTTCTTCACTATAAATGTAAATGTGAGGAAATTATTTTCAACATCTGAGTATCGGGTCATAGTACCAAGAATTTTGTAGATGAGGTAGTAAATTCATTTCTCATCACACACATCATTCTTCTATATAACTATAGCACCAAGAGATCATTCCATAGAGGAAACATATAAGATGAGTGTATTTCCTTCAACCAATGTAATTAGGATAAATTGGTGTGCCAAATACTTCTTAAGACTCTCAAAGGCTTCATGAAAGTCCCTTCCACATTGATAGGTGATTCCCATATTAATTATCTTGGTAAAGGAGAGTGATTTTCTAGCGAGGGAGGCTATGAAATGAAGAATGTAAGATAGGTTCTGAAATATCCCCCTCATTTCTTTGAGATTCCTAGGGGTGATATTTCTAAAATAGCACTAGTGTTTTATAATTCAGCCTCAATTACAAACTGGAATACCCCAAATACAAATAACTTCTCTAAAGATACACCAAAACAATATTTCAATGGATTCGTCTTCACATTATGTGTCCAAAACATTTCAAATACTATTTAATGATCCATGAAGTGATCTCATCATTGTCGATATTTTCCACTACGTCTACAAAATAAAATTCATCTCTTCTTCCCTAGAAGGGCTTAAAGATATGATGCATGACATTTTTATATGTATTTTCTTCATTCTTTAATCTAAATGGCATGAACAGATCAAAAAATATCCCCTAGTATTCTTTAAAGTTTGTTTCTTCCTCATATTCATGGTCCATATTTATTTGAATGTACCCTGAATACCCATCCCTGAATAAAAGGGTTTAGAAGCCCAAAATTTCATTGATCATGAGTTTTGTGACTGAAAATGGGATATCATATTTTGGGTAGTGTTAGGTAAGGTATCTCAAATTGATATATACCCTATTCTTAACATTCTTCTTCTTCTTTATAAGGATGATATTATAATTCCATCTTGGTTATTTTATTTCTAAGAAAATGTTTGATTTGATCAATTTTTCAAATTCGTCCTCTATATTTCTACCATGAGAGGAGTGAATCCTCTAAGATGTCAACTTGAATCTTTAATGGTCATAAGGTTAGATGAGATAGTGTGTAACCAAATCATGATTTATTCTATGAATTTCTATATATTTCCATGTAAACAAATATCAGTTTTTATTTATAAATATGATGTGAATATCTTTCGCCTAGAGAGTCATAAATCCACTAATCATTGTTCGTTATGGGTATTCTTGTGTTCATAGATTTAAGTACCTAAGATCATCAATGGTGGTGGACAAAAAATCCTCAAATTCGTGAGGGTGGTTCCTGAGGTTATCCTCATCTTCTTCCACCTCTGAATCTATGGAGGTATTTTATGATAAAGTTGTAAATCTAAGGTAATCTATTTCACTGTCATGGTGAGATAATGCCTAAGAAAATTCCTAATCTTCCTTTACATACAAATTTGTTTCAAACAGATTTTGGATCTAATTTTATTTTACGTTATCATTGGGGACATATAGAGTTTGGAAATATGGGATTAGGATTATAGAGTTAACTATGTGTATCGGTAATGCATAATTTATTTCGATCATAACACATGTATTTTAAGGGGTTGTGACAATCCATTGTGTGTTCAAAAATATATACCATCACTTACCATTAGTTTTTTTCTTCCACTTTGGAGAAAAATGCCTCAGTATATGTGTCTTAGAATGTATATAAGGGGAAATTTCACCATATAGAATTTAGATCATTCCAATGATGGTGTATTTCAAAAAATGGTTGAATTTTGAGGGATAATTGAGATGGATGAAGAGTTAGGTCCTTCTGATTATGGAATTGTCTGTTTTATCTTTCCAGATAACCATAAACTCGACATTAGAAGTGAGATCCCCAAACTGAGTTTTTACCTTTATCTTCTAAATAGGTCTTTTCTCATACTTATCATACCCTTTAATGGTCTATTTTGTGGGAGAAAAATATCCTTCTCTATACCCAAAATGTTAGAGGGTCCATATAAATATGAAGTTGATCCCAAAAACATTGTCAATAAGATCCATTTAAATATTGAAATTGTTGAGTATACCAGAATCATATAGGGACCTGATGTGTCCATGAATGATGTCTTTCTGATCCTGGTCTGTGAACCAGATGGAGAAATAGAACATTGCTGGAATTGTCTACAATAGATAGACCTCAGTAGAAATGACTTATATCTAAAGCTCTAGTGGTCTTCACAAGGATTCAAAAAATGCGTCCCTGATTTCCTTTGAATGGTGGAGTGAATTATGGATTGAGAGATTGGATGGGAAAATATATAACTATTTCAAAATTTCATATTTTTGTGCCATAGTTCGGCACTTACTAAGGTGGTATTTCTCCTTAATATGCATCTTAGTATATGTGGAATTTGCAGTGGATGATCATGGATATTTTTTAGAGGTTTAAGGAGAAAATACTTCCAGGAAAAATGAATATTTTGGCCTTCCCAATTACCTGGGATGATCAAATAGTCACACACCCACTATGTGGTCATGTAAGAAAACTAGGTGTGGAAAACCACTAGACTATTATGGGTAACCCCAATTCTCTATTTGTATTTATAAAGAACTTTCCCATGATTCTATGCATCATATATTTTTTCTGAGGGGATTTAACCAAAATATTGAGTTTGAATACATTATCATTGTCTGTTGAATCATTACTTCCTACACATGGGGACTCATGAACCCCAGTCAGGTATGTGGAACTCATACATGGAAAAATATTATAAAGGAAACTAGTGAGAAATTAAAAATTTTGGGTTTGGATTCAAGTTAAAAACATTTAATCCACAAAAACCCTTCCACATATTTCTTTAAGGATCACATGTTATTCAATTTAAGCATGGAAAATAAATTCAAAAAAAGGATAAAGAGTACCGTATTCCTTTGTAGTCACTGGTTGATTCACTCACTGTCAATGTGTTGTGGGTATAATATGATAAACTAGATGTCCTCTATGTTTTACACACACGATTCACAATATTATTATCATCGATCATTATTTCATGGGTTTTATTAGTGGAAATCAAAGATATTTTCTATTTCCCTTTAATCACTTGAAGAATTCAGACTTGATCGGGAAAGAGGGATCGATCCGACCATATTATTCATTAAGAATATGTTTCTAAGAACCTAATAGGATATTAGATGATATATTATCACAAAAACAATCAGGAAAATGGTGGATATTTGAATTTAAGAGGATAAAATTAGCCTTTAGACATAGGTTATTCTTTCCAAAATTTCACTTTGGTCCCTAGAATGTAGTAACATTCATTTGAGACCTTCCCACACATAAATGACTTAATTAACATATAATAAAAGTCACATATATTTTATCACTCACTTGTAACACTATAAACAGTTTCATGATAAAATATTGTAACGCCCCGACCCCAGTTACCCAGAGTCGGTGCATTAATTACATAGCATTGGCATGATCACAAGAAAGATCAAATCTCGAAAGACCGATTGGTTTAGTAGCCTTGGAAACACTAGATATATTCATAAGTTTTACATTACATCATAAAATGAAAAAATAATACAACAACATAATGTTTCCACAATCCACGCTATTATCCCCTCATAATATCCCTGCAGGTCATTCATAACTTACTTCTTCACATCCTGGGAAAAATAAAACATAGAAAAGGGGTGAGCTCAAATGCCCAGTAAGTATAACAATATACCGGAACATTCAAAATAAGAATAAACATTTAAGGCAATGCATTACTAAAACAAAAGCCTTTTAAACTTGAACTTCAACATAGTATGGCAAAAGTAAAATGAAATAATGTCATTTACTTATTCACATGGATATTCTACTAATCGAATAATCACATGCAAAAATCAAAAACCACTTTCATAATGTTGGAATGCACAATGCCAAACTTTAATTTCTTTTCAAGGCCTCGTCCCAAGACCTTGGGGCTAACTGTAACCGGAACCCAACATGGAGTGCCTCTAATAACCGGACACCAACCCGGAGTGCCTCTAATAACCGGACACCAACCCGGAGTGCCTCTAATAACCGGAGACCAAACCGGAGGGCTTACTTTTACCAGTCCCTAACCTGGAGGGCTTACTTTTACAAGTCCCCAACCTGGAGGGCTTACTTTAACCAGTCCCCAACCTGGAACATACTTGTCCAACACATTCATATGAAGTAAAGGTTGAAATATAACATAAACATTCTTATTGGAACTAGCATACAAAATGTCAATACTTTACTCATAAACCATGAATTCTATATAAATGACACATCTACAGTCAAACATATCACAAAACTTCATTACAATATGGAAGTTTTATATCATAATAAATCAACTTCAAATAATCTTAAAATCCATCAAAGGATGTTGACATAGATGAAATCAAAATTCTTTTTAAAGAAATATCTCCTTTTATTTTGAAATCATTTAAGATCCATATAAAATAAAACATTTTCTTTGAAAATATTCTTATAAGCTTGTAAGGGAAGCTTTGAAGATTTTATAACGGCGGAAAATAACCGCACCCGCCGTATAAGTTAAAAAAAACATTCTTATCTTAATTCTGTCGAAAAGGTTAAAAAAGACCTTGTTTTGAAAACGACGGAAAGATTCCTCTTATAAAAAGTCAAACAAGGGTATAAATGACTTTAACCCATGTTCTTGTAAATAATAAAAATGTTTTGAAATACATTATTAAGAAACATGGATGTGGATGATAAAGAGATCCCAGTAGATTATTACGTATAAACAACCTCGGATAATGAAGAGATTGTGAAATAACCCTTACCTTGTACTTTTCCTTGGTTGGGGTAGGTTAACCTCCTGTATAATGGTGAAATAATTGTTATTAAATTATACAAGAATCATATACATTCATATGATATCATATATGATCTTTTAACATTGCTTTGTTAACAATATCTTAGATTTATCGTTGTTTCGGGTGTTAACTTACTCATTTTCTTTTATATGTTTTGTTACGTAAGTAGTGTTTTCATGGATAGGTTGTATCTTATTCATATACAGAATGATATCATGTCCCTAAATATTATTTTTAAATCATCAAATGATAATTATACTTGGATGGATACGACGGAGAATGAATCTTATCGCGTTCGTGGAGACGGTAGTCCGTACGTACGCACGAGCGACAATATCATTATTTTGATATTAAAATAATATATAATTGGATAGTATATCATATATACAGAATCATTATCATTTTATATTTATTATTTACATGAATTACATATCATTATTATACCCACCTAAATAATAATATATTGAATAACAATTACACCACGACGTGGAGACGGTAAGCCGTACGTACGCACGCATGGTGACATGTTATTCAAAGGGTGGATAGAATACTGAATATGGTTGTACCATATTTATAATAACATCACAGTATATGTGAGATACTGGAGTTATTATTTTAGAATGGTAATAACAAAGAAGGAAGAAGTGGAAGAAGAAAGGAACTTGAAAAGGGGTGGTGAAAACATTACCTCTTCTTTGGGTTCTTCCTTTTGATTTGATCAAAAGGGCTCCTTAGGTTGGATTTATGATCAAACTAAGGCCTCTAGGTTGTATTGAGGGAAGTTGGGAGAGTATGTGGGCAGATTTTGGCCGAGCCAAGTGGCTTGAGAGGTGTGAGGAATGAGTAGAAGTGGTCTCCTTTTATAAGGGAGAGGAGGGGCTCTTTAGGAAAGAGTGAAAGTATTACTTTATAATATAATTAAATTCGGTTTAAATGGTCCAAAAATAATTGAGGTCGAAGATAAGATGACTCATATTCTAAATAACATCAACCAATAAGAATTGGATAGGTTATAGATAATATTTTAATCATTATAATCTTATTTATTTAAATGATTTATTAATGAGGTAAACATTGCATCATTATTGTGTCATTAATAATTTAAATTATTTAATGTATAAAAATTATAAATAAAATATCATTATGTAGGAAATCTA
Organism: Viscum album; assembly: GCA_963277665.1. Taxonomy (NCBI): domain Eukaryota; kingdom Viridiplantae; phylum Streptophyta; class Magnoliopsida; order Santalales; family Viscaceae; genus Viscum; species Viscum album. Next base: position 932,752,987 of record OY728125.1, read on the forward strand.
TTTATCTTTCTAATGAATATTTATAATCGAAAATCCAACATGTATAACCCTATGTAAAAATTGTTCTTCTAAAAGATGTAAGCTTATTCCATTTTTATTTTTATTTTAACTTTATTAATATAATGTGTCCCTACCACATACAAGTGGCTCAAAGGGGTCCCCAAATCGACCCAAGGATGCCCATGGTCGGGTATGTGTCCACCAATAAGGTTAGGACATGTTTTAGGGTAATTTCGTATTATTATAATATTATTTTTTAACCCTTATTTACCGGATTTACCCTTAACCATGGTAAATAAAATATTTACCACAGTAATTATTCAAAATGTCTAAAAATAAAAGTTAACTATTTACACAATTTGGACATCCTGATTCCAAATATGGAATCCATTTTTCTAAATTCGAAACACAGAAGTGGCAGAAATTAATTTAAAATTAATTCTCGCTGTCAAAACAAAAAGCGTGTTTTTAAGAGGTAATAACTATCAAAAGATTGACACTTTTTTATGTTCGGTTTAATTGTAAAATTATGTCCAATGACCAACATTATATTAAATGGTAAAAATATATTCTAAATATACTTTAAAACCACTCAAATTCACAATTTATCACTATTAATTATTTTGATTAAAAAAGTTGTTTTTAATTAAAATTTAGTAATTTTCACTATTCATCAAAATATGAAAGTTATCCGAAAAGTACCAAAATTTCACCTTAGGCTAAATTCGATATTCCGAATCCAAAAATGAAGTCCATTTTAAAATATAAAATATATATAATTTCAAAATTTAGGTATTACTATTCATAACGGCTAGTTTGATTGGTTGTGGCGTGTGTTAGAACTCGAGGTTGCGTACAACACACGCTATCGCATTATTCGAAGGGAAACGTACCGTGGAAGCTTGGGGTGTTACATTCTCCCCTCCTTAAAATAATTGCGTCCTCGCAATTTCTATGGTATTACTGAATAAAAAGACTCGGGTGGTTCCTCATCATAAGTTCCTCGGGTTCCCACATTGCCTCTTCCATCTTATGATTTCTCCACAAAACTTTTACCAGACGCGTCGTCCGGTTTCTCAGTACTTGTTCTCTTGTATCAAGAATCATGACAGGCTCTTCACAATAAGACAGATTGGGTTCCAGTTCTAATTCCTCATAGGTGAGTACATGCGTTGGGTCAGGCATGTATTTTCTCAACAGAGATACGTGGAACACATCGTGAACTTTGGAGAGACTTGGCGGCATTGCCAATCGGTAAGCTACAGCCCCAATTCGTTCTAGAATTTCGAAAGGTCTGATGTATCTGGGACTCAATTTACCTTTCTTACCAAAACGTATGACTCCCTTCCACGGAGATACCTTCAGGAAAACATGTTCACCGACTTGAAATTCCAAATCCTTCCTTCGATTATCGGCATAGCTCTTCTGCCTACTTTGAGCTGATTTGATGTGATTTTGGATTACCTTCACCTTTTCCATTGTTTCTTCCACCAGTTCTGGTCCCACAAGTTTTCATTCACCAATGTCATCCCAACAGGTTGGTGTACGACATCTCTTTCCGTATAATGCTTCATAAGGTGCCATCTGAATGCTTGAATGGAAGCTATTGTTATAGGAAAATTCTACCAGTGGTAAGTATTGATCCCACATACCCTGAAAGTCAAGAGAGCATGATCTCAACATGTCTTCTAAGGTTTGAATAGTCCGTTCTGATTGTCCATCTGTTTGAGGGTGATAGGTAGTGCTCAAACAAAGTTCAGTATCCAAGGCCTTTTGAAGACTTTTCCAGAATCTTGAAGTAAAACGAGGATCACAATCAGAAACAATCGATAGGGGTACTCCATGAAGTCTTACAACTTCATTAATATATAATCTTGCTAGACGTTCAAGTGGTAGATCCTCCAGTATAGCCAGAAAATGTGCTGACTTAGTAAGACAATCAACAATGACCCACATTGCATCATTCCTTCTAGGAGTCTTTGGTAGTCCCATGACAAAGTCCATCATAATATTATCCCATTTCCACTCAGGTATGAGAAGAGGTTGCAATACTCCACCAGGATGTTGCCTTCCAGCTTTCACTTGTTGACAAACCATACATCTTGACACAAAATCAGCAATCTCCCTCTTCATGTTGTTCCACCAAAAATGTTCCTTCAAATCTCTATACATTTTTGTGCTCCCATGGTGTATAGAGAATTTGGAACTATGAGCATCATCCAGCAGTTCCCTTTTTAGATCAGGTAAATCGGGAACACAAAGTCTCTTCCCGAATTTCAAAATTCAATCTTCATACACAAAGTCTCTCAATCTCCCATCATTCACAGCTTTAATCTTCTTTTGGAATTCTTCATCATCGGTCTGAGAACTCTTAATCCTTTCTAGTAAAGATGGTTTGGCAACCATTTGAAAAAGCATTGATGTTTCACCTTCCCTGGTTATTCCCATGTCCATCTTCACTAGATCCATGAAAATTGGATCCCTTTCAATTCTCATATTGTTCAAAACTCCATGGTCTTTTCTACTCAAAGCATCTACCACCTTGTTTGCCTTCCCCGGGTGGTAGTGTATCGTACAATCATAATCCTTGAGTAATTCAAGCCATATCCTTTGCCTCATGTTGAGTTCTTTTTGTGAGAAAATATACTTCAAACTCTTGTGATCAGTATAAATCTCACATTTTTCACCATAGAGTTAGTGCCTCCATATCTTCAAAGAAAAGATCACAGCTGCTAACTCGAGATCATCAGTAGGATAGTTTTGTTCATGAATTTTCAACTGTCGTGATGCATAGGCAATAACTCTATCATTCTGCATAAGGACACAGCCAAGTCCTTTCTTTGATGCATCACTATAAATAACGAACCCATCATTCCCCGATGGTAGAGTCAATATAGGAGCATTGACTAATTTTCTCTTCAGTTCTTCGAAACATTCTTCAAAGTCTTTTGTCCAAACAAATTTAACCCCTTTACGTGTGAGCTTCGTTAATGGGTTAGCCAATCGGGCAAAATTCTGGACGAAACGTCGATAATAACCTGCCAAACCAATAAAACTACGTACCTCAGTTATACTCGTAGGTGCTGGCCATTCTTGGATTGCCTTGGTCTTAGAAGGATCAACAGAGATTCAATCTTTAGAGAAAATATGGCCAAGAAAAGAAATATCCTGAAGCCAGAATTCACACTTGCTAAACTTCCCATATAATTCATGCCTCCTCAGAGTCTTCAAGATAATGCGCAAGTGATTTTCATGATCTTCGTAGGTTTTGGAGTATACCAAGATATCATCAATAAATACCACCACAAATTCATCGAGATACTCCTTGAAAACTCTATTCATCAGATCCATGAATACAGAGGGTGCATTAGTCAATCCAAACGGCATTACAGTAAACTCGTAATGCCCGTACCTGGTTCGAAATGCTGTCTTCGGAATGTCTTCCTTCTTCACACACAACTGATGGTATCCAGATCAAAGGTCAATCTTTGAAAAGTATTGAGCTCCATGCAGTTGGTCAAATAAATCATCAATACGGGGTAGGGGATACTTCTTATTTATCGTTATAGCATTGATCTCCCTGTAGTCAATACATAACCTCATAGATCCGTCTTTCTTTTTAACAAAAAGAACAGGGGCTCCCCATGGAGAAACACTAGGGCGAATAAATCCCTTATTACTCAATTCCTCTAGTTGTTTCTTTAGTTCGACTAACTCTACAATGTCCATTCTATAAGGGGTCTTCGATATAGGCCTTGATCCAGGAATCAAATCAATAGAAAACTCAACTTCTCGTTCTGGAGGATGTCCAGGTAAATCTTCCGGAAATACATCTACAAATTCTTTCACAACAGGTACATCCTCTATTTGAACATTCCTTTCCTCACCGACAGTTATTTCATTCTCTTCCTCCCCAATAATTGAATTAAGTTGAGCTACTGGGGGTGGATCTAAATAAGAATTAGGTGGTGACGATTCTGCTCTAAAGATAAGGTGTTCCTTATCATTATCATCAAGAATTGTAACCTCTTTCTTCTTACAATAAATCTTCGCATCATAGTCCGAAAGCCAATCCATACTGAGGATTATATCAAACTCATTCATAGGTATGACGATGAGATCAGCAGATAAAGAAAATTTATGTGCTCTAATGGGGACTGATTCACAAAACTTTGTTGCAATGATACTTCCCTTAGGAGTTTTAACTGACAACTCCCTTATTAAATCAAATTGGAAATATCTAATTTTCTTAGCAAACTGGGAAGATATGAAACAATGCGACGATCCAGAGTCAAATAATGCATTTTCTAAACCCAAGGAAACCATTAAATTACCTGCCACCACGTCTTTTGGAGCTTCTACCTCTGCAGTAGTGATAGCATAAGCCTGGCCTTGATCCCTTGGCCTTTTCTGAGGTAAGTTCTCCTGACGCTTAGGACATGCATTTGCATAATGCCCCATCTCCCTGCAATTGTAGCACTGAACGTTGGTGGCTTCCTTCTTCCCTTTGCAATCACGAGCTTGGTGGCCTTATTCACCACACTTGTAACAGACTCCCATTCCCTTCAAGCAAGCACGGGGGTGTTTCTTCCTGCATTTACCACAAGATGGATATTCAACCTTTCCCTTATTCCCCTTATTTCCATTCCCAGATTGATCAGCAGGTCTCTTCTTCTCTTGCTTTTCTTTAAAGTCATAAGACATAGAGAATTCCTTTTCGGTCTTGATAGCACATGAGACAATGTCTTCATACGATGAAAAGGATTGTGAGACTAATGCTCGACGGAGAAATGGTTTTAACCCATCAAAGAAACGATCAATCTTACTTATTGGGTTGTGAATATAATCTCCAGCATACCTCGCTAACCTTGTAAAGTTAGCCTCATACTTTGTGAAATTCTCATCCTCCTTTTGTCTCAGACTCAGAAATTGCCTTTCCATATCTTCTCGATGGTCGCGAGGAAAGTATTTTTTGAAAAACAGATCTTTGAACTCCCTCCACTTCATATTTGATACTTCATCATCTTCCTTCATGTTTTGAATCAATGACCACCATTTATCAGCATCTCTAGTGAGGTGGTAAACTGCCATGATAACTTTTTCCCTTTCACTGCTTCCCAAAGCCTGAAATATTTTCTCTAGGGAAAATATCCATTGCTCAGCTACTAAGGGATTTGTATTCCCATTGAACGTTGGTGGTTGTTGCCTCATGAATCGATCTAACATTGATCCTCCACGCTGCGGATCAGGGTGCTCCATACGGGTAAGGTTATTATTCATAACCTGAGTAAGGTGTCCCAGTATGGTGATTAGCTGATCGGCACCAGTTGCATCACCAGCCCCACTATAATTATCTTGAGCAGGAGGGAAATCCCTATATGGAGTGCGTGCATTGATACGGTTTCCATTTCTTCCACTAGGCGCCATTTCTAAACAATGGCATAAACTAAATCAAAATACATAATCCCATACTTATAAAACACTTAACATAAATTGAACTATTTATGGATATAACCCATAAACATAAAAATGTTTTCTTTGAGGAAGTATATACTCATAAACCCTTCATAATGATTTGTAAATAAAATGAGAGTTATCCTAAACATATCCCCCGGGAGTGTCGTAACCAAGAGTGCAGCAAGGCCCGTTGTCGTGCACCAGTTCCCATTCGAGTCTAGCTCAAAGCGGTGTTTTCAGGTTTTACCCCTAGGTACATCTGTGCCAGAGCCGCCTCTACCTGCTCGTATCCAAACAGGGATGTATTGCTCAGAAAACTCACAAAATCTCTACAATACCAAAATTCTAGGAAGTTCTTCTATACTAATCCTCAAAGTTCATCTTAGGTCTACGTGCTCTAATCAGAGTTTATCTAAATCTAGCTTCCAAGGTTTGTACTGAACTTCCTCTGATACCAACTGTAACGCCCCGACCCCAGTTACCCAGAGTCGGTGCATTAATTACATAACATTGGCATGATCACAAGAAAGATCAAATCTCAAAAGACCGATTGGTTTAGTAGCCTTGGAAACACTAGATATATTCATAAGTTTTACATTACATCATAAAATGAAAAACTAATACAACAACGTAATGTTTCCACAATCCACACTATTATCCCCTCATAATATCCCTGCAGGTCATTCATAACTTACTTCTTCACATCCTGGGAAAAATAAAACATAGAAAAGGGGTGAGCTCAAATGCCCAGTAAGGATAACAATATAGCGGAACATTCAAAATAAGCATAAACATTTAAGGCAATGCATTACTAAAACAAAAACCTTTTAAACTTGAACTTCAACATAGTATGGCAAAAGTAAAATGAAATAATGCCATTTACTTATTCACATGGATATTCTACTAATCGAATAATCACATGCAAAAATCAAAAACCACTTTCATAATGTTGGAATGCATAATGCCAAACTTTAATTTCTTTTCAAGGCCTCGTCCCAAGACCTTGTGGCTAACTGTAACCGGAACCCAACCTGGAGTGCCTCTAATAACCGGACACCAACCCGGAGTGCCTCTAATAACTGGACACCAACCCGGAGTGCCTCTAATAACCGGAGACCAAACCGGAGGGCTTACCTTTACCAGTCTCTAACCTGGAGGGCTTACTTTTACCAGTCCCCAACCTGGAGGGCTTAGTTTAACCAGTCCCCAACCTGGAACATACTTGTCCAACACATTCATATGAAGTAAAGGTTGAAATATAACATAAACATTCTTATTGGAACTATCATACAAAATGTCAATACTTTACTCATAAATCATGAATGCTATATAAATGACACATCTACAGTCAAACATATCACAAAACTTCATTACAATATAAAAGTTTTATATCATAATAAATCAACTTCAAATAATCTTAAAATCCATCAAAGGATGTTGACATAGATGAAATCAAAATTCTTTTTAAAGAAATATCTCCTTTTATTTTGAAATCATTTAAGATCCATATAAAATAAAACATTTTCTTTGAAAATATTCTTATAATCTTGTAAGGGATGCTTTGAAGATTTTATAACGGCGGAAAATAACCGCACCCGCCGTATAAGTTAAAAAAACATTCTTATCTTAATTCTGTCGAAAAGGTTAAAAAAGACCTTGCTTTGAAAACGACGGAAAGATTCCTCTTATAAAAATTAAAACAAGGGTATAAATGACTTTAACCCATGTTCTTGTAGATAATAAAAATGTTTTGAAATACATTATTAAGAAACATGGATGTGGATGATAAAGATATCCCAGTAGATTATTACGTATAAACAACCTCGGATAATGAAGAGATTGTGAAATAACCCTTACCTTGTACTTTTCCTTGGTTGGGGTAGGTTAACCTCCTGTATATTGGTGAAATAATTGTTATTAAATTATACAAGAATCATATACATTCATATGATATCATATATGATCTTTTAACATTGCTTTGTTAACAATATCTTAGATTTATCGTTGTTTCGGATGTTAACTTACTCGTTTTCTTTTATATGTTTTGTTACATAAGTCGTGTTTTCATGGATAGGTTTTATCTTATTCATATACAGAATGATATCATGTCCCTAAAAATTATTTTTAAATCATCAAATGATAATTATACTTAGATGGATACGACGGAGAATGAATCTTATCGCGTTCGTGGAGACGGTAGTCCGTACGTACGCACGAGCGACAATATCATTATTTTGATATTAAAATAATATATAATTGGATAGTATATCATATATAAAGAATCATTATCATGTTATATTTATTATTTACATGAATTACATATCATTATTATACCCACATAAATAATAATATATTGAATAACAATTACACCACGACGTGGAGACGGTAAGCCGTACGTACGCACGTATGGTGACATGTTATTCAAAGGGTGGATAGAATACTGAATATGGTTGTACCATATTTATAATAACATCACCGTATATGTGATATACTGGAGTTATTATTTTATAATGGTAAGAACAAAGAATGAAGAAGTGGAAGAAGAAAGGAACTTGAAAAGGGGTGGTGAAAACATTACCTCTTCTTCGGGTTCTTCCTTTTGATTTGATCAAAAGGGCTCCTTAGGTTGGATTTATGATCAAAATAAGGCCTCTAGGTTGTAGTGAGGGAAGTTGGGAGAGTATTTGGGCAGAGGTTGGCCAAGCCAAGTGTCTTGAGAGGTGTGAGGAATGAGTAGAAGAGGTCTCCTTTTATAAGGGAGAGGAGGGGCTCTTTAGGAAAGAGTGAAAGTATTACTTTATAATATAATTAAATTCGGTTTATAATGGTCCAAAAATAATTGAGGTCGAAGATAAGATGACTCATATTCTAAATAACATCAACCAATAAGAATTGAACTGGTTTTAGATAATATTTTAATCATTATAATCTTATTTATTTAAATGATTTATTAATGAGGTAAACATTGCATCATTATTGTGTCATTAATAATTTAAATTATTTAATGTCTAAAAATTATTAATAAAATATAATTATGTAGGAAATCGTTTTATCTTTCTAATGAATATTTATAATCGAAAATCCAACATGTATAACCGTATGTAAAAATTGTTCTTCTAAAAGATGTAAGCTTATGCCATTTTTATTTTTATTTTAACTTTATTAATATAATGTGTCCCTACCACATACAAGTGGCTCAAAGGGGTCCCCAAATCGACCCAAGGATGCCCATGGTAGGGTATGTGTCCACAAATAAGGTTAGGACACGTTTTAGGGTAATTTTGTATTATTATAATATTATGTTTTAACCCTTATTTACCGGATTTACCCTTAACCATGGTAAATAAAATATTTACCACAGTAATTATTCAAAATGTCTAAAAATAAAAGTTACCTATTTACACAATTTGGACATCATGATTCTAAATATGGAATCCATTTTTTTAAATTCAAAACACAGAAGTGGCAGAAATTAATTTAAAATTAATTCCCGCTGTCAAAACAAAAAGCGTGTTTTTAAGAGGTAATAACTATCAAAAGATTGACACTTGTTTATGTTCGGTTTAATTGTAAAATTATGTCCAATGGCCAAAATTATATTAAATGGTAAAACTATATTCTAAATATACTTTAAAACCACTCAAATTCACAATTTATCACTATTAATTATTTTGATTCAAAAAGTTGTTTTTAATTAAAATTTAGTAATTTTCACTATTCATCAAAATATGAAAGTTATCCGAAAAGTACCAAAATTTCACCTTAGGCTAAATTCGATATTCCAAATCCAAAAATGAAGTCCATTTTAAAATATAAAATATATATAATATCAAAATTTAGGTATTACTATTTATAACGGCTAGTTTGATTGGTTGTGGCGTGTGTTAGAACTCGAGGTTGCGTACAACACACGCTATCGCATTATTTGAAGAGAAACATACCGTGGATGCTTGGGGTGTTACAAATATGAACCATAACTCATCAAATAATCTCTAAAAATAATTTAATTATCCTTGAGAAACCAATTTTTTTCGGAAAATTACATTTACTCATATTCAATTTTAGGATCAAACAACTTGTGAGTCCCATGAGAAATAAACTCAATAACCATTTTAATAAACATGAATAATATAATTGAATGATTTTTACTTGTTATCATTCATACTCAGACGTTCACTGGCACCGCACGTGGGGCTCACTTCATCCTAAACTCCAATTTATTAGAATAGGTGGAACTTATGGATACACTTAGTGTGTGAACCTCTTTATAATAATCTCAATAAAAGTGAGTTCAACCCATAGACCAAAATCGGATTCTAGAAACACATCATGGCCCATTGGGAGATAAAAACTTTCATAGTTATGACTTTCTCCTACAAACACTTACTGTGTAATATAAACTATTTCTCTCATGATATCTCATAAAGCATGATGCACACTTGTGTCATAATCCTTTTGTTACTTTATATATTTCCTGACCTTACTGGATGGAATTCCCTTCATGTACCATGGTCATGCATTTATGAAGGTACTACCATCCTGGTCAACCTAATCTCATGATATATCACTTCTTATAATTGAAAGAGAAAAACTATATCTTTATCATTCAACTAATATCATGCCTCCAACGACACACCCAACACAAACTACCTCACTGCGATTTAATTATCATGGTTTTCTCTTTTCATTAAAGTATGTGATCAAATTCCACACACTGATAATGATATCAAGTCTACAGAATAATACACATATTCATAGATATGAACAACCAATGATAGAAAAAACATGTGGTGTTTCTATGGGTGGTATTATCCTCATGATCTCACTACTAGAGATCACCAAGTGCTAACTTCAGAAGAATAAGCCTCAATGCTTATTATCCCCCAACACCTGATAGTCATACATTATAAGTGTGATATCAGTATGATATATCTAGACAATAGGAAATATTTTTAATATTACTCTCATTGTATCTTGAATTTATCATTATATCTGGGAACTCTTATACCTTTTGATATGATATGTTATCTAAGATCATCACAATATAAACAGTGTAAGCTGAAATATCAATAGTATTTTGGTAAGAAAAAACACATGAATATATCAAACTGTATACATGTAATTGTAGTCACTAGTAATATTCAAGTTCGGTCTAGAGAACCCACTATTAAAACAATCATATTTGCACTAGATCCAACTTCTTAGCCATAATTGTTATCTCTCATATGTTGAAATCTTATTTCTACTAAGATATATCTTTAGTATGGGGCATTCCATGTTCTCAATTCCTGAATATTAAGCTACATGAGACTTTATATCATTGATTATTACTTCTCAAGATATTATATTCCCAAATATATCCCTATTGTTCAATATCTAAACATGACATCTTACTTAGTACTATTAATAAAATTATTATAACGTTAAAACATTACATACTTGGTGTGATTCCAATAAATAGAACAAATAATTGTGTTTTGTATACTACTTATTTATCCTCCTTAGAAACCCCAATGAAATCAGTATTTATAGATATGGATACCACTATCTTGAATGATATTTTATTTCTCATGAAATTAGACTAACTATGATATTTTATCACACTAATCCAAGTAAGACTAGTTTGTGTCCCTTAAAAAATGGTATCATTTCCTATCTATATACTAGGTACACATATTTTGTACTTCATCATGTGAAATTGAAATTTTTTAACTACATCTCGTGCAATTTTCCAGGTTCCAAAAAGTATTTTCCTTCTATAAACTATATATTTGAAATATTAATTCTTATACATGTCATGGAATATGTTATTGATCCATCACTAAATCATATGGAATTCAAATCACTAAGTTAATATCATTATATTTATTACAAATGTCTACATGGAAAGAAATATTCCATGTGACACTAGTAATAATTCTCTCTCAAATTTTTCCAACTTGTATTTATTCAATATTAGTCCAGTATATGTATGATTGACTGGGCATAAGAAACTATTAGATATACCTCAGTAAATATCATTTACCAGGACTATAGTGTCTACATTAATTCAATCAATGGAGAGTTATTTTTATCTTGGAATTAACTAATTATAGGAATGAGATCTATTTTCCATATATTAAAAAAATATTTTTCATGGAAACCTATGTCACTCCCACTAACCCCAAGTAGAAACATGTAAAATATTATCTCTAAATGAATATGATATGATCTATTTGATTACATTAATCCTGGAACTGAATATCAATAACTTGAACCCTTATTATTATTCTAAGATGTAACCATCCATTTCTGTTTATGTTTTATATATGGTTTCCACTATTGGTGGTCTAAAAATCAAATGTTCAATGAAAGTATCATAGAAATTATCTCTAAAAAGTAAATTTCTAATGGATTTAGTGATAACAGCTAGTATAACCAGTCAAGCCTTATTGGTACCACACTTATTCCATCCACTTATAGTCTCATTTGAATAATCACCATAGTATTCAATTTAATAATCCTCTTGAAACATGATACATGAAATCCATTATTGAATTTTAATTGATCTTGTAAATATTAGTTAATTTTTATATACTACATACTTGTAGTAATAATTATTATTAATGAATAATTTATCACATACTACGACGAATATAAACCTATCACCATGGATTTGTCTTTCCTGTGAAGTTTGTTTCTCGGAAACATTCCTCTTAAAAACCTCTTGTAGAACTTGTTCTTATGTCAACAATTTCTGTGTCTCTAACATTGACTAAACCAGTTTCAATCTTTCTCCCACTATCTCAAATGGATATTTACACCCTTTTATATAAATATAGTATATAAAGTGGCTATATCTTTTCTATAATAGGTATTTCTATAATATCATTTTTAAACAATAGATTGACTATAATAGATGCACATTGGATTTTTTATTAATGAATATTTTTTTATATCTTAACAAACTATTTGAATCTAAACACATGTTCTTTAAAAATAATGTAATTCCATAAACGTGAGCCTCAACCTCGTCGGTGATGAAACATCAGGTGCATCTCTGAGACCTATGTTCAAATATGGGTAGAGGCATATTTATAGAGCACTGTAGAATGTATTGTAGCATCCATAACTATTCACCTTCAGGCTGTCGGTTTGCGCCTGGATCCCTTAAGGCCTTTGGGCCACCCAAGGCCTGTAGTCTAGTTAAGGATTTCGGGCAACCTCAAGTACTTTAGGACACATTAAGGACTTTTGGACACCTCAAACAGATCATTAAAGTGTATATTCTACCAGACATACCAAAGGAACAATCTTCAGATGAGGACTTGGAGCATGAGTTTTTACCTGAACAAATATATTTAGATATGGATGAATGGGAGTGTGTGGAAATTTCACTTAGAACTAGAACTTTTCCCTTCTACACAGGTATTTCTATTAGGACACGCAATGAAAAGGTGAGAAGCTAATATCATGATCTATATAATGGGGAGGGAATTTCGAAGTATTCATGTATGAGATAAATTCTTGTAAGGCCTTCAGGTCATGTAATCCAATAAGCATTTGGGCCTTCTAAGGGTTCCCCCTCATCGCATTAAAGGGGGGATATCAAAAAATCAATAAAAAGAGCCTTTAGACCATTCAAGCAGAGAATTTATTTCCATCATACTATAACTCATATGATTTCAATTCACCATGATATTTGAAATATTGTTATGGTATAACATCATTATATTTGAAGAATGTCTTTAAAAATGGAAGTATATTCAATGAATCAGTTTTAACATTTATTATACTTTTACTTAGATCATGACTGTAATGTGAATAATGAAAAGTTAAATTAGGAATTTATTCATGTTATATTTTATTTCTCAATTTTAACATGTAATAATCATCATCCATCCTCCTTATTATCATCATATCTTTTATTTGTATAAGGTAAAGTGATTTTATGTACAAATCAATGCTAAATTATATTGAACAATGAATGCTTGGTCAAGTTATTCATTGGTATACCATCCTAAATCCTCTCATATCTTATTGATATGAATATTTCAGACATCAATTTTACATTCCATAAATTCATAATGTAATCTTATGTAGTATACTTACCACCATCTTAACCTTGGAATAGTTCACACTCTTTAGCTGAACTAATTCTGGAATCTTTGTGGACTAAAATTATTTCTAAATGTGTCTTAATCAAAAAATATGTACATAAGTGTATTTATTGTACCTAAGGTCTTCAACTATGAATATCCTAAAACCATACTGGGTATATACTCTAACAACTATTATGTTTTTCATGAAAAAGTATTTTCCTTCCATAACTGGGTATATTATTCTTATATTTTATATTCATCACATACTGATAAAGATTTATGTATCACTTAATTATGAATTCAGTATTTGACACCAAAAAACATTCATTCTAAAACTGGAACAATATATCCATAAGACCAATGGAAACATGAGATTAATATCTTTGTGATACTATAAATTTTCACATGGAATTTGTCACACCCGGACTTTGCACTACATCATATTTCGAATTTTTTATATATATTTTTTTATTTTCATCTTATAATTTTATATGCTTCTATTTATTAATATTATTTTGATATGAAATACGGGCTGAGCCTGACTGGGGTTTTGCTTTGATAATTGAGTGGTTTGTCCTCCACAACGTTTCAGTACGCCGTTGTCGAAGGCGTGCGGCCTTGCATAGGTCACTGCGCGGCCTCTCTTAGTTCCCCACTCGCCTCCCAAATGTGTAACTAATTAAATAAAAGGAATTAATAATAAATAAATAAAATTAAATGACTGTTTCGGGGCTTGTCATCACACGACGCACGAGCGAAGCATAATTGAGAAGCCATGAGGCTTCGCCAGGTCCATCGTATGACCCTGCTCGATGGTCAACTAATTAAATAAATGAATTAATAATAATAATGAAATAAAATTAAATGTGTGGAAGAATAAAAATAAGTAAATAAAATGAGAATAATGTGTCAATAATTTATTGAATTGTGTCTTAATGATAATAATATTATTATTGTTAGGGTTTCAGTTTAAGAATATTAATAATAATTATAATAGTAAAAGTATTATTATGGATTTTATTTTTGATTTTATTTTTATTTTATTTTTACTCCATTTTATTTTGGGTTTTCCTTTTTTCTATCTAGGGTTTTCCGACCTCCCCATTTACCCCACGTTTCCCATCATGGCACCCCTCTCCCCCTTGTATTCTGCAGCCGCCTCTCCCCTGTGCGTTCTGCAGCTGCCTCTCCCCCTATCCATGTCGCGTTGCATCCCTCCCATGTCGGACCACCTGCCTCACGCTTCTGCCCCATCCGGTGACCATCGTTCAGACCACCTGGCTAGGCTACTTGTGTGGTCGCACAAACCCCCCCAACCCAGCCAGCTGTCTTCCTCTCTTTCCAATGGTCCGCGCGCACCACCCCCCACATCCGACCAACCGGACTTCATTCACCGGTGTTGACCCCTGCCAGTAGCCCTTCTGGTGTGGCCCCCCCGGCGTGGATCTCCTGCTACCCACGGATCAGTCCGGCATGCACCCTCCCCCTGCTCGCGCGCTGACCAGTTCACCTCCCCCTACTCCACTCGGCCGACCCCCTTCGGTGACTACAACAATCCTTTGGTATCTCCTCATCGGTGGCTTCCCCCGCAACTCCTTCCAGCAGCCAACACCTTGGAAAACCCATTCATTTTTCTAGTTGCTTTGTTTTAATTTAATGGGGTTCAGTTAGAATTTATGCGGGTTTTGATCTCATTTTGATTTTATTTTTGGTCCAATTCATGTTTTAGTGTCTGCATTGAGTTTGTTTATGGTGTGTTTGGTATAAAGGGGGGGGGGGATTTTGAACATGTCTTTTGATGATGATGGTTTTCACTCCGTCCTTCTGGATGCGTTTTGGTTCGAGGTAGGTGGTTTCGTGTTTAAACATTACTTAATGAATTATTTTTCTATCTTAGTTAATTTTCAATGATCTTTGATAAATTATTTTGGGTGAAAATTTGGTTTTTATAAAGTTTTTCATATGTTAATATTTGTCTGGTAGTATGTTTATATGGGTGGGTGCGTTCACTAGCTGAAATCATATTTTTAATAAATTATTATTGTTTTACAACATGTGAAGTTAGCCTTTTCATACATGCAAAGTGCAATGTTTTTGTTTTAGAGTATTTATAAATTTTTCATTTTCTTTTGTGAAAATGCACAAAGTGCACAGTTTGTGTTCTGGTGTAGCGTTCATATGCGTTTGTTCAAAAAAGTAATTTGAGTGCGTCTTTGGTGTTTAGAGTCATGTTTTATCTTCTGGGTTGCTTAATAAATTTTTAATTGTTTTGTTTAATCATAAAAAAAGGGTTTTTAACAGTGCGGTTAGGTTATTAATTGATGAAAGTGGTGAAATTTGTGTTCTTGATGTGGCGTTGGGTGTGTCTGGTCATGAAAGAAGGTTGAGTTTTTTTGAGTGTAAAGTCTTGTTATCTTTATTTTTAAAGATTTTGTTTACCAAGAATTTAATATGATTTAATAAAATTTTTAACAATAAAAATTTAATGTGTTTTTAATAAACAATCAGTAGAAATGCATAAATTGTTTTAATTGAGTTGGTTAAAGACTTTTGTCATGCGTAATTTGTCAAATGGTTTTCAATGTGTGTGTAAGTGTGGCGTTGGGTTTATGTTACAACCTCTTTGTTTTATTTGTTTGATTTTGACATGAAATGTGGAGTTGGAACATCTTGAGCACAAAAGGGGAAGCCTGGGTACTAGGTGGGAGGACTAGACTTCCGTGCTAGTGATATGGGAGTGGCTCCGGCCCAGTTTCACTTAGCTGGATTGACGCTTACAACATTAACAAAACTTTGGATGATGATCGGAGACCACTAGGTTATGGATGTGGTGCCCTGTCTAGTGGATCGTGCACGAGAATGTATTTGTTGTGATTCCTATACTATTCACTGAGAGGCGAGGTTCTAGGGTCCCATTCCTTTTTATAGTACCTTTAGAGCCTCTCCCACTTTTGGTGCTCCTGGACTATTATACACCCACCGTCGGCATATGGTGCAACTTTTGGGTTTTTGTGAAGGTTTGGGTTTTTCTTTTAAGCAAGGGTGCTTTCTTTTATCTATTTTGTTTTCTTTAAACGTGTTTCCCTTATAGAAACGGTTTCTTTAAAATTGTTTAAGCTTTGGTGTCCTTTCTTTTATTTAGCCTGAAAATGTTTTTGTCATTTAATGCTTATACGTGGAACCTTTTTATTGGGTGACATCCTACTGGGCTTTTGGCTCACACCCTACATACACCTGGCGTATGTAGACTTTATTTCTTGTGTATTCTTGGTTGTGACATCATGCTCAGCGATGGTGGTTCTGGTCATTGATGGTCTTCTCGTGCAGGTTGGTATTGTGGCATGTGGATGTTTCACCTCTCTTTTTGCTTGGAGGTTTGAGTTAGAGTTTTAGTTCTTTTGTTGTTGTTTATTTTTTGGATGTTGGTTCAAGTTGTAAACCCTTAAATTTGTTTTTAGTTTAAAGGCATGTTTGGTTTTCTATTTCTAGTTTTAGTTTGTTAATATTGTTAGTTTTCTTTCTATATTTTATTTCGGGTAAACCGTTCCCACTTCTTACTTATGTTACTAGGGCACTTGTGTCATCCCGTGGGGGTCGGGAACGCCCTTCGGGCCATGTCGCTGACCGGGTCGGGCGCCGGGTCAGATGGCGACCCGGCCTGGTTCGTGACAGAATCAATAAACTTGTAAATATAAAAGTTTTGTACACATCACCATTGATTTAGGACCAACCTTTTCATCTACCTAGAGAACACACCATACTGCTATTAACATTTCATTACATTCATGGTTATTGTATATATATACACAAATGTGACGTGTATATTTTATTTAAATCCCAAGAACTAAAATTGCAACATTACTTATATTTGACGAATATTCTTGAAGAACAAGTGACTACTTTCTTTTTTTACTTCATTCATTTCACTTAAACATCCATTGATATATCTAAGGATATGAGAAGAAAATAAACATCATGTTTAATATCTATTTTATTTGAAATACATTTAGAATGTGCCTTTGGAATCACCCTTTCCATTAGACTTTTCAACATTTCTTTTATCTTGTTCTCCATAAGAACTAAATATTAATCTTTCATTAATGTTCTTATTTCTTGGTGAACCTTACTCAAATGATAATGAAGTGTTTTCTTCCTACTACTCATTTTTTTAATCTTAGTCAAAACTAGGGTAAATGGGTGAAAATGGTATGAGAAAGGGATTCATTGAAATATTATTTTCATATTTAAATTTACACATATCTCATTTAATCATCACCCATTCATATCTCACTTCACTTTATCCAAGAAAGCTACTTGTAGATGAGACTACATGTGAACTAATCAATATTCAAATGTTATATCCACAACTTAAATTGGAAATTGATTATAGAATTATGAAACAACAAATATATGAATAATACATGTGTCTCCTATAAAAAAATTATTACATCACTTCCTGAGGTAGCTTAATAGGTATTAGGGACTCCTGCACCATGAACATATAATATCATATTACGTTGTGAAAACACCTATAATACTCTTGGAAATTCCTGTTGGATATGACATTGATTTTTCTAATGATTATTTCAATGTTCGTTTTGGTATTTATTTTCCAATTTTCTACAAAAAATAAAATCTAACATAATAGCACTTTTATCTTCATTATTTATTAAACATTTTTAAATTTGATATTTTAAATGTTTCCTGCTATTTTATCAAATTCTAGAACCATATTTACTATAATTAGAATAATCTATATCTTTTTTATTATATTAAACACGATTCTTGAAGCCCATCCTCATAGTCTACAAACATTGTCTACACCAGTACTCAGAGAGTCCAAGGTAGTCTCAAATATGGACAACTGTATTAGCTCTCATCTTCTTGATTTTTTGAGTGGATCCCCTTCTCCTGCAGAGAACTACTTTCAATTTCTCAACTCTTTGACTCTAAAGTTCCAACAAGATAACATATTCTACCACTTTTCTTCCAATGTAAGTTATTTCGACCCACTAATCTCATAATAACTCCTTAGTAGTATGAGGCACCCTCAACTTCGACATAACGAGCACCCTGTACACCCATTTATGGTCAAATTTGAGAGATTGAAAGAATTTATGTTTTAATATTTTCTTTTATATATTTGGTATGTAAATTTCAGTGAATGAAATCATTTTCTATTTAACATGTCTGTTCCTTGAGATCACATTAAATACTTAAACATGCTTTTAAATGGAAAATATCCACTAGACATGTTCAATTTATCCTTCTATTATTTTTATTATTATATTATTTGATCACATGTAATAAACAAGCATTCAAAAAATTACAAACCTTGCATGTGATAAAATAATTAAAAAAGGACATGATCATGAGTCATTACGTATTGGGTTAACCATCAAGTGATTAATGAATTAACCAAGACCTCAGGGAAATTCCTTAAGTTAGTCCCAAACTTGAATTGTAGTTCCCATAAATCTTATTCAATTAACTTTTTCGGTCTACATGAGCACTAAACTCGAACAGTGTTGCCGAAAATTCCTATGATCTTTACAATGATTACTCGCACACAGGTGAGGGGAAGACGGGGTGTGAAATTACATTTTCTTATCACTTAAATGTGGACACATAGGCCCTTATTTAAATAAAATATGGGGGTACGATACAAATATTTTCAAAATAAATTAATTAATACATTTTATAAAACATAAATGTAATAATTAAATAAAATAAATAATAAGCCAAACATGCATGGGTCAGTCTAAGATTATGATCATTCAACATGAAATTATTTTAAATAAGAAAAGTTAAATTTACTAAAATTCAACTCGATGGTATTTTTAATGTTTTAACATGGATTAAAAATAATTAATTAATTATTGAAACGTCCCACAACATCTGAAATAATTTTATTGAATCCCAAATAATTAAACTTAATTTAAGATTTTTTTATTTTTTTTTTATTTTTCGACCTAAATGAGATCCTTGACCATTAATTTAATACTACTGACATATAAAATTGGTCAAGATGGTCGGACCAAGAGCGAATTAGTCTGGTCCAAGATGGTGTATCCATTTAAAGGATATATATATCGATAATGATAACAAGATTTCAATGGATGTTTTGTCCCTTTTATATATATTTTAAAAAGGTTACATAATAATATTTGAATAAGTTTCCAAGGACAGATTTAAATAGCCTTCCAAGGGAAATTTTTTGCATATAATTAAGCAATATTCCATGGGAATATTTATCCTTTTAATTAAACAAGATTCCATGAGATGTTTTTAACAATCTTCCAAGGGAAGAGTTTTTTATTTAATTAAACAATATTCCATTAACATATTTAAAATGGATTCCATGGGAAGATTTATCATTTTAATTAATCAATATTCCATGAGTGTCTTCAAACTATATTCCATGGAGAGATTTATTATTTTAATTAAATAAGATTCCATGGAAATCATTAAGATTTCTTCCATGAGAAGTTTTTCATTTCTATTAAACATTATTACATTGAAAGCATGTATTTACAATGGACTACCCCAACTGGACTCCACTACATTCAACTAAAACACAATGTAATTAAATCCCAGTCTTGCTAAAAATTGTGGCATCGATGTCGATTAAAATGAAGAAATAATTAAA
This sequence comes from Viscum album, assembly GCA_963277665.1. Lineage (NCBI taxonomy): Eukaryota > Viridiplantae > Streptophyta > Magnoliopsida > Santalales > Viscaceae > Viscum > Viscum album. The sequence goes on from OY728125.1 coordinate 932,773,174, forward strand.
AATTTAATTTTCATAGAAATTTTTATTTTTAACAAAACTCATTGATATTTGATCGTCCATATCTAGGTGAAGCAAATTTGGATCAATAAGTTATTTGTTTCATTGGGACTGTATTGAAACTCTCTATTTTACTAATAAAAAATTTAATGGAAATTTAAATTTTTTTGACATAATTAATAACATGTTCGCTATAATACTAATTAAAGTAACTCAGGGTTCAGATAAAAAAATTGTGTTTGGTTTCATGTTAAAAACATTAAATCCAAAAATAAATTTCCAGTATTTTTTTATAGATCATGTGTAATTAAATTTAAGAATGAAAAATAAATTCAAACGGAAGATTAAATAGTAAATCATGCATTTTTATTCTCCGGTTTGATTCACTCACCGTAAAAGTTTCATGGTTTTAAGACTCTAAAATATAAATATTTTGGATCTTCCACACATGATCCGCAATTATAAGAACATTGAATTTACAATTATTATGTTCTAGAATTGAAAATAGAATTGCATTATGATGTCCCTTTGATCGCTTGAAAAACATGGACTTGGTCAAGAAAGTGGGATCGATCTGACCATTTTATATCTTATAAATATCTCTCAATGAACTTTATAGGAGATGAGATGATATATTATATCACTAAATACTTGAAAATGTTGTATCTTTTTGTTCAAGAGTCTAAAATTTTCTTTTATTATTAGGTTATACTTTCCAAAATTTCACTTTGATCCATAGAAAGTAATAACCTATATTTTATACCTTTGCTCACATGTATGACTTAGTAAATATTTCAAAAAAATTAAAAATATTTTATCACTCACTTGTAACACTATAAAATGTAACAAAATTAAATTGGAATAATTAACTCGACCCGTAAGCCCCCCAAATAACTTAACAAACCTTGAAGATCCTATGTTTGTTCAGAAAATAATATTTTCTCGTATTATATTTTTTGATAAAAATACTTGTGAATAACATGATAAATAAATTCAAAATTCATTATTCTAAACTTTAATAGAATAATTGAATGAAATTTACTAGTGATCATTCATATTCAGATGTTCACCATCCCCTACATGAGGGTACCACTTCTTCATAAACTCCTAGTCATTATAATGGGTGTAATATGTAGATACACTTAGCATGTAACCCTCAAGATCCTTATCTCAGTAGAAGTTAGTGAAACCCATAGACAAAGATCTAATTCTAGAAAACCATCTTGGCCCCTTTGGAGATAAGGATTGTCAAAGATAAAACTTCCTCCTATGAACACTTACTATGCAATATAATCTCATTGTATCATGATATCTTATAATGTTGGATGCACACTTGTGTCATCAACCTTTTGTATCTTTATATATTTTGTGTGCTAACAAGATTGACTTACCTTCTTGTACTATGTCGATGTATTTATGAATGTTCTACCATCCTAGTCATCCTAATCCAATGAGATATCCATTTCTTCAACTCAAAATAGAAAAAAAACTTTCTTGATCATTCAAACAATGGAATACCACCAATAACACACCCAAAAAAATACATTTCCACAACATCATTATCGTGATTTTAATATTTCATCAAATTATGCGATCAAGTGGCACACCCTGATAATGATCTCAAGTCTGAAGACCAATACACATGTTCATAGATAGGAATGACATTGAACACCTGAAATGTGTGGTGTTCCTATTGTCCAATATGTCCTCATGATCTCACTACTAGATATCACCAAGTACGATCTTAATGAGAAGAATCCCCAATGATTATGACCCCCAAAACATGATAGTCATACGTATTATATATCTTGTCATTATGATGCATCTAGATTATAGGACATATGTTTAATATTACTATAATAGTTTTTTAGGTTCTCATTATAGCGGAGAACTACTATAACCTTTTGATAAGGCATGAAATTTAAGGAAATTACCATGTAATTAGTGTATACAGAAATACGAACACTGTTATGGTAAGAATATACACCTGTATGTATCAAATTGTATACACGTAATGATAATCAAAATTATTATTCATGTTGGGTCTAAGGAACCCACAATTATTACATATTTATCATCAGATAAGGGGTCCAACAAGTGTATCACATTGAAAGGTCCAAAATGAGATCTTCATCGGTTGAGGGTTCCATTTGGTGGGAAGGTGTTCGTGCTTCAGATGTCACAAGGAGTAAATTTGAAAGAGTTACAGCTTGAATCAGAGAAAAATATTATTCTTTCTCTTCTATATCATCCTATATTCAAGGACATCATCCACGTTCAAGAGGCATATTTGATTTCACCTGCCTAGGTTTTGGAACCATTATGGGTTATAGAATTTGTGCTCTTAGGGTGGAATGATCTTGGTTAAGTATATTTCTAGCCATCCAATTGTGGATCTTCTACCCATTCCTATCTGAAACATTTTTCCAACCACATTCTTCTTCTAACTAGGATATGGTTATATAGGCCTCATACACTGGGATGTTATCCAATATCACGTGTCTAAAATCAACCATTTTCTAGAGAGTGTATTTAAAGATAATTAAACCCTAAATTTTATAATCCAGCATTCTATGAAAAGTGAAATAGTTGGGATGATTGGTAATGTTTACCTTATTGGGATTCCTGGTATGTGGTAGCTTGAGAAACTTATTTTCCATGGCTATAAGTAAATAATCAGATAACTTCTCATTTTTTATGGAATATACTTTATTCATCCATTCTCTAAATCCTAAGAAACCATAATCTCTTTTGTATTATAGTAAATGGAGTTTTTGGGGTTGTTTACACTCGACATAATGCATTGGGTGGTTTGGAAACTAGACTATGTTCTTGAATGGAAATGTCATAGTTTTTAGGGTAATAGTGGTAATTTCTACCTTGTCTATTCATTACCCCTATACTGAAGGTGTGTGTAAACACTTTTCATGAGTTCATTGAATGGATTCTTCCAAACTATGTGACATTTATATGAACTTATGGAACCCACATAGATATTTCATTGGTATCATAGGTGTCTACAGCTCATCCTGGAGATGATCATCATAGAGTTCAATCAATGTCTCTTATGGGGGCAGAATGTTGAGAGAATAGGTTAAGCCCTCTCATATGGATGTGATGTAAAACACCCTATCATTATCACATTTAATGCAGTTCGTTAGGATGATTTTTTTATTTTTATCATTATTGAGATGAACTATTGAAGTAATTGTTGAAAAAGTTCTACACATCCTGTAACAAATCCGGCTGGATGACTATTATACCAGACAAAGGATGACCCTACCAGATTTTTCTCAAAACATCTCAGCTCTGTCAAATCCATTTTATCTTGAGGGACACACATTGGACCACAGAGGGGTATAAAGTGTGTGAGATATTGTGTCAGGTATCCTGTATCATTAAAGGTAGAGAAGGTCGTATTTTCAATAGTTATTAGAGGCATATTTTCATCTACCCACTGAGCATATATCTTTCCCTCAGAATTCACAGGTATGTATCACACATCCATGGACTCCATTCGACTATCCAAGGACTCGATTTAACTGAGAAATTTCATAGGTACTATTATTTGATCTGCCTCTTACCTACATGAAGTCGATGGGTCCTAATAAGGTGGACTTATTTTTTTCTCCTTTTGATTCTTAATTCATGTGAAGAAGGAATGATCACGCTGGAAAGGGATGGGTTTTATCCATAATGGAGGGAAATAATTATCATTTCTTAAATACTCATTTATGTAGGTTGGATGCCTAGATTCAGAACCAGTTAAATGCTCTGTTACTACTCTTGCAGATAGATCATCTTTGAGAGGAATAATATTCATCTCTTCCTAAAGACAATACACTGTGGGAATGTTTCCACTAGCTATCTCATCATTCAGTTGTCTGAGAGATTTAATATCATTCTCATATCATGAAATATCTTCCACTATGTAAGGGTTTTCAATTATTTTATGTGTTGATTGGGATATAGACATGCCTTTCCCTTCATCATATTCTATGTTCCTCTGTACAGGTGGATACTCGATATTCAGATGTTCCAAATTTTAGTTTCACATATGGTTTCGAGTACATATAGCCTCACTGGGTATTTCATGATCCTCCAATTAGGGTATGTTTTCCACATTACATCCCTCTGCATCTATTTCATGATCCATATTATCTAATGTGTTAACTGTGACTAAATTAAAATAGGTATCTCATGAAATGGTAGTTATCCCATTATATTCAATGAAACATAATGATTCTGCAATGCTTACATTAGGGTCATTTATCAAAACCATGACAATTTTTGGTTGTTTTATCTTGTGGCCCCAGTGGGGTTTTATTTCCTTCACTATAATTCCCCAGCCTTAAACCTTACTTAATCTTGAGTTATTACAAGATTACACATTGAGGATCTTTTCAGTTTTAGAGTTCTAGAGAATTAGATCATAAAACTTACATTACATTCCACATTCAAACAAAGTGGTTACATAAAATATAGTATTCATTTTTTTTCCATCAACGGAAACATATTTAAAAATAAAGCATGGTTTCTTTCTTGACACTTCCTTGACACTATCATCATATCATGTACCTTTCCATTGACCTGTGAAAAACATTTCAAAAAAACTTGGGATGAGCATAAAAAGCTCAGTAAGGGTTATAAAAATATGGAAAGGAAACATGAGTTCATATATACATAAGAATGAAATCATACTTTACCCATAAAACATAGGCACTTTAACATACCTCATAAAATCATGAATAAATCATAGAAATCATAAGACATAAAAGGTAACTTGTGGAATTCATAACATTCTTACGTAGGGAGTAACCCTCTTGGTTACATTTGGAATACCCACCACAGTATATTCCATAAATCTCTTCGGAGAAACCTTAATTTTTCACTCCTTCACATTACCCAATGCATTGGAGAGCTATATCGAGCTCACCCGCCCTTAGTTTATCACGGAACCACCCGTTTTCATAACAATGCCCAAGAACCATAACATAAACGTATCACATAAAACATGCATAAAGGAAACATAACATTTCCACATTTCAATCACAATATAACTTTGTAGTATATTGAAATAATGAATCCTTTCAAAAAGAAACCATTTCCAAAACCATTTAAAACATTTAATAAAGAGATTTTTGAATCAATGTGTCCCATACCACCTTGAAGCTTTTAAAATATTAATACATTAATATCCATATACATAAATCCTTAAAACCATTTTTAAAACATGGATATTAATAAGAAAAAATAATTAAAACATTTAAAGCGATATTTTTGTTAAAGGGGTTCTACCAAAATTAGAGACACTTGAATAAAATAATTGAGTAATAACATTTAATCAGAACCTTATAATATCATGAGAATAAATGGATTCATGATATAATATTCCAAAGGATAGTATATACACCATATAAGAGTGAATTGTTGCATAACAACAATGAAGTCTCAATAGAAATGTCAAATGTGATGAATTCCCTTATAAAGAAGGTATCCTTAAATTAAGGATAATTCAATCTCAAAATTATGTGTGAAAAATATAAATACACCCAATATAAGTGGATATTAAGTGTAAAACAATAAAAGTTCATTCACACATATTCAAAAGATTACATATTCAATAACTACATGTTGAACCCAAAAGAAATCGAAATTGGTTTAAAAAGTTCCCTTGGTAAAATTTGACAGCCTAACGGCGTCACTTCAAAATTCAGAAAATGAGTTGATGAAAGATAAAAAGGGAATCTCTTCACTTAGACATAAAATTTACATCAATAAGGATATAAAAGAACATATCCCAACATAATAGTATGTGAATTAAGAGACATAAAAAAAGAAGTCTTTTAAAAAGAGGAGGGTGAAAGGTCCCCTTACCGAGTTGGGTAACTTTCGAAACGTACACCCCATGGAATAAGGGTCATTAAATGAATATTTGAATACCCATAAATGAAATTAAACTACACAAAGTGTATAATAATGGTAAGTACATACACCACTCAAAGGAAATTGTGGAAAATGTAGCGTAAATCTCACGGGAATAAATGTGAGATGAAAACATCCCTTAAGAAAACTCGGCAGCCTAACGACGCCACTTAAAACTTCCAAAATGGATTGATGAGAGGAAATAGGGACTCTAATCATATGAACATAAAAATTACAGTAAGATTAATATAAAATAACATCCCAATCACTAGAAATATGAGCTTAAAAGGAATGACATAAAAGGGTGTACTTAAAAAGAAAGAGAGGAGTAGGATCCCTTACCTCGGGTCCGACTTGACTCGATCGTTCTTTAATCTCCTGAATAATAAACTTGAGTTAATTTCTACTTCCTTAAGAACCTTTTTCAAGTTCATTATTCCTTTTATATTACTTATTACCATGTCATGAACACTATGTAATTATTTTAGTTAATATCGGTCGTTTAAACGATCATTGGTAATTGAGTCAAAATATGCTCTTTATAATTACAAGTTGTTCTTGTATCCATTATATACAGAGTTATAATAATGATTTATATATCATATATATCATATATATCTAGTAAATATTCATTTTATACTATTCCATATCATTTGGAGATAAAAAACGAAAAGCACCGTTCATGGAGACGGTAGGCCATACGTACGCATGAACGCTACTTTCATTTTTTTTCTTTTTCATATTAATGGAATTAAAAATAAATTATATATATATATTATAATTACAGTATAATATATATGTTATATATGTCACATATGTTCATTAATTTCATTCTTTATACATTCCATGTATTGCATGTACGAGTCACATCACTTGAGGGGGCGGTAGTCCGCACTTCCTCATATGAAATTATCGCATTTACACAACATGAAAATAATAAAGGTATGGTTTAATTATAAAATACAGAAGCATATAGTAAACATAAATACCATATATATGATATATAAAATACATTGACATCATAATTTCCACCTTTAAAGGTGTTAAAAGAATATTGAACAATCACCGTTTCGTGAGGCAGAAAATCACCAACCACAGAAACATTATGTTCTTTAACCATTAGACGAAGGTGTGTGTAATTTTAGCTCGAATACTTCTTATAAAAACATACTAGTATATTGACGATACTGGATTTGTTACAATAGAGATGAATAATAAGAGTTTACGGGGTTAGAGAAGCAAAATAAAGCAAAAGGACTCAAGTGAAGACATTACCTTAAAATCGGGTAACTCCCTTTGGTTTGAGCTCAAAGGATTCCTTGGGAAGACTTCTGCCCAAAGTGAGGCTTAAAGGAGTAATATAGGGAAGTGGAGAGACAAAATGGGCAGGGGTTGTCCGAGCAAAAGGCTTTGGAAGTGTGGGTAAGGAGGTAGGGGTGGGGGCCCTTTATAAGAGGAGGGGAGGGGCACTCTTGGAAAGGTATAAAATGTAACTTTATTTTCAAATGCGTTTCAGATTTTAATGGTCCCAAATTGATGTGATTTGGGGATAAGGTGATAAGGGTTCGAAATCCACCCATTCAATAGGTTTTGTACATGTTTAGGTCTTATATTTTACATTATCTTTGCATTTTATTTAATTCATTAAATAATGAGGTCATCGCTGCATCATCATGATGTCATAAATAATTTAATTTATTCAATGTCAAAAAATTATAAAAAAAATACAATGATGTAGTAAATGTTTTTATATTTATAATAAATATTTATAGTCTAAAAGATCATTTATGTAGACAAAATTAAAAATATTTTACTTAGGTGATACATTCTTTGTTACATTTAACATTCTTTAAAAATAAAAAGATAAAAAGTCACTTTCTCACAAAAGTGATTCAATGGGGCCCCCAAGTTTGGCACAAGGCATACGATGGTCAGCCATGAGATAACCAGTAGCCTTAGGACACATTTTGGGGTCATTTGTTATTATTATGATATTGTCTTATTATCTTTAACTACCCGGTTACTCATTAATCAAGATAATTAAAGATAATTACCGTCGTTACTATTAATAATGTTCAAAAACAAAAGAGTCTTAATTAAATAATTTGGACCATATAATTCCAAATATTTAATCCATTTTACCAAATTCCAAACACATAAATTGAAATAATTAATTTAAAAAAAACTTCTCGTTGTCAAAACAAATAGCAGGTTTTTTAGAGACAATATTTATGAAAAGTTTGGCACTTGTTTATGCCTAATTCCAACGTGAAATTAATCCCAATGACCATAATTTAATTAAATGGTAAAAATATATTCTATTTACACTTTAAAACAAATTAAAAAGATAATATATCCATATAATTAAATTATATGAAAAAGCAGTTTTGATGTAAAATGCAGTATTTTTCACTATTCATTGAAAAAATGAACATTGTCAGAAAAATACCAAAAATTAACCCATGGTAAATTTCAATGTCCCAATCATATATAATAGGATTATTTTGAAAAATAGAGCTTATAAAATTTTCATAAAGTGGATTTAAAAGAGGGTCGCCATCAAAAGGCGGTTAATCGACCTTTTTAAAGAATATTGGAATGTTTACGCTTAAAATTGGATTCATTCGCATTTTTAATCCTATAACATTTATTGTAAAGAGTAAAAATATTTGACATACATATATAATCATTTTTTAGTTAGTTCTGTTCATTCCCTCCATTACAACGGTTAGGCGTTAACTACCATTTAAAATAATATTATTTTATTTTTAGAGTGCAATGCAAGATTCACAAGAAACTCATTATTGCGTATTGGGTACGCCATCGTGCATAGCATCCCCTTTAAAGTAATATTAATATTTTATTGACAAATATGGATAAATATGAAAATGTCATACTCTTTATTTACCTGGGGTGTTACATTCACCGTAAACACCACATACATTTTATTGTGAGTAGTAACATTGATGTAGTTTCTAGTCCTGACTATCGAATGGGTCTTGAATAGAAAATGATTGTATTGTCGTGGGAGGTATGGACGGGATGTCAACTATCAATATTTATCTCCCAACCTAGATAATAATAATTTCCACCACTGTCATGATGATGATATAAATACCCGTTTTCCTATGACTGCAAGACGATTTGAGGCCACGTTTGACAAAGGATTATCGTATTACTATATATTCAATGAATTTTGTAGAGGATTTTATGACAAATGGGATGGAAATTGACATATAAATGCCCCAAAATAGATGTATTAGATTCATTTGGAATAGTCATTGATTTTCCTAGGACACACTCAGGGGATGATGAACATGGTGATGCCGATTGAGAAATAAATTCCCCCAACCCAATGGGATGGTATATGTTTTAATCTTCTGCCTTTATATTTTGAATCCTCTTAAAAATTGACGATTTCAAGAGTGGGGGTGGTGGTAGATATTTCCCCATCCTAGTGGGCTGGGTGGTTGCGCCCAAATTTACCCTACAGGTATGCGGTCGTTGTAGTACAAGTAGGGGTCGAGTCCACAGGGACCGAAGAAGAAACCGAGAGACACTCTGATTTTGGAAGGATTTGGCTATGGAGTGGCCAACTATTTGGATTGATTTTATTTGAATAACTACTGAATTAATTTAAATAAAATAAATTAAAACATACACTTACTTAGTCTAAAACAATTAATGAAGATGAGTTGATCCTAAGTTGTTACTAGGGTTAGATTGGATGTATTTATTATCTTATAACGTTCGTTTCACTAATTCAAGACGTGTCCACAAATGATATAATTCCTCAACATCATTCACCAATTTAATCCCTCACAATTCCAAGGCTAATAACCAATGCACTTAGAGGATCAATTTAATGATCACTCCAAGGAATTGGATCGTACTAGAACTCGAAATGTGTTATTGTTAAAGTTGGCGAAGATGAAGAAGAAATTAATCATCAAATTGAAATCTTAAATCAATGAAATGATTAAAGAATTTTAGATCATAAAATAACATCCAATCTTCCCCATGCAACTCCCTAGGACCAAACCATAAGGGTTTAGCCCTCCATTTATGCTATTAAATAAATGGAAGCGGGAAGTCGACTTAAAGAAGCAGAATTGGAGAAGAAAAATAAAACAATGAAACGATCACTCCACCGTTGTGTGAATAAATTCCCAAGTGCTGGTGTGAATAAATTCACACCTTAAAGCAACGACATCAAAGTGATAAGATGAAAAAAAAAAAAAAAGATGAAATGAAGAACTTTTATTGAGAACTAATGTGATTCAAATAACTTACATGAGAATGAAGAACGATTACAACATCAAATGGACAGCAAAACATTACAATGAAAACAAAGCATCCAAGATGATAAGAAAATTTTCCACCCCCATTCCCTTCACCACTAGATCTTTATATAGGCATATTAGGAGCCTTAGGTACATCCCCCAACAATTAATTCACCCCCAAACAATTAATAGAGTCAAATGGAGGGTGAATAATCAAAAGGAATTTGACGTTTTGAATTTGACCCGGAAAACTGTCCAGATTCGTCCACCACATTGACGTGTGAATTCAAAATTGAAGAAGGTAGCATCCGGAGGGGATGTAGAAGAGAAATATCTTCATCCATCTGTCCTCTATGAGCTGTAAAATTTCGGGAAAGTTCGCTCAGCCGTTTGGAAGTTATAGTCGAAATGGTGGGACGGATTTTTGAGCATTAATGTCATGTCCACCATTTAAATCTCAACTTCAGATCCATTTATCATCATGATAACTTCAGAATTAGCTCAAGACACAGTTTAATAAAATGATCCTCATATTTTTATCTTTCTACTGTATAAATTTGAGCTTCATTGGGATTGGTGTCTGGGCCCCACATTTGTTTGATGGGCCTTAGGCCCATTATGCTTTTTCCAGCATGTTTCTGCCTTCAGGCGCAAAATTATCCATCGTCCTTTAGGATGCATCCATCGGACCTAAAAGATAAAATGTTCCAAACAAAGTGATCAATCATATCCCAAAATTTCAAATTAAAATGATGAATATTTGAATTTCCATAAGCAAATTATTGAGTGGGCCCAAATTGACATTTTAAGCATGAATTGCAAAATGATAGGAAATGAAGTTCAATTTCTGAATTGGACTAAAATTGATGTTTATGAACTTTTAAACACATTAATATTAAGAACTTAAAAATTAATATTAGCCACTTTAAGTGACTAATCACACCCCCCAACTTGAGTTTTTCTAGTCCCGAGCAAAATAAATTACAAATATGAAATCCAAATCCCCTTTTCCAAAAACATTTAAATACACATTACTCACTCAAAAGATCTCATACCAAAAAAAATTATGGAACCCATCAAAATCATTTAAAACAAGCTAGGTCCATAAGCATATCCCAAGCCCAATCTCATTCCTTTGTTAAAATTCATTGCCACATTTCATCCAATTCCAATTAAGCATGATAAAGTGTTGTGCATCATAAAAGATATGGGGCCCATTTTATTGTTCAAGGGGAAAAAATGGAAGCGCTAGGTGGGAATCACATTAAACCTTAATATGAGTATCCATTTTTTTTTTGATTTTTTTTGATGATTTTTTTATCCACAATAGATATGAAAAGACTAACTCTGGGCAAGACAACTATAGAGTCATGATCCCCAAGTGCCGGACGCCACACATATTGTCAATTTCATGCTCTACAATAGAGATATAAAGCCTAACTCTGGGCAAGACAACTATGGAGTCACGATCCCCAAGTGCCGGACGCCACACATTTGGACAAAACATTGCTCTATGTGGTCATTATTATTATTTTTTCAATTTTTTTTTGTTTTTTTTTGTTTTTTTGTTTTTTTTTTGGATTCTCAAATTAAACTAAAAGTGACCCCAGAACCCTATGCTATAATGAAAGGGACCCAACAACTCAAATTTACACCCACGATCCAGTAGACGTGCATTGTGGCATTTTTATTAAGAGGATGAAAATATAAACATTGAAAAATCACATCGGACAACCGCACTTTCCAAAAACTATGCTCATGAACTTAAACTTGCATTAAAATCAGAATCAAGGCATGCAAAATTTATTTGATATCCAATTTTAGAGTTTGCAATGTGTCTTTATCATGTTTATGGTTAATGGATTTTTTTTCCATGCATGTTCTTATTCAAAATAAAAAACATTTTTTATCCCCCCCCCAACTTAGAATAACACTGTCCCCAGTGTTTAAAGAAAAAAAAAGTTAGAAGGGGGTAGGAGAGGAGTTCAAAGATAAAATTGAGAATGAAAAACATGGAACAAATTCACCTGGTTTTTAAAGTTGAGGTCCATGATACTCCAAGTTACTCCTTTGATCTCTTTGGGGATGTAGGCACCTCCTTGATTGAACATGTATCACCCAAAATAGTTCCTGAACCATAAAAAGAAGGACAAAGCAGACAAAACAAACAACACAATGATTTATTTAATTCCAAGTACCATCATTTTCATGTTTTTTTTAAATCAAACTAATGATATATTGTCTTCTTTTAAATTTTTGGGTAAGGTATTACTCAGGGATCACACCGCGTGACACGGATGAATACGGTGCTCCCCTTTCATACCCATCCATACTCATAAAAGAAGAACAGGTCAAGAGTCTAATAATTTTTTTTTAAACCTACAAAAACATAAATAAAATAAACTGATGATACATTGTCTTCTTTAAATTTCTGGGTAAGGTATTACTCAGGGATCACACCGCGTGACACGGATGAATACGGTGCTCCCTTTTCATACCCATCCTTACTCATAAAAGAAGAACAGGTCAACAGTCTATATATATATATAAAAAGTAACAAAATTAAGCAGAAGGAAACAAAAGATTATTCCCAGGGATTGGAAACATGAAAACCACGGGTTGCCTCCCGTGCAGCGCTTTTGTTTAACGTCGTTAGCCTGACTTGTACCCTAAATCTATCAATTTTTTTCTGGTTCATATGTTGGCTCAGTTAACTCCTCCTTGGTTTCTTGTTTATTGAATGATTCAATGAATGGTTTTAACCTATGACCATTGACTTTGAAGACATGACCACTTGTGGGATCCTGAATCTCTATTGCCCCATGAGGGTACACATGATGCACTAGGTATGGACCAGACCATCTGGACCTTAGCTTTCCTGGGTGTAGATGAAGTTTTGAACTATACAAGAGCACAAATTTTCCCAGCTCAAAGTGTTTGACTTTGAGATTCCTAGATTGGTAGGCTTGAACTTTAGATTTATTGATCCTTGAATTTTCATAAGCCTCCATCCTAAGTTCCTCGAGTTCATTAAGATCTAATTTCCTTTTTGTTTCAGCCAAAGAAATGTCAAAGTTCATTTTTTTTATTGCCCAAAAGGCCTTATGTTCAATTTCAACAGGTAAATGACATGCTTTTCCATAAACCAATCTATACGGTGACATGCCTAGGATAGTTTTGAAAGCAGTTCGATATGCCCAAAGGGCATCTAAGAGTTTCTCGGTCCAATCTTTCCTAGAGGGATTGACAGTTTTTTCAAGAAATTGTTTAATTTCTCTATTTGCCAACTCAGCTAGACCGTTGGTTTGAGGATGGTATGCAGTGGAAACTTTATGAGTAATACCATACTTAGACATGAGTGAAGTGAGTGGGTGGTTTCAGAAATGGGTTCCACGATCACTGATTATAGCCCTAGGAATTCCAAATCGAGAAAATATATGCTCTTTCAAAAATCGGATCACAACATGGTGGTCATTGGACTTGGTGGGAATGGCTTCAACCCATTTTGAGACATAATCAATAGCTAAGAGGATGTAGAGGTATCCCTTAGAGTTTGGAAAGGGTCCCATGAAATCAATTCCCCAACAATCAAAGATTTCAACGACCAGAATGGGAGTGAGGGGCATTTGATTCCTTTTGGTAATGGATCCTAATTTCTGATACTGAGGACAAATTTTGCAGAATTGGATGGAATCCTTAGTGAGTTTCGGCCAGTAGAAACCACTTTGGAGGACCTTTGCAGTGGTTTTCTTTGTAGAAAAGTGGCCTCCACATGCCTCTCCATGACAAAATTTTATAATGGACTCTTGCTCAGACTCAGGAATACATCTCCTGATGATTTGATCAGGACAGAACTTGAAGAGGTAAGGATCATCAAACACATAGTGTTTTACGTCAGAAAGGAATTTCCTCTTAGCTTGGGTCCCCATGAATTTTGGAATGTCACCCGTCACCAAATGGTTTGCTATGTCAGCATACCAAGGGCAATCACTCACTGAATAGAGGTGCTCATCGGGAAATGAATCAGACACAGAGAGGTGGTGTGAGTTGTCTTTGAATTCCATCCTAGAGAGGTGATCAGCTACAATATTTTCAACACCCTTTTTATCCTTAATGGTTAAATCGAACTCTTGAAGAAGAAGGATCCACCTAATCAATCTAGCCTTGGCATCTTGTTTTTGAAAAAGGTATTTTAGGGCTGAATGATCAGTGAAGACAATGATGGGTGATCCTAAGAGATAAGACCTGAATTTCTCTAAGGCAAAGACAACAGCAAGCAACTCTTTCTCAGTGGTGGTGTGGTTTATTTGTGCATCATTTAAAGATTTGCTTGCATAAGAAATGACATGTGGAGTTTTCTCACACCGTTGTCCTAAGACTGCTCCTACAGTGAAATCACTTGCATCACACATGAGCTCAAAAGGAAGTTTCCAATTTGGAGATTGCATGATAGGTGGAGATATAATAGTTGACTTGAGTGTAGAGAATGATTCCTCACAGCTTTCTGTCCATAAAAATGGAGCATCTTTTACCAATAGAGCACAAAGTGGTCGAGAAATAGAGCTGAAATTCCTAATGAACCTTCTATAAAAACCAGCATGTCCTAAGAAGGACCTCACTTCCTTAACAGTTTTAGGAGAGGGAAGGTGACGAATGATGTCAACCTTAGCTTTATCAACTTCAATCCCTCTACCAGATACCAGATGACCTAGAACAAGTCCTTCCCTTACCATGAAATGGCATTTTTCCCAATTTAGTATGAGATTCTTATCCTCGCACCTTGACAAAACCTTTTCAACATTTATAAGGCATCCCTCAAAAGTATCCCCAAAGATGGAGAAGTCATCCATGAAGACCTCTAAAAGATCCCCCACCATATCCGAGAATATTCCCATCTTGCACCGCTGGAAGGTACCAGGGGCATTACATAACCCAAAGGGCATGCATTTGAAGGCAAAAGTGCCAAATGGACAAGTGAAGGTTGTTTTTCCTTGATCCTCTAAGGATACTTCGATTCGATTATACCCTGAGAATCCATATAGGAAGCAATAGAATTGATGACCTGCCACTCGCTCAAGGACTTGATCAATAAAGGGTAAGGGGAAATGGTCTTTCTTGGTACAAGAGTTGAGCTTCCTATAGTCAATACAAACTCTCCATCCACTACTGACCCTTGTTGGAAGCATCTCTCCATCCTTTTTGGTTATTACTGTGATTCCAGCCTTCTTTGGAACCACATGGATTGGGCTAACCCACTCACTCTCAGCTATAGGATAGATGATACCGGCTTTTAACAATTTCAAAAGTTCTTTTCTCACTACTTCCATGAGATTAGGATTGAGTCGCCTCTGAGGTTGACGACATGGCTTTGACTCAGATTCAAGAATAATTCTATGAGTCCCAATAAGTGGGCTAATCCCAGGGATATCAGATAGGGTCCATACAATGGCTTTCTTGTGTCTCCTAAGAACATCTAGAAGCATCCTCTCATGATCGGCTTCAAGGGAGGAAGAAATGAAAACAGGAAAGGATTGATTGTCCCCTATGTAAGCATACTTTAGTGATGAAGGTAAGACTTTAAATTCAAGATCAGATTGGTCATGACTTTCCAAGAATGGTTGAGACTTTGTATTGAACTTAGTTTCTTTGTTCAGATTTCTTGACAAAATTGGTTCCTTGTGAACGGAATTTTCATCCACTAAATTTTCCAGAGTAGTGTCATGAATGGATATGGACTCAATGTTATTGATTTCAACCATGGTATCATTGATTGGTGATTCTAGAAATTCATCAATAGAGCTGTCTGAAAGGGATTCAATCCAAGGAGGCAAATTTCCCTCATGTGAATAAAGAAAATCAATCTCTTCTTGACTTAACCATCCTTCGGTAACTCCATGATGTTCATTGAGTTCATTATCAACACTACCAATCCAATTAACCTCATGGATCTCTTCATCATCCCCAATTTGAGAGTTTGCATTGTAGATGTTCAAGTCTAGACTCATGTTCCCAAAGGTGGTGGTCATGTTCCCATTTCGGACTCGGATTACAGAGTTGATTGTTGCAAGGAAGGGATGACCAAGTATGATTGGGGTTTTCTCCCTAGGACCTAAACTTGGGTGATTGACCAGAACAATGAAGTCAGCTGGGTAAATGAAATTTTCAACTTTTACCAAAACATCTTTTAAGATACCCTTTGGAACTCGAACACTACGATCAGCAAGTTGAAGAGTGACAGATGTGGGTTGGAGTTCTTCGAGGCCTAACTGACAGTACATGGCATAAGGAATGAGGTTCACACTAGCACCTAGATCAAACAAGGCTTTGAAAACTTTGTTCTCTCCTAGTTCAAAATTTATGTAAGGGCATCCTGGGTCTTTCATCTTAGGAGGAATGGTCCCTTGAATGGTGGTACTCACATTAGCAGCCAAAAGGACTTGGTTTTTATGTGAAAATTTTCTTTTAAAAGTGCACAAGTCCTTAAGATATTTTGAGTAGGAAGGTATGGTTTGGATGGTATCGAGAAGGGGAATGTTCAACTTGACTTGTGAGAAGATTTACCTCAATGTTTCACTCAATTCAGGCTTGGTTTTCCCCCTCATGCGTTGAGGAAATGGTGCAGATTGTGGAGTCGTTTGATGAAGTGTTGTTTCATTCACATTATTATCAGTTTCTTCAGTTTGATCTTGTATTTCATTTGAATTTTCATTAGATTTTGAAGCTTCACATGGTTTCTGACTTATCTGTTCAGGTTTTTCAATTGATTTCCCACTTCTTAAAACTGTCACAGCCTTTAGTTGTTCGTGAGTTGTTTGAGTGAAACTTGTCTCTCCCATTGATGTTTGTTGTGGAATGGCTTGTGTGGGCATGGGTGCCTTTCCAGTTTTTATGGTTTGTAGTTCTTGTTTAATGGATGAGAATTCTGAGTTCATTTTGTCCATTTGTTTACACAGTTGTTCTAGTAGGCTTTGTGGAACATTTTGGGTTGGTGCTTGAGCTTGTGGGTTTATTCCAGGAGGATACTTTGGTTGTTGGATAGGTTGTTGATATTGGACATGAGGATTTTGGAATTGGACCGGTTGTGGTTGGAACTGATTATGAGGTTGAAAGTTTTGTTGAGGGTATGGGTTGATACATTGTTGTTGTGTTGGTTGTTGATTTTCCTTCCAACGAAAGCCCGGATGGTCGTTATACCTTGGATTGAAGGTGTTCGTGAATTGTGGCTTTTGAAAGTTCATTGCATTAACTTCTTCTGGTGGTCATCCTAAAAGAACATCCTTGATGGAATGAATGGTTAGACAATTATCAGTCTTGTGGTCATTCTTGTCACAAATTGTACAAACAAGCTCAACAGTTTGGGTTTTGTGGACCTTCCTAAGATCAATCTCCTCAACTTTCCTCGTGAGTGCAGCAAGTTTTGTTCTAAGGTTTTCTTCTTCTCCAAGATTGTACATTCCACCAGATTTGGGTGGCTTCTCATAGTATGGTGATGTTCCCCTTGTTTGGTTTTGTTCAGCAAGATTTTCTAGATACTCGTAAGCATCATTTGGGGCTTTGTTTTGGAAGGTTCCATTACACATCATATCAATGAATTGTTTGTTTCCGGGACCCAACCCTTCATAAAAAATTATCACTTGTTCTGGGATTAAGAAACCATGGTGCGGTACCATGTTTAATGTGTCCTTGAACCTTTCCCATGTTTCGTAGAATGTTTCTCCCTCTCTTTCAAAAAAGTTTTGTATGCTCTTTTTAAGTGCAATTGTTTTGTGATGGGGGAAGTATTTTTTATAAAATTCTCATTGAAGTTGATCCCAAGAGTGAATGGATGCTGGTCTCAAATTGTTTAACCAATTCTTTGCTCGGTCCTTAAGGGAAAAGGGAAAAGTCTCATTTTAGCAGATTCAATTTGATTTGGTGGGCACATGGTTTCGACAATGTCATTAAATTCTTTAACATGAAGGTAAGGCATCTCAGACTCCATCCCATGAAAGGTTGGAAGGTGGTTCAGGACATGGGGTTTGAAAACATATTGGGAATATCCTATGTTATCATGCCTAATGCATGAGGGTGCATTGGTCCAGGTTGGTGTGAGGTAGTCATTCATGGTCGGGTCTGCAACAATTCCCAAGTTAGGGTCCTGTCCGTTATTTTGGTTCCCTCCCCGGTTTATGATTTGGTTTTGTGGGAGATTCTCCATTGTATCGAACTCAACGTCTGAATTTGGAGTATTAGGAAGATTTGGATCTAAAGGAAATAGACCTCTTTTAGTGCTTGACTCCCCAGCCCTAGGAGTATCCACCCTAACTAATCTGTTTGAGTTATCGCGGGTGTAGGCGGACATGCGCCAAAAGAAAAAAAAAGCGAGAAAGGGAAAAGATAAGAGAATTGGGATGATAATAGAAGAATGGGGGTAAGAAAAGAAGGTTTTTGGTCTAAGGAACTTACTTGGTCCCCGGAAACGGCGCCAAAATTTGGTTGCGCCCAAATTTACCTTACAGGTATGCGGTCGTTGTAGTACAAGTAGGGGTCGAGTCCACAGGGACCGAAGAAGAAACTGAGAGACACTATGATTTTGGAAGGATTTGGCTATGGAGTGGCCAACTATTTGGATAGATTTTATTTGAATAACTACTGAATTAATTTAAATAAAATAAATTAAAACATACACTTACTTAGTCTAAAACAATTAATGAAGATGAGTTGATCCTAAGTTGTTACTAGGGTTAGATTGGATGTATTTATTATCTTATAACGTTCGTTTCACTAATTCAAGACGTGTCCACAAATGATATAATTACTCAACATCATTCACCAATTTAATCCCTCACAATTCCAAGGCTAATCACCAATGCACTTAGAGGATCAATTTAATGATCACTCCAAGGAATTGGATCGTACTAGCACTCGAAATGTGTTATTGTTAAAGTTGGCGAAGATGAAGAAGAAATTAATCATCAAATGGAAATCTTAAATTAATGAAATGATTAAAGAATTTTAGATCATAAAATAACATCCAATCTTCCCCATGCAACTCCCTAGGACCAACCCATAAGGGTTTAGCCCTCCATTTATGCTATTAAATAAATGGAAGCGGGAAGTCGACTTAAAGAAGCATAATTGGAGAAGAAAAATAAAACAATGAAACGATCACTCCACCGTTGTGTGAATAAATTCACAAGTGCTGTTGTGAATAAATTCACACCTTAAAGCAACGGTATAAAAGTGATAAGATGAAAAAAAAGAAAAAGATGAAATGAAGAACTTTTATTGAGAACTAATGTGATTCAAATAACTTACATGAGAATGAAGAACGATTACAACATCAAATGGACAGCAAAACATTACAATGAAAACAAAGCATCCAAGATGATAAGAAAATTTTCCACCCCCATTCCCTTCACCACTAGCTCTTTATATAGGCATATTAGGAGCCTTAGGTACATCCCCCAACAATTAATTCACCCCCAAACAATTAATAGAGTCAAATGGAGGGTGAATAATCAAAAGGAAATTGATGTTTTGAATTTGACCCGGAAAACTGTCCAGATTCTTCCACCACATTGACGTGTGAATTCAAAATTGAAGAAGGCAGAATCCGGAGGGGCTGTAGAAGAGGAATATCTTCATCCCTCTGTCCTCTATGAGCTGTAAACATTTCAGGAACTTTCTCTCAGCCGTTTGGAAGTTATAGTCGAAATGGTGGGACGAACTTTTGAGCATTAATGTCATGTCCACCATTTAAATCTCAACTTCAGATCCATTTATCATCATGATAACTTCAGAATTAGTTCCAGCCACAGTTGAATAAAATGATCCTAATATTTTTATCTTTCTAATTTATAAATTTGAGCTTCATTGGGCTTGGTTTCTGGGCCCCACATTTGTTTGATGGGCCTTAGGCCCATTATGCTTTTTCCAGCATGTTTCTGCCTTCAGGCGCAAAATTATCCATCTTCCTTTGGGATTCATCCATCGGACCTAAAAGATAAAATGTTCCAAACAAAGTGATAAATAATATCCCAAAATTTCAAATTAAAATGATGAATATTGTAATTTCCAAAAGCAAATTATTGAGTGGTCCCAAATTGACATTTTAAGCATGAATTGCAAAATGATGGGAAATAAAGTTCAATTTCTGAATTGGACTAAAATTGATGTTTATGAACTTTTAAAAACATTAATATTAAGATCTTAACAATGAATATTAGCCACTTTAAGTGACTAATCACTAGGTTCTCTCCTAGATAGCTTCTACGACAGATACTTATCTTCCCTAATTTATGCTGAATACCATTTCTCTTGTAGGATCTAGGTGAAATGGTAGACCCTAATATGAGTCAGTTTCTGTGGGAAGATCTTGTGTTTGTAAAAAATTTGATCTTTTCATCTGAAAACCATTATCTTTGTTTTGAAGGGCCTAATTCAAATATTTTTAGGATATCATATCCCTTTGTTTATGATGTATTTTCATCGTTGAAGTGGTTAATTATATTTTAGTTACCAACTGGCTCATGAATTACTCTATCCTCTAATATTTTCAGAGGATATGACATTATAGGATGTTGTATATAAGGATTTTTGTTGTAATGAGGAAATAGTAAAGTGAAATGTTCCATGTTTTCTCCACCTTCAGATACACACATCTAAAGATTCTCTATAAATCAGTTGATGGATATTTTTCATGAGGTAGATACAAAAACTGCATAAGAGTTTGTTTTGATCCTCCATTCTCGGGTTCTTTTCTATAAAAAAGGTAGGCATATTTAGATAAAACCATAGTGTATAGATGGTCTGAAAGAGATACCTATATCATAGATAAAGGAGATGTCTATCCTTCATCCACTGATGAGGATCCCATATATTTTGATGTAGATAAGACATGAACTCATTCTCTATCTCATATTGGATATCATTGTTAGAAATGGAAAGGGTCTACAACATGGTGGGGAGGTTGTTTCTAGATAACTCCTTCCACATATCAATGTTGTATTCCTCTTTATTATACTTACACACCTATATCTAGTTAGACCATAAAATATGTTTCTTGGGGTTTCCTGCTAACCTGAGTGGAGTAATGCAAGAACTTGATGGGGAACTATATACAGTTGACCCCAATGTTTTGAGCACCTATCTATATAAATGTGTTTGAATTTTAACCACCAATACATATAGTGGAATCTATGAAAGGGGAGTATTTTTTTATTTTTGGGAGATATAATCATAGGGAGGTTGACTACAACTGATGTTATGAGTAGATTCTATGTGTTCCATCTACACACTACCACAGGGAAGACTATCGTGGTCATGATAATATTATACTTTAGTTTAAGAGTCTATAGACCCTTAGGGTGTTAAGAATGTGTCATAACAACACAAAGGATAGAATAATTTAGAATAAAAGAAATACGATTATTTTTACATATCAGGGATAGAATATGTTAGCCTACCTTTTTAAATTTTGTAAAGATATTAGCTTGTTGTATGACGCCTTCCAGAATATACTAATAATTGTCAAATGTTATTAAATTATGAGCTCACTACAAGGAATATAATGGAATATTCCAATGGTATTCTTCATTATTGGAGTGAATATGAGTCTTAACTAAGGCATTTACCACTATCACATGGTGACACTTGTTCGAAAGAAGGATATGAGACTGATCCTAAGCCTTTTGAGTATACATCCCATATTTTTCAATAAGAATATGAGCATGTCACGAGGCTTGTGTCTCTCTCACTTGGTAAACCCTGGTAGGAGTGGGAATATGAGCCACGTCCAAATATTAATTCCCCATAGAAATATGTCGACATACCTCTGGAATGTGAGAACGGATATAAGACTCCTCATATATAGCCTCAGAAGGATGTTGATGAAACCATTCATCAGTAAATGTTGGGATAAGATCCAGGATTCAATGATCTATAGGAATATTCTAGGTGGATTCACTAATAAGAATATGGGCCTAACCAAAGGAAAGTGACACACTCACTTGGTTATCCCCATCCTGAATGGGGATATGCACCAAAACATAGGCCTTTAGGGTATGTCATTGGTCTTCTTCAAATGGAATATGATCTTATACAAGGGGATACTCTACTCTCAATTGTTGATCCCCTACCAGAATAGGGTTATAAAAATAATACTAGGACTTTAAAATATGTTGTTTGTCTTTTTTTGAAAGATATACGAACATGTCCTGAGGCATGTGTCACTCTCACTTTTTTATCCCTAGTTGGAGGTAAAATATAATCCCAGTATAATGCCTCATCATTTATCGAAATATGTCGATAATCCTCTTGGATGGGAGAAATAATATGCACTTTCTCTGGATAAACCAAATTTTCATATTTATTAATGTTTTTTGTTTCAATAGTTTTAGGTAATGGAATATTTTTTGTCCCTGTATCTATACCAGTGTTGGAATATTCCAGAAGAGTTCTTCGATAGTTATTAGAATGTAATGGCACTATAGAAAAGTGTGTATAGGAATATAAGCCAACAAATTTTAAATCTCTACCATATACTAGAAGACATATTCAATGTAAGTTGAGATATGATCCCAATTCTCTCCTTCGTTCCATCGAAATATCTTAATGGAATTCATGAATTGGGTTAGAGATGTGAACCTCTACCACGCCTGATATAGGAATGTGCCGACCGATTCATTCTGACTGAGCATGTGTATGATTATAATTTTGAGTTACTGTCATAATATTCTATTATCAATCATCATCAAGAGTGGGAATATGATCCCACTCATGATTATCAAGTGCCTCCCATGCCAAGTGTTTCATCCTTATTTCCAATATATGGGTATCAGAGGTGGAAATGTATCGAGTGGTACCCTCAGTCGACGATTGAATGGCACCGATGAGATAATGCCGGTGATGGTGCTTGACAGGATCCCTCATCATCTACCATTGAACCAGTAGGGGTACATAGTTGACTCCTTTTTCCACCTTCATTGGATATTGAAGGTAGATATTGTTGTTTTTTGGGGATAATATTTTATAATGGTTAGTAGTGGAAATGAGTTTTATTGCCTTTACTAACCCTTTCTTTTGATGATGTAGACCCATCTGTTTCAGTGCTTTAAGACCCTCATGGGAATCCTCATGGGTATTTATTTTCATATTATTATGGTGTTTTCATAACATTATATTTTGAAACCTATGCTGAATATTTTGGGTTAATGAAGTCATTTTAAATCTCACACGGGTTACAGTTGTAGATGATTTTCCTAAACAGTCAGTATATGAAAACATGTCGGATCAAGGTTTTGTTTAAGAGAGTAGTATCTAATTTTATGAAGACAGTAAGGAACAAGGTCATTGATTACTGTATAGTTTTATAAATGATATGTTCTAAATCAGATATACAAGGTTATCACAATTTTCCTTTTATTCCCAATATGGATATTCTACTCATGTAGATTTTTAAAATATAGGATGGACTTATTTCATGAGAACCCTGACTATAGCGGATAATTTGTTCATTTTAATGATTCATTTCAATATTTACTATTTTTTTATATAGGATACGAAAATAACATGATCTGATTCATGGAAAATTTATTATTCTTTTATTTTATATATTCACATTAGGATCACCATTTTTTTTGATTTGATAGTTTGGAAGGATGATGGTGATAACCCATGGGGAGAGAACAAATGTTTTGATGATAACTAAGAATTATATCATTTTTATCTTGTGAAAGATATTATGCAGTTAGGTGATTTAATTTTAGGTTCACCATGTTGTTTCATCAGGAAGATAATACTTGGTGTTCAGTTTGTCCCAACAATTGATAGCGGGGTATTCAATGTTTTTCATAATCGCTCATATTGGGCTCACCATCCATGTTTACCTTTCATAAAATCTCACAAGTTTTCCCACATCTATAACTGGGTACATACCTTATTTTCAAATTTAGTCAATCATTTGGGGTTTCAGAATCATTTCAACTTAAGAACTCACATTGGTCAATATGATGGGAGGTCGGGCTTATCACATCCTTTTGGAAGAATTTTTACATAATTTTGGACAAACTTATAGATTTGAGTTATTTTATAGAATAAATTTATAATCTCTATACAATATCAGTTACCCTAACAAAATGATCATAGGTTAAACCCTTTCATATATAAATGGGGAATATTATCAGTGGTTCATATATATATATATATATATATATATATATATTTCTAAGGTGCTTTATTGCTTTCTCATTGATGGTTATCTTCTTATGTGATGAAGTTGTATAGCTAGTCACTTTGGAATTTACTTCCATGAAGGGAGATATTTAATATCTCAAGGACGGTATGGATCAATTATTAGGCATCTTACATATCATGTTTATAAGAAGAATAAAAACCCACATAGTTTGTCAAACTCATATTGTTTAGTATCATGCAGAAAGGACATATATTCGGGCACATAGGCACCATGTATTTGAGCTCAAGTCACAAAGATACATCCTTTATATCGTAGTTATGAAAATAATAAGAGTCATCATAGTTTAGTTAATCGTGTATTAAACAATATGGTTTCCCTGGCTGGTAGAGATTCATGATGTGAATGATATGACCATGGCAACTCCCTAAGCCCATGTGATCCATGCCTGGTGTGAGAAACAATGAATATAAAATAATTAGTCTCACTACATATAGATTATGTATATATGCACCAATACAACCCTTTAGATATTTAATATGGATCTCAGATCATAGGAAGGAATCATACATATCCTAGTTATGGAAGGAATTAGAGTTCTCATAGTTTAGTTGATTTCTTAGTCTGTAGATGGATGATGGAGAAAGATCATACGATGGGAGAATTTCTGTCCTGATGGTTGAAATATCAGATACATGTGGGAAACTTTCGCTAAAGTGGATGTTTATTTGATCTTTTTCCTTAGAAAGGCATCTTACATATCTTATTTATTATAGGAATCCGAGTTCTCATAGTTCAGTAACGTCCAAACCCACTGATGGATTTGTGTCACATGAGGTAATGATCATGGATTTCATTTTATATTATGCCCATGTATAAACCCACTTCTGATATGCTGAAGGATGGGGTGGGATGATTATACCATCAGAATTATTAGGTCTCGATGGTTTAAATTCCATATACATGATGAGACTTACTCTGAAATGGATGCCTATTATAGCATGGGAAATTGGATAGTGCCCTAAATATCCTAGTTATTGGAGGAATAACAGTTATCAATGTTTAGTTAAGACCTAACCTGCTAATGGGTTTTAGGTTTGTAATGGAATGATCAGGTATTTCATTTAAAATGATACCCACGTACGAACCCACTTCTCATCCATTGATGGATGAGGTGGGGTGATCATCCCCTAGGAATGAGCAGGTCCTAGTGGTTTAAATGTTAGAGATGTGAGTTTTCTTACACTAAAGTGGACGCCCATTTGTGCTCAAAATTTAGGAAGGAATCCAATATATCCACTTTATTGAATGAATAATGGTCCTCATGGTTCAGTTAAACATGATATAAACACTGGGATTTTTCTTACTACGGAGGCCAGTTTTATCATGCCACTGTTCAAAGATTACACACTAAGGTTTTTCTTTCTTGGTTTTAATTATGACCTACTTGATTATCTCTCTTCCTTTTATTTATTATATAACTTTAAATTTTTAAAAATGCCTTCTAATATCTATTTTTATTATGAACATGTCCATTGTTAATCTCATGATTCAGTTGGTTTGTATGAGGGGAATCACATAACCTAGATGGAGGGTCTGAAGTCCATCATAAGGCTAAGGATTAATTTTCCAAATGACATTGCATGACCTGGATGATTTTCTATGGATTCCATTGCATGATATCAGATAAAATTCTTGGAGGGATTCAAAATATCTATCTAAATTTTCCTGGTTTTATCACAAAATCTAGGTGACTTGTCTGGAGTACATCATGAGAGCCAGTTGACATGTCTGCGTTCCATTGTGAGACCTATATGGCATAAACGGGTTCCACCGTATAGTGAGGGAGACATGTCTAGTAGAAATATCAGGATCTGGATGGAGAGAAAGAATATCTTTTCTAGACTAGTTTGGAATGCTCAAAGGGTGTCACATGACTTTCTTGAAGTCTCTAGAGGACATCACAAGATCCAAATGTTATGTAAAGTGTGTATTTCATGATTTGGGGAACATGTCTCTATGTTGTTTTTTAACCTAGGTGGTTCATACATAGTCCATGTGGAATAATGTGTGGATACTTCGCATGAGTATCCCCCTGTTTTTAGTATTTTATTACATATTCTATTTAGACGTGCCTTAGATTTGTTATGTGTATTTAGGTTGTTCAGGTTTTACACGACCCGTCCTACATGTTGGGTGTCATTCACATAATCTAGTTTTCATTATAAAAGTTTTTCATGTTAACATAAGTGGAAACATGATGTGTCTTTTTATGCATCCTGATCCTCTGGTTTTTAACCAGATATTAACTAGCAGAAATCCTTTACAATTATGAGATCGACTGCTTTGAGAAGTCTGCTCTGAAGCCTGGGTGTTCCAGTGTGTGAATCTAAAGATGCATCTTTTTCATGCTGAGTTGGGGATTTATAAGACTTTTCATACCATTTATATGTTTTTTCACATGTCACATATTGCACAGATCTAGTCTATAGTCAGTGGAAGGATTTCATGTCACATGCTTCACGAGATGTTGTCATAGGCATTACCTGATTTCAAGAAACTGCAATACCATTCCATAAATTCCACTTTTATTGGATTTTTTTCAATATGATGGGTATTTCCTAATCATTTGGACATTCCATGTGGATTTTACAATGTCATGAAGATGTGTCTAGGGGCCTTCATGAGATCAGGATGCCTATCGAAATGCTTTCTCAAGATATGAGATGCTTTGTCGAAGACCTTATGCAAGACAAAGGTGGCTCACTAGGGGGACTTCTTGAGATTAAGATGAATTTTTGATGGGTTCCTCATGGGATTAATGGTTATTTCTTGGGGTGTATAATTTTGATCACAAATATCACAATATCTTCCCATCTCAATAAGCTCCCATCATTTACCTTTTTATTTTTTTGTTAATTTTACAAAGGTTAGGGATCTCACTAGTTTGCACGAGTGCTTTCAAGTAAATTCACTACCCCACTAGTGATTCATCACATGAAAAATAAAGGTTCTTATAGTGAAGTGATAACATTTATCAAGGAAAACCCTTCTCTTTGTCTATGGAGATGGAGGGGAAGCGCAAGACTGCCATGACATGTCAGAACCCTTTCACATGACGAGGGTAACATGCCAGTATGATCTTATGCAACCGGAAAGATATTCCACCTAGTATTCCATGATGTCTTATGAACCGAAAGTGCATTTCACATGACATTCATGACTAAAAAAAGATCATACCTTTGGATTATTTTTCCAGATTTTACATGGACTTTTGGATGGTTTATTCGGTATCCATCGATTAACAAGTCGTGTGATATGGAGGAACTCGTCTGACAGTAAATTCATGATCAGTGAGTTTCTTGGACACCATATCATGAACATATAGGGCTTGTTAAGAGGGATCCTGATATATTCTAGTAGGTTATGAACTGTGTAGAATAATTCTCATGACCTTCTGGTGGTCATGCGATCACAAGTCCTTTGTAAGGTTACACAATCCATGAGTTCTGACCACCTTATCTACCTTTTCTTTATGGGGAACAGAATACACATGTTTATGTATTTATTACATTGTGGACTTCGACAATTTTAATTTGACAGGAATCAACAATCACTATCAGGGTAAACCATTCATATTTTTACCATTATGTGTTCCACATAAATAAATCATAAAAAATTATATCAAACCACAATTAACCTAATAGGGAAATATATTTCATGATACTACATAATCATAAGCCATTCAAAAAATGAAGGTAGATGGTATTATAAGATAATATCATAGTAACAAATATAGGCTGATGAAATAAATGTAAATTAAATTTTATATGAGAATTATGAAATTTTATTTGGAAATAATAAATATCCTTAACCATATAAAAAAATTTATTTTAGAAATATGCGAGTGTAATAATTTCCTCAAAACCCCATTAATGTATAGGTATTAAAATTTATATAATAAATAAATACCAAAAAATGATTTTTACACACAAAATAGAAAATTAAAAAATATTTTAGAAAATATTTTTTGCATTATCATAAAAAGATAAAGTTACAAGTCACTTTCAAATCTTATTTCAAAAAAGGTGAAGTGAAGAAAATGGAAAAAATTTAATTTTAAAAAGTAAATGTTAAAAATAGATTCTTGAAATGATATAATGTTAATTATAACAAATTTGGGGTAGACTATAAAAATAATAATTTTTGAGAGGATAGAAAAAATTCTGATTATTTTGATATATTTTTGTTGAAAGAAAACATTGTGAAAAGAGAGAAAAAATTATTTTTAAGAGTTAATATGGATAATACAGAGGTTACATGACATTAAATATAATTTGGTTTCTATTTATAAATGAAAACCATATAGGGTAAAGAAAATATTGACAATTAAGGGAAACATTCATTAATGGGGATTGAAATTATTCTTAACAATGATATAATTTTTGGATAATAAATTCATCATGCTAAAATAATCGTAACAAACTGAAATTATCCCCTGAGAAAAAGAGAAATTACAATGAAAAACATCAAAGTGTGGAAGAAACCAATATTGTATGATGGAATTTCATGATGGTTCAATATAACCCATTGAATGGGGTTGAGTAAATGAAAAACCTTAATACTTTGGAAACTTTAAAATATAGGCCATATTATAAGAGCACAAGATAAGGCTTTTCAAAAAAAATTAATTAATTTAATATGGTATATGATATTTTTTATGTAGTAATTGCACCATAGTAAAGATATCATAGTTCACAAAAAGAAATATATCTCAAGAAAATTAATTCTAGACAAACAGTTCCTTCCCTTAATTCCCGACATCCACCAAAGCACTTGAATATATTGTGCAAACAAATCACTATCTTAATAACCTATTACATTAATTTTTTCATAGAAAGAGAATTTAATAAATTTCATTTACTATTATTATCTATTTTCATATTAGTTAGTTATTATTTATTTTAAATATTTTTTTATGAGTAATCTTGATCATTCTGAACTAATTTCATAATAGGGGTATTTATCTTCATTATTATTCCAAATTTCATCATTCCCGGATCTTAAACTATACTAGAATTGATGTTATATATATATATATATTATCTTATAATTTCATTTCATAAGTATTTAAATTACTTTTAATGATGAATAACTCATTGATGATATTGTTTTCGTAATTTACAACGAATGAAAAGTTTTTCATTAATTAATGAGTGAAATGTTAATATTACCAATATAAATCCAAATAAACAAAATACTATTTAATTATTAATATCAAATATTAAGGTTAGCACCCTCTATTTGAGGTAATTTCCCATTTATTTATGTATTTTTAGTATATATAAATATTGGGTTATGTTTTATTAGGTTTAGATTGATTTTTGTATGATTTGGAGGCTTTTATAGAGGTGCACAGTTTTAGAATGGTTAGTGAAAATCATGCACCCTATCCAAGGAGCCTTATGGTTTTTTGAACAAGGAAAATAGATCTGCATGGTTGGAAAATGTTTTGTCCAAATCGTATGGTTATCTAGAAGAAACCATTCATGTTTGGTCATAGTGAAAAGCACAACCGGTGCATGGTTTTTTAACCATTTAATACAAACACATGATGGGTTGGAATAAGGTAGTAGAACCAAATGGTTGGTGCACAGACTGCCAAATTGTTTGGACTAACTATGAGGAATAGTGTTTTAGATCATAAATTTTTTGATCTAACTTGGATTACATCTTGTGACCCCTTTTAATTACCCAATCTTCTGAAATCTGGATTCTTATTTCCTCCTGGAGATTGAGAGGATATCACCTTTGATCTGAGGGGATGTTTTATGTGATTCAAAATTCTGTTAGAGATCTAGATTCACTAGTTAGTCACCATTCTTGGTCATTATAATTAGATATATATTCCTCCTCTTTATCGAAATATTAGATCTAATCTGTTGTGTATAGATTTATGTTCATTGATTTAAATTTTGATGTTTTGTGGTTGGATCTATTGAAGTAAAGGAGATCCAACCCAAATCTATAGGATCATAGTGTTGTTATTCTCTTTCTCCAACATTTGTAAGGTATTTGGATTCTTTCTCGACTTCACATGACTATAAATTGACGTTTTTCCTTAAAATAAATGTTTTTCTTGAAATGACTATAAAATTATTTTATGATTCTTATCGGAAACCTATTTAATGATGGGTTTGATAAATTTTGAAAATTGGATGGTCTGTGGAAAATCATCTTTGAATATAAATTTAAAATTTTGGTTTTAAAATTTTGGTTTTAATTTGATACATTGAAAATAGGTGTGGGAATTTTTTAAAGAAAGAAAGGTCTCATATGAAATGTCTTATAATGGATTTTGGAATATATAGTTAGGGTGATTTCATTAATTTGATGTGATCCTTAATAACGGGTGTGTACCATTAGGGTACAAGAGATGTGAAATTTTATAAAAGGTGTGTTCCGTTATATTATAAGAATATTTTCCCCCTAGTAATGACTTGGGGGATAGATGAGATATCACTCGTGGGTAAATCCTTCTACTTTTAGAATCAACCCATGCTTGGGCATAGTTATGTGTTTGCAGATGTCATCTATCATGACATGTGTTAAGACATGTTTTCTAGGTTATTTAGTGATTCTTCTTAATACCGTGGGTTTGTCTTGTTGTGTTGGACCTTGTATCAGTTTGGGAGTTTCTATTTGGATGTATTTTGTATTTATTGATTTCATTATATTTTGATTCCTTCAGTTATATCACTTGGATTCCTCTTGTACTCTCATATGTTTGTTAGATTAGTTATATTTTGAGTTGTATTTTATATAATCATGCATCATGTAGGTGATTTTTAGTTTATTGTATTATGATTTGGATTTTTATATTTCAAAGGTAAAATCATCCCCCAAATTCTCTTTAAGACGTTGGCATTTATTTCTATCCTTTGGTGTTTGGGGATATCACCTAAGGCATGTTGGTCCACCACCTCTTCCAATGTTTATGGGTGAAGTGTGGGATGTTTCAAATGGTATGATATTATTTGGTTATGAAATTCAAAATATATTTATCATAAATTTTGGGATGTTAGTAAGGAGTATTGTTGTCTCAAATTGAAATGTTTATCATTAAAAGGCACAAATAATGAATTTACGATGAACTTTTTGTTTCTAGGGAGTTTGGATACTTGAGTGTTTTAGAAAGTTGTAGGTGAGTTATCACCTCATAATCATGGGTTTATATGAGGATTTTTTCATGAAATTACTTTATAGTAATACTTACCAATAGTATATAATTTTTCATTTTGAGTAAATTGGATTATGAGATGGAGATACAGTGTGATTTTTGAAAAATAGAAAAAGTCTTGTTTTGAAAAAAATGGATGTAACATTTTGAAAAATGGTAGAAGTGTTAATGATAGTTTAATGGTAGAAAGCTACCCTATTATATGTGCTAATGTAATATATAGAAATATTTAAGCTTTCAGTTTCAAAAAAATGAGGCTAAATAGATTTTTTTTGATAGTGAATGGTACCAAGTAGGCATCGTAGAAACCAACCACAAGAGGCTGCTAAAAATGTTGTTTTTTCTAAGGAACAAGTAAACCAATAGCTTTTTAAAATAATGGAATTGTAATTTTATGTTTTATATAGGGGCTATCAAAATGATGGTATATGACAAGTGGACTATTCAGTTTAGTTCTAGAAGAAGAACCCAACCCCCTTTAAGGGGGATTCTAATTCGTAAAATGAAGAAGTCTAGTTGAATATGATGAATTGAAAATTCTATTTCCTTAGGACACAAAAATAATTAAAATTAAAGGTGGAAATTTATATATTAGAGGATTATAAAATTCAATGGTTGGAATAGTAGTTAGTGTTAAATTGGACCAATGAAGGACATGAGAATATTTTGAATATTTATAACAAGAAATTTTACCCTCACACCTTTTATATTTCTGTAAAAAAATATTTCTTCAATTTGAAACAATATAATTTCTCAGTGATAGAGTATATAGCTAAATTTATGAATTTATCCAATTACCCACAGAATTTTTTGAAAGTGTGTCCATGAAGGTAGACATAATTAAGTCGGTATTACGACCAAATATTTGATCAAATATGTTCATGATTTGTGTAATGGATTATATAGAGATGATAAATATAGTGTCTTTAGTATAAGTGGATAACATATGAAATATGGTTTTAAAGAGTGTTCATTGCTATGAAAACATGTGGAATACTGAAGTTGGGAATTAGTAGAAGAGGGACAATTACATAAATAGTGGTGGTATAACTCAAAATTAGATCATGGGATCATTAAATAATCCACCACATCCCATAAGCATGTTGGGAAGTTTTCAATGTGGTTATTTTTACCATATGAGAAAGTATTTTATAGAACCACTATGAGAATATCACTAATAAAATAATATGGGAAATATTCAGTTCATTTGTCACATTACACAGAGGTTAGGTGCTATAGGAACATCTAATGCTCCTTAGTGATTATATCATTCAATGGGACGAGTGCACCAGAAACAATATCATCATCAAAATAGAGAGATCTGAGGTGATTCTCAGAACACCATGGATCTTCTACCTGTGTAATAACAAGATAGTAATAAAGAGAAAAGTGCACCGGGTAAGAAATTGTATGAATCTGATAAAGTGATTCGGAATGATCAATCAGTACATTTAATGGTGAAAGGTATTATTGTTTTGAATTCCCTACTTACAAATGTTTTTAGATGGTCTTGTCCCACTACTTTATTTCTTTTTTATAAAATGGTTTTAAAAATTGAGATAATGCCTTCAATTTTGAAAAATTAATCAAATTTGATACAATTATAGTATTGATCCTTGAAATGTGTAGTGTTTTTAAAACTATTCATGGGACTAAGTTGGTGTGAGATTTATCAGTTCTAGAGATCATTTTATATGACTTGATTCTAGGAATTGATATCCTAATGAACTTGCAGCCCCGTATTAATTGTTATGAATGAATTGTGAGTTTAAAATCATATGATAGTGTTAGGAATATACTTAAAGGAGATTGGAAATTGTATGCAAGTGGAAAAGGGACCTTGGTATGGGTGGTTTGAAATATCCCTTATCATTTAGAATTTCATAACTTAGCATATGTGTATGAGAATAGAAAAAAAATATAACTATCATAGACTGGTTCCTTCATGTTTTCCCTAAAACCATCTAAGGATTTTCACCCCAATGATAATTGAAGTTTATGATTCATCTCATATCTGGGATCAATGATATTACCTTCCATATTATTGGATAGAACACTAGAACATAAATAATAGAAGGACCAGTTGGAAGAGTTGGAAAGTAAATGGTTCATCTGACTGATCATCTACCCATGGGATGAACAAACTCTTTTTTTTGAAGAAGGTATATGGAACTCTTATGATTTGAGTAGATTATCATAATCATAACAAAGTAATGATAAAGAATCAGTATCCTCTTCCAAGATTTTATAACCTATTTAATAAATTTGTACGATCCTAGTTGTTCTATAAAATCTCCATTCATTTGGGATATCACTAATAGAGAGTTTGGACATATGACATTCGAAAGATAAATTCCAGAATAAAATTCATCTATTAGGAGTTTGTTGTTATGGATTCTATTCTTAAGAATTCACTATCCATATTTATTTCATTGAAGAATATGATATTTTAAAGGCATTTAGATTCCCTTATAGTGCTATTTTTGGATTATATACTACTGTACATTAGGACGATGTCAGACCATGAGAAAAACTTGGCTATAGTGTTGGGTATCTTGTGGGAGAATTATTTGTATTCCAAGTTATCAAATTCTTATTTATAGAGATAAGTGGAATGTTTTATTGGCCATTTCATTTCTAAAAAATGTGTTTCTAAAGATTCATAAAGATATAAGTTGTTGTCTCTTGACAACCACTAAAAATTTCCTTTTAGATACATATTTTCTTTAGCATATTCAGATACTAGAAATGTTTTATATGTGATTTTTCATGATTGGTGACACTGATGAAATATTTGATGAAGAAATGAGTTTCTTTAAGACATAATTATAGATTTTATAAATCATTTCAAGAACTTATGTTTAGAATTAATTCATTATTTATCATCACATTTCCAGAATATGGAAAGGGCTATATAGTATATTATGATGCACCAAGATATGGTTTTGGATGTGTTATCATACAAGGAGATAATGTTGTTTTTTATTTCTCATGGATGTTTCATTATCATGATATTAACTATCCAACACATGACTTGGAATTCATTATTGTGGTCCATGATTTCCAAATTTTTCATAATTATTCCTTTAGTGTAAAATTCACAATTTTTAAGGATCATAGGAGTTTTAAATAAATTTTCTCATAATGATAGTTGAATTTAAGATTTTTTACATAGATCAAATATCTCTAGATGTTTTACTTTGACATGATGTACACATCAGGTAAAGGGTACTCTGTGGAATATTCATTGAGAATAAATTCATATTCTAAATTATATAAATAGTCATTATACCATAAGAAACTAATTTCAATTATAGTATATATTCCTCTATATTTCTCGGACAAAGGTGATTTTATATTTTTCTTTATATTTTTGTATATTCCTAATTTGGTTGAGAAAGTTAAAAAATAATAGATATCTGAGTCTGAATTTATTTCTATAAGTTCAAAAATCAATAGTGTGGAGACAATTTAGGGATGTAAATAATATGGGAGTTTAGTTTTGAGGTTTATATATCATATCTTGGTGCATCTATTTTTTGGGAAAAAACTTCTAGTGGATTCCAGCATTTGAGATGGGTTTCTCAACATGGGATTCAAGAAAATGTATAAATCATTAAACACATTGTTTTGTGGGTTTTCATGAAAAAAAGGTGGAAGAATATGTTTTAATATGACTCACCTATCAATAGGTACAGAAGGAACACCAATGACTAGTTGCTATGTTTCAGTCCTGTACAATTACTTTATTGACGTGGGATTAGGTTGTTGTGGATTTTTTGAGATGTATACCATGGACAGTGAGGAAACATGAATCCATATGGGTAATTTTTTATTGACACATGAAGTTGGAACATTTTATCACAATTAATGAATCTCATGTGATGGAGTACTTGTCCAAAATCTATATCCATGATTTTTTAAGTTGTTTGGACTTCCATTCTAGACAGTATATGATGGGTAATATAGGATTACATCTCATTTTTTGGTAATCCGTACATAAATCCCACCAGACTCAGTTGACAATGTACATGGAGTATCATCCTCAAACAGATGGAAAATCAGGAAGTAAAATCCAAACATTGGTGAACATTATTAGGGATTATATATTGGATTTTGGTTTCCCTTAAGAAGAGTATTTACCATTAGTGTAGTTCTCATATAATAGCAGTTACCATACCTCAATACATATGGATCTTTTTGAATCGTTGTGTGGGAATCCATTTCTTTCTACAATTTTCTGTGTGGGAATAGGTAAGAATCTATTAATTGTACCCAACCTTAGAAAATAGAGAATGCAGAAGATTTAGTTGATTCATAATAGAATGTATATGGATCATATTAATTATAAATCATATGTGGATCATCATCAATGACTATTTTCTTTTGAGGTGAGTGATCATGTGTTCTTAAGAATATCACCAATGCTTGGGTATTATCATTTTGGTAAGTAGGCAAAGTTATGTCCTTGATACATAGGAACTTTTTAGATAATAGAACAAGTTGGTAAGTTGAATTATCAATTGAATTTTCCATGAAGCTTCAATTTAGTGAAAAATATGTTTTGTGTATCTCAATTGAATAATTATCATCCTGATACTAACATTTTGATTTTATGGGACCATGATGAACTATAGTTGGATTCTATGTTGATTAATGTGATGGTATAGATCATTGATGGGAAATAGAAATTATTTCATGGGAATTACATCAGTTTAGTGTGGGTTTTATAGAATCATTGTTATGTTCAAGAATAAATTTGGGAGTGTGAAAAGGAAATGTTAAAGCAGTGGCTAGAAATTGCCTACAAAAACTTTGGTTTTACACTTTCTAAGGAAAGAAATACCAATGGAGAGGCATATTTAATGCTACAATTTTGAGATACATGGGCCTTAATTTATGTAATTTATGTATATATAATGATCAGAACATGTTTTAAGAGGATTATATGGGATTTTTCTTTCTTTGGATATTTTTTTTAGAGATGAACGGTTTGATAATGGGTTGTATAAACCATTCACCCAATCCAAGAAACTGTGCGGCTTGTGGAATTAGTCAAAGTAGCTCCGTAATGTTTTTATATGGTTTGGCCAAACCTTGAATATGTCTAAGGTAAACCATGAATTTATAGATAGAGGTAAAATTATGTTTCTCTAATAGTTTTTCTAATTGTCTGTGCCAACCATGTGAGGGATTTACATAACGGATTCTCCCAACATAGCTAGTGAACGATCATCTAAACTATGTATAATAACAATAGAACATAAAACTATAGATATTATATTATTGTATATAAAATGGATTTATTCCCAAGATGAATTTTATTTACCTAATCTTCCTAAATCTCAAATTCATTTTCCTCCCAATACATGAGAGGTGATCCTTATCAGTAAGGGAGAATGTTTTAAGTTATTCAAAGCCTATCGAAGATCTAGATTCACTCATATATCTTTATTCCCAGATTTTATTCTCATATATATTCGCATCCTCTTTATTAGAATCTAATATATAGTATGTTGGGGATAGAACTATCTCTAATGATAGGAATTCTATTTTTTTATGGTAGGATATGTTCAAGTAAAGGACATACAAATGTACATATAGAGTATCACGGTGTCCTTACTCATTTTTTCCAACATTTGTGAGGTTGGATGCTTCTCTATTGACTCCACTTGATTAGAAATTGAAATCTTAGACTGAGATAAATTATTTTCTTGAAATTATTTTGAAATTTGTGTGTGATCCTTGTTGGAATCTTCTTTTTTAATGGTTTTGAGATATTTTGGAAATTGGATGGTTTTTTAGAAAAAAAAATTGTATGATGATTTTAAAATTGTGATTTTAAATTTTATGATTTAATTGGATACATGAAAAATGGTTTTTGAAATTTTCTGAAGAAAGGTTTTATGGGGAATGGATTGTTATTGATTTTGGGTATATAATATTTGTGTGAGTTTATGCTTTCAACATGACCCATAATAAGGGGTGTGTACCATTGGGGTATAAGAGATGTGACCCAGGATAATGTGCATGTTCTATTGGAGAATAAAAGGGAATGGACACCTAGTGATGACTTTGTGGGAAGATGAGAGACCTCTCATGAGTATGTAATTGTATCTTGGGTGTGAATGGTGTGTGTGGAGACACAGCTATGGGTATACCAAATGAATGTAAAAGGTTTGAGTAATTTTTTATCACTTTCCATAAAAATTGTTTTCTTTTAATATAAATTGTTTTTTTCTAGGAATTTTACCTGGAGAATTATTTCATCATGAATCAAATGCCTTTAAATAATTGAGAAGCTTCATCTAGATGTCACTCATATTTATAGGGGTCCAACCAGGATGTGAATATTCTATACAATAATGAAATTATGGACGCCTCCTTGAGATGGTATTTTGTTCTTCCAAAGTTTGGTTCCCATATTGTTGACTTGGATGTGCATGGTTTTTCTCATTATTTCCATTTTAAACCACCTTATACATCCACTTTTTCTCTATTATATTAAATTTTTTAGGAATGGGATTTATTGGATCTGAGACCTACTTAATTATAAATTGGTTTAACTTGTTTTAAATTTTTTCTATAAAATAGTCCTAACTCGTTCTGGTCTAATTAATGTGAGGAACTAATTAAAGAAATACTGATATGTTTAAAATTTATGTTTCTTAGGTACTATTTTTCATTTTCATATTTCATCTATTGATAAACAAGTAAAGAAAATTTATACCAAGTCTTTAGTGAATTGTTATGATACTGTGGGCATGGCTTGTTGAGTTGGAGATTGGATCAGATCTGGATTTTCTGGTGAGATACCTTTGGTATTTTTTGGTTTTGATGTCTTTTTATTCCTTCAGTTATATCACTTTTATTTTTCATGTACTATTGTATTTTTTTTCTTGGTTAGGTTTTGAGTGGTATTTTTTTACTCATGCATCATTTTGATGATTGTTTAATAATTTTCTTAAGATTTTTATTTTTTATTTCAAATTTAAAATCATCCACCAAATATTATTGAGTCCCTTAGAAATAATTTCTAGCCTTTATCATCTTGGAAATATCACCTAAGACCTAGTAGAACCACGAACCCTTCCCAATACAATGGGTGAGATGTTGGATGTTACATTAAGATCCCAAACCGACCCAAAATGAACATGATATAATCTATCTATGAGTATTATTTTGGAATTTAATATTTTATTATAATATCAATATCACAAAAGTATGAAATTTTTTTAGAATTTATTAATTTGATGAATCAAAAATAGTAAGATATGTAAGAAGAGGGACTCATCTTCTTCCCCAGATATCTTTGCAACTATGTCGGTGGAGGGGATCTGGAAGGGGAAATCAATTCTAGAAAATAGTAATCACATTTCCTTTTCTGAAAAGGGAGGTATTGACTTGTTTTTTTGTAATAAAAGTGTTTTTACCCCTTATAATGCAATGAAAAATGGACCTTTTTTCATCAAAGAAAATCAAAATATCATTGCAGAAATTATTGAAGAATGAAAGAACTCATTTGATGTGAGCCTAAAATTTCAGGGTATGAAAAATACATGGAAGATCAGAGACCTGAATAAACATATTCTTCAAATCGGGGGAATTGGTGTATGGAGAATTAACTTGATAGGTAAAGGGTTTTTTAATATTTTATTTCCTTTTTGTGACCTTAAATATACAATGTGGGTTTCAGATTCATATTTGTTAAACCTTTAATATTGAGGATCTAAGATTAGGATAATTTTTTCAATCATTATTTAATGAATAATTCTATCACCCAAAAGTTGATATGAATCCATGTGATTCCCTGGTTTTTTTTGGAATCCTCAATTATTATGGGAAAAATCTTCTAATTTAATAGAACTAATTAAATTTTATATAAAAATATATATTTCATGATCTAGTAACTCACCTAGGGTATTAGTGGAAATTAATATTTAATCAACTAATAACAATTTTATTATTCTGCTTACTTCTGATAGAAGACGGTAACTCTCAATTGGTTTTGAGAATAAACCTTCATATTTTAAGAAATTTGGGAATATCAGTCACCTATAATATGAATGTAGAAGTAATATTTCATGTAATAATTACAATAAATTTTAGTATTCCCTTGGAAATTGAAAATTCAAAAATTCTTCTTGTTGTGGAGCCGAATGATGGAGCAAGCATTATGAATGATGGTATGAGGGATCCCCTGACTATTGAGGGTAAGAATGGATGTATCTTGGATCCCTTGGCTATGCAGGGTAAGTTGGGATCTAGTTTGAATCGTCCTATTTCCAATCTGTTGGATGCTTGTGGTAAACACCCTAGTGAATCCTCCCAAGGACACAAATATTAGTGATAGGAGTGCGACTATGAAGACCTTTCTTCCTATAAATTAATTTTTATAGCTTTTGTGAATGCTAGAAATTGTAAATTTAATTTTGTAATGTGTTCTAACGAGTGGAAGGATGTTTTTGGTGTTTCATATGAGCTATATATTGATGCATATTAAAAGGTATTGGACATGAATCATTGGTTTTCCTGTGATGATGGTGTTTATTCAGTAGTATTTCAAGAAGATACTTTCTTGAAACCTAAAAATAGTAAATAAAATAAGACTCCTGAACTGGTGGGTTCATAATCTATTCAACTCAATGATATGAATAAATCTTTGAAGGGTTATATGTATGATTCACATCCTATAGTATTTCAAAATAAAAACCAATTTCTTGTGGTGATTTTGATCAAAAGGGATGGAAAATTCTAACACAAAACATATTGTAGAGTTCCTTGGATCTGTTGTTAAAAAACTGATGCAAATGATACTCCTGCTACTAAATTCATGGGTGATTTCTATGATGTTGATGGTAGAGGTGATTTTCTATTCATATCATCATCTACTAGTATATCTAAAATCATAACTATCTTGATAAGTTAGGAATATAAATATATAATGGCTTGGTAAGTGAGAAGTTAAAAGATTGAGGGTGTTCCTTCAACCAATTTATTTGACATTCTTATATATATAAACAACTCTAAATTTTATATGATCTATTATGAAGGAATTAAGTATAAAGTCATCCATATAAAAAAGGATAAATATGATCTTAATGTTTCTACTTTCCCGATATTAAATGTGTATGTTTTAATTGTTGAGTGCCATTTGGATTTGGTTCCTAATAAAGAGTAGTTTTCACATGATGCTATTGAAAATATAAACAATCTTGTATATGAGCTAATTGGTAATATTGATCTAAAGAAATATATGGTTGGTGATGATCAAGGATTTAAATCATGGGATTGGAACAAGACTAGGATGAAGACTGGTCAATTGAATCCCATAGTGATAAGGATGACTCATTGGGAATAGAAGATTGAAATACTTCATAGAAAACTCAAAATAAAGGGAGAAGAGGCTGAAATATGAGGGTCCAGGTTGGTTATTGAGATTTAGGTGGATTTTAGAATAAATAGTGAAGCCTACTATACAGTTCAGCGGAATTAAGATTCTTTTCTTCTTAGTCCATTTCTATTTTTTTATGTTGGCAGTGAGTGTGTCACTTTTTTGAACTCAAAACCCCTTATTCTTGTATTTTTCTATTTTCTAACAAATTTTGGTGGTGTGGGTTGGGTCACCAACACACACTCACGCCTCTTTCAATATAAATAAATTGATTTTCCTCTAGGTATGTTTATTTTAGGTGGATAGTTTTATAATGATCACTTATTGAAAATATTACTTATAGAAATAAAATTCTAAATTTATAGATTATAAATCATGAAATAATTAACATATCAACTTACTAATACAATTTATAAAATTATCCTAGAATTTTGGGGAAAAATAAAATGTTCCATTCATAGAGGTAGTAGTCTGCACACATTCTTGTGTGAAATTTTCATTTTTTCAATTGAATTGGTGGGAAATAAATAATGGTAATTTTACATATATATAATTTAGTATATTATTTATACTAATTTCATTATATACATATTATTAAAATGGGTTTAATGTTGTTGTATGAGAAGGAAAAATAATGAAATTTAAATGATATGTAATACTTATGTTGAGAATTTTGTTCTTCTCTTAATGTATCCTTTGAAAATGGATATCTTAAGGCACTTTCCTAAGGATAGAAACTAAAAAATGTGTAAAAGGACAAACAAATAATTATATTGCTAATATTTTTATATGAATATTTAAATAGAGATGTGACATGAAATTGTTGGAAGTCATCTCATTTTATAGGTGAAAATGAAGGATAAATATTTGGAACAAAATTTTAGGTATGAGATCAGAATGTAATTTAATGATAATTAGATGAGTTACGTGGGAACATATTTGTGAGAAATATAGGTATGAAATTATAACCTAAAAAATTATTTTATAAGGTCTTCCTAAAAAATATATTTATTTAAAATCATGCCACATTAGGTTAACCATTTTAACTATAGAGACCAAAATCTTGACGTACATGGACATTACATTAATTTTTCGGAATACTTAATACATGACAAAAACAGACTCCCAAAGACCGTATTAGTTTAGTGTCTTTGGAAACTCGGAACGTAATCTTCTAATAATGGTGAAAGATCTTCAACATCTACCATAAAGATCTTCCCCTTTGGTTTTCTTATTTAAAACCTTTATTTATATCCTGGGGAAAAGAAAACATAAAAAGGATGAGCTCAAATTCTCAGTAAAGGAAATCATAGAGAACATAAAACAATCCATAAAAATTTGAATACAAAAACTTGAACATAAAATATAAACATCAAAGTCTTGAGCAAAGACATAAATCTTGGAAGTACGTAGGGAATATATCATAAAGGAACATCAATCATGATAAAATAGCATTGTAATAAAACATGTAATTGTGGAAAACCATTAAGCACATGATATGATTTCCATAGTATCCAAGGCATTGCTTCCAAGACCATCTTAGTAGACAAAGTCCCTTTCTAAATCGAGTTCACTCCTCGTTCCAATCTTGTATCATTGAACCGGATTAACTTACCATTCCAGCCATGTCTATCTCATGAGATATAAATATTTACCCAATCCATTAGAGGGAGATATAGGTCCCACCCATCTCATAATGAAATAATTCTTACTTGTCCCACAAAATAAAAATAAATCATTCATCATAACCCAAATAATAAAATGGGTTTCATAAACACCATCCCATCGTCACATAATCCATAGAAAACAAAAGGATGTCATTTCTTTATAAGAAAAAAAACCATGTAAATAAAATAAACATTATACTTGAAACATAAACCTGCTAAATAATGTCATCTTAGATGGAAAATAGTTTTGATAAAACACATGGAATGAATTCTTGAACAAAATATCCTTTCTTTTTCAAAATCATTTTCTTTTCAGAAAATTCCATGCAATTTTAAAAGAAAAGGATTTTTTTGAAAATATTCATGAAATATTTTAGAGTAAGATTCATAAAAATAAGGTGTTATGAAACCATAAAAATCCATTCATGTCGTAT
Organism: Viscum album; assembly: GCA_963277665.1. Taxonomy (NCBI): domain Eukaryota; kingdom Viridiplantae; phylum Streptophyta; class Magnoliopsida; order Santalales; family Viscaceae; genus Viscum; species Viscum album. The sequence continues at coordinate 932,816,287 of OY728125.1, forward strand.
AAGATAAAAAACATTCTTCTCGTACTTTTCCTGGAAAAGTCAAAAAGTACCTCGTATGGTAAACAAAAAAAAGATTCATTCCATGCGATGTGTTAAAAGTAAAAAGGGTAAAAATGACTTTAAACATACATGGAAGAAAATTAAACATTTTATGAAAACATTTTGAGAACATATGGACATGGATAACAAACATAACCCCAGTAAATACTTATGAATAAATAATCTCAGATAAGAATGAGAATGGAATAATTATCCCTTATGTTATGTCCAATTTATTTTGTATGTGTCTGAGACTCCTGTATAGTGGGTTAAAACATATTATTAACTTGTTACAAGAATCATAATAATATTTATGATATCATATATAGTTCACTTATGTATTTATATTACCCATTCTTTTGTAAATTTGATGTAAAAGAAGCAATTTGGGTAAAATCGTTTCATTTATTGTACGTGTTTCGACTTGTTGTTCATCATATTATTACTTATATCCAGATTTATTTAATTAAAGAATGTAAAACATTATTTCTATATAATATATATTCAGTATATATATATATATATGACACATCGATTAATGAAATTAAATACATCGTTCATGGAGACGGTAGGCCGTACATACGCGTGAACGCTGTTTTCGTTTCCTTATTGAATTGAATGGAATTAAGTAGATGACATACATATATATATACATAAATCCAGTATCATTATTATTTCATATATTTCATTATTATTCATTATAGATACTTTATAATCATTCATTAATGGTTGACATGGAGAACGAATCTCATCGCGTTGTGGAGACGGTAGTCCGTACGTACGCACGAGCGATGATACCATTCCCATGATCATGGAATTGTATTTAAGTGTATGTATAATATTTCAGAATCAATATCACTTTACAAAAATCATATATAGTTATTTATTTACACAATTTTACCCATTCAAGTAAGGTGGTGGTCGAAAACAGATTACACCACAGCGTGGAGACGATATTCCATACGTACGCATGCACGATGATTCCGTTTTTCGTTGGATAGATAGAAGGTGAAATAGGGTTTTTTCATATTTATAATAACATATCAGTATATAATTAATACTGATTTTATTACTTTATAATGAGACAACTAAAGAATAATAAGTACAAGAATAAAGAAACTTGAGAGAATCAGAAGAAGAGATTACCTCTTCTTTGACGCACCTCCTTTAAGCTTCCTCTTAAAAAAGTAGATTTGGCCTTTTGAGAATACCAGAACCTGCAGAATGTTTCTAGGGAAGTGGATAAGAGAAATGGTCAGGGGTTGGAAGAGCTTAAATACTCAAAAGGGTGTGAATAAAAGAGGTAAGGGGTTCCCTTTTTATAAGAGAGGAGAGGGGTACCTTTGGAAAAACTTAAAATATTATTTTATAATAAAGTCATATTCGGTTTATAATAGCTCCAAATTAATTTATTTAGAAGATAATGTGGGGATGGGTCGAAATCCTCTCAACCAATATATTTTAGACAAGTTTAGGTTACTATTTTGACCTTATAATTTAGATTTAACTCTAAGTTAAATAATTTTACTTTTACCATGTCTTCTTGTTTTCTTACACTATATGGTTAATAAACTTACTATAACAAGACAAACGATCCCCAAGTTGCTAATTATTAATATATATAACCTTATCTAAGTCATTTTGCCGAACCGTAGATTTTTAGGAATAAAATAACAATTAATAATATCATATTTGTTTTAAAAACTATTTTATGTCAATTTTGACACTATTTGGTAATTGATTTTTGTGAAAATTCTAAAAGCTTGATTAGTTCGAAAAAAGTTAATTAAATCAATACTAAAATGTAATATTAACCTCTTAGTGTAATTCATAAAAAGTCTCAAATTACATTTATTTGGGTATTTATAATATCAATTATTTTAATATTTCATTGTTTAGGTAATTACTGCATCACCATTGTGTCATAAATAAATTAATCTATTTAATGTCTAAAAATTATAAATAAAATACCATTAGGTATGAAATATATTACTAGTTATAATTAATATTTATAGTCGAATTTATCTTATGTATAACCCTATATTAAAAATGTTTTAGTTATTAAACATTGATTTTAACTATTTTAACTCTTTTTTTAATAAAATAATAATAAATGTCCTAATCTAATCCAAGTGGACCTAAAGGGTAATATTTTATACCTAAGATTTTTTTTGGTCAAATTACACTTATCCAATAGAATTAGGACACGTGTTAGGGTAATAGTAATATCATTTTTACCCTAAATTACCCTATTTACTTTTAACTGTGGTAAATAAAAGTAAAAAGTTACTATTCAACAAAAAAATTTATCTTATTGAACCACATTTTACTCCATGATATTAACCGTGTCTCTCATATTTTCTAAATTCAACTCACAGAAGTGGTAAAATTAAGTTTTATGTAAATTTTCAAATTCTCCTAGGAGGTGGGTAAAAGACGGTGAAAAGTTCAATAAAATTTTTATATATCTAAAATTATTATAAAATGACTCAAATGAATTACATTGAACTTATATAGGTATTATGTATCAATTTTTACCTAAAATAAATTTAAATACAATAAATATTTATTTAAATAAAAAGTCGTTTTTTAAATAGTAACCATGTGTTTTCACTATTCATCAAAAATTGAAAGTTTTCATAAAAATACCAAAAATTCACCCTAGGCTAATTTCGATATTCCGAATCCAAAAATGAAGTCCATTTTGAAAGATAAAATTTATAAAATTTCAAAAAGTGGGTATTACTATTCATAACGGCTAGGTTATATAATATTTTAATAATATCTCATTTAGTGAAACTTGGTATTGGTTACTACACAGGCTATCGAAGAAGGTAATGATTGCGTGTAATGAAAGCCAAGTCAGGTGTGTGTATAGTGAAAGCTCCATTTGGTGTTTTGTATAACATAATCAAAACTTATTTCATTTATACATTAAACAAAATCTATACTTAATGATGCGTAAAATAATTTCCACAAAACGAACATGAAATTGGGTGTAACACGAGCCAAGAATAGTATTGTGTATACTACAAGCTAATACGGTGTTGCATATAGTTCAATCTAATCTAGGTTTAGTGTATAATAGAAGGCATCAAATAAATTAAAAATATTATATCTCAAAAAATCTTGGGGTGTTACATTCTACCCCCCCTTAAAATAAATTTCACCCTCGAAATTCGTCAGGGTTATAAATCGTTTACTACTTGAAAGTTTCATTCATTGAAACCCACATCGTAAAAAGGAATACTAAATCATCATTTTAAATATGAAAGTTAGAAACAAAACGGATACCCAAAGTAACTGATCACTTGGTTTCCCACATAGGAGTATACAGGGGAAAATATGGATATGGAAGAAAAATCTAACCATCAAGTTGTGATGGAGAGTGGTAGAGGACATGGCTATGAAAAAGACAACAATCAAAAAGCCTTAAATTTGTGATGATTTAAGGTACCATATGATTCATTAGATATAAGGACACTAGGACAACATTTATTTGTATTCAAGATCATTTCCCTAAAGTTGAAGAATCGTTGAATTAAAAGAAATACTTACTTGATTTTGGTAAAATCTTACTATTGTCTGTGCCTTGAAAAATTTCCACATCATCTCTTAAAGAAATGAAGTTGAATTTGTCTTCCGTGAAGTGTTAGAAAATCATGCGATAGAATGACAGGCCATTCCATCTATCTCAAACAAAAGGATAGTAAAAGTTATTAAATATACATAAGTCCATCTATAGTGAGATTAATCATATATGGTTCCTAAAATGGACTTATACTTCATATATCATACCGCTTAATATAATAAAACTAGCTTCTACTAACCAAGGACTTCCTGTAGGCCAGTGGTATGTGATAAAGGATTGTCGTACTTCGGTTGTGGGTTTTATTCCCACACCCTTGTCCGACGCGACTGGTTGTCGCTCATCCTATGGGTTTTCCTTTTTCTAAAACTATACTATTATAAAATTCCATAAATAATATTGAAAAAAGTTCTATCCTTAAACAATACTGACTTATGTCCAACAAAATCCTTTCCAATCTTTAGGCTTATCCAAAATACTTCTATCTAATCTCATAGTATAAAGAAAACAATTATTAGAAATGTCATCTGCCGAGCATGTGAATACCATCATTTATCTCCCATATATCATACGATATATCTTGTTGGTCAAATGACAAGCATTTGAATACCTTAATCATGTATTCTCTTGAAAAATGAATACCCATTTACCCTTAGTGAAAACATGAATGCTGTCAAAATTTTAACACTTTCCACATACCAAAATCCCAAAATTTCTATATACTCAAACCATGATATAACTTTATCCTTATATCAGTCATGAGGTCATGAATACTAGAAAAATTTCATTTTCTCTTTATCCCTTCATTATGATCATATCATCTTCTTTCAAAAAATATCTGAATAACCTTTCATTGTTACGAGTATAATCCAACATATACATTCAAATACTTTAGTAAAAAAATAGCGTAACAATCCTTAGATGTTTTTTTATTCCATTGTACCATTAAATTACCTATACAACATAACTCTTGATAAACAAACAATCATTACACTACCTTCTTAAACCATTGACTGAGCTTCATCATTTTAATCCTCAACACTTCTTTCATCTCATATATCGTTTGTAGTTTCTTCATCATCATCAACATAAATACTACTCATATGACCATGTTTATTATCTTCATGAGATTTTCCCTTAGGGAATTGGTTTGCATAATTCCCATACATTCCACATTTAAAACATTTAACCGTTGTTGATGTTGTATCAATACCATTATCCTTCTCTATGGTGTTAACTGAGCCTTTTCCTTTGCACTTACTAGATTTGTGTCATTATTTTCCACACCCAAAGCATCTTCCAGTTCCTTTGAAACATTATCCTTTATGCCTCTTCCCACATGATTTACATGAGAGAAATTGAACTTCATTTCCTCTACGATCATCATGAAACTTCATCTTACTCTTATTAGCTGAGTCGAGAAACTTACCAAAGTTGATATTATTGATCATATTATGAGATTGCTGATTAGGTATAACAACAATGTTTGGACTTCAAAATCCTGTTTCATTTGGTTTCTCATGAAGAATATCATTCCATGGTCCATCATATCCTCTATTATTGTGAATCTTCCTGTTTCCAGCCATTTTCCAAAACCCAAAAAGAATAGTGTGAGAGGCAAAAATCAAGCTAGGGAAAACAACATAATAAAGGGGGAGTACCGTCAACATATAACATCTTAGGTTAAATTCTAAAATCGTTACTGTAATTCTAGGACTATAACCTATACGTATACTTATCCTTAGGGACATCCCTAGACATACCTTAGAAATATCACTAGGTATTTCACTAAAGTTTTCGCATCCTAGTTTCCAAAGGTTAACTAAACCTTCACTCTGATACCAACTATAGAGACCCAAAGCTTGATGTACATGGACATTACATTACTTTTGTGGAATACTAAATACATGAAAAAAACAGACGCCCAAAGACCGTATTAGTTTAGTGTCTTTGGAAACTCGGAACATAATCTTCTAATAATGGTGAAAGATCTTCAACATCTCCCATAAAGATCTTCCCCTTTGGTTTTCTTACCTAAAACCTTTCTTTATATCCTGGGGAAAAGAAAACATAAAAAGGTTGAGCTCAAACTCTCAGAAAGGGAAAGCATAGAGAATATAAAACAATCCATAAACATTTGAATGCAAAAACTTGAACATAAAATCTTAACATCAACGTCTTGAGCAAAGACATAAATCTTGGAAGTACATAAGGAATATTTCATAAAGGAACATCAATCATGATAAAATATCGTGGGAATAAAACATGTAATTGTTTCCAACCATTAAGCACATGATATGATATCTATAGTAGCCAAGGAATTGCTTCCAAGGCCATCTTAGTAGACAAAGTCTCTTTCGGAATCAAGTTCACTCCTCGTTCTAGTCCTGTATCACTGAACAAGATTAACTTACTATTCTAGCCATGTCTATCTCATGAGATATAAATCTTTACCCAATGCATTGTAGGGATATATAGTTCGCACCCATCTTATAATGAAATCATTCTTACTTTTGCCTCAAAATAAACATAAATCATTCATCAAAACCCAAAGAATAAAATGGGTTTCATAAACATCATCCCATCATCACATAATCCATATAAAACAAATGGATATCATTTCTTCATAAGAAAAATAACACCATGTCAATAATATAAACATTCTACTTGAAACATAAACCTGCTAAATAATGTCATCTTAGATTGAAAATAGTTTTGATAAAACACTTGAAATTAATTCTTGAGGAAAATATCCTTTCTTTTTTCAAAATCATTTTCTTTTCACAAAATTCCATGAAATTTTAAAAGAAAAGGATTTTTTTTTGAAAATATTCATGAAATATTTTATATTAAGATTCATTAAATAAGGTGTTTTCAAATTGTAAAAATCCATTCACGCCATATAAGATAAAAAAACATTCTTCTCGTACATTTTCTAGAAAAGTAAAAAAGTACCTCGTATGGTAAACAAAACAAAGATTCCTTCCATACGACGTGGTAAAAGTAAAAAGGGTAAAAATGACTTTAAACATTAACAGAAGAAAAGTAAACATTTTATGAAAACATTTTTAGAACATATGGACATGGATAATAATCATAACCCCAGTAAATACTTATGAATAAATTATCTCAGATAAGAATGAGAATGGAATAATTATCCCTTAACTTATGTCCAATTTCTTCCATATGTGTCCGAGACTCCTGTATAGTTGTTATAAACATATTATTAACTTGTAATAGAATAATAATAATATTTATGATATCATATATGGTTCACTTATGTATTTATATTACCCGTTCTTTTTTAAATTTGATGTAAAAGCAGCGATTTGGGTAAAATTGTTTCATTTATAGTACGTGTTTCGACTTTTTGTTCTTGATATTATAACTTATATCCTGATTTAATTAATTCCATAATGTAAAAAATGATTTATATATAATATATATTCAGTATATACATATATATATGATAGATCGATAAATGGAATGAAATACACCGTTCATTGAGACGGTAGGCCGTACATACGCATGAACACTGTTTTTGTTTCCTTATTGAATTGAATGGAATTAAGTAGATGAATTACATATATATATACATAAATCCAGTATCATTATTATTTCATATATTTCATTATTATTCATTATATATACTTTATAATCATTCATGAATGGTTAACATGTAGAACCAATCTCATCGCGTCGTGGAGACGGTAGTCCTTACGTACGCACGAGTGATGATATCATTCCCATGATCGTGGAATTATATTTAAGTGAATGTATAATATTTAAGAATAAATATCAATTTACAATAATCATATATAGTTATTTATTTACACAATTATACCCATCCAAGTAAGGTGGTGGTCAAAAAAAGATTACACCACGGCGTGGAGACGATATTTCGTACGTACGCACGCGCGGTGATTTCGTATTCCGTAGGATGGATAGAAGGTGAAATAGGGTTGTTTCATATTTATAATAACATATCAGTATATAATTAATAATTATGTTATTACTTTATAATGAGATAGCTAAATAATAAGAAGTAGAAGAAGAAAGAAACTTGAGAGAATCGGAAGAAGAGATTACCTCTTCTTCGACACACGTCCTTTAAGATTCCTCTTAAGGAAGTAGAGTTGGTCTTTTGAGAAGACAAAAACCTCAAGAATGTTTCTAGGTAAGTGGAGAAGAGAAATAGGTAGGGGTTTTCTGAGCATCAAGGCTCAAAAGGGTGTGAAGAGAAGAGGTAAGGGGTGCCCTTTTTATAAGGGAGGAGAGGGGCACCTTTGTAAAAACTTAAAATATTATTTTATAATAAAGTAATATTCGGTTTATAATAGCTCCAAATTGATTTATTTAAAAGCTAAAGTGGGGATGGGTCTAAATCCTCTCAACAAATAGATTTTATACAAGTTTAGGTTACTATTTTAACCTTATCATTTAGATTTAGCTCTAAGTTAAATAATTTTTCTTTTACCGTGTCTTCTTGTTTTCTTACACTATATGGTTTATAAATTTACTATAACAACTCAAAAGAACCCCATGATGTTAATTATTAATATATATAACCTTATATAAGTCATTTCGCCGAACCTTAGTGTAACACCCTGAGATTTTATGAAAAATATTCTTTTAATTTCATTAATGTCTTGTGTTGTATGCTACACCAATATTTCCTTGCGCAATACGCAACAACGTATTAGCTTGCAGTATACGCAACACTATTCTTGGATCGTGTTACACACAATTTTGATAATAGTTATTCTACGCAACATTGAGTATATATATATATATATATATTCAATGTATAATTGAAATATGGTTGGATTCTGTTATAAAAAACAACGAAGGATTCTTTCACAACACGCAACCTTGACTTGGCTTGCATTACACGCAATCGCGACCTTCCTCGATAGCGTGTGTTGTACGCAATACCGAGTTTTACTAAACAGTGATATATTATTATAATATTATTATGAACTAGCCGTTATGAATAGTATTAACAAAATTTTGAATTTTATAACATTATTATTCATCTTACATATTTTCTAGAACATGGTATAAGAACAAAATAAATTTTTCGGGTAAAATAAGTATTTTTCAAAAAATGCAGTTTTGCCGCCTTTTGATGGCGCACCCACTTTAAATCTAGTTTTTGACATGTTTATAAGTTCCATGTGACAAAATAAAATTATTCTTTGGAATCAAGAAATAAAAATTTACTTTGGATAAATTTTTCATTTTATTCTGATGACTTTCATATTTTAATGAATAGTAAAAACACGCTATATTTTAATTAAAAACAACATTTTTCATCGTAATATCTTATGTGGTTAAATTATAATATTTAATGGTTTTAAAGTATAAATAGAATATATTTTTACCATTTAATATAATGTATGTCATTATCATTGATTTTACCTTGAATTCGTAGGTTAAATCAATTCAATCTTTTGCAATGTTTTAAAGAAAAACCCGTTTTCTTTCGACAACGGGATTAATTTTAATTAAATTTCTGCAACTTTTGTGTATTGAATTTGGAAAAATGGATTCCATATTTGGAATTAGTGGGTCAAAACTATGTTAATAAGCTACTTTTTATTTTTCGGCATTGTGAATAATAACTACGGTAAATTTTATTTACTATAGTTAAAGGTAAATCGGGTAATTAAGGGTAAATATAAGATTATAAAATTACCCTAACACTTGTAAAAATCCATTTGGATGACTAAAAGTTGACCCATATCACCTAAGGGTCGGATTAGATTCATTTAATGGACTTTTTTCCATGAAAATAATTTAATTATTATTAAAACCAAAGAAAGTGACAACATGTCACTCTCTTAAATACTATAAGTATAATAATTTTAAGTTAGTTATAAACTTCATTAAACTTAGAAAATTAATAGTCTACAGAAATATAACAAAATTATCTACATCATGAGAATTTATTTAGAATTTTTTGGGATTAAATAATTATCATTAATTGTGACACAATAGTGGTGTAGAAATTATTTATCTAGTGAAAAATCAAGAATATAGTTTTTATTAAACTAATACTGACCTTAAAAGGCACAAAACCCTGACTAAAACTTATTGGTCATTTAAATATAAACTATAATCATCCAATGGTAGAATATTTGACCATTTGGAGTCTTATACAAGCAACTATGACACTTATATTATCTTATTTTAAATGATTCCAAAGTTGTCACCTTCATAATTTAATAAATATAACAATTTACATATTGTGATTTTAAGATGATAAATTCGAGTAAATGTATTATTGTGAAAGGTAATAGATTTATCTTAATCATAGGATTTTATTTTAAATTTTTATGCAACAAATCAGTATATTAAATAATTATACAAAAATGTTGTAGTAATTATATTATTAAGAGATAAAACAAATAAATGGTTTTAAAAATAATAAAATAAATATTATATGAACTATTTAATGTGATCAAATAATTTTATAGATACATATGACCTTTTATGAATCTATTAAAGATTTTAGTTAGAACATATCTTCTGTATATATTTTATTTAAATTCAAATAAATAAATAGTGTCAAAATTGACACTATTGTTATTTTATAAAAAAGAACATATTATAAAATTGTTTAAAAATCACAAAAATATTTCAAAATTGTAAATTTAAATTTATACGGTCTATAATTTTATAAAGTAAACAATTATGTAATATTCACAACAAATAAGTAAATATTTGTTATAATTGAAAATTTAGAATTTTATTACCACAAATAAACTTAAATAGATTAAATAAGGATAAATAAAAATCATAAGGTTTAAAATAAGACCCAAAATGTATAAATTTGATTGGTTGATGAGATTACAAACCTATCTCATATAATATTTTAATATGAGTTATTTTTGGGGGGTTTTAAGTGCGGTTAGATTTATTTTAAATTAATATTTTTTAAGAATTCCAAAGGTGCCCCTCTCCTCCCTTATAAAAGGGCACCTCCTCCCTCTCCTCCTCACACCAATTTGAGCCTTCAATCCCGGCCAACCCCTGAAAAATTATCTTCTCCACTTCTATAGAAACATCATAGAGGTTCTATTCTACTTTAAAGACCAATCTTAGTGCCCTAAGAGGAGGTTTCAAAGAGGCGTATCGAAGAAGGGGTAATTTCTTCTTCCGATTCATTCAAGCTTCTTTCTTCTTCAACTTTTTCTTATTTAGTTGTTTCATTATAAAGTAATAACATCAGTATCACTAATATACTGATTTATTATTATAAATATGAAAAAACCCCATTTCACCATCTATCCATCCTACGGAAAACAAAATCACCGCGCGTGCGTACGTACGGAATACCGTCTCCACGCCGCGGTGTAATCTGTTTTTCCACCAACACCTTACATGGATGGGTATAATGGTGTAAAGAATAACTATACATAGTTATTATAACATCATACTGATTCTGATATATTGTATCATCCACTCCAATTCAATTCAATAATTATGGAAACGATATCATCGCTCGTGCGTACGTACGGACTACCGTCTCCATGACGCGATGAGATTCATTCTCCATGTTAACCATTTAAGAATGATTATAAAGTATATATAAGCAATAATAATGAAATATATGACATTATAAAGTTACTGGGATTATGTATATATTTATTTCATCTACTTAATTTTATTCAACTCAATAAGGAAACGAAAACAGCATTCATGCGTACGTACGGCCTACCGTCTCCATGAACGATGTATTTATTTCCATTTATCGATCTATTATATATATGTATATTATGAATATATATTATATATAAATCATGTTATATATTCTGGAATCATGTAATCGTGATCTAAGTAATCATATGAATAATTACAAGTCAAAACACGGACGACAAATGAAATGATTTTACCCAAAACGCTCTTTAACATGGAATTTACAAAAGAACATGTAATATAAAGTCATAAGTGAACCATATATGATATCATAACAATTAATATGATTCTTTAATAAGTCAATAACATTATTTAAATCATTATACAGGAGGTTCAGATACGTACGAAGCATATCAGACATAAGGTAAGGGATAAATTGTGCAAATCTCTTTTTTATCCGAGATTTCTTATTCGTAATTATTTACTGGGGTTATTACTATAATCCATGTCCATGTTTTATAAAAGTGTTTTCATGAATGTTTAATTTCCTTTTTACCCATTTTTTACTTTTTGACTTTTACTATATGGTATGTAAGGAATCTTTCTTTTGTCTACGTTACAAGGTACTTTTTTGACTTTTCCGGCAAAAGTACGAGAAGAATGATTTTCTTAACTTATACGACACGAACGAATTTTTATGGTTTTATAAAGACTTATTTTCATAAATATTACTACAAAATATTTCATGACTATTTTCAAAAAAATCCTTTTCTTTTAAAATTTCATGACATTTTGTGAAAAGAAAATGATTCTGAAGAAGAAAGGATATCTTCTCAAGAATTCATTTCAAGTGCTTTATCAAAACCATTTTTCATCTAAGATGAAATTATTTCATATGTGTATGCTTCAAGTATCATGTCTCTATGATTTACATGGTTTCATTTTTCTTATTATGAAATGATATCCATTTATTTTATATGGATTATGTGATGATGGAATGATGTTTATGAAACCCATTTTGTTTATTGGGTTATTATGAATGATGTATGTTTTTTTGTGGCACAAGTAAAAATGATTTCACTATGAGATGGGTGGGAGATATATCTCCCTCCAATGCATTGGGTAAAGATTTTATATCTCATAAGATAGACATGGCTGAAACGGTATGTTAATATGGTTCAGTGTTACAGGACTGAAACAAGGAGTGAACTCAATTCAGAATTGGACTTTGTCCACTAAGATGGTCTTGGAAGTAATGTCTTGGCTACTATGGAAATCATTACATGTGCTTAATGGATTCCACAATTACATGTTTTATTCCCATGCTATTTTGTCATTCTTAATGTTTCTCTATGATCTATGCCTTACGTACTTCCATGTTTTATGTCATTTCTCAATCTTTTGATGTTTAAACATTATGCTCATGTTTTTAAGTTCAAATGTATATGGTATGTTTTATTTTATCCATGCTTACCCTTACTGAGCATTTGAGATCACCCTTTTTTTGTTTTCTTTTCCCCAGGATTAAATAAAGGTTTTAGGTAAGAAAAATAAAGGGAAAGATCTTTATGGGAGATGTTGAAGATCTTTCACCACGATTAGAAGATTACATTCCAAGTTTCCAAAGACACTAAACTATTACGGTCCTTGTGTGTCTGTTTTTGTTATGTATTAAGTATTCCGCTAAAGTAATGTAATGTCCATGTATGTCAAGCTTTGGGTCTCTACAGTTGGTATCGGAGGAAAGGTTTAGTCAACCTTTGGAAACTAGGATGCGAAAACGTTAGTGAGATCCCTAGAGATATTTCTATGGTATGTCTAGGGATGTACCTAAGGATAAGTATACGTGTAGGATATAGTCCTAAAACTATGGTAACGATCTTAGAATTTAACCTAAGATGTTAGATATTGAGGGTACTCCCCCTTTACTATGTTGTTTTCCCTAGCATGATTTTTTCCTCTCACACTATTCTTTTTGGGTTTTAGAAAATGGCTGGAAACAGGAAGATTCATGATAATGGAGGATATGACAGACAATGGAATGATTTTATTCATGAGAAATCAAATGAAACGGGATCTGGAAGTCCAAAAATCGTCATTATGCCTAATCAGCAATCTCATAATATGATCAATAATCTCAACTTTGGTAAGTTTCCCGACTCAGATAATAAGAGAAAGATGGAGTTTCATGATGATCATGGAGGAAATAAAGTTCAATTTCCCTCATGTAAATCGTGTGGGAAGAGGAATCAGGGAGATTGTTTCAAAGGAACTGGAAGATGCATTGGGTGTGGAAAAGAAGGACACAAAGCCAGTAAGTGCAAAGGAAAAGGTTCAGTTAACACCATGGACAAGGATAATGGTATTGCTACGACATCAACAATGATTAGATGTTTTAAATGTGGAATGTACGGGCATTATGCAAACCAATTCCCTAATGGAAAATCTCATGAAGAGAATCAGCATGGTCATACGGGTAGAATTTATGTGGATGATGATGAGGAGACTACAAATGATATATGAGCTGAAAGAAGTGTTGAAGCTCAGTCGGTTGTTTTAGAAGGTAGTGGAATGATAGTATGTTTATCGAGAGTTATGTTGTATAGTTTATGGTACTATGGAATAAAGAATCATCTAAGGATTGTTACACTATTGTTTTTCCTAAAATTATTTGAAAGTATATGTTGAATGGTACCAGTAACCATGGAATGTTATTCAAATATTTTTGTAAAGTAGATGATATGCGCACAATGAAGGAATAAGAAGATAATGAGATGGTTGATTGTATTCATGAGCTCATGATTGATATAAGGACTAAGTGATATCATGGTTTGAGTATATAGAATTTTGAGGATTTTGGAATGTGGAAAGTGTTAACTTTTAACTGCATTCATGTTTTCACTAAGGTTCAATGGGTATTCTTTTTTCAAGAGAATACATGATTAATGCCATCGAATGTTTGGAATGTGACCAACAAGACATATCTTATGATATATGGGGATCAACGATGGTATTAAATCTCTGGTAATCATTTTCACTATATTATGAGAGTGGACTGCAATATTATGGATAAGCCTAAAGATTGGAATGGATTATGTTGGACATAAGTTAGTATTGTTTAAGGATAGATGTTTTTTCGATATTATTGATGGGATGTTATAGTAATATAGTTTTAGAAAAAGGAAAACTTGCAGGATGGGTAACAGCCCATCGCGTCGGACAAGGCTGTAGGAATCGAACCCACAACCGAAGTGCGACTGGCCTTTATCGCCTACCACTGGCCTACAGGAAGTCCCTGGTTAATAGAAACTAGTTTTATTTTATTACGCGTTGTGATATATGAAGTATAAGTTCATTTTTGGAACCATATACGATTAATCTAACCATAAGATGGACTTATAACTTTTGCTAACCTTTTTTTTGAAAGAGATGGAATGACCCATCATTCTATCACATGATCTGCTAACACATCACGAATAATAAATTCAACTTCATTTCTTTAAGGGATGAAGTGGAAATTGTTCAATTCACGAACAATAGTAATATTGTACCAAAATCATGCAAGTATTTCTTTTAATTCATCAACTTTAGGGAAATGATATTGAAAACCAAAAATGTTGTCCTAGTTCCCTTATATCTGATGAATCAGATGGTACCTTAGATCATCACAAATCAATAGCTTTGTGATTGTTGGCTTTTTCATAGCCATGTTCTCTACCACTCTCCATCAGAACATGATGGTTAGATTTTTCTTCTATATCTATATTTTCACCTATGTCCTCCTACGTGAAAACCCTGTGATGAGTTAATTCGGGTAACCGTTACATTTCATAATTTAGTTTTTGAATCCATGTTTTGGTTTTCCTTTTTATGATGTGGGTTTCTATTAAACAAACTTTCGAGTAGTAAACCATTTATAACCCCGACGAATTTCGAGGGCGAAATTCATTTTAAGGGGGGTAGAATGTAACACCCCGAGATTTTATGAAAAATATTATTTTAATTTCATTAATGTCTTGTGTTGTATGCTACACCAAGATTTCCTTGCGCTATACGCAACACCGTATTAGCTTGCAGTATACGCAACACTATTCTTGGATCGTGTTACACACAATTTTAATAATAGTTATTCTACGCAACATTGAGTATATATATATATATATATATTCAATGTATAAATGTAATATGGTTGGATTCTGTTATAGGAAACAATGAAGGATTCTTTCACAACACGCAACCCTTACTTGGCTTGCATTACACGCAATCACGACCTTCCTCGATAGCAAGTGTTGTACGCAATACCGGGTTTTACTAAACAACGATATGTTATTATAATATTATTATGAACTAGCCGTTATGAATAGAATTTACTAAATTTTGAATTTTATAACATTATTATTCATCTTACACATTTTCTAGAACATGGTATAAGAACAAAATAAATTTTTCGGGTAAAATAAGTATTTTTCAAAAAATGCAGTTTTGCCGCCTTTTGATGGCGCACCCACTTTAAATCTAGTTTTTGACATGTTTATTAAGTTCCATTTGAAAAAATAAAATTATTCTTTGGAATCAAGAAATAAAAATTTACTTTGGATAAATTTTTCATTTTATTCTGATGACTTTCATATTTTAATTAATAGTAAAAACACGCTATATTTTAATTAAAAACAACTTTTTTCATCGTAATATATTATGTGGTTAAATTATAATATTGAATGGTTTTAAAGTATAAATAGAATATATTTTTACTATTTAATATAATTTATGTCATTAGCATTGATTTTACCTTGAATTCGTAGGTTAAATCAATTCAATCTTTTGCAATGTTTTAAAGAAAAACCTGTTTTCTTTCGACAACAGGATTAATTTTAATTTAATTTATGAAAATTTTGTGTATTGAATTTGGAAAAATGGATTCCATATTTGGAATCAGTGGGTCAAAATTATGTTAATAAGCTACATTTTATTTTTGGGCATTGTGAATAGTAACTATGGTAAATTTTATTTACTATAGTTAAAGGTAAATCGGGTAATTAAGGGTAAATATAAGATTATAAAATTACCCTAACACTTGGAAAAATACTATTAGATGACTAAAGGTCGACCCATATCACCTAAGGGTTGGATTAGATTCATTTAATGGACTTTTTCCATGATAATAATTTAATTATTATTAAAACCAAAGAAAGTGACAACATGTCACTCTCTTAAATACTATAAGTATAATAATTTTAAGTTAGTGATAAACTTCATGAAACTTCGAACGTTAATAGTCCACAGTAAGCTAAAAAAATTATCTACATCATGAGAATTTATTTAGAATTTTTTGGGATTAAATAATTATCATTAATTGTGACACAATAGTGATACAGAAATTATTTATCTAGTGAAAAATCAAGAATATAGTTTTTATTAAACTAATACTGACCTTAAAGCAATAATAATGAAATATACGAAATTATAAAGCTACTGGATTTATGTATATATGTATTTCATCTACTTAATTTTATTCAACTCAATAAGGAAACGAAAACAGCGTTCATGCGTACGTACGGCCTACCGTCTCCATGAACGGTGTATTTATTTCCATTTATCGATCTATTATATATATGTATATTCTGAATATATATTATATATAAATAATGTTTTATATTCTGGAATTATGTAATAGTGATCTAAGTAATCATATTAATAATTACAAGTCAAAACACAGACGACAAATGAAACGATTTTACCCAAAACGCTCTTTAACATGGAATTTACAAAAGAACCGGTAATATAAAGTCATAAATGAACCATATATGATATCATAACAATTAATTTTATTATTTAATAAGTAAATAACATTTTTTAAATCATTATACAGGAGGTTTGTATACGTACGAAGCATATCTGACATAAGGTAAGGGATAAATTGTGCAAATCTCATTTTTATCCGAGATTTCTTATTCGTAAGTATTTACTGGGGTTATTACTATCATTCATGTCCATGTTTTATAAAAGTGTTTTCATGAATGTTTAATGTCCTTTTTACCCATTTTTGACTTTTTTACTTTTACTACATGATATGTAAGGAATCTTTCTTTTGTCTACGTTACGAGGTACTTTTTTGACTTTTCCGGCAAAAGTACGAGAAGAATGTTTTTTTTTAACTTATACGGCCCAAACGAATTTTTATGGTTTTATAAAGACTTATTTTCTTAAAGCTTCCTACAAAATATTTCATGACTATTTTCAACAAAATCCTTTTCTTTTAAAATTGCATGACATTTTCTGAAAAGAAAATGATTCTGAAGAAGAAAGGATATCTTCCTCAAGAATTCATTTCAAGTGTTTTATCAAAACCATTTTTCATCTAAGATGACATTATTTCATATGTGTATGTTTCAAGTATCATGTCTCTATTATTTACATGGTTTAATTTTTATTATTATGAAATGATATCCATTTCTTTTATATGGATTATGTGATGATGGAATGATGTTTATGAAACCCATTTTGTTTATTGTGTTATTATGAATGATGTATGTTTTTTTTGTGGCACAAGTAAGAATGATTTCACTATGAGATGGGTGGGACCTATATCTCCCTCCAATGCATTGGGTAGAGATTTTATATCTCATGAGATAGAAATTGATGAAATGGTAAGTTAATCCGGTTCAGTGTTACAGGACTGAAACGAGGAGTGAACTCGATTCAGAATGGGACTTTGTCCACTAAGATGGTTTTGGCAGCAATGCCTTGGCTACTATGGAAATCATTACATGTGATTAATGGATGACACAATTACATGTTTTATTCCCATTCTATTTTGTCATTATTAATGTTTCTTTATGATCTATGCCTTACGTACTTCCATGTTTTATGTCATTTCTCATGCTTTTGATGTTTAAACATTATGTTCATGTTTTTAAGTTCAAATGTATATGGTATGTTTTATTTTATCCATGCTTACCCTTACTGATCATTTGAGCTCACCCTTTTTATGTTTTCTTTTCCCCAGGATATAAAGAAAGGTTTTAGGTAAGAAAAAAAAGGGAAAGATCTTTATGGGAGATGTTGAAGATCTTTCACCGCGATTAGAAGATTAATTTCCAAGATTCCAAAGACACTAAACTATTACGGTCCTTGTGTGTCTGTTTTTGTTATGTATTAAGTATTCCGCTAAATTAATGTAATTTACATGTACTTAAAGCTTTGGGTCTCCACAATTAGATTTTTAGGAATAAAAAAACAATTAATAATATAATATTTGTTTTAAAAACTATTTTATGTTAATTTTGACACTATTTGGTAATTGATTTTTGTGAAAATCGTAACAGCTTGATTAGTTTGAAAAAAGTTAATTAAATCAATAATAACATGTCATATTAACCTATAAAATTATTTTAATTCATAAAAAGTCTCAAATTACATTTATTTGGGTATTTATAATATCAATTATTTTAATATTTTCATTATATTGGTAATTATTGCATCAACATTGTGTCATAAATAACTTAAATTATTTAATGTCTAAAAATTTCAAATAAATTAAAATTAGGTATGAAATCTTTTTATATTTCTAATGAATATTTATAGTCAAATTTATTTTATGTATAACCCTATATTAAAAATGTTTTAGTTTTTAAAATTTGATTTTAACTATTTTAACTCTTTTTTTAATAAAATAATAATAAATGTCCTAATCTAATTCAAGTTGACCTAAAGGGTAATATTTTATTCCTAAGGTTTTTTTGTTCAAATTACACTTATCCTATATAATTATTACATGTTTTAGGGTAATAGTAATATCATTTTTACCCTTAATTACCCTATTTACTTTTAACTGTTGTAAATAAAAGTAAAAAGTTACTATTCACCAAAAATTATTTTTATCTTATCGAACCACATTTTACTCTTTGATATTAACCGTGTCTCTTGAATTTTCTAAAATCCACTCATAGAAGTGGTAAAATTAGGTTTTATGTAAATTTTCAAATTCTCCTATGAGGTGGGTAAAAGACGGTGAAAAGTTTAATAAACTTTTTATATATCTAAAATTATTATAAAATTACTCAAATGAATTACATTGAACTTATATAGGTATTATGTATCAATTTGTACCTAAAATAAATTTAAATAAAATAAATAATTATTTAAATAAAAAGTCGGGTTTTAAATAGAAACCCTTTGTTTTCAATATTCATCAAAAGTTGAATGTTTTCATAAAAATACCAAAACTTCACCCTAGGATAATTTCGATATTCCAAATCCAAAAATGAAGTCCATTTTTAAAGATAAAATTTATAATATTTCAAAAAGTGGGTATTACTATTCATAACGGCTAGTTTATATAATATTTTAATAATATCTCTTTAGTGAAACTTGGTATTGCGTACTACACACGGTATCAAAGAAGGTCTTGATTTCATGTAATGCAATCCATGTCAGGGATGCATGTAGTGAAAGCTCCATTTGGTGTTGCGTATAACAGAATCAAAATGTATTTCATTTATACATTAAACAAAATCTATACTTAATGATGCGTAAAATAATTTCCACAAAATGAACTTGAAATTGTGTGTAACATGAGCCAAGAATAGTGTTGTGTATACTGCAAGATAATATAGTGTTGCATATAGTACAAGCTAATCTTGGTGTACTGTATAATAGAAGACATAAAAGAAATTAAAAATAATATATCTCATAAAATCTCAGGGTGTTACATTAACACTTATGACTCATAATTAAAATTTATATGTGATAATTATATTATCACTAAAAAATAATATGTCCCATCTTACCAAATTTATTAATACTCAATATGAATTTTTAATACATTTAATCTAGTTCAATTTCTAGAAATAATAAAATTAATTTTTAAATTAAAACATATAATATGTTCAAAAACTATTTTTTGTAAAAAAATATCAATTTAATCATTAAGTGTTCTTAATCCAATTTTACAATGATTACTAGTTAAATATGTTTCAATTAATTTGTATATATATCTAAACATCATATTATATTACCATTTAAATTAATATATTTAATTTAAAAATATAAAATCTTTAGAGAAGTATCATTATTTTAAAAATATTGGTTTTACCATTATAACTAATTTTTATCTATGTAACAAGATTTTATACCTTAAAATTAAAATTTCTTCATTTTTTAATTTGAATATTCTGATTACCAATATTAAAATCAATTAATACGGTTCAATTATTAAAATTTAAAAAAATATATAATCACAAAAAATGAATAAAACCAATTTTATGAAACGAGTATTTTCAATGAATAAAAGAAATTTATTGCAATCTTAATCATGAATATTTAGTGATTGTAACTTAATATATATATATATAAACAATGAATTTATTTAAATCATTATTTTACCATAATATAATAAACGTAATATCACTGGAGAAGGAAATTTTTTCTGATATATATTTTTATTGATTTTTTTATATTTATTATTTAGCTACAAAAAATAGAATTTTAATCAATGCCGTATTATAAACAATGTCCTTTTATATATATTTATATATATTTCATAATTCAGTTACCTCTATTTTCTCCCACTTATTCAAAGACAATATTTTAATATTTATATAATGATCTTTAGTTTTTTATTCTTTGTTGTTTGTGAAACAAGATATTAAACACATTTGATTTAAAATAAAAATATATATTTTAAAATATTAGGGTTTTACAAGTTACCCCTATCGATTTTTTATAATGTAATTTTATCCCTTGATAATATACTATCTATGAGTTTATTTCACACTATGAAAGAGATGAATTCATTCATAGCTTTACTTGATTATATATAATATCCTCTCTTTTGACGTTGTTCAACTATGGTTTTGAAGTAACCTTGGATGTAATTGACTAAAGGATCGAAGAGTGAAGAGGACATATTTTTTTAAAGAGGCAGAAAAAATAAAGAAATTGGGTATATTGTATGTTTTTTTCAAAGGTGTAAGATTAATAGAATCATACTCTTTATATGGCTAGATCACTATCATTCCATGAGTTTATCTTTTTGTAGAAAAATAAATATCTCATTGTATGTGGAACTTATTACAGAAACCCATATTTTGAATGCAGAAAAAAAAATTAGTATGAAATGGTGTTTACAATAAGAATAATGATGCATGGTTGAATTAAAAAAATATCCATCTTTATAAGAATTTGAGATTCTTCCATATGTTGAATTTGACATCTACTTTATCCATGAAATGTAAGTTCCCTATGGAATATCCAATGAATATAAACACATTCAAATTATAGATGGAGGGTGAATCATCTCAGACCCTCACTCTCAAATTATGATGTCAATAAACACATTCTTTGACTACTTCATTTGAAATGAACTGATGAAACCTAATTTTAGAAAATCATTAATTATAATTTCACTAATAAATATTGATTCACTTTCATCCCGAGTAACCTTTAGATTCACTGTTTTAAAGAGTAAGGAATAAAATTTATCTAGAAAATATCATCTATTTATCATAAAATATACATTTATTCATATATATTAAAAAATACTTAATCCATGATATGCCTTTAATATCTCCCAAAAAATTCCCCAAATAAAATAATATTCCAAACATATCATGTGTTTCACTTTTAAAAATAACTTGGGGAAATATAAATATAAGATATGTTATCTCAAACACATAGTAAGGGAAAACGTATATAATAATTTATCATAGATTAAACACATCATGTTATAATATGATAAGAAATAAATAATAATAAAATAATTCAATACAATTGATCACATGAGATTAAAAAAATTATAATGTTAATAATATAAAAAAGATATGAAAAATAATAATTGAATTCATGGTGGTGGAATAAAAATTTCCATACATCTTGATCTTTA
This sequence comes from Viscum album, assembly GCA_963277665.1. Lineage (NCBI taxonomy): Eukaryota > Viridiplantae > Streptophyta > Magnoliopsida > Santalales > Viscaceae > Viscum > Viscum album. The sequence goes on from OY728125.1 coordinate 932,838,438, forward strand.
CCACCATGACCTCATCCAAAAATTATTATTGTTATCCAGGCTACAAATAAGAAATAATTATTTTTATCAAAGATACAACATTGAAATCATTCTTTAATTATGTAGGCATAAACTAAATACCCCACAATGTTTTCTCATGAGACCAACTGATGCAGTGAGGGGCTATATGATATTGGAATCTACCTCATAATTCTTTATGTCCAATTCATTCACTATATGAATGATAAGAATATCAATTCAATGCATTACTAACATGTCCTAGGAAATGATAAACATCCCAATTGATAAAAAATAAAACAAAAGTAAATACATTTCACTATGTTAATATAATGGATAACATATTTATAACCCATCATTATAAATAAGGTGGATAGTTAAGCAATACATAATTAACTTTCCTGAGTAGTCAATAAACCCTTGTATTATAATTACAAATTTATGGAGTTTCCAAAGTTCCTCAATTAATTAATTTACTAAATGTAGATGTAAGTATACCTCATACTAATCCCATTTTGGGAAACTGCTATACTATTATATCAATAATTTCACCAGCATATAGGGTAACACCCTTTAATAAAAAGAATAAAACTATAGTGTTAAATTAGAAAAGCCATTAGAAGAAAAATAATTCCTATAGTTGTGGATGATTTGGAAAAACAATAGTAGTGACATATCATTTATTATATAGAATATGATGTTTTATATCCCATATTAAGAAATAACATGGATTGTATCATATTAAAAATTTATTATATGAACCATAATATATGTCAAAGGGAAACTAATTGGATGAAAAACACTTTTTTAGGTGTTTCCTAAAAATATCCTTTGAAATAAGAACTATCCTAGATGTTTTAAAGAAATGTGTTTTATAAAACTAAGAGAGTAATAATTTATATGATAAAACATAAATAAATATAGAGGATGTTTTATATATAATAAAAATATGGTGTAATAATGTGTTCACATATAAGAAAATATTAAAAAGTGATTTTATGATTCATTTTCAATATTATCATAAAATTATGATGTTATGGATTACTTTCAAAAGATTTTTGAAAACATTTGAAGTAAAATTTTTGAAAACATTTTACTTTTGAAAATAAAATTTAATAATATATCCTGGAAAATATAATTTTTTTTAAAAGTTAGCATGTAAGATAACACATTTGATTTTAATGGATTGAGAACATTTTTAATGTTTTGAAATGACTTTATTTGGAAAACAATGTCATAAAAAGATTATTTAATTTTCAAATTGAAAAGTGGTAACTAGAATCATTAGAATATGTGAAAATGACTCTTATTAATGTTACCAAAAAAAGATAATAATTTTTGAAATAAATAAAATAAAGACTTATAAGAAAAGTTCGATTAGAAATAGTGGGAGTTATTCATCCCAATGTCTAACTTTTATTTGATAAGGAATTTCATCTAGGAATATGAATAAAATACCCATAGAATGAGAGAAAATACCATATATAAATAGAGATATAAGGATAAATGTTTCTAGTAAGATCATCATCGTGTATAGAATTTCTGACATAATGAGAAATAATTTGAGTCATGAATTCTATTTTAATTTGAGTAAAATTTAAATCAAAACCGTTTTCAAGGATATGATTTGAAATGAAACATTAAAAAATAATTAATGAGTGGATTGTGATTAAAAATATTAATGGGTCTATAGTTACTGCATTCCAAATAAATTATAGTGTAAAATAATAAGCATGTCTCATGGGGTGATACTTTGAGTCAAGAAGCCCTTACTTTGTTCCTGGTTCATTTTGCACATACGCGTAACTTTGTGAATAAAAAAATTAATTTTATTATATATATTAACATGAGTTTTATTATTATATATTTTATTAAAAAAACACAATTTATATGATATTTATTTATTATATTTTTTTGTGTATTTTGTTTGTGAAAATTGAATTGATGCCATATTATTTCTATAATTTGAACTATCAATTATGATATTTTAATGATAGGTTAAATACATAATATGGTATTTATAGAATCTTAAAATGATATTTATTTTAAATTTAACTAGAAATAAAATTATTATGTATGTTCCAATATTCACCCATGATAATGTTTTATAGGTATTGTTCAAATATGTGGCTGAACTAACAGAAAAATGAAAACTTTATATCGTTATGGGTAGGTAAGGTTAAGTGATTTTATAATATCATTATAATAGGAGAATAATTACCTATTTTTTATTTATTTATGTTATTGAATCATATTTTCGATTCTTTATGTAAATAAATACAGTCAATATGAAAAATAGAAATTGATACTTTATGGGGGCACTAGTCCGCACAACCCGTCATTAAAGTTCAATTGTATCTACAACTAGATGGAAAAGAATAAATAATGGTTTTCTATTAATATAAGAACACATTTTTATTATAGTAATACTATTTTCATAATATTATTATGGATATAGTACTTTTGTAAGATAAATATTATAATGAAATGGTTAAGGATTAAGTAATACTTACCTCAAGACCATTAACACCCTCTTGATGAACTCCATAGAATTGAAGTACATGGGAAAACATGTTGTAAAAAATGGATTTATGAAATTAAAGGTAATTCTTGGATAGAAAAATTGGTCATGGGTTAGATAAATTTCTAAGGAATGTGTGCAGAATAAATGCATGGAAGTGTATCCTTTTATAAGTTATGCGAAGGGAACATTTTTGAACACCAATTATTCTTCAACGACTGAATGACACAACTCAAGATTAAAAGGTTCTATAAGTGAAATATAATGTAGTTTGGTTGATATTAGTTACATAAATACTCAAAAAAGTATTTATATATATATATGTTTTAAACATTTCAATGTCAATTGTTTCTTTTATTTTTTTACTTTCACCTTCTACTTTTTTACATTGGTAATGAGTTTTTACTAAAGTAACTTATATTTCAGAAAACATAAAAAATAATACCTATGATAAAATTTACGTGTGTTGAACCTAAATTTAATCTCAATTTAGTATTTTTATGTTGTTAAATTTATAATTAATAAAAAATTGAATTTTAAAGTAAATAATTTATTATATAGAAAAAACTATTCTGTAGAAAAATGTTCTTCTATCCAATATGTATTCTAAATATTATTTATTATTGATTACCAATTAAATATAATATTAATTTACTTACATATAGTCTTATAAATTATGTTAAATTCAATTTTTTGAATAGTTTAATTTATTATTTTAGATAAATATTACACAATGTTAATAGAACAAATATTTAAATATAATAGTGGTACTATTATCATGGTCTTTAACATTAATCATAGTAATCAAACACTTATTCCAAAAAATAGAACTAACATTATTACATAATATAATCATGTCTATCTGAAATATTATATCATTTTTTATTTAATTTCTATAAATGATGAAAAATAATTTTTTAATATAAGGGAATAAATTGGGTTTTAAAGTAAAAAATTTATTATGTTTCCAAAACAATACATGTGGGTTTTATAAATAACAAATATAAATTTTAAATTATTTATATATATATAAGTATATATAAATTATATATAAAAATGTTTCAAAAAAATTTAATTCATTTTTGTGTTAAAATATGGTCATAAAAGCTATTTTTTGCAATATCGATATTTTTTCACTATTCACCACGAAACAATTTTTTTCATAATAATTCCCAAAAAACGTCACTCAAAAATAATATTTAAATAGTGAATCTAGAAATGAATTTTATTTTTTCACATTAAAATTCTAAAATACTAGAATTTAACATTTTAATGAAAATAAAAAATTATAATGAAAATTGATTTTATATGGTAATAACTTTTCAAAAAAAATTAACTATTCTCATTCTTATTTCCTATCAATTAATAATCAACAGTAGATAATATATTATTAATATCAATAAAATATTTTTTCTATAATATATTTAATTTCTTAAAAAAGTCTCATAATAAGTCAATTTTTATAAAGGTGAATTTTTAATGCATAAATCAGTATTAATACTAATTTAGATACACCAAAACAATTTATTTGTTCCTTAGAATCGATAATGGCCTTTATTTTTATTCTTACATAAATTTAATAATTAATTTATATCTATTTTACCAACCTATTTAATAGATATATTTTAATAGTTATATACTATTTCGTATTTCATTGTGGTTGAGTGTTGTGTGAATTACAATATATTGAACACATTGTATTTTGAAGGTAAATATAATATATAAAATTTATTCTAGAGGTGCTTTATCCCCCAAATTAAATGAATTTTCTTCCCACAATTTCATTTTTCTATGTCCCCAATGAAAACATATGACTGTATCCACATATTTGAAAATATATATAGATTAAATTAAAATAACATACCAAACATACTAGTGTTGGTAAATAGAAACTCAAGATTGGGTATAATGCTCTATATGATAAAATTAATTTACTTAGGAAGTTCACTGTCAACATCAGTAGATGATCATTGGTTTATTTGGTGAGATTTCCCAATACAAAATTGATAGGATCACATTGTAAACAGAGTTAATCCATTCATTATACCACATCAAATTAATGGAAATATGGTAGATACATAAAAAGTAACTTCCCACAAAGAATTAAGAATATCTAATAATAATCAAAACATCATGCCTTATTACTTATAACCTAATATCAAATAGATGTTAAAAACATGTAATAACAAATTGGAAAATCATGAGTGAAGAATCACTTTTATCTTCAATATTATTTTCTTCATATTCTTTTCATTGTTCCCATGATCATATGTGGTTCTTGGTGACTATTTTTTCATTTGATATTGGTTTAGTAAATTGATTTTCATTTTTTCCAATTTCCTTTTAATTGTGGAAACAATATTTTGTTAGTTATCACTTTACATGTCACTCATTATCTTGATGACTTTCATTTTCACACTTATAGAAAATTTTATTTCCCTTTAAATAATACCTAAGGTATTTCTTCCCATGTTATTAACACATAGGAAATTGAATCATCTTTCCTTCATCATGTTTATCATCCAAACATCTATGATACTCCATTAATATTTTTTATAGTATATTTAGGGATCCAAATATTCTAGAATTGTTAATAATAATTATTGATACCTAGTTTTTCATAATCATAATGTTTCTAACTCCATATATTACCCCATAGGATTCACATTGGGACAATTTCCACATTATCCATGGAATCCATTGTCAACTTGGTTCCTTCGAGATCCCTCCATTACTAAAACCAAAAATATATAACATGAGTGATGAAAATTATAAGGAAGTTATTGAATGATAATTAAATTCAACCTTAGAATGTATTAATAATCTAAATTAATACATTTTAATTTATTTGAACATAAATTACTCTAGGATCAATATATGTTTCATTAGGTGGAGTTCTCTCATATTTCTTAACATTATTCCCTAACACTTTAAGTCCTTTCAATTTCCACATAAATAGAATTTTATTATCAAAATAATATTCGCATGGAGTGTCTAGCTCGATATGCAGTCTTAGGTCACTCGTCCTTCACTAGAGTAAATATTTTTTCAGTGCTTTGACATCTTTTTTTAGGGATATTTCTCTATGTGCATATGTTCCATAGCCATAACCACTTTACAGTATCCAAACAAAGATGAAAATTCATAGTGAATAACACAACATCTAATTTAAAAAATAATTTTCATGTTATCCTATAAATAGATTTATCAATTATATATATCCCTAGGTTTTTCGTTAATGTTCTATTTTTGTAACCCCTAAAATATTCAATATTCCATAAACTAACCTAAAGGGATATTTATACCTTTGAAATTATTATAAAACATAAATTATAACCCCTTAAAATATCCTCAAATACAATCTTACTATTATATAAACCCTCCAGTAAAATCCCACAAAATGTTACCTCAATGCTAAAATTATAGAAATATGATGTGTGATACTTTTTTTATAACCTATGTAAATAGAAATATAAGAAGATTGAGATAAAATGCTCATTAATGGAAAATGAATATCATAATATATCAAGGCATGAACATGCAATGTATAATATGGAAGGAAAAATTATAATCAAATAATGACATATAATATATTACAGAGCTTGAAACAAATCCATGGATTGAAATATAAATAAAAATATAGAAAAAAATTAACGGAAACCATAGTGATAGAATGAATAATTTCAACCATATTTATCTTTATTCTCAATAAATTATCTGATACATTATTATTTTCATCAATAACACTACCAAGCATTAATTCTTGTTATCAAGGTCATATCCAATACATCATATCTGAATTGAGTAGGCATACACCAAATATAAAAACCTTTTTTATCATTAAATATATTGATGCATCGAGGGGATATATAATACATGTACCATACTATGAATTCATTAAGTCTAATTAATTCACTATATTAATGATATGAATATCAACACAATTCATAATCAACGTAACTTTTGAATTAATATACATCTATATTGAAATAAAAACATAAACAATGTTAATAATTTTCACCATGTTAATAGAAGTGTTCAAATAATTATTACTAAAAAATATAAAGAGGGTGGATGGTTAATCCATACATATCCAACTTTCCTGAGTAATCATTAAACAACCGTATCGGAATTACAATTCTATATATTTTCAATAGTTTATTTATCAATGAATTGAATAACTTTCTATATAAGAATACCTAAAACTAACACTGTAAAGAACAAGATAAAATTAGTTAACTAAATTGTTACCCCAAATCAATTAATTGATGGAATCTAATTGAAAAAAAAAATCAATCAATTTATGTAAATATAGTGTGTTTATATTGGAAAGTTATTATAAGAAAAATCAAACCTATAATAGAAGAAAATTTGGAATGAAAAAGGTCATGATTGATAATTTCAATGGTAGAAATAAAAATTAAATATTGCATCCAAATAAATAAGTTGGATGGTATAATTTTATTGCCTTTATTTTTCAATAATATGATATGTCAAAGAGATATTAATAGGCTGAAAAACACATTTCCATAAGTTTTAGATAAATAAATTTTAAAACAATAAATATTGATGATCATTTGAAAACCATAATTTTTTAAATATAAGAGACTTAGAATTTAATTAATAAATCATAAATTAATATATATGAAAATACATATATAAGAAAATTATTTTGGAATTATGGGTTTACATTCAAGACAACATAAAAAGGGATTTTAGAAATCATTTTTAACATTATCATAAAAAGTTAATGTTATGGGTTATATTCAAAAAAATTAAAGTTATGTGAAAAAATTTGTTAATTTTAAAAGTTAATGTTCAATAATAAATCATTTAAAAGGCATAAATTTTATTAAAATAAATATAGGGTTGAAGTTAAAACATTTTATTATAATGTATGGAAATCCTCTTTAGTGTTCTAAAATATAATTTTTTCAAACCCCAATTCATAAATTGAGTACTAGTAAATCATTTTAAAAATTGGTAACTAGTGTTGTGAATATCATATAAAAAATATATAATAGAGTTCCCAATCAGATATGAGAACTTTTTCAGGAATTAATAAATGGACATGGAGAAAAATAGTTGTTGGAATGAATTGGAGGTATTCTTCCCCTCATAAAATTTATATTTGAGAAGGTATTTCTGAAAGGAAGATCATATAAATGAAAATAATTAAAAGTAGATAATTTACTAGTCAAGGAGAAAGAATTTACGTTGAGAAAACTATTAATTCTTGAGTACCAATTAAATAAAAACCCTTCGAAGTAAATGATTTAAAATGATAAATTAAATACTATGAATAATTTTAGGATCATGATAGAAAAAATTTATTGAATATTGGATAAACCATTCCAGAAAAACTTTGTTTATATTAAAAAATATGTGTCAATATGTAAAATATTGTTATATGAAACCCTTAACTTGTTCCTGATTCATTATATGACTAACATAAATACCACAATAATAAAATTTACTTATTATAAAAATTATTATGAACCTTATTCATATATTTTTTATTTAATGTAGACTATTTGTAGGATATTATTTATTATATTTTTTTCATATCGATACTTGAAAATGGAATATGTTTTGCCTTATTTCGGTAAATTTATTGGTCATATATGATATTTTAATAATATGTTTTATATTTAATATAAAATTTAATAAAAATAATTACATTGTTATTTACTTGTAATAAAATAATTATGTTCCCAAATTAATCCATGATATGGTTTTATATTATTGTTTAAATAGGTCGCTAAACCAACCCATACATGAACACTCAATATTTTGATGCATCAGTTTTGTTAATGGGGTTTATAATATCACTAAAATATAAGAAAAAATTTATTGTTTATATTTTTTAATTTTGGTAATTATAATATTTTTGTTTTTGATAATAACTTCAATTCAAGATGAAAAATGAAAAATGTTATTTCATAGAGGCTATGGTCCACACAACTCATAATTATCATTATTTTGTTTTTCTGAGTGTACAGAAATGAGTAAATAATTATTGTCCCATTAATATAATAAAAAAAATATTATAATAATGATACTGAGTTCATTATATTATTATTAATAGGGTAGGTTTTTATGAGAAATATTATAAATAAAAGATTAAGGATCGTGTAACACTTATGCCCGGACCCTGAACGTCCTCTTAACGAACTCCTTATAATTAAAGTAATTCACAAATATTGTAGTGACTATGGGATTTTTATAAATTAAATGGAATTAATGGATAGTAAAATTGGGTTGGGTATCCAATAAATTTATAAGTAATGTGTATTTCATGATGGGGTTGTTGTGTCCCCTGTTATAAGTGAATAAAGGGGCACTTTTTTGAACAATCATTATTTATCATTAAGTGAATGACACTGTTCAAGGAAAAAAGTATATAAAATTGATAAATAATTGAATTTTGGGTGTATTTGGTATAATAAATTCACATTAAATTATTTCATAACATGTTTTTAACATGTTGGATGTCAATTGTTAATTAAATTTTATATATTTAAATTTTTTTGTTATTATAGGGATAACTATTTTTTTCCAAGTAATATATTAATAAACATATAAAACAAATACAATTAAAAAATTGCTTTTTATGATCCTAAATTTAATCTCTATTTAATCTAATTCAATTTATAACTAATATATATTTTATTTTAAATAAAACATTATATATATATAAACATTATTTTATAGAAAACTGTGGTTTTCATTATTATGTGATCATAATCATATTTAGTATTGATATCCATTTTAGTGGGTGATTATTTACTTTAATATAATCATAATATTTATATTAATTCACTTTTTATAAAAAATTAATTTATTTTATTAGAAAAAATTACACCCTAATAATAAAACAATTCTTTGAAAATAAAACTTTTACTATTACAATAATCATTAACTTTAATATTATTAATCATTATTTTATGACCAAAAATAAAATAAACCTTATTAAATAAAATTACAATTTTGACAAAGAATATATCATCTATTTTTCTTTACATCTTCCAAATTATGACTACTAATTTTTAAAAAAAATATAAGTGAATAAATCAGTTTTCAGAGTAAAAGATTACCAATGTTTCCAAAATGCTATCTCTCAGTTTTATAAATACAAAATAGTAATTTTAAAGGATATATTTTAAATATAAATATAAATATTTTCTATAAAAAATCTTCAAAAACATTTAAGACGTTATTTTATTATGATAATGTCAAATAAGTGAAGGTTTCAACAATATCAGTATTTTTTCGCTATTCAACTAAAACCAATGTTTCTATGAAAATAAAAAAACTATATCCTAATATAATACAAAAACTTTTAGTATTAAAATGATGTTTATTTTATCAAATTAAAATTATAAAAATGACAATTTAAAATTTTAATAAAAACATAAAAATACAAATAAAACAATTTTTATAGGAAAATAACTTTCTTAAACATTAAAATTTTTTCTTCCATCATATACATTACTAATTAAGATGGTGTTAATATATTATTCTTTAAAAAATATTTGATCTAAAATATATTTAATTTCTTAGAAAAATTTAAATTTTTATAGAGGTTTGATTTTAAAGTATAAATCAGTATTCTTAAATATTTAGTTATACTAGTTTAATTTATCAATTATTTACCATTGATATTGGCCATTATTTTAATTTCAAAATATATATAATAATTTGATTACATCTATTTTTAGTTACTAATTATATGGATACATTTTAATTAATATATATTATTCCTAAATTCATTGTGTTTCAGTGTTGCGTACATTCCAAGTTATCAAACACATTAGGTTTCAATGGAATATATAATATTAAATCAATATTATTGGATTGTTTCAGAGAGGTTTGAACATATTATAGGGACATATATTACATACCTTTTTTGTATATGTCCTATGTGGATATTTATCATCCATCGATATGAGATGTATAACCACCTTCCAGAAGAGTGAGCTTCCCTCTATCGATTTATACCAAAGTCTTCTTAAGAGAACAAATGAATATTTAAATATTTTTAGTTTTAAAGAGAAACCTATATCTGTAAAGATAGGCCCTATTTCATTACAAAAAATTATAATTTCTAAATATATAAATAATCAATCCTCAATTTAGTGACTAAATTATAACTGTGATAAGCTATAGTATTAAAAAATCTATCCATTGACCTGGATATGGTGGTTGGCCATCAAGAACATTCAATTACTAGAATATTATATGAATATCATGGATTGAGGTAAGGGGGTGTTCTTGTTCATGGGTTGATTCTATGGATAGAATATCCTTGAATGTGGTATATATAAGATTAGTTCCTTGTCCACCTAAAATATGATACCTCACCACCGAATATAGATATTTTACCATTAGGGGAGTGAATCTATACAATGGAGTAGGATTATATTATCATGGAAAACTATACTCCAGGTTAAGATGGAAATAAGTAATCACATCATCATTTTCTTAAAGGATTTATTCTATTTATAAAGAAGGAAGACATAGGAGTGCATTCCCATTGATCTAAAAATTTATAAGAATAAATGCCTCATGGGGTGATTTCAATACTCTAACGAATCCATTAGGTGAAGAAAAAATATATTATTTTTCTTACATTGGTATTGAATAAATTTTTTCACATTAAACTAGATCTAATAGTTGTGTATCCTTATAAGATTAGATATATACATGATCTATAAATCACATTTAGAAAAATAGTATACAATATAAAATAAAATAAAATATTTTTATTCTCAATGATTATCCTTATATTATTCATAGTACTCTTCATGGTTTCCAAGGGAGAAAGTAAAAAACAAATGGGTGACCTAAAACACTCATAACGTTTTAGTGTGAAGTGGAAACTAACAACGTATAATCAATGACTAAATAATATGGTGGAAAAAACAATCAATTGAATTTCATATGAGAAAATTATATCTATATAAAATGTAATAAATATAAAAAATAATATAATTAAATGAATTCATAGTGAAGTAATTCATAATTCTAGAAATCATGATAATGACATCAATAGCTCTTATAGGACATCATAATCATATCATCAACAATTTCTTCCAATTAATCACGTGTAATAGGGATGACATACACCGAATACCCCAAAAATGTATGTATTATGTGATTATTGATACATCAAGGAGTAATATAATTCTTATAACAATTCATTAAATAATGACTCCAATATATCGATTATATGCAAGATTTTATCTAAACATATCTATCAGAATTTTTTAAAGGAAACTATTTATATAAACATGTATTAGTAATTTATTGATGTCTTACATATGTAATAGATATGTGGATAGAAAATGTTTCTCGATTAAATTAATTTACATGGAAATATTGGTCAATATCAAACACAATATTTGTAATTATAGGATATCCATCTTGAAATGGATTGTATCCTTGAAAAAATTATAGTATGTTAGGATACTATCAATATACTATGTTGTTAATTGGAATTAGTCAGTAAATAAAATGGTTGAATACCACTACAATAAAATAAAAATAACCTCTTATACAAATAATGTCTTTAGATATATAATGTAATATGGGGATGGTATAATAATTTATAAAATTAAATTTCGTTTATAAAATAAAAAAACTATATTTATAATATTGAAACATAAAATCAGTATATTTCAAAATGAAAAGGAATTGAAATGAACATATAAATGGAAATAAAAAAGATATTAAAACTTATACAATGATTTTCCCCTTAATGGTACTTTATAATGATCTCCTTATATACTTAATAGTTTTATCACTTGAAAGAAAAATTTATATAAGGATTTGGAAGAACAAAACTCACTATGTATCTAGAGAAAAATTAATATGATTGGATTTCAACAAATAAATAGAGGTAGAGATAGAAACTTATATCAACCAAATTATATTACAAAATATACTTGTTAGATAAAATGATATAAACCCCATGATAAATAGTTTTAGAGTGGAAAAAATTGGGAGGATGGGTGGGTATTTATATCTAATGAGAGGTATTTCTTATTAATTTGTAAAAACAATTCCTAGCCAAGAGGTTTTGTAAAACATCATTGGATTTATTATGGTATTAAGCCCAATTATTGGAAATTTAAGAGATTGTTTTTTAATTTTAAAATATTAAGAGTTGAATCCCTCTAAATTATATTCTTTTATATTTTTGAAAACAAAATTCATAAAAATAGTATTTGAAACATAAAAAATATATTGGTCTTCAAAAACATCTTTAGAGGTTTGGAAAATTTATTTTCTTCCCCTATATAATAAATTATTTTAATGAAAACATATTTTTTTTATGATCAGGACTTTATATTTTTTATTATATAATTTTTTAGATAAAAATGAAATCCAGATTCTTTCATTATAAATATACCATATTTTACTATTTACCAAAATATATGACTATCTCAGAAAAAAATTTATAGTAATTTAATTTTACCATTTTATTGCTAAATTTGAAGTTAATTTTATTAGATATAACTTTTTTATATAAAATATATTTAATTATAAAATAAATCACTTAGTGTATTTTTAAATCATGCATTTTTTGCCAAAAATGTAAAACTATCTTTCTAGGACATATGTATATAGTTACATTATAATTCATTAACGAATATAAATTGTTAATAATTAATAATTATATTATTATGAATTATTTTATGTATTTTTATAGAAACATGTATATATAGCAATACCATTAATATTACAATGATCATATATGGAATTTACTATTCTAATAGTCTGATTCTCAATAGTCGGCTACCAAAGGTCACCTTAACCCTTCTAAAAGTCATGTTACCTCTTATACATACACCTTATTAAAGCATTTAAAATCATTTATATCCCTATTTATTTATTATACCATATATATTCAATTATTTACTATTTTCATTTTATTTTAATGTATCCAATATTTTTTCACTCTTTTTAAAGTATGATCCCCCAGAGTTCATGATTATACTACTACCATATATTGTTATGTTTTTAGTAGCACTATATTTTTCCAAAATAGTGAATGTAATTTTATAGTTTTTTATTATATTATGAAAAAAATGAATTCTTATTGTGAAGTAATTTTTTGTTCATTTTCTATAGTGGAATATTATATCATACATTATTTCCCCCCTGAAATTATATTATCCTTAAAATTTGTAATGTAAATCAACCTATAAAAACAGTTAGGTACTTTTAATTCAAATATTTATCATTCTACAATGTTTCTTACTATAAATATTAATTCCACCAATGCACTTTCAATATCAGAGTTTTCTGACTCTATAACACTTTCTCTCCAATATTAACAATATAGATAAACTCTTTATTATATGACAAGTCAGACTGCAACACTCTTTCAACCACGGTGAGGATGTGTACTATGTTTGAAATATAATTCCATAGTAAGTACACAAGAATGAATTTATATAATTTTGTTTGTTTGGCTGGAAAATCTAAATGGTAATTCATAACACAAACTCTTCTAAAAAACTCAAGAGGCCCAAGGTACCTTGGTGAAGAGCATGTAATTGGTATGGTCACTGAACATGTGGGTGAATCAGGGATCCCACTTTCTAGATTTTTTATTCTATTAAAGCCTTTTTTATTTATTAATATCATTATCTCTATATTTATGTGTCTAAAACTTGCCTAAATATTTCATAAGGTAAATGGTAAATTACACAATAATTTTTAAAAGCCTTAACCTCGATTTGAGTGCTTTCCCCTTGATCTGATAGGATAATTTCCCCAAAAAAGATTCTATACTATAAATGAAACTAGATACCCCAGAAATATTTTCAATACCTTCATATAATATCAATTATCATAGAGTAACACAATGATTTTTCAAATTCCCACTGTAATAAAAACTTCATGTTACTAGTGTAAAATTTCAAACTAAAAATAATAAAGATCATTTTATTTATCCTTGTTTATTCGGTATATATAAATATAAATCATCATCATAAATACATGTATATCATGATAACTAAATGTTCCCAATTATTCAATAAAATTGATATCTTATGATAACAACCAAATTGGCCATTCATTCTCAGTTTTTACAGATCTTTAATGATATGGTTCTTCTTAAATGTGCTAAATGGTTAGGTACTGAAAGTAGTCATATCCTTTTTGAAAACTACAAATATTATTCTCTTTTCTATCTATATACTTATCTTCAAAATTTAAAACTACACATAGTTTATTCCTACTATTACATTTCATTATTTCTTCGTAAACTATTTTGTAAATTTTTTTTCACATAACACCTACTACTTTGGAAAATTTTCATAAAAATATAATATTTTTCATGAACATATTGCTAATTACTTATTGGTAAAATAATAACCTATATTTTATTACACTTTCATCGATACATTTCATAATTCCTATATGTAAATATCATTTTTTATATTCAACATTATTAACATAAAAAAATACATCACATGAAAACACTCCACATAAAAAAATTATATAGAAAAATCCATAGCCAAAGTTACATTTCATGAATTGATTATCTATGTAGTGATTATTCATGTGTGGAATATTTCAATCAATTTAAAATGATATTGACATAAATCAATCATCTCTAAATTCTAGGATCAACTTTAATAATGATGTCAAGTGGTATTTACATGATGTAGTTACTCTGTTTAGCACATTACAATTCCACCAAATCATGGATCATAATTTTCTCCAACGACATGAACTTCTATAATTAGACCCTACATGTTCTATTTCTACATACTCAAATAGATTTAAAGTTTCATTATACTATATGCATCACAAACTAACATTGGCTATAAATAATCTTATAGAAACTTTGTGAAAGGTCCCTTGTGTTGAAGCTTTTCAAACTATCCTTCTACAAACCTACTTTACATACTAGATTCCTGTATTTTAAAACAAATATTAAGTTCTATTTTCCAAAAATGATTTATATGAAAATAATCCCTTTGTTCTTTATCATAGTATCAGACATATCTTTTCATGATTTTCTTCACTATGTTGAGCTCTTTCATGCTTCACCTAGTAGTTCAAATTTAAGAACATAAACGGTGATCTTTCCATGAAATCTCCCTTAACAGTTTCATCCACGATATATAATTCAAGAGAAAAATGTGAACTCCCCATGAAAACCATACATGAGGAATATAGAAGATTAATGATGCATTATTGTTTCAATCAATGTTTATTTCCAGTTAAATGAAGAATAGTTTGACATATATGATGAATTCCACATCAGATTTATCCATGGATGATCACTCCATTATAATATTGAGTGCCCAATTATAGGGTATTTAATTCCTAAGGGACTGATTTATTACATAAACAGTGAATGACATATTTTCCTATGTGGTGGCTCGGCCATGTCACCACCTTGTGCCCCAATTCCTTCATCGACCCTTGATGTTCCATAAATACTTCATAGAAACACATTACAGTGTTATGGTTAATCTCAAAAAAAACACTGGTGTTAAGTTTCGTCAATAGTGTATTTTTCAGTGATGTAATTTTTTTAATTACATATCCTTTGAATGTATATAATTTCTAGTTCACCCTCAAATAATTCTCTTATACGTCATCAAATATTTTAAATAAACCTTAACCACTTAAAATAACATTGTTAATCATAAATCGTTATAGAATATTATATACTAAATATAGAGTATGTAAGGTGAATTCACATTATATTTAATTAAATATATAATTCTAACCTCTCCATTTTTCGCTGAGTTTATGTTCTTCGTACAAAATCATCCATGGATAGTTTCTCAAGATTTTAATGATATTTTAATTTTGTTAATCACATATTTCAAGATAATTCAATAAACAGATGTCTATAATAATTGAAAAAATATTATACAAAATATAAGATACATTCTATTAGTAATCATATTTTTTTCAACATTTAAGGCCATCTCAACAATCTTCTCATTTAATAGTTGTTATTCTATAATTTTTCTACCATTTTTAATACAACATCAATAATTTACATTTACATCTATATAAATTATTCATGCAACTTTAAATGGTATGAATCCTTATAAATATCATAATTTACTCCTTTTATCAATTATTAATTAGTAGAACCTCCACATCATATACTGACTTGAAAAAATAACATTGGTAAAAATAAAACCCCATCAAAATAAATATATTTGGGTACTTCACATGGATATATCATTCCCTTCATATAAAACAATATAACTCCCTTCCATAGACAAACCTTTAAAAATTCATAATAACCCACATAAAATTTCACATCCTTCCATTTATTAAAATAATATATTTTCATTATAATTTGAGTTCTCTTCACATTATTTTTAATTCCTCTAATATTCTTTATTTTATCCTCAATGATTTTTGGACCAATAAAATTTATTCCTCCAACTTCATCTTTACAGGTTAGAGTATGAAATATTTTTCCAACACAATGATTTATATAGTTTCATTTGAATTCCTATATAGATTATATTATTGTATAAAAATTAAACCAAAGGTAGATACTAGTAATACTTCTGTGCAAGTCAAGTATATGTTATATCAACATATATTCAAATATAGTGGTAGTTCATATAAATTTCACATCAATTTGAGGATAATAATGTAATCAAAATTATATTTAAATCTTTAGATCCTTTTCATGACTCATCCAACATTTCAAAGTGAAATGATTGTTATGATCAGATATAGTTATTAGAGGTACAACAGTATGAAAACTCATAACATCATTAATATATAGTCGTGTGAGATTATTAAGAGATAAAATCTCTATTATGACTTGAAAATGTGAAAATTTGATAAATATATACACAATAACCTATATTGATTCATTACTCTTACATTTTTTAGGAATCTTAGTAACATATAATAATATAATATTTTTAATCTTCCATATTTTTATAGGGATTGTTTTAATGAAACCCTTTTGGATTTTTTTAATAGAATTTACATGATAGCATATCATGCATCATGATGCGTAATCAAAAATATAACATATCATTTTGTCTTTAATGAGTCATTATCTCCATTTTATTAATGTTTAAAGAGAAATTTGATATATAAATTTCATCAAGAAAACCCAACATTGGATTCGGTATTGATGGAACAAAATTCCCTTTACAGACATCAAAACACTATATTCATAGATATTTTTCATCAATTTACCATCCTTCACTATTTTATTCTTATTATATAGATCATTTACATCTTTTTGGGACTTCTTTAACATATATAATAAATATCTTTTGGAAACCACATGGAAAAGGAATGATGTTTCTACTTCTCTAATAATTTAAATAGAAAAAATTAATATATTAATGTATATCAAATCCATGTGTATACTCATCATGGACAGAAATCAATAAACATTCATAATCAATGAATCATCCACCTTTTCCACTTCATAAGGTTTTATTTTATCATGAATTAAATATTGTTGAGTCATTTCGTACTTTTCTTTTGTCTCATGGCAAAAACTTTCTTTTTGAATACATACGTAAAATATTTATGATCTATATATACATATATATATATATATATAACATTTCACTATAGAGGTACTATTTACAATTAATCAAGTAAAATATTACAACTGCCAAATTAATATCAAAAGTTTGATACTTTTGTTCTTTCTTATTCATTAACCATTATATAAAATAAATAACCTAAACATTTTTCATAATGATTCATCCGATTCTTTTAATTAATGCATCAATATATATCACGAAGACTTATTTACCCAATAGTATGGTTAATAATAGTGTATTAACCAATAACTTAATTTGTTTCTCAATGAAATATTATTATACTTTAACTATGTGAATTAAACACCATTAATTGTCAGAATGGCTAACAGGTAGAATAATTACGAAAAAAATTTAAACAATATTTGATAATAACCTCCTTAACTATGAAAACTACATATCTTAGTTATATTTTTTTATTTTTAATCAATATTTGACAACGAGGAAATTTTAAGGCCCTATGGATATCTAACCCTAATAGAATATGTGGAAATGAAAATAAACTTGTTGGTTCCAAAATTCACACTTAATAAATTTACAATGTCATTTATTCTTTTTAAATATCCCATGAAAATTTCAAAAATGGTTTTCATGAACATCATATCATTTCAACTATGTCGTGATAACATTAATATATACCACTATATATTTATCAATATATTTCTTGAAATTTATATTTATTAAATTACTAAATACTATGGGTGTATTTATTAAATGATAGGGTGGTACTATAAACAGAAAATTTATAATCCCCATATGAATGCCCATATTTTTATTTAATCATTATTCACCCTTAACTAATGATAACCAAAATGATGAGCAATCAATGAGAATTATTGATCCCTTTCACATTGTTAAAATTTTTTGTATATGTGTGGTAAAATTTACTTATTATATTTTTTAATGTCATTGATTTATCTATAGTAGATGCATAACCTTATAGATCACCGCTTTATTTTTACAAATAGGACTAGGAATTCCCAAGGTGATATAACAGGATCTATAAATCTATAACCACACAAATCTTATATTTATTTCTTCAACACCACAAATAACTCTATGTCCATTATATATAGAGGATTATATATGTGTTTTGTAGTATGGATTAATTCAATGGAAAATTAAACATCACGTTCTAGTGAATTTCAAGGTAATTACTTAGTAAATACGTTATTGAATACTTATAAAATGGGTATATAATAAATTTTTTTATATCATTCATATCTATTAATTAAATTATCTCATATTATTCTACTAAAATTTCATTAAGACTAGATGTTGGAGGTGGTTCTAAACAAGACTCACATAATAAAGTCTCCCATCTAAAAATAAGGAATTTCATTCGTCATTAAAAAATTGTAATATTATTCTCTAGGATGTAATTTTTAACATTTTATTTGGGGATATAATAAAACCTATGTATTATGACATAGTCAATCATGCGTATAGCAATATAGTTTGAAACAATAGAAGTTGTATGTTTTTTAATTGGAACAACTCAATATATCTTTATTATAATAATATTTACAATAGGTTTTTTGATTGAATACTCATTTCATAATGTATCAGGGGATGATAAAATGTTCTTAGTAAGAACACAAGATATAAAAGTTCATGTCGATCAAAAATTAAATAATCCAGTGGATAAATTTGATCTCATGATCGATGTACCTTCTATAAAATCCTTCTAGACTTAAACTATTGCTATCATAATTTCATGATTTCAACCTTTATTCTTTTACCACTCCTAATATAGATCCATTTATACTTGGATAATCAATTCAATTAGTGATTTATCTCCTTACAGTTGAAGAATTGGACATTAAAAATTTATACCAATAATTTTTGTTTTTGGTATTTATTTATTTTATCTTTTAATTAGAGAAAACTCTTATTAACCTCACAAAATTCACAAGGTATTTCATTTCATGGTTATTACGTATTAATAATTCCATCCCTCCTCTCTAATATTTTTCCAAGTATCTACTAACATAGACATCATTCCACCACTTATTCTTTTATTTTAATTTGAAAATATAAGGATTAAATAACCCAATAGAGTATATTTTTCCTTTGAAACAACACCCTCATATGTTGAAAATTATTTAGGGAAATTATATCTAATGGATTGGTTATATCCCATAAAATATGTGACTGATATTTCTGTCTTAATTTCTTATCCTGTTCAGAGAATTTAAATCTATTCTTCTAAATTTATCCTCATAATAAACTTTGTTTCCACTACCTTTTGTGTTAAATTTATGAATTAATTTTACATATAATCTCATTACTAATGTAAAAAAAACTTTTTAAAAAATATCACTAATAAGGAATTTCATTCTATAATTTCTATCTCCTATTTCTTATTAGTATAGTAAATCAATGACTATTGTTGATCATAATCATCAAATAAATGATAAAACTATATTATAACTTTAATTTATTCAATAAAACTCCTTTTAACGTAGATATTACATAGTGACATGATCAATTGTTCATATACTAATAGATTTTTGGTTCTATTGATTGATAGAGGTTGTTTCCACATGAAGCAACTCAACGTTAGTACACCCTATTGTGGGGAATTAAGTTGTTCCATAGAAGAAACATTATTGGTTATAAATTGATTAAACTTCACTAATATATTGTTAATTTTCTCAGATCTAACATAATTATCACTAGATTGGTTAGTAGGGTAATTCAAGCACCGCTTATTGGGGATAACATAATTTTTATTCCTTCCATTCAGTGTCATTTTTTATAAATGGAATATACTTTATTAATTCATGAATGAACACAAGAATTATAAATAGAAGGATTTTATTCCAATTCATATTAAATATTATATATGGAATTTTCATAACAGGTTTTCATAATGTTGTGTTTTCTAGATATTTTTTATCTAAATCTAGTTACTAAGTTTTCTACTAAACATACTCTAATACCAACTATAATTACTTGATTCTAGTAACATGAAGTCAGTGGTTATTTTATGGCATTAGTACTAAATGTAAAATATCAAATTACATAGGATCTAACAGTTTAGTAGTCATATTAGTCTATATATATATGATCCTCATTTTGCATTCCAAAATATAATATATAATATATAACTTAATGAAAATTTATTATTCCTCAAATAGTATCATTAAATAATTCATAGTAATCTTCATGGATTCCTAGGGGATTGGAAACAAAATAAAGGGGAAGACTTTGATGCACAGTAAGGGCTAGCATACAGTCGAATATAATATGGAATAAAAATTGAATAAATAATATAGTATGGATAAATAATCAAATGGATTAAAAATATAAAAATTATATCAATATAATACTTAATAAATAGAGTCAATAATTGAAAAAAGAATTGTAAAGGAATGAATAATTTCATACATATTAACTATAACATCAAGTCATATACCAAGACATCATAATCATAAAATCAAGGTATTATGCAGATAGGTTATACATAATAGTCTACTCATACACCAAATACCCTAAAAATGTGTGTCTTACAAGACATATAAATACATCAAAGAGATATATAATTTTCATCCCCAATCATTACAAAATAAAACCAATACATCCATATTATGAAAGATATTTTCTAATAGAACATTCCATAATGTTTTTGATAGAAAAGCTTATAGAAACATGTCTTAGTAATAAATTATTATTTGTGTAAATGTAATTGGTGTATATTTTTTTATTATTTTCCCTAAAAAAAATTAATTATATGGGTATATTTGTGAATACACATAAATATAGTGGGAATAATATAATATTCATAATTTAATGGAATGTATCCTTGATAACAGAGTAGTAGGATGGGATACTTTAATCCTACTAGGGTAGAGATTGGAATCCACCAATGAAAGAAATTAATAAAAGTTAATGAAATGATAGAAAAGTCACCTATTTTAAAAACAAATATTATTGAAATATAGGGATTATAAGGGTGGAATTATAAGAGGAAATAAAAGATCCTTATATTCAATACAATCATGAATTTTTAATAATTAATCATAAAATTATTACATATGGAAATTTAATGAAAATCATAGGACATTCAAAATAAAAATGATGTCAATGTTATATAAACTATTACCTTTCTATATACCTTCCCAAAACATGATATTGGTTTCCTTATATCCTTAAGATTATAGTATCTTGAATGTGAAATGTAGATAAGGATTTCTAAATCCTTACCTCACTAATGTCTTTAAGAAAACTCTAAAGATTGGTTTTTATATAAAAAATAGTGATAGGGTTTTCATCCCTTATATTCCAATTCATTTTACCAAAGATTATTGATAGTAAAAATGATCAAAAATAATAATTCTTGATGGTTTTAGAGAGAGAGAAATGAGAGGATTGTGGGTATTTGTAGCAAATGAGGGAAAATTGTTTGTTAATTTCTAAAATTAGGCCATGTAATTTATGTAATAGAAAAATTAGAAAGCTATAGGTTATTTGGGGGTTTAAATCCTTTGTATTTATAATTTTAGGATTCGTATTTAACTACTATAATTTTAAGATAAAAACTCCTTAAAATTATATTATTATATATATGAAAATGTATATACTTATAATAGTTTTAGAAATCACAAAATATATATTAGGATTTTCTAAACTCATTATAGATTTTGAAAATTAAATTTATTATTTTAAAATATATTATATTAATAAATAAACTTATTTTTTTGATACAGATTATATATTATTTATTAAATTATTTTTACATGATAATGAAGTCATAATTCATGTTATATAAACATAAAAAACTTTAATATTTAATACAAAATTAGTTCATTTTAGAAAATAATAAAAAAATCATATTTTGGTAATTTAAATTTGAAAATTTTAAATTTATAGTCCTTTTTAAAAAATAAATTTCGTCACATATGAAATCTAATTAAAAACAAGTCTCTTAGTTTATTTCAAAACTTATGCATTTGTGCCAAAAAATTGAAAACTCTTTTCTAAGGAAAGTTTATATAGTTACATTATAATTCATTATCGAAAAAATATAATTAATAATTAAAAATTATCTTGTTACCAATTATTTTAATTATTTTATTTCAAACTTTTATGTATTATTGTTACATTTGTAGCAGATCATCTTGAATCACTGTGTCTAATCCAGAGTGCCACACAACCCCATGTGTACCTCCTTAGATACAAGAGGTTTCTGACTATAAGAGAGGGTCTAATGTAATGTGGGGAGACTATAACCTTAGAAATCATAGCCATCATAGGTCAATATAGCACAAAAATAATCAAAAAAACATAAGAACATAAGTTTAGATGAATATATGTTATAAAAAACATTCTAAGTTGTGAAAAAGTAATCAATCGACCCCTTATATGGCAGGTCAGCAAGTATAATAGTACACCTGGAAATAAAAAAAAATATTCCACTGAAAAGAATCTAAAGTATTCCCTAAAATCATTTCCATCACCCAACTCCATGCTCCTCAAAAACCTACCGTATGTCCCTTTCCCTTAATCGAATTCGAAGTCATAAAGTATGTAGGTGAAAAAGGTGCATATTCGGGATGTAAATATAAACCTTGTTGGAAACTGCCAATATATCCTTCATATAAGTTCACAGGTATATGTAATTTTATGACATGATGTAATGAAAATTTTCACCTAAGCATACATACAATTATTCATAAAGTGATCATGCACTGACTAACTTATCAAAAATCCTTGTTTTAAGTTCTTCAGTGATATACCAAAAGAATATCAAGCATATCCAAGTCTATGGCTTATAGAATTACAAGTAACCTCATCCATATTCAATAAAAATTATCATTATACCATTAAAAACTATTACACAATTTACATGTAGGGAAAGTATCTCTCATGTCACATTAATATCTTACCATCTTTGAGGGTACATATCTATGGAACACCCGAACAATGGACCCTCTCTCATAAGAAAAGATATTAGCTATAAGTAGATCATACCAGTATATAGAAAAACTTTTCCAATGGATTATATTGTTCACTTAGTTAAAAACACTCAAAGAAAATGAGATAAAAATCCAACATTGTCCAAGTCCGTTAAGTCATCTTGTTTGCGCTCACCCACTAAGGATCCAATTAAATCCATCAGGTCTACCTATAAACTTGAACACTAAAACTAAGATTCTAATGTCTATGTATCAGACCACATATAATAAAAAATTCTATTAGTAAAAATATATCACAATAATGAATTTCATAGGCTATGAAATATTGCACAAGTTATAAATGACAAAAAAACATAATAATATTGAATCCCAACATTAAATAAGTTATGAAATACTACTCAAATAGTATAAAATATATTAATTAATACCCAATACATTCAAAATAAGGGCCCAAAAACAACCCTATTTGTGGTAGGCATACCAAAATAGAAATGTTCTAAAGCCTTGGAATAAAAAAAATGTAACAATCCAAAAAAATAAAAAAAAAATCAAGATGGAAAAGACATTCCACCTTTAGATAATTGATGACAATTATTAAGACCCGTCAAGAAATGATACATGATTAGTTTAAAATCATGAACATGATCTATAAAATTTGATAAGTACCCCAAGAACTAATATTAATTCAGTCACATGAAGGATTTTCAAATGAGATTCTTAATGAATCTAAGTCCAAGGACTAGATCTACCCCAACATACCTCTCAAGATTCACCAACGTCATGAGATCTATGATTTATTTGGACATGACACATTAAATCTATGATTCATATAAAGGTAATTAGGGTGGGTCATGAAGAAATTAAAAGAAGATATGTTTTAATAACATTTACCATAATTCTTGAATCAACAACACATATGGATCTATATTAATTGAGCTTGAAGAGGATAGAATTCACCAAGAAAGTCTTGTGGATTTTATGGGTTTGATGGGATTGAGAGAGGTGGAAATAGTTGTTCAAATAATGTGTTTTAATTTCATTAAGATGTATTTTTTATAATTAACTCACAAGAACGTGTTTGGGTCACACAATTTGGTAAATCATGCACAAAACATGATTTGTTTCCATGGTAATGAGTTGCAAATTTTTAAGGATAGTTTACATGGTTTCATCAAACTGTGTTCCATTACCATGCTTCACCCCAAGTGAATATAAATAAATACATATTCTTTTTAGGAGAATCAAAACCAGTTGGTAATGTTGGGATCCAACCTTGAAACCATAATATGGCATTTGGAACACTCCATAACCATTTATAAACCCCTAGAACATGGCCTAACAAATTCATGGTTCAAAAAATTATGAATAAATTTTTAAATAAATTCACAATACACTATAAAAAATAGGTTATTAAATTCACCTCTTATGATGATATATTATCATTGAGAAGAATATGTATTCATCTATCTAGAAAAAATTGGTCCACTAAGCCAAAATATCACATTCTTACTCCCATGATTGCTCTTAGATCTTACCATTCTACCATATGATATAGACAATTTGAAATGTATTTCCCCATAATAAATTCTTGTTATGGTCTATAAGTCACACTATAAATTCTATATGTGTTGTGTTAGGCTATAAATCAACATCCTCATAGTCGATCACATGCACAGGATCAATAATATAACTCTTAAGTTGAGAAACATGAATCACATCATGTATACATCAGTACCAAGGAGGAAGATTCCAATACAAAGTCACTGCCCTGAATCATTCATTAATATCAAATGGGACAAAAAAATATTGATTCTATCTTTCCTTTCTTCTATAGCCATCGATTTACTAGTTGATGAGTCACATATAAGAAAAAATGGTTTTCCACAGTTCACTCCATGGGTCACCTACTCTAGTAATTATATGTTCACTACCTACTCTATGCGATGGTTAATCGCTTCTAGGCTAATTACACTCTTATATAAGTCTCATGTACCATGATCATCCCCACATAAGATACCTCACCCACCTTGTTCCAACATAACATGGAGGGACATGGTCGGACATAAATATTCTCAAAAAGGCTCCATCAGTATAGAAGCATAGAAATTTTTTTTGTATGAAAACTAAAAAATCTAGTTTATAAACAGAAGATATATCAATGTACATAATGAATTCCCACAACATATACTATTAAATTATGATTTCCATCCTTGATTTTTTACCATTTTTCCAATGATATGTTGTACTTAGTTTCATATGGGTACCCAAAACCTTCTACAAACCCTAAAAATCACAATTTGAAATGTGCATATCTATCATAAAAAAACTTAATAGGGAACTCAATGAAGGATTACAATCTACCATATATAGAACAACCCTAACTCATCCATGGTAGGCTCTCTCTAATTGGAAGGAAATTGTCCACTTTCATCAATGGATCGATTATCCCCTAAAATATCATGAATCCTTGGGGAAATGGGTAACCCCATCAAAAATTTCATTATTATGTCAACACAATTACAAAAAGGTACCATATGTGGATGAAGAAAATTTCCTGAATTTTAATACTCAAATTTTAACATCTGGAATGTAAGGAATCTTGAGACAAAACCAATGATGTCCCTCTTCATAAAAATCCACCAGAACTAATGTTAGATATTGTTGTACATCTTCATCAACCCTAGATGCACTGCCTATTTCAAATCATGAGAGTCTCCAGTTAGCTCCTCCCTCAATGAAACTGGTAGAAATACCATCCCATGGATATATATCACATATTCGACATTTATGTACCAACTTCATACTAAATCATCACCAATTAATATTTCCTACAAGACCATGCTCTTGGGATCTAACTCTTGGATTTTTTCACATGGTCCACAAAACAAGATAGGATAATCAAATGTACACATGAAATAACTCCATGGTCTTGTGATTCATCACTAAACATTCTCCATAAAACTCATCCAAATTCATTCATCCCAGTAAGTCCACTCTCTAACCTCTAGAGTCTCCAATGTTTTCATGATAAGAGAATTTGTAATAAAAATACATTTTCCCAAAGTATAATACATCTGAAACAAAAATGTATAAAAATAAACCACCCAATGAATCAACCTCATATAAAGATACCAAATAGAAAATATATATCAAAAAATCTTGTGGTTTTTATAGATTATAAACCTTCGCCTAAGATATAGTTTTTCCAACACTTCAGGGTAGAGACAACAACTATAAACTCATGTCATGTGTTGGGTAGTTATACTCATGGGGTCATAATTTACATGACTCATAAGTGACTACATGATCTCCCTTCATAAACTCATCTCCCAATCCAACTCCTAAGGAATCACAATACATTTTGTATCCAATACTATGCTCTAGAAGTGTTTAATCTAGTGTTTTATTCAATCTCTTCTTCATCTCAAGGAATACCTCTTCACATCGATCATACAACTGAAACAACATACCCTTATTTTCTAGATTTTTCATTGGAACAATCAAATATTAGAATTCTTTGATGAAATTTTTATATTAACCCATAGTCCCAAGGAATATTTTGATCTCAAATATATTATTGGGATATGCTTAAGACATCACAGCATCTATATTCTATGGGTAATCAAAAATCATTACCTCAAAAATCACATGCCCAAGGAAATGTACATCCTAAATATAGAGTGGCACTTCAAAATCATGGAATAGATCTAATTCACTATATTATTACTCAATATGAACTTTAGGTGTATAGACTACATATCAAAAGTTTTTGAATATATCAGTATATCAACTGAAAATATAATGATGAAAGAGTCATTATATGAATAGAAAAGCATATTTATGAGAACCACAAACATATCTAGTTAATTTTTCAAATCAATATTAATAAAAAATTCTTATACAGTTGTATATACTATAAAACATTATCTTTGGAATGTCCACCTCTCTATCTTGCAACTAATGTTATCCCGAATTATGATTATTCTTGTATAACCACATAATTCTACATAACTTGTTAAAGGGATTGTGAATATGGAGTAATAGATACCTATTTTTTACATTCATATGATTTTTCATTTATTGGTACATAAAAATCTATATACAACCATGTTCTTTCTTGGAAAACAATACAGGATTACCCCAAGGATATGTCCTCGGTATGATAAATCCATTCACCTCCAAATCCTCCAACTACACCTTCATCTCTTTCAACCCAATTGGTATCCTTTTATAAAGAGGACTTGATATTAGTTACTACCTATACATAAGAACAATATCATACTCAATTAAACTATATGGATGAACTCCTATGAATTTATGTATGAAATTTTCATGATAATGATCCACTACTAGAGGAATGATAGACAGGTCTATTACAAATTCTAATTTAAGATCCAAGCTTGCTTCTTCTACCATTATATCTCCAATTTTACTCATGTATGATTTCATATTACATTCTCCAAGATACCACTCACTATTCAACATGTACCTCTTCCTTCTAAGCATGGTGAAAGTTACACGTATGTGATAAAAGTTGTTGTGAGCATGATAACTGGTCAAATTGTCCACTCCAAATGTAATATAGAAACACATATTTTATAAGATCATGATGTTATATAAATATACATATCTAGAAATAAATATGGGCCACTCAATACATCATTGTATAAAATCTAATTCTATTCTTATTTGAATGTTAAGAGAGATTATCATAAAAGATAACTTAACTGCTAAATCTAAGCTAGAAACTACACGAGAAGATATGAAAGAATGAGATGATACTGTATGAAAAACATTTATTGATAACATAGAATTAATCAAAATAATACAAATAAATATAGAATTAAACTCTATATTTTTGGGAGGTACCTTATCCATTTAATAAATATTCCCTATCTTGATAGAATTAAATGCTTGATCCACTAACATTTGTGGTGCATATGACTATTACTGTGGACCCCCACCTACACCCGAACCAATGATCCTCAAATATAGATATCATTTATTAGAATAAAAGTTTATATAATGAACCATATTTCTAAAAAAGTGAAATTAATTAGATGGATTCATGCATGATGCACTAAAGTATCCCCTTCGCCCATAGTTGTAGCACATGATAAAAAATACTCCCACATATGGAGTTACATAAGATATAATTTGATATATATATCTTCCACCATGTTGTGACTCCTCATCCCTATTATTCTAACTACCATATGTATAGTGACCCATACATTACATACATTGTTAGTACTTAAAAATTGAAGTACACTTATTACAACTTATAACAAAACCATGAAAGGACCGTATAGGTATAGTGTCTTTAGAAACTGGGAAACATAAACAACTGATTCATAAAGCATCTACACTATCTCCCATTTATTTCATCATATCTATAGTCCTTTTTTTGGAACATCTTACTTAATACCCTTCTTCCTGACCTGGGGAAATAAAACATAAAAAAGGTTGAGCTCAAATGCTAAGTAAGGGTAAACAAAATAAATATCAATTACATCAAATTCATAAGAACATCACATTTTGAAAATCTTACCATGCAAAAGAGATCATAATTTCATAACATGGGATAAATTATGGTAGTGAAATGTAATCCCAATAATCAAAAATTAAAACATGAAACTTTGTGGCATACACACATAATCATAGAGAATCATTTCTTATTAGTCAAGACGCATTGCCAAGACTATCTTAGTGGAAAAAGTCCATTTCTGAACTGAGTTCACTCCTCGTTTCAGTCCTATTTCACTGAACCGGTTTAACCTTCCATTATAGCCATGTCTATCTCATGAGATATAAAATATTTACCCAATAAATTGGAGGGAGATATAGGTCCCACCCATCTCATAATGATACCATTCTTATGTGTGCCACAAAATCATAAATCATACATCATTGCATAACCCATGTAATAAAAATGGGATTCTTAAACATCATGACATCATAAAACAATTCATATAAGATAAAGTAATTCATAAAAATAATTCCATCACAACATAATCAAATCAATGTAATAATAGGGATAGAACCAGAACCCTATATTATCCTATATGGAAAATAATTTTTATAAAACACTTGAACTCCATTCTTGAGGAAAATATCATTTCTACTTCAAAAACATTTTCATTTCTTAACATGTCATACAATTTTAAACTAAATAAAGTTGATTAAAAATAAATGTGAAAACTTGTAAAGGAAGCTTCTTGGAAATAATGTTTTAAAAATCCATTCATGTCGTATAACTTAAAAACATTCTTCTCGTACTTTTGTCGGAAAAGTCAAAAGTACCTCGTACGAAAAATGACAAAAGATTCTTTTCATATCTTTTACTAAAAACTCATCAAAGGGTAAAATTGGATTTAAAAAATTTTAGGTGGATGCAAATAATATTACATATTGAGGAAACATGGATGTGGATGATAAAATACACCCCAGTAAATACCAAAGTATAAACAATCTTGGATAAAATGAGATTGTGATATTTTCCCTTACCTTAGGTCCGATTTGCTTCGTAAGTGTCCGAACCTCCTGTATAATGATTTAAATAATGTTATTGACTTATTACCGAATCATACTTATTGTTATGATATCATATATGGTCATATTTTTAGCTTTTTATTAGTAATATTTCATTACTACTTGTTATTTGGGTGTTTATTACTTTTTGTTCTTATGCGTGTTTTGTCGAATAAATTCTTATTCTTCTCTTTAGGTTATAGATACCTAATTTACAGAATGGTAATAGTGTAATATATATCATTTTAATTCATTCAATTCATTTATATAATCATTATGCAATGAAGATCATGTAGAACGAATCGCATCACATCGTGGAGATGGTATTTTGTACGTACGCACGAGCGATGATATCGTTCCCATGATCGTGGAATTGTATTGGAGTGTATGTATGCTATTTATGATTCAATACCACTTTAAAATAATCACATATAGTTATTATTTACACCATTATACCCATCCAAGTAAGGTGGTGGTGGAAAATAGATTACACCACGGCGTAGAGACGGTATTCCGTACGTCCGCACGCGCGGTGATTTCATTTTCCGTAGGATGGATAGATGGTGAAATAGGGTTGTTTCATACTTATAATAACATATCAGAATATTATTGATACTGATGTTATTAATTCATAATGAAACAACTAAAGAAGAATAAGTCGAAGAAGAAATAAAGTTGAAAGAATCGGTAACAGACATTACCTCTTCTTTGAAGCGCCTCTTTGAGACCTCCTCTTAGGGAACTAAAATTGGTCTTTGAAGAAGACCAAGACCTCTAGGATGTTTCTAGGGAAGTGGGGAAGTGAAATGGGCAGGGATTTGCCGAGATTGAAGGCTCAAATTGGTGTGAGGAGGAGAGGGAGGAGGTGCCCTTTTATAAGGGAGGAGAGGGGAACCTTTGAAAACATAAGAAATATTAGTTTATATTAAATCCCAACCCCACTTAAAAACTTAAAAAAAGACTCATATCCGAATCTTAGATGAGATAGGGTTGTAATCTCATCATCCAATAAAATTTATACATGTTAGGAATTTATTTTAAACATTATAAACTTGATTTATCCTTATTTATCAATTTAATTTAATTTGTGGTAATAATATTCTAAATTTTAAATTATTATAAATAATTACATATGTGTTTTGAATTTTCCATAATTTGACACTTTATGAAATTTTCGGCTATTTAAATTTAAATTTATAATTTTTAAATATTAAAATGATTTTTAAACAATTTTATAATATGTTATTTTTATAAAATAACAATAGTGTCAATTTTGACACTATTCATTTATTTGAATTTAAATAAAATATATACAGAAGATATGTTCGAAATAAAAGCTTTAATAGATTCATAAAATTCCATATATATCAATAAAATTAGTGGAGCACATTAAATAGTTCATATAATATTTATTTTAACATTTTTAAAACCATTTATTTGATATTTTAATTAATAAAATAATTCCAACATTACTATTGTGTCATAATTAATGATAATTATTTAATCCCTAAAAATTCTAAATAAATTCCTAAGATGTAGATAATTGTATTATATTTCTGGATACTATTCATGTTCAATGTTTCCTTAAGTTTATCACTAAATTAAAATTATTATACTTATAAGATTTAAGAAAGTGACATGTTGTCACATTCTTTGGTTTTAATAATAATTAAATTATTTTCATGGAAAAAGTCCATTAAATGAATCTAATCTGACCCTTAGGTGATATTGGTCGACTTTTAGTCATCCAATAGGATTTTCGCAGGTGTTAGGGTAATTTTATAATCTTATATTTACCCTTAATTACCCGATTTTCCTTTAACTATGGTAAATAAAATTTACCGTAGTTACTATTCATAATGCCCAAAAATAAAAAGTAGTCTATTAACATAATTTGGACCCACTGATTCCGAATATGGAATCCATTTTTCAAAATTCAAAACATATAACTTGCAGTAATTAATTTAAAATTAATCCCGTTGTTAAGAAAACGGGTTTTAGAAGTTAAAACATTACCAAAGATTGAAATGTTTTTACCTATGAATTCAATGTGAAATTAATCCTAATGACATACATTATATTGAATGGTAAAAATATATTCTATTTATAATTTAAAACCATTAAATATTATAATTTATCCAAATAAATTATCTTAATGAAAAAAGTTGTTTTTAATTAAAAATTATCGTATTTTTACTATTCATCAAAATATGAAAATTATCAGAAAAATATCAAAAATTTATCCAAAGAAAATTTTTATATCCTGATTCAAAAGAAGAATTTTATTTTTCCAAATTGAACTTATAATCATCTCAAAAACTAGATTTAATGTGGGTGCACCATCAAAAGGTGGCAAAACTGCATTTTTTGAAAAATACTTATTTTACACGAAAAATTTATTATGTTCTAGAAAATGTGTAAGATGAATAATAATGTTATAAAATTCAAAATGTAGTTAATACTATTCATAACGGCTAGTCTATAATAATATATCGTTTTTTAGTGAACCCGGTATTGCGTACGATGCAAGCTATCGAGGAAGGTCGTGATTGCGTGTAATGCAAGCCAAGTCTGTATAGTGTGCTGTGAAAGATTCCTTTGGTGTTGCGTATAACATAAGATATAAAAAAAATTCTCATAAAATCTCAGGGTGTTACATTCTACCCCCCTTAAAATTAATTTCACCCTCGAAATTCATCACTTCATTACAAACAGATGAGGATACATCTCCCTCATCATATCCTCAAGTTCCCATATAGCTTCTTCTAATTGGTGGTTCCTCCAAAAAACTTTCACCAAGCGAGTGGTCTTGTTCCGTAGGACGTTTTCGCTACGATCCAGAATCTCTATCGGCTATTTTTCATAAGAAAGATCTTGCTCCAGCGGTACAACATCTAAAATTAGTACATGTGAAGGATCAGGTATGTACTTTCTCATGAGAGATACATAGAACACATCGTGAAATTGAGAGAGATTTGGTGGAAGCGCCAATCGGTAAGATACCTTCCCAACACGATCCATAATTTCAAAAGGACCGATATATCTAGGGATCAACTTTCCCTTCTTTCCAAATCTCATGACCCTCTTCCAGGGAGATATTCGTAAGAACACTTTATCACCCACTTCAAACGATAGGTCTTTTCTTCAGTTGTCGGTATAACTTTTCTGTCGACTCTGAGCCGCTCTTATGTGTTGTTGAATAGATCTGACCTTTTCTTCCATTTCATCAATGAGATCAGTTCCTAATAGCTTTCTTTCCCCAACTTCATCCCAACAAGTTGGAGTCCTACATTTCTTTCCATAGAGATCTTCATAAGGATCCATCTGAATACTGGAGTGAAAGATATTATTATAAGAAAATTCCACCAAAGGTAGGTGTTGATCCCAACCACCTTTGAAATCTATAGAGCAAGCTCTCATCATATCTTCTAGAGTTTGAATTTTCCTTTCAGACTGACCATCTGTCTGAGTATGATAAGTATTGGTGAAACACAACTCTGTATCCAGAGTATGCAGAAGACTTCTCCTGAACATTGAGGTAAACCTCAGATCTCGATCAGATATAATAGAAAGTGGTACTTCATTCAATCTTACCACTTCCTTTACATATATCCTGGCAAGCTGATCTAGAGATAAATCCTCTCTAATATCAATGAAGTGTGCAGACTTTTTAAGATGATCAACTATGACCCAGATACCATTATTTCCTTCGGATGTTTTAGGAAGTCCGGTGACAAAGTCCATAGTGATGTTTTCCCATTTCCATTCAGGTATGGGTAATGTTTGTAACATCCCCTTAGACTTCTGTCTCTCAGCTTTAACTTGATGACAAACCAAGCATCGAGAGACATATTCAGCAACATCTCTTTTCATGCCATCCCACCAGAAGTACTCTTTCAAATCCCTATACATATTCGTGCTTCCCGGATGAATAGATAATGAAGAACTATGAGCCTCATCCAGCAGCTCCTTCTTTAATTCTGGGATGGGAGGAACACAAACCCAATTTCTGAACTTTATTATCCCATCAAAATCAAGGTTGAATTCAGGAACATTTCTCACCTTCTTTTTTAACTCGACATCTTATTTCTGTGCCTCTTTAATGTTCACATGTATAGATGGTTGAACATTCCGTTGAGAAAGATACAAATTTTCCCCTTCCATTATAATTCCAAGATCCATCCTTTGTAAATCCATAAATATTGGATCTTTTGTGATCCTCATAATGGATAAGCTAGCATGGTCTTATCGACTTAATGCATCTGCCACCTTGTTTGCTTTCCCAGGGTGGTAATGAATTGAGTAGTCTTAATCCTTAATCAGCTCCAACCATCTTCTTTGGTGAATATTCAGCTCCTTTTGTGTGAAAATATACTTTAAACTTTTATGATCAGTATAAATATCACAACTTTCCCCATAAAGGTAATGCCTCCAAATCATTAATGCAAATATTTCCGCAGCTAACTCCAAATCATGAGTTGGGTAATTTTTATCATGGACTTTCAACTGTCGTGAGGCATAATCTATCACGATATCATTTTTCATGAGAACACATCCTAGTCCCTTCTTAGATGCATCATTGTAGATCACAAACCTTTCTCCAATACAAGGTAGTGTGAGCATAGGTGCACTGCCTAACCTTCTTTTTATCTCTTTGAAATTTTATTCACATTCCTCCGTCCAAACAAACTTAACTCCTTTTCGAGTCAACGTGGTGAGTGGGTTAGATATCCTTGAAAAATATTTCACAAAACGTTGGTAATATCCAGCCAAACCAAGAAAACTTTGGCTCTTAGTTACTGTTGTTGGTCTCGACCATCTTTCGATAACCACTGTTTATCTAGATCCACATATATCCCCTCTTTTGAAATTATGTGACCCAAAAATGCAACTTTTTGAAGCCAAAATTCACACTTGGTAAATTTGGAATAAAGCTTCTCCTTTCTCAGCGTCTTCAATATAATTCTCATGTTATCTTCATGTTCTTCCTTTCTCTTTGAATAGACAAGAATATCGTCTATAAAGGCTACCACAAACTGGTCATGATAGTCTATAAAGACTCTATTCATCAGATCCATGAAGATAGCAGGGGCATTAGTAAGACCAAATGGAATCACTATAAATGTATAGGGTCCATACCTTGGACAGAAAGCTGTATTTGGTATATCCTTCCTTTTGAACTTTAATTGATGATACCCTGAATCAAGATCAATATGGGAAAAGTATTGAGCTCCACATAGTTGGTCAAATAGGTCATCAATGCACGGGAGAGGATATTTTTTCTTGATAGTGATCTTGTTAAGTTCTCGATAATCAATGTAGAGTCTCATTGATCCATCTTTCTTCTTAACAAACAGAACAGGTGCTCCCCAAGGTGACACATTAGGGCGTATGAATCCTTTATCAAGATTCTCTTGGAGTTTCTTCTTCAATTCCTGCTACTCAATTGGGGCCATTCTATAAGGTGTCTTTGAAATAGGCAAAACACCCGATACGAGTTCTATTGAAAACTCAACTTCACGATTTGGTGGAAGACCCAGCAATTCCTCTGGAAATACATCATAAAACTCCCATAAAATGGGCATATTATTAATCTTGAGTTTCTCTCCAACCATTTTAGATAAATAACCTTCATTTAGTGGAATCAAGACCCATAAGATGGATGAAATTTCCACTGGAAGATTATGTTCATTCTTGCATCGATAGATGATCATAGATTGATCTGGAATATGAAATGTAACTTCCCTTAATTGGCAATTGATATGAGATCTATATAAAGAAATCCAATCCATGCCAAGAATCACATCAAATTCCACTATAGGAAGGATCACAAGATTTGCAGGAAGCACTTTCCCACAAACTTCAATCGGAGAAGAATTGTAAACTTTTGATGCGACTGTTGTGCTATTAGGAGTTGTCACAGCCAACTCAACATCTAATTGTTGAGGTAATACGATGATACCCTTAGAAAATTCTTCAGAAATAAAAGAGTGGGTGGATCTAGAATCCAATAAAACATTTGCTACTTTAGAGTGGATGGTAAGTGTACCTCTCACCACTTCGTTGTCGTACTCCACATCGCCGATAGTAATTGCATGTGACATTCCTTTGTCTTTGGCCTTAAGAGTTTATTGACGTCGATCATCATCATCAACCCTTGGATTTGGGCATTGATTGGCATAATGCCCCATCTCCTTTCACTTGAAACATTGAAGTGTATTAGGTTCATTCTGTGTATCCCTTCCTTTGTTTTCATCATTAGACATCTTCTTCCCATTATTTTGACATTCAATTTCCCGATGACCTTCTTTTCCACACTTATAACATTTTCTTGTCCCCTTAAGACAATTTCCTCCATGTTTATTTCCACACTTTGAGCATAATGGAAAACTCATCTTCTTTTCAGTGTGGTCTTTAGATTTTCCTTTGAATTCCATTTTCCACTTCTTATCAAACCCATATGACTGATGGGTTACACCAATCTCCATCTCAACCTTGAGAGCACATCGAACAATTTCCTTGTAGCTATTGAAGTCCCTTATGGCTAACGCCCTTCGAAGACTTGGTTTTAAGCCACTAAAGAATCGATCGATCTTACTCTCAGGTTGGATAATAATTCTGGAAGCATACCTTGCAAGTCTTGTAAAATTTGGTTCGTAGGTACTAACAGATTCATCATCCTTTTGCTTCTGTTCAAGAAACTCCTTCTCCATCTTTGTTCGAATAATACGAGGGAAATACTTATTGAAAAATAAGTTCTTGAACTCGTTCCATTCCATGGACTCAATTTCATCCCTTTGCCTCATATTCTTAATATGATTCCACTATTGATAAACATCACCTTCCAAACGATACACTTCTAAGATTACTTTATCATGTTCAGAACATTGAAGAACTAAAAATATCTTTTCAGTGGTACTGATCCATTGTTCAGCCACTAATGGATCAGAAGACCCGCTGAATGAAGGAGGACACTGCCTCATGAAGGATTCGATAGAATGTTGCTCCTTTCTTTTCTCATTTGGAAGTCCTGCATGATTCATAGCTTGAGAATGTTGTGTGAGCATGGATACAAGATTATTCATTCTAGCTCCCATAACGTTTGTTTGCTCAGGGGGACAATCATTGCATTGCCCGTCACATTCTGCATTAACACAGTTTCTTCGGGTTCCATCCATTGACTAAAACCAAGAAGAATAGTGTGAGAAAAACTAATTATAATAGGAAAACCACATAATCAAGAATAAAATTTCAAACTTAAGGTCTTATCATATTTTTTTCATGGCCATTTCTAAAACACTAAGATTGTGTTCTATGCTTAGACTTATCCTTAGGGTTCTTACTAAGGCTTTCACATCCTAGTTTCCAAAGGTTGACTATACCTTTCCTCTGATACCAACTATAGCGACCCATACTTTACATACATTGTTAGTACTTCAAAATTTAAGTACACTTATTACAAAATATAACAAAACCATGAAAGGACTGTATAGGTATAGTGTCTTTAGAAACTGGGAAACATAAACAACTGGTTCATAAAGCATCTACACTATCTCCCATTTATTTCATCATATCTATAGTCCCTTTTTGGCATATCTTACTTAATACACTTCTTCCTGACCTGGGAAAAAACATACAAAAGGGTGAGCTCAAATTCTCAGTAAGGGTAAACAAAAGAAATATCAATTACATCAAATTCATAAGAACATAACATTTTGAAAATCTTACCCTGCAAAAGAGATCATAATTTCATAACATGAGATAAATTATGGTAGTGAAATGTAATCCCAATAATCATAACTTAAAATATGAAACCTTGTGTCATACACACATAATCATAGAGAATCATTTCTTATTAGTCAAGACTCATTTCCAAGACTATCTTAGTGGACAACGTCCATTTCTGAACCGAGATCACTCCTCATTTAAGTCATGTTTCACTGAACCGGTTTACCCTGCCATTCCATCCATGTCTATCTCGTGAGATATAAAATCTTTACCCAATGCATTGGAGGGAGATATAGGTCCCACCCATCTCATAATGATAACATTCTTATGTGTGCCACAAAATCATAAATCATACATCGTTGCATAACCCATGTAATAAAAATGGGATTCTTAAACATCATGACATCCTAAAACAATTCATATAAGATAAAGGAATTCATAGAAATAATTCCATCACAACATAATCAAATAAATGTAATAATAGGTATATAAACAGAACCCTATATTATCTTATATGGAAAATAATTTTGATGAAACACTTGAACTCCATTCTTGGGGAAAATATCATTTCTACTTCAAAAACATTTTCCTTTCCTGACATGTCATACAATTTTAATCTAAAAGAAGTTGATTAAAAATAAACTTGAAAACTTGTAAAGTAATCTTCTTGGAAATAATGTTTTAAAAATCCATTCATGCCGTATAAGTTAAAAAACATTCATCTCGTACTTTTGTCAGAAATGTCAAAAGTACCTCGTACGAAAAATGACAAAAGATTCCTTTCATATCATTTACTAAAAACTCACATAAGGGTAAAATTGGATTTAAACAATTGTAGGTGGATGAAAATAATATTAAATATTGAGGAAACAAGGATTTGGATGATAAAATACACCCCAATAAATACCAAAGTATAAACAATCTCGGATAAAATGAGATTTTGATATTTTCCCTTACCTTAGGTCCGATTTGCTTTGTA
The DNA here is from genome assembly GCA_963277665.1 of Viscum album. Taxonomy (NCBI): domain Eukaryota; kingdom Viridiplantae; phylum Streptophyta; class Magnoliopsida; order Santalales; family Viscaceae; genus Viscum; species Viscum album. Next base: position 932,877,684 of record OY728125.1, read on the forward strand.
AGTGTCTGAACCTCCTGTATAATGATTTAGATAATGTTATTTACTTATTCAATAATCATAATTATTGTTATTATATCAAATATGGTCATATTCTTAGCTTCTTATTAGTATTATTTCATTACTACTTGTTATTCGGGTGTTTATTACTTTTTGCTCTTATGCATGTTTTGTCGAATAAATTCTTATTCTTCTCTTTAGGTTATAGATAACTCATTTCCAGAATGGTATTAGTGTAATATATATCATATTAATTCATTCAATTCATTTGTATAATCATTATGCAATGAAGATCATGCAGAACGAATCGCATCACATAGTGGAGACGGTATTCCGTACGTACGCATGAGCGATGATATCGTTCCCATGATCGTGGAATTGTATTGGAGTGTATGTATACTATTTCAGAATCAATACCACTTTACAATAATAACATATAGTTATTATTTACACCATTATACCCATCCAAGTATGGTGGTGGTGGAAAATAGATTACACCACGGCGTGGAGACGGTATTCTGTACGTACGCACGCGCGGTGATTTCATTTTCCGTAGGATGGATAGATGGTGAAATAGTGTTGTTTCATAATTATAATAACATATTATTATATGAGTGATACGGATGTTATTAATTCACACAGAAACAACTAAATAAGAATAAGTTGAAGAAGAAATAAAGTTGAATGAATCGGTAATGGACATTACCTCTTCTTTGAATCGCCTCTTTGAGACCTCCTCTTAGGGCACTACAATTGGTATTTGAAGAATACCAGGACCTCTAGGATGTTTCTAGGGAAGTGGGAAAGTGAAATGGGCAGGGATTGTCCTAGATTGAAGGCTCAAATTGGTGTGAGGAGGATAGGGAGGAGGTGCCCTTTTATAAGGGAGGAGAGGGGCACCTTTGGAAATATAAGAAATATTTGTTTATATTAAATCCCAACCCCACATAAAAACATCCAAAATGACTCATATCTGAATCTTAGATGAGATAGGGTTTTAATCACATCATCCAATAAAATTTAGACATGTTAGGAATTTATTTTAAACATTATCAACTTGATTTATCCTTATTTATCAATTTAATTTTATTTGTGGTAATAATATTCTAAATTTTAAATTATTATAAATAATTACATATGTGTTTTGAATTTTCCATAATTTGAAACTTTATTACATTTTAGACCATATAAATTTTAATTTATAATTTTTAAATATTTTTGTGATTTTTAAACAATTTTATAATATGTTATTTTTATAAAATAACAATAGTGTCAATTTTAAAACTATTCTTTTATTTGAATTTAAATAAAATATATTCAGAAGATATGTTCGAAATAAAAGCTTTAATAGATTCATAAAATGTCATATATATCTAAAAAATTAGTGGAGCACATTATATATTTCATATAATATTTATTTTAATATTTTTAAAACCATTTATTTGTTATTTTAATTAATAAAATAATTTCAACATCACTATTGTGTCAAAATTAATGATAACTATTTAATCCCTAAAAATTATCAATAAATTCCTATGATGTATATAATTGTATTAGCTTTCTGGATACTATTCATGTTCGAAGTTTCATTAAGTTTATCACTAAATTACAATTATTATACTTATAAGATTTAAGAAAGTGACATGTTGTCACATTCATTGGTTTTAATAATAATTAAATTATTTTCATGGAAAAAAGTCCATTAAGTGAATCTAATCCGACCCTTAGGTGATATGGGTCGACTTTTAGTCATCCAATAGGTTTTTTCTAGGTGTTAGGGTAATTTTATAATCTTATATTTACCCTTAATTATCCGATTTACCTTTAACTATGGTAAATAAAATTTACCGTAGTTACTATTCATAATGCCCAAAAATAAAAATTAAACTATTAACAGAATTTGGACCCACTGATTCCGAATATGGAATCCATTTTTCAAAATTCAAAACATATAAGTTGCATTAATTAATTTAAAATAAATCTCATTGTTAAGAAAACAGGTTTTAGAAGTTAAAACATTGCCAAAGATTAAAATGTTTTTACCTATGAATTCAATGTGAAATTAATGCTAATGATACACATTATATTAAATGGTAAAAATATATTCTATTTATAATTTAAAACCATTCGATATTATAATTTAACCATATAAATTATCTTCATGAAAAAAGTTGTTTTTAATTAAAAATTAGCGTATTTTTATTATTCATCAAAATATGAAAATTATCAGAAAAATATAAAAAATTTATCCATTGTAAATTTTTATATCCTGATACAAAAGAAGAATTGTATTTTTCCAAATTGAACTTATAAACATGTAAACAACTAGATTTAATGTGGGTGCGCCATCAAAAGGCGGCAAAACTCCATTTTTTTAAAAATACTTAATTTACCCGAAAAATTTATTATGTTCTAGAAAATGTGTAAGATGAATAATAATGTTATAAAATTCAAAATGTAGTTAATACTATTCATAACGGCTAGTCCATAATAATATATCGTTGTTTAGTGAAACCCGGTATTGCGTACGACGCAAGCTATCGAGGAAGGTCGCGATTGAGTGTAAAGCAAGCCAAGTCCGTATTGTGTGTTGTGAAAGATTCCCTTGGTGTTGCGTATAACATAAGACATAAAAAAATTATCATAAAATCTCATGGTGTTACAATAATATTCACTAGTATTTGTACTAGGATGTCTATCTATCACTACACTCTAAGAAAAAGATAACTTGAAAGCATATCCTTCTCAAGCCCCTCATCAAATGCCAGGGCATTACAAAGTACCTATACATGTGTATTTAGGTTAAATCCCTAAAACCGAAATTTGAGCTCTAAAATATCTCAATATCAAACTTTTCCTCCTTCTTAACATCATTACCATCGAAAAAGAGGAGAAAAGTGTCGAAATAAATTAAATGATTCAAGTAAGAAGAAACCAGATTATTCTCATACTAATGATATATAAAATTATACACTGGATTCAGCTTCTGTGTGTTCAGAAAGAACACCTCAAAGAATAAATCCTTAATGTCTATCCAAGTAAGACCCTTATTAATTTATATTATATCAATGGAACCACACCGTCTTCAGTTGGGTCCCTATAGCATAAAATCTCCAATCATCACTTTTTAATCTCCAAGAGTCCCCACCAAGACAAAGATTCACTCAATGATATCAATCCAGCACTTAGATTCTTGAGTATTACTATTCTCGTGGAATGATGGCGAGTTATAGTGCTGAATATATGTTTTATATTAGACCATCGTCTATTATTCCCCTCCACCCTAAGATGTTGAAATCATCAAGACTCTAGGTTTGGGTGGGGTTACCACTAGGAACACCAGATGATGTGTGGGAGCATGCTCATGACCATTCATTAGTATTGAGTATGGTGGAATGGTCATGTAATATTGAATAAAATAAATAAGGCATCTCCAAGATGCAATTTTTTCTATAAATTCGAATGAAATTTTACAATACCTATAACAAAATTCATAAAATAAAAACTTAAGAAGTTGTAAGGTACACGTAGGGGATTCATAAGAAACCATATGCATCTAATACCATTTTGTAACACCATGTCCCAAATTACCTAGTATGATCTGGAGTTCCACATAACATCATACATGCCACATCATTTGAAATAGGCTTACGACTAGTGGTGATGGTCTAAAGTAATATGGGGAGACCATACCCTTGGTAATCCTAGCCATCTTCATCTTAATACAACACAAAATTTGTAACGACTCATCTTTTTATGCGTGTATGGATCATTTTTAAATTATTTTAAACAGACATATGAATGTAAAAAAATTGAAGTCATGGATCCAACGAGGTTGTTTGGAGATTATTCATATCCTAGAACCACAACATTTTTAAAAAAGGACTTGGTCGCATGGTTAGTATAAATTATGCCTTCTTTCCCACACGGTATCTACTAACCATGAAGGGAAAAACATTTGAGAAGAAAAATCCACACATTTTTTCTAAAATAGTGAATCTCTAGGTGCACTTAGATGTGAGAAAATACAGCCATTGGAAAGTAGTATTTTTCATGGTTTACACATGGTTATGGAAACAGTGTTCCTTAATTGTCCGGTATCTCTCTTAGGGAAGTGGCTTGAGCACAGTTTGTGCACGGTTTGGACAAAATATGAAAATAAACCATGAACCTCTGATTTTGAGGTTGAAAAGCTAAAATTTCCATTATTGATGTTTTAAACATGTTCTTCATTTCTCTTATCCATTTTCTAATGATTTAATCAGTTTCTTCATCCCATTTCTTTTCTTCTCCTTCAACCGAGGCATTGAGGTAACTTCTCGATCCGAATTCCAAATAAATATCGGAAGGAAGAATTTGATAGCTAGAGGTATGAACTATAAACCTCTTCTAGCTTATCTCCTTTTATATTATGATATGTTTTGATATTTAGGTACAAATAATTTTCCAAAATTTTCAGGGCATTGGACTGTTTCAAATATTTCACCCAACCTACATCAAATCCAATGTTGGTATCAGATGACAAGTCGTCAACGGCTCTAAGGTAGGTGGTCTCATCATTTCCCTCAAGATTTTTGGTTTGTCCTTAGCTTTATCATTGTTCTGTATGTTTACATTTTCCTCCTGTTTCAATTTAATCAAGTTCTTCATATTAAATCGATCTACACTGCTTTCCTAACTCCTGAGGATTATTGTTTAGTAACTTTGAGGATTTTACCCTTAGTCATGGACACCCCATGGTTGTGTCAAATTGAATTTCCCTTTATAGTTAATAATATTATTTATCGAAATTACATCTAAGAATTCTTCATATATTATAAATGATTTTCTTATATTATAAATATTTTTAATGAACCCAAGGCACCCTATAAGTGCTTGGACCATCTTATAAATAGGATTTCCCCTGAAGGTAATTTCTTATTGACCATAAGAAATTATAAATGGATCTTTAACCCTTATAAATTTAACATCCATGGTTTAGTGAATCGAATGGACTGATTGTATTAAATTTATTGTTCATGATGGTTGTCTTTCCATAAATAAATTAAAGGTTTTGAAGTGAATGAATTACAAGAGGGTTGAATGGACTTTCTATTTTTTTCATGTTTAATTGAATGCTTAAATTGAAATGTTATTTCATGATCATAATGGCTTAGTAAATGTGATCCATGAGAAGTAATGACTCATGGTTTATAATATTATTATAGCTACCCCTTTATATGGGCCTTGGAATGATAGTAAGGGTTTTTTCATCATGATGGTTACACACTCCCTTATATTAGGTGTCGAGAATGATGCCTCACACCACTGACACTATTTGGATAGTGGGCATGACATACCACATCCCTTTCTTTGTGTGCCTACATGATGGAACGCTCACCATCCTAAGTGTCGAACATGATGTCTCTTACTTTGTATTGGATTTAGGGAATTTACACTATTCATTGAGCTTATAGGCTCATTTAGACTGGTAATGTATGTCTAAGTTACGCCCTATTCTAGCTAGGACCTACTATTCTAGGTATATGGAAAATTACATCTGCACGTACTTGGTTCGTATAGGTGGATGAAATATATTACTACACTATATATGTATTAAAACTATATATATATATATATATATTAGATATTGATCAGACACACATTCCATCCATGAGTTGAATAAGTTAGAGTATCTAGGTGTCCGTTAGGAAATTTGAGTAAGCTAGTGCTTATACTTTCAAAATTGTTTCATATTTATTATAAATGCACACTGTTTAGATATGAGTATATATTAGATTACTTCTAGACACCTTTGGTCATGTCCTACTAGGATTTTATCTCATACCCTGCTTGGGACACCTTTGGTACCCGATTAGATTATATGAAAAGGGGTATGGTTAAGGGAAAGCACCCTCATATATAGTCTTAATATTATTTGCCATTAAGTAGAGAAAAGGAGTAGAGAATAAAGCATATTCTCTAGATGCTAGTGGAGAATATTTTTGTTCTTTTTTTACTTTTTTTATAGCATGATTTTATTTTCCTGTCCCCCACTCCCATTTTTTATATCGTCATTCCATGAATCCATGTATGAGACACTTCTTAGAGGCTTTTGATTATTATTCAGTTGGTCAGTTATTTATTCTTCCAATGTTTATAATTCTTTCTATTTTTTTACGCTTTCACTATTTTATGTTTATGATTGTATCTATTGTTACACTATTATATGAGGGGATAGTCTCCCCACCATACCACATTTACAAACATAATCTTATTCTGAAACCTCTAGAATATAGAGAGGATCTCTTGAGGCCATGTGACCCACTAGCTCATGGCATGGGTTAATTGGATCCTAGGACGATACATTACAAATTGGTTTCAGAGAAAAATTTCACTTTTTATTACAGTTTCTGTATTAGATAGGAGAGTATAATTTCAAGGGATTTTTAATTAACCATGTTCTTGGATGCAGTTAATCCATATACAGGGGAAACCAAAATTATTTTGGATAGGAAATTATAGATACTGATTATATCATTTGTATACGATATGACTTTATTGTTTGGTTATGAACTAGTTTTTTGGTGTTATTATTATTGATATTATTGAATTTATGATTTCCTTTAATTGGGCCCTATAAAAAGAGTGTTTTTCATTACATGTATCATCAAAGGCATAATAAGGCTAATATTCTATTCATTTCACCATGACACATCTATTTTTAAAATGCATTTGTCTGTTTCATATTGATAGTGCCTTTATTATGTATTGAAATTTGATGACAGCCTAGCAAGGATTGGAAAAAATAATTGACACTTAATGTTTCTAAGTTAACCTAACAGTATTTTCCTATATAGTTTAAAGAATACACGTTAAACATTCAATTATGAATCATTGAGTTTTTTCCCATTGGTTGCATGGGTTGGAGAATTCTATCTTGTGGGCTAATTGGATTCCATATTTTGGTTCAAATGGGGTATGAGACCCAATGGATTTAAGATGGTAATCTCTATAATTCAACCATTTAAATTTACTTGAATATTTTAATAAGAACAAAACTAAAGTGAATATGTGTTTTAAAGTGAAATTATTTATCCTATAAATTTGAATCCAAGACACATACCTGAACCCAGCCTAAAGAGTGGGTAGTTGGTTTTCCACCTACGTTCTTAAGGCCTATTATGGTCTTTCTATACTACCCATTACTCACCTTTGGAGTAGGTAAAAGGGTATGATATATCTATTGGAAAGTTATGAACCTATCTTAGTTTTCTATATATAATCATTTCAATAGTTAAGATCACTTATGAGGATTGCATTTGGCATTGTTGTATCTTGTCGTCACAAAGTCCTCCAATCATACACCCTAAAGGTGGTGAAGGCCATGAACCTGAGTTGGTGGTCCTTGAACTACTAGTGACCCGTCATAGAGATCCACCTATGAAACCTATTATTTTTTCTAATATGGGAATTGAATTAGTGATTTGATAGTGATTTCTATGTATATTGTAGAATATGAATGTTATTGTTCAACCCTCCCTGAGTATGGAAGAGTTAACCCGAGAGTTTCAGTAGCAGAATCCTCGTATCTTTTCAGGGGATGGAAGAACACATGCAACTAAGTCAAGGATCAAAGATATTCTTTCAATATTCAATCATATAGAGCCACCCCCAGAGAAAAAAGTCAATGTTGTTGTGTATATGTTGTGAAATTATGCCAAGAGGTGTTGGCGAGTTATAACCAGTAGGATCAAAATCATAATACGAAATGGGATTATTTCCAAATGAATTTATATGATTATTTCATTACCTAGAATCTGAAGGCTGACATAGCTTGATAATTCAATAAGATAGATCATGAAAGTATATCTGCTATGGAATACTCTACTCATTTTACTAAGCTGCAACGAGTTTCTCATACTCCAGTGGGTGATGATCTTATGACCACAAGGCGATTCAAGGATGGAATTGTATATTCCATTTGATCATAGGTTAATTTTTTCATGATGACTACTATTATTGAAATCATCAACCAAAACCTTATCACAGTGTAAAATTTGAGGGATTGTGATGCTGTGAGTCAGGGTGGTTCTTCACTTATATATATTAGTGGTTATTGTTCTAGGTGAATGATACGTTTTGAGACTACTTGTAGAGGTAACAACAGTCAGGCCCCTTGTGCTGAGATATTTATGATGTGTCACCAGTGCGGGAAACCAAGGTATATTAAAACATAGGTCTTACGTGATCTAGTTGAATGTAGATGATGTGAAAGTATGGTCTATATCCATCATTTATATAGAACTTTCCCATAAGCACCTAGGGAGTGGGGATCTATTCTTACACCACATTCCAGAGTAAGTCTAGTAGAATCATTCTAGACATGAAGCTGTAATACCACCAAATGATTGGGACAAAGTTTCGGTCGAGGAAATGGGATTCAGACTCACGGTTCTCAGTGCCCTTAGAGCGGGCTTTCTCAGGGAAGTTTGGTAGTGACTTCGGGTCATGGTCTGATAAATTTACATGCATTTCAGCCTATTCTAGAGAAGCATAGTGAAATAAATTCTACTATAAGATGTACTATTCTGATATCCTCTAAATTAGTATATTCTTTATTTTATACTATCTCATCTCACTAATTTATATATGAGACTTTTATAGAGAGTCTGGGCCTTAGGATTGATCACTTTTATGGAATTATGATGTTAGATATTCTGGTGGGTATCTGATAAGAGGGTTTCTCTATTTTAAGGCTTTCCCAACTAGAGATAGGCAGTTACCACTTCATGTGGATTCTTTTCATCCTTTAAAAAAGGGATTTTGGTGTAATCATCGAGATATACTCATTAGTTCCCTACTGAACTCATATTAAATGATATCATTAGAGGGTGAAGTTTAAATAACTAGAGGGTAATATGTATGTGTATAAGGTAGAATGGTATGTTCAATCTATCTGAGATGTAAATGAGAAGTAGAGGCCGGGTAGTGTGAAATCTTAGATCTCCAATCATTTCTTGGATGATCATGGTTTATAACCATCTTTTTTCCCTCAAATAAAAGAGTAATTTAGGGACATATTTCATGGGGTTCACCGATCCTTTTTTACAAGAAGGCGGACGATAACATCCGAAGTTTCATGGATTACTGTTGGTTGAACCCAACTATGGTTAAGAAATAGTATCTACTACATCAAATAGATGGCATCCAACATTAGCTCTGAGGAGATAGAGTGATTTAAAATATATATTTAATTTCATTCTATAATCATGTACATGTCAGTTTTTTGGACATACCTCACATATCCTTTAAGGGAAGGTGTTATATGTGAGTACCTGGTCATGTTGTCCGGTCACACAAACACACATGCTGTTTTCATAGCTCTAATGAATCAGGTTTTCCACCAGTAACTAGATTCATTTGTGGTAGTCTTTGTTAATGATATATTCGTGTATTTATACTCTAGGAATGGTAATTCCAATTATCTTGAGATATTTCAAAATATAATGTGGGTGTGTCGACACTATGCTATGATTATTAAATTCCACTTTTTTAATAAAAAATCCCACTTCATGGGTAACATTATATCAGAGTCAAGAGTTTTAGTAGACCCATAGAATGTGAGAGTTGTAGTTTCCTATGAAAATAAAACCAAAATAATTGACATCCAGGGTTTCTTGGGGACTTCTGGATATTAAAAATTCTACATCTAAGATTTCTCACATCTTGTAGAGCTACATTTGTGCTTGAAAAATAGTGGTGTGAAATTTATATGGTCAGAAGCTTGTGAATCAGCCATTAAGGATTTCAATAGCTGATTAACTTTAGCACCAACACTGATTCATCTGGATCTAATCATGTGTTATAAAGTTTAATATCATGCATCTGGTATCAATACTAGGAATGTTAAAATGCAGGATGATAAACTCAACATGTATGGGTCTCATTAGTTGAGGCCTCATGAGTGGAATCACCCAACACACAACCTGGATCTAGTTGTGGATGTTTATGATCTATGTTGTTGGAGAAACTATCTACATGGATAGAGGTTTGTGGTGTTCAATGATAATAAATTCCCCATGTACATATTTACAAAATGGGATCTAAATCTTAGACAGTGTATGTGGGTTGAGTACCTAATGTTGTTTGATTTCGTGCTTTCGTACATTCCTGGTAAAGATAATGTTGTAGATGATGCTTTGAGCCAAAATACTCAGACATAGGCAGTTCAGGAGGCCAGTATCAAATGGAGTCTAATGGTGTTATTCTCATAGATTCATGTTGAGTTACTGGAGGATCAAGGTCCGAATATCCTCATAACATTTGAAGTGACATCTACTCATATGGAATGGGTATTAATATCTAAACTATATGATCATGAAGGAATTTTCAAAAGGGAAAGAATCTTGGATGATGATAAATATTTATGGTAGACTATGGAGGGGGTGATACTTTACTATTTCATGGGTGTGTATGGTTCCCAAAATACATCAGAGAGGATATGATATGGGAATTTATTTCCTCACTATGGGAAGTGAATCCCAATGCACCAAGATGTATCCGTAATTACATAACAAATATTTGTGGCTTGGTATGAAATTTGAGTATGTTGGCTTCATCACTCAGTGTTCCACCTATCAGTAGCTGAAGGTAGAACATCAATATCCAGTAAGGACTTTGTAGCAGTTGCCTATTCTCAAGTGTAAATGGGATGATGTTTTGATGGATTTTGTGATTTTTTTACCCAGATTACCTTGCGGTAAAGATACAATGTGGGTTGTTATTTCTCGTTTGATGAATGTCACACACTTCATACATGTGAGATAGACCTTTAAATTAGATGATAAGTGGAGGTTTTATGTCAGTGCAGTTGTACATATTAATAGATCTCCTCACTCTATAAATTATGATAGAGATTCCTATTTTATGTCATATCTCATGTAGGTTTTGTAGAATCTATTGGGTTCATAGGTAAAATTTAGCGCAGCGTATCACCCTCGGACTGATGGACAAATAGAGTGTATGATTTAGTAGTTGTAGGACATGATCCGTGCATGTTTACTTGACTTTGGGGTTTCCTGGGAGAAATACATTCCCTTTGTTGAGTTCACATACAACAACATATTTTTTGGCTACCGTCGATATGGATCTTTGTGAAACCATATATAGTAAGACTATGAAATCACCTATATACTAGCTAAAGGTAGGGGAGGCAGCTATAATTGAACAACGTCTTGTTCAGGATACTACATAGAAGGCCAATTGATCAGAAAGTGCATGAGGAAAGATACATACAGATATAAGACATATTCCAAAAAACAGTAGTGACCTCATGGGTTTGAGGTCTAAGATTGTATTTTCTTGTGATTCTAACCTAGTTTGGTCCATATACATGATCATAGGTAGGTTAAACTCTCACTTAGGTTCGTTGGACCCTTTGAGGTTTTGAGAAAGATCATACTAGTGGCTTTCCAGTTGGATCTTCCCCATAAATATTGGTCAATTCATGATATAATTTACATGTATGTACTTCAACAATGTCATCCAGACCCTTTACATCTCTTTCAGCCTGATGAGTCTCAGTTAGATTTGGATGCTTCCTTTGAGGAGTATCTAGTTCATATTATAAATTTGATCATGAATCTAATTTGGGACAGGTCAGATCCTTTGGTACGAGTGTAATGGTAGCATGTCTGAGTGTAGGATGAGACATGGGAATTAGAAGCTGATATACGAGCATAGTTTTTAGAGATATTCATAGATGATACCTCTTTTCCCTCAAAAGGCCAACTCGAAGATGAGTTTATTTAAAGAGGGGATTTTTTACCAAATATTCTTTTCATAAAGGCACGAAACATCTGTTTGTAGTCTAAATTCTTATAAATAGACCTATTAATTTCAATAAATGTATTCACAAAGATCATGAGTGTTTATGGGGATTTTTCAGAGCATAAAACCCCATAATTATTTAAAAATATTAGGCCACATGGTTAGTAGAAACTATGTCACCTGATCTACATGGTCTCTACTAACCATATGGGGGGAACATATGAGAAGAAGGAGCTGCATGACATTTCTGCAACCGTGTGATTCTAGGTGCACACACATGTGAGAAATTAATTATATTAGATACTTTGATTTTACACATTTTGTGCATGGTTTGGAAAACCATGCACTTTAATCGTGAGAGATCTCTCCTAAGGTGGTGGATTGAGCATAGTTTACACACAATTTGGAAAAACTGTGTGGCTAAAACTTGAACCTCTTATTTTGAGAGTGGAATGTCTAAAATTTCCCTTAATGAAGTTTTAAACTTGTTTTTATTTTCTCCTCTCCCTTTTCCATCAGTTGAATGGGTTTCCTCCTCCAATAACATTTCTTCTCCTTTAACCTATGAATTGAGGTAACTTATCAATCTGAAGTCCAAATCATGATATAAAGAAAGCATTGAATAGCTTAAGGTATAATTTAGATTCCTCTTTCTTATAGTATCATTTTATCTATGGATCTATTCTGTTATTTAGGTGAAATATATTTTTCCTTTTTTATGGAATTGGGTTGTTTCCTAGATTTCTATTAGCCTAATTCAAACCTGGGGCCTCCATCAAACTAGGATTCCTCAACAACCCTAAGGTACATGGTCTCATCATTTTACAAAAGATCTTTGGTGTTTATATATCTTTTCAATTGTGTCACATGCTATCATTTTCTGTGCATTATCATTTTACAAATTTATTAACATTAAACTGATCTATGCACCTTGTATAACTATAGTTGATCGTTATTTTTTAAAGTAGAGGAAATTACCCTCAATCATAGACACACCTTGGGTGTTCAAACTTGAATTTCCCTTTAGTTAATTTCTTAATTTATCAGAATGCCTTATAATAATTTTTTTAGATTAAAAATTGATTTTTCTCAATTATAAATATTTTTAATCAACCCACAGTAATTTATAAGTTCTTGGACCAACTTATAATTGGAATTTCCCATGTAGGTAATTTTCCTATGGACTATGGAACCTTATAAATGATTCATTGATCCTTATAAATTTATCTGCATTGATTTACTTAATTAAATGGATTGATTATGTGGATTAGATTATTCATGGTGGTTTTATTTCCTTATATAAAATTAGAGTTTTAAATAGAATGAATTATGAGGTGGTGGAAATTACAAACCATTTGTTAATGTTTTATTGAATTCTTAAATTGAAATGTTATTCCCTAATTATAATGACATTGTTATTGTGGTATATGAGAGGAAATTCTTAATGGATTATAATATTTTTATGTTTAAGCCTTGAAATGATCCATTGAATGATTATAAGGGTTTTTTGGGAATGAATGTTACATTCTCTATTACAAAAGGTGTTGATAATTACATCTCACACCATTAAAACTATTTGGATAGTGGGTATGATGCACCACATCCATTGATTCGAGTGTTGACATGACTGAACACTCAAAATCATGATTGTTGAGAATTATGCCTCTCAATATTTATGGTATTTAGGGCATGTGCCATATTGTTTGAGCTTATAGGATCATTTAGACTAGACAAGGATGTCTATATTATGACTCAGTACAACTAAAACCTAGTATTCTAGGTATATGGCCACTTAGGTATGCACGTTCTTGGATCATATAGCTGGATTTAATATATAACTATATTATATATATTATTTCTATATATATAGTTATTGATCAGATGCACATTCTGGCCATAAGAGGAAGTAGGTAGAGCTTCCATGTATCCATTTGGAACCTGATTAAGTTGGTGTTTATTCTTTCACCATAGTTTCATATTTATGATACCTACCCATTTTTTAGCTATGAGAATGGTATGGATTACTTCTACACTCAATTAGTGGTGGCCTCCTGGGATTTTATATCACACCCTACAAGGTACATCTTTGGTACCTGATAATATTATATGACTAGAGGTATGGATATGGTAAATCTCTCACCTACAGAGTCTTTATGGGCTTTACATTTATATGGATAATAGAATCATAGGATTGAGTAGATGCTCGAGATGCTAGCAGAGTAGCCTTTTGATCTTTTTTAACTTTTTGTATAACATGATTGTATATTTCTATCCATGGTCCCCATTTTTTATATCATCATTCAATACATCTATGTATATAAAATTACCTAGTGCATTTTTATTATTATTAGTTTTGTCAATAATTTATTATTACACTATTTATTATTCTGCATATTTCTATATGATTATTTTATTGTATGTTTATGAATGTATACACTATGCCACTCGGATATGAGTTTACAGTCTCTCCACTATACCACCTTTACCCCTCACTACTAATCAGCAGCTTATGGCATATGGGGAGGCACACATGATTCCATGGGACCCACTGGCTTGGGAAATAGGTAAAGTGGATCCTAGGTCAAGAAGTTACAAAAATTTTCCAAAAAACATCACAATATAAGATAACATGAATAAGTTCTATAACAGATGTCATTGCAAGCTATAGAAAATTAATCAGCATGCCCGAAATGTGGAAGGTCAACATGTTTAAATGTACTAATCTAAATGAAAATATATAAAGTACAGAAGAAGGTAACAAAATATTTTCTCAACGCCATGTCTATCTACTATATCTATACTCCTTGGAAACATATCACAGGGCCCTTTCACTTCATCATATCCCTAGTTAAAAAGTATGAATGTGCATAAAGGTGCTCATTCAAGGTGTGATTATAAAACCATTATGCCACCCAAAATACTTCTTTGATATAATTTCACATGTATATAGAAGTAATTTATAAAATGTAAAGTAAATGTAGACCCTTGAATAAAAACAACCATGTATTGAGAGATGATACACTAATTAAGCTTCCTTGAACCTCATTTGTACCTACTTGATTCCTATTCTAATATAATATCATGTATACAAAGAATCATGACTTAAAGCATGATAAGTATGATTGTTCCGCCTTTATGGAACAACACCAAACCTACCTTGATGAGAAATTTTCTCCCATGCCACATGAATATATGCCAACCTTATATGGTTATAACACATGGAATGCTCGAACAATGGACACATTACCATATGCAAGGATGCCCCTCATTGGTAGATCATACCTGCATATATAGACACACTTCTAATGGTTTAAGGAATTCACTATGAAAAACCATTCCAAGATAAGAAACTAACGATACTATAAAGGCCATGTAAATGAATAATGTCACCCAAGATCCCCCTTTAAGGATTTGGATAAATCTGTTGGGGGAACCTATCAACCTAAATTATAAAACATATATTCCACCAGTTATACACAATTCCACATATAATTCTCAAAAAAAGAAAGAAAAAATATATCACAACATGTAATTTCACATATATTAAATATTATTCATGTGATAAACAACAAAATAAGGAACATCATGGAATACCAAAATTCCATGGACTATGAAATACTAATGAAATATTACCCAATATAGTGAGGAACAAATAGTCCATTTGAATTGGGGTCTCACAAGCCACCCTACATATATTATGCATACCAACTAATAAAAGGAATATACCCTAGGAATTAACAAAAAATGAATATGAAACAAATTGTAAATAAATTCCCAATATGGTGAGGTCATCCTACCTTTATCTCATTTATGAAAATCACTAAGACGCATCAAGAGAGAATACCTGAGTAATTCTCCCTCACCAATTAGATCACACCGGCAAAACAAGAACCCATATAAATGATTCCAATTAAATCACATATATGGTTATAGAATGAGATTCACTAAAATCATAAGTCTAATTGATTATATTTTCATCAAAATAAATTATTATTTTTCTATAAGTTATTGATCTTTTTTTATCATAGTACTTCTTCCAATGAACTAAATCTATCACTAATATATCAAGGATCATGGAATTCATTATTTGATAGAATAAAAATCCATAGATATGGTCTTAAGATGACATATATATGATTCTTATCAAGGTAATAATAAAAATATATAGGAAACCTAATAAAATGTTTGTAGATCACATAAATTAATTCCTCAATGACAAACACGCTTGGATCCACCAGAATTGACTTTGAAGAGAAAGTAATTTTCAAGGGAAGGATTGTGGAGTCTCTAGGTTAAATTGAATTGATGGAAGGGAAAATGTGGATAAAATAATGTGGTTTATGGTCAATATGATTTATTTTCATAACATTAATTCACCTTCATATGGTTTGGTCACATGAATGCCAAACCATCTGCCAACCATGCGAGGATTTAAACCTGTCTAGGGAATCATCATGGTTTGGTCGCATGGTTTGGTAAACTATGAAGAAACTATGATTTTATCCAATATATTTAGTTTTATGGTTTATAAGTATATGACTCATTGTTTTATATAATATTTCACCTTAAACTTGGTCCACCCCAAGTACCTCTAAAAGAAGATCCGTATATTCTTAAAAAATTAAAATGGTTTCAAAAATCTATTCTCCAACCATGAATCCTTATAAATTTCTTGAGAACTCTAAAATACTATCTAGAATACTTCAAAACATGGACTAAAAAATTAATATTCCAACACATCATTGTTAAGATCTGAAATTTGCTTATAATGAACTTAAAAATTTATGAGTTTGTTACAACATTACCATTACAATAGTCATATAGGTAGGTTGCTATTCTAAATGTCTGATTCCCAATGTCGAGATTCTAATGATCACATATATCCTTCCAATGGTATTATTAACCCATATATATACACTTTATTCAAACCTATAAAATCAATCATATGATCATCTTAGTTCATATATAATATATATTCCATTTCTTAATGGTTTTTTCATTATAGAAAGAAACCTTATATCACTTTTATTTTTTTTAGCCCAACTCTATGGAGTTCAAGTTTCACAACAACCTCTATCCAAAGATACCCCTCATGGTAAATCAATAAAGAAAGTGAAATAATGACCCCTAAGTCCTGCCTCCATTAGGTCCTGAGGTGGCGATCAGCACCATGGGTAAACAATCTCACAAAATGGGTGGCATTGACTTTTTTGAAAAACAATATTGGGAGATAAAATGGTCTATCCCAAAACAACTCCAAGACATATATATATAATAAAAACCAAATCCATCCCACATTCACGTTTAAAATAAAACAGTTACAATTGTAAAGTAAGAACCATAAGTAAAACTATGTAGTGACACCACAGCTGTCCATAAGTCCGAGCTAGTAAGGTTCAATATAGTCCACCTAATCTTTATGGAATCCTAAAAGTAGTTTATAAACATAGGGAGGGAATAAAAGTATGCTCAGTAGGAAAACTAGTGTCTCTCTTGCAAAAGTAATAGAAGAAGAATAATTCTCCCATGAGAAAACACCATAACCAACATCACCTAACATGGTATACTAACAATACCCACCTCAATAAGGCATGCACACCATGTAATGTAAGTTAGGTAAAGTAATAAAGTGATAAAATCAATGATAGGGCACCCCACACCACATCCCATGGGATTATCCTCTCTTTCCAAATGGGGAATGTATTTCTGCTCCCACCTGTTTTGAACAAACCACACAACAACCCGTCCACACACACCTAGGACACACAACCACACCTCATCCCATCACATGTTCTATGAGTCGCATCACATCTCACCCACAGATACATAGGCCCCATACCACATCACATCCTACCCGCAGACATCAGGGCCACATACCATATCACATCCCAATAACACCTGGGAAAAGACAACACATCTTATCCCAAAGACCCCTGGGAAAATAAAATGTGCACGTAAACACCTAGGCCCCAAAATCCACAACATTGCGGAAGAATCATGAGCTACTGCTGCCTAGAAGAAAGAGTAGGGAAGATTGGTTGTACATTCGTCCATCCTTCTACTGGAATATTTGGGATAGAAACCCTCCCCTATGATGATGGAGGTGTTTGGAACATAGTTACCAATTATAGTGGGGTGAGAATATAAATCAAAAAGGAAAAAAACATGTATATACAGATATAATACCAAACACTCTTATCCAAACTTTGGGTTCTTAAAGAAACAACCAACTTACAATAATACCAACTTCACTGGAACCTTGAATGCAATCACCACACAACATGCCAAAACATATTTCCAATTCCCTACTGATTTTTCTAAACCAATTTCATTCAGTTAACCACACAAACACATGTTAATTCTAAAATTTATTAATTCACTATTTATTCATTTATTCCATTATTATTCTAGAAACATTCAATCATGGAAAACAACAGACACATAGAAAAAGTCCCACATGGAGAAGCACTGAGTGAAGTACCCATACCAACCAAAACAAGTCCTCACTTCCCAACTTCATCATGAAACACTACTAAAGCATAATCCTATTGCAACCCTGATTTACAACACACCCAAAGTTTTCTCAATCAATCAATAACTCAACCATAGATTCCATCACACCATCTGAATCACCCCATAACACACAACCATTCTCAAAACCCTATCACAACACAAACTAAACATAATATTCTAGATTTAATAAGGAATACTCTTTTTAATTATTCTTTTTAATTAATGGTTTATCACAAAATATATACATTCATGGGGAATCTATTCATTAGTGGGGTGTGCGTAGTTAAAAATTTTCATATCCAAGTGTTCAGAAAAAGAAAAAAACATGCCACTTATTGATTGTTTTACGAAGGACCACCAAGGACCACGACTTTCACAGGAGAGTTTATCCCTTACAAATCACAATAAAAGAAAGAATTTTAATAAAAAGTAGATCATACATCACTTTTCTCCAACCCCTATATATTGATCTTAAACTGATTCAATTATCTTTATCAAATTTGGATTCAACTATCTACACATGTGAACATTCATATATCCACCCACACAATACACAATTAAGGAGAATTAAGGAGAGATACCTAGAAGAATAGATGATCATCACTTCCTGGTTGCACAAAAACAGGGGCATGTATGCAGCAAGAATATCCAAGGAAAACAAAGACCAATGGGTGAAGCACAATGGAAGGACTCCTATAGAGAT
This sequence comes from Viscum album, assembly GCA_963277665.1. Taxonomy (NCBI): domain Eukaryota; kingdom Viridiplantae; phylum Streptophyta; class Magnoliopsida; order Santalales; family Viscaceae; genus Viscum; species Viscum album. The sequence goes on from OY728125.1 coordinate 932,896,708, forward strand.
AAAGGTTCTGGGAACCATTTACTAAGATATAAAAAGAAGTAAATAACAAGGGGAAATTTTTTCTGGCCCATGGAAGATCTAAAATAGGGTCGTAGTTTAAATACATTTTTATTTTCTATTAAAGTCGAATCTAGTCCATATTATGCACTTTAACTAAATAAAATTATCAGGACTCTTATTAATTTAAAGATATGGATTATTCCCCTTGAAATGACTCCAAAACCACTTAAATATGTATTACTATCATTATAGTTCAAATAAAGTCATCAAAACAGAAAAACTAGAAAACTAGAAAAACTAGAAGAAAAAAAGACAGACTGTTGGAATGAGTCTTTGTTAGATGAGTCACTGGCATGACTCACTGATGTGAGTCACCATTGTGAGTCACTAGTGTGAGTCACTGGTGAAATTCACCATTGAAAGTCACTGGTGTGATTTGATGGTGCTATTCACTATCGTGAGTCTCAATCATAAGTCCCTGTCATGAGTCACAGTTGCAAGTCACAGTGGAAGTCACCGTTGAGAGTCACTGGTGCGATCCACCATGGGTAATCCTTATCTTTATTCTTCATGTTTGATAATTTTTGTGGAATGCATATGCATGAACATTTTATGATGGGTGTTTCTAGAGAGCACTCCAGTTTTAGCCTTATGAGACTTTATATATGGGATTTTTGAGTGAACACAATCCATTATGGGACTTTGTACCCCATGTGATATAGTCTTTACAGTTGTCCTTGAATCATATTGAATTAATGTTATACATTTATTCCACATTCCTATATTTCCATTATTATGTGATTCCATGTTCTAAATTCTATGCTTCCTTATTTTTTTCACCATTCATGCCTTTTATGTTATCATGGTATGCCATCTTACTCATGTTCTATGCTTGACTCCCATGTTTCCTTCCTAACTGGGATTTTTGGCTCATCCATTTTATCTATGTTTCCCTAGTTTATCCAATATAGAAGAAGGAGATCAAAGTGAGTTATGATCTCATTATAAATATTAATAAAAAAAAATTTTATTCTTATATAATGTTTTTTAATTATGAATATAGTCTTCTTAAAACACCAGTATTTATGATCGTTGTTTTTTATTTCTTGGATAATTATTCTCAAAAACATGTAAAAAAATGTGTAAAAGTATTTTTCATTATAGAAAGATATTTGATTATATCCATAATATCCATCCAAAAAAATATAATTAATTCCAAACAAGTCTCTTTAACATATGATCCATGAATAGGAGTGGAAATTGTATTTTTGAGTTGTTGTGTTGATATTTCTATAGTCAACACATGCATGCCATCGAGTGATGGTTCAAGTTGAGATTAAATCATCTTCTTTGTTTTTAATAACATACAATACACCTTTCTTTGGGATGAATTGTATCAATATCACTCACTCTCTATCAAATTTGGAAAATATTTTACCAACATTGAGAAGATTTAGTACATCCTTCATAACTACTTATTTCATCAGGGGAGTGATTCGCATCAAGAGATGATTTTTGGATTTATAAATTTACTATAACTAAATTATATGGGTGAAAATTGTGATTTGGATCCCCTTAACCTCTTTCACACCTATGTAAATTCAGTTTTTTACTTTTCAATACTTCAATTTGTTTTTATTATTTCACTTTATTCAAATTTGAACTGAAGATAAATGGTAGTGCAGCTGTGATTTCTAAGAATGATTACTTTAATGTGTTTAGTAGAGGATTCAATTCTAATATCAATATCTGGATGGATAAGGGTATGAATTAGGGAATGGTATCCCTCATCAGAGTTTCATAGTAATTGACATGCTTGGAATCACATCACTCATCTTATTCAAGAGATAGGGTCTCTATGTTTTCCTGAATGGTCATGTAATCGTCTTTATCATCACTCATAAAGATGGATTGGAATTCAAATGTATCACCACCTTTTTCAAAAAATTTCACTAAATCAAACACTACTTTTCACCTCCAACTGTGAAAATCATCTTTTTTGATTCACATAAATAAATCTCATAAAAATATTGAGAAATGGTGTCCTTATACTGATGGGTACATCACCTTCTTTCTCTATATCCAATATAAGAAATCAATAAGAAATAAAAATTTATCAACCATAACTAAAACATCCTCAAGAAGTAATAAAGGGTACTTGATTGAATGTTCATTCATTTCAAGTGTATATCTTTTTGTTTTTAGATATTCAAGCGCTAAATTTCCTAATACACTCATAGTTCTAATTTTAAAACTTTTTATGAGGCCGCAAAAGGATTTTCGAAATTTTCATGTTCAGATACCCCAAGAAATTGAGAATCTTCTGAGGTCTCTAATATTATGTAGGTATTTCACTGAGCAACTACAGATAATTCCTCATTCAAGGAGATAACTCTTATATCCTGAATTTTCCTTTGATTATAGATCAACTCTTTCAATAATTTTTTATAATAAATCGTTTGATCCATGGCCTCTATAAAGGGGATATTGATGTGTAACTGCTAAAAAATATCTAAAAACGTTTTTTATTCCCCTATATATTTCCTTGTATTCTTTTATCTAGATATGGAAGAGGGGGGTTTTATGCTAGATATTCCACATTAACATCTTAATTTTTAGGTTACTCTTATATAAGAGATTCTTCAGTTGGATTCGGTTCCATATTTCATTATTTACCATCTCACTAGTGCAAAAACACTTTTTCGCGTCGGTTTTTTTTAATTTTTAACGTCGGTTATAAACCAACGTCTTTATAGGTGACGTTAAAAATACATTTTTCGCGTCGGTTCATAGAAACCGACGCGAAAAATAATTCACTTATGAGCTTCGGCGTCGGTTTTTTATAAAACCGACGCCGAAGCTACATTTAGACATTATTTTCCGCGTCGGTTCATTAAAAAACCGACGCGGAATATATAGTCGACTAGGTTTTTGGCGTCGGTTTTATATAAAACCGATTAAAACAGGATTTTCCGCGTCGGTTTTTCTAAAAACCGACGCGGAAAACCCTTTCGGCGTCGGTTTTTAAAAAAACCGACGCCGTAAATAATTTTTTTTAAAAAATATTCGGCGTCGGTTTTTAAAATAACCGACGCCGTAATTTTTTTTTTTTAAATAAAATACATATATTTTCTCCTCCAAACAAATCGGAACCCTGAAAAAAAATAACGAAGTATACAAAAACAATTAAACAGCTTTAACAGAAGTACTTGAGAAAACTCAAAGTAAAGCAGAATTAAAATACACATACCTACATGGCGCATTTTCTTAATCTAACCATACTCAGTATCAATCATTGTAAGTTTCCTCCCATAGATAGCACCAATCCTGTCAAAACAGTAATGAAACTAAGGAGATGTGCGTGAAAAAATCAATCCAAGATATTCGTGCAATGAATAAACATTAAATGAAAATGTGTAATTTATTTGAATCATTCATTTTTTCACAAAGTAAATTACCAAAATGAAATGTTACGACTCCTGATCAAAATTCCAGGAACACTCAGCCGATGCAACCTCTTCCTCACCTCCCCCACTGAAGATGTTGGGGGTGTCTTTTCACCATAGGATCCCCACCACCCCCAACCTCAGGTTTTTATATTTGCTCTGTATAGACGTGCATTACCCATTCACTATTGTTATTTGTTTAAGTTATGGAATAACAGAGAAATAAGTTTGAGTGCAAAAAATAGGTTAGAAAATTGAAATCAAATGCATATTGAAGAGACATAAAGAAACATACCTTAAAAATTGACGCCTTCTATTTTATCTTTGTGCAAACCCACTAAGCGCTGTTTCAGGTATTATGTGATATGCTTCTCGGCAATCATTTTTCGATATTTATTTGCATAAAAAATAAAAAGGCCTAGAAGATATTGTTGTGCATTCAAGGGAGACAATTTTTAGTGTTTGTGAATGTTATTTCGCTATATGAATCTCTATGCTCATGATCCAAGTACCACCCTACAGATCTGTCACTGTACAGACAAATGATTTTAAGAAATAACAATGAAAAGAAATATAATAACTAATTCTGAATTAAAATACACGTACCTGAAATATACGACATGCTTATTGTTGGTTATTTTTTAAGGATTCATTTGATTATTAGTAGATTCAATAAAACAGTTTTTGCAGAGGCACTTGAGAAAACTCAGTAAAGCAGAATTAAAATACACGTACCTGAAATATATGACATGCTCATTGTTTGTTATTGTTGAAGCATTCATTTGATTATTAGTAGGTTTAAACACCTAATATATCATAAGAGTTAGTTTTTTAAACCCATATATATTATTATTTATAAATATTAGTATACATACCTCAAATCTTAATCAGACTTAACAAATAGTCCGCAAAAGTAGATTGAATATGTATCATATTAGATTGAGAATATGACTGTGAATCATTGAATACCTACAATAATATTGAATGATATGAAATTAATAAATAGAAGAAAGTGGATGAAAATATATAAAAAAAGTTAATACAACTAACCTTATGAAAATCAGTAGTTTCCCCAGTTGTGATTATCTCGTACATAAATCGTAGAATATAATAACCACATTCAACGCTTCCATTTTGACGATGACACTGCAGTTATAAAACATTTAACTAATAATGAAACCCAATATATAACAAAAATATAAAAACTAATTACCTGTACTTCCACATATTTGATTTTCGTTGGTTTCTTTTCATTTGTAAAATGTTTCCATGAACTGCATTGTTTTATATAAGAACTAATAAAACTTGTGTAAACAATTAAAATTAAACATAACAAACTTCTAAAAATAAAAAAACAACTTACCTGTTTAATAAGTTGGAAAACGGTTTACGCACTTTTCCTAATAAAGAGCAAAACCAATATAAGGTGCATTCATTTGGGCAAAATACACCTAACATCCAATGCCCCCTATAATAAAAAAAGTTCATAATTAATGACATTATAATGATCATGAGTTCAAAATTATATTGATATTCTTACTTATCAAGAAATGGCAAAAACCAGCACTGAATCTCTGTTTGTGATAATCTCTCGGATATATATTGAACTCTTTCATCATTTTTCACATGTTTGACTTCCAAGGAAATGTACTCTGGATCTATAAAGCTATAAATTCTTGTAGTTTCATTTTGTAAAAGAATCCTGTATAGATACCTAATTTAAAAAGAAAATATAGTTAGTCAATGACATAAAAATATTTTATTAAAGAAATAGAAATTCAAACGTCAATTTACTTACATGGAAAACAACTGCACCACATTCAGCCCGATCTCTTCAAAATTAACTAAATTCATGATATCTTCTTTCAATATTCTCAATTTATAATTTCTTCCACATATATCAGACGTCATCCGAAACTCATAGATAAAATTCAAGGAAGAAGAGCACTGAGATAATCTTTTCAACCCAGAAGAAATATCAGAAGTATCTACAGCCGACTGTTTCTGAACATTTTGCTGCATTTGTACAGTTTCATTTGCTTTCAGATATTCCTATATAAGTTAAATGTCAGAAAACATTATAAGTAATTTGGAATCATTTCTAATTACTAGTTAAAAAAACTCATACCTCATGTGAAATATAACGAAGAAGTGCAGTTGGCCAAAGTAAAAAATGGCCCATGCATTCCCCAACACTGGTGATCTCCGCAGTAGGAAATGGTAGTAGAGCAGTAGGATCTATAATAACAAGTACTGATACTCTAACCTGACCCATCTGCATAGGCTGATGATGTACCGAGTCCCCCAAAAAATACACTTGTCCTAACGCAACAATATGTACATGAGGATCTCCCGCAAACAACTCACAATATAAGGTTCGATCCGATGGAGGAGGTGGAGGCTCAAAGTTAGCATGTGGGGCAGGGTAGTCAGGGTGAGCAGGCTGAGAAGTCAGAAAAATGAAAAGGGTATATTAGTGTTTAAAATTTATAACATAGAAAAATTGATTAAAAATTAAATAAAATAATATACCTCAAATGGTTGCGCAGACGGGGCAGGGTAAGCAGATGAGGCAGGGTAGTCCGGGTGAGTTGGCTGAGAATGTTGAAAAATGAAAAAGTTATATCAGTGTTTATAATTTATAAAATAGACAAATTGATGATATTAAATAATATACCTCGGAAGGATGCCCAGACGGTGTTGGGTAAGCATATGAGGCATGATAGTCTGAGTGAGTAGGCTGAGAATGTTGAAAAATGAAAAAGTTATATCAGTGTTTATAATTTATAGAAAAGAAAAATTGTTAACAGTAAATTATATACCTCGGAAGGATGAGAAGACTGTGACTGTCTTGCCAAGTGTTCTAATAAAGCCTTCTGTACTGCTGCTTGAATTTGATCACCCATAGACCGTTTCATATCCTGCAGCTCTTCTTTTAAGGATTCGATTTCCGGGTCTCTTGGTTTCTTACTCTTACCAAAAACCTTCCGAATACTAACACCCGCCTGATATCCTCTAACACAGCCGGGGTGTTCAGTCTTTCCCAAATCAGTGGCTAGGATATCCATCCTACCCTCGGGGATAAAAGAGCCCTGTGTCTCTTTCTCCTGAAGTTCATCCTAAAATGAAAAATAAAAAATTTATATTAGTGTTTATAAATTATAAAAAAGGAAAATTGTTAACAAAGAATTAATATTTACTTACAATTCTATCAGCCACTTGATGAGCTTCGTCTGTAAGATATTGTTCATTTTTTCTTCTTCTTGCTCGTTTCCATTTCTCATGGCGAGTGGGAGGAGATGGAGGACCATACTGGACCTCTTCTGAACCACTACTTGATCGAGCTCTTAATGCTTCAAATTTTTCTTCAATAATTTTCTGCTCCAAATACGAGTATCCTCCACGTGATAAAGTATGAGGGTATACGTTTTTCAACTGGATCTCCTGATGAGATCTTCTGGAGGCCTGTTACATAAAAATAAACACATAAGTAATAAGGAAAATATACCATAAATTTTAAAATATAAAACAATTACATTACCTGAAATTTCTCTTCCTGACGACTTTCAACAAATCGCTTCCATGTTTCTTCATCTATATATGGATACTTAAGACATGGGTTTTCAAACCTTCTCTTTCCAAAAACATAATCTTTCGTCAGTTTGTTTTTAAAATCTCTCCATCGAACCGCCACTAAAGAGAGATGTCTTTTCCTAATTTCTTTGGTTTCCTCAAAATTGAATGTCATCTGTAATTGAAAAAATTAAATATGTCATTTAAACTATATAATATTAAAAAAATGAGATAAAATAAATAAATAAAGATATTTTACCGTCACGGCCTCCCAAAGCAATTGCTTTGCCGTCCTGTCCACTGACTTCCAATCAGGATATAAAATACTAATCCTGCAACGGCTCTGCATCGCTATATAACTGACAAACTGAACTGCATTTGGGCCAACTACATTATTATTATCATCAAAACGGATGTGTAATTTGTTATCATCACGAGCGAGTGATAGTTTTGGTAAACGTGTAATACCACGTTTACCAACTAGAGAACGTGATTTTTCAGTAGTAACTGGAGAAGTCTCCTCCGCCGAGGACGCATCAGTAGTCCTGCAATTTTTTTTAATAAATTAACAGTTTTATTTCATTAAATATGTATATTACTGAATATTTAATAATATGTCAAAATAGATATACCTCGGTAACTGCTCATCTCTATCTGTATTTGAAATTGCTACTAAAAAGTGTAATGAAATTTTGGGTACCTGCATATCATTAGAAAACTGAATAATTAGAAACAAGGAAATGAAAAATAAATATGTAAAAATAGAGGCATGCATTTGTAAGTTTTAAAAATAGACAAAAAATATAAATATTTACCAGAAAAATTAGGAGACTAATTTAGTGTTTTCCCACGTCCCTTCATCATGATCGGTACGTACTGCATGCACTATGTCTGTCTTATATTCATTGTAATCATCTGAAAATTGCATAATAGATGAATAACGCTCATGTAAATCACTAGCATCATCAGAATCATCATCATCACCCAAATGATATCTTTTACCTTGCAAAACAACTGACCACTGATCATTCGATGGATCAATGACATAAAATACTTGTTTTGCATGTGTCGCCAAGATAAATGGTTCCTCATTGTGATTAAATCTTTTCAAATCAACCAGTTTAAACCCATATTCATCATGTTTCACGCCACTATTACTATCAACCCAATTGCACTTAAAAATAGTGACTCGAAATTTAATATAATCAATTTCCCATATGTCTTCAATAACTCCAAAATATGATGTTGATGCAGAAATTGGGTTTTTATCTTTGGCACTCGAAAAATGCACTGCTTCAGCGAATACCATCACACCACTATTCTGAACGGTACTCTTGTCATCCAGGTTTTTTGTGTAAAATGTGTAGCCATTGATATCAAAACCAGACCAAGTGATCACATTAAAAGATGGTCCCCCTGATAACCACTTCAATGTTTCTGATACATATATATCTGAGGTGACTTTCTCTTTAAACCATGAAACAAATGTCTTCTTATGCTCAATCATCAACCACTTTTCATTTCTTTTCTGATATCGTAACTTTAATTCAGCAATATGTGAGGATATATATGGTTGAACCTCATCTGTGTTGTTCAAAATGTATAAATGTGCTTGCATCACTTCATCACGTGGAATGAACTTTACCTTTAAGCCTCGAACCCCACTACCTTCTCTGTCAACTGTCATATGTCGAGATAGAGGGAGACCAATATGCTCCACCTCATTCAAATAATCAGTACAGAACTCAATCACCTCTTCTGATACCTATTTTTGAACAATAGAGGCCTCTGGTCGATAAGGATTTTTAACATATCCTTTCAAAATTTTCATATATCTTTCAAAAGGATACATCCATCTTAAATAAACAGGCCCACACATTCTTATCTCACGCACCAAATGAACCAATAGATGAACCATTATATCAAAAAATGTGGGTGGGAAATACATTTCTAGTTGACAAAGAATAAGAGTTGCTTCATTCTCCAACAAATCTAACAAATTTGGATCAACAACTTTGCTACAAATGGATTTAAAGAAATTACATAACCTCATGATTGTCTTCCTGACAGCTTTCGGTAATATACCACGCACTGCTACTGGTAGAATTTGTTGCATTAACACATGACAATCATGTGATTTCATACCTATTAATTTACAATCCTTCAATGACACAAAATTATTCAAATTTGAAGAAAAACCGCTGGGTACTTTAATACCATGAAGACACTGACAAAAATTCATCTTTTCAATCTTGCTTAATGTGTGACAAGCCGGAGGTAAATATGTTCTTTTTCCTTTCACAGTGGGAGCTAACTCCAAACGTATTCGCATTAATATCAAGTCCAATCTAGCATGTAATCCATCTTTTGTATTTCCTTTTATGTCTAACAAAGTTCCAATCAAACTATCACATATGTTTTTCTCAACATGCATAACATCAATGTTATGTTTTATCTCTAAAAATCTCCAATAAGGTAGTTCGAAAAAAATAGACTGCTTCTTCCAGATATGTTTTTGTAAACCAGAACTTTTTCTCTTTCCAAATGTTGAATCAATATCTTTCACTCTGTCATAATATTCTTCAGCTAACAATGGTTGAGGGGGGAGGTTGTATTCTTGTAAACCGTTAAATGATTTTCTCAATCTACGATAAGGATGATCAATTCGCAAAAATCTTCGATGTCCCATGTACATTGTCTTTCTTCCATTCTGCAATTGATAATATGAAGTTTGTTCTTCACAAATTGGACATGCTTTATGTCCCTTAACACTATATCCAGATAAGTTTCCATACGCAGGAAAGTCGTTTATAGTGAACATTATCATAGCACGCAAAAGAAAATACTCTTTCTTGTATGCATCGAAAACTGTAACACCTTTCTCCCATAGCAGTTTTAAATCCTCAATCAATGGTGTAAGATACACATCAATATCATTTCCCGGTTGTTTTGGTCCAGAAATAATCAAGCTCATCATAACATATTTTTTCTTCATACATAGATGTGGGGACAAGTTGTAAAGTACCAGCAAAACAGGCCATGAATTATGTTGGCTACTGAGGCTCCGATATGGATTCATTCCATCAGTACACAATCCCATTCTGAGATTTCTAACTTCACTTCCAAAATCATGAAATTTTTTATTGAAACTCTTCCACTCTGGTGAATCGGCAGGGTGACGTAAGTTACCATCAGAAATGCGCTCATCTGAATGCCATCTTAACCTTTTTGCATCATTTGAATTTGCAAATAGACGCTTCAAACGAGGAATAATTGGAAGGTACCAAAATGCTTTAGATGGAGTTTTGATTTTGGTACCTAAAAATAAATCAGAATTGAATTATCAGAATTGTTTGAAAAAAATATTGGATGATATCATTGGAAAGTAAAAAAATTGATTTTTCATAACGTTACATGACATCACCTGAAAATGAATCTGAGTTGACTTTCTCATCCATCTTATAGCGCGATGTTCCACATGTAGGACAACTTGATAAATGTTCATTTTCTTTCCTATACAGTACACAATCATTGGGGCAAGCATGTATCTTTTTATACCCCAATCCCATTGGGCATAATATTTTCTTCGCCTCATAATTGGAATCTGGAAGCCCATTGCCTTCTGGAAGAAGCTCTTTTAAAAGCTCAAGTAAACTGGAGAAACTTTTATCACTCCACCCATTTTTTGCTTTTAAGTTAACTAATCTCAAAACTGCTGATAACACTGTATATTTACTGCAACCGGGGAATAATGGTTTCTCAGAATCTCCAAACAATCGTTCAACAGTTGGTGTTTTTTCGATGGTTTCAACACCTAAATCATGAATTAATTCTTCAATACGATCCTCTGCCTCATTATGAATATCGTCATCAACATTGGATGTTGAATTTTCAGTTCTTTCACCATGCAAGATCCAACATGTATAATTAAGGCTAAAACCATAACAAATGAGATGATCTTTGATTTCTCTGAAGTTTAACTTTCTCATATTTACACACTTCACACATGGACAGAAAATCAAATCAATATTTTGATTATGCCGTTTAGCAAATTCCAAAAAATTGTCAACTCCTCTTTCATATTCACTAGTAGTTCTTCGTAGATAAATCCAATTATGATCCATTAATACCTGATATCATAATATAATTGATGAATATATTAAAACATAAAAACATTTAAATATCTATCAGATAAATTGTAAAAAAAAACATATTCCATAAAAACTATTAATAATCAGATAAAAGACATCAGATATGAAACACGTTTACAAATACAGTAAACAGTTAATATTAATATTATATACATGTGTGTTATATTGAAATACAAGGACAAAATGGTTAAATCAAAGGTTTCATTTTTTGAAAATAAAGTTTCATGATATAAATATTATATGAATGACATACAAGATAATATGATTTCTCACTATGACTACTATTGATCACACTATATTTATTTTTTTATTCATTTGATGTAACATGAATGAATCATGGAAAAATTAATGTGAAAAATAGTGCAATAACTATCCTTATTTAAGACAATGTGTATTAAGATACATGATACAATTTTTGGTGACTATGATAACTCAACTCCCTCAATCCATGAGTTTTATAATAGGGAACTATGAACATATAAATTCATTATGGAGGGATAAAAATTCCATTGCATATTGTAGGTGACAACTTACACCCCCATCCATGGGTCTATTGCAGCAAAACATGTCAAGGAATGGATCAACATGAAGAGAAATATATTATCCATCCATGAAAGATTAGATCATGAGAATGTTTTATTTTCAGCCTATGACTTAGAGGGGGAAGTAAATCATTTCATGACTATTATTTAGAGGGAGAGAAAGATGAATAAATATAATCAATGGAATGAGATTAGTTTAAGAGGACATTTATTAAAAATTCATGAATCTAACCCCACATATGAAAGTGGAAAGGTATTTTTGAACATTAATAGAGGGATAATGATTATATTATTATCTACGAAGAAGTAATTACAATACATTATGATTCTAGTCGTATTATGGACATTGCAAGAAAAATTATTTATTATATAATGGCATGAAAATAATTATTCAAATTTTTTTAACATAATAGATAGTGGTAATTATTCATGTCTTAGTTAAATGATGAGAACCAAAAAGAATTGAGGAATTTGGCAGGGTAAATCTCAAGAAGGAATGAAATAACAACAAACTACATGCAAAAATGTGAGTGAATTCATTTAACACAATAAAATTATTTTTTTGAAGAAGAATTTATTAAAATGGAAATGGAATTAAAAATATAGTACTTCATAATGTAATGAAAGATCATTTTAAATAGGAATAATGATAATACAAACAAAAAATTTGAAGTTCAACCCGAATGGAGATGTTAAATCCAAACTGCGACCGGTATAATTACTTCCAAAAACAAACAATATCAAATCTACACCAACAATGATAATACAAACAAAAAATAATGATAAATTACAACTAAAATCTAACCAATAATCAAAATCACGCAAAATAGGGTTATTGATAAAGAAATAAACAATGGGATATGAAACAAGAGAATGGGATATGAAACAAGAGATAAATAGGAAGAACACATACCCAAAATCGTGCAGACGACAAAAAACCTTCAACAATGGCCGTCCAAGATCGCAAATCAAGTTCGAAGGTCGTCGGGAGTCCGAAGCGCCACAGCGGAACTCGATTTCGACGGACGAACAAAATGAGGGTTTCTGACCGTGAATATTTTTAAAAGACGTTTCGCGTCGGTTTTAAGAAAAACCGACGCCAAAATGTTGTTTTAAAATTTTCGGCGTCGGTTTTCATGAAAACCGACGCCGAAACATTTTAAAAATTTATTTTCCGCGTCGGTTTTCAGGAAAACCGACGCGAAATATATTTTTTTTATGAGTTTCGGCATCGGTTTTCATGAAAACCGACGCCGAAACATTTTAAAAATTTATTTTCCGCGTCGGTTCTCAGGAAAACCGATGCGGAATATATTTTGTTTTATGAGTTTCGGCGTCGGTTTTCATGAAAACCGACGCCGAAACATTTTAAAAATTTATTTTCCGCGTCGGTTCTCAGGAAAACCGACGCGGAAAATATGTATACTAATATTTTCCGCGTCGGTTTTCTTAAAAACCAACGCGAAAAATCAACGCATAATATTATTCGCGTCTGTTCTTAGGAAAACCGACGCGGATAATATGTATACTAATATTTTCCGCGTCGGTTTTCTTAAAAACCGACGCGAAAAATCAACGCATAATTATTTTTGGAGTCGGTTTTTTGTAAAACCGACGCCAAAAAATCCCCGCACATACTATTTGCGTCGGTTTTTAAAAAACCGACGTTATTACGACGACGTTAAAGCCCGTATTTTTACTAGTGTCTTTATGTGTGATATCATCACAATCTCTGTTGATGATTGTCTCACATATTTTAAGTTCATCTAACTTATTTTCCACACCTATGCATGGATACTAGAAATTCATCTATTTTCTACTCTTAGGAACCACAACCTTGTTAACCTCTCTTAGCTGTGTCTTGGTATTACAGGGAATCATAATTAGTAATCGGGTCAATAGAGTCTTTTAGATTTGTCCCATTTGGTGCTCAGTATTTTAGAGGTACAACATTTGATTCTAAATCTTAGTTTCTTGGGTGGCCATAATATGATATTCCTTTTGATCAAATGTGGTGTAAAGGTCTTCAATATTTGATTAGAGAGGCGAGGATTATTGTGACTACCTTGGTGGAGGTTGCTGAAAGTATTTTTGGTCCTAAAATTTATGTGCTATAAGAGGTAAAGGTTATTGTGTTTGTGGAGCTACTTTCTGAGGTGGGTAACTCGGTGGTCCTTGATTTCATGTCCATGTTTGGCCACTCCCTTATTGGTAGTAACCTTGATTTTTTTTCTACAGATTCCAAATCTGTCTTTGTTGATAATATAGATTTTGGTATTCCTATAGTTATTGAAATTATTGAATTTTTTATTGTAATTTATGTAATTACAATACTAATTTTGTGAAAGTGCCCGGTTGGAGTAATTTATCACTCAGAGGGGAAGGGGTGAATCAGTGATACTCTTTTTCTTTTATGTTTTATTTTAATTGAAACAAATTTCTCCTAATGTTATAGATTTCAATTCCCTACTGAAAACAAACCCAACACACATCCAATAGAACACAAAGATTTACAATGTTCACTATTAAATAATAATTTCTACGCCCTTGGTATGGTATGGAAATGATCCAATACAATAAAATCAACTAAGAATAAAACCCTTGGATTACAACTAGTAGGATATAACCTTACACTTGTGTATCACTGCGAAACAATCCCTCCTATGTGTGTGCACCCTTTTAGCCCAATAGGGTAATAAAATTTGTTTTGTAAAAACTCATGTTACATGTGCTTCTTTTAAATTCAACAAATGTATTCAATTTTAATAAAATTCATTAATTCCTTACCCAAAATAAAGGTAATAACCTCAGAGGATTTTGATAAAGAAATCATCTCAAATTACATGTCTGATTTTCACAGTCTAAATTTCTAGGTACGATTCTTCCAATTCAATTATTGAAATCTGATTTTTTGATAGAATATGATAGAGTAGAATCAACACCCCTTGACTAGCCAAATATAATTGAGATGAATACACAAGCCGAACTGAATCAGCACCACTTCAGTGGAAAACTAAAATCATCACCACTTCAAAAAATAAGACTGATAAAGATGCTTAGTATGATCCTTCCTCATCCAGAGAATCCCAATACAGAAACACTCAATACAGAAAACTTGAAACCGATTAATTCATCCAGATATCAAACTTATCTTAATACAATCCCCATCAAAATGTATTCAATAGGAAAAAAAATGTGATCACTTTATCTCACTGAAAACTAGGAGATACTCACTCTTCTTGTAGTCACACAAGTACAATGTACTTCATGCCATTTATAGGTGACCCAAAACATGTTTAGGTGGGAATCCCAAAAAACATTCACGCTTACTTAAATTCACCCAAATCAGAATTTATTCTGAAATCTCGGAGAAATTTTGAATTCATCAATGCTTCTTTATTCTTCTCGAATCTTCTACAATCTTCTTCTCTTCATTTCTAGACTCCCATTTCAAAATTCAATATGATCAAAAATGATGAAAAATACATGGGTCTGAATCTGATTCTCTCATACTGATTTCTTCAAAAAAATGCTTGAAACAATACCAAATGAATGTTTTTGAAGAAATACACTTCTCCAATTGAGATACAATCACTCTTTCAAATGAAAGGATCTCCCTTGAAAATTCATTCATCAATCACCACTTTCTTTTATTTTCTCTTCATCCACTTGAGAAAAAACATAATCCCCAAAAACTACCTTCATTCACCCACAAGTTCTTGTATCATGAATTCATTCATGACTTTGAATTCATTGAGGATCGGATTTATCATAATCTGACTTTAATTGGAAAGTATTATAACTTTCTATTCATTCCTACTAATTTCTTTTCATCTCAATCCAAGCACGAACTTTTCTGAATAAAATGGTCTGGATACTATTATCCTGAATACAATCATACTGGATACGATCATCCTAGATATGATCATGCTGGATATGATCGCATATCATTTCTTCTTACGATTGGTGGATACGATCACTGATCATTTCTGCTTACGATTTCTGGATACGATCGGTGATCATTTATTCTTACCATTGTTGTATATGATCACTGGTCATTTTTTGTTACGATTGCTGGATACGATCGAATACAATCAAAAGACAATGATCTACCCAGATTTGATTAAAAACAATCTAAATATGATTCATTCACAATCAACACTATCTCATTCTTTTACTTTATCCAAATACGATTGTTTTAAAAAAATGGTGTCTTATATTCCATCATCACTACCTATTTGATCGTGAATACCTTGATCATAACTATATTCCATTAGCATCACCTTTCCCATTAGTATCAACCTTTTCAATCGGTAACACCTATTCTATCACTATCACCTATTCCATCGGTGTCACCTATTCTATCGGAACTACCTTGATCATAACTACATTTAATCAACATCACATTTCCCATCAGCACAGCCCATTCCACTTCCACTCAGTATCCAATTGTTTTGAAAGACAATAAATACAATCTAGATAATATTTTTTCTGATTGTTTTGGAAAACAATAGGCACCACTGCTTTCATTTATGATTATTTTGAAAAAAAATCTGAATACGACTCTTTTTCGATTATCATCATCTCTTTCAATCCCCCTTTCTTCTATCAAGCTTACATCACAATTTCTCATATCAAATCTTGATTTATATTAAATAAAAATCATAAAATAATTGTCATAATTAACATGGTTCATATTCGTTTCAAAAAAAACCTCAAACAATTATTTCCACAAAACAAAGTGTAGTGATTTCCTTTCCTCAAAACATACCATGAAAAAAACACTTGAATCCTTTATCACCTTGATCATCAGCTTGGTCCCAAAAATCCCCCTCTTTGGATTTTGTTTTCAAATAAGTTTCATAAATCACTGAATATTGTAAACCCAAGAAATGGATTACATATCAACAATTATAAGCCTACTTCAGATAACTCATTTTCGGAAAAAAGAATAATTTATAGAAAACCCATGCTATCCAAAATAGTGGTCATAACCACCTCATTCATTTCATCATTCTTACTGGAAAAAAAATCAATTTATTTTCCTACAACCACTCTAAAAAACAGTTAGAATAGTTCAAACACTAAATAATGTTAAATTCATAGTTTACCCACAACTCTCTATTTTGTGCAACAAATTTGTGAAAAAAAACAATTATCCCCATTGAAAAAACAATCCAACGGTAAGCTGAGATTGGGGATAGTTATACATACCTCAACATTGAAGAGAAAGAGGTTGGCCACCCCTGTTAAACCTTATTATTTAGAATGATTCATTCAATAATGGTTTTGTGAATATATCATCAACTTGTTCCAATGTTGGAACATACTCCAACTTAAATTCATTCTTATCTACATGCTCTTTGATTAAATGATATTTGATATCAATATGTTTTGAATGTGAATTTTGCACTAAATTCTTGGTGAGATTGATTGTACTTTGATTTTCCCAACCCAAGAGAAAAGGGTAACTTCACATAATCAATTAAGTGTTCCAATTGATTGTTATTCCACATAAGTTGAGTAGAGGGTTGAGTGGAAGCAACATACTCTGCTTCAGCCGGACTGAGAGTTACTATGTTTTCTTTCTTTGAATGCCAACAAACACCATTCTTTCATAAAAATGATAATCCACAAAATGTAGATCTTATATCATCCACATTTCTTACACAATATTTATCAGAATACAAAAATAAATCAATACTATCTGAGATGAAATACATGATTCAAAATTTTTTTATAACTCTAATGTATCTGAGAATTCTTTTTCCTGCAATAAGACATGTTTCTCTGAGAGAAATCTAAAATCTTGCACATAAGGAAACAATATAAACAATATCGGGTCTTGAAGTAGTAAAATAAAATACACTTCCAATCGTCTTCTGATACTCTTTTTAATCCACTGGTTTTCCATCTCCATCTTTACATAGTTTTTTTCCCTATGAAATGGGTGTGGACACTGGTTCTGAATTTTCCATGCCAAACCTATTGAGGAGTTCTTTTGCATATTTTCCTTGGGAAAGGAAAATGTATTCTTTCTTCTATTGGATTTGTAACCCAATAAAGCATTTCATTTCACCAAGCATGGACATTTCATATACAATCTTAATTTCTTTAGAAAATGCTTCACAACTTCCTTATCATTCCTCGTAAATAAAATATCATCAACATAAACAATTTTGATGAGGTAATACTCTTGACTTTATATGATGTAAATATTATTGTCCTCCATTCCTTTGTTGAAATTCATCTTTCTTAATCATGTATATAATCTTGAATACCATATTCTTGGATCTTGTTTTAGGCCATACAAATCCTTTTTCAATATGCACACATAACCTTCATCTTTTATAATATCAAAGACACAATATTGTTTAATATAAACATCTTCTTCAGGATCACCACTTAGGAATGAAGATTTAACATCCATTTAAAAGATCTTCTGGCCTTGTTGTGCAGCAATAGCAAGAAAGATTCTTATTTTCTCAAGTCTTTCCACTGGAGAAAAGGTTTCATCAAAAGCAATACCCTCAATCTATGAATACCCTTTTCAAACCAATCATTCTTTGTTTCTTATAACTTCACCTTCTTCATTGAGATTTTTCCAAAAAACCCATTTTGTTCCAATTATTTTTTTTTGTTTTCAAGCTATGGTATGAGTTCCCATGTATTGTTCTATTCAATATGATCTAATTCTTCATTCATGGTTTAAACCCATTCTGGATGATCAAAAGCTTATTTTACATCCTTCAGTTCCACCTTTGAATATAAAGATGTATGTGTAATGGAATTCGATGTTCTTATTGTTTGAACATTCTAATTTTGATCACTGATTATATTCTGTACATACACATGTTTCCTCACCCTTGGATATTATTTTATATTGTCTTAATCACTTGAAATAGCTAATTCTGTTTCTTCTTCTTGATAAGGAATACACATTTCGATATCATTATCATAATTTTTTTATTCAACCTTTTCAGCTTCATTGTTTTCATGAACATGTTTCTCTTTCTCAGATACATCAATCACTTTCACATCAACTAAATCAAAAATTCTTTTTGTTTCTTTATTGTAGGATCTGTATCCTCTTTCTTCTGGGGGGGTAGCCAAGAAAGATTCCATCCCCACCTTTTTTCTCAAACATACCATAGTTTCCACCTTTCTTCTTTATAATACAAGGACTCCCAAAAACTCTAAAGTTCATCAAACTTTGACTTTTTTCATAAAACAATTCATATAAATTCATACCAGGTTGAGGCCTATAGAAAAAATGGCTCTGAATATAAATATTATTACTCATGGCTTCCCTCCAGATTTAATGAGAAATACCATGATAAAGTAACATGGTTCTTCCCTTTTCCACCAGGCTTCTGTTATTTCTTTCAGCAATCCCATTTTGTTGGGGAGTGTATATAGAGATATAATCATACCAAATTCCATGCTTCTGAAGATATTTTTCAAACTCTTTACTTTATTCACCACCACTATCAGTTCTCGACTTCTTCACAGAATACTCACATTCTTTCTTATCTTTTTTTTTCCGAAACTTTTAACCATTTTCAATGCATCATATTTTTGTTATATACATTACACAATTAGTGTGAGTGGAATCATCAATGACTATAATGAAGTAATTATCTCCATGTGTTGATTGTTTGTTCATTGGCCGACATATATTAGCATAAATCCTCTCCATGGGTTGTTTTGAACAAATATCAACTTTTTTATGCACAACATTTGTAAACTTTCCTTTCTGAAAAATAGTGCAACACCAATCTCTACTTATTGGAAAATCTGGAATGCCTCAAACACTGTATCTTTTAGAAAAGTTTCCCATGTTTCTATGACACATATGTCCAAGAATTTTATTCCATAACTAATTCTATTCCACCATACTTGTGTTACAAGAGTTTTGTGAATCTCCAACCTAAAACAAGTTTCATTTTGTGTGTTGACCTCTTGTAACAATCTTTCCATCTTCTTCACTATTTCCAAAAAATCTATTTTTCTTGAAGATAACTTTGTTACCCTCATCAGACAATTGTGAAACACCTAGAAGATTGTGTTTTATCCCATTAACATAAAATTTTTTCTTAGATTTCATCTTTTCTTCTCCAATGATGGCTGACCCAACTCCATTTCTTTTCAATGATTCATCATTTCCAAATGTGATCATTCCTTCTTTAAAATCATGCACATCCTTCAAAAATTTAAGTCTCCTGCATTTTGATAAGAACACCCACTATCATGTATCAAATTTAGTTCTCCTTCCATGGATTTTAATGCTGTTTCAACAACATGATCCTTTTATCCATTATTTCCATTCATCACCTTCTTATTTTGAGAATTGAGAATCTTTTTCTGAGCTAGTAACAAAACAAGACATCCTTTTTCAGGGTGTCTAGGTTGTTCACATATTTCCCAAATAGTTTCCAGTGGTTTGAAACTATTTATAGTCTTCACATCATTATTTTTAGATGCCTTCATGAAAACCTTCTCATTTTTCTTTCTTTGAGGATATTGACTCCCACTCAATATCTTCTTTTCATAACAAGTGGCATAATAGTAATTTTTTTTGAAAAAACACATACTTACTGTGTGCATGAATCCCCCACAATACCAATAATACCCATAGAAAGAGTATTTCCCTCTAAAAACTCTATACTGATCAGAATTGTAAATGTGTTTCTAAGACACCTTCTTCTATTTATTTTCCAATTCACCAACATTTCTATTATCAATTAGATTATTTATTTTCATTTATGAATTATCGGAACCAAAATCATTGGAAACATTTCTAGATTCAGAATTTTTCAAAACATTATAAACCTTGTTGGTTATTTCCACATACATAAAATTTCCATCTCTATTCATTTCAAAAACAATTCCATTATTCTTCTCAATCATTGAAGGTATATTTTTTTGAACATTCTAATGTTTCTCATTTCGAGAACAGTCACCATCTTCAGTGATATAGTTTCAAAAACATAGACTTTTCATTTCATCTTCAGAGAGTTTTTTTAGACAAGTTCCAACACTTATTCTTTTACTTCCAACTTCACCTCTAAATTATCATTACGATTATTTTCAACTTCAAAATATTTCTTCTGATCATCAATCTCTTTAATCAGTTTTTATTTTTCACTAGAAAAACATTCTTGGTTACTTGAGCATTATTCTTCCATCTTTTTGTTTTTCTTTTCAGGACTTCTAATGTTTCTCATACATTAATTCAACTCTTCTTTCAGATGTATTTTAGGATGAGTTTCTTCTTCTTTAGAACTTCTACTTATGAATTCTTCATCATTCACTATTTCAATGAATGTTTTTTAATTATGATACGCAATGGATTTTTCAAATTCATAATCACGCTTTTCTTTTTCTTCTTCTTTAGACGTGAAACTTCTTCTTTTTTATTTGAATAATTTCTTTTCATTTCCTTTGTTTGCCTTTTTCTTCCATGAAATCCTATTATTTCATTCTTTAATATCACTATCATATTCCTTCTTTCTTCAATGAAAATTAGTCGCAAAGTGACCAAAACCTCTACATTCATAACATTTCAAGGGAAGTTTCTCTTTGTAATTCCTTGTAACTATTTCCACATTGTAAGAAAACAAGGATATGATTTCATTGAGATTTTTACATACCTCATTTTCAGAGATAGAATCACCAGCTTCATGTTCATTAACAATCTTATTTGACTTTTATTTATTCATATCCTTGAAATACATTTCTCTATCAACATTTTTTTTGTTCTTGATAGCGTTCTCTCCTCTCATTTCATAGGTGATAAAAGTGCTATGTAAATTGTCAAGAGATAATGTTTCTGGATATATGTATTTCAATGAAGAAACCTTCGAAAAAAAATTCAAGTAAGATTCTCATGATATTTTCAAAAACTGTAGAGTCTTTCTACTTTTCACCAAGACATCTGATAGTACTCGTAATTTTATTCACCCTGGTAAAGAATTCCCCAATAGATTCATGGTCACCCATCTTCAAATCTTTATAATTCAATCATCATACTTTTAACTTTTCCATATTCACTTTTTTATTGCCTTCATATATGTTTTTCAACTTATCTCATATACCTTTAGTTGTGGAAAAACCTTTCACTCTTAAAAAATCACTTTCATAAAGTGGTGATAATATATCAATCTTGTACATTCCATCATTCTAAAGAATCTTCTTCTCAATAGTTGTAAGTTGACAACTATCATCAATGGGAGGAAATCCAATTTCTGTAGCATCAAGAACATCCTAGCTGATAGGCATAATATATGACAGCATAATATCTTCCGAGATATGAATTTTTTTTCCATCAATGGCCATAAGACCTTTATTGTTCATGTAGTTTCCATTCTCCATCAACAAAGAATAACGAAGGTAACCTTTGCTCTGATACAAATTGAATGTTCCCAGTCGGAGTAATGTATCACTAAGAGGGGGTGGGGTGAATCAGTGATACTATTTTTATTTTATGTTTCTTTTCAATTGAATCAACCTTTAAGTCCTATTAGAGATTTCAATTCCCTGATGAAAACAAACTCAACCCATATCCAAAGGAAGAAAAATATTTACAAGGTTCACTATTAAATAAGAAAAGATAATTCCTTGGTATGGTTTGGAAATGATCTAATACCATATAATTCACTAAGAAAATAATCCCTAGGTTAAAACGATTAAGAAATACACTTACAATTTTGTATAACTATGAAAAAATCCCTCTAGTGCATGTGCACCCTCTTAGCATAATAGGGTAATAAAATTTATTTTTTAAATACTCATGCTACATGTGCTTATTTTCAATTCATCAAATGTAATAAATTTTCATAAAATTCATCAATTCATTACCCAGAAGAAAGGTAAGAACATCAAAGGACTTTGATAATGAAATCAGCCTGAATGCCAAGCCCAATTTTCCCTGTCTGATTCTCTGAGTCTGATACTTCCAATACAATTTTTCATGTTAGTTTTTCTGATAGAATATGATAGAGTAGAATCAGCACAACTTTAAAAGCTAAATAGAATCAGCACGACTACACTAGCTGAATAGAATCATAACCACTTCACAAAACCACTACAATCAGAACCACTTCAAAACCTGAGACCGATAAAGATTCTCAGTACAATCCTTCCTCGGGCCAAGAATCCCAATACAGAAACACCCAGTACAGAAAACTAAAAACTGATTAATATAGCCTGATATCAATCTCATCTGAATACAATCCTTGTCATAATGTATTCAATACAAACCAAAAATAGTGTCACCTTCTCTTACTGAAAACTCAGAGCTTCTCACTCTTCTGGAAGTCACATAGGTACAATGTACTTCACGCCTTTTATAGGTGACCCAAAATAGGTTTAGGATGAATCCTAAAACACTTTCCCGATCACTTAAATTCACCGAAATTTGAATGTCTCCAAAAATATTGAAGCAAATATGACTTTTTCAATTCTTATCGATTCTTCTTGAATCTTATACAATCTTCTTCTCTTATTTTCTAGACTCACATTTCAAAATTCAATACGATTAAAAATGATGAGAAATATATGTGTCAGAATCTAATTCTCTCGTAACGATTTATTAAAAACAGTACTTGAGAAAATACCAAATGAATGTGTTTGAAGAAATACACTTATCCACATAAGATACAATCACTCTTTCAAAAGAAATTATCTCCCTTGACAATTCATTCATCAATCACCACTTTATATTTTTTTTTCTCTTGAACCACATGAGAAAACACATCAAATCCCGCAACTACCTTCATTCACCAAGTGGTTGTATCATGACATCATTCATGACTTTGAATTAATTGAGGATCAGCTTTAGCATTGTCTGACATCAATTGGAAAGTATTATAACTTTCCATTCATTCCTACTTCATTATTTAATCTCATTCCAAGAATTATCCTTTCTGAATACAATGGTTTTGATATTATTATCTTGAATACAATCCTTCTGGATAGGATCATACTTGATACAATCATGCTAGATATGATCATTGATCACTTCTTCTTATGATTGATGGATATGATCGCGGATCATTTATTCTTATGATTGATGGATAAGAACGCTGATCATTTCTGCTTACGATTGCTGAATATGATCTTTGATCATTTCTAGTTATGATTGATGGATACGATCGAATACAACCTGAAGATAATTATTTGTACAGATATGATACAAATCAATATAAATATGATTCATTCCAAATAAAAACCATCACATTCCATTACTTCAACCTGGATACAATTGTTTTGAAAAAACACTCGGTGTCTCATCTTCTATCAGCACCACCTATTCAATCGACACCACCTTGATCGTAACTACATTCCATCAGCATCACCATTCCCATGAGCATCAAAATTTTCAATCAACATCACCAATTCAATTGGTATCACCTATTCTATTGGTATCACCTATTCCATCGGTACCACCTTGATCATAACTAAATTTCATTAGAATCAATTTTATAATCAGCATCACCCTTTTCACTTGCACTCTGCATCCAATTTTTTTAAATACAATTTATACAATCTAGATAAAAAAAATTCTTATTATTTTGAAAAACAAAAGGCACCAATTATTCCTTTTCTAGTTTTTTTAAAAATAATCTGAATACGATTCATTAGTGATTGGAAGCATCTATTTAACTCCCCCATTTTTCTATAAATCTTGCATCACGAATTCTCACATCAAATCATGATTTATATGAAATAAAAATCAACAAAGCATCATCACAATTAACTTGGGTCTGATTCTTTTAAAAACAATCCCAAAACAATTATTTCCACAAAACAATGTGAAGTGATTTCCATTATTCAAAACATACCTTGAAAACAAAATATTGAACATGAAAACATCATCACCTTGATCATCATCTTGGTCCCAACATTTTGGGGTTCGTACATTCATTCTCTATAGTATTTGTATGGGCGATGGCCTCTACAAATTTCACAGGTCTAAATATTCATAACTGGGGAAGTAGGTGGAAATGGTGGAGAAGGTATCTAAATAGTTCAAAATTATTTGTGATCACTTCAACATAGGATATAAGGTAAGTATTATCTTCCATATGGTGAATTCCAAAAATAGGTGGTCCTTGATCTATATTCCACAAAATTGAATTATAGGAGATTTTACCTAAAATTCTGTTGCCAATGTTTCAAAATTTGAGCATGAGACCACTAGTAATATTGGATTCTACTATAGTACATGTATTTAGTTTTAGTCTTTAGTAAAAATATTGAAGCTATAGTGACATATAAATTATTTAATGTGGGAACTTTAAATTTAGAGCTTTGAATTGATCCCAAGCTTCCCAATCTGATTCCCTATCCTTCGGGGTGACATTCTAGAACACATTTCTGAGCATACAGGTTCGTATAGGTGGAAAATATTTGTCTATAAGATTTTTAGATAAGTAATCCCAAGTCATATTAGACTCAAGATCATGTATTTTGAGCTAATACTTGGATATGTTGCATTAAGAAAAGGGTATAACTCTAATTTTGATCTCATTATACATCACACCATATCTTAAGAAGGTGTATTGAATATCTAGTAAACTCAAAATTTTCTCTTGTGGATCTTCACTCTAAATTCCAAAAAAAATTCCCTAGTTCTTGTAATGTTAATGAGCCTCGGTTTAATTTTGAATTAATATTCCAAATAGGAAGAAGAATGACATTGGGAACAACACAACTAATATATGGAAAGGAATAGTCCATAATGGTGAGCTCCTACAACATTGGTCACTCTCCATAATGTTCAGGTAGTGTATATTTGATATTTTGAGGGTAAGGCGGTGTACGATCATTACATTAAACGATAATTGAATGACAGAATTTGTAAAGGTATATATTGATCTTAGTATCAAAAGAAAGAAGATCTAGAGCATCAAGGTTCCTTGAATGATTCATAGGGCCCCAGAACATTCATTAGCAAAAAATGCGGACACGTGTATTAGCCTTATTGGGAAATTTTAAAAAGAAATGGGAAAGAGAAAACTGGGTGTGAGATAATTCTAGGTTTTCCTCACCTAATAATTGTTGGTTTGGTAATTTATGTTTTATGTTGTTTATTTAAATTTAAGAGAAAGAAAGGGATCAGTTTCAATTTTATGTATTAGGAATAAGGTATTACTAGATCTAACTTGTGATAGTCCAATAGCTTAGGCTATGAAGTAATGTGAAAGACACCAATAAGTTTCTGTCAAACCAAATGGATCTACCAATGTGGGAAACTACTTTTGGTCTAGATATAGTCAAAAACCTAGTTCCAATAAACTTAGCTTCAAGGGTATATTGTTTCATAGGTTATTGGTCATAGACTGATCAATTAAATTAGTTATGGGTCCTTATATTTTAATTCCCTACATCAAGGTTGAGGAATAGAATGTGATTAACAAGAATTTATAAATTAAAACATGCGAAAGTGTAACCAAATTTTTTATTTAAGGATTCTTTAGTTTTAATCCACCCCTACTCTCAACCCCTGACCCCAAAAGCTATTCTTTCATGATAACAATGGTAATAGGAAAAAGGGAACTATGAAACAAGCTTGATATATCATTTAAAAAAATCATATTAAAACAATTCAAAACAATATAAATTTAAAATTAATAAAATAATTATTGAAAAATAATAAGAAATGGAATGCACCAATTGGGTTTGAATTAGTAGTTTGAGCATGAAAAATAAATTCAAGTGTCTTGGAATGATGTGAAATAGTAAAAAATATATAAAATAAATAGAGAAAATAAGATAAAGTAGGTATAGATTGTTTCATGGAAGAAGTCATAGAAAAAAAAAATAAAGTGTGGACATATTCTATTCAACATCGGTGCTGGAATATAAATAAGTATGAGTGTCTCATGATGTGTAAAGGTTTCACAATGTCAGAATTATTTAAATTAATTTTTCCTCAAATATTTCATGATATTCAAAGTAAATTCATGTCATGTAATCAAACCCACTAAAATAAATGGAAATATTGTATCACTTGGACTTCATGTCTTAAATATTCAGGGGATTCAGAATTATAAACTTTCATTTCTTGTAATGAAGTCAAATCATGTATTTATTATACTAGAATATTCATGAATTGTAATGGATTCATGGGTTGTCCTTCAATCATCAAGTGTCTTGTGTTTAAGTAATTCACATCATGAAAAGGTTTCACAATGTGTGATGTTTGAAATTACTAAAATTAAAATTTCACTTCTTTTGAGAATTAAATAATTATTTCATAAAAAACAAGAAACAACCAAAATGAATTATCGAATAAAAGATTAATTGATCTAAAAGAAATATATCCAACATATATATATATATATATATGAATTTATTTTATCAATCCTCACAAGAACATCCGATGAGATGGTCTCTTGGATCACCATTCACTTCTTCTTCTACTTTCTAGTGTGAAAACTAGAATTTTTTATCCCCTAGAACCACACTTTTATTTTGTGTTTCCTTTCTATAATTCCCAATCTTATCGAAATAGGCTTCCCACTTTTTAAAAAAATAAAATATAATTAAATTCATGATATTTTCCCCTTATTTTTCTCAAAAACTATCACCATCCTTTTTAATGATAAGTCATTTTAACGTAGATTATAGAAAATTATTATTTTAAAAACCTAAAAAAATCATTCCAAATTACGAAAATAATATTTTCAAAATCTGTCCATATATTTAGCAAAATATTTCATTTAAAAATTCACACAATTTGCTGTTACAGAATTCTCCACATTACCTCCTTTTATTTTCATGATATCCAATGTGGTCATATTTAGTTCCATAATAATAGAGTTGATCACATTTAAAAAAAATTAATAACATGGCTTAATTATCTATTAAAAATGGTTTTATTTAATCAACCTTAGTTGACTGTAAGATTAACCTGGTTTTATAATAGATAAAATACTATCGTATGTATTGTAGGTTATACTTCACAAGAAAAATCACAAAGTCTCATATGACTCAAATACAACCTTTATTAACACATATTCTATTGTAAATCTCTCATAAATATAAATTATGACTCATACATATGTGTTTATCTGTAGTGTGCACTATGGTAATGACCCATACACAACTCCAAATGACTCATACATAGTTTCACAAGACTCACATATAGTTTATGTAAATCATATAAATGGGTTTTTTTACTAATATATATATGTACCATGAATCATATTATAATATTGAATCACTTATATGAATATTTGGATGACTCTTATAAAAACATGAATTATTCAAATTTCAAATGTTGGTCAAAACTAATTTTTCTAATGGTTATCTATAAGTCCTTAAAACCTTTTCTAGCATTAAAATATTCATTTAAAATCCCTAATATAGAATGAATTAAAAATTCCTTCTACTTCATTATCAATAAACACAAACTAAAACAATCACCAAGGGGGTTTTTTCAAATAATCTCCACCTTTATATTTGTTGAAAATTTCAAACATATTATAAACTTAATCATTTGATAAATTTCATAACCAACTAAATCTAAAACTAAAAACGATTTGAACCTATTCCATTATAGAAGTGTATCTATTATATAATAAAATATACTCTAACACCATGTAAGCCAATATCAGTGTAAGTAATACGAGATAAAAGAAAACATCCCCACGAACCACCTCATAGAAATATATACCTTTCACCACATTCCAAACTCTTTTCATAGATTCTTTCTCCCCATAAATAGTCATTATGGCACTCTCCCCCATTTCAGAATATCATTTCTTCCCATTAACTAATTAGTAGAACAAAATATTTATTCACCATAACATATTAATAACTACTCCCCCTATATCAATAAACCCAAAGAACAGTTCCTTGAATGTTCACAAAGGAGACTAATAAAGTCATGAATTCAAGGGATGAGTGAAAAATACATTTCCATTTAAATTAACCACCATGGGAGAGTGGGGGTACCTTATCCTACTCATCTAGTTGGAGAGATTAAATTGTAATTTAAGATCCAACCAATGCCTTTAAAAATTTACCTTAGGTAGTGACTTGATTTTAATTCCATCTAGATGATGTTGATTGGACACATAATCCAACTCCACAACTTATAGTTCCACTTTATCCTCACGAAATTATATATAATTTTAATTTTTTGGTACTTGAGTGATGAATTTTATTTCTACAAATTTTTATATACCACTCGATTTATCACACTTTATAATAGTATTAAATTCTAATTCTATCCCAATCACTTCATGTTTTTATCTAATTTATATTAACTGAGTATAAGATTGAGTAGTTACTACATATTTATCCTCTAAATTACTTAAATATATGTAATCATACTTTTTTATGAGCTAATAGTATAATAATTATAAAGATAGAACCCACCACTGGTTGTTAATTTTTGGTCATCCATCGAACACACACACTCTGTATCTGTATAGCTCAAGATTCATTGTTATGAATTTTTGAATAAAATAGCCTAAAATAAATTGTTTGGTTTATTTATTAATGTATTCAAATCACATATTATATATGAATTTATTATAGATAGATTTGATAGTGGTAATCTTAACATGTGGAAAATATTTTTTCTCGAAAAGTCATTAAAAGTATAGTAAACTCTTAATGATCTTCCAATAAAGTGTCATATTGACCTCTTATCCATCCTCATATTTTCAAACTCTCAACCAACCCAACACTAATGTTATATTGTACCTAAATAAACCATTTAAAACATTTTAAAACCATCATTGGTATTTTTTGTTAAAAAAAATTCCATCCTTTATTTTGATCTCCATAAATCCATTAAAAAATAATGGTTCGTGAATCAAAGACATTCTGAATTCACACCTCATGAATTCTAAAAAATGATTACTTTTTGAAACATAAAATCCTCAAAAAATTATTACATACCTATAAATAAACACCAAAATCCACAACACTTTCTCCATATTGATGTAAATTTTTTTATCAACCCCTATTTTTTGAAAACCAAGCCTCTTTAAGTACTAATCCATCCATGAGTATCGTGTTCTTAGAACTTATTTTTGGCTATAAAAGGTATTATTAAATAGGAACACTATGTTATCATAATCATACACTAGAATAGTGTATTTTTTCTCTATATAAAAAAATTTATAATTATTCCATTTTAGATTTTAGATTTTACATCAATTTGATGGATTTAAAACCACATTTCAATACCTTAGTCAAAAACAACTGTATCATTTCCAACCTGGACACTAGTGAAAATGTCTCGTCCACATCAACTTCATCTATTTATGAATAACTATTTCGCACTATAAAATATTTTTTCTTTCTTGCTTATCCATATTCATTGAGTTTATTTTAGAAAACTTCTCTAGTTTTAATAACATTTTTCTTCCTTGTCAATGGAATAATTTCCCATGTTTGGTGATTTTAAATTTGGTAAATATCATTATACACATCCTTTTCACAATTTATAACTTGGGTATCCTCCTAAAATATTTAATGATCTACATAAGATATAAATTATTTTTCTGAATACTTTATCCTTTTAGTTTGAACTAGGGTTGTCCGGTCACCATCAATGTTGTTTTCAGTAATTTATTCCCTTATTGTTTTTCAGTTTATACCTATTGTTTTTACTATATTTCCTTCATAATAAGATATATAATTTCAGTATTATATAACACCTTTACCTCATATAGATCCTCCCACTTCAAAATCACTTTATTTCAGAGTTCATTCACTTTTTATGACAAATGTGCTTTCTTTTTCTGGAAATAATACACTCTCAGTAAGTTTATGTATTTTATTGCAATAAAATTTCTAATAATTTTATTATATAATGTATATAACTTTATATTTAATTAATAACCATATAAAATACCTCTATCCTTATATTATTTTAATTTTAATGATTCTCGTTTTTTAAAATAAAATGTTTTCTTTGAAAGACTCAAATGTACTTGATAGTTGCCTTCTTTTCATACCACTTCTAATGGGGGAATTCACATCATTATAGAATTATAAGTCTCTTTTGGAGATGTAAATTTATATAATAATCTCTTATTTACAATATTTCCCTTGTATATTATTTTTAATGAGCATTATTTATGATATATTTTTGATAATATGGTTTCTTCTTTCAATAGCATTGTTTTCTTTTGATTTTCATACAACTAAAACTTTATGTCATATTACCTAATTATAAAGGAACTTTTCAACATAATAATTGGAAAGACATCATTCCATTTTCAATTTTTAAACATAAATTTATTTTCTAAACATTTTTGTTCTGATTTCTAGAAATTATGGATGCACCAAAACACATCATATTTGTGAGAAAAACCCACCAAATATTCCATAATTCTATAATCATATTTAATATGAAAAAATAAATTTTTTTATCCATGGAATTGGGTTCCATATTCCCACACACATCTATATGTAATAGATTGATAAATAATTTAAACATTTTCTCTTTTAGGTTGTAATATTTTTAGCAACTTCCATTTTTACAGGTATCACATGTATGTGTGTGATAATGAGAAATATTTGGGATGTCTCAAGAACCATAATTATTAACCATGTTTTCTAAATATTTCTTGATCAAATAGAAAATCCTTTTATTCTATAATTGGTTTTACCCTTCCTTTTATATCATGCACCTATCCTCTTCACCATCAATAAGATATATTTTCCTCTTCATGATACTCCCCTAAAAAATAACTAATGAATCATATCCTATGATCATGAATGTTTTCATGTTAAATTTCACTTCATGACCTAAGTCACAAAATTGAATTTCACGGATAATAGTTTGACTGATACCATCAAGTAACAAGAATTTCATTCACCTTAGATATTTTTCAACAATATTTTCCCTCCTAAAGACAATAAATTTTATCCCCTCATAATTGAAAAATAATATTACACCATATTTATTGTGTTTTATAGTAATGATAAGGTATTTATTCCCAATCATGTGAGGTGTAAATCCTTGATCTCAAGTCTGGGTTATAGACCTATCTATTTCCCTTGAGTATATTACAGTATTTTTCACTTTTGAATCTCTTAAATTTTTTATCCATGACTGTTAGTTCAACTTATTTGATGATGTATTGGCTCTAGCACTGATAAAGAAGCCCTTTATCAGTGCTAGAATAGAACTGATAAATATTCCCTTCTTCTTCTTCCATAAATCTTTCATTATATTCATAAACTAAAAATATATTTTTGTTTCCATATTTTATTATGAATCCTCTGAATAATTTTTACTATTAATTTGGTGTCATTTAGAATAATGATTTTAAATTTTAATTGAAAAATAATATCATTGTACCCAAAATGTCTAAAAAAATAAAATAGACATCAAAATCATAGTGATAATTTAAAATTTTTATCACATTGTTTGTCTTTACTACTCTCTAAAATATCCCTTAGATATGGGTCACCCATATATATTATTCCTCATCTAATAATTACAATTACACCTGTTTTTTAGTATCTTTTTTACCCTTTTCAACATCAATAGTAGTCTATTGAGGGTCTTGCAACTAAATCATCTATCAAGGTGTTAGTTGTTGATGTTTTTATTCAACTACTACTTCTATTTAAGTTCATTCAAGCCCAACCAATGGTTTTACTTTCTTTTTTAAACACTACTCAATGAGATAACAATAACTTCCCTAGCATACACCCCACTAACTTCCTTAAAATATTAAGGATCTAAATCACTTGATCTCCCTAATTACATATTAGGAGTAGAGATTATTTCCTGATCATCACACTTTTACTACAACATCATGACTTTACATTCATGTTTATCTATTATTTTGACATGTTCATTAATTTATTTGGTTTGACCAATAAAAATCTAAAACTATTATTTAATTTGGAGCTTGAGCACAACTTATTTTCCTAAATTTATGAAATATAAAATTTTGAGTTATTCAATATTTTCATTAAATTATAACATTTACTATACGATTTTTTTGATGTAGAGATCAAAATTATGTATGACACCGTATTATTTTTTAGCTCTCTGGATGTTAATTTCTTCAAGGAATACCTCTACTTAATATTTAAGATCAACTCTACCCTCGATTCCATAATTTTCATCATCATAATAATAAGATTAATTCTTTCATACAACAGCAACATATAATTGTTCACTGAGGTATCAATAATCATATAATCCCTCTAATTCAACTTTTTCAGAGCTATCATCTTCTTTTGAGTGTATTGTCTTCGTATTGAAATTTTTTAATGGTTTACTTTTTCATCTCATTCCATTAAATAATTTATTTTAAGTTCGTATTCAACATAATATTTTAAAAACTTCACAGAAAACCTAATTATAACATTCTTGGCTTTGTCTCACTAAAAAAAAGTGATTAGTATCTTTCCATTAAATTTACCTTTTCTCTTTAGAGGTTATATGAAGGAAAATGCATCATCTTATTAGCTTATTCATCACTAGGTTCCTCTTTGAATAATAGTTTTTTTACCCTTGAATTATATCTCCTCATAATTGTATTTTATCACATATTCATTTTCATTTAACCTCATTTATGATGCCATATGTGTGATATATAGGTTATCCAACATTACCTCCTTCATATATTTATCTTTGATCACCAAAATTTACAAATTTAACTGAGGTGATAGTCTTCTCAATAATCTTTTCATGGTTTTTATATTATCAATAATTTTTGAAGACCAAACATATCTTACTCAAAATAATTTAGTTGATTGAGAAATGCATAAATCATATCATTCATGATCATTGCCATATTTTTATACTTGTTCCACAACACTTAAAGCTTCACTTCTCAAAATTTTAAAACAACTTAATAGGTATTCACAAGATTCCAAATTTCATGTGAGTTCCTACAAAACATCTCTTTAGTATAGATGGGGTTATCCAAAACTCCCCTTGAGGTACTAATTTCATTCGAATTTGTATCCTACTCTATGTGGTATATGTCTGAAATAGACCAACTATTTATGTTAGTTTCTTTACCATGTATTGATTCCAGTAAAACATTCATGGTCAATGAACAAAAATAATGTTGCTTCCGGTTGTTCCATAAATTAAAATTTATAACTTTAAAAATTCTAACTTATTTATGGTTGAAAACAATTTCAATGGATTCTTTAAATAGATTTTTTAGCTAAACATTGGCTCAAATACAACATATTGGTCTTAAACAGGGTTTTTACCCTATGTGGGGGTGAATTGGGGTAAGAAAATTTTATTTTCCCTCTTTTTGATGATCTTTCCACACTTTTAATGGGTTCAATTCACTCTTCTTCTCTTTGACTCACAGTAAATATAAAATATTAAAAGTAATTAAAGCTATACATGAATGATTTTAATTTGTTCACCCAAATGGGAAATCCAAATAACATGCATCCAAATTTTCTTATGAACATAAAGAATTAGAGAAAACAAATTTTCATTATTTATTCTCAAAAATGATCACCTACATTTTTAATGATAATTTATTATAAAATAGAATAGTTTAACATTTATATTTCTATTATTGGTAAAAATTAATTCCATGTCATTAAAATAGTCATATTAAATTGTAGGTATAATCCCTTTCGAAATCATGCCTTGAAAACATAGCACAATATATTGTTGCATCACTCTCCATGTCACCTCCTTCCATTTCATCAATGTGAAACATATCATTTTTTATTCCAAAAAATCAACCTCGATCACCCTTAAAATAATTAAAAAAAATCTCGGGTCTCCCTTGAAACATGGTTTTATTTATTCCATCTTTGGTTAGCTACAGGATTAAAAATATATTATTATAGATAAAATAACAATGTATGTAATGTGGATAATCAATTAATAAAAAAATTAAAAGTACCGGATGACTCATATGCAACCCCCAATACTCAAATATATAATCTAATCACTCATACATAGAGATTATAACGCATATACACGCATTGATCACTCATACACAGTGTGGGATAAACTCATTCACAACTCAAAAAGGCTTTTATGCAATTACAAGACTCGTTATCAGTCCATATGACTCATACACATGAGTTTTTTTCTCAAATATAGATTATCCTTGACTCATACAATACTTCTCAATGAATCATGTTCAGATATAGATGAATCCTACCCAAAAATTGACTTATCTAAATTTCAAATATCGGTGTAAGATAATTTTTCTATAAATCATCAATTAGTCCTACAAACCTCATCCATCCTTCAAAAGGTGAACTCCAATAATTAATGAAGACTAAATTGAATATTAATTACACTTAATTTTCATTAAACACAACCCACTACATAAAGAATGGGGTTTTTCAACATTATCTAACGTTATCTCGTAAGTAGTCTGGCATACTTTGTGCCAATATCCTTTAATGAGTTATTTAAAATTATTTAACAATATTGGATGGAATTTCCAACATTTACCATGGACATGGATTTTTTTCATGAACTAACATCAAAATAAAATGACCATATATATCTACTTGTATAAATGAAAGTGAAAAACAAAGTCTTGATTATTAAATCAACCTCATACAACCAATGACACACTTAACACATGCTACCTCCAAAAGAAATAAATGTTTATATTTATCTTATTTTATAAAAGTATTTTATTAATTAAATTTGTTAATAATGATCTCAAGTTAAAATATTAATACACATTCTTGTAGATAAGAACATTTAATAACACAAAAAACATGTTTTTTTTCATTTGGTGGGATAGTGATCATTATCCCCTATACTTGACATCACCAAGTTTAAACAATATAAGAAAATGTATCAATTACACACTCAAGATACAATTTTATGATTATGTAATAATTTAGAGATATAAAATAAATTTTCAAAGTAAAATAATTAAATTGAATCACAGGGGAATTCCTTTTTTCAAAAAAAAAGCAAATGTATCAATTATTATGAGCCCCAAAAACAAGATAATCATTTATCATTTGTGTCTTTTTGGACTAATATACCTACACCATATGATATATATTTAATATTATTTCAAAAGTATGATGAGGTTCCCATTATAGTTAGCAACTATTACAACCATTTTATAAAACATATAATCTAACAACATTTCCATATAGAGTATATGAAAATTTAATACTAATATCATGATAAGTATAAATCATACATATTAAATAAGGTATCCATGGTATATTAATAAAAAATTAAAATATTGACTTAGGTCTAGGGCACCGACTCTAACATCATATTATATTCATATACACATTGAATAGTTGATAGATTGAATTATGGAATCTGCTAACATGGGTAAGAAGTTAAAACATAAGGAATCGATTAAAAAAATAATTTTACATCATTGGTTATCCTAATTCCCCCTGTCATGGTGTTAGACATAAATCAAGGATTGGTGTTCATAATAAATAAAAACCAAGCCTTAGGTGTGATGATCTTGAGAAATTAGAGGTAATTCTACACACATTTTTAAGAGATAATTAAATTTTCTCTATTTTAGTAAAATTAAGAAAATAATAATCAATTACATGAATTAAACTAGTTATATTAAAAATTAGATGATATTGAGTCCAATTATCTCAATCATAGATTACCGACCTAATTTAACTATGTAAGAGTATATCTAAAACCTTCTAAAAATATAATAGGTGAAATTTATTAAATACCAAATATATCATTGAAACATAATATACCATAAGGGGTTGTTACTTCTTATGGGTCATTATGTATAGAAATATATAAACACATTAAAAAATCACTAAAATTATTAGAATGTACTATAGGATATGAAAGTTTCTAATATGGACCCACAAAGACAA
The DNA here is from genome assembly GCA_963277665.1 of Viscum album. NCBI lineage: Eukaryota > Viridiplantae > Streptophyta > Magnoliopsida > Santalales > Viscaceae > Viscum > Viscum album. Next base: position 932,933,239 of record OY728125.1, read on the forward strand.
CGTACCTTAGAATAGAAATCTCTAACCCAATATTCAAAATTAATGAACAAATATAGGAGAAAATATAATTCTATTTTGAGTGAAAAATGAGACGATGAGTGTACCTTGATCTTTAAAATAAATATTCATGAAATAATAATGCATAAATGTTATGATGGATGGTCATGTAGTTAACAAAATTGAAACTAAGTGAAGCCATGATTGTGTTCATTGCTCTCTAACTCAAAAAAATTGGTTTTTTTATAGTCAATAACATCAGTTACTTAATGATATAGATATCCCAAAATCATGTTTAACCAAAAAATATAACCTTCTCAATGGATATAGAGAGATATACACCCTTAATAAATGAATAAAAAGTGAACTCCCACACTCAAGATACATTTTTATGATTATGTAATAATTGAGAGATATAAAATAAGTTTTCAAAGGAAAATAACTAAATTGAACTATGATTAAAAATAAAATAACATCAAACAATCAATCCTCATTAATTGTTGTATTTCTCCAACTATTTGGGGACCACCGAGAGGAGAGGGGTGAATTAGTGGACTCTTAAAACTTTTATGAATTATCCTTTTAAATTAAAACTCTTATACTTCTCCAAGTATTGATCTACTAAAATTTTTATCACACTACCTCACTCATATTATGTAATAAATAGAGGTAAAAAAACACAAATATTTCCACGGTTCATCGATAATGATCTACTCCTTGACTTGATAAGTAATTCGTCGTGATAAAGGAATCTCTACTATAATCAGTCTAATATTATAATTAGTTCAGTTCATCTCACACATAAAATATCCAAACTCCCACATGACTTCTCATTCGAATTCCATATTGAGATTTTTCAACATTTTATCATTATAGTCATAGAATTACCCTATGATCTACTTGTATACCCTATGTCAAATAGGTTATATAGATTCACACTTCGTATATGAATGCTTTTTGTCTAATCCTTTCTAAATTAGACCATTCATCAGAATATTGATGACACTATATCCAAGAATAGTTCTCATTCCACTCAACATAAGGTAATTGAATCTATATATCATCACATATATAACATTATACTCAATCCATATTCAAAAATAGGTTCATAGATATCCAACAGATTTTATCATGTTTATAAATCACATCAAACTTGATCTCTTATGAACATCATGAATCCAATAGCTCCCCTTCAAATGAAATTCTTAACACCAACATTAAAACTATGTCTAATGCTTTATTTATTAATCAACTCTTATTTATTCTTATTCTATCGGCTTAAATACCAAGAAAATATTCTCTTCAATTCTACATTTGACTCTTCTAATTTTTTTATGATATTTCTTTTATTTTTCTTCCCTACTAAAACTCTCGGTTCACCCGTTCTTCCCAACTATATTTCACTATAATTCATCTCTTTTATTTTATTCATAGGTCACCTAAAATATTTTCTACATTTTTTAAATATAGAAAATCATTTGAATAAATATGGATGATATTATGATATTTTTCAATGAAATGTACAATAAATTTTCCCAATATCATCATTTTTGTTATCATTTATTTCCATATGGGTGTTTCCTCACATTATAGTGGTTATTAAATTTTCCTCAATCTGTTATCTCTTGTATAGTGAGAAGAATACCATTTCTTTTTATTTGTTACCTCATTTGTCTCAACCAACAGATCTCCTAGATTATTTTTGTAGTAGTCCCAAGTTACTCCTTAAATTTTCCTCAAATTAATTTAACAAAAAACTATATTTAACTCACCCAATAATGTGGTATAAAAGTGTGCATCACATTATAGTTATGGTATCGCTTATTTTCTTATAGTGTGAGAGTCTCTAAACTCCTAATAATACCAACATATTTCAAACTGAATGCTAGATAACTTCATATATCAAGATTATAAAATACCATATTGAATCAAAATTGGGTTTCTAATATTACAAACCTTTCATACTATCTATATAATTGACTGATCTAATTTCATCATTTTTATATTTAATAATATAAAGGAATCGCCTTTTTTAGCATCAATTAATTTTTTGAAATTACATATGTTTTTATCTTCCTCAATCTCAATTCAAATATATATTACTATTTAATTTCATTCATGAATAACTAGTTTATTGCGCTATATTTATAAATTCAATTCATCTCTAATAACATCTAATTTAATTATCAATTATGCTCATCAATATAGAATTTTAAATATTCTCATTTAAAATCATAAAATATAGAATAGGGACCTTCTCTATATTTCAACACATTCATCACCATCAAATCAAGATTAATCAGGTATTAACAATTAATCATGTTGTTTAAAACAAAGTAGAATATTTCGGAATCATCAAGTTCAATGTTTATCAGAATATCATGAATCTAGAAAACTTTTTTTTCACCAAAAAAAATATTTTAAGGGATCTATATAATATTTTATTTTTCCAAATATAAAAATTCCATTCAAAATAACATCTCTTCTTTATGAAAATATCTTATGTGTTCACAAAATATCATACTAGTGGCTCAAACTTATTACGCATTTGATGAATCTCTTACGGGTGGTTCAAATATCATACATTCTACTCAAACATCTTATATGGCCTAAAACATCATACATGTAGAGTTAGGATATCTTACATCTTCTCAAACTTCTTATATGTATGTTAAATACCTTATGTGCAATCCAAAATCTCTTGCACATATGAAAAAAAATTCTTTCCAATTTTTCTAAGATCACTCTCAGTAAAAGTAATTCTTTATTTCATCAAATCAACTTCGAGCATCATCAAATCATCGATGGGACTTTATAATAAAATAAAATCACTTCATAATAAACCTAAATAATTCCAAAAATATTTTAGAATAATTTAAAACCCTTTTTATCTAGTTCCAAATCCTTTTAACACATACAATACTAAAGATAGAATATTTTCTTTTAGCTCATTTACATTATACTTATTGATTTACTTTAACCATAATAAACCATCATCCAATTGTAGTTCCTCACTAATTATAGTATCTTCAATTCTAATTTATATAGAGATAGGTTCTCAATTGTTATAGATTTTTAATCTATCAATTTATTTGGATTTTTCTCTCCTTAATCACAGCTTCAATGTTGTACATAGAAACTATATTATCATTGGTTTCTGAACTATAAGAGAATTTCCTCCTCATATAGAACATTTCTCTAACATGAATACAAAATTTATTAATCATATAATGCATTCCTTTTCCATTATATTTAATTGAATTAGCTCACTTAATGCATCATGTATCATATAGTATATATTTCTTCATTAGAACATGTTTCTTATCTCATTGAAGATCGGTTTTGTAGTTGTCTAATGTATCTAGATACACACTAGGTAACCATATCTTCTACATTACCCATAATTCATGAGCATCACCTTTAGCTTGTCCACAATCAGTGGATACTTTTTCCATCTCCTATTTCACTAATAACATTGACATTCACCTTTATTAAATATTCAATGACAAAAAATATAATCATCATTTAAATTAATTTGATAACATCAAAATCCCCCTTTTATTTTGTTCTCAACAACCAAATTTCTCCAAGATTAATGTTACTATTCTCCCTCTAATTAAAAATAAATGAAATGTGGATAGGTTTTTCTCTCCCTTAATGATTCATCAATGTAAGGGGAGGATTGTTTTCTTCCTTATTAAATATATTCTACCCCTTAATGAAATATAAAATTTTAGGTAAGAAAATCACATAATTTTAACTTCCAATATCATATCCATTTATTTATTTTTATATATTTATTGAGAGAACATAGGCACCATAGAATTTCATATTAATGAGCCATATATAATTCATCTCTAATTATACATGGGATAACATTGTATAGAAAACAATAGTGATTTTACTAGAAAATAATTCACATCCATATGAATATCTTAATATGGTAATAACTCTTAATTCACATAATTGGGGTTGGTATGATAGATTTTTAACAATTTTTATAAATATTCACTCAAATAAACAGAATATATCAAAACTTTTAATTAAAAGTTTTCTAATTTCCATTATTTTTTTATATGATAAATCCCCCGGATAATATATCCATTAAAAACTAAAACATATTCAAGAGAGTAAAAATCAAACATTAATATTCATAATTTACTAGGGCACTCTAGATTTCAGATTTCTGTAGAAATGATTCATGTCAAGTAGCTTAATTCATTTGATATCTCCCCCTCACAGGATGGTTTCCAAACCTATTAATCATAGAATTATTATTTCAGAAAAAAAAATTATATAAAATTTGAAATTATTCGATGTATGATACCATTTTAATATAAATACCATATTCAGAATTGCATGATGGTTTGACTTTATTTTATCATCACCTTAACTTCCCTCTTCAAAGAATAAACAAACAACAACAAGAATAAGGTTGTCATTTACCTTATTTTTAGATATAGAACTAGGGTTAATACTTCAATCTCAAATAATAAATTCTATTATACGAGGGTCTAAAATGTCCATATTTTTTTAAGGTTATTTTTTCTTTACCTTTACATATCTTTTTTCATTTACATTTCATAGACACCTCTTTATTTTTAGATTTTATCATATCTAGGATATGTTTTTGGACTTTAAAAAATAATGATTTTTCAATCTTCTTAGATTATTATATATTATTTTCCAAAACTAGATGATCATTCTATATAATCATAAAATATTAAGGTACATTCACTTTTTCATCACATGTGGGGTCTTCTTATTTGTTTCAATAGGTTTTGAACATGAAACCACTGGTTCTTTCCATTTCTTCTTTTACAAATCCATCTGACTAGGTAGTACTATAATGATCTTGTTAGGAGTTTTCATAGAAATATTTCACCTTTAGAACATTATTTTAATAGCTTTTGAATTTCATTTTATTATAACCCATTCAAACACATCATTGTTCATGTCTTAACCGTGAAAATCTTCTTATTCTTTTCTTTGATTGGTGCACATTTTATTTCTAGATTTATCCCATAGATATTATTCTTAATGAAATTTATTTAATGGTCCCTAATGTATCTTTTTATACTATAATAGAATCATATTGTATTTTGTGGTGGTACATCAGTCCCATCCTTCATTTCTAAATTCATGGGATTGTATTTCCATGATTTTTACTTTTTTTAACTCTTCATGGAGAAATCAATTTTCTTTATTTCATACTTATTATAATGTAGTGGATTCCTCTTCAAATCAGTATAAGAAATGTTTCTATAAATAACATACCAGTATTCATTATATGTGTGTCCATATAGGTTAAAGTACAGAGAAAAAGTCACAAGTCTCTCAAATTATTTTCTCAAAAATATATTCTTTTTTTGGATTAGACCAAAACTTATTTATTTTAATAAACCCACATCATGTTTATAATGTTTTTAGTGATTTCCTTTTTTTCTATTACTGTATGTATTTCTGGGAAAAATTTTCAAAATAAGAAAAGTCTAAAACATATTGTGACAACCTACTACATGTGTATTATACTAACCATGTGAATAATTTGAACAGGACAATAATTTCATGTAACTGTATAGATCCTACCACACATTTTTCTCTAACAATCCATATAAACAAATAACATGTCAAGCGTCAGACAAGGAATTTTTTTCCAATTCATGAGCCTAACATTCATTTGAAATCAACCTACCATGCATTGAAGAACCTATTGTGCGTTGAGAATCAACTAACAGCATGACCAATCAACCAACCATGCAACAGGTAAGAAAATTTTATTTAAGTACTATAATGACTTTGTGTGTATTTGTTTCTAGAAACCAAAATAAAGACTACACACTGTAGTAAGTGATGTACCTACAGTGACTATAAAATTAGTGATCATGCCAAGAAATAAAGCTACTGGGTGAAGTTGTAAACTTACCACATGAACAAATGGACAAACCACATAAAGAAATTAAGTGAAAGTGACAAGTTTCCATGATAATAGATCATGTTAGCGGATCATTATTTCATGTAACTAGTTTTATGTGAATAAATCATACTGCGTCTAACAGAGCAGTAGAGCATTTTCAAATCTCCAATGGCTTGTTTTCTAGATCATTAATTAAAGCATCATAGAAAATTAGGTTGTATTGATTTCTCTCCAATGTATGAATTTTGATAGATTTATTTTTAAGAAGAATACTATTCATATGAAAAACATAAAGAGTTATACATATAGTCTTTTAGATAAAAATAGAATAATATATGCATAAACCTATGCTACATAACAGATTTGATTATAACTCTTTAGGACAATCTATTTTTTTGAACATTCTTTGAAACTTGTTCAGTATTCTTCTAAAGAAAAATTCAAGGAAACCTAGATAACTGAATTTATTTGGATTGATCTACACCACATATTCTCATCTATCATATATTTGTCCTTATGTTTTTTATTTAACATTTGAGTTTTGTTTTTTATTTCTCTATTTGTCAATAAACGTTGTCTCTTGCACTAAATTGGAGAGTGTATGACACTCTATTTTAAATCTGTTTATTTATACTCCCATATATAATTATAGAATATGTTTTGTGTGTCTGAGAACATTTTTCTCCCATATAAAACTAAGGAAGTGTCTTATAGCAAGAACTTTCAAAGTAATTTTATTTTGTAAAACATGATCTAGGTTTTGGATCAATTTATTTATTAATAAACATCTTAGAAGTGAGTTATTTCCATGTGGAGGGGATTAGGTCTTGGATTAATATAGAACCCCTTGTTCAATTTCTATTATTCATTAACTGTTTTGTTTTCCCCTATTTTAAATAAAAAATATTGTATTTATTTTCAAAACTATTTAACAAAACTATACTATAATATTAAGCATTAAGTTTTTTTATATAAGGTTTTTATAACTAGTATATTTTTAACACCCCATGCTTTCATGGTACGCTGCTGTATGAATAATAAAATAGTGTGTGATGTGCACAACACCGAGTTCAAGCCCACCACGACCTATCAAACTAGTCTATTAGAAAGCGGTTATGAATAATAATTAACACATTTTGAATTTTATATATATCCCATATAATTTTAACATTCGTCTTTTTTGTTTCTTAGACATAATATATGGAAAAATTCAATTTTTCAAATAAAAGATGCATTTTTTCAAAAATGAAGATTTTCAGCATTTTAATGGAGAACAATTTCTAAATCCAATATTTGAAACTTTTAAATATTCAATTTGATGAAATTAAATTCTTTTAGAGAATCAAAACATAAATTTTAGTTTGGATAAATTTTTGGGGTTTTTCTGATAACTTTCGTATTTTGATGAATAATGAAAGATAATAAATTTTAATTGAAACAACTTTTTCAATCAAAATAATTTATAGAGATAAATTATACATTTTAATGGTATTTTAGTATAATTATATTATATTTTTATCATTTAATACAATTTTGGTCATTAGAAGTAATTTCACTTTTAAACTGGAAAAACGACAAATCAATCTATTGATAGTTTTTACTTCTCAAAAAACCTGATTTTTTGTTTTGACAACTGGAAATAATTTATAATTAATTAATTAATCTACTATGTTTTGAATTTAGTAAAGAGACATCATTTTTGGATTCATAATATCAAAATTATATTAGGGTGAATTTTTTTTTCCTGAAAATTTTCAATTTTTTATAAATAGTGAAAAAAATTGTGTTATTGTTTAAATACGACTTTTTATTAACATAATTATTTATTTAAAAAACATTAAATCAAAATAGATACATAATACCTATATTAGTTCAATTTAATTCATTGGCATAATTTTATAATAAAATTAGATGTATAAAATTTTATTGAATATTTTAACGTCTTTTACACACCTTCTAGGAATGTTAGCACATTTGCATAAAACATAATCTTACCGCTTCTGTGAATTGAATTTCAAAAATCTGAGAGACACTGTTGAAATTAGTAAGTAAAACTTGGTTCTATAAAATGAAAATATTTTTTCCTGAATAGTAACTTTTGAATTTTATTTACCACGGTTAAAAGTAAATAGGGTAATTAAAGGTAAAGATAATATTTTAATTACCCAAACACATGTCATAATTCTAATGGATAAGTTTATTTCGACCAAAATCACAGTTCATAATAAAAATATGATCCTTTTGTTCCACCTAGTTTAGATTAAGACATTTATTATTATTTTATTTAAAGAATAGTTAAAAGTGTTAAATTTAAATTGTAATATCTAAAACATTTTAATATAGGGTTATACATAAGATAATTTAGACTATAAATATTTCATAGAAAAATAAAAATATTTCCCAAATTATGGTATTTTATTTATAATTTTTAAAAATTAAATAATATAAATTTATTTATGACACAATGATGATGCGGTAATTACCCTATTAATGAATGATTAAAATAATTGATATTATAAATATTAAAATAAAAATGCAAATTGAGACTTTTGATTCATTACACAAATTTTTTAGGTTAATATAACATGAAGGGGCTAATTCTATAATCTATTAATTATCTGAGGTTGTTTATAAATGAGTATCTATTGGGACCTCTTTATCATCCACATATGTGTTTCTTAAAAATGTAATTCAAAACATTTTTACTATTTACTAGACTATGGGTTAAATTCATTTATTGTAACACCCCAAGTAAATAAAGAATATGACATTTTCATATTTATCCATATTTGTGAATAAAATATTAATATGACTTTAAATGGGACGCTATGCTCGATGGCGTACCCAACACGCAACAACGAGTTTCTTGGGAATCTTACGTTGCACTCTAATAATAACATAATATTATTTTAAATGGTAGTTAACATGTAGCCATTTTAATGGCGGGAATGGATAGAAATAAATAAACTATGATTATATATGTTTTTAAATGTTTTTACATTTATCCAATAAAAGATAAAGGCTTAAAATACGGAAAGAATTCAATTTTAGGCGTATATGCCCTAGTTTTCACTAAAGGTTCACTTATCGCCTTTTGATGGAGAACCGTCATTAAATATAGTTTTGTTCAATCTTATACATTCTATTGGACCAAATAAAACTCTTCTTAATAATTGGGACATCAAAATTTACTTTGTGTAAATTTTTGGTATCTTTCCGATAAAGTTCATTTTTTTAATGAATAGTGTAAAATGTTGTATTTTAATTCAAAACCTCTTTTTACTCTAATTTATTTATATGATTAGATTATCTATTGAATTGATTTTAAAGTGAAATTATAATATATTTTTACCATTAAATCCAATAGTGGTCGTTGAATTAATTTCACTTTGAAATCAGACTTAAACTAATGTCAATCTTTTGATACTTGTTGTTTCATAAAAACACGCTATTTGCTCTGACAGCGGGAATTAATTATTAAATTAATTAATGTGACTCATATGTTTTGAATTTTTTAAAATAGACTTCATTTTTGAATTTGTAATATCAAATATAGCTTAGGGTGAATTTTTGGGATATTTCTAAAAAACTTCAATTTTTGATGAATAGTGAAACCACTAAGTGGTACTTATAAAAACTGATTTTTCCTTTTAAATGAAATTTTGCCATCTTTGTGTTTTGAATTTCAAAAATCCGACATAAATGGTTGTCATTAAGATGTAAAATGTGGTTCAATGGGATAAAAATAATTTTTTGGTGAATAGTAACTTATTAAGTTTTTAATCGCGATTAGAGGTAATTAGTGTAGTTTATGGTAAGAATAATGTATTAATAAAATGAAATGACCTAAACACATGTCCTGCCCTCATTTTATGTGTCATGGCCGACCAATAAAATCCATGGGTCAACTTGGGGACCCCATGGAGCCACTTTGGTTTGAAAATGACATAAATATCTTTTTATTTAATGTTAAGGTAAAAATGACACAAACATGAGATGTTTTAATAAACAAATTTTTACATGGGGTAATACAAGTCATCTTTTTGACTATAAATAGTCATTGTAAATATAAAAATATTTCCTACTTCATAGTATTTGTATTATAATTTTTAGACATTAAATAAATTTAATTATTTATGACATCATGATGATGTAGTGATGACCTCATTATTTAACGATTTAAATAAAATAGAAAGATAATGTAATATCTAAGACCTACACACGTCCAAAACCTATTGGATGAGTGTATTTCGAACCCTTATCACCTTAGCCTCGAATTATATCAATGTGGGACCTTTAAAATCCGAAACTCTTTTGAAAATAAAGTAACATTTTGTAACTTTATAAGAGTGCCCCTCCTCTCCTCTTATAAAAGGCCCCAACCTCTACCTCATTACCCACAATCCCAAAGCCTTTGGCTTGGCCAAACCCTTCTCATTTTGTCTCTACACTTCCCTCTCTTACTCCTTGAAGCCTCACTTTGGGCAGAAGTCTTCCCAAGGAAGCCTTTGAGATCAAACCAAAGGGAGTTACCCGATTTTAAGGTAATGTCTTCACTTGAGTCCTTTTGTTTTATTTTGCTTCTCCAACCCCCTAAAATCTTTTTATTCATTTTTTTTGTAACAAATCCTGTATCTTAGATATACTAGTATGTTTTTATAAGAAGGATTCGATATACACTTACACACACCTACATCTAATGGTTAAAGAAGAAATTGTTTCTGTGGATGGCGAATTTCTGCCTCCCGAAACGATGATTGTTCATCATTCTTCTAACACCTTCAAAGGTGGCCATTAAGATGAAACTATATTTATATATGATATCTAATATTTTTATGTTTTACTTAAACTTCTTTATTTTTCATTTATGGCGTACCTTTATGATTTCCATTATGGGTAAACGCGATATCTTCATTTAAGGAAGTGCGGACTACCGCCCCCTCAAAGTGATTTGATTCGTTAATACCATATGTGGTACGTATAAAGGATATATTTAATGATATTATATATGATACCATACTGGAATTAAAATAATATTATGTATCATTATGTTTTAATTCCATTAAATATGAAATAGAAATGGAAGTAGTGTTCATGCGTACGTACGACTTACCGTCTCCATGAACGGTACATTTCATTTCTTATCTCAAAATGTTATGTAATATTATAAGTACATATATATAATGGATATATATGTAATATATTACATATAAATTATGGATATCATTCTGTAATTTTAACATATATATATCTCTCTCATTTTGTTTTAATTCCATTAATATGACAAAAAATGAAAGTAGCGTTCATGCGTACGTACGGCCTACCATCTCCATGAATGATGCTTTTCGTTTTTTATCACCAAATGATATGGAATAGTATAAAATGAATATTTACTGGATATATATGATATTTTAATCATTAATACTATTCTGTAAATTATTTACATATAACTACATGGGAAATCTTTTTTCAATCAAGTTCATTTTTGACTCATGTACCAAACATCGGCAAAAACGTCTGATATGAACTAACATTATTAAACAATTATTATAACATTATAATATGTGATATGAACAGAATAATAATCTCTAAAGGAGGTACTTAGGCAATTATTAATTGACCAATGTTTATTATTCAGGAATATAAGGAAACGAACAAGACAAGTTGGACTTGAGGTAAGGGATCCGACTCCTCTCTTTCTTTTAAAGTACACTCTTTTATGTCATTCCTTTTAAATCTCATATTTCTTGTTATTGGGATGTTATTTTATATTAATCTTACTGTAATTTTTATGTTAATATGATGAGAGACCCTATTCTCTCTCATCAATCCATTTTGGAAGTTTTGAGTGGCGCCGTTAGGCTGCCGAATTTTCGTAAGAGATCTAACCTCTCTCTTTTTCTTTAAGTACTCTCCTCTGTGTCACTTATTTTAAGCTACTCTTTGTTATGATGGGGGATGTTATTTTATATTCCTATTTTTGTACATTTTATTTTAATGTGATTAGATACCCAATTTTATCTCATAAACCCATTTTTGGATGTTTTAAGTGGCGTCGTTAGGCTGCCGAGTTTTTGTAAGGGATTTTTCAGCTCACTTTTATTCATGTGAGATTTATGCTACATTTGCCACAATTTCATTTGAGTGGTGTATGTACTGACCATTATTTTACTCATTATGTAATATTCATTCATTTATGAGTATTTACATCAATGTTGTATTGTTCTTCTTTCATGGGGCGTATGTTTCGAAAGATACCCATGTCGGTAAGGGAACCTTTCACCCTCCTCTTTTTAAAAGACTTCTTTTGTCGGGTATTTTAATTTACATATTTTTATGTTGGGATATGTTCTCATATATCCTTATTGATGTAAATTTTATGTCCAAGTGATGAGATACCATTTTTTTGATGTGACGCTGTTAGGCTATCAAGGGAACTTCTTAACCCAATTTCGATTTCTTTAGGTTCAACATGTAGTTATTGAATATGTCATCCTTTGAATATGTGTGAATAACCTTTGATTATTTTACACTTAATATACACTTATATTTGGTGAATTCATTTGTCTCACATAATTATGTAATTGATTTATCCTTAAACCAAGGATACCGTCATTGTATGGGACTTCGTCTCAATCTCCTTTCATTGAGGCATATTTTGTTTTATACACAACCTTCTTTTATACATTGTGTAAACCCCTTTGACTTTTACATTTATTCAAAAGGAATCTTTTTTATACTAAGTGTTTACTAAATGACAAAAGGGAATGTTTTTGTCGTATGTATGCGGCGACAACGACTTCTCCACCTCCATGACCATTATTTGAGTTTCGGCTTCCTCTACAAGCCATACTTTTTTTAAAAAAGAAAAATAAATACCATGTTTTACTTTTCTTTTATTTTGGTATTGAAAATTGTTTTCATAATGTTTTTATATCAATGTGTTGTATTGATATCTTGTGATTGAAAGGTGTAAATTTTATGTTTCCTTTATGCATGTTTTATGTGATATGATTATGTTGAGGTTCTTGGGAATTATTATGAAGATGGGTGGTTCTGTGATAGACTAACGGCGGGTGAGCCCGATATAGCTCTCCAATGCATTGGGTAATGCAAAGGAGTGAAACGTTAAGGTTTCTCCGAAGAGATTTAGGGAATATACTGTGATGGGTATTCCAAACGTAACCAAGAGGGTTACTCCCTACGTAAGAATGTTATGAATGCCTCAAGTTACCTTTTATGTCTTATGATTTCTATGATTTATTCATGATTTGTTGAGGTATGTTAAAGTGCTTATGTTTTATGGGTAAATTATGATTTCATTCTTATGTATATATGAACTCATGTTTCCTTTCCATATTTTTATAACCCTTACTGAACTTTTTATGCTCATCCCAAGTTTTTGAAATGTTTTTCACAGGTCAAGGGAAAGGTACATGATGTGATGATAGTGTCAAGGATGTGTCAAGAAAGAATCCATGTTTTATTTTAAAAATGTTTCTATTGATGGGAAGAATGAATATTTTCTTTTATGTAACCACTTTGATTAAATGTGGAATGTAATGCAAGTTTCATGATCTAATTCTCTAAAACTCTAAACCTAAAAAGATCCTCAATGTGTAATATTGTAATAACTCGATATTAAGTAAGGTTTAAGTCTGGGGCCTTACAGTTGGTATCAAAGGTCGGTTTAGATAACTTTAGAGGTTAGGGTATTCTCCAAGAATAAGTGACAGTACCATAATGGAATGGATTTCAGAAAGAGTCCTAGTTTTAGATAAAGTGAATGAGTAAGTTTATCTTAGTGTTTACCTTCCTCATTAGTACATGATGGTTTTGTTAATATACTCACACTGACATTTCTGTTTTTAGTGAATGGATGGATCTAGCAGGCACCAAAGAGACAACAGGTTTGAAGGAAACTGTGGTGGTTCTATGATTAAGATACTAGATAAAATGGGGGATTCAATGAGGAAACTCATGGTTGTTCTAAACCAACTATCAAGGAGTCATGATCAACCACTTGAACCTTGGTATGATCTTTAATGCATCATGTACGAGATGACCAATCTATGTGGAAGTTCAGGTAATAATAATTAAAGCTAACCATTAGAGTTTATATGATCCTTACTTTTAAGGTAATTATGGGTTACTATATGTTATGATGTAAGTGAAATGCATGAGATAAAATTGAAGTTAAATTATGTTATGGTTATTTTTGATGATTTTATCTCCTTTTGGGGAATTATTTGAGAATTATATAGTTTTGGAAAAAGGACAACACGCAGACCGTGTGACTACCCGTCGTGTCGGATAAAGCTGCGGGAATCAAACCCACAACCAAAGTGCGACTAGTATTTATCACCTACCACTGGACTACGTGAAGTCCCTGGTTATTTTGACTGATTCTTTTTATTTATATGATTTTATGAATTAAGAGTAAGTTGATTTTGGGTTATTTATGAAAATGATTAACCTATCATGGAGGATATGTGATTAGGTTATGTACTTTTCAATACGAGACTTTAGGAGAAACTGATGTTGTTTGGAGATAAATGTTACGATTTAACATGGAAGACTATGTGACTAAATCCTTAAAATATTTGGGTTTCAATATAATTTTGGTTTACTTTGAAGAATTTTATGGACAAATTTTTCATTGGATGGTCCTCGTTGAACTTTTGGTTTTTTTGGACAAATTTTGGAGATTAAGCATAGATTTTCTTTTCAAAGGGTTATCCTTTTCTGGATTATCTGACCTTGTACTAACCTTTTTGGTTTTTCTTTTGGTTAAGGTCTAAAGATATGGGAAGTATATAGTTCTCTTTGGTGGATTAGGTGATTCTCTAGAAGTTGATTATAGTACTCTTAATGCGAACAAGTCTCCCTAAATACTCCTCTTTTGGAAAAGAATATGAGTTTGATTAAGAAATCTAGTAAAAGTTGAAAGTAAACATGATAAGTGATTATGTTTCCTTATGAATAAATTCCTCAATAAAAAGTAACTTAGAACAAAAATGTTTTCTATTAACTTTTCCTACTGGTGAATCGAATACCGTTTAACCCATCACAAGTTTGTGATTTTCTTATGGTTAACTTTCTCCTAGACATGTTTAATATCACTCTCCCTCAAGAACATGACCCTTTTCTTTTTCTTCCATGTCCATGTTTTTCTACATATGGGTTAACTCGGGTGACCTCTGTACTTATCTTCCTTTATTTTAAAGTGATTGTTTTACCAACTCTTGTTCCGATGTGGGACTTTCAAGGATGTTTCCAAGCTCAATTTTCAAAATTACGAGGACGCAATTCCCAAAAGGGGGGAAGGATGTAACACCCCAGGTAAATAAAGAATATGCATTTTCATATTTATCCATATTTGTGAATAAAATATTAATATTACTTTAAATGGGACGCTATGCTCGATGGCATACCCAACACGCAACAACGAGTTTCTTGGGAATCTTACGTTGCACTCTAATAATAACATAATATTATTTTAAATGGTAGTTAACATGTAGCCATTGTATTGGAGAGAATTGATAGAAATAACTAAACTATGATTATATATGTTTTTAAATGTTTTTACATTTATCCAATAAAAGATAAAGGCTTAAAATACGGAATGAATTCAATTTTAGGCGTATATGCCCTAGTTTTCACTAAAGGTTCACTTATCGTCTTTTGATGGAGACCCGTCATTAAATATAGTTTTATTCACTCTTATACATTCTATTGGACCAAATAAAACTCTTCTTAAGAATTGGGACATCAAAATTTACTTTGTGTAAATTTTTGGTATCTTTCCGATAAAGTTCATTTTTTTAATGAATAGTGTAAAATGTTGTATTTTAATTCAAACCCACTTTTTAATCTAATTTATTTATATGATTAGATTATCTTTTGAATCGGTTTTAAAGTGAAATTAGAATATATTTTTACCATTAAATCCAATTGTGGTCGTTGGAATTAATTTCACTTTGAAATCCGACTTTAACTAATGTCAATCTTTTGATACTTATTGTTTCCTAAAAACACGTTATTTGCTCTGACAGCGGGAATTAATTATTAAATTAATTAATGTGACTTATATGTTTTGAATTGTGTAAAATAGACTTCATTTTTAAATTTGTAATATCAAATATATCTTAGGGTGAATTTTTGGGATATTTCTGAAAAACTTCAATTTTTGATGAATAGTGAAACCACTAAGTAGTACTTATAAAAACTGATTTTTCCATTTAAATGAAATTTTTCCATCTTTGTGTTTTGAATTTCAAAAATCTGACATACATGGTTGTCATTAAGAAGTAAAATGTGGTTCAATGGGATAAAAATAATTTTTTGGTGAATAGTAACTTATTAAGTTTTTAATCGCGATTAGAGGTAATTAGTGTAGTTTATGGTAAGAATAATGTTTCAATAAAATGAAATGACATAAACACATGTCCTACACTCATTTTATGTGTCATGGCCGACCAATAAAATCCATGGGTCAACTTGGGGACCCCATGGAGCCACATTGGTTGGAAAATGACATAAATATCTTTTTATTTAATGTTAAGTTAAAAATGACACAAACATGAGATGTTTTACTACAAAAATTTTTACATGGGGTAATACAAGTCATATTTTTGACTATGAATAGTAATTGGAAAGATAAAAAGATTTCCTATATCATAGTATTTGTTTTATAATTTTTAGACATTAAATAAATTTAATTATTTATGACATCATGATGATGCAGTGATGACCTCATTATTTAACGATTTAAATAAAATGGAAATATAATGTAATATCTAAGACCTACACATGTCCAAAACCTATTTTATGAGTGTATGTAGAACCCTTATCACCTTAGCCTCGAATTATATCAATGTGGGACCTTTAAAATCCGAAAATATTTTGAAAATAAAGTAACATTTTGTAACTTTACAAGAGTGCCCCTCCTCTCCTCTTATAAAAGGCCTCCACCTCTACCTCATTACCCACACTCCCAAAGCCTTTGGCTCGGCCAAACCCTGCCCAGTTTGTCTCTAAACTTACCTCTCTTTCTCCTTGAAGCCTCACTTTGGGCAGAAGTCTACCCAAGTAAGCCTTTGAGATCAAACCAAAGGAAGTTACCCGATTTTAAGGTACTGTCTTCACCTGAGTCCTTTTGTTTTATTTTGCTTCTCCAACCCCCTAAAATCTTTTTATTCATTTTTTTTGTAAAAAATCCAGTATCTTAGATATACTAGGATGTTTTTATAAGAAGGATTCGAGCTACACTTACACACACCTACATCTAATGGTTATTGAACATACTGTTTTTGTGGATGGAGAATTTCTGCCTCCCGAAACGATGATTGTTCATCATTCTTCTAACACCTTCAAAGGTGGTCATTAAGATGACACTATATTTATATATGATATCTAATATATTTATGTTTTACTTAAGCTTCTGTATTTTTCATTTATGGCGTAACTTTATGGTTTCCATTATAGGAAACGCGATATCTTCATTTAAGGAAGTGCGGACTACCGCCCCCTCAAAGTGATTTGATTTGTTAATACCATATGTGGTACGTATAAAGGATATATTTAATGATATTATATATGATACCATACTGGAATTAAAATACTATTATGTATAATTATGTTTTAATTCCATTAAATATGAAATAGAAATGGAAGTAGCGTTCATGCGTATGTACGGTTTACCGTCTCCATGAACGGTACATTTCATTTCTTATCTCAAAATGTTATGTAATATTATAAGTACATATATATAATGGATATATATGTAATATATTACATCTAAATTATGGATATCATTCTAGAATTATAACATATATATATCTCTCTCATTTTGTTTTAATTCCATTAATATGACAAAAAATGAAAGTAGTGTTCATGCGTACGTACGGCCTACCATCTCCATGAATGATGCTTTTCGTTTTTTATCACCAAATGATATGGAATAGTATAAAATGAATATTTACTGGATATATATGATATTTTAATCATTAACACTATTCTGGAAATTATTTACATATAACTACATGGGCAATCGTTTTTCAATCAAGTTCATTTTTGACTCATGTACCAAACATCGGCAAAAACATCTGATATGAACTAACATTATTAAACAATTATTATAACATTATAATATGTGATATGAACGGAATAATAATATCTAAAGGAGGTACTTAGTCATTTATTAATTGACCAAAGTTTATTATTCAGGAATATAAGGAAACGAACAAGACAAGTTGGACTTGAGGTAAGGGATCCGACTCCTCTCTTTCTTTTAAAGTACACTCTTTTATGTCATTCCTTTTAAATCTCATATTTATTATTATTGGGATGTTATTTTATAGTAATATTACTGTAATTTTTATTTTCATATGATGAGAGACCCTATTCTCTCTCATCAATCCATTTTGGAAGTTTTGAGTGGCGTCGTTAGGCTGCCGAATTTTCGTAAGAGATCTAACCTCTCTCTTTCTCTTTAAGTACTCTCCTTTGTGTCACTTCTTTTAAGCTCCTCTTTGTTATGATGGGGGATGTTCTTTTTATATTACTATTGCTGTACATTTTATTGTAATGTGATGAGATACCCTATTTTATCTCATAAACCCGTTTTTGGAAGTTTTAAGTGGCGCCGTTAGGCTGCCGAGTTTTTGTAAGGGATTTTTCATCTCACTTTTATTCCTGTGAGATTTATGCTACATTTTCCACAACTTCATTTGATTGGTGTATGTACTGACCATTAATTTACTCATTATGTAATATTCTTTCATTTATGAGTATTTACATCAATGTTGTATTGTTCTTCTTTCACGGGGCGTATGTTTCGAAAGATACCCATGTCGGTAAGGGAACCTTTCACCCTCCTCTTTTTAAAAGACTTCTTTTGTTAGGTCTTTTAATTTACATATTGTTATGTTGGGATATGTTCTCATATATCCTTATTGATGTAAATTTTATGTCCAAGTGATGAGATACCCTTTTTTTGATGTGACGCCGTTAGGCTGTCAAGGGAACTTCTTAAACCAATTTCGATTTCTTTGGGTTCAACATGTAGTTATTGAATATGTCATCCTTTGAATATGTGTGAATGACCTTTGATTATTTTAAACTTAATATCCAATTATATTTGGTGTATTCATTTGTCACACATAATTATGTAATTGATTTATCCTTAAACCAAGGATACCGTCTTTGTATGGGACTTCGTCTCAATCTCCTTTCATTGAGGCATATTTTGTTTTATACACAACCTTCTTTTATACGGTGTGTAAACCCCTTTGACTTTTACGTTTATTCAAAAGGAATCTTTTTTATACGAAGCGTTTACTAAACGAAAAAAGGGAATGTTTTTGTCGTATGTATGCGGCGACAATGACTTCTCCACCGTCGTGACCATTATTTGAGTTTCGGCTTCCTCTACAAGCCATACTTTTTAAAAAAAAGAAAAATAAATACCATGTTTTCCTTTTCTTTTATTTTGGTATTGAAAATTGTTTTCATAATGTTTTTATATCAATGTGTTGTATTGATATCTTGTGATTGAAAGGTGGAAATGTTATGTTTCCTTTATGCATGTTTTATGTGATACGATTATGTTGAGGTTCTTGGGAATTATTATGAAGATGGGTGGTTCCGTGATAGACTAAGGGCGGGTGAGCCCGATATAGCTCTCCAATGCATTGGGTAACGCGAAGGAGTGAAACGTTAAGGTTCCTCCGAAGAGATTTAGGGAATATACTCTGATGGGTATTCCAAACGTAACCAAGAGGGTTACTCCCTACATAAGAATGTTATGAATGCCTCAAGTTACCTTTTATGTCTTATGATTTCTATGATTTATTCATGATTTGATGTGGTATGTTAAAGTACAAATTTTTTATGGGTAAAGTATGATTTCATTCTTATGTATATATGAACTCATGTTTCCTTTCCATATTTTTATAACGCTTACTGAGCTTTTTATGCTCATCCCATGTTTTTGAAATGTTTTTCACAGGTCAAGGGAAAGGTACATGATGTGATGATAGTGTCAAGGATGTGTCAAGAAAGAATCCATGTTTTATTTTAAAAATGTTTCCGTTGATGGGAAGAATGAATATTGTCTTTTATGTAACCACTTTGTTTAAATGTGGAATGTAATGAAAGTTTCATGATCTAATTCTCTAAAACTCTAAACCTAAAAAGATCCTCAATGTGTAAGCTTGTAATAACTCAATATTAAGTAAGGTTTAAGGCTGGGGCCTTACATTTATACCCTTGTTTGACATTTTATTAAATTTTTATATAAAGGAATCTTTCCGTCATTTTCCAAACAATTTACAATACGACCCTCTCGACAAAATTAAGGAAAAAATGTTTTTTTAACTTATATGGAAGGTGTGGCTATTTTCCTCCATTATAACACCTTCTAAGATTCCCCTACAAGTTTATAATAATATTTTTAAAATAAATGTTTTCTTCTAAAATTATGTGACTTTTAAATGATATCAAAATTGAAAGATATATTTATCTCAAATAGTTTTAATTACATCTATGTCTACATCCAATGATACATTTTACACTTATTTGAAGTTGATTTATTATGATACAAATCTTACATATTTTATTAATGGTTTTGTGATATGTTTGACTGTGGATGTGTTATTTTTATACCTTTCATTGTTTATGGTTAAAGTATTAACATTTCCTATGCTAGTTTTATACAAATATTTATGTTATGTTTCTACCTTTTCGTATGAGGAATGCATTGGATTTAGTTTGTGACTTGTGGAACCCGCTATAGCTCCTCGATGCATCGATAGGTCTCATTAGACAAACAAGTGTCTGGGAACGAGTCCTTTAACAACTCTTATTTTTTAGTGTTGTCATGAGGCCTTGACTATGTGTTTATGATGTCTGGAATTATGCATTCCCTTATTATGAAATTAGATATTGATTTTATGTGTGATTTTTCGACTAGTAGAATATCTATGTGAATAAGTAAATGGAATTATTTGATTTATATTTTCTATATTATTCTAATGTTTATGTTTAAAAGGCTTGTGTTTTAGTCTTATACATTTCTTTAAATTTTTTTGCTTATTTATGAAAGTTTTTGCAATATTTTTATCCTTACTGATTATCTGAGCAGACTCGTTTCTATGTTTTATTTTTCCCAGGATGTGAATAAGTATATCATGATTAACCTTTAGGAATATGCTACGGGTTATGAGTGTGTTCAAAGGGGACATAATTTTTTTTTTCTTTTTTTCATGATGTAATGTAAAACTTATGTATGTATCTAGTACTTCCAACGCTACTAAGCTTATTGGTCTTTCGGGAAAAGATCACTTTTGATCATGCAATTGATATGTCATAATGCACAAAATTTGGGAACCTAGGGTGGGGACATTATAGTTCGTATCAGAGGATGTTTAGTACAAACCAAGGAAACTAGTTTTTAAAAATAAAACTCTCCTTAGAGAATATTACCCAAAGATAGAATTTGTGGATTAGTGTAAAAGAACATATAAATTTTTTGGTAATGTAAATATTATGTTTGTTTTCGTAACAATAAATCCATGTCTAGGTATGAGCAGGTAAAGGATGGTCTAGAATATATGTACCTAGTTGTAAAACCCAAAAAAACTACTTTGAGATAGACTCGAACGGAAATGGGTGCACGACAATGGGCCTTGTTGCACTCTTGGTTACGATACTCACGGGGGATATGCTTAGGATAATTCACATTTTCTTTAAAAATTGCTTTGATGGATTCTAATATAATTGGAGCATAATTATCCTTGGTTAATCTTAAGGTGATTTAGATTTAAAATAAGGTTTCATTGTATTCTCTAAATGATTTTGTGACTATTTTTACTCACACAATTATTTCTAGTTTTTTTCAATAGATGGATTCTTAGGAAGTGATAATAACATTGAACATCATGTACAAGGTGGAAACAGTGGTGGAAATGAGAAATGAAATGGAATGTTGATCGTCGTAAAATATTTTTTTTTGATCCCGAATAAGTTAGCCAAAAATATGATCAACAAAATATATATTAACCAACTCACAGACTCAATAAAGAAGAGAAAAGAAGTAAATGATAAGATTTCCAGCAATGGAGACCATGGAGAAAATAAAGATCCATTTCCATCATGCAGGAAATGTGGTAGGAGACACCAATAAAAGTGTCTCAATGGAACAAAGAAATGCTTTATGTGTGGGAAAGAAGGACATAATGCAATGAATTTCCGAGGGAAAATGAACAGTAGTATAGGAGAAAATAAAAATGATACCAAGAATCCATCTATAGTCATTTGCTGTAAATTTAGGGGACTTGGGCATTAACCGAGTCAGTTCCCTATTCTATAGGACATCCGCTTGGTCATGGAAGAACCAGTGTGTAAATAAATAGAAGAATAAATGTTTAAAAGTATTAGCTATCTTTGTTGATGGGATTACTTTGGAAGACTTTTCTCTTGTATGTGTTACGCTACAGTTTGTAACGTGAAAATACTATTCGAGGAAGAATTAGCTTTTCTTTTAAGGTTATATTTATAAATAAACATTTGAGTTTATATGATTGTTGAATTTGAGGAAATTAAATGTTATTAATTTTTGGGATGAAACTGCGAGGTATGAGATAATATTTTTGGATAAATTATTTTATGGATATTTTTAGGAATTTATCACATTTTAGGAATATTATAAAATATATTTTTTGAAAAAGGACTACACACAGACTGTGTGACAACCCATCACATCGTACAATGCTGCGGGAATCGAAACCACAACCAAAGTGTGACTGGGATTTATAACCTACCACTGGACTACGTGAAGTCTTAGTTAATATGTATAATTCTTTTTAGTTAAATTATTTTATTGGTCAATAATAATTTTATTTGGGATCTTATGTTTTATCAAATAGATAGATTTAGTGTAGGAAAATGATTTAGTGATTATGTGATAAATGTTATTTCGCAAGACGTTCTCTCTATTGAGAACACTATATGCCTATGGAAAATAGTATACTATGGTATTTCATTTGAGGAGTAATAGTGGACTTTAATCTATGTTTTTATTACGGTTTTATAGCGATTTGGGTTATTTATGGAAATGATTAACCTATCATAAAGAATATTTGATTAGGTTAATTACTATTAAGTACGTAACTTTAATAGTATTCGATGTTATTTGGAGATACGATTTAGCATGGAAGAATATGTAATACAATTATTCATGAGTTTTGAGATTCAATCTTACTTTGGATTATGTTGAATTATTTTAAGGAAATTTTTTTATTGAATGGTATTTTTTGACCTTTGGGTATTGTTGGTTTAATTTTAGAAATTAAGATTAGTATTTCTTTCTCCAAAGGATTATCCTTTTTGGGTATCATCTAATCTTGTACTAACCATTTTGGTTTTGGTTAATCTCTATAGACAATGGAAATATATAGTTCATCATGACTATGTGATTCTCTATAAGTTGATTCTAGTTTTTCATGTGTGACCAAGTCATCTTGAATACTCATCTTTTAGAGTGAAAGATGGGTTTGTGGTAGAAATTAGTTGAATTATAGAACTCTACTTATCAATTATTTTTTTCCTCTCTTATTATATAAAAAAATTAATTCTTAAACTTTAGGGAAATAATCTTAAACCCAAAAAAAATTATCCTAATACCTTGGGTTATTCATCATAGATTTATAGATTTTAGGCCCTCAATTTTCCATTCACTTGTTTTTGATTGATGACCTCAATCACTCTCTATAAATATTTATGTTTTTACTCAAATTATAATGGCCACCAATGTTCTCCTATTCTAAATCCAAATTTGGTGGTGACATTTTCATTTCCTTTTCCCTCTTATTAAGACTAAATTTTATTAACCCTATTTCGGATGTGGGTTTTCCCCAAACGTATTTTATATTTTTTAGAAAAAATTTAATAATAAAGAAAAATTTCAAATTTGGAGAATGAAATTTATTGTAGGGGGAATAATGTTACGCCCTAAGCTTTCACGGTATTCTTTTCTTTGATTAATACAATAGCATGTGATGTACGCAACATTGAGTTCAAGCGCACCACGACATATCAAAATAGCTGTTTAGAAAGAGTTATGAATAGTAATAACCACATTTTTAATTTTATATATATCTTATATAATTTTTACAATCATCTTTTTTGTTTCATAGATATAATATAAGGACAAATTCAATTTTTTAGATAAAAGAAGTATTTTTTTTTAAATGTAATTTTTCGGCCTTTTAAAGGAGAACCCTTTATAAATACAAAATTTGACACTTTTACATATTAAATTTGATGAAATTAAATTCTTATTTATAATATGGACCTAAAAATTCATTGTGGATAATTTTTTGGGATTTTTTTGATAACTTTCATATTTTGATGGATAGTGAAAGATACTAAATTTTAGTTACAAACAATTTTTTTAATAAAAATAATTTATTGTGTTAAATTATAAATCTGAATGGTTTTTATATATAATTAGATTATATTTTTATAATTTAATCTAATTTTGGTCATTGTAAGTAATTTCACTTTTAAACCGGACAAAAACACATATCAATCTTTTGATAGTTTTTACTTTTCAAAAACTCATTTTTTTGGCTTTGAAAACGGAATTGAATTTTAAATTAATTAATGAAACTTATATTTTCTTAACATGGTAAAATATACATCATTTTTGGATATGGAATACCAAAATTATCTTAGGGGTAATTTTTGGTATTTTTCTAAAAGCATTCAATTTTTGGTGTATAGCGAAAAACACTACATTATTATTTAAAAATTGAATTTTTATTTAAATAATTATTTACTTTATTTTAATTTATTTTAATTCAAAATAGATATTTATATACAAATATTAGTTCAATGTAATTAATTGGAGACATTTTATAAAAAAATTAGAAGTATGAAATTATATTTAATATTTTATCGACTTTTACCCACCTTCTAGGTATATTAACAAATTTGCATCAAACATAATCTTACTGCTTCTGTGAATTGAATTTCAGAAAATCCAAGACACATGGTTGACATCAGTAAGTAGAATTTGGTTCAATAAGATAAAAATAATTTTTGGTGAATAGTAACTTTTGATTTTTATTTACCACATTTAAAAGTAAATAGGGTAATTAAAGGTAAAAATGATTTTATAATTACCCTAACACATGTCATAATTCTATTGGATAAGTGTATTTCGACCAAAATCAGCCTTAGGAATTAAATATAATTCTTTTGGCCCGCTTAGTTTACATTAGGAAATTTGTTATTATTTTATTTAAAGAGTAGTTAAAAGTGTTAAATTCAAATTTTAATAACTTAAACAATTTAATATAGGGTTATACATATGATAATTTAGACTATAAATATTTCGTATAAGTCTAAATAGATTTCCTACATCATGGTATTTTATTTAAAACTTTTTGACATTAAATAATTAAATTTTTTTATGACACACTGATGATGAAGTAATTAACTTATTAATGAATGAATAAAATAATTGATATTATAAACTTTAAAATAAATGTAAATTGAGACTTTTGATGCATTACAAAAAAAAATAGGTTAATATTACATTTAAGGGATAATTCTACAATCTCTTCATTATCTGAGGTTGATTATATAAGAGTATCTATTAGGACCTCTTTATCATCCACATCTGTGTTTCTTAAAAATGTATTTCAAAACATTTTTATTATTTACTAGAATGTGGGTCAAAGTCATTTATACCCTTGTATTACTTTTTATAAAATTTATATAAATGAATCTTTCTGTCATTTTCCAAACAATGTACATTTTGACCTTTTCGACAAAATTAAGGAAAGAATGTTTTTTTAACTTATACGGCAGGTGCGGCTATTTTCCACCATTATAACACCTTCGAAAATTTCCTTACAAGCTTATAGGAATATTTTAAAAACAAATTCTTTCATCTATAATTATATTACTTTTAAATGATTTCAAAATAGAAAGATATTGTTATCTCAAATAGTTTTTATTTCATCTATATCAACATCCTTTGATGGATTATACACTTATTTAAAGTTGATTTATTATGACAAAAATATTCTATATTGTGTTGAAGGTTTTGTGATCTGTTTGACTATGGATGTGTTTTTATTATACCGTTAATTGTCTATGGTTAATGTATTTAAATTTTGTATTCTAGTTTTAATATGGACGTTTTTGTTATGTTTCAACCTTTTCGTGTGAGAAATGCATTGGACTTAGTATGTGACAGGTGGAACACGCTATAGCTCCTCGATGTGTCAGTAGGTCTCAATAGACAAAGTAGTTTCTTGGAATGAGGAATTGAAAAATTCTTATTTTGTAGTGTTGTCATGAGGCCTTGACTATGTGGTTATGATGTCCGGTATTATGCATTTCATCATTATGAAATTAGTTGTTGATATTACATGAAATTATTCGACTACTAGAATATCCATGTGAATAAGTAAATGGAATTATTTGATTCATATTTAACATATTATGATGAAGTTTAAGTTTAAAAGGCTTGTGTTTTAGTCTTATACATTTCCTTAAATGTTTTTACTTATTTATGAAAGTTTATTCTATATTTTTATCCTTACTTAGCATCTGATCTCAACCGTTTCTGTGTTTTATTTTTCCCAGGATGTGAATAAGTATATCATGATTAACCTTCAGTAATAGGATAAGGGATATGAGTGTGTCCAAAGGGTACATAATGTGGTTTTTCTTTATTTCATGATTTAATGTAAACTTGTTTACGTATCTAGTACTTACAAAGCTACTAAGATAATCAGTATTTCGGGACATGATCTCTTATGATCATGCCAATGATATGTATTAATGCCCCGACTCTTGGTAATTAGGGAAGGTTCATTACAGTTGGTATCAGAAGAAGTTCAGTACAAACCATGGAAAATAGATTTAGAAAAAATCTGATTAGAGAACTTTACCCAAAGATTGACTTCGGGGATTAGTATAGCAGAAAATCCAAAATTTTTGGTAATGTAAATATTATTTGGGTTGTCCAAACAAGAAATCCTTGTCTAGATATGATTAGGTAGAGGTGGCTATGTCATATATGTACCTAGGGGTAGAACATAAAAACACCGCTTTGAGGTAGACTTCAACGGGAACTGGTGCACGATAATGGGTCTTGCTGCACTCTTTGTTATGACACTCCCATGGGATATGATTATGATAATTCACATTTACTTTACATACTTATTTGAAGGATTCTAATATAAGATGAGAATAATTATTCTTGGTTATTCCTAAGGTGGTTTAGTTTGAAAATAAGGTAACATGATATTCTCTAAATGATTTTTGGACTATTTTTACTTACACAATGCTTTCTGGTTTTAGTCAATGGATGGATTCCAAGGAATTCAAAGTAACATTGAACATGATGTACAAGGAGGGAAAGGTGGTGGAAATAAGCAATGAAATGGAATGTTGATAAGCATAAAAGATATCGTGTTCATGCCGGATCAATTTGACAAAAATATTATCAACAACATATATATTAACCAAATCCCAGACTCAATAAAGAAGAGAAATGTGGTAACTTAAAATAGTTCCAGCAGTGGAGACCATGGATAAAATAAATCTCAATTTCCATAATGCAGGAAATTTTTTAGGAGATACCCATGAAAGTGTCTCAATGGAACAAAGTAATGCTTTATTTGTGGGAAACAAGGACATAAAGTAAAAAATTGCTGAGGAAAAATGATGAGTACTATGTAAGAAAATAAAAATGGTCCCAAGAATTCATTTAAAGTCAATTGCCTTAAATTTATGGGACCTAGGCATTACCTGAGTCAATTACCTATTCTATAGGATAACCACTTAGTCATGGAAGAACCTGTGGAAATAAATGGATGGTGAAATGTTTAAAATTATTATTTCTCTTTGTTGATGGGATTAATTTGTAAGAATTTTTTCTTGTATATTCAACCCTGTATTTTTTATGTGAAAATACTATTTGGCAAAGAATTGTCTTTTATTAAGGGGATATAGTTATAAATAACCCTTTGAGTTTATATGATCCTTAAATTTGAGGAAATTACAGTTTATTAATTTTTGGGATGAAAATGCGAGGTATGACATAAAATTTGTGGTTAAATTATTTTATGGTTATTTTGATGATTTTATCTCATTTTGGGAATATTATAAATTATAGATTTTGAAAAAAAGACAACATGCAGACCGTGTGACAACCAGTCGCGTCAGAAAAAGCTGCGGGAATCGAACCCACAACCAAAGTGCAACTGTGATTTATCCCCTACCACCGGACTACGTGAAGTCCCTGGTTAGTTCCTCTAATTATTTTTATTTGAATTATTTTATTGATCAATAATAATTTGATTTGAGATCTTATGTTTTATCAAATGGATACCGTTAGTGTACTAAAATTATTTGGTGATTAAGTGATAAATGTTATAATGGAAGATGTTCACTCTATTGGGAACACTATATGCCTAAGGAAAATAGAATACTATGAAATTTAAATTGGGTAGTAATGGTTGATTTTAATCTATGTTTTTATTATGGATTTATAGAATTTTTGGTTATTTATGGTAATGATTAACCTATCATAAAGAATATGTGATTAGGTTAATAACATTTAAGTATGTGACTTTAAGAGTATTCGGTGTTATTTGGAGATACAGTTTAATGTGGAAGACTAAATAATAAAATTCTTCTAACTTTTGGGTTTCAATCTTAGTTTGGATTATATTTATATATTTTAAGGATAATTATTTATTGAATGGTATTTATTTACCTTTAGGTATTGTTGGATTAATTTTATAAATTAAGATTTTAATTTCTTTCTCAAAAGGATTATCCTTTTTGGGGATCATCGGATCTTGTACTAAAAATTTTGTTTTTGGTTAATCTCTAAATACCTGGGAAATATATAGTTCTTCCTTTATGGATAATGTGATTCTAAATAAGTTGATTCTAGTGCTTCATGTGTTACCAAGTCATCTTGAATACTCATCATTTGGAGTGAAATATGGTTTTGTGGTAGAAATTAGTTGAAGGACGAAACTCTACTTATCAAGTATTTTTCCTCTCATATTATATGAAAAAATAATTCATAAACATTATATAAAGTATCTTAAACCCAAAAATCTTTTATCCTAACACCTTACGTTATTCATCGTATATTTATGGATTTAGGCCCTCAATTATCCATTCACTTGTTTGTGATTGATGATCTCAATCACTCCATATAAATATTTACGTTTTTACTCTAATTATAATTTCCACAAATGTTCTCCTTTTCCAAATCATAATTTGGTGGTGACTTTTTCATTTTCGTTTCCCACTTATTAAGACTAAATTTTTTTAAACCTATTTCCGGTGTGGGTTTTCCACAAAGGTAAATTTTATTTTTTAAAACGTTTATTTAAAAAGAAAAATTTCAAATTTCAAGAATCCAATTTATTGAATGTGGGAATAATACAACACCCCAATATTTAATGGTACGCTTATTTTTATATAATACAATAGTGTGGGATTTACGCAACACCGAGTTCAGGTGCACCATGACCTATCAAAATAACCATTTAGAAAGCCGTTATGAATATTAATAACCACATTTTTAATTTTATATATATCCCATATATTTTTAACATTCAAAATATGTGTTTCTTGTACATAATATAAGGACAAATTCATTTTTTCTGATAAAAGGAGTATTTTTTAAAAAATGCAGTTTATCGGCCTTTTAATGGATAACCCTTTCTAAATAAAATATTGTACACTTTTATATATTCAATTTTATTAAATTAAATTATTCTTTAGAATTAGGACATAAAAATTTAGTTTGGATAATTTTTTGGTGTTTTTCTGATAACTATCATATTTTGATGAATAGGGAAAGATATTAAATTTTAATTGAAAAGAACTTGTTTAATCAAAAAAATTATAATGTTAAATTATACATTTTAACCTTTTTTATGTATAATTAGATTAAATTTTTATCATTTCATCCATTGTTGGTCATTGGAAGTAATTTCACTTTTAAACCGAACATAAACACATGTCAATCTTTTGATAGTTTTTACTTCTCCCAAACATGCTATTTGGTTTTTACAAAGGTAATTAATTTTAAATTTATTAATGAAACTTATATGTTTTCAATTTGGTAAAATAGACATCATTTTTGGATTTGAAATATCAAAATTATTTAGAGTGAATTGTTTGTATTTTCTTGAAAATATTCAGTTTTTCATGAATAGTGAAAAACATTGCGTTATTATTTAAAAACAACTTTTTATTTAAATAATTTTTTATTTTAAATAAATTTATTTTAAGTCAAAATTGGTACATAATTTCTATATTAGTTCAATGAAATTCATTGAAGTCATTTTATAATAAAATTAGATGTATAAAATTTTATGGAATATTTTAACGTCTTTTACCCACCTTCTAGGCACGTTAGCAAATTTGCATAAAATATAATTTTCATGCTTCTGTTAATTTAATTTAAAAAATCCTAGAGACAAGGTTTACATAAGTTAGTATAATGTGGTTCATTAAGATTAATATATTTTTTGTGAATAGTAACTTTTGAATTTTATTTACCACAGTTAAAAATAAATAGGGTAATTAATGTTAAAAATGATATTATAATTACCCTAACACATGTAATAATTCTATTGGATCTATTTATTTCAACCAAAACTATCCTTATGAATTTAAAAGGATCCGTTTGATCCACTTGGTTTATATTTGGACATTTATTATTATTTTATTTAAAGATGAGTTAAAAGTGTTAAATTCAAATTTTAATAACTAAAACATTTTAATATAGGGTTATACATAAAATAATTTCAACTATATTTATTTCCTAGAAATATAAATGGATTTCCTACATCATGGTATTTTATTTATAATTTTTAGACATTAAATAATTAAAAAAATTAGACATAATGATGATGTTGTAATTTTCTTTATTAATGAATGATTAAAATAATTGATATTACAAATATTAAAATAAATGTAAATCGAGTCTTATGATTCAATACATAGATTTTATAGATTTATATTACATTTAATGGTTAATTATACAATCTCTTCATTATCTAAGGATGTTTATACATGAGTATCTATTGGGACCTCTTTATCCTCCACATACGTGTTTCTTAAAAATGTATTTCAAAACATTTTTATTACTTACAAGACTATGAGTTAACGTAATTTCTACAATTTTTTGACTTTTTATAAAAAATTTATAAATTAATCTTTCCGTCATTTTCCAAACAAGGTACTTTATGACCTTTTTGAAAAAATTAAGGAAAGAATGATCTTTATCTTATACGGAGGGTGCGGTTATTTTCTGCTGTTATAAAACCTTCGAAGCTTCCCTTACAAGCTTATAAAACTATTTTCAAAACAAATTTTTTCTTCTATAATTATTTAACTTTTAAATGATTTCGAAATAGAACTATATATCTATCTCAAATAGTTTTGATTCCATCTATGTCAATATCATTTAATGAATTTTACACTTGTTTGATGTTGATTTATTATGATACAAATATTCCATATTGTATTGAAGGTTTTGTGATATGTTTGACTGTAGATGTTTTATTTTTATATATTTCTTGTTTTATGGTTAAAGTATTAACATTTCATATGCTAGTTTTAATACGAATGTGTATGTTATGTTTAAACCTTTTCATATAAGGAATGGGTTGGACTTAGTATGTGATGGGTGAATCCCGCTATAGCTCCTCAAAGCATCCGTAGGTATCATGAGAAAAACTAGTGTCTTGGCACGAGTCCGTAAAAAAATCGTATTTGGTAGTCCCTACCCGAGGCCTTGAAAATGTGGTTATGATGTTCGGAATTATGAATTCCATTATTATGAAATTAGCTATTGATATTACATGTGATTATTCGACTAGTAGAATTTCCTTGTGAATAAGTAAATGGAATTATTTGATTTATATTTTCCATATTATGCTAATTTTTAAGTTTATAAGGCCTTTGTTTTTGTCTTATACATTTACTTAAATAATTATGGTTATTTATGAATATTTTCTCTATATTATTATCCTAACCGAGCATCTGATCTCACCCTTTTCTATGTTTTATTTTTCACAGGATGTGAAGAATTATATCGTGATTAACCTGCAGAAATAGGCTATGGGATATGAGTGTGTTCAAAGAGGACATAATGTTGTTTTTCTTTATTTCATGTTGTAATGTAAAACTTCAGTATGTATCTAGTAATTCCAAGGTTACTAAGCTAATCAGTTTTTCTGGAATTGATCTCTTGTGATCATTCCAATGATATGTAATAATGTACCAACTATGGGTAACTATGGTCGGGGAGTTACAAGATTAGTTTCAAAAGTTAAAGGGTTGTCAAAAATAACATTAATTTAGTTTTGATGAAATTGTTGAGAATATTTTTGAAATAATAAATTATATATTTATACTATTTTGGTTAATTGATATTATTTTGTAAATTGGGGTAAAAATATTTTAAATTCTTTTAATATAAATTTTATTAGAAACTAAATTCCCCCACCCCCCCTCTAAAGTGTTCCACTGGGACAAACATTTTTTATTTGACCACATTCAAAATAATATTTTATTGGGATCAGGTTTTTATTTAAAGATATTAAATTTCAACTAGATCTATATTTAATTCATTATGGATAATGATAGGCAAGAAGGTATTGTCCTAATATAAATCATTATTTTAATGGAATATACTATTCTAAATGGAATATCAAGATTAAAATCCATTTAGAAAGAATGGGATTTCATATTTGGACTGTTATAGGAAAAAATATGAAAACCCCAAAACTGTTAGAGTTTAATGGAGTAATAAAACTAAGGCTTCTTAAGATTTTAACTATAAAATTATGAATGATTTATATTTTTTTTTAGATAAAAATGAACAAAACAAAATATCTTTTTATTCAAATACTTTTGAAATTTTGGATACTCTTTCTATTTCTTATGAGGGGACTTCAAATGTCAAATAAATGAGTTTAAGGACGTATACTATTAAATACGATAAATTCAAAAATTAAGCTTGAAGAATCCATTTTTTGTTATGTATATCATTTTTAATGAAATATTCTACATTATGCATACACTTATAAAGGAAATTATAGGAAAATATCGAGTAATGTGACTTCAATGATATCTACTTGATAAGTAGGGAGGAACTGTAGTTTCCATCAAGGAATATCATGAAATCAGTAAACTACCAGTAAATGAGATTTTTGTTAAACATATGATGTAAAAGGTTGAATTAATATTAAGAAAATAAGATGACTAAATAAAGAGAAACTCAATAGCCCTAAATAATTCTAACTCAAAGCTAAAAGAGATGATTGAATATGAATGTACCAATGCTGGGGAATCACCCTCTGAAAGGGATGAAGAAATTAATCATTTACCTAGATGATTCAAGAAAAACTACAATAAGAAGTGATTATTAAAAATATAAAATTATATAGATAGGTATTATAATAATGGAAATTAGAAGAAATAGTGTAAAAATTACAATTCCACTAGTGAGAAAACCTTATATGAGTGTAAAATAAAAGGACACGTCAAAAAAATTAAATCAAGATGAAATATAACAAAAACCATGAAGAAAGGTTAAAATAAATAAAAAGGATATTAAATCCATCTAGATATTCTCATAGGATAGTTTTATCAAATATGACTCAGGAAAAGAAGATAAAAATAATGAATCCAATAATTATTTCATGAGAAACACCTCTGAGGTATCCAATATTCTTCCAGTATCTCCAGAATATAATTATAATATCTATCATAATGTCAAATGATGAAACACATATGTCTATTAATAATTTATTCCAATACTGTAATGTCATGGAAGAATTATTTAATGAGTTAAAGGATAGATACAAGACTTTAAATAAGTATCATATATTGTCTCCTCACATTAAATTTGATTTTTTTGTAGATAAGGATAAGAATTATCAGTTATTAAAATAAAATAATAAACTTAATATGTATAATGAGAAGATCAATAAATATCTATAATGTTTTATGGAAATTATAAAAACTATAAACTAGATCTTTGGTAATCAAACTACACCAAAATATACTACAGGAATTGGTTACCAACCTAGAAATAGGAAAATATGTTATAAAATATTTGTTCCACATTATTGTTATTCTAGTTTAGTAAATAATATTTATTCTTATGGTACTAAAAAATGGTTTATTTTTAAAATCATAAAAAAAAATTTGCAAACCAATTAAACAATTTTGGATTCTTAAAGCTTTCATTACTTACATTTCTGGACCAATGAAAATACAGGTACAAAAATCATTTTTTTTTAAAATTTGTTGTAGGAAACCATATTGAAGAGTACGAGTAAGAACCTATGGTATCTATAACTAGATGTTCCAAAAACATTATTAAGTAATACTAAATATTTAATAACCTAATCATAATTGATGGTGTATATATCAATTTTGGTGATGATGCTAAAGGGAAATTAATTAGACTTTGTCAAATTGGTTACACTGGTACTATTTTATTTATAAAGTATTATTTGTATATGGATTCAAATATAAACTACTTATAATCTCAACGTTATGTGATGATTTTTACCATGTTACATTCAAGAATAATTACTTTAATGTCTACTACTCAAAATATGTTTTATTTTTTACTACTATGCATAATGATAATGTTTAGGTTTTTGATTTAAAGTCATTATTTTCTCAAAATATTTCAATTTTAAATACCTTTCACAAATAATCATGGATTTAGCATAGCGGAATATGAAATTTCAACCTATACTTCCTTCAAAATCAATCCAATAATGCATTAGTCAAGGATATACCTAGATCATAATTTCCAGCAAACAAATTATATAATCCCTATCAAAATGGAAAGTAGAAAAAAAATATTTCAAACAAAAAATGTTTTAACTTCTCAACCCATATATTTGGTTCACATATATTTTTTGGGAAACTATAGAGTTTCAAGATTAAATGGTAACCACTATACATATGTTTTAGGAGATGAATTTTCTAGATGCACTTGGGTATTATTTCTAGATCACAGAAGTTAATATTATTCTTATTTTTCTGTGTATGAAAAATATATAAACAATATTAGTATATTTAAAATTAAAACCCTAAGAATTGATCATGTTTGTGAGTTTAAAAATTAAGATTTTTTATCTCTATACTCACAACATGTCTATACCCATAACTTTTATACTCCTAGGACCCTATAAAAGAATGGTGCAGTAGAATGAATGTATATATCCCCTCAAGAAATTATCCAGGCCATACTCAATGAGTATGATTTACCCAATTATTTTTTAGAATAAGAAGTAAACACAACTTCCTGTATTATTAATGAATTTATAATTAGACTAGTTTTAAATAACACCCCATATGAGTTATGGAATGGTAGCAAAGAAAAAGTTAATTACTTTAGGGTTTTTAGTTGTAAAGTATATATACTCAATACAAAGGTGAGTTTAAAACAAATTTATCCAAAATTGGTGAAGTAATTTTCCTTGAATATTCAACATATATTTATTCATACATGGTATTTAATAAAAGGTATATGATTATAGAAGAATCTGTACAGGTCAATTCTAATGATACAGATCCACATGGGCCTATGACCCCTTTAGAAAACCATAATTATGACCATTATAATTTAGATATCAATGTTAAATTTAGTAATGGTTCTATAAAACCTATAGATAAATCTACCAGTTCTAGGGAACAATTTGACCCTGATCTTGTATAAAAAAAACAGTTTTTAAACACTTAAATACCTAGAGCTATTAGGACTCATAGAGACCACCCCTTAGATGTTATTGAATGAGACCTAAATAAAAAAAACAGAAACTAGAACTTCTCTAAGAAACCAAGTTGAATTTCAAGCCTTCTTATAATATTTTAAACTTAATAACGTCACAGAAGTAACAAACGATGAGTTATATGTACTGGATATGTAAGAAGATCTATATAGTTTCAAAATAAACAGAGTCTAGAAACTAGTTGGTAGAACTAAGGACTAACATAATATTTTCACAAAATTTATGTTTATAAACAAAGTTTATGAATCAGGGACTATAATTATAAATAACACTTTATTGGTTGCATAATGATATAGTCAAGAAGAAGGTATTGACTATGAGGAAAATATTACACCATTATCTAGACATGAATCAATTAGAATGTTTCTTTTTTATACTGTGCATCTGAATTTCAATTTATATCTAGTGAATTTCAGTAGTGAATTCTTAAATGGTTATATAGTTGTTGAGGTTTTTTGGACAACCCTATGAATTTTAAGACCCCTAATTTTGAAAACATATTTTCAAATTACCAAAAGATTAATATCATTTAAAACATTCACCTAGACCTTGGTATGATAGGCTCAGCTCATTTTTTATTTCATAAGGTTTTACTAAAGGAATACCTGATTCTATTTCATTTATTAATAAAATTTTAAAAAATAGTAATATAAATATATGTTGGTGAAATTATATTGGGATTTTTATGAAATTATTTGTGTATGTAATTTTTAAAAAAAAAATGGGTTATAATTATTTTGATATCAGTTTATTGGGTGAAATTAAATTATTTATTATATTTAAAATATTTCAGAAAAATAATGATGTATTTGAAATCAAATAATTTGAACTAAATTACTTTTAAAATTTTTTGTAAAGGGATATTACTAAATTTACTGATACTCCCATGAGTACAAGATGTAAACTTGATCTTCCTGAAATTAGAAAACCAGTTGATCAAACCACCTATAGAGGTATTATTGGAAGTTTACAATACTTTAATTCTAGTAGTATATATATTATATTTATTATGATTATGTGTTCATTATTTTAATAAAATCCAAAATAATCAAATTTTATTTTTGTCAAAATTATAATCAAATACATCAAAAGTATAACCATTTTAAGGATTTTTTATTCTAAAAGACATACATTTGTTTTGGTGAGTTATTCCAATGTATATTTTATTGGTTATAAGTTTGGTATAATAATATCTTATATACCATGTCACTTTTGGTAAAAGTCTCATGTTTCTTATTATAGTAAAAATTAGAAATCCATTGAATTATTCATTATTGAAGATGAGTAAATAGCTTCAGGCTATTGTTGTGCACATATCTTTGGGATTTAAAACAGATTACAAGAATATGGATATAAATTTCAACATATACCTATAAATTGTAATAATACTAGTTCGATAAATATTTCTAAGAATCATCTATCACATTCTAGAAAAAAAATCTATATAAGACATCACTTTTTGAGAGATTGTTTTCAAAAAGGTAGTATAACACTTAAGTTCATTGGTTCTAAGCATCAAATTGATAATATAATTACAAATATTTTTAATTTTGAGATATTTAAGTATATTATTCATGAATTAGGTATGGTAAATTACCTCTAATTGTATCAATTTATTTCTTTCCTTTGTAATTGAATAATTTTAGTTATAAATTATTGTATTTTGTATTTAATTTCTAAGTGACTATGAAGTATAGTTCACATGGTCAATATACTGAATATGACTTTTTTCATTAGGTTAGTATACCAACCAAGACTAGTTGGTCATACGGTTAGTATAAATATCATAAACACTTTCTTACATGGTCTTTAAACTTACTGTGAGCTTTTACTCACATGGTCACTATACTTATTATGAGATTTTACAAACATGATCACTATATACCTATCGTGAATATTTTATTTAGGTGGTTAGTATACCTACCATGAGTTCATGGTCAGTATACCTATTGGACATTTTTTATCAATGACCCATAGTCAATGTACCAAACATGATTAATTTATACTTAGTATTTTTCATGAAAATGTATTAGAGTGATTTTTATTAAGTTTTTTTTATTTTAATCCATAAATGATTGAAATTCAATTAAAATTTGTATGTAAATTGATTCTTGTATATTAAATAAAATCTCATCCTTCTTTTAAAACCCATTCATGAAAATCAAAACCCACCTGTCTGAAACACTATCTCTTACAAACCTGAACCTTTCATGAAACTGTTTCGAATAAAAAATGTTGACAATTAAGAGTGTGTTGGAATCCACATGTAATTTGCACTCGCATAATTTACTGAAGTTGATTAATTAAAAATATTTCTCGATCTCAACAGAAAAACTTACGAATTTAAATCTTATTGCCTGTCCAATTTCTACAGAAAAAGAAGTCAATTCACAGTGGCAAAAATCAAGAAAATCAATATTTTAGAATGAAATTTAAAATCAGGTATGAGATGATTGATTTGAAGATAATGGTAACCCATTATACATGAGACAAGTTGAATATTTTTATATGAACCTATAAATTTTCCATGTAGATAAAAGAGACATCAGTAAGATGATATTAAGTGGTGAAGTTCTAGAGTTCTCTCTGAAATGTTGGTAAAAGTGAATGTGTGTGCTAGATAAAGGGGAATTTGAGGATAACCATATCACATATCCTATCAACCATGATCACATTGAATTTTATAGTTATTTAGAAGATTTTTCTATAAATGGAACCCTTAAAGATAAACGAATTTTGAGCTTGGTGGAGAATGTAGGTTGCAGGTCAAATTCATCCAAGACCTGATATCTCCATGGAAAAGTGAGTTTAGAATCCTGATTCACCAGGATGTTTTTTTATTTTTAATAAAAAATGGTTGTTAGATAGGTTTGAGTATATATTTCATGAGATATATGTTTGAGTTGTGTATGCCTTCTTTGAAGTTTAGTTCTTTACCATACCCAAAGTTTAATTCATCCTTTTTAGAGTTTAATTTTATGTTACATTGGGGAACAAAAGAATAACTTCATCATATGGTTTGTTTATTTCTCAAAATATTTGTTAAAAATGAATGTCAATTGGAATCCTTGGAAAAAGGAGTGGGTGGATGACCTTGAAAAACTATATGAGGTGTTTTAGCCAGTAAAATATCCTATTAGGACAAGGGATCTTATAGATACAGTTTTTAAACATACTGAGGTGGTTTTATATTTTCATGATGAAGTGGTTTTTTGTATAGAAGAAATGGAAGCTGATGGATCTCAAGAAGAATTAAGAGAAAAATAATATAAAATATTGGATATTTTTTATGAAGCTAGAGATACTCGTGAGGATATTATGAAAGTCTCTCTTATCATATCTTTTAGTCCTCATACTTCTCCTATTACTTTATCCTCTCATAGGGAAGAACTATATTCTAATGATTTGGTTGACACAGAAGTATATGATAGTGGCTATAGGCCAGTGTGGGATAAGTCTGTTGACTCTGATGAAGCTGAAGTTAGTTTATATGGATCTCCATATACTATAAGAACTCCTATATCACCTGAACCTGATGCACCTTCAAAGGGGGATAATTCCATGAATCTCTTGTATTGGACTTATACTATGCATAATCAAATGATGATTATGATGGGGGAATTTCACCAAGACCTGGTGGACCTTCCACACATTTTCCTTAGAGAGTTCTAGAGGGGTCTCTCATTACATCGATAGATTCTCAGGAAAGGCTTGAGGTATCTCATGTAATACCATCAGTTGAACATACTCTCCATGATATATTCGGTCCTACTCCTACCAAAGATCATTAATAAGATAAATATATTGGTGCACTAGTTGAATATGTTTAAGATGTTGAACCTCTAATTCTTGAGGAAGAAGTGGATTCTAATGATAGAGTTGAAGAATAGATTCCTAGAGCTATATCGGAGGAGGTTTCACTTGAGCTAGATGGTAGGAATAATAATTATGATTCATCTACCTTTATCCCATCAACATAATATTTCACAAAGGATGACTTTAATGAATAAAATCAGATATTATGGTTATTTTGAAGGAATATTTTCTTCTATTTGGAATTTATTTAGATCTTACTCAACAAGAAGATCTGAGAATGTAGTGATGTTCGTAATTTCTCATCTTAAACCAATGTTTCATAGAGAGAATATTTTAATGAGAAATGAATTTCATGAATTTAAATGACAAATATGTGATTTTTTAGATCTATCTGATATAGTGTTGCAGTTAGTTCATAGGTTCATGAATGTAATGTTTCATCCTACCCCTTCTCATGTGTCTCCTCCTACTCCTCCTTTTTATCCAATTTTTGAGTAAGAGAAGATTAGAAAAATCATAAGCTATGATTTAAAGGTTATATTTTATGAGTTCAAGAAGACTATATAACTAGTGTTTATATATTTCAAATATATTTTTTTAAGACCTTGAAAATAGTCGGGGAAGATGTCAAGAAAGCTAAGAAATAGAGAGAAACAATAAAGAAGTCTATTGATTAATACCTGATCCAAATCTTTATAAATATAGACTTAAAGTGTATGTTTATAAACCATTCCATGTATATTTAAATTCCTCCTTTGACACAATATTTTTAGTAACATGTCAAGAAACACAAGGTTCTGACTCCAGTTTTGGATGCTATAATGGAAACCA
Organism: Viscum album; assembly: GCA_963277665.1. Classification (NCBI taxonomy): domain Eukaryota; kingdom Viridiplantae; phylum Streptophyta; class Magnoliopsida; order Santalales; family Viscaceae; genus Viscum; species Viscum album. Next base: position 932,973,676 of record OY728125.1, read on the forward strand.
GATAATATTTTTTTTCAGGATTTGGAGCATGGTTCTCATGTTGTTAGTGATTTTTATAGGATTATAGAGCCTTTATTATATATTTCTCATACAATTGTATTATTTCCACCATCCATTAATATAAACCTAGATCCATACTCTACCTCTTGTACTATCTATCTGTTTGGAATGACTTCAATTGAAGCCTTCCAACACATTGTTCCAATGTCGAAAGGTGTAGTTGTTGGAGACCCTACTTCAAAATTGATACCTTAGAATACCTCTTCCATCCCTTCTTCTATATCCAAAGTAAATTATCATATCCTTCCTTCCAATGTGGGGGATTTTTTAGTCTCAAATTTTTTTGTATAATTCCTAATATGTCATTCTTGTAACACGTTTTGTAAACCTTTTTTAAAAATAAATACTCATTTTTTTCTATTTTGTGACTCACTTGTTCTCTATTTATTATTCCTATAATACGTTGACTTTTTGAAAATCCCAAATGGGGGAGTAATAAGTGTATAAAATTAATTTAATTCCTATCAATTTTATTACCCTATGATTATTTAATTATAATTTTTTTATCTTAATATAAATATAATTTTTGATATATTTAATTAATTTCATGTTAAAAGTCAGGATTTGTGATAATTAATATGGGTTATATTGTACAAATAGACCAGAACATCAATATTTTAATGATCCAAAATCATGTATATAATGTTTTTAAATATTTCCACATGTTTTAGTAAATGGTTTTCAAGAAAAATGTGAAAAAATGCACAATTATGGAACTTACTGCAACAACATACTGCATGTCTAATGTACTTAACGTTTCAAGGAATTTGAACTCGACAGGATAGAAATGAAACTATATAAAACTTAACACAAATTTTACCCCAACTAGTCTCATGAAAAAAAGAACTTACCATGTGAGATATGGGATTTTTTTCAAGTCATTAACCTAACACACATTGGAATCCAACATACCATTCATGGATAAATCTACCATGCATTGAGAATCAACTGACCATAGGAACAATAAAACTACTATGAAACGGGTAAGAAAATTCTATTTAAATCTTATACTAATCTGGGGTTCATATATTTGTAGTAACTATAAATAAACTACCTACTCCATCAAGATATGTTCCTATCGTGAGTACAAAATAAGTGACCATGCTAAGGAATGATTCTACTGTGTGAATTCATGAACCTACCACATGAACAAATGCAATATACATATAATTAAATGAAGTGATCGTGGAAGGATTTCATGCCAACTGATCATGAGATAAAGTAATAATGTTATAAGTGAATACCCCCTACCATTTAAAACTTAGTACTAGAGCATTTTCAAATATCTAATGAGTAATTTTTTGGAGAATTAATTAAATCATCGTAGAAAGTAAGGCTACGTCGATTTTTCTCTAATCACTACTTTAAGATATATTTATTTTTAAGAATATTATAGTTCATGTAAAAAACATATAGAGATAGAAATATACTATTACATGTAATAATATAGGAATATACCGGTGAACATGTTCTACACAAAGGAATTTTTTGAGAACTCTTCATGATACTGTGTTTTCCTGAACCTATAGAAAATCTTGTACAAGCTCCTTTCTAGGAAAATTTCAAGGGCACTTGGACTACTAATGTTATTTGGATAGATTTGTATCACATATTCTCATCTATTATATCTTTATCTTTCTTTTTTTTATGAGCATTTTAGATGTTTTTTATTTCTCTATTTATCTGTAAACATACTTTCTCACACATAAGTAAAGATTTCATCACACTCTCTTTAATCTCTTTTCATTTTTAATTCCGCACATAACTATGGAAGAGGTCATGTGTGACCTGAAGTTTTTTTATCCCATTTAGAAATATGAAAGAGGATTTTATCCTAGATATTCATAGTACAGTTTTTTATAATACCTAATCTAAGTTATGGGTCATTAAATTTAATATAAAACTTCTCAGTAGCAGGTGATTTCCATGTTGGGGTTATATGGTATTAGATTAAGGTTGAACCGCTTTTTAAATTACCATTTTGGTTGAACCCTTTTTTTCAAAATCTTAAATAAAAAATCGATTAATTTTTTCAAAACTATTTACCAAATATTTAATTTAATATTTGGATATAACTTTTGTTTTATATAAGGCGTTTTTATTATTATATTAGTTTCTAAGGTTAATTTTTAAAAAAAAATTAACATAATATTGATCAAACTATTGAAAATAATTTTTAATTAATAAAATATATAATTCTACTATAATAGTTAACTGGGATTATTCTTTAAATTAATGTAACTATGTTTTAAATATTTTTTATATAAATTTTATTGGATAAAATATTATCAACCCCCCCCCCCCTCTTGAGTGTTCCATTGGTATCAACATATTCCATTCTATTAAGTCTATCCAAAAGTTTTTTTTATAATTTATTTATGATCCCCCTTTATTTTTGAATTTTATATCCTATATGATTCTAAATATTATGCTTTCATTCCATCAATCTAGGCCCAAACATTCAGCAATGCTGCCATCTACCAATAAATCATTTTTTCACATTATATACAGGTATATAGAATAATATACCTGGTAAACATGCTATTTTTTTGTTTAAACCTCAATATTTAGGGATTCTTTTGGGGAGAAAATATAATCACACTTTCTCACATCCACCCCTTACTTATTGGTAGATTTCTAAAAAAAATATCATCCAAATTTTTTGAAGCTTTTTATTTTTATTATGTACTTTTTTTCAAAGTAGATTTATTTTATGTTGTTTCATCAGGAATTTATGATACCTTTATCCATGATCATGAGGTGGATGATTCTCCATGTTCTCACAGTCTATTTAGCATAAATAAATGAGTTATTTGTTTAAGGGAAACACTTATCTAAAACTAAAGTGGTAGTGTACTTTATTCCAGTGTCTTGGGAGGATTTAGGTTGAATAGTTTCTAATGTTCTTGAATATTCTCCAAGCTCAAATAACTTCATGTTAAGGGAAATAATTTCATCCTTAACTTATTAAATCCTTCTCTCCCAATATATATTTTACTTTTAATCTTATTCTCCAAGAATATTGGTAATATCATGGATGAACTATCTATTTACATAACCCTTTTTTCTTTCACACTGAATAGAGAATCCTTGATATTCACAATGACTTTTTAAAGTTTATATAATGTATATAATACCTAATTTATAGCTATTTAAACTCCTACTTTTCAATAAATTTTATTTTGAATTTTTTTATCAGTGAAATAAATGTTTTCATTTAAATGTTAAAGTATTTCTTCCTTGTCTTTCACTAATTTTTTGAGAGACTTGCATCTTCTAATTTGAATAACCAATGCCTCTTCTATGGAATCAACATCCATATCTAACTATGATTTTCAATAAAATAATTCCATGATAAAATTAAATTTATATTTTATAAATGTACCATAACCCTTCATTAAATAATTTCCAACATTATAGTAGAAGTCGTTAACTAATTTTATCTCATTATACTCTTCATAGATTCTACTATAGTCATTTAAAGGATCGTTGTAAACATATTAAATAGATGTGAACATACAACTTTTTTCAATTTCATGAAGTGGTAAATCCTTTTTCTTTTTTCTTTTTTTTCCTTTAATTCTTTTCGTCCTTATATTGTCTAGTATTTAAGGTATTGTATGATACTTACATTTGTAATTCAGTAGAAATAGAGAACAAATTATCAATCTTGGATTCTTATTCAAACATCTCAAATTTGTTCTTAATCCAAATCCAGATAGGATATTTTAGAGGTAACCTTGATTTTCACTAACACCAGTTGAAATTATTTAGTGATCAGTGGACCACCTTATGGGGATGGTTAAACAATTTGTCTCTTAAAACATTTACAGATCATCCTTTTAAATTTAACCTCCTAAATATTTCCAGTATCAATCCTCTCAACATTGTGTCTCACAACCTCACTGGAATAATACAGCAAATAAAGGCACATGAAAATAAATATTTACATGTTTTAGTGAGAAAGACCTACTCCTTAACTTGATTTGTTATTCACCCTAATCAAGGATTCTCTATTAAAATCATTCTCAGATTAAATGGGTTTTGTTAATCTTGTAACTAGAATTACCAGTATCCAACTGAATTTATCTTTTTTGTTTTTCATTGGGATTATTTTAATAGATTCTCACTTTTGTAATAGAAATGTTCTATGATATATTTTCATACCCTGAGTTGTATAGGATCTATGGATTTAAACTATTTATATTCATGTGTTACTTTCATATCCCTACTAAAGTAGAGAATTGATCAGCATAGATATAACATTGCATCTAAGAATATATCTCATTCCACTCAGCACAAGGTTTTAAATTCCTATACATATTAACTTATATAACATCAAATTTTGTTCCTATTCCATCTCAACTTTAAATATATTGATAGATTTACTCACATAGCCTTTTCACCTCAAACTTAAACTCTTTTGATCTTCATGAATATAGTAGCTCCTCATCAACTTAAAGGCTTGACACTAAGAATAAAATTATGAAAAGTTGGTCGGTCTTTCATCCTCTCTTTTTTTCTTATTACTCCTTTAAGTTCAATACCATGTTGATATTCTCTTAAATTCTATATTAGAACCTTATTATCCTTCTTCAAGAGTTATCCAGTTCTTATTATCAGGTAAAACTCTATGTTCACAAGTTTTCCCAAAATATATTTATATATTCTCCATATTTTTATTTTTATGCATTGGATACCTGAAATATTTATATATTTATTTAATATAGAAAATCATTTCAATCAGCATGAGTTTTCCTTGAATTTTTCTCAATTTATTATATGTGGGATTGTACCAAGATCTCTATTTTCATTCTCATCAATTTTCAAATAGGTGTGTCCCCAATTCACATCTTAACATTCTAAAATCTCATATCGAATCACAAATAAGTTTGGGATATTTAGAAAATTTCTTATCAACTCCAAAATCATCTTATCTAATTTCATTATTTTAAAATTTAACAATCTGAAATGATTTCCTTTTTCATAATTATTAAATTTCTCAAAACTATCTCATATTTGATATTCTTCTATCTCAATTCAAATATTAGTTCCTCTTTAATTTAGTGCTTCAATCACTATATGACTGTGATGTATTTAAAAGGGACCTTCTCTATAATTCAAAATAATTCATCAACCTCAAATCAAGATTAAACCACTACTTACTAAAGTTTAATGATGTTTACAACATAGGATAAAAAATTCAAAATATTTTGGACCAACATTCATCAGAATATCTTGATTCTTGAAAACTCTTTTTTCTCCAAGTAAAATATCTTATGATCATTGTAAGATATTTTTCATTGCCTGGTTTCCAACATCCAGCCAAAACTACTTATGCGTTGGCCCAAAATATCTTTCACAATCTCAGAATATTTGATTGGTGGCTTAAAAAACTTATTTGTATGATGAATCTATTATGGGTGGTTAAAATATCTTATGCTCTACTCAAACGTCTTACATGGACTGAAACATATTACGCTCAGAGTTAGAATATCATGCACATTCTTAATCTTCTTTGTGTATATCAAAAAATCTTAAGCATTGTCCAGAATATATTAGGCATCAAAAATGCATTTCCCATTTTTTTTCAAGATCCATCTATAGAATAATATTCCAATAAATTTTAGAATCAACTGCATGAAAATTTTAATCATCTTTGAGCCTTATCAATCTACTTAAATCAGTTTGTAACAGATCTAACTTATTCAATAAATTATTATAATAATTTCGAATCCTTTTTTCATGTTCAAAATTATTTCAACACATATAATACTGAAGAAGAATTATTTTCATGTAGTTTACTAACTATATACTTACAACTCCATATCACCCTTAACATAACATCATCCAAGTGTAGTCCCTCACTGGTTATATCATTTTAGAAGGTAAGTATCAAAAAGGATGGTTTCTTACTATCTTTATCTCTTCAATCTCTCAATTTAGCTGCCTTTGTATCTCTTTAATAATAGCTTCCAAGTTTATCACTATAGATAGTATATCAAGGGTTCCCAAATTGTAATAGATAGTACACCTCACATGGCACATGTATTTAATATGAGGACTGGCTCTATTAATAATTTGTTATATTTTTTTTCTATTCTCTTTAATGGAATCATCTCAATCCATTTATCAGGTAGTGTAAACTACATCATTGTTCAGAAAGACTTGTCTCTTATCACCTCAAATATTAGTGCATCAATAGATTAATTTATTAGGTTGAAAATTAATCATTCTTTACTTATCTATTACCAAGAATTCAATGGAAGCACCTTCAGATAGACTTCAGTGGGTGGATACTTATTCCATCACCCATTTCACCAATCAAAATATAAATCCTTTTAGTAACATTAATTATAAAATCCAATACATAATAACTTCCCCCTCATGATAAGAAAGTGATAGTAAAAAGAAAAAAATACATTGGACATAGACTAGCAAGAATTGTAGACATGGGCAAGCAGTAAACCTCTCCTGGAAGAATCCCTCCTCCAAAAGTTGATTTTTGATCCATATAAAAAGATTTTATTTATAGGAAGAGATTATATATTTCTATATCCATATATATATACATATATCCATATTATATCTCCACTATTTTCCCCTATTCTTGTCCAACTCCACATCTATGTTGATAAGCATACAATACCAAGCCACAAGCCACCAAAGAATCCCAAAAAAGATAGAGTATAGGTGGATACTAAAATTCTAGAAAATAATTCCAAATTGAGTGATCTTTGACACCATAACATGGAACTCCTCATGCAAATTTAAATATTTACTCACCTATACCTATGTTATTATACTCCATGGAATAGTCAATATATCTAAAAGTAATTTCTTCACTTGAGCCTCATTCCACTTTAGAACATGGTAGAAATTCTAACGTTTTAGTGTTTTAAATTATTAGGTTAACCTCCACGTCATGGTAATAGCCACCATAACTACATCACCTCTATTTATTCTCATGAACATGCTGAAAATCCTTCTTCACTGTGAAATAGAAAATATCAGACCACCCAAGCACTTCATCAAAAAATTCATGCCTAATTCACTCCTTACACTCATTCATTACCCACCAGAAGAATCCATGTGGTGAGTTCGAATTTTACATGTAAACCAAAATCAATATATTCATAACAATTTTACTCAGTGTTTTACCCTCCCAACTTCATCCTTGGTGGATCATATCTCTTTTAATATAAACGTGAAAATAATTCAAGAATGACCAATTCCCCTATCAAAAAAAACATTACATATAATTCCCTATATAGGGGACTCTTATAAAATCCAATTTGTAGCCACTCCCCATCCTCACCACCAAAGTCTCTCAGGTAATTTTGATCAACATTGTACTCGTTTTTTCAATATTTTTATAGGCCATCATTTCTTATGTCATTCTATAACATTGAGCATTCTGAGATCCATAAGCACAGTCTTCCCCCATAACCATTTTTAGAAATTGTTTCCATCCATACACCCTTGGGTTTATCTTGTTACCTCATCCATACCTTTCATGGAATTTCATCCAATGTCCTATATGTAGTTTTAAGTGGTAGTTTAGCTCAATATCATCCCACTCGTAGTAGACTCCATCAACCATTATGAAAAAAATTACAGTGTTCTCCGGGTGATTCACTTTATAAAAGCTATTCATGGATTGTTTTGTTCAAGTGATCCCATCCAATCCTTCACTAGTGTGAGTGTTTCACATTCCCATGTGGCATTATGTTCACATAGGTAGACTTTTTGCTCATGGATAACATGGATTCCACTTTAATTTCACCAGGCATTGCTAGTGGGACATTGTCATTTCACTCCAAAAGCATGCATATTGTTATTTTAAATAACACATGTTTATTGATCCCATATCCTAGATACACAAATTTTGTGGATAATTTGACAATCCAGAGAACCATTTTTCATTTCTAGGGTTCTCTCGTGGTGTCTCTCCAAATTATGGCTCCCTTCTCCTCACATAGAACCAACCCCACATTCATTTTTTCACCTCTATACAACCATGGCCATCAAATGCAATCAACCGTATTGACACTGTCTCTTTGCTAAATGGCATTAATTTGGAGTTTCTAAGTTGGGGTTGGCCACAATTTTTACTTCTATTATCATTAAAAAATTCCTTTATAATCCCCATGGGCACAGCCTAGTGGTTGCGCCCTGTGGTGGTTTTATGAAAGGTCTCTGTTTCACACCTCCCCACACACGTTTGGTTAGTATTTTCATTTGTTCCACCTTCTGTAAAAAAAATCATTTAAAAAATTCTAACTTTACTACATAATAAAATATTATGTCGGAATCCCTATTATAAAGGATTTTTCTAATTCCCATGTCTACTTCTTTTCTTCCAAAAATTCATTCATAACCATTTCATTCCATAAAAGTATAAGATCATTCACCTAAAAAGTTGTCATTACTTCTTATGAGTTAACTATTTTAGAATTTGTAATACTTAACCAACCTAATAAAATAATAAGGGATTATAAAAGTGGATTTTGTTAATGGGGTTTTGATTTTTTTGTTTTAAATTGGAGAGGGGCCCCAATATTTTTAAAAAGACGGCCCAAGATGCGTGACCCTCATTCACGCATCCCTAATTTTAGGAAGAAGAGTGAATGGGGTTTATGCATCTTAGGCGTGGTGAAAGAAGTGTGAACCCCGTTAACTCATCCTTTGTGAAGTGGATAAAGGATGCGTGAACGCGGTTGACGCATCCTCCAAAAAATTTACTATTTTTTTACTATTTTTGAATTTTTTTAAAAAAAATATTTGTATATAAATATATAACAAAAATTTGCAGCAGAATTTATCTTCTATTTAATATCCAGTAGTGCTACCATTACAACATCCTGGATTTTGACAGAAGCCCTCATCTAGGGATCCCTTTTATAATAGGGCTTTCCCTATAAATAATTTTTCATTTCTAATGTGGGATTCGGGTTCTCCCTTTCCTGCGTAGAACATTCGGCATTTACGATGTGGGATTCAGAAATGATCCAATTACGTGGCTTTCAAAGACTATAAAATAAAAACTATATGACCAATTTAAATGAAACTTAAAACATGGATTAAACATATAATAAATAATTGAAAATAAATAAAATTTACTTAAAAAATTGGTGAAAAATAATTTATAAGCTTTCAAAACCATAAACGTGAAACTTAAAATGTTTCAAGTATTTGACTTTGAAATCCTATAATATATAAACTATAATACCAATATATATGAAAATTAAAACATGGATTAAAAATATAATAAATAGTTGAAAATAAAAAAATCGTAAAAAATGTAGATGAAAAATAATTTATAATCTTTCAAACACATCTACATGAAACATAAAAATGTTTCAAGTATGTGGCATTGAAAGACTATAAAATATAAAATATAAGACGAATATAAATGGAACATAAAATATGGATTAATCATATAATAAATAGTTAATAATTAATCAGTTAATTAGTAATATAATTTTTAATTATATAATTATTAGTAAATTAGTAACATCATTATTAATTATATAATAATTAATTTGTAATATAATTATTTATTATATAATAATTAATTAGTAAATTCATAATATAATTATTATTTAGTTAATAATTAATTAGTTAATTAGTAATATAAATATTAATTATATAATAATTAATTTTCTAATTAGTAATATAATTATTAATTATATAATAATTCACTACTTAGATAGTAAATCGGCAATATAAATAATAATTATAATTATTCATTATAATTGAAAACTATTAATAATTAATAATTAATTAGTTATTTAGTAATATATTTTAATAATTACATAATAATTAATTAGTTAATTAGTAATATAATTTTTAATTTTTAATTATTAATTATATAATTAATAATTATATTACTAATTAAATAATTAATTATAATATAATTGACAATTAATAATTATATTACTAATTAACTAATAAATTTTTATATAAAAAATTATTAATAATTTATAATTAATAATTATATTTATAATTAACCAATTAATTATTATATAATTAATAATTATAAAATATAATTAATAATTATATTACTAATTAACTAAATAATTATTATATAATTAATGACTAATAATTAATAATTAGTAATTATAATTAATAATTACATTACTAATTATCTAATTAATTATTATGTAACTAATAATTAATAATTATAATTAGAAATTATATTAGTAATTATAATTAATAATTATATAACTAATTAAATAATTAATTATTATATAATTAATAATTAATACTTAATAATTACTAATGAATAATGAATAATTATTAATTATTAATTAATAATTATAATGAATAATTATAATTAACAATTATACTACTAATTAATTAATTAGTTAATTATTGTATAATTAATAATTATATTTCTAATTAACTAATTAATTATTATATAATTATATTATGAATTAACTAATTAATTATTGTGTATTAGAAATTATTAATTATATTACTGATTAAATAATTTATTATTTTATAATAACTAATTATTAATTATAATTATTAATTGTATTAGAAATTATAATTAACAATTATAATACTACATAACTAAATATTTATTATATAATTAATAATTACATTACTAATTAACTAATTAATTATTATATCATTAATAATTAATAATTAAAAACTATAATTAATAATTATATTACTAATTAATTTTTTAATTATTGTATAATTAATAATTATATTTCAAATTAACTAATTAATTATTATATACTAAACAATTAATAATTATAATTAATAATTATACTAATAATTAACTAATAAATTATTATATAATAAATAATTAATAATTATATTACTAATTAACTAATTAATTATTATATATCTAATAATTACTAAATATAATCAGTATTTATATTACTAATTATAACTAATAATTATATTTCTAATTAACTTATTAATTATTATATAATTTATAATTCATAATTAATAATTAATAATTAATAATTAATAATTAATAATTATATTACTAATTAACTAACTAATTATTATATAATTAATAATTATACTAATAATTAACTAATAAATTATTATATAATAAATAATTAATAATTATATTACTAATTAACTAATTAATTATTATATATCTAATAATTACTAAATGTAATCAGTATTTATATTACTAATTATAACTAATAATTATATTTCTAATTAACTTATTAATTATTATATAATTTATAATTCATAATTAATAATTAATAATTAATAATTAATAATTATATTACTAATTAACTAACTAATTATTATATAATTAATAATCATATTAATAATTAACTAATTAATTATTATACAATTATATTACTAATTAACTAATTAATTATTGTATATTAGTAATTAAAAAGTAATAATTATATAATTAATAATTATATTACTAATTAACTAATTAATTATTAACTATTTATTATATGTTTAATGCGTGTTTTAAGGTTCATTTATATTCATCTTATATGTTATATTTTATATTTTATATTCTTTCAAAGTCACATGCTTGAAACATGTTTATGTTTCAAGCAGGTGGTTTTGAAAGATTATAAATTATTTTTCATCAATATGTTTTTTGAAAATATTTTTATTTTCAAATTTTTATTATATTTTAATCCATGTTATAATTTTAATCTATATTGGTCTTATAGTTTATATTTTTTAAGCTTTCAAAGTCACATACTTGAAACATTTGATGTTTCAAGTTGGTGGTTTTGAAAGCGTATAAATTATTTTTCACCAACTTTTTTTATGAAATTATTTTTATTTTCAACTATTTCTTCTATGATTAATCCATGTCTTATGTTTAATTTATATTGTTTTTATAGTTTGTATTTTTTTAGTCTTTCAATGCCACAAACTTAAAACATTTATGAATCCCATATTAAAAATGCAGAATGTTCTCTACAGGAAAGCGGGATCTGGAATCCCACATCAGAAATGCAGAATAATTTTTAAGGTAAACCCTCTTATAAAAGTGATCTCTGGATGAGGGTTTTTGTGAGAATCTAGACTATTGTAAGGGATGTACTTATAAATATTAAATATTAGATAAATTCTACTATAAATTTTTTTTTATTTATATTTAAATATATAAACACTACCAAATAAAAAAAATTAAAATTAAAAAATAGTAAAAAAATATATTAATTTTTTTGAAAATGCGTGAACCCCATTCACGCATCCTTTATCCACTTCATGAAGGATGCTTGAATCGGGTTCACACTTCCTGGAAAGAGGATATGTGTGAATGAAGTCCTTGCATCTCGGGTCCCGTTTTTTAAAATATACAGAACCCTATCCAATTTTTTTTTAAACAAATATAAATCCTATTAAAGAAAAACACCTAAAAATCATATATTAGCTGAAGGTATAACCCACATATAATAAATTAGATTTATTTTTTAAAATTCGAGTGAATGAAAATGATAATACTACACTACAAAAACCCTTTCTTTAGGGGTTGTTTATTAGCGACAGTTTTTGTAACCACTATAAAATAAATCAAGTTCCAAAAATATATAATATAGCATTGGTTTAATCAAACCACCAATATATATTATTTATTTTAACAATTATTGACTATTTTAATTATACTAATGCTAAATGTTATAAAAACCTTTAATTCCTCCCCCACTATCGCTCCCTCGGTGAGACCCCGACCCTTATCCCTCCCTCCTTTCACCTCCACCTCTCCCCTCCCCTGTAGTGACTCCAAACCCCGCGACACCCCCCCCCCCTCCGACATACCTCTCCTAGCTCGGATCATCCCTCAGTGGAAACGTGGAACCCCCCTCCCCCACCTCAACGACAACCCACGACCCGCGACCCCCCCCCCCCCCCCCCACACACACACCACCACCTCTAACCTCCCTCTCCTGGCTCGAATCCCCCATCGGCAGCAACGCAAACCCCCTCCCTCACCTCAGTGGCAACCTGTGACCCCCACCCCCCCCCCCCCCTCAGACCTTTTTTCCCCATATCCCCCTTTTTATTCCCCCTCATGGGGTTTTTTGAATTAGGGTAAGACTCTTAATTAATATGGTAAGACATCATATGTGTGTGTAAGACTTTTTATTCCAGATCTCCATAATTATTTTCAGTTTTTTAATATTGACAGAGGAATTATTTATACATGGAAATGCAATTCTAGATGAATGGTTGTGAAGTCGATTAAAGTAGACCAAATATAGGTTAATTTTAGAATATTTTTAGAATGAATATAAGGCATGAAATGAGCATAAATATTTTATATTAAAAATAATTGGTTTATAAATCCTTAGGCATATAAAATAATAAAATGAATAATTTAATTTGATTGAAAAAATACATATAAATATTTTAAAAGAGGATTAGAAAACATTACAAAAAACAATAGATTATTATCTTTAATTTAGATGGGTTTCTGCACAACCCCTACTGAATTAATTTTCTAAATAAATTAGTTGTGTTTTTCTCAAAACGTTTGCTAAATATATATTTAGTAGGGTTTCTGAACAACAAATAAATTTTCAAAATTATTTTATTAATTTATTTTTAAATATTGGTTATCATAAACCGCTGCTAATTTATTCAATCAGCACTGATTTACTTCCCCTATTTAGTTTTTAAAAATATTTTTTAAATACTACACCTAATAATAACAATTAATAAAAATTCATATTCCATTTCTCATTTTTCATTAATTTAATTTTATAAAAAATAATAATTAGAATTCCATTTATATGAGACTTTACTTAATATATAGAAAGATTATATATAAATATAATAGACTATTTAAATTTACTTTAATATTATATATAATTTTATTAAATGTCTCGAGCCAACATGTCATGAATGGGTTCCATCTCAAACCAATTAAAAAAGTTGTATTTTTCATTAATAAAATGTCATGAATCCCCCTTATTTTGATATATATATATATATTTAATTATATTTGAATATATATTTCTATTTAAATTTATATCTATGTATTTATTTATTTATTTATATTTATAATTATATTTATATTTATATTTATATTTATATTTTTTTATTTTTATTTTATTTTTTTTATTTATATTTATATTTATATTTATATTTATATGATTTTTCTAAATATATTTTTATATTAATAATATTGTTCATATTTAAATCTTAATATATTTTTGAATTTATATTTATATTGATATGTAACTATATATTTATATTTATACGTAACTATATATTTATATTTATATGTAACTCTATATTTATATTTATATTTATATTTGTTCCTATGTTTATATTTAAAAAGGAATTTGACCCTATCTTATTTTGATATTTAAATATATATATATATATAGTTATGTTTGTTTTTATATTTATACTTATATTTATATTTATATTTATATTTTCATTTTCATATAGATTTATTTAACTTTTCACAGTTAAATTTATATCTATATTTAAATTTCAATTAATTGTTATATTTATATTTACATGTATATTTATATTTAAATCTATATATATATACACAATTATATTTATATTTATCATTCAATTTAACTCAATATATATATTTTTATTCATATATTATAAGTTTAGTAAGAAAAAGATCATTATTTGATTCATCCCATTTTCATTTATTGTTGTTATTAAAGGGTCAATGGAGAAGTTGGGTGATATTTAATTTTGATTGTATATTTTTGATTAAACATTTACATCATTATATTTGAATGCATAGGGAGAATAAAATCCAATGCTTATGGATAGAAGTTAGATTAGTTTACATCGAAACACACCTCATTATGCCAATGGTTTGGAATAATTTTTAGATTATGCAATTGATACCCGCTCAGTGGATGGTAGAATAAAATGTTTGCGTCCTGATTATAAATTCAAGTGATGGTTGAATAGAATGAATTATATGAGCATTTGATATTGTAATAGTTTCCGGCTCGATATGTATGTTGGATTTGGCATGGTGAATCAAATGTTATGGAAAGTTAAAACAATGACAATACTGTCCATAAAATCCAAAGTAACCCGACATAGGAGAGTTCAATTCAAAATTTGTTAAATGATGCATTTTCTTTTGTAGAATACAATGCCCATGATTTTAAAATATACACAAAATATTCTGTTGATCTTAGGAAGGTTAATGTTTCTCAGATATTTAGTGACCCAAAAAGTGATTTTTATGAATTAGTTTAAGATGGACAACAAGAACTATATGAATATTGTTCCAAGTATTTGAAGTTTTTAATTCTACATATGTTGTATCATATCAAGTGCCTTTGTCGAATTACTAAAAAATAAATGTCCATGCTTTTAGAGTTTCTTCATGACACATTTAGTGAATCTAATATCCCATCATCATACTATGAGATGAAGAAATTCATCAAAAAATAGGATTTTATTATACCAAGATACACACAGATTACATAATGATTGCATTCTTTATTGGGGAGAAAAGCTTGATCAATAATAATTCACAATATATCATACAAGTAGATGGAATTAAATGAATAAAAATGATATTATAAATCAATGAAATCCCAGGAAGAAACAGAATAAAAAAACTCCTAAAATGGTATTGTGTTACCTTACTCTGAAACCATGCTTGAAAAATTATTCACATAATCTAAGACATCATGTTGTATAAAGTGTCATGCTTAGGAAAGTAATGATGGCTTAATGGGACATCCCAAATATTCAATATCATGGAATATTTTTGATTCTCTATATCCATATATTTCATCGAATCCTGGGAATATATGTTTGGGGTTGGCTTCTTATGGTTTTAACCCTTTTGGTATTTTATGTACTAATTATATCTTTTGGAAATCTATTTTGATCCCCTATAATATACCTCCATATATTTGTATAAATAATACTTCTATCATTATTTCTATGATTATTCCTTGAAAGGGAATTCCTTGAAATGACATTGATTTATAACTTTAACCTATAATGAAAGAATTGAGAGAATTTTGGGATGATGACATGGAAACATATAATTATTCAATGATACAAATAATCAAAATGCATGTTGATTTAATGTGAACAATTAGTGACTTTCTAATACTAGGAAATTTATCGGGTTGGAACACTCATACTAGTTTGTTTGGCCTGGTTTGTAATTTTTATTTTAAACCTCAATGATTACCTCATGGAAGAAAATGGTGTTTTATGTGTCATCATTGATTTCTTGTTTATTATAGTAAATTAAGGTTCAACAAGACACAATTAAATAGAGATATTGAAATGAGAAAGTCATGTAAGGTGTTATCTGGTTCATAAATCATGGGGAAATTTAATTAATGTCTTTGAATAATTTGTAAAATGTCGTCTGTTTAAAGAAGGGGGAAAGTGTGTAAGGTATAGTATTCAAAGAATATGGAACACAACAATGGAATAAAAAGAGTATATTTTTCAAACTTTTTTATTGGGAGTTTAATATGATACTTCATAATATTTATGTAATGCATATTGAGAATAACTTCTCTGCCAATGTAATTTTTACTGTGCTTAATGAGCTGGGTAAATCGAATGATCACCTAAACACTCATTAGGATTTTTATTCAATGAATATAAAGCATGGTTTGTGGGAAAAGGAGAAAGGAAAGTATCCATAGGCTATTAATATGTTTAAAATCATGACAAAGAGGCATTCCTTTAAAATTTAAATAATTTAAAAGTTGCAGATGGATATTCAAGTAACATATAAAGTTGCGTTGAATTAAACATCAAAATTTGCATGGATTGAAAATTCATGAATAACATATTTTTATGGAACATTTTTCATCATTGTATTTTAGTAATAAGTTACCTGAATATTTTATTTTGGTTCTAGTTGAGTTTTTACCTTTTTCACATAGCTTTGTGGAAAAACTCTGAATCCAACCGATCTTGATAAACTTCAAGAAATAATTGTTTTCACATTATTTCATTTAGAGATGTTATTCCCCTTTCACTTTTCATAGCCATAATCTGTTTGAATGTTCTTTGGGTTGATGAAGATAAAATTAGAAGACCGATACACCATCGATGGATGTATCCAATTGAGAGGTGTGTTGATATTTTTTTATTTTCATTGGTTAATTTGATTTTATCAAATCCTGGCGTAATTTTTTTAATTTGTTTCTAATTTATTTCATCACGTAATTAGGTCATTTTAAATTATATGTGAGGAATAAATCTTAACCAGAGGCTCTTTTACTGATGATAAAATCTTCTAAGAGTGGTTTACCTTCTATACTAGGTATTTGAATGGGATTGAGACTAGATTCAATCATTTTGTACATAAAAATGACATCTCCACTGATTCTCATTCTGAAACTTAATCATCGGTATTTCAAACAATTGGATGACCAATTGGAAATGGGTCAAATTTTACACTGAATAAATTAGAGTTTCTACAAACACATAGATATGTGCTACTCAATAGAGTTATTATAGATCCATTTATTGAAGAATTGTGACTACAAACAAAGAGGAGACTAAGGGGTCGAGCTCGAAATGAGTGGGAATAAACAAAATTTGTTAATAAAGAGATGGTTGAATAGTTCTCCCATCATGTATGTATATGCTAATATTCATATTATTAGTGTGTAGTTATTTTAATTATGTTAAAAGTAAAAACTTATAACTTTTTGTATATTTAATGGATGTTGAAAATAAATCTGAAATATTGAATGATTTTATATTTTTGGCTTGAAATCCTCTAAGGCAGACTAAGAGATTCAATGCCTATAATATTCACGACTTCATGTTTTCTAAATTTATTGTGAATAACATTTGAAAACACAAAATAGTGGTTTATTAACACTTAAAGAGGTTGGATATTGTGGGAAGCTGAATTATATAACTGAATTAAACTACCATGAATATTTTTCAGTTTCCTTATTTAAATGTAAGTGGATCAACATTGATATGGGTATAATGAAAGATTTATTACATTTTACTTTTGTCAACTTCTTTATCTTGTTGGATACCAGTGAGTGTGCAGAGCATGCTCCATTTATCTTGGATTGACAAGAAAATATGGTTTATTATGTGGATGATGAAATAGACAAATGTTGGAGTTTATTATAGACTAAAAGCATAGGGACTTATATGATATGGTAGATGAAGATCAATTGGTAGTTTTTTATAGTGAATCTATTCAACCAAAAAACAATGGACTGTTTTCCAGAAAATATGGAAATATTAGAACTTTCAAAAGAGGGTGAAAATGAAGGATGCGTTATAATGGAGGTTTACAACAATGGTGATAATGAAGATGAAGATAATTTAAGGTGTCAATTTTTAATTAAAATATATTACAATTTCCCATTGATAAGTGTTTCATACATATATACATTTTTCTAGTTTTTATTTTACTTTTATTGTAAGAATATTTTAGTTTCTCATTTTTTTATATATTTAATATACCTTAACCATTTGAAATGTAGGAATGTTGAAAACAAAAAAAGGATCCTAGCTTATCAGCATCTCAGAGCATTCCACCACTACCATCATCTTCGTTGATATTAGGGATTTTGATGTACTCGAGAGTACTATTTTTCCAGCAACTTCCACATATGTTGTTAGTATCTCACAACCCGATTCACCTCTATTGATGAAGCAGTGGGTCACCCCTCCATCTATGAGATATTGGCGAGATATCGTTACAGGTATGTTTGTTATTTTTTAAAACAAACATTATATTTTATTAGTTATTTAATGAATTTTTTAAAAAGATAATGAAATACATAGAATGGATATGAATATGAACACAAAAGTGTTATGGGACCAAAATGACTTCAAGATTATTATTAAATTTTATGAGTTCAGGGTTTCTACTAGGGAGACTGCTGAAATCTATGGGTTGATTCTTGGAAATCTTTCTTGCATGTGTTGGTTCTAGGCATAGTGGAAGCATGCGATGGTGGGTGATATGTTAAAATATATTTTAATAATCATGGCCTATAACCAAGAGAGGGTATCTTTCACATAAAATATATAATTAATTTATTTAATATATGATGAAATAATTACCTAGGCTTATGAAATTTCTTCATTGATGATTGTTGATCATCCAAAACATCCCTTCCTAATTCTATTCATTGTGCTTGTGAGGATCCAAGGGTATAATCCCTCTAGGGGTGATCCACAGGTGCTTAAATGGTCTCTGATCAATGCCACACATTCTCCAGGTGCTAGCACGGTGAATCAAATGTCTTACAATGTTTATTTTTGAACGCTCTTTCTTTGGTCTTGAATAAATTATCTATTGGTTTTCTTGTTCTTGAGAGGGATAGGAGGAGTCGATACATAATTCATTATGAGAAACAATTCTCTGTTCCCAGACATGGAATTGGTTTCGAAAGAATTACATAATAGGCGTAGTCTTCTATTTATAGGGATAGGATTTCAATTAAAAAATTTAATTGCATAAAATCAATTAAATATAATTATAAAAATTAATGAAATCCCATGACACATAATACAAATAAAAATATTATTATTTTTTGGTGTTCAAAATTTTGTAAAAATGATAAATAACATTTATCGACTCATAAATAATTATTTTATCACTGAACACAGTATTGGTCCGTTTGAACACCTCTTGTATTTATTAAACACCGAATAAATATTTTTATTTTCTTATATAATTATTTTATTCACAAAATAGTAATTATATATTTATTAAATATTCAATAAAATAAATATATATATATATATATATATATTATTTATTTTCAAGTGAATTAATATTTATTTAATTTATGCGATCAATATAAGTTAAATAAAATTATTCCTCAATTTTAAAATAATAATTATTAAATTAATTAAATTCAAATATAATTTATTCAAGACCACCAAAAACGCTTCCTGTGTGACGCTCTAGGATTCTTTCTCATTGGCATTGGGTAGGCTTGCCTAAAGTCCAAGATAACTATCTAGCAACGGGTCAAGGCATCCAAGATAAAGAACATAATGACACAAAAATGACCACTACATATGAATGATAACTGTGTAATATAATATATTTGTCACATAATCTCATCAATAAGGTTGCATGATGGTGTCATCAACCTATATTCATGACAATAAATTCTTTGACTATCTGAAATAAATTCATTGTTACACCATGGACATGGAATTTAAGGTTGTGGTTCTATTTAAATCAAAGGTCTATGATAACAAATTTCATAAATTTGGAAGGGAAAAATCCTTTATTGACTTTTCCATTAATAACATGCCATTCGTCATGCACCCAATGTACTCCACTTCCTGACAACATATAGTGGATGTTTTTCGTCAGAAAATCTATGTACGAGAGTTGTGACATACATTAATGAAAATAATAAAGTTTAAGACCATTACACACCCTTGCTTATTAGAATATCTGATGACACCAAAACATGTGGAATTCCTACTGGAAGGTCTTTTCTCATAATCTCCCATCTTAGATATTACCAAGTGTGAACATCATGAGATGAAGTCTCATCTGCTTATGAGTACTCACACCTAACAGTCTATATACTATGGGTCCCATTATAGTGTGTTATCCAACTGCAGAACTGTATTACGAATATTTTGATAGCACTTCAATTTTATCATCATAGCGGGGAACCATTATGAGTTTATCAATGTACAAATACTCTAGGATATTATTACAATATGATCACACATAAAAATGAAAAAAAAAATATAAGATGCTTAATTTAATATTTATTGCACAAAATATTCATGTAATAAAAGTACAAATAGTTTGTTTTATGGCACAAACTATAACAAACTCCCACTTGAACTAGATCTAACTCCTATGACTTTTAGTCTGCTAGACCTCACGTGATGATCATGTTTTTGTTGAGTCAAAGATTTAGTCAAGGGGTCCGCAACATTGTCTTCCGTGGAAATATTGCTTTCTCAAACTTTACCTCTCTAAGAAAAATCCCTAAAGATATGATACTTATGAAATTTGTGATTCGTTTGCTGATTTGACCATGGCTCTTTTGTGAGAAGCATCACTACATTATAATCAAAATAGAGTGTGATGGGATATTTACTTCTAGGTACCACATCAATCTCTTAGATGAAATAGCACATCCAAACTAATTCTATAGCTACCTAAAAAGCTAAAATATACTCAGACTCTACTATATAATATTTGACAAAAACCTTCTTTGATCTCCTCAAGCTCACGACACCTCAATTCAAAGTGAAGTTGTATATCATTTGTGACTTCATTTCAACTTAATCAGTCTGGAAACAGGAATCTTCATATCCTCTGATGACTAGTTCTTCATATCATTCATAAACTATGAACATATAGATATTACGCCACATATACATAGGGATAGTCTAGACTTCTATCTAATAGTGGTCACCTCGATCAGCTTGATATCAACTTATTTACCTTAATGCAAAGGCAACATCTAACTTACTACATAACATAACATACATGACTAACCCAATCACTGATGTGAATGGAATCCTTGTCATTTTATTTCTTTCCTCATGGGTCTGAGGACACATTTTATTCTAAAGATGAATGACATGTGTCACTAGAAACAATCCCATCTTGGATTGTTATGTACTAAATATCTTCAGTGTATTTTCAAGGTATATACTTTGACTTGGGCTGAACAACCTCTAGGATCTATCACGATGGATATTGATCCCTAGAATATATGTTGTCTAGGACAATTATTTCATGGAATGGAATTTATTCAACCATGACTTCAAAGACTGTAAGACTTCTATTTCATCTCTAATAAGTAATATTTCATCAACATATAATATTAAGAAAAAAATAGCACTCCCACTAAACTGTTTGTAGACACAAGGTCCATATTATTTCTTTATAAAACCAAATTTTATTCTGGCTTTAAGAAAATGAATGTTACATTCCATGGATTGTTACTTTAATCCATAAATGGATTTTTTTCAACTTTCATATCTTATTGTCATCTGTTGGAGTCACAAACCCTTCAGGTCATGTCATGTACATATCTTCTTGGAGGTTCTTGTTAAGGAAGGCTATTTTGACATCCATTTACCAAATCTCATAGTGATGGTAAGAGGAATTGTAAATTAGAATTTTGATTGATTTCAGTATTGCAACAGGTGAAAACTTTTCATCATAGTCAATACCTTGATGCTGTTTAAACCCTTTTGTAACCTGTCATGCCATATAGGTGGTAACTTGTCATTCCATGTCCATTTTCTTCTTGAATACCCATTTTCAACAAACCTGATTTATATCCACTAGAGGATCTACCAAAATTTAGGCTTGGGTTTGGTACATGGAATCCATTTCATAATTCATAGATTCTGTCCACATGGAAACATCTATGCCACCTACATTTTCCTTGTAGGTTAGGGTATCATTATTATCAACAAATAATGAGTCACCATCCTCAGTAACTAGAAAACCTTACTGTTTATGTTATCTAACCTATCTTGTGCTCCAACGCATTTCTTTTATCTCTGGAACAATTTCTTCTTCCATGCAGCTTTGTGGAATCTGATCATGTACCAACTCTTATATTCCTTGAACCTCGACTTCATCAATGTTTATCTTGCTCTCGCTATCTCTTTTAGATATGTGATCCCTCTCAATGAATATAGAATTTCTTCCCACTATAACCCTTTTCTATGAGGGTTCATATAGGTAATACACCCTTGTTTCGTTAGGGTATCCTATAAAGGTACAATTTTTGCTTTGGCTTGCATGTTTTTTACCTGAAGAGGCCTTTACAAATGTTTCACTTCCCCACACATGTAAATTCGATAATATGGTTTTTCTTCCACTCCAAAATTCCCATGGAATGCCATTTATTGATTTAGTTGGTACTTGGCTTAGTATGTGTTCCATATTTTTCAACTCGTATTCCTAAAAGGATAATGGAAGACTTGCATGACTCATCATTGATCTCACCATGTCCAGTAAGGTGTGATTCCTCCTTTCGTTTACACTATTCCTCTGAGGTGTGTAAGTAAGTGTGAGTTGGGATAGGATCCCAAACATCTGTAAGTAATAAGTAATGTCTTGATTAAGATATTATCTACCTTGGTCTAAGTTGGGTTTCTTAATCTTCCCACCAATCTAGTTCTCAACAATATTCTTGTATGCCTTGAATTTATCAAAATATTATGACTTATACCTCGTTAAGTAAATATATCCATATGTACTTAAATCATTAGAAAAAGTTACGAAGTCTGAGTACCCATCTCTTTCTTCAATAGGAAATGGTCCACACACATCAGTATGAACTAATTCAAGAATTTCTTTATCCCTTTCACCATTCCCACTAAATAGGTATTTGGTCATTTTTCCTTGTATGGAATCCTGACATACACTTAGTGGTTTTAGTTCAAAAGAATATAAATATCCATATTGATGTAATTTTTTCAAGAGTTTTTCATTAAATTCACCTAGTTTTTGATGGAAAAGTTGTATGTGGTATGATTCATGTGATGTAATTTCATTATTGATATTCATTACTTGGTTCATGTAATCCAACATGTAAATACTATTATGTAAATGTTCCATACCATAATAAATGAAATCTTTATAAAAGAAGAAACCTTTATTTCCAAATTTTAAAATTAATCAATCTATATCTAGTCTGGACACAGAAATAATGTATTTGGTAAGTGAACGAACATAATGAAAACCCTTTAAAATTAAGATCATTCTGGTCGGAAATGAGAGGTGATAGTCCCCAATAGGTATAACCGTAAGTTTAGCGTCGTTGGATGCTTGTAGATCTACCTCCCCTCAGTCAATTTTTCTGAATCTACTTGGTTCATGTATTTGAATATATATGTAAACACAAAAACTGTATATCTAATACCCAGTTAGTATAAACAGATAAATTTCCCACAATAACAAATAAGCCTGATGCTTCCCATTATTCCTTTAATTGGGTGTAGTTTTTCTTTAAATGTACCTTCTTACCACATGTGAAACAGAAAAAATCATATTCCCTTACTTCCCCTTTGATCTTATTCTTATAAGAAGAAAGTAAAGAAGAATATGGCTTCAAGATATTTTCTTTTCATTTTTATTTGTTCACCATAAGTATAGAAGGATTTTCTCTCTTCATATCTTTATTTACTTGGTGAAAGATGATTAGAGGATCTGGAAGATACTTATAAATGTTTTTCATATTAAAATTCGCCAAAAAAATAGATAAGATCTGAGGGAGTGATGCCAGAATGAGATCGGTGCCCAGTTCTTCAGGGGGTTTAAATCCTAGAACCTATAGTCTCTAAATGATGCCAATGATATTGACTATGTGAGGCCCAGTAGGGGAACCCTCTCAAAATGTTCTCTGAAATAGTTCCTTGTACATCTCAAACTATTCCTATATACCTCCCTCCTGGTAAAGACCACGGTGGTGCTCAAGAATACTATATGCATCCATGTTTTTTAGGCGTTATAAGTTCACTAGACATAGATGAAAGCATCAAAAATTGAACGTTGACCTCATCATTCATATGTTTTTCTTAGACTATGAACTCTTCATCACTCGCCTATCTAGTATGTGGATTGTGAATTAAGGATTCAAGCACGTGGGTTGTTTTTTCATGGCATAGAATAGCTCGAAGGCTTCTAAACCACTCTAGGATGTTACTACCAGCAAGATGGTGGTATTTTTCCAATATTTATCATAGTGTTAGCGTGGATGAAAAGCTTGTCATTAAAAAGGTCATTTTATTATAACTTTTATTGATTAAAAATTTTGTGAGAAATAATAAATTAATTGATTTTATTAAATATCTCTAAATTTTACCAAGTCCCAATAGCCCCCACCATTGAACTTGCAATGTCTACTTCTTAGGAAATTCTAGTGGAAAGGATTCATATTCCTATTTTAATTACCCCGATAAGGGTTGGTCAAGATATTTTGAAGGTATTTAGGTAGGAAAGTATTTTCCAACTATGGGATTACAGCTCCTTGATCCATTGATTAGACTCCCCAATCTAGAAATTTTGACTTGTATTTTCTAAACAGTTGCCTTCAAATTACACCACATCTAGAAAACGCTACTCCTATTGATTTAAAATTGCTAAGTCAACCCAAAACAATCATTAGAACTCCCATTTTAAAAGTGCGTGTCCCAAAAATGGTTTTTCGAACACATTGTTCTTTTGAGTGTTTTTCATAATCAAGTAATGGAAGGCTTAGTTCTACTTAATATTGGATTGAGTGTTTTTATTTTATTTTGCATAAATTTTTTATCTTGTTTTATACTTTAAAAGTCTTGTTAATATTTAAATGTAAGTTTACTTAATTAATTAAACATGTATGGATTAAACATTTATACATAATCAATTTTATTTAAATTATGTCTTTTCATATCAGTTCCTTCATTTATGTGATTGTGGTTTTGCATCAATAAATATAATTTTAATACATTATATAGAAAATAAATAATTAATTAAATGAACTAATCATGATATTATCTAATATATGATTTAATGAGTGGATATTAAATCAACTTATGACCTAGGAGTAATAACTCCTTATGTCAGACTTAGCATGAGCTACAACATTCCACTTTTCCACCTATGTATCATCAAGTTGGAATCATTATGGTTTCATCTTGAACCATCACCACAAGACTTGGTATGCTTCATTAATTACAAATATTTAATACTCACACTTAGGTTATGGGAAACAAAGAATTGGATAATGGTTACTACATAAATATCCTTAGACACACAGGTCTTACATAATTATGGAGGGGGGGATGACATACATAGCATATTTTATTTTAATGTTAAATAATTGAAAAACCATGTAATAAATTTAATTAAATAATTTCCAACACATACATAGGTCTCCATAATATAAATTTAATATTCCGTGACAACTAATTTAAAATACTTTAGTAAATATTTTTAATATAATTATAAAGTGGTATATTTTTTTATTTCTAGATGTTTTTTATTTTGATGTCCCTATGTCACGAACCAAATCTGGTCGCCGCCAAAATCGACACCAAACCCAGCCCATGACAAGGCCCGAAGGGCGTTCCCGATCCCCACGGTCTGGCACAAGTGCCCGGGTATCATATAATGATAATTGGGAACGATTTACCCGATTCTATAAACATTAAACAACAAAAAAAACTCAATAAAACAAATCTGGATTTTTCAACTAAAACCATCTTTTACAATATTTCAGAACTGAATTACATAAGTTAAAACTACATTTAAAGACCATTACAAAGGTAAAAAAACAAATAAGGACAGCCCAAGAACCCTTTTGTCAAGGGGCACCACCCTTATGTTATCTCCACAAGACTTCACTACCAAGGACCGGCTAGAAACCCGAACCACTGGAACAAAAAAACTGTACCCAACCTGCGACAACAAAAATAACCAAGTCTACTTACACCCAAGGGTGTAAGTAGGGTGTGAGCCAATTCCCAATAGGATACCACCACTAATAGATTCCATGTGATAAACATTTAATGGCGAAAAGCATGCATGTTTTCAAAGACATGAGATGCTAGTTAAAATTTCTAAAAGATGCAACATTAAATAAAAACAGTTTTTAGGTGGGATAATTTAAAGAATAAAAACATTTAAAATAAATACCATAGCTAATGAATTTTCCAGCCTCTCATACCGTATACCGACGGTAATAACAAAGTATCCAGTGAGCACAAGCAATGGGAAATAACCCCTAGGCACTAGCTAGCTGTGGGTCCCAGGTACCTCGTATCTCGGTGAAGGTAACCATCACAAATATCCATTCTCGTGCACGAGCCACTAGTAGGGAACATACCCATAACCTAGTGGTCCCCAATAATCATCATCATAGTTTAGTTAGAGTTGTAAGCGTCAATCTTGCTAAGTGAAACTGAGGCCAAACCTCACAGATTCACTAGCATACTAGTACACGTCCACCCACCTAGATACCCGGGTTTTCCCTTTGTGCTCAAACAAGTTCAGCAATCCAAGAAGTATATTTTTCACATGAAAATATCACTTCCACATCAAAAATTAACCAAACAGCCCCATGTACATCACACAAGTCAAAAATTCCACTTTTCATTCAAATGAATTTTGAAATCAAACTCACTCCAAATTGCCTACAACACTTTTCAAATTTCTTTAACACTTCCACAAATCCATTAAAAAATTTTATAAAACCATTACAAGATATTAAACTCACATAACATCCCACACACATGTCACACAATACCATTCTCACCTTCACAATTCATTTTATAAATAAACTCACATGAAATATCTCACACCCGTGTTTCGCACACAAAACACAATTTAGTAAAACATTTCGACAATTTATAAAAAAAATTATAAAAATGTTCAACATCTCAAATCACCACTTTACCATTCAAAAACCCACATTAGGTGAACACACTCACCCAGACAGTACATATACACCCTTTCCCAACTTTGTTTAACCAAATAAAACATTGACAATTTTTATAAAACAAACCCAAGAGGTATAACCATTGTTTGCACACTAAACCCATTTCAAAACCCTCATTTAAAAGCAAAATCATACCAATACCAATCCAAAAAATAAATTTTCAGCCCTAAAACAATTATTAAACCTCCCCCAAATGTTATAAAAATACATCAAATAATACCACAAAGATACACATGAAAAACACATGTTTTCATAAATCACCTCCAAGAAGTACAACATGTTTTTACTCCTTAAACTCATTAAAAAAAACCTACATTCAAGGCCAACATGACAATAAGGAATTTACAAACCAGAATTGGCATCCCCTTTCAAGACTAATAAATCACTTTCATATGTTATAAACTAAACCCAAACATTACCCCAAGAGTCACACATGAAAAGTACCCAATTTCAAGCTATAATGCAACTAAAAATTAAATGTTCAACCAAATCCATCAAAACTGTTTTCACAGCACATAAAACAGATTATAAACATGCTAAATTAATAATCCATGCAAGCTAACTCATCAAAAAATGTCTACACATGGAATCACCTACCTTTTGAGTCGAAATCCTCAAAACTTGGTGCGAAAACTTAAGCGCACCACCGCCGCACCACAAGGAATATAAATCCATACCTAGACCACCAAAAATTGACCCAAAAGATACCAAATCAGACCTTAGGATAGAACCCTAACTTCTGGACATTTTAGAATATAATGAAAGAGGGAAGAAACCCTAAGGAGAATGAAAAATTGAAGAGAGAAACACTTACTCAAAACAATCATGAATAAAACGACCCAACATCCACCAGATTCTGAATCTGAAAACATCCAACCATTCAAGGGATGTTTGAACAAGGATTATGAGACCATGTAGGAATTTGAATGGGGAAAAAAGAGTGAGAATTGAAGGATTTATGAAGGAAACAAATTACCTTTATTAATCTGCCCGAAATGTGAGTGCTTCAGAAGTTTCGACCTATACCGTGATGAAACTGAGCTTCAAAGAGGGTGTAAAGATATGGGACGCGCGGCGGGGTTCAAGGGGAGTGTTTGGGGCTTGGAATCACCGAAAAAGCCTTACGATTGTATAAGTTATTATTTAAACAAATTTTATTTTTAAAACTGGAATTGGGCTTTCGGGCAGGCCCAATCCCTTAAATAAAAACTCATATACAACTTGTTTATGGTTTTCTAAAGGCTCCAAACTACAATGGTGGTGTTTCTATATCAGGTTAGACCATTTAGGAACTTTAATGGGTGAAAAATATTAAAAATTGAAAAAGTTATAAAAGAAACAAAATTTATTTTTAAATCTGGAATTGGCCTCACGGTTTGGCCCAATTCATGAAAACTCGCCCATTCCACCATAAAAGCTTGACAAACCCCAAAAACAAATCATAAATGAAAAATAAATGAAATTTAACTTTAAAATAAGTCATGTATGTGACAATTATCCCCACCATGAAAACATTCCGTCCCCGGAAAGTGACCACAAGGCCAGATACCAAAATCATGCCCAACCGATAAACTAAGATGTAATTCTTTGCCAAGCTTTGCCCCCAAGGGTCAAAACACCTCCAGTGATCAATTAAGGAATGATTAATCTCACAACCCAAACTTACACCACATTACTGAAATGATCAATCACATTCATACATTATCCCAAAATGAAACTCCTCGAACGCTATCCGAACAAGACTCAAGCAATTCACCCAAACGAACAACAACTTCAAACAAGGTTACACATACCTTGCTACAACTAAACCATTGGGCACTCTCCAATCTCAATGGTTACCCAAAGAAGATTTAGGTAGCTTGATAGATCTGAATGAGACTACCTACCAACAATCCTTGACCTTGGATAAGACTAAGTTATTGGTACGGGGAAAAAAATAGGCTCCCCACCATAAGAACCAACAATCTTAATCGACCAGCATGGGCCGGTACAGAAAGACCCCAAAATATAAAGTGTTGGGACGACCACATGGTGAGTCTTCACGGTTTGGGAAACCATGAACCAACAGTGGAGATTCTTCTATCGACATGGTTTTTTTTTTGTTCATGGTTAGAACTAACCATGTGAAAACCACGTGCTCAACTTTTCAAGCCAAATTTCCAACCATTCTTCAAAGACTCAATGGAAACCAAATGGGGAGGGAATAACATTGTGTGATGACATGGGTACAAAACCCTCCACCTATTTCCACAGAACGGGAACAACAGAAGAAATATGATGACACCATAGGTTTAAACTCTTCCTATCTTTCATACTGAGGATAGGACTTTGTACAAGGGTTTAAACGACACTGGGGTTTCCCCTGACTACGCGCGAGCTTCTCTCCGGGACCTATGGCTGGAGCTCAAAATATTGAAGCATCTTCGGCCATGCAGTTTGGTTGTTGAAACCCCTATGTGGAACTTCTTCTTTCGGTGCCACAAACAACTACACCGCATACCTTGATGGGTTCATAAAGACATAACACACTCCATAACTCACTTTACCAAAACCAGACATTTCACTGAAACAAGGGATCAGAATAAGCACACACATCACACCTTGTTTCTTTGGCTGAGAAACAACAGAAGGGCAATACACGTATAAACATTGTCCTCTAAGGTAGAGGATTTGATGTTTTTCCCAAGGGATACATACTCCCAACATAACATAAAACCTAAGAGGATAGTGTGACCTTGACCTTTATAGTCAAAAGAGCACACAACATCACAATGCGTCACTGAACATGACCCTTGTGATTGATAGAAACAATACATGGAACATGAACATATTCCAAGTCCCTAAACAACAGACAAGTCCAAAAAGTGGACACAATATCCTATCAGGACCAAAATCTCAAAATTGGTGGTTTAATAATAACTCTTGCTTCAAGGAAACTATGAAGAACCCAGAGGACCTCTTAGACACCATTATGACACTCATCCACACTAACAACCAAAGAACACTTCCACCTTCGATGAATCATGAAACTTAAGAAACCAAGGCCTCTTTCAACCTTCCACAAGAACTATCCCACTACAAGAGGATCTACAAATCAACTAAATGAATGGTTGTAGACTCAATCAACAATGATCTATAAAATATTCCTTATATTGATCAACTGGAGGATTTTCCAATAGAGAAACAATACGGGTTGCACTTCAGTTCTGCACTAACCGTAAATGGGGGCATACCTTATCCAATGGGAGAACCCAAGGAACCAACCACGATGGTTCATTGGTCAAAATATACCACAAACCAGATCCAAATACAAGAAGGGAACCATTATAAAGGCGCCCAAAACATTTTTCAAAAGAGACCACTAATTGTCCCTATAAACCAACATACTGACCAAACCCAAACCCAAAACACAGTTCAAACAGGAGGGGTTCTTGGACTCAAAACATCCCACAACATCAACATTTTCCAAAAACACATAATATAAACCATTCCATACAATTCATCAAGTCTTCATGTTTCTCTTTAAAAACAGTTCTTTAAAAACAAATGGTTCAGCGGTTAGCACATCCACCAATGGTACCCCATGGGCCTTACACATGCATGTTTCTGTGCCACACTGGGCACCCTCCTCGTATCCATCTCGAAACTCATCCAGTCATTTCATCAACCATCCATCTTCCCATATAACCCCATGCATGTGGTTACTCACGAAAATACCAAAGGTTAAAACAAAAATTTGTTCCACTTTTCAAAACCAAAACGGTCAACCAACACATCCTTTTTCCTCAAAACCGCTAACCACGAGATCAAAATCCCAACTCACATCTTAAAAAAAAAATTCAGAAAGTCACAACCATTTAGAAAATAACTCACTTTCAAGATATTCACATCAATTTCAAAACATCTCATCCCATTAAAGCACACTCTGATTGTTTAGAAAACTCTATTGGAAACACTTTTCAAAACCAACATCAATATAGTTCCCGCTTTCAAAGAGGTGTGAGAACACCATTTTATATTTCAAAACAATTCTGAAAATTCAGTTCTGCCATTTCATAAACCCAACCATTCCCTCTTTATTTGAAAATCATTTCATAAAAACTTTACGCTTCTTAAAACCAAGTCACCTTAAAACCAAAATGCCAAGATTTCAAAACTAAAGAACACCAGACAATACAAGAGGAAACTAGTTTCAGTGGGTGACTTGGACATATGGTTGGCGGCCATATTCCAATCACTTCACTGTCACAGAGAGTGTTCTAGGGAATATCCCCAGCTCCACATGGCTTGCCAGACCCTGCGAGCTCATTGAGACCATTAACCCAACTCTCTTTTCATTTCCCCTAATCATCATCAAACCATGAAAACCCAAAGACATAGACAAATCCCAACTTCCCCTGGCGACTTGAATCCTGAAATGAGGTGTGGTGATCAAGCACACTACCCATAACCAGAATTCCATGTCCCAATAATCATAACTCTAGACTATGTTGACTATTTCCCAAATAACGTGACTCAAATGGAGCGAACCTCCTTTGATACCATTTTGTCACGAACCAAATCTGGTCGCCGCCAAAATCGACACCAAACCCAGCCCATGACAAGGCCCGAAGGGCGTTCCCGATCCCCACGGGCTGGCACAAGTGTCCGGGTATCATATAATGATAATTGGGAACGATTTACCCGATTCTATAAACATTAAACAACAAAAAAACTCAATAAAACAAATCTGGATTTTTCAACTAAAACCATCTTTTACAAAATTTCAGAACTGAATTACATAAGTTAAAACTACATTTAAAGACCATTACAAAGGTAAAAAAACAAATAAGGACAGCCCAAGAACCCTTTTGTCAAGGCACACCACCCTTATGATATCTCCACAAGACTTCACTACCAAGGACCTGCTAGAAACCCGAACCACTGGAACAAAAAAACTGTACCCAACCTGCGACAACAAAAATAACCAAGTCTACTTACACCCAAGGGTGTAAGTAGGGTGTGAGCCAATGCCCAATAGGATACCACCACTAATAGATTCCATGTGATAAACATTTAATGGCGAAAAGCATGCATGTTTTCAAAGACATGAGATGCTAGTTAAAATTTCTAAAAGATGCAACATTAAATAAAAACAGTTTTTAGGTGGGATAATTTAAAGAATAAAAACATTTAAAATAAATACCATAGCTAATGAATTTTCCAGCCTCTCATACCGTATACCGACGGTAATAACAAAGTATCCAGTGAGCACAAGCAATGGGAAATAACCCCTAGGCACTAGTTAGCTGTGGGTCCCAGGTACCTCGTATCTCGGTGAAGGTAACCATCACAAATATCCATTCTCGTGCACGAGCCACTAGTAGGGAACATACCCATAACCTAGTGGTCCCCAATAATAATCATCATAGTTTAGTTAGAGTTGTAAGCGTCAATCTTGCTAAGTGAAACTGAGGCCAAACCTCACAGATTCACTAGCATACTAGTACACGTCCACCCACCTAGATACCCGAGTTTTCCCTTTGTGCTCAAACAAGTTCAGCAATCCAAGAAGTATATTTTTCACATGAAAATATCACTTCCACATCAAAAATTAACCAAACAGCCCCATTTACATCACACAAGTCAAAAATTCCACTTTTCATTCAAATGAATTTTGAAATCAAACTCACTCCAAATTGCCTACAACACTTTTCAAATTTCTTTAACACTTCCACAAATCCATTAAACAATTTTATAAAACCATTACAAGATATTAAACTCACATAACAGCCCACACACATGTCACACAATACCATTCTCACCTTCACAATTCATTTTATAAATAAACTCACATGAAATATCTCACACCCGTGTTTCGCTCACAAAACACAATTTAGTAAAACATTTCGACAATTTATAAAAAAAATTATAAAAATGTTCAACATCTCAAATCACCACTTTACCATTCAAAAACCCACATTAGGTGAACACACTCACCCAAACAGTACATATACACCCTTTCCCAACTTTGTTTAACCAAATAAAACATTGACAATTTTTATAAAACAAACCCAAGAGGTATAACCATTGTTTGCACACTAAACCCATTTCAAAACCCTCATTTAAAAGCAAAATCATACCAATACCAATCCAAAACATAAATTTTCAGCCCTAAAACAATTATTAAACATCCCCCAAATGTTATAAAAATACATCAAATAATACCACAAAGATACACATGAAAAACACATGTTTTCATAAATCACCTCCAAGAAGTACAACATGTTTTTACTCCTTAAACTCATTAAAAAAAACCTACATTCAAGGCCAACATTACAATAAGGAATTTACAAACCAGAATTGGCATCCCCTTTCAAGACTAATAAATCACTTTCATATGTTATAAACTAAACCCAAACATTACCCCAAGAGTCACACATGAAAAGTACCCAATTTCAAGCTATAATGCAACTAAAAATTAAATGTTCAACCAAATCCATCAAAACTGTTTTCACATCACATAAAACAGATTATAAACATGCTAAATTAATAATCCATGCAAGCTAACTCATCAAAAAATGGCTACACATGGAATCACCTACCTTTTGAGTCGAAATCCTCAAAACTTGGTGCGAAACCTTAAGCGCACCACCGCCGCACCACAAGGAATATAAATCCATACCTAGACCACCAAAAATTGACCCAAAAGATACCAAATCAGACCTTAGGATATAACCCTAACTTCTGGACATTTTAGAATATAATGAAAGAGGGAAGAAACCCTAAGGAGAATGAAAAATTGAAGAGAGAAACACTTACTCAAAACAATCATGAATAAAACGACCCACAATCCACCAGATTCTGAATCTGAAAACATCCAACCATTCAAGGGATGTTTGAACAAGGATTATGAGACCATGTAGGAATTTGAATGGGGAAAAAAGAGTGAGAATTGAAGGATTTATGAAGGAAACAAATTACCTTTATTAATCTGCCCGAAATGTGAGTGCTTCAGAAGTTTCGACAAAAACCGTGATGAAACTGAGCTTCAAAGAGGGTGGAAAGATATGGGACGCGCGGCTGGGTTCAATGGGAGTGTTTGGGGCTTGGAATCACCGAAAAAGCCTTACGATTGTATAAGTTATTATTTAAACAAAATTTATTTTTAAAACTGGAATTGGGCTTTCGGGCAGGCCCAATCCCTTAAATAAAAACCCATATACAACTTGTTTATGGTTTTCTAAAGGCTCCAAACTACAATGATGGTGTTTCTATATCAGGGTAGACCATTTAGGAACTTGAATGGGTGTAAAATATTAAAAATTGAAAAAGTTATAAAAGAAACAAAATTTATTTTTAAATCTGGAATTGGGCTCACGGTTTGGCCCAATTCATGAAAACTCGCCCATTCCACCATAAAAGCTTGACAAACCCCAAAAACAAATCATAAATGAAAAATAAATGAAATTTAACTTTAAAATAAGTCATGTATGTGACACCCTACATATATCTCACGCACATGTAATTTGAAATTTTTGGGAAAGAAATGGATAGATTTTAAATAGAGATTACGGAAAGAGTTTAATGACACTACTCTAAGATCCCGAAAGCTGTATGAGAATGTTCTTGAAGGCATTTCCCATGAGCAATGGGATCTTTTTTTCAATATCAATCGATATACATATCATGAGATAATTGAATATTTTATAGTATTTTAAAAACATAAACACCATAAAATTATAAAAATTATTAATTTTTCTATTTTTTGAAGGAATGATCTAAAAAATACTATGAATAGTGAGAATCAAGTCATTCCTAACATCACCGGGGCTCAGAATTTTTCAAGAAAAAGAAAAAATATGACTTGTATTTTATTCATTATTATTTATATCATTATATTATAACTTATTGTTTTTTTAACTTGTTTATCTCTTTTATAAAGGATAATGAATTATCTCGCTCTTTTTTTCTGAACACAGATGTGGTTTAATATGAATATGAAACCCAATGGATATTATTTAAATAACCCTACCAAAGACGTTGTATTAAGTACTTGTTTGTTTTTATAATATGATTTTCATTATTATATTTTTATAGTAATGAAATAATAATAATTAATAATGAAAATTTAATTAATTAGATAATATTATGAAGTTAGGTATTTAATAAAATGTTGTTAATATTTTTATATTGGCAAGTTAAAATACCAGATGTTTGAGATGTGAACCCTTTACAATCATCATAAATTTCCCAGAATGATTAAATGGGAATAGTTTTAGGGAAGGATCATCTCGAACATGTACATGGGATGGTTTTTAGGCCTACTCCATCAGTTGTCTTTGGTATGATGGCATCATCTGGTACTACTACACCTATTGGGGGTTCGAGTAGTGTCATCGATCAAAAATGAAAAAGAGAAATTGAAAGATTGAAATAAAAAATTCAAGA
Organism: Viscum album; assembly: GCA_963277665.1. Taxonomy (NCBI): domain Eukaryota; kingdom Viridiplantae; phylum Streptophyta; class Magnoliopsida; order Santalales; family Viscaceae; genus Viscum; species Viscum album. The sequence continues at coordinate 933,009,555 of OY728125.1, forward strand.
AAAATACACTTATAAGAAAACATGGGATAAGTGGCGGTTGCAAATGGAAAATGATTTAGTTTCTATATTTTAGCAGATGACCGAAAAGATTCCCATGAAAATTTCAAACAATATAGCTCATCTTTATTAGGTAAATTCTAAATTCCATAGATCATTCAAAATTTTCAAAGAACAAATACAAAATCCATAAATAAAACTAAAATGACACTTTTATATAAAAAACATAAATTTTTTGTCATACCGACCACAACTTGTGTTGGATTGACATGTGGTTGACTCCAACATGTCAAAAATGAATTGTAGATCATTATCCATAATTTTGAAAACAATTTGAGCTTGATTGATCGATTTTGACATGGTAAACACTTCTTAATTGTGCATAAGCCTTTAAAAATAATTTTTAAGGGGTCAAAACCGGGAATATGAGGTCAGATGGCCCCAAAATCTTGGTACATCGACCGTATATTTAATTTTGAAATGTTGGAACTGAAGGTACATCATTCTGAATGATGGTTTGCCTGTTATAGATGTAAAAACTTTTTTACTATTTTTAAAACACTAATTCATGTGTGAAACTATGAAAACCATAAAAATACCTTCGATTGATGTGAATTAATAGGACCAAAACAACAGATTTATCTTTGACATGTATGCATAGACAACATGTCAATCTGACATTCAGTGTGGTCATAATTACTCAGTAAACACTTCTTAAAGGTATAAAAGCTTCTAAAAACAAGTGTGAGGGGTTCAAAACCACACAATCAATGTCGATTTTTCCATAAAATTGTAATAATGATCTTATATTGAATTTTCAAAGTTAGGAACTGATAGCACATCATTTCGAATTACGGTTTGTCTGTTATGGCTATAAACACATATTTAGTGTTTTAAAACACTAAAACATATACGGAATAGTACAAACCATAGAAAATGACCTCAAATTGATGTGAAATCAGGATACACCACCACTGAGTTATTTTTTATGTGTACACATAGACAACACATCATTAAGATGTGTGATGTGCTTGGAATTACATGGTAAACACTTTTTTAGGGTACAAAAACCTTTAAGAACAACTGTCAGGGGGACTAAACCAGGAAAATGATGAAGTATTTCCCTGAAATTGGAGTAAAATGATTATAGATTTAATTTTGAAATTTAGGAAACAACATCACATCTTTGTGAATTACTATTATCCCAGGATAATCATAAATGCATTTTTAGTGTTTTAACACACCAAAATGTGTGTGGAGCGGTCAAAACCCTAGAAAACAACCTAAGATTAAAGTTAAATAATGGTAACACCACCGCTATGTTATTTTTATGTTTACACACAGACAACACATCAATATGATGTGCAGTGTGGACAGAATTAATTCGTAAACACTTCTTAAAGGTACAAGAGCCTTTAAAACAAGTTTTGAGGGGTCAAAACCAAGAAAACGATGTTGGATTGCCCTAAAATCAAGGGAAAATGACCATAGATTGAATTTTAATATTTAGGAATATATGGAACATCTTTCCAAATTAAGGTCTTACTATAACCATAATAAATGTGTTTTTAGTGTTTTAAAACACTAAAACGTGCGCCGAACAGTCAAAACCATAATAAATGGCCTCATATTAATGTGAAATCATGGGAAATCACCACGGAGTTTTTTTGACATTAAAGAATAGACAACATATCAATATGATTTGTAGTGTGGTTGGTATTTAATCTGTAAACACATCATAAAGGTACAAAAGCCTTTAAAAACAAGTGTCGGTGGTCAAAACAAGGAAACCTATGTCAGATATCCGTGAAATCAGGGAACAATGACTATAGATTTAATTGTGAAATGTATGAACTAGAGGAACATCATTCCAAAATATGGTTTGTTAGGGATGGGAGTAAATGTTTTTTAGTGTTTTAAAACACTAAAACATGCCTGGAATTGTCAGAACTATATAAAACGTCCTCATATTGATGTGAAATAATTGGACCACCACTGCTAAGTTATTTTTGATTTGTGCATACAAAAAATAAGTCAATAAGACATGCGGTGTGGTCGGAATTATTTTGCAAACCCTTCTTGAAGGTATAAAAGTCCTTAAAAACAAGTTTTGGGGGAGTTAAAACATTAAAACTACATTGGATTGCCTTGAAATTATGGGAAACCAACCTTATATTCAATTTTGAAATGTAGGAACCAAAGACACATTATTCAGAATTATATTTTTTCTAATATGGTTATAAATGTTTTTTTATTGTTTTAAAATAGTAAAACAAGCATGGAACAATAAAAATCATAGAAAACAACCTTATATTAACATGGGATCATGGAGACACCACCACTGAGTTATTTTTTATGTGTATGTGTATACACCATATCAATATGGAATAAGATGTGTCAGTAAACAATTATTAAAGGTATAAAAACCATTAATAACAAGTTTAGGGGGTCAAAACTGAAAAATTACATTTAATTACATTGAAATTAGGGGAAAGAAATCGTAGATTGAATTTTGAAATATAGGAACTAACAGAACATCATTCGGAATGACTGTTTTCCCGTGATGGTCGTAAAAGTGTTTTTAGTAATTTAAAACATAAAAATGTGCGTGAAATATTCAAAACCATAGAAAAAAATTCAGATTTACATGGAAGCATGGTACTAACATTGTTGAGTTATTTTTTTATGTTTATATATGTGTCAATCTGGCATGTAGTGTGATTGGAATTACTCGGTAAACACTTCTTAAAGGTACAGAAGCCTTTAAAAACAAGTTATGGGAGGTCAAAACTAGAAAATCAATGTCGTATTGGCATTAAATTAGGGGAAAATTACCGCATATTTAATTTTGAAATGTAGGAATTGTTGGCATTTCATTCTGAATTGGGATTTTCTCAGGATGGTTGTAAATGCATTTTTATTGTTTTAAAACACTAAAGTAATCGTGGAATGGTCAAAAAATGTAGAAAATGACCAAAAAATGGCATGGAATATTTGTACCACCACTTCCAAGTTATTTTTTACATTTATTCATAGAAAAACATCAATCTGGCATATAGTGTGATTAGAATTACTCAGTAAACGCTTCTTAAAGGTACAAAATACTTTAAAAAATATTTAAGGGGGTTAAAATAAGGAAAACGATGTTGTATTTCCCTGAAATCAAAAAAAAAATCATTGTAGATTGAATTGTGAAATTTAGGAACCAACGACTTGTAATTCCAAATTATAGTTTGTCTGGGATGGCCGTAAACACCTTTTTTGTGTTTTAAAACACTAAAATGTGTGTGGTTGGGTCAGAATCCAAGAAAATGACCTTATATTGACATGGAATCTTGGGAAAATCACCGATGATTTATTTCTTCCATGTTCTCATAGACAACACAACAATCTGACGTGCAGTGTGGTCACAGTTACTCAGTAAACCCTTCAAAATGGTACAAAATCCTTTAAAAATAAGTGTCTGGGGGTCCAAACTAGGAAAAAACATCGGATTGACTTAAAATTAGTGGAAATAACTATAGATTTAATTATAAAATTTAGAAACCAACAGTGTGTCATTCTAAATAATGGTCTTCCTAGGATTCCGGGAAATGCATTTTTAGTCTTTTAAAACACTAAAATGTGCATGAAATGGTCAAAACCATAGAAAACGAACTCAGATTGACATGGAATCTTTGGAAACCCACTGTTGAATTGTTTTTGACATATATGAAATTTTTTGATATCAAAGTCTTTAAAATTTGTTTGTTATGTAAATTTAAAGCACACCGCACTTTTCTTTAAAAATAAATTAGAATATTTACTTATCCCTTTTCAGTTTAATGTTTTTAATCTTATCTTAAAAGGTAATTTTATTTTTTCAAGGTTCTTTTAATTATATATTATTTGTATTATGTTAAAATTTCTTCTATTTGACTAAAACAATAAAAAAATTATGTGTACTATTCTGAATATATTCTGTGCCTTTTCTCTTTTGCATTTCTTTTATTAAATGTTCTGGTTTTTATTATATGTGAATGATATTGGGGGTGGGCATTGGGTTTACCATTTTGATCCTTGAAATTTTTCAGAAGGCAATCATGTGGTTCTTATATTTTGGGGTATGTTAAAATTTTATCAATTATTTTATAGTAATTCTGATTTATTATGTTTAGTTTAATTTTATATTTCTTTTTTATTGCATTTGAGGAGATGACGTTGTCAGTTTCAGTTGAAGAGATGATGTGGAGGAAGACAGATGCATTGGAGGTCATGATGTGGATGTATATTGGGCATGAGTTATTGTTGGGTATATTGTATATCTATATATTGATGACCAAGGTATTGATTGACAGATGTATGGGTTGACTGAGACTGAGGTTATGATGATTGTGGATGTGTGACATATGTATAATGGGTTTATCATATATTCATGTTTTAGATTATTACATGTCTATTTTTTATATATAGATTTGTCTGTTAAATATTTTAAAAAAATGATTTTCTGGTTGTTTTTAGAAACCACCGCTAAATACATTAAATAAATTTTTTATTGGTGGTTCATTTCATTTTATTTATATTCCTCTGAAATATTTTTTTATAAAATAACTGTCGCAAAATTAACAAGATTCCGATGCTAAATTCTCCCAAAACGACACATAACAAAACCACTTTAAATTTGATGAAACAACCGCCAAATGACTTGAGACTATGCAATTCACGGTGATTTTAATAAATGTTACTATACATTAAAGCCATGGTTTAAACCGTCCATAGTCCATGAAAAAAATTGCACTAAATCCCTTTTTGTAGTGATAGTTGGAAATCAGTCATTGACAACTATATCAAACATTGCTTGTTGGTTTCATATACTAATAAAGTAAAAAAGGGTAATAATTTTACCCATGTTTCGTCAGAATTAGGTATATGTTAACACCTGGACTTGGTGTTTACTCTCTATTCTAAAAACATCCATTTTCATATATTCAAATAATTTGGTAGTGAGTAAAATTGATAACCCGAAATCATATTTAAACATATTCTCATAATTTTACACGATGGTCATGCATAAAATAAGGTTACTTGTAGTGAACTATAAATTTCTCCCAAACCCATACACATTTGTCGTGAATATGCATAAAATTATAGAAAGAATAAATGAATGAAAATCACAACATTAATTTATCATAAAACAATATACTTCACTAGGTACAATCCCCCTTCAAGCACATCATTGAAACAAAGAACACATCATCCCTCTCATGTTATCCATGAGAAGCTGAACAAAATAAAATAAATGAACCATAAATCACTACAACTTATAAAAGTAACACTTCATAGGTGGATTGATCCTCCGTAATTTGAATCCCCAAAGTCTGAACAATAGATATCTTTAAATAGAAAAAAATTCCCCCAATATTGTCTTCATGTATCATAATATTATATCCACTATCTTTTCCAATTTTATTCGGCCTAGAACTCCTCAGATAAAAATAAAATCATGGTGGAAACCCCTTTAAAAATATCTTCAATATTATCCTTTTTTGTATAAGGTCATGAGGTCTTTCTTCTGGCTTGACCTTTTTCGTATATCATCAATATTGTGTAAGGGGTGTGGCTTGATGAAAAAAAAATTCCCAATATTTTTTTGGCATTTAGTGGCGGTTTAAACAACTGTTAAATGGTGTTTGATGCTTTCAAAAATCGTTGTGTACTTGTGTATCGTGAATCAATCTACGACGGCTTTTTGCGGTAGTTTATTACTATTATTTATTACTTATTATTTATCTATCCTACCAAGCATGCATATATCATGCATGCCATGCATAGATTCAGTATATAAATGTGTTGGGAGAGATTCGAACCCCTTACCTCTTCATTATTCTACAAAAACTTTATCACTCCAATAAGCTCTTTGGGTGGTGAGTAAATAGTATGTAATATATATATATATATAGTTATAAAAAAATAATGATATTAAAGAATAATAAACTATTAATAAATAATAAATAAGTCAAAAATTAAAAAATAAATTAAGAAATAATATACCATAGATAAATACAAAATAATTAATTTTTACGTAATAAATAAATAATAATAAAATATTAAATAAATAAAAAATAAATATTCATTAATAAATAATTAATAAATAATATAAATATATAAATAATAAATATTAATAACTAATAAATAACTAATAAATAATAAATAACCATAAAATAAATAAACAACAATAAATTAAAAAAAAATAATAACTATATAAAAAATAAATAAATCTTGAATAAATAATTAACATATAATATATACATAATAAATATGTATTAAATTATAATATTTAAATATTAAATAAATAATTGATAATAAATAATAATTAAAATAAAAATACGTATAAATGACTATATATAATATTAAATGATAATAAATAATAAATAACTAATAAATAATTAATACATAAAAATTAAATAATAAATAATAAATATGAAAAAATAATAAATAAATATTAAATAAATAATAAATAAATAATAAATAATAATAAATAATAAAAATAACTAATAAATAAATAATAAATAATAAATAATAAATATATAAAATAAGACATAGTTAAAAATTAAATCAGTAATCAGTAATCAATAAATATTAAAAATAAATAAATAATTAATAATTAATAATTAACTAATAAATAATAAATAATAAATACATTAATATTAAATAAATAACAATTAATAATTAAATATTAAATAAATAATCAATATTGTTTCTTCTTGATTCGTGTCACACCGGGTATATTGATAGGGCTAGATGGTCCTATTGGTATTAGGTTGTGTGTCTTTTTTATGTTATTAAGGAGGTGTCACATTTTCATGATCCCAGTAGGCGATTGCTAATGGGGTTGTATGTCTATGAAATCAACCCATGTCGGTTACGATGTCTTCAGATGGTCTCTAACACCTTTATGTGTAGAGCTAGAAACACCCAACAACCCTACCTCCATGATTCATGAACCTGCTTTCCAAAGGTAGGTGTTTGTTGGATGATGATTTGCCCAACGACACTTCAAGCCTCCATTGGTTGAGAGGATAAGAGATCGGGCTCATCACACCTTTTGGGGGAATTATTTCCATCTTTGGGACTCTCTTTTAGGTTTAATCTGTAAGACCCCATGATTTCATAGACGTTATCTCTTTAAAATAATTCAATAGCTTGTGTAACACGCAACACCGAGTTTGAGTGTACCACTAATTACAAAAATACCCATTCAAAAAGAAGTTATGAATATTATTACCCATTTTTTGAATATTATATATATCATATATAATTTTAACATTCAACATTTTTGTTTCTTAGACAAAATATAAGGACAAATTCTATTATCAGATAAAAGAAGTATTTTTCAAAAGAAAAACATTTTTTCCGCCTTTTAATGGAGATCCATTTTTAAATATAATATTTTAAACCTTTAAATATTGAATTTAGTGAAATTTAATTATTCTTTATAATCAGTACATAAAAATTTAGTTTTGATGAATTTTTGGTACTTTTCAAATAACTTTCATATTTTGATAAATAGAGAAAATGCTAAATTTTAATTGAAAACAACTTATTTAATCAAAATAGTTTATAGTGTTAAGTTTTTAAATTGAGTTGTTTTAAAGTATAATTACGTTATATTTTTATAATTTAATATAATTTAGGTCATTATAAGTAATTTCACATTTAAATTGGACATAAACACATGTCAATCTTTAGAAAGTTTTTACTTTTTCAAAAAACCTCTTTTTGGTTTTGAGAACGGGAATTAATTTTGAATTAATTAATGAAACTTATATGTTTTAAATTTTCTAAAACTGACTTCGTTTTTGAATTTATAATATCAAATTTATCTTAGAGTTAGTTTTTGGTATTTTTCTAAAAATGATCATTTTTTTATGAATAGTGAAAAACACTACGTTATTGTTTAAAACTGACATTTATTTAAATAACTATTTATTTTATTTAAATTGATTTTAAGTCAAAATTGATACATAATACCTATATATGTTCAATTCAATTCATTGGAGTCATTTTATAACAATATTAGATATATAAAATTTTATTGAACTCTTTACCGTCTTTTACAAACCTTTCAGACGCATTCCCAAATTTGCATAAAACATAATTGTACTGCTTCTGTGAATTGAATTTAAAAAATCTGATAGACATGGTTTACATTAGTAAGTAAAATGTGGTTCAATAATATAGAAATAATGTTTGGTGAATAGTATTTTTTGACTTTTGTTTACCACGGTTAAAAGTAAATAGGGTAATTAAAGATAAAAATGATATTATAATTTCCTTAAAAAATTTCCTAATTCTATTGGATAAGTGTATTTAGACCAAAATAAACCTTATGAATAAAATATTATCCTTTTAGTGCACTTAGATTAGATTAGGACATTTATGATTATTTTATTTTAAGAAGGGTTAAAAGTGTTAAATTAAAAGTTTAATAACTAAACCATTTTTAATATACAGTTATACATAATATAAATTCGTCTATATATATTAATTAGAAAGATAAAAATATTTCCCACATAATGGTATTTTATTTAAAAATTTTATACATAAAATAATTAAATTTCATTATGACACAATAATGATGCAGTAATTACTTTATTAATGAACGATTAAAATAATTAAAATTATAAATATCCAAATAAATTTATATTGAGACTTTTGATTAATTACACTAATTTTATAGGTTAATATAAAATTTTAGTGTTGATTAAATAAATTTTTTTCAATGTGGAAAAGTTTTTATGACTTTCCCAAAAACAAAATACCAAATAGTGTCAAAATTGACATAAAAGTGTTTTTAAAACAAATACTATATTATTAATTTATATAAAATTACTAAAAATATTATATTCTGCCAAAGGACTTATATAGGGTCATATATATCAATAATTAACCACTTGGGGTTCTCTTGTCTTTTTATCATATGTTTATTAACCATTTATTATAATAATAAAAGAATACATGGTAAAAGTTAAACTATTTAACTAAGAGTTAAATCTAAAAGATAATGTTAATATGCTGACTTAAATCTGTCTAAAACCTATTTGTTGAGAGTTTTTTGACCGATACAATCCATACCTTCTAAATAAATCCTTTTTGAGCCATTATAAACCTAATATTATGGTATCATAAATAAAATATTTCAAGCGTTTCCTAAAGTGACCCTCACGTCTCTTATAGACGGGTACTTCCCCTTCTCTCAACATCACATCTCAAAAGCCTTTTAGCCTTGCCAAAACCTAATCAAATATCCTCCCAACTACCCTCAATTTGTCCAAGAGGCCTTATATTGATCCTAAATCCAACCTAATTATAGCTTTTCATCAAATCAAATGGAAACACCTGAAGAAAATGTAATAATTTCATCACCACTTTCAAAGTTCTTTTCTTCTTCCACTTCTTCTTTCTTTGTGGTCTATATAAAATATAATAACACTACTTCCATATACATATTGTGATGTTATTATAAATATGGTACAACCATATTAATTATTCTATCCATCATATGAATGACAAGTCACCATACGTGTGTACGTATGACTTACCGTCTCCACATCGTTGTGTAGTTAGTTATTCAAACACTTCATTATATGGATGGGTATAATAATGATCATAACTGATTTAAATAATAAATTTAACAAGTTAATTATTATTTATATATTATATAACATAAAATTACACATGATATCACCCTCAATATAATGACATTGTCGCTCGTGTATAAGTACGGATTACCGTCTCCACAAATGCGGTGAGATTCATTCCCCATCTTAATCATTCAAGAATAATTTTCGTTTTTTGATTAAAAATAATGTTTAAGAACTTAATATAATTCTATATATGAATAAAACACATCATATCCATAACAAACATTACTTACAAAACAAAATATATAAAGAAAAATGAATTAGTTAACACCCAATACAATGATACTACTGAAATATTATTAGCAAAGAAATATTAGAAGATTGTATATGATATATTATTTATGTATGTGGTTCATGTATAATTTAATAAAAATTATTTCACTATTATATAGGACTTTATTATACCCTTGATCAAGGAAAATTAAAAAGTAAGGGTTAATTTTACAGTCTCTTTATTATCTGAGGTTGTTATACATAAGTATCTACTAGACCCACTTTATCATCTACATCCATGTTTATTTAAACTGTATTACAAAACATTTTTCATATTTACTAAACTATGGGTTAAAGTCATTTATACCCTTGTTTGACTTTTTATAATAAAACTTGAAATGAATATTTCTGTCATTTTCCAAACAAGGTACTTTATGTCCATTTTGAAAAATTAAGGTAACAATGTTTTTTAAAATATATGGTGGGTGTGGCTATTTTCCACCATTAAAACACCTTCGAAGATTCCCTTAGAATCTTATAAGAAAAATTTCAAAATAAATTTTTTATTTGATAAATATGTTACTTTTAAATGATTTCAAAATCGAAAGAGATATTTCTCTGAAATATTTTTTATTTCATCTATGTGAACATCCTTTGATGGATTTTACACTTGTTTGAAGTTGATTTATTATGATACAGTCTTCCATGTTGTATTAATGGTTTTGTGATATGTTTGACTATGGATGTGTTATTTTTATACCATTCATGGTTTATGGATAGTGTATTTAAATTTTGTATTCCAGTATTAATATGAATTTTTATGTTATGTTTCAATATTTTTATATGAGGAATTCATTGGACTTAGTAAGTGACAGTTGTAGCCCGTTATAGCTACTCAATGCATTGGTAGGTCTTGTGAGAGAAACTAGTGTCTTGGCATAAGTCCTTGAAAAAATATTATTTGTAGTCTTGGAACGAGGCCTTCACTATGTGGTTATGATGACCGACATTATGAATTCCAACATTATGAAATTAGTTATTGATATTACATGTGATTATTCGACAAGTATAATATCCATGAGAATAAGTAAATAGAATTATTTGATTTATATTTTCCATATTATTCTCAAGATTAAGTTTAAAAGGCTTATGTTTTAGTATTATACATTTCCTTAAATTTTTATTCTTATTTATGAACGTTTCTACTATATTGTTATCCTTATTGGGCATCTGAGCTCACCCATTTCTTATGTTTTCATTTTCCTAGGATGTGAAGAGGTATATTATGATTAACCTGCAGGGATAGTCCAAAAGATATGAGTCTGTTAAAAAGGGTACATAATGTTTTTTTATCTTATTTCATGATATAATGTAAAACTTATATATGGATTTAATACTTCTAGGAATAATAAACCGATCGGTCTTTCATGACATGATTCCTTGTATCATGCCAATGTTATTTAATAATGCACCGAATCTGGGTAACTTTGGTCGGGTCATTACAGTTGGTATCAGAGGATGTTTAGTGAAATCCTTGGAAACTAGATTTAAACAAAACACTTATTAGATAACATTACCCTAAATGGACTTTGAGGATTAGTATAGAAGAACCTCCTAGAATTTTGGTAATATAGACATTTTGTAAAGTTTCCAAGAAATACATCCATGTCTGGATACAGACAGGTAGTGGCAGCTCTGACACAGATGTACCTAGGAGTGAAAACTTCGACAAGGAGTTTTGCGATTTACCCGGGGTATCCTGGAACACGACAATTGGCCTTGCTTCTCTTGGTTACGACACTCCCGGGAGATATTCTTAGGATAATTCAGATTTTCATTACAAGCCATTATAAAGGATTTATGAGTAAATAATTTCTCAATGAAAACATGTTTTATGATTATGGATTATATGCATAAACTATTCAATTTATGTTAGTAATTTTAAATGTTTGGAATTATGCATTTCAATTGATAAACTATCCTAGTGTATTCCATTTTTTAAAAGTGGTTCCTAGTAGAAGGAATGAGAACCCCAGAAATACGCATGATCCATTGATTAAGAATGATCATATATTTTATGGACTGAAGACAACATTTAGAAGGTAAATAGTCTCCCGCATATTTTTATCATATGATGAAATAGAATCATGTGTTAACAAAATATGTAAACTAATATCAGAGTCCTATAACTTTGAAAGGGAATCTAGAAAAGAAAAGTATGGTAGAGATAAAGATGGATAATGGGAAAAATAGAAAAAAGTATTTTCTCATATGTGATAAATGTGGAAATAATCACCTTGGTAAATGCTTAAAGTAGATGGGAGTTTTTTATAAGTGTAGAGAAAAAGGACTCCATGTACGTGATTGGAAGGGTAAGAAAAAGGTTTAAAATATACAATCCTCTATTTTCAAAGGGTTGGGACACTACGTGAATCAATGTAAAAATCATCAGAGTATGACCTAAATGATTATATTGGATAATAATAAAAATATTATGCTACCGTAGATGAAGAGGTATGACTAGCGTTCTTATGTTTTTATTAAATAATAATTTCATTCTAGTATTATATCAACGATGTACTGGTTATATGAATTATTGAAATAAATAAGGATTGTACTGTAGTACTATTTCATTGAAGATTTGAGATTATATGGTTCTATGAAAAGTGACTCAATAGTAATTTAATCTTTTTGGAAAATACATGGTTGAAGGAAAGATAAACCTTAATATGGTTCTGTTACATAGGTAGTGATTTTTTAATAAGATATGGATAAATTCTATTCGATATTCTTGATTACCTTAGAAATAATTAATTGTTTGTTTATTCCATCATTATTGGAGTTTACAACATTTTTTGATATAAGGAGTATATCCAGTATTCTATAAGGAATAAGGGAGAATAAATGTAATCAATACAATTTTATGGTAATTAGGGGTGTTATAACGTTTTAAAAAAATACATGATGAAGTTATTCACGTGTTATTATGTGGAAAAAGAGATCTTCATTTTGTTTACCTTCCTTATAAATTTTGGACTGTGAGTTTGGACAGAAGTATTTTGGATAAGTCTAAAAGTTGGAATGAATCAATTTGAACATTGGATACTATTTTTTAAGGTTAAAACATTTCTTAATATTATTTTTGGATTGTTATAAAAAGGACAACCTATAGGTCGGGCGACAACCTATCATGTCTGGAAAGGCCGTGAGACTTGAACCCTCAACTGATGGGTGACAGGGGTGAACCACCTACCACTGTCATATGTGATTTCCTAGTTTTTATATTGTATTTTTTTAATTAGTCTTAAAAATGAATTATAAATTCATTATTTTTGGAACCCCATACGATTAGGATAAATATACTATTTTTAAATTTTATTATCTTTGGAAGTGAAAGATGAGTTTGTGGTAGGAATTAGTTAAAGGATGAAACTCTACTTGTCAAGTATATATTTTTTATCTTATTATATTATGAAATTAATTAATAAACTACAGGGAAGAGATATTAAAACCAAAAATGTGTTATCCTAATACATTATGTTTTTTTGAACCGATGTTATTTTAAATGATCATAGATTGATGGCATTGAGGCCCTCAATTTTACACTTGTTTGTGATTGATTAACTCAATCACTCCCTATAAATATTTACATTTTTCCTCTAATTAAGTGTCTCTTATTGAGACCAATGTTCTCCTAATCAAGATTTTAATTTTGTGGTGAATTTTTCATTTCCCATTCTCTCTTATTAAGAAAAAATATCACTAACCCTATTTCCGATGTGGGTTTTCCACAAAAGGTATTTTCTATTTTCAAACTTTTATTTTAGATGAAAATTTTCAAATTGTGAGGACACAATTTATTTATGTAGGGGAGAATGTAAAAACCCATGATTTTATAGTACGTTATCTCTTTAAAGTAATTCAATGGTATGGGCTACACGCAGCACTGAGTTCGAGCGCATCACGACTAACCAAAAAAGTCGTTCAAAAAGCTGTTATGAATAGCATTAACCATATTTTAAATTTTATATATATCCTATAAAATTTTAACATTCATAATCTGTGTTTCATAGACATAATATAAGAAAATATTCAATTTTCAGATAAAAGAAATATTTTTCAAAAAATGATGTTTATTCGCCTTTTAATGGAGAATCCTTTTTAAATACAATATTTTACACCTTTATATATTTAATTTAGTGAAATTAAATTCTTTTTTATAATATAGAAATAAAATTTTAGTTTGGTTGAATTTTTGGTACTTTTCTAATAACTTTCATATTTTGATGAATATGGAAAAATACTAAATTTTAATTGAAAACAACTTTTTTAACCTAAATAATTTATAGTGTTAAATTAATCATTTTAGTTTTTTTAAAGTATAATCAGGTTATAATTTTATCATTTAATATAATTTAGTTCATTATAAGTACTTTCACATTTAAATTGGACATAAACACATGTCAATATTTTGATAATTTTTACTTTTTAAAAAACCCGCCTTTTGGTTTTGACAACGGGAATTAATTTTAAATTAATTAATGAAAATTATATGTTATTAATTTTAAAAAATAGACTTAATTTCTGAATTAAGAATATCAAAATTATTTTCGGGTGAATTTTCGGTATTTTTCTAAAAACTTTCATTTTTTGATGGATAGTGAAAAACACTACGTTATTGTTTAAAACCGAAATTTTATTTAAACAATTATTAATTTTATTTAAATTTATTATATATCAAAATATATACATACTACCTATATATTTTCAATGTAATTCATTGGTGTTATTTTATAATAATATTATATATATAAAATTTTATTGAACTTTTTACCGTCTTTAACACACCTTCTAGATGCATTTGCTAATTTGAATACAACGTAATTTTCCCTCTTATGTGAACTGAATTTAAAAAATACAAGAGACACATTTTAAATAAGTAAGGAAAATTTGGTTCAATAAGATGAATAAAATATTTAGTGAATAGTAACTTTTGACTTCTTTAACTATGGTTAAAAGTAAATAGGTTAATTAAAGATAAAAATAATATTATAATTACCCTAAAACATGTCATAATTATATTGGATAAGTGTATTTCAACCAAAATCATCCTTATAAATAAAATAAGATCATTTTGGTCTACATGTATTAGATTAGGACATTTATTATTATTTTATTTAAAGAAGATTTAAAAGTGTTAAATTCGAAGTTTAATAACTAAAACATTTTTAATATAAGGTTATAAATAAGCTAAATTAGACTATAAATATTCATTAGAAATATAATATTATTTTCAGCATAATTTTATTTTATTTATAATTTTTAGACATTAAATAAATAAATTTATTTATGACACAATAATGATGCATTAATTACAATATTAATGAAAGATTAATGTAATTGATTTTATTAAAATATAAATTTATATAAATTGAGACTTCTGATGAATTCCACTAATTTTATATTTTAATATTACATGTTATGGTTGATTAGAAAATTTTTCTAAGTGATAATGTTTTTATGACTTTTACAGAAACAAAATACCAAATAATGTCAAAATTGACATAAATGTGTTTTTAAAACAAATACTATATTATTAATTGATATAATATTCCTAAAAATCTAAGTTTTGGCCAAAGGACATAGATAAGGTTATATATATAAATAATAAATCACTTGGGGTTCTATTGTGTTTTTATAGTAATTTTATTAACCATTTATTATAATAATACAAGAATACATAGTAAAAGTTAAAATCTTTAACTAAGAGTTAAATTTAAAATATTAGGTTAATACGGTGACCAAAACCTGTATAAAACCTATTGGTTTAAATTTATTCAACCCATACCCACCTTATCCTATAAATAAATCCTTTTAAAGCCATTATAAACAATATATGATTGTATAATAAAAAAATATCTCAAGATTTTCTGAAAGTGGTTGTCACCTCTCCTATAAAAGGGTACAACCCCTTCTCTCAAACTGACACCTCCATATCCAGTTATATTGGCCATACCCTACTCAAATATCCTCCCAAATTCCCTCAACATAACCTATAGGCCTTAATTTGATCATAAATCCAACCTAAAGATCCCATTTGATCAACTTAAAAGGAAACACCCGAAGAAAAAGGTAATAATTTCACCACCTCTTTCAATGTTATTTTCTTCATCCACATCATCTTTATTTTTTGTTTCCATACCAAAATAATAAATCAAGTACCATATACATAATGTGATTTTATTATAAATATGTTACAACCATATTCATTATTTTATCAATTCTATGAATGACAAGTCAACATACGTGCGTATGTACGGCTTACCATATCCATGTCGTGGTGTAGTGCGTTATTCAAACAATTAATTATTTTGATGAGTATAATAATGAGTATAACTGATGTAAATAATAAATATAAAATGTTAATTTTTTTATATATGATATACCATCCAATTACATACTATTTCACCATCAATATAATGATTTTGTCGCATGTACGTACGTATGGATTACTGTCTCCACAAACGCGATAATATTCATTCCCCATCGTAATTATTCAAGAATAATTTTCATTTTATGATTAAAAATAATGTTTAAGAACATAATATCATTCTTGATATGAATCAAATACATCCTATCCATAACAAACATTACTTAGTAACAATACATATAAAGGAAAATGAATTAGTTAATACCCGAAACTATGATACTATTGAAATATTATTAACAAAGAAATTTCAAGAAGATCATATATGATATCATATTTATGCATGTGGTTCCTATATAATTTCATAAAAGTGATTTAACTATTATACAAGAGTTTAACATACCCTCAATCAAGGAAACATTCAAGGTAAATGTTAATTTTACAATCTCTTTATTATCAGAGGTTGTTAATATGTAAGTATCTACAGAGACCTATTTATCATCAACATCCATGTTTCTTAAAAATGTATTTCAAAAAAAATTTACTATTTACTAAACAATGGTTTAAAGTAATTTATACCCTTGTTTTAATTTTTATTAAATGCATTGAAAGGAATCTTTCTGTTGTCTTCCAAACATGGTACTTTATGAAATTTTCCACAAATTAAGGTAAGAATGTTTTTTAACATATATGGAGGGTGAATCTATTTTCCACCATTATAACACCTTCGAATCTTCCCTTTCAATATTGTTGGAATATTTCCAAAATGGATGTTTTCTTTTATAAATATGTTACTTTTAAATGATTTAAAAATAGGAAGAGATATTTCTCTCAAATAGTTTTGATTTCATCTATGTCAACATCCTTTGAGGGATTTTACACCTGTTTGAAGTTGATTTATTATGATACAATCATCCATATTGTATTGAATGTTTTGGGATATGTTTGACTGTGGATGTGTTATTTTTATACCATTCATGGTTTATGGATAATGTATTTACATTTCGTATACAAGTTTTAATACGAATGTTTATGTTATGTTTCAACCTTCTTATATGAGGAATGCATTGGACTTAGTAAGTGATGGGTGGAACCTGCTATAGCTCCTCGATGCATCAGTAGGTCTCATGAAAAAACTAGTGTCTTGGCACATGGCCTTGAAAAAATCTTATTTGTATTATTGGAACACGGCATTGACTATGAGGTTATGATGTCCGACATTATGCATTCCAACATTATGAAATTAGCTATTGATATTACATGTGATTATTCGACTAGTATAATATCCATGTTAATAAGTAAATGGAATTACTTGATTTATTTTTCCCATATTATTCTGAAGATTATGTTTAAAAGGATTATGTTTTAGTACTATACATTTCCTTAAATGTTAATGATTATTTATGAAAGTTTTTTCTATATTGTTATCCTTAATGAGCATCTCAGTTCACCCTGTCCTTATGTTTTCATTTCCCCAGGATGTCAAGAAGTATATTATGATTAACATGCGGGGATAGGTCAAAAGATATGAGTGTGTTCAAAAGGGGACATAATGTTGTTTTTTCCTTATTTCATGATGTAATTTAAAACTTTTGTATGTATCCAGTACTTCCAAGGAAACTAAACTAATCTGTCTTTTGTGACATGATTTCTTGTATCATGCCAATGTTATGTAATAATGAAATGAATGTGGGTTACTAGGGTTGGGTAGTTACATAATCAATGTTCATATGTTCATGAATCCTTGGTTCTTTCATGAAGAGTGTGTCTATGGATTACTCCTGGGTTTCAAGATCAATTAGGGATACACATGGATTTGGAATTACTAAGACAATGATAGTTTAATCCTCGAGATGAGGCGCTCTGGAATTTATTATCTTATAGGGGATGGATGTTGCTTCTATATTAGGATTGAATCCATGATATGGGTTTCCTACATTTTCCCTTGAGAGGATGCATAACCCCCATAGTTTAGTTTCACTTAACTGGACACATTACATATTAAGGCCATGTGATGAGGACCTATCTGTGCAGTTTAACATCGTGCGGCAAGGACCACTAGGTGAAAAGTTCCTAGTCAAGATCAAACACGGGAATTATGTTGATGGGGCCTAGGATGCCCAGGAAATATATAGTCTCTTGGATGAATATGACCCCATTATGAATATGGCTCGGAGAATTATAGGGTTCTTTGGGTATTGGGTTTGGACATCGGGGATACTTCCTACGTATCCTGTTTTACTAAGAATCAAATCCATCATAGTTTAGTGTGAGTTATGATTTTATTGGGCCTTATGCGTGTGAATTGCCCATTTTAAGGGGACGTGATCTCTCATTCCATGGATGAGATGACATAAAGATTGGGCCTTGGTAAAGGCTTCCTAAGTATCTCGATTGTGTTGGGAATCAGATTTCCCATAGTTCGTTGTGGGTTGTGCCAATATCATATTATCACAGTCCTCTAATCCCACAGAAGTCATGCTCAGTGTGAGAAACAAGAGGGTGTCAATGATTCAACAAAGGCACACTTTCTTCTCTAGGTTGAGGGAAAAGAGGATCCCATTGAGCAAGATTATGGGGAAATGTGGACGGGGGTGAAAAGCAATGAACACTTAAATATGAAATAAATTTCAGGGTCATTAGGTCTATCCCAAAATTTTAGGGGCTTACTAAAGGATGGATTCCCTAGAATATGTTCTGCGAAAGGGGATGAATGTTTTTTCTCATCAAAAGGAAAATAAGGCATAATTATTTTGACTTATCACTGACCTTTACTAGATGGAAAGGAATTTAATTACCCTTGATCCCTATAATGGGGAGGTTCTCGTTAGTATCCCAACGTTGGACTCTTGGATACCTTGGGAATGTAGACTGAAGAACATTCATGGAGTCTATACCGATGCTAGGATTATCTTTGTGACACCACTTTCTATGGGTATGTAAAATCATAAGGTCATATTGATGTACCTGATGGTCTGTTCATATGGGTATGGTGGCATTGGAAGGGTCTTTGGCCTGATGCTGATGGACTGCATTGCGGATGGGATTCAGAGGACGGGATGAAAATAGAAGGGCATGATCGGTATCATAAGGTTGAAATCCTAGAGGTACCCTACTCTATGTACCATTTGTTCATGCGGGTTGGTGTACCTCCCGCATAGCATTTTTCTATGTGGGTGGAAGGGTCATATGCATACCGGGGAGGTACACAAATCTGGATGTGGTCTACATACATGGGTGGTATGCCGATCTGAATGGTGTCTGTGTACCGGGGTTATATGAGGATATAGGTGTTGTCTGCGTACCATGGTGGTATGTGACCTTGAGCTCCATTCACATACCATAATAAATTATAATAAATCAAGTAGGGTTTCATCTTCATAGGTTTAGGCTATGTTTTATGCTATATTTAAGAAGGGGAATTCGTCTCGCAGTTCCTGGGGATTTCATCCATGAAGGGAGTATAGTTCATGGTTCACCTTTTAGGTTTGTTTTTTGCCCATATTATTATGATTTATTATATTTATGGTTCGTAACATGTCTATAACAATAGGAATACCTTCGTGGTTTCGTACATCACTGGCTTTTTTCCTTTGAAGTCTTCTGTTTGTACAATCCTAGCTCTCCCAAAAAATTTGATCATTTTCATGGATCCCCTTGGGGACCTTTTATAGAGTGTTGATGATGTTGTATTTGTGGGAATAGGTATCCTTTTTTTGATTCCCATGGAGATATCATCCTACCCACAAACAAATCATTCAATCGAGGCTCACGGTGTTTCGGTTTGCGGCGGCAGAAATCACAGCCTCAATTCCGCGAATAACGTGGTTCACAAGGTGATGTCAGCCTTTCCTCATCTGTGAACTAACTATTTTTGGGGGACGGTATGAGGGGGTGTTCCTATCAGTCATTTGTTTCACCAACGATGTGGTTCTCGGTCAACCGATGCCTTGATGGCCAACACTTTGTGGGCCACTATTTCATAGATCTCCCATGTACCACTCGGTTCACCATCTTTTCATTCTACAGACCCTTCCTGGTAACTAGAGTGCATACTAGTTTGGGTCCAATTTTAAATTGTATTCCTTCATTATTTTCATCCAATTTTAAACCCCACATTCATCCCTTTCCATTATCAATTTTATGGGAGTATTTTCTCTCCGTTTTTTGGATTTTTTGGGACCCTACAAATGACCCACATCGGAATGGGTTCCGGTCGGCACGAAGAGAAGGATATTCCTATATAGAAATGTTCCCAAAATAAACTGGTTTATCATAGAAAGGTGGAACCATTGGGGGACTACGCCTATATATAGGGGTCCTAGTTAATTTTTCTTTTACCTAGTTTCATAGAGAAAAGTACTCTGCTGAGAACTCTTGACTTTCCTTGCTTCCACGTACTATATCTTTCGTGAAATTCGTTGTTCACAAATTGAACCTTTTGTTCTGCGAACCACTTACTCTTCATGATTTCCTCAACTTCAAACCATACTTTAGATCTATGAACTGAACTGTGGGATTTTAAAACATAATTCTGAAATTCTACATAGTAAGATGCTACATGGGTTCCCTATCATGCAGACTTAACTTCAAAGCTCATGAACTAAAATTCAAATTTCAAAATCATATTTTAAATCTCTAAATTTTGAACTCCAAACATCCACATAACAGGGCTCATTATGCATATTTTCCATTTTGCGAAACGATCGACCCGTTGTCTAATGCTTTGTGGTCCATCGTCTTGTGGGGTATTCCACACACTTCTGTTTTGCGATGGATGCATTTCGTGAACCATCCTTAGGATTTTGTATGCATATCCTATCACTAGGTGAACTTATTTGGTCCTTTGGCATTTTTCTAGCCTTTTCCCCACAATTATTTTAATTGGACTGACCATTTTGAATGGTCTTTTCATTATTGTAGGAAGGATATGGCTCTTCCTCATGTTTCCATTATTTATGTTGTTGTTGTTGACATTGCTGCCTCTCCCATTTCGGCTGTCGATGAATGATATAAGGCTATGGAAAATACTATAGGAAAAAATCCTTATCTCCCCACTGCATCAGTATTTAGAGAAATTACTTACTGTGGGTCAAATGGAAAATCTGATCTCAGGCTTCCCATTTATAGATTTGTCCTGCTATCTAACACACCTATCCTGGAGCCACATGTGGTCGACCAAATCACCACTAGGATATTTAGTGGCACTATCCCTAAGGATCTCATCTCATCGATAGGGTGATTCGTACCAAAGGATACCTCTATCAGGACCTTGTTGAACTATTCCCCTAGGAATTTAGAGGGGGAACGATTAAATCCAAACAACATGGCCCATATCTACAATAGAATTTCTAAGAGGTCCAGCGAAAATGAACAACATGGTTGGTCCTACAAATGGGACCTTCTCTCTGGGGGTTCTTTTGGTTTAGATTAGTGGTGACCCTTTTGGGTTTATCAATGCTATAAAGAATTACTGGTCAAATTATAGAATGTGGGGCTATAAGAAGGCATCTGGGTATCCCAGACATATACTCATCTAACCAGCACCCTCATATCACATATTTTGAGAAGGAGGAGTCCAGACACCAAGACTTTCCATTTGACCCATGGGGTAGTTGGCATCATACTCTAGGACTTTTGGATGATTTTTGGGGTCCATATCATCAGGGAAATGTATGATGAGTTTCTAGCCCCTACTTCTACCAGGGACTATGAGGAGAGGACACCTCCTTTGTCTAAAATTCTCATTGATCAAGAAGATAAAATTTTGGAGGATGATGACCTCTACCCGAAACAAGACATCTCCTTCTTGAAGTGGAATAGTGCCTTTTCAAAGAAGAGTGGCCCAGATCATGATGTGCACAGACCCTGGACCTTTCCATTTATGGAAACTCGAAGGAAAGCAGGCACCTATTGGCCCATCTTGGAGGGGGGACTGTTCCACAAATGGTGATGGGAACTTGTCCCTATAGTGGACCTTTTTCATGTTAGCGGCCTTACGGGACACATTTTTTAGCATCTGAATCTTACCAGAACAAGAATTTAGGGGAATAAGAGTCACGACCTTTATCATGGTAGCTCTGCTGGTCACTGAAAAATGTATCAAGCTATCCATTCTTGTATTGGCTAAAATTTACTACCTACTAGGTCAGATCAGTGATGGAAAGTTGCCTCGTCAGATTATTGATACCTTCCGAATCCTATGGGTTTGGATAGGATCCCACATGGGAGGATACACATTTATCAATTCCTTATCAATTACTTACTGTATTATCTGACCATATCTTCATAGCACCGGTGGGGTTATGCCAGCAGGTTGGGCTGCACATGATAAACAAGAAGACTAAACTGAAAAGAATGATCAAGAAATGGTGGATCAAATCCACTACCAAGATTGCTTCACCTATCATCCTTATGATTCCCCCCCTAACACCATCATGGATGCCAATTTAGATAACGTTTTTAGCCTAGGGTATCTATTTTCCTTGAGGGATGGTATATTGATCGCCAACATTGATGGGAAACTTATCTGTGAAGGATACTTTCCTTGCAAATTCCGCCATCAGTTTAACTATGTTCTAATGTTGTGTCCCATGACTCTTAACAGTTCCTACTCGGAGAAAAATCTTATGATAGCCCATCAATTATGGATAATGTTCACATGGGAGGTCACCCGGTAAAAGGTTTAGCTCCCAAATTTTGAGGGTAATGTGCCCTTACTTATGAAAGGTTATGTTGATTCATGGATTCAATCATATCCCACTTTTCATTCATAAAATTTAGTTCCCAGTGTTACAACCCCCATGGTGTCAAAGGCTAAGGGTTAGGAGAAGCAGAAGGAATCTTCTTGGAACTACCAGCCAGGTAAAGTTCATCATAGTCCTCTCATTCCCCTCTAAAGGAAGGTCTTGAGGCCTTGGTTTGTGGCCTCAAAAACTGTCGGGGATACCACTGGAGATCAGCCACCCATCGCACCTGATGAAAATATTCTAGTGTCCTGGAAGAAATGGTATATCTTGAAGGGTCATCAGTCTTTTGGGATCAATCCCTTCACACCTTGTGGCAGTTCCTCTAAGATAGGGCAGTTTCCCTTATCGATCTTGGCCTTGTGTCGAAACCTACTGAAATTTTTTATGATGAGGAACCTGAGAGGGTGGGGTGTTACCTGCAGGACCTCCAAACCCTGATCGATGCCCTAAAAAATTTTCGCCAATACACTCATTGGGTATTGCTATGCTGCGGCTAGAGTCCAACGGAGAGGGTGATGGTACTGTTGGTTTGACTACTACGGCTGAGGTAGGGGAAGATCCTTGCTCGTTCTTAGAGTCTCGTAAGAATTCAGCTCCTGAGGGTCCCGAGATTACAGAGGCACCTAGGAAGAAATTGCAACTATTGAACAATGATACGCTTCCACATGCCGATCCTCCAGCGCTTTCCATCTCTACTATAGATGCTTTTCCATATTCTTGGAGGGTCTGAAATGAATTGAGGGAGAATTCCTACAATGAATGTATTTATAGGCTAATTCAAGGTGGACACTTTGACCTTCCAGGTTTTGGGGGAGCCATCTCCCCCTTATTTTTTTTTGCTGATGAATAGCCACATGAGGTGGTCATTTACTTGAGTGAAAGGAAAATGCCTCCAGACTCCCAAGAACAGACCTTGCTGGCCTTATGAGGTGGAATGGATGGAGGTACTCTTACGACCAATGGATATTTAGGGATAATTCATTTAATTCAAAATCACTAACTTTAATTCCCCCTTACAATGAATATTCTAAACGTTCTCTTCTTTTCTTTCACAGGATCCTGAGGAGTCATTGGAAACGGCTCCTTCCCCAGTATAAACTCCTAGAGGAACTGTAGTTAGAGGGCGTGTACCTTTAGATATGGGGGTTGCTGGGGATGGATCTCCCGGTGCTACCGAACATATGGAGGTAGTCATTGCGGACACTTTAGTGTAATTTCCTCATCCATATTTTCTTGAAATTCCTACCTGAGAGTCATCCCCAAGGAATAGAATGAAACGTCAGAAGGCATATCTACAATCCAAGCGTATCAAGAAGGGATGGAAAGTAACTTTCTCAAATGTCTATCTAGTCATTGTAGCCTGAATTTTATCTTTATAAGCCATTGTCGCATGACTATTTTGATACAGGACCAATAAGTAACCAAGCGGCAGTTGCCTAGTCATCTACGACTCCTATCACTTCTATGGAAAAATAAAGGATAATTGCAACCATGTTTTCCCCAGATCAAAATATTTTTATCCCAATGGTAGAATAGAATTCAGATGTTGATGTTCCAACCAAACATGCAGATATCACTACAATGGATGAATATAGGATGACCCTGAAAACAACTTCTATGTTAGGCGAGGAGTCCTGATCGCCCCAGGCAAGAGCGGCCCAGTAAATTCTGTTGCCCAAGACTGCCTATGAAAATTTTCCCTAAAATGTATTAAGATCTACAGTGAAATGGTGAATTTTTTCCCTTTCTTTTATATTTTTTCTTTGCTTTCTTGTTGCCCTATCCCAAGGGCCGGCCCTGGCCCCAGGACATCGAAGGGATTCCCAGTTCTGGGGAGTCAACTGCTCCAAACTAGTTGGACACCACCATTTTTGATAGAACGCATTTGGAACTAGAGTCTTTAACTGAGAAAGATGATCTTACTCCCTCATAGGATGCAATCACAGGGGAGGCTTCTATCCCGGCTCTTGAGAAGTTAGAATGGGTTGTTGTGTCCTTTCTTCTGATCATAAGAGAGACAATGATCCCAGCCCCTAGAGTTCTGTGGACGGCCATCACACATTTTTCCTGGATGATTATCCCTACAAGTCTAATCTCAACATGTGATCTTCTAGAGGATTCCTTGTAGATTTCTGGTTCAATTGGTCATACAGCCAATCCACAAACACTTCTGAATAAATCTGGGTCTCAATTTCTTACCAAGCATATAATACCATCTTTATCAGGTGATTATGTTGCTATGGAGGCTGAAGGAATCAATTCTTTAGTAGGTGGAGGTTAGTTTTATATTAATCTTACCTCTCTATATCCCCTCTTTTTTCATGGTTCAGGGATTTTTATTGGTTTCCTTTCGGATTTCAGGATTATAAACGCAAGTAACAGTGATTGCGGGAGGTGCTTCAATCCTGCCCTTTGTTGAAATTGTTAGGGACGATGCTGTTGAGGGATATAGTCATGCTGCAGTCATTGAATCAGCCACCCATTTTTTCAATTTAGAGTCTTTCCCTCCAGACTATCATTACTAATATATTAGGTCAGACAACTTTTATTATGACTTGTGGGACGAGGGCCTTAATTCAGGATTAACTAACCAGGGATTCCCTGACAACTTTTAGACATGGAAGAGTGATTTTTTCTTTACCCTAACATGTGATTTCTGAATATGGGACATGATATGTGGCATGGATTCCATGGGGTGTACATAGATAGTAAAATACTCTTATGAGGAAGAATTTTCCTTTGGTTAACATGTCATTTTTGTTGGAAACATATACAGAGTTGTCAGGGAATAATGTGCATAGTCAAACAAAGGTGTCAGCAGGACATTGGCCTTCCATTTCTGATGGCCATGACATTTTTTGTAGAACACCAAATTTGTTTTTCTATTGAGGATCATAGTGGGTGGCCCTTTAAATGAATGATGTCTGATTGTAATAAGGTAAATTATATCTTCTTTGGATAGAGAATCACTCCCACACTAATTTGGATTTTGTAAAGGATAGATGATACATGGTGTAGTTTATCGTCGTACATATAGGAAATTTGGGACCTATTCCATGAAATCATCCTACTTTTGTTAGAGTAGGTTAAATGATTCATTTCCTCTATAACAGTTTGGTTAGGAACTTCCTTCACCTTTAGACATTGAGAGGGTGGAAATATGTAAACCATAATATGAGGGGTTTCAAAATCCTAGGGCAGAGGTGGGACTTAAATGTCATAAAGGCATACAGAGGAAAGAAGATCCACTCCTAAGGATGGACTTTCCTTTGGTTGATATACCATTTTTGTGGGCAACAAACGTAGAGCCTCTATGACATATTGTGCATAGTCAAACAAAGGTTTCTATAGGACACTGGCCTTCCATTTCCGATGGTCATAGAGGATTATAGAGATTAAGACCTTTATGGACACAGAGTATGGATCAGGAAAAGGGGTATGCCTAAACATGAAAACGAGGCATGTTAGGTTCAACTTTATTAGGACTTCCAGGAATTAGAAAATTCATTTCTATCACATACGTGCGATTTGTTTTCTTACGCAAACTTGACGCTTGAGCGGGTAGGGATGGGATGTTTTTTATTTATAACAAGATCTAATTGTGAGATTTGGATATCACTATATACCATGTGATGGAAAGAATCAAGATTTACAAAGTTCTTGTAATGTTTTCCCATATGTGGATCTGATTCGTGCATATGGATGGTCCTTTTGATTTTGGACATGGATTCACCAATAAGGCGGGTGTGTATGTCAAACCTCTCTACATAGATTGATTTCTTGTGCAGGGTCATGAGGGGAGATACCCTTGGATGTGACCTAGCCCGAGGGTTAATATGATGAGGTCGGAGGTCATCACGACCCTCAAAATTAAATTTATTAACCTACACTAGCACAATGCTGTCGGGTCGATCCACCGAAAAGATAGGTGGGTTATCTAAGGTTTAAATCAAAATATACTCCATTGTTGTCAGTAGTAGAGAAAGTGAGCATCTTCTTAATTTATATATCTTTTTTAAGTAATTTGGTACAAAAAAATGATGAGAAAACTAGTTTGAATAAGGATCTAAAACTTACACTGAAGTGACTATAAACTATAGAAGAAACAATCAACTAATCTTCCTAACAGCAAAGACAAAGGATCACAGATCACATGAAATACTCGAGAGATTTAATCTACTGGTTGAAATGGTTCACTCCTTCACAACTTTTATTGAGTCACACTTCATGACAATTTGAAGAATCTCCCTTGCTGGGAAATTCAACAGGTAGAGGATTAAGTATTAGAGTTCATCACACCAGAACTTAATTGAACTGCTTGAAAGTTGAAAAAGGACAATAATTGGAAATAAACACACTGTAAATTTCCAATGTTGTTGACGGTAAAATCATCGAAAAAAGTATTCGAAATCTATTTTACTAGGTGATCTTGAATTAATGAATTAAAAGAACAAAAATTGAGGTGTGAACAATTAAACATAGAATCATAAATCAATCTCATTGATCGATTATGATTCTTAAATATTGAAAACAAATGTGAGGAAATTAAAAAAAATCCATTAGTTTCAAATTCCCATGCTGAGAACATATTTCCTTATGATCATATTGATTTCAACACAAAAAAAACACACGAAAAATAGAGTAAAAAATCTAAGAACAGAGGAAAGAAGAAATCACCTAGAGCTACTCTTCTCTCTAACTCCTTCGTCTCCAGCTCTACTCATGTGATTCTCCCATGAAATCTGCTCTCGAATGGTATGAACGTGGAAGGAGAATGAGAGTCCTCTTAATTCTGTTGCATGCTCTACCTTTAATACCTTATTGTCATTTGTTGTATATCATCCACAAAATCCACCGACTTAATCTTATTCTTCCAATTTGCACTGCACACATGTGTTTTTTGGTACTGACACATCACGCTAGTTTCCCCTTTTAACTAACCCCCGCTGAGTTAGTTGAATGTATTTAGATGTATTTCTCACTCCTCTGTGAACCTGCACAAAATAAAACACACAGAATAGCTAAAAACATGAAGGAAATAAATAAATAAATAATTATAATTAAAGTTATTTGTTTATAAAAAATTATTTAATAGAATTAGTATTTTTTTAATTTCGATATTATATAATAAGTTATTTTATTAGCATTATTATTTACTAGTAATTATATTTCAAAATTAGATTATTATTAATGTCAATTATAATTAATAAGTTTATTATTATTTCAAAAAATAAATTATTTACTCTAAATTAGAATATTTATTCTAATTTTATTTAAGAAATTTACTAGTATATTATATTATTATAAATATTTAATAATCAACCTAATAATTTATTAAAATTTAATTCAGATGTTATTATTAATTAATTTAGTTTAATTAATGTTTTATTAAATTCTATAAAAATAATAATTCTATTTTATTTAAATTAATTGTCATATATTTCTTATTTATTCATAATTATAATTATTTAGTATTTATGTTAAGTTATTATTATTATTATTATTTTAAATTAAGTTCTTATTAAAGTTTTATTTTTTTATTTTTTTTAACATTATCTTCTCCCCCCCATTTGGCAAAATGGGGGGCTTCATCTTCGGCGGCTTCTGGAGGTAGCCGGGCAGACACCTCCTCACACGACATCTCCATCATAGGGTTGTTCTGCAGTGGTGAGCGACATAGCTCCTGGTGGCTTGCAGTGGTTCGGTCTGGTGGAAAACCCTCTAGGCGGCTCCTTATCCCCAACGCCATGGCCACGGGTATGGCGGCGTCTTAAGCGGTGCCCATCTCTTCTTCTACTCGACCTCAAATCTCCAGCGGCAACAGGTTTCGAGAACTAACAGGTCTTCAACTTCACTTTGTGGTGCAACATGAGCTGTACTGGTCACCAACATAGGCTTCTCCTTCCTCACCAAGTTCTTCAAGCAGCAGCGGATGCACACCAGCGGGCTCTCCCTCTAAAAAACGGCATTGGTTCCTCCTCCCTCAAGGCATGACTTGACCTTGGTGGCTCGGATCCAGTGATAGGTGGTAGAACAATGTAAGTATTCCGTAGTATAGCGACAAGGGTTTGGATCCGAGAAAGATTTGGTGATGATGGGGTTGAACTGGTCTATGCGTAGGGCTTCAGGTCTGGTTTCGTTCTGATTTGGAGTGATCTAATTTAGATTCATCATGTTCTCAGTGATTTGATTATCTTATGTGGGTGATGTTAAGGCGATCGTTTGCAGTAGCTGTAGGAGACGATAGTGTCTCGTTACGTTGAGTTGTAACGGTACGACAATAACAGGTAGCGGTGGCACTGATTTATGAAAACAATGGCTGAGGTAGAAGAATGTTGGAACTGGTAGCAGTATAGAAGGAAAAACTAGTGGTAAAAGAAAAGTTAATAAACTTATATAACCATTTAAACTTGAGTTAAATTATTATTAACTTCAATTTATAAAACTTAAATTGTTACTAAACTAAAACTTAAAATTAAGAAGCAACTAAATTATTAAAAGTTAATATGGATTTTAAACATTTATATAACCAAGATAAATTACTTAAAATATTATAATAAATCAAATTAAATTTGTTAAAGTAGACAATTATTTTTTTGTTACACAAGAAAGTTAATAACTGAAATTTAATTAATGAGATTTAACAAATGTTGTGAGTTTATAATATTAAATGTATAATTAATGAATTTTTAGAAGATGAAAAACATTTAGATTATAATAAACTGATTAATAAATTTTTAAAACAAGAAAATATAAATTGAAACTACATTATTTATGTGCAAAATTAGAATAAATTAATTAACTAATAAATGTTAAATTAACTAATTTAATGCTTAAAATACAAAATTAATTATAAAAATTGATCAAATAAAAAAATTAATAATAAAAATAAAAAACTGCACTTATTTAGAAAAAAGTGTAATAATAATTAAATAAATCAAAAAAATTAATTAAAAAGATGTGAAAAAACATGTGTTTTTTAGGCCACATTAGAATAACAAGTATAAAGTATCAGGCAGTTTGAATGTTATTTGATCAAGACATCTATGTAGACTCCCTGAGTAACCAGAGGGTATTCGAGCTGGGTTGTTCTGATATGTCCAAGACATGAGTAGGAAAGAAATTGTTAGTCATGGTTTTGAGGGTTCTTGGACTATGTGGAATTACATGGGGCATAGAAGTCATTCGGTCTAAAATAACAGGAAAATCCTCTCTTAATGATGAATTTTCCTTTCTTTGACTAGCCATTCTTGTGGGAAGCAAATGTAGATCCTTCAGGGCATAATGTGCATAGTCAAACAAAGGTGTATGCGGGACACTGACCTTCTATTCCTGATGGCCATGAAGGGTTGTGATGATCCAAGATCACTCAAATTAAAGAGTATAACGAAGGTAGATGGTTGATTTGGACATGTCAGAAACACTTAAACCATGATTATTCAAGGAATTCTGTGATTATTCGCAGAATTGGGAGTCTCTTTATATAGATTTATTCTCTATGTGAGGTAGGATGTTTTGACTCCTTTTCTGGATCGAGGCCCAGTTTTGAAGATCAAAGAATCCCGAGATGGGGTTCCCTATACAAATCTTGGAATGTGCATAAGTATTGGGGTATTTTTGCTATATTTGGGGTACCTTGTAGTGTTTTTAGGTCATACAGTAAGGACTTTGGGCCATGTAGTTTAACATCATGCGGTAAGGACATCTTCCACCTTTATAGTTTAACATCGTGTGTAAAGTATGTTGATAGAACATTTTAATCGTTAGCTTGTAGGGACGAAACAACAAAGGGATCATTAACAAGTATGAGATAATCAGGTCGGGATATTCTTGGTACACCCCAGAAGTGATCAGGGGAAGAATGGGTAAACCATGATTATGGGGGGTCTTATGTCAGGAGGAATGACATGGGGCTTAGAAGTTTTTAAGTGTACGAAGAGAGGAGAAGCCTCTCATGGGGATGAACTTTCCTTAGGTTCATATGTCATTTTTGTGGGCAACATATGCAGAGCCATCAATGTCACGATCCGTCCTCGAGGCCCGTGTCGTGACTACCCCAAGCCCGCCTTCCATAGGCCAGGGGCTGGTGACTATCACCAAAGGCGTAAATCCCTAAACTAGGAAGACATAGCCTTTATAAAATTAATCAAACAAAACAGAGTACGCAACAGGAAGTAAACACTAAGAAAAAATTAACAGAAAAGAGTGTGCAGGAAAGTAAAGGGGCCACCATACAAACCCAACTGAACAACAAGTACAAGTAAAAAGGGGAAAACAGTTGAAAGTAAAGAGAAGCTCCTGGATCATCCTCTGAGGTTCTTACATGAAGGGTAGGTACAGATGGACACCTCAGCACGCACGTCCATCAGTCTCCTCCATGTGCCGACTCGTCGCAAGGTCCACCTCCGGGTACCGTCCAGTCGTGGCCCTCTCGGTCTCCGTCAGCACTGTCGGTCGTATGCATCCAACACAACGATGTGCAGGAATAGCCTGTGTAGGGGTGAGTATAATGATACTCAGTAGGGGACCCCGAGACCCCAGAAGGTCTCCGAGAATCCACAAAGGATAAACCACAGTATAAAGATACAATCACAAAGTATCAACCAACCCTACTTAGGTATATGCCCATACATATGCCTAAGTTACCAATCTCATTCCGACTCCAACTCTCGAGTCCAAGCACAAACCAATACCACAAAGGAAGTAAAGTCAATCACCACGATGATAATGGTTGAAAGACATGACTCAGATAACGCAGGTATGTCACAATAGTAAAGAGATACAGATGATCATATGTAGCCACTAGATCATCTAAGCTGTCGGACCCACATAGGATACAGGACCAACTAAGCTGTCAGACCCACATAGGATACATGACCAGCTATCTCGTCTAAGCTGTCGGACCCACACAGGATACATGACCAGTTAAGTTGTCAGACCCACACAGAATACAGGACCAGCTATTCTGTCGGACCCTCCCAGGATACAGGAATAGAAGTCAGAACTCTCGAACCCACACAGGATTCCAGTATAGTAGTCGTCGTCGTCGATCCCACGGAGGAATCAAGAACAGTAGTCACCGTAGTCGCAGACAGCTCAAGGGTTCCCACACATAACATGCTCGATTCCAGGAGGGTCCGCTCCTCAAGCAAAGGGGTTCGATACATCAACTATCTCGAAGTCCTGATTTGATGTATCCTGAAGTTCCGTCTCATCATAAGGAACCCAACGTGACAGACGACGCGTCAATCGGACGCCCGGTCTGTGAGTTATTAGCTTTTCCGTTCCAGGGGCCCGGTTGGATTTACGCTCATTCCAAACCTGGACAATTTTCCAAATTTGTCCAAAATTAACTTATAGTATCACAAAAGGACCGCCTCGTCGCGATGGTCTCAATACCGCAAACGACACGTCGATCGGACGTGCGGTCTAGGAGTTATTCACATTTAAGCGAAAACGGGTCCGGCCCGTCAGGCCTAGTGGGCTGGCGGGCCAGCTCAACCCGGCTCGGTGGGTCCGACCCGGTTAGGGGTCGGCCCGACCCAGATTGGTGGGTCCGTCCCGGCTGGGGGATCAGCCCGACCCGATGAGGCACGACCCACCTGCGGACCTGGCCCCTGGAGTGGGCCGATCCGGTTCGCCCGGTGGCGCCGCCTCTCCCTGCCCGTCTGGCCGAAGCTGGCCGGTTCTGTCAAGCGTGAGCAGCCCGCATATCGGAATGTTGTTCCTCCCACGTGGCGCTACTTGGCACCGCAGTTCTTTAGCCCGACCAGCAGGCGACCGGCCGGTTCGCCCAGCAAGCGGCCCCTGGTTGCGGGTCGCGGTTCCCCCGCCGCACGGTGCCTGCGTGCGCTGGTTCCTCTAGACCTAAAGGCATGAGGTTGGCCGGTTCTTCTCCAGCATGAGCGACCTGTGGATGCGGGCCGTAGTTTTCCTCTACGCGGCCGACGTGATAGCGCCTGTCCACCACCGCTTCGGCCCGGCCAGGCCGCGGCCTTCGGTCGCCGCCGCCTCATGGTCGTGGTCTTCTTCCTCCGGCGCGGTGCGACAACACCATGCCCTTCCGGATCCGCCTACATTGTTAACACAATCAAGAATCAACGGAGGGTCATCAGTCTGTGTTTGTTCGGCCCGCGCCCTCCGCGTCAAGTGATAACAATAAAATTGGCCACCGTTAATCCAAATATAATCGCCAAAGTATGAGGGTATAATTCACATGTTCAAATAAATAAACCAAACTCCCCTACCTCATAATTGACGTTGCACATTGACGAGCCACGGAAGACGGGCGTCACGGAAGTCGGGCGTCACGGATGACGGCCATCGTTCCGTCAACACCGAAGAAAGTAGAGTTCAGAACGTCATGTCAAGACGACGCCTTCGGTGTTCTTCGTGGGTGAGGGTGCCTCCTTTCCTTGCCCCGGTTGAAGAAGTGGAGGAGATGTTTCTTCACGTATTTCAGAGACATGAAGCTTTCTTCATCGAGAGGAATATGTTCTTCGCATTCTTCGTGGGAAGAATGCTTTCCTTCTAATTCTCCAAAGCCTCCTAAAAGAATATTTTCCAAGCCAATAATATAATAGGCTCCCTCATATTTTAACGATGCCATGCAATTCGAATGAATTCAAAAGAATTCATCACACCACAAATAAATTAATTATGGAATTAATTAATTGGGTTGGCATAATTAAGGGGGAGGGAAGGTGGAGAGTTTACCCAAAATAAATGAAGAATGGTTTGGCTCAATAAATACAAGGGGAGTTGAGAGGTTTGAACTCGTGTGGGACCCACCATGAAATATCCTCCCATGGGAAGTTATGTGGGGTGTAGGCCCCACCTCCAACTTCCCTTTGGAGGAAATAACCACCACCTAAAATAAAAGTATGTCACACATTTTTTTATTTATTTTATTAAGAATCCCAAAATTAACTTCTGCTCTCGAAAAAACGCAACTACGGTAGATATCTCCCTAAGTAAATACTAGTGCTAGGAGTTCATCGGTGTCCTCGGATTTCAATTCCGAGCACCGGTTCAAAAGATAGAAAAACCCACACGTACGTTTACTGAACATACCTGAACAAAACATCAAAAACTGATTCAGGGCACAATGGGCCTCAGAATCAGGCGCTGTCAGAAACTGCGAACTCGTAAAATTCCAAATAATTTGAGAAAAAAATTTCCTTGAAATTTTTGGGTATTTACATTACCCCCACCTTAGGTCTTTACGTCCCTGTAAAGCTACAACACACACTAGGGAAAAAAATGGGGGTACTCAGCACGCATCTGAGCCTCCCTCTCCCATGTTCTCTCCTGGAGGTTTCCGTGCTGTCAGTGAACACGCACCAGAGGAATCGACTATCCATACAGGAACCGCTCCTGTCGATCCTCAATCTCCACTGGAACCTCTGTGAAAGTCACCCCATCATCAATGTCCAACTCCCTATAGTCGATGATGTGGGACAGGTTGTGCACGTATCTCCTCAGTTGAGATATGTGGAAGACGTCGTGCACCCGGTGCAACTAAGGTGGAAGGGTCAGGTAGTAAGCCACCTCGCCAACTCTTCTAAGGACTTGGAATGTCCCAATAAAACGTGGATATAACTTGCCACCTTGGCCAAATTTCCGTACACCTCATCGAGGTGAGACCCATAGGAAGACGTGGTCTCCATCCTCGAACTCCAGTGGTCTCCGTCTCCTATCAGCATAGGACTTCTGTCTGCTCTGTGCAGTCTTCATTAGCTCCTGGATGATCTACACCTTCTCCGTCATAGCCTTCACCATCTCTGGTCCTAAAAGTGCTGACTCCCCTGGGTCAGTCCAGCATAGAGGTGATCTGCATGGTCGGCCGTACAATGCCTCGCAAGAGGTCATCCTGATGGTGGAGTGGTAGCTCTTGTTGTATGAAAACTCCACCAAGGGTAACTAATCCTCCCAGTTACGACCAAATTCGAGGACACATGCACAGAGCATGTCCTCGAGAGTCTGAATGGTCCTCTCAGTCTGACCATCCATCTGAGGATGGAAGGAGGTGCTCAAGAGAAGCTCCATCCCAAAAGCCTCATGTAACCCCTTCCATAGCCGGGAAATGAAACGAGCATCTCGATCGGAGATGATAGTCGATGGCACACCATGAAACCATACGATATCCTGAACGTAGAGGCGTCCCAAGCTCTCTACTAACCCCTTATCTATGATCGGTAAGAAGTGGGCCGATTTGGTGAGTCGGTTTATGATCACCCAGATAGAGTCGTGTCCTCTGGATGTACGTGGATGTCCCATCACGAAATCCATCGATATCCTGTCCCACATCTACTATGGGACCTCTAAGGGCTGTACCAAGCTTGCTGGTACCTGGTGCTCCACCTTCACTTGATGACAAGTGAGGTATCGTGAGACAAACTTTTCTACTGCTTTCTTCATACATGGCCACCAGTGCCGTCGTCTGAGGTCTTGATACATCTTCGCCACTCCTGGATGAAGCTCTAGAGGGGAAGTGTGGAACTCCCCCAACACCACCTCCTGTAGTGAAACTGGTTCCATGGTACGTCCTCTATAGAGGATGACGTGCTCCCCACCTTCGTAAAACCCTCAGGTGCCTGCCCTGAGGATATCTGAGCAAGTCACGCCTCGCAGTCAACGTCCCCACAATGCTCCTCTTTGACTCACTGAAGAAGTGGAGGACTGACTGTGAGAGACTGCAGAAAGGCTGCTCCATCTCTATCCACAATGGATATCTTCAACGCGGCCAGCTACTCTGTCGCCTCTCCTAGCAGTTGAATGCATGATCTTCTGCTGAGATCATCTGCTACAACGTTCCCCTTCCCAGGAGTATAGACTATCTCGATGTCATAGTCCTGGAAGAACTAGAACCATCACCACTATCTCAGGTTTAGGTCCTTCTATGAGAAGATGTACCTAAGAAACTAGTGGTCAGAAAATACTATAAAACAGTCGCCCATCAGATAGTGTCGCCACATATTCAAGTCGAAGACCACTACTGCTAATTCCAGGTCATGGGTAGCGTAGTTCTTCTCATGATGTCTCAACTGCCATGAACCATAGGTGATCACTGCTCACTCCTACTTCAGGACACACCCGAGTCTGGTCTCTAATGCGTCGCAGTAAACTACTTACTCTATGCCCTTCTTTGGTAGCCTCAAGATGGGCGCACTAGTCAACCTCTACCTCAGTTCCTGAAAGCTCTGCTGGCGTCTCTCTGACCACACGAAGGGTTTCCCCTTCTTTGTCAATGATGAAAGTAGTGCTGCAACTCTGGAGAAGTCTGGAACAAATCATTGATGGTATCCATCTAGTCCCAGAAAAATCCGCATCTCCGTCACACTCCTGGGTGGCGCCCAAGAAAGTACTACCTCGATCTTTGATGGATCCACTGCAACTCTATCCTCCAAGATGACGTGTCCCAAAAAGTGAACCTCCCAAATCCAGAATTGACACTTCAAGAGTTTACCATATAGCTAGTGCTCTCGGAGTGTATCTAGTACTACCCGCAAATGGTAGGTGTGCTCCTCCTCAGTAGTCGAGTAAATCAGTATGTCCTCGATGAAGACCACGACAAAGTGATCATGGTAAGGCTAGAAGATCTTGTTCATGAGACTCATGAACACTACTGGAGCGTAGGTTACGCCGAAGGGAATAACCAATAACTCGTAATGGCCATATCGACACCTGAAGTCCATCTTCTGCACATCCTCATCTCGAACTCTGAGCTGGTGATAGCCTAACCTAAGGTTTATCTCCGAGAACCATCGTGCTCCCTTGAGCTGATCAAAGAGGTTATCAATCCTCAGTAGTTGGTACTTGTTCTTCACGGTCACCTGATTCAGGTGACGATAGTAGACACACTGTCGCAAGCTCCCATACACCTTCTTGGCGAACAAAATCAGTGATTCCTAGGGTGAAACACTGGGTCGGATAAATCCCTTCCCCCGCAAGTCCTCCAACTGTACCCGCAGCTCAAAAATCGCAGTAGGAGCCATCCAATATGTTGGAGTAGATATCGATTTTGTCTCGGGGTACAGATCAATATAGAAGTCTACCTCTTTGTGATAAGTTAGTCCTGGAACGTCATCAGGGAAAACACTCACGTACGGATCCACCACAATAGGAAAAATTGGACTCCGCACAACAACCGCTTCGAGGATGAGACTAGCCAATTGATGTGTTATCGGCTTCCCCCTCCTCTGCGTAAGTCCATCCAGCGCTGCAAAGGCTCCCTTATTTCCGGTGAAGGTGAAACTAGTCCCATCCTTGCGGATACACTACACTTTAAGCCTAATAAATTCTATCTGAGCATGAACTATGGATAACCACTCTATACCCAAGATGACGTCGTAAGGCCTCGACGCCGCTTCAAGAAGATCCAAGCCGAAGATCTCGCCTCCTAGAGTAATCTCACACTACCGGGACCAGTGCATAATCGTCGAGTCTGCTCTTGTAAGAGTCTCTAGCCATAAGGATCGAGCCAACGGCTCCGTTGGAATCTCCAAGCTCCGAACAAGGGAAGTGGAAATAAAAGAATGACTCACACCTGTGTTTATGAGTACTACAACAAGGGTGGATTAGATTCAAAAATTACCTTGAATCATCTCAGGTGCGCCGTGGTCATAGGCCTCGACTGCTTAGAGCTGAGCCCGCATATGTCTGCCAGCTCCCTATGGTCGGGGTGGACCTCTTGGTGGTGGAGGTGGTAGAGCCTCGAAACGTCGTCCACCACCCGCTGCTCGACCAACTCCTCTACCTCGTCCGCCTGCTAATGGTGGACCACCACGGTCGAACCTCTGCCTCTTCCCAGGAGGTCCCTCTACTATCTTCTGCTCATATTCATGGTGGGTCGGGTAGTCACGACCCATGTGGCCCTGCCCGCCGCATGCATTGCACTGCCTGCTCCTCGTATAGCTGACTCTGTCTCATGTGCCCTGCACAACCGAACCTGTATCCTGGGATCGCCCACCTGATGGCCTGGTCCTCTTGGACCTCTGTGACATCTCTCTACTGCCGGTTTCAAAAGACTCTGCTATGTGTTGCCCTGTGGTGGGTCTCGCTACTGGTGACTGCTCAACGAGAAATCTATCCAATAGAAGGGATCACTCTAGAACCCCCACCTACATCAGAATGCTGAGGGGAATCGTAGAAGCCCTAATCTCAGGCCTGAGTGCCTGCTCGAAGGTCCGGGCTCTGAAGAACGGGTCCCACAACATATCTGTGGAGTAGCGTGAGAGGTCATTGAACCTCACTGAGTACTGAGCTACTGTCATGCTGCCCTGCTGCAGATGTAGTAACTCCTAAATCCGCACCGCATGATGGGTGGCTGGAACAAACTCCGCCCAGAACAGGCTCTCGAAGTCTTCCTAGAGTAGTGATGCCTCGTCATTCACTTGGAGCATCAGGCTCCACCATCTACTTGCTACTACGTACAGTAGACTCGCGACAAGGATCACCATAAGGTCGTGTGGTGTCCCTACCAATCTGAAAACTCTCACGATAACCACCATCCAATCCTCAGCTACCTATGGGTCCATCTCTCCCCGGAACTTGGGCGGCCTCTGGTGCTGGAACTCGTGTAGTGCACTCAGGCAGCATGCACTCTCTGCTGCTGGAGCTGGTGGTATTGGTGGCCCTGAGGGTAGTGGTAGCACTGGTGCCTCCGCTATGATGGGGCCCAACACTGAGGCCTCATCGCTCGGTGGCTACCATCTTGTACATAACTCGGAATCCTAGCTGGCTGCCTTTGTGGGGCCATCCTGAAAAGAAACAGGTGTTCCATAGTCAAAACAGTATACCTAGTGAGCCGACACAAAGTAATCATAAAGAAAACTCTTTCAAAGGATACACACATGAAATCAGTGTTTTCGTGCACTGAGTCAGAAATCAGAGGTTAGAGTCCTTGTGTATGGATACGGTGGTCACCGCACCAACACTGGACTCCATAGACTGAAAACTACACTCAATACTCTTAAAATTATTGCTTCACAGTAAGACAGATCAGAGTCCTAAGTTCTGCGGTAGAACTGACTTCTCTGATACCAATTTGTCACGACCTATACTCGGGGCCCGTGTCATGACTACGCCAAGTCCACCTTCCATAGGCCAGGGGCTAGAGACTATCACCAAAGGCGTAAATCCAAAATCTGGGAAGACATTTTCTTTATAAAAGTAATCAAATAAAACAGAGTATGCAACAGGAAGTAAACACTAAGTAAAACTGAATATAAAAGAGTGTGCTGGAAAGTAAATGGGCCAGTATACAAACCCAACTGAACAACAAGTACATGTAAAAAGGGAAAAACAGCTGAAAGTAAAGAGCATCTCCTAGATCGTCCTCCGAGGTTCCTACATGAAGGGTATGTACAGTTGGACACCTCAGCACTCACGTTCGTCAGTCTCCTCCGTGTGCCGAATCGTCGCAAGGTCCACCTCTGGGTACCGTCTAGTCGTGGCGCTCTCGGCCTCCAACAGCATTGTCTGTCGTCTGCATCCAACACAACGATGTGCGGGCATAGCCAGTGCAGGGGTGAGTATAACGATACTTAGTAGGGGACCCTGAGACCCCCAAATGTCTCCCAGAATCCACAAAGGATAAAACAAAGTAGAAAGATACAATCATGAAGTATCAAC
Organism: Viscum album; assembly: GCA_963277665.1. NCBI lineage: Eukaryota > Viridiplantae > Streptophyta > Magnoliopsida > Santalales > Viscaceae > Viscum > Viscum album. The sequence goes on from OY728125.1 coordinate 933,049,259, forward strand.
CAACCCTACTTAGGTATATGCCCATGCATATACCATAGTTACCAATCTAATTCCGGCTCCAACTCTCGAGTCCAAGAACATACCAATTCCACAAAGCAAGTAAATTCAATCACAACAATGATAATGGTTGAATGACTTGACTCAGCTCACACAGGTATGCCAAAATAGTAAAGAGATATAGATGATCAGATGTAGCCACTAGATCATCTAGGCTGTCGGACTCACACAAGATACAGGACCAGCTAAGTTGTCAGACCCACACAGGATACATGACCATCTATCTCGTCTAAGATGTCGGACCCTCACAGGATACAAGACCAGCTAAGCTATCGGACCCACACAGGGTACAGGACCAGCTATTCTGTCAGACCCACACATGATACAGGAACATAAGTTAGAACTGTCGAACCCACACATGATTCTAGAATAGTAGTCGTCATCGTCAAACCAACGGAGGATTCCAGTACAGTAGTCGTCGCAGTCGCAACTAGCTTTAGGGTTCCCACACACAACACGCTCGATTCCGGGAGGGTCTGCTCCCCGAGCAAAGGGGTTCGATACATCAACTATCTCGAAGTCCTGAGTTGATGTATCTCGATGTTCCGTATCATCATAAGGAATCCAACGTGACAGAGGGCACGTCAATCAGACGCCCGGTCTGTGAGTTATTAGTTTTTCCGTTCTAGGGGCCCGGTTGGATTTACGCTCCTTCCAAACCCGACCTTTTTCCAATGTTTTCCAAAACTCACTTAGATTATCGCAAAAGGACTGCCTCGACACGAGGGTCCCAATGACGTAGATGACACGTCGATTGGACGCCCGGTCTAGGGGTTATTCACATTTAAGTGAAAACTGGCCCAGCCCATCAAGCCCAGTGGGCTGGCGGGTCGTCCCAACCCGAATCGGCGGGTCCGACCCATCTAGGGGTCGACCTGACCAGATTGGGCGGGCCCGACCCGGCTGGGGGGTCGGCCGTGCCCTGTAACACCCGAGATTTTTGGAGAAATATTTTGTTTTTATGTATAATGTTATATAAAGGAATCTTTCACTACACAAAACACTATCTTGGCTTGTGTTATACGCAAGAGCAACATTCCTTGATAGCTTGTGTTGTACGCAATAACGAGTTTCACTAAACAACGATATGTTATTAAAATATTTTTTAAACAAGCCGTTATGAATAGTAATACCCAATTTTTAAAATTTTATAAATTTTATCTTTCAAAAAGACACTATTTTTGGATTCAGAATATCAAAATTAGCCTCGGGTGAATTTTTGGTATTTTTCTGAAAACTTTCAATTTTTGATGAATAGTGAAAACATTGGGTTACTATTTAAAAATCCACTTTTTATTTAAATAATTATTTATTTTATTTAAATATCTTTTAGATCAAAATTGATACTTAATACCTATTATAAGTTCAATGCAATTCATTGGCATCATTTTATAATAATTTTAGATATATAAATTTTTTTATTGAACTTTTCACTGTCTTTTACCCACCTCCTAGGAGAATTTGAAAATTTACATAAAACTTAATTTTACCGCTTCTGTGAGTGAAATTTCGAACATCCGAGAGACACAGTTAACATCAAGGAGTAAAATGTGGTTCAATAAGATAAAAATAATTTTTGGTGAATAGTAACTTTTTAATTTTATTTACAACGGTTAAAAATAAATAAGGTAATTAAGGGTAAAAATGGTATTATTATTACCCTAACACATGTCCTAATATTATTGGATAAGTTTAATTCGACCAAAAATAACCTTAGAAATAAAATATGACCATTTAGGTCCACTTGAATTAGATTAGGACATTTAATATTATTTTATTTAAAGAAGAGTTAAAATAGTTAAAATCAAAATTTAATAACTAAAACATTTTTAATACAGAGTTATAAATAAAATAAATTCTACTATAAGTATTCATTAGAAAGCTAAAAATATTTCCTAAATAATGGTATATTATTTATAATTTTTAGACATTAAATTATTTAATTTATTTATGACACAATGATGATGCATTAATTACCTTATTAAGGAAATATTAACATAATTGATATTATAAATACCCAAATTAATGTAATTTAAGGCTTTTCCTGGATTACACAAATTTTATAGGTTAATATGACATATTATTATTGATTTAATTAATGTTTTTTGAACTAATAATTTTTTTATGATTTTCACAAAAATCAATTACCAAATATTGTCAAAATTGACATAAAATAGTTTTTAAAATAAATATTATATTATTAATTGTTATTTTATTCCTAAAAATATAAGGTTCGACCAAATAACATAGATAAGGTTATATATATTAATAATGAACCACTTGGGGTTCGTTTGTCTTGTTATAGTAAGTTTATTAACCATATAGTATTAGAAAACAAGAAGACACGGTAAAAGTTAAATTATTTAACTTAGAGTTAAATTATTTAACTTAGAGTTAAATCTAATTGATAATGTTAAAATAGTAACCTAAACTTGTCTAAAATATATTGGTTGAGATTATTTCGACCCATCCCCACCTTATCTTCGAAATAAATCAATTTGGAGCTATTAAAAACCGAATATGACTTTATTATAAAATAATATTTTAAGTTTTTCCTAAAGTGCCCATCTCCTCCCTTATAAAAGGGCACATCCTCCCTCTCCTCTTAGCACAACTTTGAGCCTTCAAGCTCGACCAATCCCTGAATATTTCCCTTCCCAATATCCCTAGAAACATCCTAGAGGTCCTGGTCTTCTTCAAAGACCATATTTAGTGCCCTAAGAGGAGGTTAAGAAGAGGCGCTTCAAAGAAGAGGTAATGTCTGTTACCGATTCTTTCAACTTTATTTCTTCTTTTACTTATTGTTCTTTAGTTGTTTAGTTATGAAGTAATAACATCAGTATCACTCATATACTGATATTTTATTATAAATATGAAACAACCCTATTTCACTATCTATCCATCCTACGGAAAACGAAATCACCGTGCGTGCATACGTACAGAATACCATCTCCACGCCGTGGTGTAATCTGTTTTCCACCACCACCTTACTTGGATTGGTATAATGGTGTAAATAATAACTATATAGGATTATTGTAAAGTTATATTAATTCTAAAATATTATACATACACTTCAATACAATTCCACGATCATGAGAACGATATCATCGCTCGTGCGTACGTACGGCCTACCGTCTCCACGATGTGATGCGACTCGTTCTACATGATCTTCATTTCATATTGATTATATAAATTAATTGAATGAATAAATATGATATATATTAAACTAATACCATTTTGGAAAATAGGAATCTATAACCTAAAATGAATTATAAGAATTTATTCGACAAAACACGCATAAGAACAAAAAAGCAATAAACACCCGAATAACAAGTAGTAATAAAATATTACTAATAAGAAGCTAAGAATATGATCATATATGATATCATAACAATGTTTAAGATTCTGGAATAAGTCAATAAAATTATTTAAATCATTATACAGGATGTTCAGACACGTATGAAGCAAATCAGACCTAAGGTAATGGAAAATCTCACAATCTCATTTTTATCAGAGATTGTTTATAATTCAGAATTTACTGGGGAATATTTATCATCCACATCCATGTTTCCTCAATATTTATTATTAATTCTATCCTCCTAAAATTGTTTAAATCCAATTTTACCCTTCGGTGAGTTTTTAGTAAAATATATGAAAGAAATATTTTGTCATTTTTAGTACGAGGTACTTTTTTTTTACTTTTCCGGCCAAAGTACGAGAAGAATGTTTTTCTTTAACTTATACGACATGAATTTATTTTTAGAAAATTATTTCCATGAAGCTTCCTTTACATGTTTTCATGTTTATTTTTAATCAACTTTTTTTAGTTTAAAATTTTATGACATGTTAATCAAGGAAAAATGTTTTTGAAGTAGAAAGGATATTTTCCTCAAGAATGGAGTTCAAGCATTTTATCAAAATTATATTCCATCTAAGATAATATAGTGTTATGTTTATATCACTATTTTTACATTGATTTGATTATGTTGTGATGGAATTATTTTTATGATATCCTGTTATCTTATACGGATTATGTTATGATGGCATGACGTTTAAGAATCCCATTTTTATGACATGGGTTATACTATGATTTATGATTTTGTAGAACACATAAGAATGGTTTCATTATGAGATGGGTGAGACCTATATCTCCCACCAATGCATTGGGTAAAGATTTATATCTCATGATATAGACATGTCTGGAACGACAGGTTAATCCGGTTCAGTGATACAGAACTGAAATGAGGAGTGAGCTCGGTTTAGAAATGGACTTTTTCCGCTAAGATAGTCTTGGAAATGAGTCTTGACTACTAATAAATGATTTTTTATGATTATGTGTGTATGCCACAAAGTTTCATGTTTTATGTTACCATTATTGGGATTACATTTCACTACTTTGATTTATCCCATGTTATGAAATTATGATCTCTTTTGCAGGTTTAGATTTCCAAAATGTTATGTTCTTGTGAATATGATGTGATTTATATTTATTTTCTTTACCATTACTGAACATTTGAGCTCACTATTTTGTATGTTTTCTTTTCCCCAGTTCAGGAATAAGGGTATTAAGTAAGATATGCCAAAAAGGGATTCTAGATATGATGAAATAAATGGGAGACAATGTAGATGCTTTATGAACCAGTTGTTTATGTTTCCCAGTTTTTATAGACACTATACCTATACGGTCCTTTCATGGTTTTGTTATATGTTGTAATAAGTATACTTCAATTTTAAAGTAATAACCATGTATGTAAATTATGGGTCGTTATAGTTGGTATCAGAGGAAATGTATAGTCAACCTTTGGAAACTAGGATGTGAAAGCCTTAGTAAGAACCCTAAGGATATGTCTAAGCATAGAACATAATATTAGTGTTTTAGAAATGGCCATGAATAACCTATGATAATACCTTAAGTGTAAAATTTTATTCCTGATTATGTGTTTTTCCTATTATGATTAGTGTTTCTCACACTATGCTTATTGGTTTTAGTCAATGGCTGGAACCCAAAGGAACCGTGTTAATGCTGAATGCGACGGGCAATGCAATGATTGTCCCCCTAAGAAACCAAACGATATGGGAGCTGGAATGCAAAACCGTGTAGCCATTCTCACAGAACTTTCTCAAGCTATGAACCATGAAGGACTTCCAAACGAGAAAAAGAGGAAGAAACATTCTGTTGAATCCTTCATGAGGCAGCTTCCAGCTTCATTCAGCGGGTCTTCTGATCCATTAGTGGCTGAACAATGGATTAGTACCACTGAAAAGATATTTTCAGTTCTATAATTTTCTGAACATGACAAAGTCATCTTAGTAGTATATCATTTGGAAGGTGAAGTTCATCAATGGTGGAATCTTATCAAGAATATTAGGAAAAGGGTTGAAATTGAATCCATGGAATGGGACGAGTTCAAGATCTTATTTTTCAATAATTATATCCCTCGTATTATTCAAACAGAGATGGAGAAGGAGTTTCTTGAACTGAAGCAAAATGATGAAGAATCTGTTGGTACCTACGAAGAAAATTTTACAAGACTTGCAAGGTATAATTATGGGATTGTTATCCAACATGAGAGTAAGATCGATCGATTCTTTAGTGGATTAAAACCAAGTTTTTGAAGGGCGTTATCCATAAGGGACTTCAATAGATATGAGGAAATCATTTGATGTGCTCTCAAGGTTGATATGGAGATTGGAGTAACCCATCAGTCATATGCGTTTGATAAAAAGAGGAAAATGGAATTCAAAGGGAAATCTAAAGACCACACTGAAAAGAAGACGAGTTTTCCCTTATGCTCAAAGTGTGGAAAGAAACATGGAGGGAGTTGTCTTAAAGGGACAAGTAAATGTTTCAAATGTGGAAAATAATGTCATTGGGCATTTGAATTCCGGAATGATGGGAAGAATATTTCTAGTGATGTGAACAAAGAAAAGGCTACACAGAGTTCACCTCCTACACATCAATGTTACAAGTGAAAGGAAATGGGTCAGTATTCCAATCAATTCCCTAATCCAAGGGTTTTTTATGATGATCGACGTCAAAAAACTCTTAAGGCCAAAGACAAAGGAAAGTCACATGCAATTTCTATCAGCGATTTGGAGTACAATAACGAAGTGGTGAAAGGCACACTTACCATCCACTCTAAAGTAGCAAATGTTTTATTTGATTCTGGATCCACACACTCTTTTATTTCTGAATAATTTTCTAAGGGTATCACCATATTACCTCAATAATTAGATGTTGAGTAATTTTTGACAACCACTAATGGCACAATAGTCGCATCATTAGTTTATAATTCTTCTCCGATTGAAGTTTGTGGGAAAGTGCTTCCTACAAATCTTGTGATCCTTCCTATAGTGGAATTTGATGTGATTCTTGGCATGGATTGGATTTCTTTATATGGAGCTCATATTAATTTCCAAATAAGGGAAGTCACATTTCATATTCCATATCAATCTATGATCATCTATCGATGCAAGGATGAAAATAACCTTCTAGTGGAAATTTCTTCCATTTTATGGGTCATGATTCCACTAAATGAAGGTTATTTATCTCAAATGGTTGGTGAGAAACTCATGATTAAGAATATTCCCATTTTACGGGAGTTTGATGATGTCTTTCCGGAAGAATTTCCAGGTCTTCCACCAAATCTTGAAGTTGATTTTTCAATTAAACTCATACCAGGTGCTATGCCCATTTCAAATACACCTTATAGAATGGCCCCAATTGAGTTACATGAATTGAAGAAGCAAATCCAAGAGAATATTGATAATGGATTCATACGCCCTAGCGAGTCACCTTGGGGATCACCTATTCTATTTGTTAAGAAGAAATATGGATCAATGATACTCTGCATTGATTATCGAGAACTTAACAAGATCACTATCAAGAAAAAATATCCTCTCCCACGCATTGATGACTTATTTGACCAACTACATGGAGCTAAATACTTTTCCAAGATTGATCTTCGTTCAGGGTATCATAAATTAAGGGTCAAAAGGGAGGATATACCAAAGACGACTTTCCATAGAAGGTATGGACACTATGAATTTATAGTGATGCCATTTGGTCTTACTAAAGCCCCTGCTATCTTCATGGATCTGATGAATAGAGTCTTTAGAGACTATCTTCATCAGTTTTTGGTATTCTTTATAGACGATATTCTTGTCTATTCAATGATAAAGTATGAACATGAAGTTCACTTGAGAATTGTATTGAAGACCCTGATAAAGGATAAGCTTTATGCCAAATTCACCAAGTGTGAATTTTGGATTCAAAAATTTTCATTTTTGGGTCATATAATCTCAAAAGAGGGGATATCTGTGGATCAAAAAAAAACAAAGGTTATTGAAAGATGGTCGAGACCAACAACAGTAACCGAGATCTGAAGTTTTCTTGGTTTGGCTGGATATTATCGATGTTTTGTGAAAACAGTTTTCACGATTATCTAATACAATGACCAGGTTGACTCGAAAAGGATTTAAGTTCGTGTGGACAGAGGAGTGTGAATAGAATTTCAAGGAGTTGAAAAGAAGGTTATCCAGTGCACCTGTGCTCACACTGCCTTGTAGTGGAGAAAGGTTTGTGATCTACAGTGATGCACCAAAGAAGGGGCTACGGTGTGTTCTCATGTAAAATTATATGGTGATAGCTTATGCCTCACGACAGTTGAAAATCCATGAGAAAAATTACCCAACTCATGATTTGGTGTTAGATGCGGTAATCTTTTCATTAAAAATTTGGAGGAATTATCTTTATGGTGAAAGGTGTGATATTTATACTGATCATAAAAGTTTAAAGTATATTTTCACACAAAAGGAGCTGATTATGCACCAAAGAAGATGGTTGGAGCTGATTAAGGATTATGACTGCTCAATTCATTATCACCTTGGGAAAGAAAACAAGGTGGCAGATGCATTAAGTTGAAAAGACCATGCTAGCTTATTCATGATGAGGATCACAGAAGATCCAATATTTATGTATTTACAAAGGATGGATCTTGGAGTTATAACGGAAGGGGAAAAATCTTATCTTTCTCAAATTAATGTTCAACCATCTATACATGTAAAGATTAAAGAGGCACAAAAAGAAGATGTAGAGTTACAAAAGATGGTGAGAAATGTTCCTGAATTTAACCTTGATTATGATGGGATAATAAGGTTCAAGAATCAGGTTTGTGTTCCTTCCATCCTAGAATTAAAGAAGGAGCTACTGGATGAGGTTCATAGTTCTTCATTATCTATTCATCCTGGAAGCACAAAGATGTATAGGGACCTGAAAGAGTACTTCTAGTGAGATGACAGGAAAAGAGATGTTGCTGAATATGTCTCTCGATGCTTGGTTTGTCAGCAAGTTAAAGCTGAGAGACAGAAGTCTAAGGGGATGTTAAAACCATTACCCATACTCGAATGGAAATGGGAAAACATCACTATGGACTTTGTCACCGGACATCCTAAAATATCCAAAGGAAATAATGCTATTTGGGTCATAGTTGATCGTCTTACAAAGTCAGCACACTTCATTACTATTAGAGAGGATTTATCTCTTGATCATCTTGACAGGATATATGTGAAGGAAGTGGTAAGATTGAATGGAGTACCACTTTCCATTATATCTGATCAGAATCTGAGGTTTACCTAAATGTTTTTGTGAATTCTTCAGCATACTCTAGATACATAGTTGAGTTTCAATACTTCCTATCATCCTCAGACAGACGGTCAGTCTGAGAGAACAATTCAAACTCTAGAAGATATGTTAAGAGCTTGCTCTATAGATTTCATAGGTGGTTGGGATCAACACCTACCTTTAGTGGAATTTTCATATAATAATATCCTTCACTCTAGTATTCAGATGGCTCCTTATGAAGCTCTCTATAGAAATAAGTGCAGGACTTCAACTTTCTAGGATAAAGTTGGATAAAGAAAGCTATTAAGACCAGATCTTGTTGATGACATGGCAGAAAAGGTCAGATCTATTCAACAACACATAAGAGCAGCTCAAAGTCGACAAAAATGTTTTTCTAATAACCAAAGAAAAGTCCTAGAATTTTAAGTGGGTGATAAGGTGTTCTTATGAATATCTCCTTGGAAGAGAGTAATGAGATTTGGAAAGAAGGGCAAGCTGAGCCCTAGGTATGTTGGTCCTTTTGAAATACTGGATCGCATTGGGAAGGTAGCTTACTGATTGGCGCTTCCACCGAATCTCTCTCAAGTTCCTGACATGTTCCATGTATCTCTTCTGAGAATGTACATTCCCGATCCCTCACATATACTCAGCTCAGAAGTTGTACTGCTGGAGCAAGAATTTTCTTATGAAGAACAACCGATAGAGATTCTAGATTGTAGCGAAAAAGTACTACAGAACAGGACCACTCGATTGGTGAATGTATTATGGATGAACCACCAATTAGAAGAAGCTACATGGGAACTTGAGGTTATGATGAGGGAGAGGTATCATCATCTGTTTGTTTCAAAGTGACAAATTTCGAGGGCGAAATTTATTTTAAGGGGGGTAGAATGTAACACCCGATATTTTATGAGAAATATTTTTTATGTATAATGTAATATAAAGGAATCTTTCACTACAAACAACAATGTCTTAGATTGGGTTATACGCAATAACAACCTTCCTCGATAGCTTGTGTTGTACGCAATACCGAGTTTCACTAAATAATGATATGTTATTAAAATATTATATAAACTAGAAATTATGAATAGAAATACCCAATTATTGAAATTTTATAAATTTTATCTTTCAAAATAGACTTCATTTTTGGATTAGGAATATCGAAATTATCCTAGGGTGATTTTTTTTATTTTTCTGAAAACTTTCAATTTTTGATGAACGGTGAAAACACTGGGTTACTATTTAAAAATCAACTTTTTATTTAAATAATTATTTCTTTTATTTAAATTTATTTTAGGTCAAAATTGATACTTAATAACTATATAAGTTCAATGTAATTCATTGGAGTCATTTTATAATAATTTTAGATATATAAAAATTTTATTGAACTTTTCACCGTCTTTTACCCACCTCCTAGGAGAATTTGAAAATTTACATAAAACTTAATTTTACCGCTTCTGTGAGTGGAATTTCATAAATCTGAGAGACACGGTTAACATCAAGGAGAAAAATGTGGTTTAATAAGATAAAAATAATTTTTCTTGAATAGTAACTTTTTACTTTTATTTACCATGGTTAAAAGTAAATAGGGTAATTAAGGGTAAAAATGGTATTATTATTACCATGAAACATGTCCTAATTCTATTGGATAAGTTTAATTTGACCAAAAAAATCATTAGGAATAAAATATGACCATTTAGGTCCACTTGGATTAGATTAGGACATTTAATATTATTTTATTTAAAGAAGAGTTAAAATAGTTAAAATCAAAATTTAATAACTAAATCATTTTTAATACAGGGTTATAAATAAGATAAATTCGACTATAAATATTAATTAGAAATATAAAAATATTTCATACATAATGGTATTTTATTTATAATTTTTAGACTTTAAATAATTTAATTTATTTGTGACACAATGATGATGTCCTAATTAACTTATTAAGGAACAATTAACATAATTGATATTATAAATACCCAAATAAATGTAATTTGAGACTTTTCATGAATTAAAATAATTTTATAGGTTAATATGACATATTAGTATTTATTTAATTAACTTTGTTTGAACTAATAATGTTGTTATTCTTTTCACAAAAATCAATTACCAAATAGTGTCAAAATTGACATAAAATAGTTTCTAAAACAAATATTATATTATTAATTGTTATTTTATTCATAAAAATATAAGGTTTGGTCAAATAACTTATATAAGGTTATATATATTAATAATGAACCACTTGGGGTTCGTTTGGGTTGTTATAGTAAGTTTATTAACCATATAGTGTAATAAAACAAGAAGACACAGTAAAAGTTAAATTATTTAACTTAGAGTTAAATCTAATTGATAAGGTTAAAATAGTAACCTAAATATGTCTAAAATATATTGGTTGAGAGAATTTAGACCCATACCGACCTTATCTATGAAATAAATCAATTTGGAGCTTTTAAAAATCGAATATGACTTTATTATAAAATAATATTTTATGTTTTTCCTAAAGTGCCCCTCTCCTCCCTTATAAAAGGGCACATCCTCCCTCTTCTATTTACAAAACATTGAGCCTTCAAGCTTGGCCAAAACCTGACCATTTACCTTCTAAACTTCCCTATAAACATCCTAGAGGTCTTGGTCTTCTTCAAATACCATCTTTAGTGCCCTAAGAGGAGGTTAAGAAGAGGCGCTTCAAAGAAGAGGTAATGTCCGTTACCGATTCTTTCAACTTTATTCCTTCTTCTACTTATTATTCATTAGTTGTTTAATTATGAAGTAATAACATCAGTATCAATCATATACTGATATGTTATTATAAATGTGAAACAACCCTATTTCACCTTCTGTCCATCCTACGGAAAATGAAATCATCGCACGTGCGTACATACGGAATACCGTCTCCACGCAGTGGTGTAATATGTTTTCCACCACCAACTTACTTGGATGGGTATAATGGTGTAAATAATAACTATATATGATTATTTTAATGTGATATTGATTCTTAAATATTATACATACACTTCAATACAATTCCACGATCATGGGAACAATATCATCGCTCGTGCGTACGTACGACCTACCGTCTCCACGATGTGATGTGACTCATTCTACATGATCTTCATTGCATAATGATTATATAAATGAATTTAATGAATAAATATGATATATATTACACTAATACCATTCTGGAAATGTGTCATCTATAACCTAAAAATAATAATAAGAATTTATTCGACAAAACACGAATAAGAACAAAAAAGCAATAAACACCCGAATAATAAGTAGAAATGAAATATTACTAATAAGAAGCTAAGAATATGACCATATATGATATCATAACAATGAGTACAATTTTGGAATAAGTCAATAACATTATTTAAATCGTTATACAGGGGGTTCAGACACGTACGAAGCAAATTGGACCTAAGGTAAGGGAAAATCTCACAATCTCATTTTTATCCGAGGTTGTTTATACTTCAGAATTTACTTGGGAATATTTATCATCCACATCCATGTTTCCTCAATATGTAATATTATTTCTATTCTCCTAAAACCGTTTAAATCCAATTTTACCCTTCAGTGAGTTTTTAGTAAAATATATGAAAGGAATCTTTTGTCGTTTTTAGTACGAGGTACTTTTTTGACTTTTCCGACCAAAGTACGAGAAGAATTTTTTTCTTTAACTTATAAGGCATGAATGGTTTTTTAGAACATTATTTCCATGAATATTCCTTTACAAGTTTTCAAGTTTATTTTTAATCAACTTCTTTTATTTTAAAATTTTATGACATCATAAGAAATGAAAAAAAAATTGAAGTAGAAAGGATATTTTCTTCAAGAATGGAGTTTAAGCATTTTATCAAAAAAAATTCCATCTAAGATAATATAGGGTTATGTTTCTATCCTTATTTTTACATTGATTTTATTATGTTATGATGGAATTGTATTTATGATTTCCTTTTATCTTATATGGATTATGTTATGATGGCATGACGTTTAGGAATCCAATTTTTATTACATGGGTTATGCTATGATTTATGATTTTGTGGCACAGATAAGAATGGTTTCATTATGAGATGGGTGAGACCTATATCTCCCTCCAATGAATTGGGTAAATATTTATATCTCATGAGATAGACATGGCTAGAACAGCAGGTTAATCCGGTTCAGTGATACATGACTGAAATGAGGAGTGAAATCGGTTCAGAAATGGACATTGTCCGCTAAGATAGTCTTGGAAACGAGTCTTGACTACTAAGAAATGATTCTCTATGATTATGTGTGTATGAAACAAAGTTTCATGTTTTATGTTATGATTATTGGGATTACATTTCACTAATATGATTTATACCATGTTATGAAATTATGATCTCTTTTGCAGGTTAAGATTTCCAAAATGTTATGTTCCTGTGAATATGATGTGATTGATATTTCTTTTGTTTACCCTTACTGAGCATTTTAGCTCACCCTTTTTTATGTTTTATTTTCCCCAGGTCAGGAAGAATGGTATTAAGTAGGATATTCCAAAAAGGGATTTTAGATATGATGAAATAAATGGGAGACAATGTAGATGCTTTATGAACCAGTTTTTTATGTTTCCCAGTTTCTAAAGACACTATACCTATACTGTACTTTAATGGTTTTGTTATATGTTGCAATAAGTATGATTCAATTTTGAAGTAGTAACCATGTATGTAAAGTATAGGTCGTTATATGCCTGGTGAGGCGCGGCCCACCTGTGGACCTGGCCCGTGGAGCGGGCCAGTTCGGTTTTCCCGGCGGTGCCGCCTCTCCCTGCCCGGCCAACCGAGGCCAGCCGGTTCTGTCCGGTGTAAGTGGCCCACATAGCGGGCCACTGTTCCTCCCACGCGGTGCTAATCGGCGCCGCGGTTCTTCAGCCCGGCCTGCAGATGGCCGTCTGGTTCTCCTAGAGGGCAGCCCGCGGTTCCCTCGCAGCGCGGCGCCTATGGGCGCCACAAACCCCCAGCCCTGCCGGTCGTAGCCGGCTGGTTCATCCAGCTCGGACGGCCTGAGCAGCCCGCGGATGTGGGCCGTGGTTTTCCTCCACGCGGCCGGCGCGACAACGCCGGTTCACCACTGCTTCGGCCCGGCCTGGCCGCGACCTTTGGTCATCACCACCTCATGGCCGTGGTCTTCTTCCTCCGGTGTAGTGTGACGACACCATGCCCTTCCAGCTCCGCCTCCATTGTTAAAACAATCAAGAATCAACGGAGGGTCGTTGGTCCGTGTTCATTCGGCCCACTCCCTCCGCGTTAAGTGATATCAAAATAATTGGCCACCGTCAATCCAAATATAATCGCTAAAGTACTAGGGTATAATTCACACGTTCAAATAAATAAACCGAATTCCCCTACCTCATAATTGACATTTCACATTGATGAGCTACGGAAGAAGGGAGTCACAGAAGTCGGGCGTCATGGATGACGGTTGTCATTCCGTCAATGCCGAATAAAGTAGAGTTCGGAAGGTCGTGTCGAGAAGATTCCTTCAGTGTACTTCATGGGCGATGGTGCCTACATTCCTTGCTCCGGTTGAAGAAGTGGAGGATATGTTGCTTCACGTCATTCAGATACGCGAAGCGTTTTTCATCGAGAGGAAGATGTTCTTCGCATTCTTCGTGGGAAGAATGCTTTCCTTCTAATTCTCCAAAGCCTACCAACAGAATATTTTTCAAGCCAATAAAATAATAGGCTCCATCATATTTTAAAGATTCCATGAAATTTGAATGAATTCAAAAGAATTCATCACACAACAAATAAATTAATTATGGAATTAAATAATTGTGTTGGCATAATTAAGGGGGAGGGAAGGTGGAAAGTTCACCCAAAATAAATGAAGAATGGGTTGGCTCAATAAATACAAGAGGAGTTGAGAGGTTTGAACTTGTGTGGGCCCTACCACGAAATATCCTCCCATGGGAAGTTATGTGGGGTATGGGCCCCACCTCCAACTTCAATTTGGAGGAAATAACCACCACCGAAAATAAAATTATGTCACACATTATTTTATTTAATTTCTTAAGAATCCCAAAATTAACGTCCGCTCTCGACCAAACGCAACTACGGTAGAGGTCTCCTTAAGCGAATACCGGCGCTGCGAGTTCATCAGTGTCTTTGGATTTCAAATCCGAGCACCGGTTCAAAAGATAGAATAACCCACACGTACGTTTACTGAACTTACCCGAACAAAACATAAGAAATTGATTCTGGGCACAACGGGCCTCAGAATCAGGCGCCGTAAAAAACTGTGGAGTCATAAAATTCCAAAGAATATAAGAAACAATTTTCCTTGAAATTTCTGGGTCTTTACAATCATGAAATAATATGCATTTTCAAAAAAAGGATTCCGTAGAACACAAGACTTTTATTTTCGATTTACATGGAGGATTATGGTGAATCGATATTTTTCAGGGCATGGAGTTTGATGGATAAAAAGAGGATGGATGGGTTCATGAGGAATTTCCAAGACATGATTCATTTTGGGTAAGAGAACTTTTACATAGATTTGATTCATATGTAAGGGGAAACATGGTCTCTTGACACCTTCAAGATGTAATAATTTAGATTCAAAATCCCCTACATCTATTTTCATTTCAATGCTTGGGGGGATTTTCCCGTTTTTTTTATTCTTAATGGTTGGACCCAGGATTTCCGGATTGAGTGTTGCTATGTATCTCATGGGTGGGTGTAAATCAAGTCACACGTAATTCTTGAGAAACCTTGCAGTTTAATTTCATTTGTTTAAGACTAATTTATCCATGCAGTTTAACATCATCCGTTGAGGAATCATGAATTTCCATGTCCAAGTGTGGCTTATATGTAGGGGAGGCATTTGTTTCAGGATGGTAGGCCCTGAGAAGTCCCATGTGTCATTGCACGTCCCAATGGTGGGTGGGAGTCAAGCCACACATAGTTATTGAGATACATTAGAGTTTATTGTTGTGTGGTTAAGATTTATTTGGCCCTATATTTTAACATCATGCAGTGAGGACTCATGAATTTCCCTGTGAAAGTCAGTCTTATATGTAGGAGGAGGCATTTTTTCATGACAGATGGCCCCAGGAAGGTCCATGTGTCACTACATGTCCCATTAGTGTGTGGGAATCAAGCCACACATAGTTCTGAAATCCTTTGTAGTTAAATTTCAAACATATATGATGAATGTGAACTAACATAAAAAGGATGAGGTGAGAGAAGTGTGGGGATTGAACCTCATGGATGGTTTATATGTATCCTTGTTATTCAGGAATCAAAGTCTATATAGTTCTTAAAGGACATTCCCTGTATATTTCTGATTTATATACCGTGATGGAATTTATTAAAGTGGTGTCTAGACCGGGATTTAGAATCTGGGCATCATTATGTATCCTATGTGATTAGGAATCAATCCGTACATAGTTCTAGAGAATGTCAGGGTTTGTTATCGATGTCGGTGGTAGTGTCCCCTCGAGTGAGAACATCATTGAGGCTATATGTTCAATGTCATGCGGTAAGGACGAAATATCTTCCTATGCAAGTTTGAATTGTATGCAGGAAGAAGGGATTTATTGATTTTGATTGGTGTCTAGACTTGGATATAGAATCCATGCATTGCTACATATCCTATGAGGGTGGGAATCAAGCCATACATAGTTATAAGGACCCCTCCGCCCTCGTTCCATTCTAACATGTGCACGTAGAGAAGGGGGGGGGGTATTTTATACCATGATTTCAAGATGATGGTCTCATTATAGTCATCTATGATTTTTCTATAAAGGGGAAGTCCTAACTGCCATTCCTAAGCTCATCTGAGTTATACTCAGTGTGAGAAACGGGGAATGAGGATGAGTTCCCTTGTAGTATAGGGGAGACAGAGGATACAATAGAAGAATTCCATGTCATGTGGTGGTTGGACCAAGACATAGGGTCAAGGTGTCTCTATGTATCCTATTTATGAAGAGTAATCAAGCCATATATATCTCTCAAGCATGTCATGGAAGGTAAATAATTCTAGTGACAATTTTCTCTTAGGTGAGAACATTTTTGGGCCATGCATTTTAATTTCATGTATCTAAGATAATGGTGCAGAGCAGTTTAACGTCATGTAGTAGGGATGATGGTGCTAAGCTGTTTAACATTATGTAGTTAGCTCAAATATGTCACTATGCAGTTTAATGTCATTCAACTAGGACGATGGTTTAGATCTGTTTAAAGTCAAGCAGTATGGATGATGGTGCTGAGCAATTTAACGTCATGTAGAATGGATGACTTCATTGTTCTTACACAATGTACTTTTTTAGGAACTTTTCATTATTAAGGGATCTTGTGAGGTAATACGCTCCATTAGAGTAAACTTTGTGTATGAAATATGGTCCTTCCCATTTTGTATCCAACTTTGGAGTTTTAGTCCCACGTATCATTGGAGTTATGAGGACCAACACCATTTCACATTTGAGGAAATATTAGAGGAGAACCTTCTTATTGAATGATCATGCAATCTGATTTTGGTATACATCATGATGGTGTAGAGTGTGTAATATTTTCTCATCCAACATCTCCATCTCATAAAACCATTTTTGAGATTTCTCAACTGAATATATTTTATCACAGACATTGACGTGGAGTGATGGCAGTTGAATTTCAATGATCAAAACTGCCTTCATCCCATATACTAACAAGTACGGGGTTTCTTGAGTAGCAGTACAAGTTGTGGTTCGGTAATCCCAAATAGAAAGGAAAAAATTTCCCAGTCACGATTTCTTATCCCTATCTACCATCATTTGGAGTATATTAGATTGGGTCTTATTGAAAGCCTCTATCATTCCATTGTCCACAACATGGTAATGGGATGAACATTTGACTTTGATACCATACTATTGGTAGAGTTTTTCAAATTCAACAGATTCGAAATTGTGGCCATTTTCCATCAGTATTGTGTGAGGTGCACCAAACAAGGGGATGATATTGACATTCAAAAAGAAGAAAATGATTTTTTATACGAATTCTTTGAGGGGTGGGGATTCTACCCATTTGGAGAATAATTCATTTTATATGAGAATAAACATAAATTTTCTGGCCTTGTAGGGAAGATCTAGTCCCATGACATCCATTATTCATATGAAAAATGGCAAGGAGTACTTAGTTGTGTGATGAAAATCTAGGGGTTGATGAATGAAATTGGCATGGAATTGCTAGGAATTACACTTTTTGGTGAAATCAACATAATCTTGCATTATGGTAGGCCAATAGTATCTAATATATTGAATTTTTTGAGAGAGTTTGGATGCTAACTGGTGTTCCCCACATGTTTCGACATGTACTTCTTTCATGAAGAAAGTGTTCTCTCCTCCATCAAGGCACCTGAGAAGGACCACCTCAAGTCATCGCTTATAAAAAAACTTTTTCTAGTTAGTGCCATCATAAAGCATGAAATTGACTTCTCTTCTCGGGTTTTGTTCCCTTGCATCCCTATCTAGTGGGAGTTCTCCCATTTGAAGAATGTCCACAGTGGGAGTCATCTAGCCAGTGGTAAGACCATATAGCTCAGAGATAGGAAAAATCTCATTAATTTATTCTATGTTATCCTAAACATATGGTAAAACCATCTAGTGGTGGGAAATACTGATGATTGTCTCGATCTGATCTGGGTTGGACAGAGTTGTGGTAGCATTTTCTAATGCATCGGATTACGTATTTTGTGACCAGGGAATGTAAGTCATTGTCTCTTAAAACATGATTTATTCCATTAGTTCTCAAAATTGGTTCATCAAATGGATCATCTCCTATTTATAAAGAGCATATTCACTATTTAATTTCTTGATAACTAGTTCTAGATATCCTTTTACCTTCAAGTGTCTGGATTGCGCTCAGAGTGCTAATTCCAGCCCTGCAATGAGGGCCTCGTACTTCACATAATTGTTCATACATCCTTGTGACAGTAGTAAGGAGTATGTCAGAACAACTTTTTTTGTGGATATCAATATGGCTCCGAAACCCACTTATTTGAATTTTGTGTCTTCTATTATTTTTATTTTCAGGCTTCTAGGGGCACCATCAAAGTGAATTTCCTACATCTGAGAGTTCTCTTGAATAGAGAACACTTCCTCACTAGGTACCTCATAATCTGATCGGGCCACTCATGTAGAGGGATGCTCAGCCAAGAAATCTTATAATGTCTAGCCTTTTATAGATTTCTTCCACATAAACCATATATCAAACTACTTCAGGATGATCTCCCACCATGATAGGCATCTGGTTAACAGTAGACGACTGAGAATATACTTGAGTGGGTTTCTACGTGAGAGCAAAAGTACTTCGTGGTGCTGAAAGTAATGTCTCATCATCTAGACTATAAATATTAATGAAAGGAAGCTCTTCTCAAAATTTGAATGAAAAGTCTCAGCATTAATCATGGTTTGGTAGAGATAATAGAGACTATTCTCAATGTCGACATCATTTTTCTATGCGATAAAGGTTCCTAGGGATCTCTCCAGGGTGACTACGTACAGAATGAGTGGAATCTATTCAAAGGGCGGCATTTGAACTAGTATACTCCAGATATATTTCTTGATATTTTCAAATGATTCTTGGAAATCACCAGTCCATTGATATTCTATCCCTTTCTTTAGAAACCACGTGAATGGAAAACATTTTCCTATAAGGTTATATATGAAATGTTGAATGTAATACATATTCCCCTGGAGTCTTCTCAAATCGGTGAGGTTGTGTGGTTGTGACATTCCAAGTATTGAATTTTTCTTCTCAAGGTAAAATTCCATGCCTTGATGGAACATGATGAATCCAAGGAATTTTCCTGAGGTAACACTGAAAGAACATTTTAGGGAGTTCATTTTTAGAATGTGTTGTCAATGTTTTTTGAAGATGGTTTCAGGATCCAATGGATGGTCTGACAGTTTTTATGATTTAACCACTAAATCATCGGCATAGCATTCAATGAACATTCCTAGAAGGGTTTGAAAACGTGGTGCAAGATGCGCTCATATTTGGCACAAGATTTTTTCAAACTCAAAGGCATCACATTATAGCAAAACACTCCCTAGGGATCCCTAAATATGGTCTATTAATCACCCTTTTGGGACATTTGGATTTGGTTATATCCTTAATAGTTTTCCATAAAATAGAGAGCCTCATATCCAGTAGTTGTGTCGAACAAAAATTCTATGATTGGGACTGGTAAATCATCTTTCAGATAGTTCCAGTTATGGTCCTTGAAATCGATGAAGACCCTAATTTTCCTATTTTTCTTCTTAATGGGGACAATTTTTTCTATACAGATGGGGTATTAGACCTCCAAAATAAATTAATATTTCATGAACTTATCGAATTCAGCCTCTATTTTGGGCGCATGTGTTGGATTGGTCCTCTTGGGGGCTTGCTTATAAACATGGCGATCTTCTAGCAGGCCCATGTAGTGATTTTCCACCTCTAGATCGAGCCCTATAATTTCCATATAATTAAAGGAAAAATAACCCAATTCTTCTTCAAAAAATAGGAGTATATCTATTTCTCTTTGGGAGGTATGGTTACACTAACCATAGTGGGTTGTGGGTCTTATTTCTTACCCAATCTGATTTCCTTGAGTTCATTAAGATTGGTTGAAACACCTTCCTCAAATATTGGAGGGGCCTCCCTTAGGTCTTCATCTTCCTCCTCCTCTTCATCCACATCATCTTCCTCTTCATCTTTTAACAGGGAAACAATCCTTGAAATAGTATATCCATTGTTAAAAGGGGGGTTTTAATTTTTGTTTAAGGCCGTCTCTTTTACCTCGTCCATTAGAGGGGTATTTTTTTGGAAGTATGAAGTGAGGGGTAAAAGAGTTTCCTCATCCTCCTTGAATAAAGGGACACTTCTTCCTACCTCCGCAGATGTGGCAGGGATTTTTTTGGAGTTTTTATGTTAGTTTTGGGGGTATTTTCATCTAAACCCTCAACATTATCTCAGGATTAAATGAGACTTTTGACATTACAGGGCTTAGCATTCGTAATTAAAATCATAAGGAATGATGAATACCTGTCTGAATTCAAACTTTTTCCTTCATTTTGATTGATGGGTAGTACATATTCTTCCTCGAGTTAGTTGAGGGGTTGGTAGGAAACATTTCCAAACTATTTGGGGTGGTGACCCAGTAAAATCCT
Organism: Viscum album; assembly: GCA_963277665.1. Lineage (NCBI taxonomy): Eukaryota > Viridiplantae > Streptophyta > Magnoliopsida > Santalales > Viscaceae > Viscum > Viscum album. The sequence continues at coordinate 933,070,090 of OY728125.1, forward strand.
TCAGCTACGGGTTATTTCCCCTTTGATTTGTAGAACCCTGTATCAATGTAGTGTGACTCAGAGGACTCAAACAAGGTCTTATTATCTTAATGTTTCCCACTCTATCCATTAATGTTATACTTTAGAAACTGATTGTACGAGGAGGGGATTTTTGCGTGTTGATGTTGCCATGTCCTTCCTAGCAGGGCATTGAAGGCTGTATTATTTCAGACCACCAGAAATTATGGGTGGACAATGAAGATGTTGAACTGGGTTTTGATATTTATTTGGACCAATGGATTCTAATCACTTTTTTTGTATCCCAATAGAGTTTGGTGTAGGGTGTCAGATTATCCTCCGTGCAACCTCACCAACAGAGTGTCCGCAGGGGGAGTAGATTAACCCCAAAGCCATTTTGGATGAAGACTTTTCAGATATCAACGCAATTTATTGTTCGAGACACACATAAGGGTTTGATGTTTCCTTTAATGGTGGAATCTTCATCTTGATCTATAAAGGAAATTTCCATATGACATTCTGTAGGATTGACCTTTGTCAGATAGACTTCAGCTGTGGCTACATTGGATTCAAACTACTATGGACTCCATGAATCTTTGATGAGTGCTTCCCTGTGATCTACTGATATATTCAATGCATCCGTGATTGACATCATAACTATCACAACAGATAACTACTTCTAAATTTTATATTTCTTATCTAAGGGTCAGCACTTCCCATCTCGGGGGTGCTCTTTCATAAGAACTTTAGGGGATTGATCATTTGATGAAGATGTTTCGGCCCTTGGTACCAGAGCTAGAGGATATTCCATCCTTTTCAGATCGGTTCGGGAAGATCTACTCACATTTGAGGGTAATTGGTCATTTGTTCTTCCTCTGATAGATATTTTAGAAGGATTGGAATAGGGTGGTTTCCTTTGGGGAAAATAGGAATTTCAGGGCCCTTTCAAATCCACTAGATGGTCCTACATGTTGCTGTAAAACAAACAGTTTGAGTGGGGGTGCGGCCATACGCCTGCTTACAACCATGGATGTGTCACCCTTGGTATCCCTAGATATTGAGGATTCTTCCCCTATCTCCCTAGTTAGGTACGAATCATTCTGATAGATAACCATACTCATCATTGGAGAAGGGATCCATCAAATGTATGACATTGACCAAGCCAAAAATTAGATCATATTTTGATTATTACTTTTCCTCACCATCAACCTATGGTTGTGCCGTTTGTTGGGGCGGTTCTCGTTGTGTCGTTTGGTGGGGCAGTGCCCGCTGTGCCATTTTGTGGGGGGAGGGTACCCATTGTTTCATTTTTTTGCATGAAATATTATTGTAAAATTCAACCTTGTATTTGGTATGAATTTTTCTTCCTACACTTTCTTTACACCCTTCTGATTGGACTTCTTTTCAGGAGGTAGTCCTCTGGAGGTTTGTGAAGCCGAGGATGATGGTTATGTTTCATTAAGACCTGTTAGGGGAACGGTTGGTTGCTTCAAATGTTCCCGGATTATGCTATGATCTCGGTTTATTATCATCAAAGTCATCCAACTATCCAAATTTTTATAATTTTTGTTAACAACTTTTTTCAAGTTCCTTTCTTCATCGAGATCGGTGGTGGAAACATATTTCACTTGCACTAGTGGTGGTCCGAGCATGAATTATCTATAATCTATCATATTTTTTAGGAGGTATTTAAAGAAAAAACACTACTAAATATTATGTCCCAATATATGATGTAATGGACAGTAATCTATCTGGTCATCAAGACCTACATCATCCGCCTGATTAGGCTCAGAAATACGAAGCAAGTTGCAATTCATAGAGGATATGAAGTAATCATGGACTTGGTCCAACAGGATAGAGTATACATTATTATTTCATTCTTATAATTGATTTCTTTTATCCCCCCATTTCTCTTCTTGATGGGGTGGGTTGGATACTGATGTACAGGAGTCCTTGCATAGTTTCATGGGGTCCTTAGAGCTAGGGCCTGTGCAGGGGGTGGATTAAGTGTGAAAAAAGCCATTTCATCTCCCCATGCTCTTTTTACTAGGGATGATGAGGCCGCCTGAAACATTAGATTGGTCTATTTCAATTAATCCTTTATCCTTTGAGAGATAATAGAGAATCCCCAAAACCCACATGTGTACTTTATGAGAATGAGTGTCATTCAAATATCATCTCATATATTATTAATGCAAATTGGGAACATCTCATCTTGGGGGAGTGGTTGGTTCAAGCAGTAATTCAGACCGTTCCATCTAGCGATGAAGTATGAGACTCTCTCGTTATCTCATTTTTTGCAGTTCATGAGATCGTTGATAGGGTTTTTTTGGGAAATGTCGAGCAGAACTAGAACAGGAATTGGCACTAGAGATCCTCATATCTCCTTATTGAGTTATCTTTAAAATCGGTGTACCATACGAAGGATGAGCCTTATAGAGTTCATGCAAACCATATGAGTTTTACAGCCTCTTACTGCTGTGGAGTACCAATCAAGGGATAAAAATAATAATGGTATTTAATTATATGACGCTTCAAGTCCCCTGATCCAGTAAACACTAGAAATGCTAGATTTATGAAATTTGGTGGAGGTAGGACATTGCTCACCCAATCAGGGTAAGGCCTTTGTTCTTGTTGTACTAGACCACATTATCCTTAAATTTATTTCATTCGAGTAGGTAATAACTTTATGGTATTTAAGATCCCTAGATGAATGTATTGTTGGACCTGAGCATGAGCGTGTGTAGTAGGGTGTAAGACTATATGTGTCGGCACTGCTGGAAATGGATCTGAATACCCATCTAGGGAATTCCTTTGCAGATTATCTTGAATCTATTCTGGTTTCATCCCTAATGGAGGGAAATATTGATATCCTTTTAGGATTGGGTTTAGGTAGAATGATTTTCCCAGATCCACCATGAATGATCCAACGAGGCAGAGGGATGGCTGATGGAAGTGTGTGTTGACACTCCACCCGAGGAACATACCCAGTAGGAAAGCTTGCTCTTAATAGATTATCATTGAGTCATCTCATCTCTTTAATTTATTCCTCCTATCGACCAAATTTCTCCTTAAGAATAGAGGAATCATCCTCACATGGAGAAGGAGGTGGGTTTTAGACCGTTCTCTTAGTCTTCTTCTTATTGAGGTTTCACGTTGGTGGTAATGATAGATTGAATATGGTAGAACCCAAGTTTCAATAAACTCTTTGGTTTCTTGTGTGCACACCTCTAGTATTAGTGTGGAGCGTCTCCAAGAGGGAACCCTATTCTCTAACTTCCTCATTATTTTCAATATTTTTAGTGAGGTATATGGGGATGATGTCCACAATTTTCACTAAGGTATACCGTATTTGGGGCGGCATACCAGGTGCTAAATTGTAGGAGAGACTCTTACACCCTTTATTAGATCTTTTCCTACCATTTTGTGATACTCTAAACGCTTCTTGGTGAAGAGTGACTCAAAGGGAGACCTAATATTACCATGTAGTACTACTTCATCCCTATGTCCATGAGTCATGAGATGGGATGAAACAGGTGACCCCCCCCCCTCTATTTTTCTCCCTATATGGGAGAAGACAGACATCCGTTGGGTGTGAATTTGAGGAAAACATTCCTATAGACCTGCAGGATGGGATTTCTCCTATTCAATTTTTGACAGTCCTTGGCCCATATTTTCTGGTCTTATGAGGGAATTTTGAGTTAAATATGCTCCAGACCTACGGACGGGGGTTGATCACGTGTTGTGGTGGATGTTGCTTCTATTGTAGTCTTCTTGATCTTACGCATTACCATGAGAATGTGAGATGGATATGGTGTTAGGTATGAATGTGAATTATGTACTTCTAAGGACATGATGGTTTCTCCTTGATTGGCTTCCCTTAAAATAGAATCCTGCTGGATGTTCTTGGTTTCTTGGTTCAATATCTTTTCGATGGATTTCTCTCATCAGGAATGACGCTTATGAGACTAACTCAAGGCCATCTCTTGTCGAGCATTCCACCATTCCTAGACAAGGACTTAATTTGACTCTTTTCATTGGATAATGAAATTACATGATGTTATTTCTAGTGAATTATGCTGGACGGAGAGTGGGGTGAAGTATAGAGCTCCATGTTCTCCTCATACACATTTATGAACACCAGATGGGGAATCACTGATAAGATAATGCACCTTGTGCAGTTCTTGGAGGTAGGCCCACCCGAGACCTTTCTTTCACCTTTTTGATAGTGGTTGTCATGTAGAAAGAAGGGATTATAAGTCGATTTTATGGTGAAACACTCCCAGAGAGTCAACATGGTCTGTGTACCCCATCGTATGAAAAAAGCATTACTTTTAACTGGCAGAGAGTTTTCCAGATTTTGAGGCTAATTTTATGCATATGTTCCTCTAACAACTCTTCTAGTATGGAAAACTAGTAAGTGGATATGGGACAATATATCACTGGTATTTTTTCCCTTTCTAGTTCTCTTCTTACAAGAAACATATATTGTTTTTGTTCGGACATGGAATCTTCAACTTGATCCACTTGGTTTGACTATTACTTAATGATTTTTTTCCAAACTGTGGGGTTAACGGGAGTCATGTTGACATTTGAATGGTGTGGGAGGGTAACCCTGACTCACATTATTAGATTGACTTTTTTTATCGATCATTTCTATCCCACAGAGTAATCCCCCGTGGGTTCTCATGGGAGGGCCTTCAGAGCCGCTGGTAGCAGCATTGCGGGGGGGGGGGGGGATTCGCAACTACTACTATCACTTTCATAATTTGGTAATAGACTAATAAGATATTGAGCCTCCATTGATAAATGTTTTATGGTGCTAGTACACCAGCTTCTAGTAGAGAAGAATCATGAATGTACTCTTAATTTTTCGACTGCCTTTGGAACCTTTCATTTTTGTGCACTCTCTTACATGAAACTGGGTTTGTATATTGTTGGTAATGGCCATCATGCATGGGTCCTTTTCTAATTGTCCCATATGATGTCTTCAAGATATAAAGACGGTCATCTTGAGTTCTTGTAGGGAAATATTCCTATCCTGGAGCGACCACCAAATTAGACTGGTGTCCCCCGATTGGAACAACTATTGTTTCCTTATCCGGTTGTCCTTGTAACACAGAATATTTCCATTAACCCTCATTTACTAGAGCATCAATATTAGTCTTCTCTGTATTGATTGTCTAATTTGATGGATAGATGACCCCACCCGAGGAGATCGGGTCATGGGCTTGACTCCTCACTTTATCTGCTGACAAAATGACGTCTTGACATCTCTGGTGGATATAGTCTGGAATCGATGTCTGATCATCCATCATGGCTATTATGTGATGAGATACATATTTTTCTAGAATAGTTATGAATTTCCATTTTGATTTCGGGGCAAGAGCTTGTGATTTCTCCGGTCCTCTATGTGTTTCCAGGGTGTATTGGATGTTTACTTATGTCGGAGCACAAGAATGAGTCTCCTTCCAGCTATTTGCTATGGTTTCCACAATATTTGGCTGGCGGGCTTCATATTTTCGAGCTAGAATTTGTTTCTTCTCATTTCCACTATATTTTTCTCAGGGGATTGATTCTCATCCACGTGAATTGGAATCTTCTCATATTTAATTTCCACAGTATTTGGCAGGTGGGATTTAAACGCACTAGCAGTGTTGCATGACAACCCATAATTTGTTTCCCTATTTATATTGCGGGCTTTTTTGCATCATTAGGGATTTGTTCTTGCTTATAGCTGGGTGTCCTCTTATTTGGGTGAAAGTATTATTGAATATTGGCATAGATTTGCATCTACCTATAATTTTCCACTCTATCTATACGGTTGGACCGCTGATATTTGGTAGGAATGTGGATTTTCTGGTATTGTACCACACTATTTTTGTGGTGACCATCAGTGGGAGGGGTAGGTTTGTATGCCTTACCGTTGCATTCCACATCATTTGTGTGGTGGAGCTCCTCTTCAAGAACCAGGGTGGTAACTTGTTCCTAATTATGCATTTTTCGCCCTCGACAGGTGTCCTAATGAGCCCATGCCGATTGGACTTCAACAAGTTCCCTAAATATGGGATCCTCTTCATTGTGAGGATATCGGGTTGCATGCCACGGATGGTGACGTCCACCGGTAGGGTCCCTTGAGTGGGGTTCCTGTGATTATGGGATGAAATTATTGTCAATGAATTCATATTCCTCCCTAAGATAAGGGAGGTACTTCTTATTGCAATCTTAGGATAGACTACCGAAGCAATTATAGATGGTCATTCGGGAAGTCCTATAATAGATATTTGATCATGGCTAAAGAGGTGGCTGATAAGATTTCACCGATTGGAGGGCCTCCCTAGAGGCCTCCACCATAGGGAGTGTACCGTTTGAGGGTACTCTTTGATCAGTGTACTCAAAACCCAACGTTGAAGACGCTGGGTAGGAGAGGGGGTCTTGTTCTTCATTGGGGATTCAGCCACCCATGTGGTCTCTGACATGCATGTCTGGATAATTAGTTGATATTCTGTTTGGATCGAAGAGAGTACTACTAAATACCTGTTATGTATATGTGACATATGTAGACAACAAAAATCATTCAATATAACATATGATGATCATATGTGAGAATGATGATCTTGCTTGGTCTTCTTTATTTTGAATGTGAAAGGAGCTTGATTTGGGGTAATATGCCACCTTGGTGAAGGATTCACACCGGGTTCACCATTTTTGTTTTTCTCCAATTAGCATTGCACCATGTATACTAATAGGGTGAGATATACCCAATGGGATTGGGCAGTGTGTCCTTTTTATGTTATTAAGGAGGTGATGCATTTACATGATGCTGGTGAGTGATTAAAAAGGGAGATGTTTGTCCGTGCAATTATCCCATGTTAGTTATGATGTCCTAAGATAGTCTCCAATTAGTTTATTCATAGAGCAAGAAATACCAAATGGCCATAGTATCCATGATTCATCGAAAAACTTTAAAAAGGCAAGCGCTCGTTGGATGATGATTTTTCCAATGAATCTTCAGGACTTCATTGGTCGAGAGGATGAGAGACTGGGCTCATTACACCCTTTTGGGGGAATTATTGCCTACTCTGGGGCTCTCTTATAGATTTAACCAATATTCACACATTCTTGAATCCTTGCTTCTTTTATAAATATTGTCTCCACAGATTTCCCCTAGGTTGGAAGATCAATCTTGGATATGTATATATTAGTAATTACTGAGACAACGCTAGTTTAATCCCCATGATGAGGCACTATGGAGTTTATCATCATCCAGGGGGGACGAAAACTACTTAAATTTCAGGATCAAATCCATGATATGGGTTTCTTAAATATCCTATTAAGATGAATTAGAACCACATAGTTCAGTGTCACATAACTGGACACATTACCTTTTAAGGTTATGTGATGAAGACCCATCCATGAATTTTAATGTCGTGCGACAAGTACGTCTAGGTGAAAGGTTCTTAGTCAAGATCCAATGAAGGGATTATGCTGAGGGGGATCGGGATGCCCAAGAAATATATGGTCTCTAGGATGACTATGACCTCACAGGGAATATGGCCCGGAGAATTCTCGGGTACTTTGGGTATCAGGTTTGGACCTCGGGGAGCCTTTCTATATATCCCAGTTGACTAGGAATCAAATCACTCATAGCTCAGTTCGAGTTTTGATTTGATTGGGGATTCCACGTGGGAGATTCCCATTTGAAGGGGACATGATCTCTCATTTCATGGATGATATGGTATGGATATCAGGCCTAGGTAAAGGCTTCCTACGTAACCAGATTGTATTGGGAATCAGATATCTCATAGTTAATTGTGGGTTGTGCCAATGTTGTATTATCACAGCCTACAAGAGTCATGCTCATTGTGAGACATAATAGGATGTGAAATACTCAACAATGGAACACTTTCTTCTCTCGGTTGAGGGAAACAAAGGATCCCATGGTGAAAGATGTAGGGGAGATGTTGGATGAGGGTACGAAGTAATAAACCCTTCAACGTGAAATGAATGTGAGGTTCATTTTGTCTGTACCAAAAGGTCAGTGGCTTAATCCAGGAGGGATTCCCTAGGATGTGTTCTAGGAAAGTGGGGGGGGGGATGTTGCTTCTCGTCAAAATGAAAATAGAGTATAATTATTTTAACTTATCACTTACCTTCATTGAATTAAAAAAGTAAGTAATTACCCTGGATCTCTATAATGGGGCGGTTTATGTTAGTATCCCAAGGTTTGACTATGGGTTACAATGGGAATGTATACTTAAGAACATACCTGGAGTCCATACCGATGCAGGGATTGCCTTCGTGACTCCACTTACCTTGGGTATGTATACTCAGAAGGGCGTGCAGATGTTCCTGATAGTCATTTCATATGGGTATGATGGCCTTGGAAGGAGATTTGGCTTGATGCTGCTGGACTAGTTCGCAGAGGAAATTTAGAGGATGGGATGGAAACATAATGGCATGATCGGTACCAGTAGGTGGAAATCCTGAAGGTACCCTACTCCACGTACCATTTTTTCATGCAGGGTGGGGTACCTCCCGCATTGCATTTTTCTATGTGGGTGGAAGGGTCATCTATGTACCAGGGTGGTATGCAGATCTGGATGTTGTCCACACTACGAGGTGGTATGCTGATCTGGATACTATTCGCGTACCTGGGTGATACTCTGGTCAAGGTGTTTTCCGCATACTATGGTGGTACATGGACTCAGGATCCATTCGTATACCATGGTGGTATGCGATGTTGAAGTCCCTCCATGTGGTGGAATGCCACACTGGGTAGGGTTTCATCTTCATAGGTTTATGTTATGCGGTACGTTTAATTGATGAATGGGCATTAGTCTCACCATTCGGTGGGAGTTCGTCCGTTAAGGGAGTATGGTTCATGGTTAGCCATTTAGGTCCACAGTTTCCCCATATTATTATGATTTCTTCTACTTATTATTTGTGGCGTGTTTATATGTGCAAGAAACCTCTCATGGTTCCATACTTCACCAACATTTTTTACTTTGAATTATTCTATCTGTAGAATCCCAACACTCCTTAAAAATCTGATCCTTTTCACAGCTCCCCTTTGGGTCCTTTTATAGAGTGCCAAAGAGGCTGTAGCTCTGGGCACATGGAACATTTTTCGGAAGCCCGTGGAGGGATCATCCGACCCACAAACTACTCGGTCAACTGAGGATTGTGGTGCTGTAGGTCGTTGAAGTGAAAATCACCACCTGAATTCCACGAACAACGCCGTTTGTGGGGTTCTGTAAGCATTTCCTCATCCGTGAATTGCTTGTTCTGTGAGGATTGTATGTGGGGTTGTACCTCTCCATCATGTTTTCATCAACGACTTGGTTCGCGGTTAACCGATGCCTTGTTGGCCAACGCTTTGCGGGCCAATGTTTCGCACCCCATCTGTGTACTGCTCGATTCACTGTTTGTGCCTTCCGTGGACCCTTCCCAATAATTAGTACCCATACTAGTTTAGGACCTTTTCCAAATTAGATTCTTTTGTTCCTTTCCTCCAATTTTCATCCCCATATGCATCACTTTCCCTTATCAATTTTAGGGGAGTAATTTCTTTCCCTTTGTAGATTTATTGGGACCCTATAAATACTCAATATTCAAAAAATAATAATAATAAACAATAAAAAATTATAATAAAGAATTTATAATGATTCATAAATAAATAATAAATAATTGATAATTAATTAATTATTAATATTTAATATTTAATATTTAATATTTAATATATAAATAAATAATCGATAAATAATAAATAAATAATAAATAAATAATGAATAAGTAATAATTAAATAACACAAAAATATTAAATAAAAAAATATTAAATAAATAAAAAATACATGATAAATAAATAAATAATAAATAATTGATAAATAAATATTAAAAAAAATAAATGATAAATAATAGTAAACAATAAATGATAATAAATAATAAAAAATAAAAAATAAATAATAAATAACAAGATGATAAATAAACGACAAATAAATAAATAATAATAAATAACACTAAATTATAAATAAATAATAAATTAATTAATAATGTCTATATAATAAATAAGAAATAGATAAATAAATAATGATAAATAAATAATAAATTATTAATAAATTGTAAATAAATTAATCATAAATATATAAAAAATAAACAAATATTGAAAAATAACGAAAATTAATGAAAAATAATAAAATAATAATTAAAAAAAATCAATATAAATTAAATGAGTAGTAAATAAATTATAAATCAATATAATAATAGTTAAATAAGTGGAAAATAAAAAATAGATAAATAGTAAATAATAAATTGATAAGTCGATAATAATTAATTAAAACATTAAATATAAATTAATAGTATAAATAAATAAATAAATAAATAATAAGTCATAAGTCATAATAATTATTATGCAAAAATACATCATAAATAGTAAATAAATATTAAATAATAATTTAACAATAATTTAATAATAAATACTAAATACTAAATAATAAATGGATATATACTAAATAATTAATAAATGTTTAACTATTGAATGAATAAATAATAAATAATAAATTAAAAAAATAAAAAATAAAAAATAAATGGAAATAAATTTCTATAAAAAAATATACATATAATAAAATTTACATAAATATATAAAAATGTATATAAATATATAAAATATTCATAAATGTATATTTAAATATCCATGGATAGATACAATTATATATAATTTTAAATAAATAATTATAAATATATAAAAATATTAATAAGTATACATAAATATATAGAAGTGAATACAAATATATATAATATGATAAATCACCAAAATAGAGAAAACCATAATAACTACCACTCCATCAAATCAATACGAAGGTAAATCAATGGAATAAAATCATAGATGACCTAAAAAGCTATATAAAACACTCTTTAATGAAGATGAAATCATATCGAATGTCCAAAAATCATGATATCCGAATTAAAAAAATCAATTTTGGTGGCCTTAGGGACCTCTTTTGACCTAAAAATATCAGGTCGGTGGTTCCCTTGATCAACACGGCATATAGCTCATCACAGCCTTCAATTTTATATATAGTTGATCACAAATGGACACCCAGATCAAAACATATGACTATTTGAAGTTGAAGTTTGATTTTTAAATTTTCTTAAAACTATAATAAATTCTATTTTATTCTTTATTACCTAATGTTTTTCTAATTTTATTTTAATTCAATTTATAAGTTTTGATTTCACTGGTTGTTACGTTAAAACAGACATCCGGATGAAAAGTTCAAGTAATTTGATGGTGAATTCTGATTTTAAACTTATACAAGAAAAAATTTATGTTTGGAAAAAATATAAACTAATAATTATATATAATTAAAAATTAACACATTGTAATTTATTAAATTTCTAAATCATAAAAAATGGATATAAATTATAAATCGTAATTATTAATAATAACTCATAATTTAATATTTAATATTTTTCCCATTACCTTAGCGGTAGTTTTTATAAACAATCGCTAAAAGTAAATTTAAAAAAAATAAAAAAATAAAAAATCTAAATAACCAGTGGTTTTTTATGACTACCACAAAAAAAAACAAAAAATAAAAACACATTTAGCATCATTTTTAAGAATATCCTCTAAAAACCCACCGTGAAACCATTTTTTTCTTATAGTGATTAGACCTGCGTGGGAATTCATGTGTGATGATACAACATATTGATCCCACAATATAAGAGCCTCTATGTATCTTTAAATATTTAGTATCACTATAGTCACACCACAAAAATCCATATATGTGACATGATGAAAAATTCATAAACTTGCAGTCCCTCTATTCACTTAATCATAGCCCAGGAAAAAAATATTTATGACACGAAAAAACTCAATAAAAACTCCAGTATCACTAGTTATGTCTTCCTTCAAGGTATGATCTAAATAACAATAGTGAACACTCATCCCCTTGGAAAATGCATTCACTCATACGCAATTACCATGGACACAAATGAACTTCTCTGATAACTCATACACACCTTCTCTTAACACTTATACAACTCCTTTATGGTTCAAGATCACGCATCGCAGCATGAACCCATTGCCTCCTTCAACACATCATCTTTGTCTTCTCCCCTAAAACGTGATCAAGGCCCCTTTCATGTTGAACATCCAATGAAAACTCCACCCTTCATGCACATGGTGAAAAGTCATCCATCTCATCTCTTAAGACATTGGTATCAATACTTTTTTATCTCCACCATTTTCTTCATGCCTTTTGAACTTCATAGTGGTTGCAATAATATCTTATAACTCTCAAAAATTCCTTCCAAGAATCATGTAGTGACATAGTATCTCAAATCGGAGATCCATCAATCTTCCCCCATTGGTATTCATGATTTCTTTGCGGCGATACTACGCAGTGTGAATGGAATAAATGTAGAGGTTTTATCGGATGAGGGTGATGTGGATGTTGTTCTAGAACAACATCATTTTAGTTATGGAACAGTACCCCATATCAAAACATGATCCTATATTGAAATAGTTATGCAGGTGGTGTTAGCTTTATCACACTAGATGAGGCAAGGGTAACTCTAATAAGTCTCTTAGGGCCTCTTTATTCATAAATCACCCATCTATCATCTCATCTTGTTGTCAACCTGCACCAACCTCGCACTCTTCACCATAGTGTCAACCCATGCAAGTCCCTATGTCAAATTTTCTAGTCACATTTGGTGGATAGACTGAGTTCCACCAGTGGATTTCTTGGGTGTTCACCCATATTTTAACATCCCACAAGAACATGAATTTTCTAAGTAAAATCCTTTTCAAATATATATATATATATATATATTATTTTTCCAAAATTCCATTTTAAATTATTCTTGTCCATAAATGAATAAAAAGGTTAAATATAATTCTAGAATAATTAATTAAATAAATAAAACCATTATCATTTTAAAAATTTGATAAAAAAATTATTATATAAAATACTATCTATCAAACCCCCCCTACACTTATCTTTCCTTTTCCTAAAGAATAAATCTCATATCAATCAAAAGGAAATATATTCTCCCAATATTTAAACTCCTAAGAAAAAAATCAATAAATTATTAATGTTGACCTAAACATTCAAGATTAACATTAGAATATCGTTTTTAGTCCTCATTTTTCAATTTTTCAAACTAAATAATGTAATTTAATTTTCCCATTAAAATTAATATTATTCTCATTACTTACATCCTAATTTATAAATTTATTATTATTATGCAAGTAATTTTTGATCTAACTCAATTTGAAATTTTTATCTCTAATCACTCACGATTAAAATTTAATAGAGTCATTCTTATATATAAAATGTATCCTCTTAAACATCTGTATTTAAGGGATCTCAAATACCCACCCCATAAATAAAAATATTTGAATATATATTGAGGACTTCATGTTAAGGTTTAAATTCTTCTAAGGCTTAGGGATGGTAGGTAAATGATGTGAAAACAATAAATCTCAAAAAGGAGGTAAACTCTATATAACATTACATTATAATCCAAATTCAGTATAAATTAAAAATATTTTCCATTCAAAATCGACATATCACTACACATACCAAACTCAATGAGTAGGATCATGTATATGATAAATAAGTACAATCAATAATATACTCTCTCTTTCAACAATGTTTTTTTTTCTAAACCATGTTTTTCTCAATACTTCCAAATAATAATTTTTCTTTGTCAATGTTTGTCAGTAAATATTTATTCCCAAATGGTTAAACAATGAAAAGCAATATAATTATTACCATAAAAATCTCCCATAACCCATAAAATCACCCCCAATTCTTCTCCTCAAAACACAAAAATCCTTATTTCTATGGAAAACCACTTCCCCACACATAATTTATTTTATATAAAAAAACACTTAGTGTGGGGTTGTAATTATAAAATAGTATTGTAATTTTTCTCTTTATATAAAATTTAACTCATGGATTATATTGTCTTAAAATAAAGAAACAAATTTAAAGGTAGATATACATGCCATAAGGGATAAAATAACAAATTTCTCAATCATTTTATTATTACTTTTTTCAGTAATAGATTTGATAAAATTCAATGAAATTTAGAGTAGGTTTACATGCTCCAAGTATCCATCAATAAATGGGTATTATAAATAATATGAAAAAATTAGTTTTGAAACCTCTTAGGAATGTGAATCATATAATAAGGAGAATCACCCCTTACGTTAATAATAATAACAAACTAATTGATATGAATTTTCAAAAATCAATGGATGACCATGTGAGAGGAATTTCATCTACATAAATCAACTAGTACCCACAAAATCATTATTTTTCAAATTTATACTCTCATGTTTATATTTATCTAATAAATATTCGATATTACACATTCAATATTATTAATAATGAAATCCAAAACATTTGATCATGGGATTCTTAAGTAACTTTTTATATCATAGATTAAATTGTAACACTGAATCTATGTGTGTAATGTATATTTCTCTTAAAATTAAAAAATTGAAATCAAATATATAGGGGAGAAAAATTGAAATCAATAGAATGCTATTTTCTTTTTCTCATAAAGATATTATTTTACTCTCTTTTCGTTTTTTCCCTTTATGAAAATCATAGAACTATAAAAGAAAAAACTAGGTGAAAGAATAAGATCCAAGAATTTTATATCAAAAAGATAAAGTGGATTAAGACCACATACTTGACAAAACTTTTATCATTAATTTCTAAACCATGTCAAAACTAAGCACCTAGAAAAAAAATAACAACTCTAGTTTCCACCCAAAAACTCTTTCTATAAGGTATTTTAACTATATATTACCTTTTTAAAATCAAGTCACAGAGGTTTGGAAGAATGTTACTTGATATAGATAAATTAATGGACAATGAAGTGATTCCTCAATGTAGATGGTAATTTTTTATTTTTTTGGGATTAGCTTCACTCTAACTTAAAAAAATACTTTTTCTACATCCACAGAGACAATCCACCAATTTATTTTCAATATAAAAAAAATTAAAATTGTGACCATGGATAATACAAACCTGTTAATACACCTTAGAAAATCTTAGTATAGTAGTACCTACAATATATTTTATATTTTATAGATTCTTTCCCTCCTATATTTAGTATTTTAACCTCATTATTTCTCTTATATATTGGTTGGGTTTTTCCTCTCATTAATGGTAGTAAGATTATCATCTTCAATTTTTTTATCCTCAATTAATTCCTCTCCTTTTTCTTTAATAATGTTCATATCCTGATGAATATTAAACTTTACTTTACCTCAGACAACCATTAGATATAACTCCTCACATTGAACATCAATTAAGGATCTACACATAGTTAATAATGGACTTCATAAGATCGAGGGTGTCTTATCCTCATCAATGTTAATCATGAGGAAGTATCCCAAAAAAATATAACTTACCCAAATTAACTAAAATGTCCTCAATCATACCTCATAGATGTCTAATTGTCTTATCGGTTAATGAGAAACCCTTGTGGGCTTCATATCCTCTAACCATAGGAATTTAATGTTTGAGTATGACATGATGTTCACACTCACACCTATATCACACAAAGTATTTCTAAACTAATAAGATCCAATATTAATTTTTTTAAAAACATACCTGAATCTTGTGGATTCTTCAATAGACTAATCGATAACGCATATGAGAACTCCCCAGTAAGTGGTATTATACCCACCTCGTTAAGTTTCCCCTTATTAGAGACTAAATATTTCAAGAATTTCTTATTGGATGGAATAATTGTTAAAGCTTCCGCAAAGGTAATGTTAACATATAGTTTATTAAAGACTTCTGAAAAATTACATCCCTTTTATTTTATACTCCCTTGCTTAAAACTTTTCTCAAAAGTTTGTGGTTCTTGTTTGGGTGATGTGGCTTCTTCTCTTACTTCTTATTCATCATTTTTCAATTTCTTTTTTTTCCTTATAATTATCTTTTTCTTATTTTTTATTTCATTTTTTCTGAAACCTCTTTTTGTTTTATACATTCTCCATATCTACCCTCTACGACTTTACCACTTCTCAAGGCAATATCCTTTAATTATTCACAAGGGTGGGCCTGTATTTCCCTTATTATAACTCCACTAGTCTACTCTTTGAGATTATTTTCAATTTGGTTGATTTGGAATTATATATTTAAAATTCCATCTGGTTGATCATTTGAATTTTCTTCCAACTCCTTGATTTAAGAAGCTATGGTTTTCATAAAGGTTGAAAAGGTATTTTCCAATGAACTGGGTTATTGTTAAATAAAAGTTATTTATTTTTTTGGAACCCCGTTTCATTTTTTTGGTACCATTGAATCTGTTTTTGTGGCATCTATAATTTAATGTTATTTTGGAAATGATAATCAATTTAATTTTGGAATCATCAACATACATACCTTGGGGTTAGTTCATGGATATCATAGAATCTATATTCTTTTCGAATGAATCCATTGGAGTTATCATCCAACAATCATTTTCAACTATGTGAACTCCACAATTTTTATCTCCTACTTTTTTCCATTAAAAACTATTTTTTTCAAATTTTGTCCACTAAATCAGATCTCTCTCCATAAAACTTCTTCATCAATAATCCTATAGTGGATACATATAAAATTTAAATATTTCCTTGAGATAGACCATTATAGAATTTTTGAATCAAGACCCATATCTTATTCCAATGATATTGAAACTTCCTAATCAAGTAATTTAACCTCTACCATATAGTTTTTAATGATTATTTACTGTATTGTATTAAAATTTTAAATATTGATATGAATATACAAATATTTAATGGGACTAAAGAAGCACATTATCAATTTTCTTACCAATTCATCACATGTGGTTATGGAATGTGGGGATAGACAATGAATTGACTCTCAAGATTTATCTTTTAATGAGAATATAAATAATCACAACCATACCATATAACAAGAGAGATTATTGAAATAGAATTTTCTACAAAGATTAGGGAAATTATTTTGGTTAGAATTCAGATCTTTTTGTGGTATCTCAAGGAATTGAATGAAATTCAACATTATTTGGACAATCACCATCTTTATCTCAAATTTATCAACAAAAACTGATGAAACTATAATGCTTGGATAAATCCACACACTTGAGGGTCAAACATATTTCATTAGACTATGTTTCCACAAATATATCCCATGCACCACTTAGTTATCTCTTTAATCTATTGATACTCTTGGCTTAACACCAATCACGAATTCCTTCTTTACCTTCCTTAATATTTTTTTTTAACTTAGGATATGAGTCTAGAAATTTTTACCTTTACCCAACTGGATTATTTAGGTTTCAATGGTTTTTCCTAAAAATAATAGAATGAAAATAACCAACATAATAGAGAATATAAAATCCAAAAAAGAAAAGAAAAATTCAAAATTATATAAAGTTCCTAATAAAATGATCCTCAACAATAGTACCAAAAAATAGTCGCTAATAGGGTGTATTTATTTCCAATTAGAAAACTAGTTTCTATTTTCTAATGATCAATCATACTATTAAACTTTTAAGTGTGTAACATATAATATGGTAGCCCAAGGTCAAACCCAAAAGGAAAATATTAGAAACCACTTTAGAAAATCAAAGTGACTTAAAACAATAATAATTATAAACTAGTCAAAGAAAATTGTACCAAGAACTCTATGTATAGATTCAAATACTAGTGAAGTAAAATAATATAATAATTTAACCCAAGTTGTTTTCATAATTAGGTATAATTGAACCACTAGTCTTTTTGTTCACTATATATTCTAAAAACATCCATTTTTTTATTCTCAAATACTTTGATGTTTAATTAAATAGATTAAAAAATATAAATTTATATAATTCCCCCTAAATTTACATAATCATCATCATTAAAATAATGTAACTAGTAGTTAATTATAAAGAACTCCCTTACCCATACATAGTGGTCATGAATATACATAATGAAGAGATAGAAAGAATGGATGGATGAAATCCCAACTTGTATTGATTGAAAAAAATAAATTTCAATAAGCACAATCCCCCATCAAACACACTCATGGCATAAAGAAAAAATCCCCCCATATGCTAGCCATGAGAGAGTGCACAAAAAAATTAAAAGAGAACTGATTCAAAAACACTTCTAGAAGTAGAACTCAATATCAAGATCAATCCTCCATAATTAAAATCCCTAAGGTGTGCATATCAACTCTATTTAAATAGACATAATTCCCCTAAACATATATCTATGTTTCTTTATTTTATATCCGATATGTTTTCCAATTTGATTCGCCCTCTAACTACTTTGATAAAATATAAAACCCTCATATAAAAACCCCCTTTAAGTATATTTTCATTTTCATGTATGGGAAGTGGATGTCCAAAGTGGTATATCTTCTTTATATTTATTGTTCTCGACATAAAAAATATTGTATAGTATGAATAGGCACTAAAGGATTTTATATTTTATCAAAGGAGTTAGAGGATGAATTTGAAAAATGAAATCACTTATATGAAACCACCAATGACTCATATGCACCTTCCCAAAATAGTTACATTTCCCATTTAGGGTGATATATCACGGATAAAGTCATGAACCTAGTGCCTCTTTCACTACATCAGCTCTATCTACCACCTAAAATGTGATTATGACCCCTTAAAACATGATCATACTGTGGAAAATTTACCCTTCCTATGCATAGAGAAAATGAATTCAATATGGTAAAAACTTCATATATATTAATAATTTCTCATATACATCACTTTATTTAGGCATTTAAAGCATCAAAATGGTTTTATTATTATCATGATGATCTTTTATTGTCATTATAGGAATCATAGTAACATAGTATCTCATGTACGAACTCCCTTGAGCTTCCTAAGTGGAATTCATGGTGGATTTTTAGTTGTATGACATGGTGTGATTTGAAGAGACATAAAGGATCTATCCAAGGAGGGTGGCACTACCCCACATAAAATATGGTCCCACATTATAAAATAATACTGGTGTAATTTGCTTTATCACGTTGTATAAGGAAAGGATGGATTGAACAAGTCTCTTGGGCCTCCCTACCTAGTGAGCACCCCTATGCCCTCTCATGTTAGTGTCAACTTGGCTCAGCAAGCACCCACCTCTGTATTACATGGGTTTTCCACATATTTTATTATCCCATAAAAAAATATATTTTCTCCTTTGTAAAATATTCTTCAATTATATATATATATATATATATATATTTCCAAAAATTCCCTTTTAAATGCTTCCAGTCCACAAAAAAAATAAAAAAATATTAGACCAATAAAAATAATTGAATGAATAAAACCACTAAAATTTTCAACATTTAATAAATAATTTATATATTAAATAATTTATATCAATAAAAAATAAAAAATATCCAAAATAATTAGTTGAATAATTAAATCAATAAATTTTAAAATAAAAAAACATGTATAAATTTCTATTTATCAAATCTTTCCACAATTAAACTCTTGGTTTTTCTCAAGAATAAAATATCTACATGATAACAACGGTATCTCATTATATAAAGTATTAAACTTAATAAAAAAATTAAAAAATAATCAATAAGGGATAAAATTGTAAGTATTCAGTAACATATATAATTAAACTCTTTATTTTTAAAGAAAATTAATCCCCTGTGGATTTTACTTTCCCCCTTAAAAATTTAATTCTAATTTTAACTTCTATATAAATATTTCAACTCATTATTAGTATGTATGTGTCTTATGATCTACCTTTCAGGAAGTATTTTTTTTCATTACTCAAGGCACATTTTACTAGAGTTACACTCAAACCTTGACTATATAAATCTTAACTGCAGGATTTAAAAGCATCTAAATTATCACCCTCTAAATATAAAAATCAACATTTAAAAAGTATTTAATTACTAGGAATCTAAGTGTTAGTAGGAAGTTTATTTGATAAATAAAAAATCTCAAAAAGGAAGCTAAACTCTAAAGTACATTTCATGGTAAATAATAAAAAAACTCAACAAAAAACTCCTCCTCCAAGAATGATATCACTAAAAACTGCTTTTACTCATCTCATTGGCTCACAAATCATGATAATAAAAATGATATATACACCCTATTTAAAAAATAATTCTTATTTAAAAATCATTTTATCATTTCATGATTTTTTTTCAAAAATTATTTTATCTTGTTTTTTATAATTTTAGTTGGTGGATATCGAAAGGAAATTTATGAACCTTTCCCACACACCCCTTGATAATACATTTGATCATCACTTTTCAATACACAGAATCCCCTTCACATCAAGAAATAGTCTCTCCCCCACACTAATTTCATTGTAAATCTTGCAAAAACAACAAATATTTTAGTAGGAAGGACAAAATATTCTTATAATACAGTTTCCTATTCAGGGTTATTCATGTATTCTATGGACATAAAAAAGAATAAATGTAAAGCTAGGTCTCAAAGGTAAAAGTATGTTAAATAAATAAATGCCTCAATAAACTGAATGTGACTATATTATTAATAGATATGAAAATATATCAATTAAAGTTTTAGTTGTCACATACCCATAGTATTTCTTAAAAAATTTGGTATAAGAAGAAATGTGAAAATATAGATTAGAACCCTATCAAGAATGAGAAACATAAAATATTTGGACAATCACTCATGTAATGAATAATAATATCAAATAATTCAACATAAAATTCAAAAAATAAAAGAATAAAAATGTTATATTAATTTCATCTACGAAAGTCAATCAATATCATCAAATCATGATTCATCAAATAAATACTCTCATGATTATATTTACCCATTCTTCCTCTATAATACTCATTCAACCTTATCCAAAACAGTATCTAAAATATGTAATGATTTTATTCTTAAGAAACTTTTAATCCTAGATTATGAATCTAGTAAATATTCTAAGTGTGTCCTAAAAATTACTTTAAAACTCAAAAATAATGAGAAAAATATACAAGACAAGTAAAATTGATATATAAATTAAAATCAATACTCCTATATGAAATGAAGACCTTAAAATTGTTATTTCACCTTATCTTGTGATATTATACATTTTTTCATCATCATAAACCTAAAAAATAAAAAAAATAAGTGAGAGAATAATTTCCATTCTATTAAAGATATATAATTTATGGGTGATAGAATTTATATCCTAAAATAGATTCTTAAGAAAAAGTTACTAAGTTCCTAAAAATTAATTACAAAAATAATAAATAATAAATATAAATTTAGGTTTCCTCCCATAAAGTTCTATTTTAAAAGTATTTGACCAAAAAATTACAATAAGTGTCATGTAATATAGTATGAAAATAAGTCACTTGGTTGAAATTTAAACATGACTAAAATTAATGCTCATCCAGTATGTCACTTCTCCTTATTTTTATTTAATTATCCTTGTAAAATTGTTGAGGATATCACTACATGTTAAATAGACCTCAATAATAAATATGGATCTCATAAGACATTTAAACCTAGTTACACTTATCTCATTCACCTTCTTCTCACTACTACTCTTCAAATTCATCACAATTTTTCATTGTTTTAGCAGTCAATATCTTATCTTATTTTAATATCATTCTATTATAGAATATTTATCATCTACTTACTTCTTTGTTTTAGCTATTATGATGGTTTCTATTATAATTTTATCTCATATTAATCATCATCTTTAAAATTCTCTTAGATTAGGCCTTAAACCGAGCATCACTATTGGACTTATCATCAGTTTTTTCATTGGATTTTGATTCTTCTTTAGGTGTAACTTCTAATTCATAAGATTCATATTCCATTCTAACCAAGTCTTTTCATGCCTCTTAAATAATATTATTTAGGTCATATAAAAGTGCTTCATCATCACTTTAGTATTGTTATGGGACACATCCTCCAAATATTTTTATTTTCTAATTCAGTTAATCGATTTGACTTGAAAGATCAAAAATATATATAAAAACTCAATATAATAATTCATGATATATTCCAAACCTACCATCACAAAAATACAAAATACATAAAATTATAACAAAATAAAATCCTAAACTAAAATAAGAAAAAATAATGATATAAGAAAATTATTTGTCTAAATCTATCAAATAATAAACTCTTATGAGATTTAAATTTTAAAAAATGACACTAAAAACATTAAAGTCCCATTTGGGAATCTATAATGATTTATTGGGGCATGGTGGAAGCATTTGGGCCTATACCGAATAATTTTTCTTGATTTTTTTATTCATATAAATCCTCAGTATTGGATGATAGAAACCCTAAAAGATTAAAAGAGGGGATCTTTCCCTATCTAATTTTTAATCAATTTATAAATTAGAATTAAATTTTCCTCTAATTCTTTCTTAAATTATGAATCTGATTGAAGTTATTATCTTACCATCATTGTGATAAAGATTCCAAAATATAAATTATCTAGATGTATTCATGCATTACCCATGAGTATTTAAAAATCATTGATATATATTTGAGTGTTAGCGTAGAGGTACTAATCATCTTGTGTTGATTATCATCAATCTCAATAATAATCTCTTTGGTATTGAAGAAGTTTTCATTTTTCTCTCAGTCTTTTGATATATGAGAAGGATCATATCATCTCAATCATGAGATCATTATTGAGAAAAATATCTGCAGTATGGATATAATTCTCTAGAGAGGAATGTTGTACACAACAACGCTAATCATTAGAAATGATATAAGTGGGTTAATAAACATAGGGTTAGAGAATTATTTATTGACCATAGGCCCTTAAATAATATATCTTTTCAAATTAAACCCCACTCTAAATATTATTATTATTATTTCATAGGCAAGTGAACAATAAATGATTATTTAAATATCATTTTATTAAAATAATAAATTATAATTCATTTAAATGACATGAGATAAAATTTATTATTGCAATCCAAACCATTAACTCATCCCCACAATAATACTTGAATTTTATCAAACCTTGAATAATAAATATTTATTATATTATTCATGTAATAAATAAATAATTAATATATTCAGTAATAAGGGAATAAATATTTATTTAATATTGATCTCATATTTATTTTCAACTGAAATAACTGATAGAATTTATGTGGTCAATATAAGTTTAAGAATTAGTATTTCTAAATTTTTATAATAATGTTTATTTTATAAAAAAATTAAAAATAATTTAACTAATATTCTAGATACACTTAGCGTGTGACCCTCTAGGAATCTTTCTTGAAGGCATTATGTTGTCTCACAAAAAAATCCAAGATTAAAATATTGAAACACATCAAGGAATCCATAATCAAATACATTAATGTTATAGTGAAAACAATTACATTTTAATGTCAAATTTGTAATTTAAAACCTTTGACTTTATATATTATTTATAAGGATTCATACTTGTTTCATCAACCAATATGATTGATATATCATTCTTTGACTTTACTTAAAGAAACTCATTAACAAACTACTAT
Source organism: Viscum album (assembly GCA_963277665.1). Lineage (NCBI taxonomy): Eukaryota > Viridiplantae > Streptophyta > Magnoliopsida > Santalales > Viscaceae > Viscum > Viscum album. The sequence goes on from OY728125.1 coordinate 933,093,567, forward strand.
GTACATGATCTTAATCATATGGTTTTATTACAATAAGAGGTCCTAAAATATAATATTCTCATTTAGGAGGGTGGAAATCCTTTCTTGATTTATTAAAAAAATATATCATTTATGATTAACCCAATATATCAAACATCACCATGAGCATATTGATTCATGATTTTTGATAATACATAAAAGTATGAAATTAATTCTCTATAATCATAATAATAATAATACGCCAAGGGACCAATACATATTTATATAGATAGGAATATACAATTACAAATATATCATGTGGAATTCTTATTGGGATGTATTTTCATATAGCCTCTTCTTCTATAAATTACCAAGTGTGAAATTTATGAGAATATGTTTGCATGTATTATGATCCACTAGTAATTGATAGTAAAATTTCATCCATGTCTCATCAGATAGATTTCAACCGACCATAGACCATATTTAGGAATATAATCATTGCACTTCAAGGTTATCATTATACTGGATACCATTATAACTTTTCGATGTGGAAAACACTCTAAAGAAATTAATAAATTAAAGTTATCTAAAATAACACTCATTATTCAAAAAAAATTATTAATATTTACATATTTTAATATAAAGGTAACCATAATTACAAATATCATCAGTTTTATGGAACCAATTGAAACAAAATACCACATGCACTGGATCTAACTACTAGTAATTTTAAGTATTTTATATCTCACCCAATATTCATTCTTTGGATAAGATAAGGATTTATTTAATTTTTATACCACATTATCTTCAATGGGAACTCTAATTACTATGTCCTCACCCCTATGAGAAATATATTTCTAAATACGATACTTCTGAAGTATGTGATTTATCTTCTGATGTGACCTTTTCTCCAATTCTAAGTCCACCATTGTAATATTATCACAATACAATGTGATATCATCTTTACTTATAGGAACCACATCATTCTATTAGAATAATATTTGTATAAAAAATATTTGTTTATCTATATTAAAAAACACAATATAAACAAAAACTATACATAATTGGTGACAACTGGTTAATTTAAGCTCTTCCATCTCACAACACCTCCATTATAAAAAAAATACATATCCAAAATGTAATTAAAAATCATTATGATTTTTTTGGAAACTAAAATCTTTATATTATGTTTAGACTATATCATAATCTCCTATATAAATAATGAACATATCATTATCCAATGTAATATACTTTAGGGTAGTCTAAAATGTATTCTAATTACGTTCTCTTTGGTTCGCTTTATATCTACCTACCATGTTCAAGGCATAAGAAACATCAAGATAAGTACATAACATGGAATGAATAACAAATCCCCTCACTGATTAGTAAGGAATCCTTCTCATCCCTGATATTTCCTCTTGTTTTTTAGGACGCATTTTCTAATGAATATGTATGACATGTGAAATTGGAAAAAATTCCCTCTTGGATTATTCCATACTAAATATCTTCAATTATTTTTCAATGTATGTACCCTGACATAGTAAAAGTATCGTCTTAGATCTATCATGAATTATATTGATCCCTATAATTTAGGCTACTTCAAATAGTTATTTCATAGAGAATAATTTATACAACAATATTTAAATAGACTTTAGGACTGGTGTAACATCTTATCCTAGCCCTTTGGCTAGCACATAACCTAGATGCCACTAACCTTTTGTGAAATCAACTATACACCAAAGGATGAAAAAAATACCAATGGTTTTACCAAGAAATGGGGGATGATTTTTTATATATATATAACAAAACCGGTATTAGACTATCACAATGATATAAATTAAATCATATGCATGATATAAAAACCAACCAAAATACCAGTAATAGAATAAGACTAGAATCAATGATGTAGTAGAAAAATAAATAATAACAATTATATAACAACCCAAGATATAAAATACTCCAATTAACTAATGTGGAACCATTATTTCTCCACTACAAGAAAATATTCAATGGGATTCAATCAAATTTTCCCACTAAATAGTCCATGCTCATGAGTGGTACCCATCACTCCAAGACCATGTCATAACTTGAAAGTATCATCCAGAGTGCCCCATCCATGTCTGATCCAAGAAGTCGCAATATTCATTATGAACATATTCACCCTTGAGAAGTTTATTATCTCACAGGCAATGTTCATTTGAAAATAAGAAAACATCATATATTCATTTTATCGAATTTAAATATATTGATAGTGAAACATTAAGATATATAAAAATAAATATTTATAGTTATATAAATAATGGAGTGGGAGGTAATTCAACTCCCTCTAATAGGTTCATTCTGATGAATTTGTTTTCGGCCTCACAGATCTAAACACTTCTTACATTCTCTTTAATGGAACATAAGAAAATCCTATCAAAGACCATCATTGACCATAGATTTGGGTATGAAAAACCTTATAAATTTCACAACCCAAAATTTTAGTTTATTAATACTATGAATTATAGAATATGATATACACAACATTAAGTTTAAAGGAACCATGCTAATATTTAGATTTATTATTATATAATCATTATAACCTAGTCACCATATTTTTAGGTATGAATAAGAGTAATTTCATTATGAAATATATGTATAAAGGTTTTACTAATACAAATATATTGAAGAATTCCAAAAAATAAGTAATCCCTTTTGAATGATAAGAATTAAATTATACAAGGGTAAGAATAGTTAATGTTTAAAAGGTTAATTTTTCTATAACAATAGTTTTATTGTATATTTTTTATTTTCATATAAATAGAAAATTATTTTCATTTAGAGTAATAAATTTATTTAAAAGGTTTTTTATACATTTAAACTATTGAATAATCATTCATAAATTTATTATCAATTTGTTATAAATGAATATGAAATCGTTTTATGGTAATGTATATATTTATTAAGAAAATTATTTTTAAGTATATGATGTATTTTTATTTTAATAAATTTTGTTAATAACTATGGAATAATTATTTTGATAAAATTTACTAATAATATATTCAATAATATAAATTAAATTTTTTTAATGGTTGTTACTAGTCAATGGGTGATAATATATTCATTTTAGGCATCGAAAATACATTTTTTTTTTCAAAAAATCATTTTTATGTGTTTTGAGAATGAATATTAGAATTTTTCTCCAATTTTATAAATTTTATTTTAAAAATTTAAAGTAATTTTTTATATCATGGTAACTAAATTATCTTAGAGTTAATTTGAATTATTTTAAAAAAATACTTGTTTTTTTAGTGAATAGGTAAAATGCCATTTTTTTCAAATACTATCACTTTTATGACATTTTCAGGATATAACAAGGACCTAAAATTTTATGAAAATTTATTCTAGAAAAAATAACTTTTCAATAAACAATATAATTTTTAGAAAAATATAATTGTGAACTTATAAATCTCATTACAAAAATTTGGAAATCTAATAATGCTTTTATTCAAATAAAAATTATTTTTGGTTCTTCTCTCCCACTCAAGTGTGCTCAAGGATCCTTTCAGTTTTAGTTGGTTTAAAATTAAAATAATTATCCTATTATTTAATATAATATAATTAATTTCATAAGAATCAAAATACTTTTTTTAGTGTAAAATAATTTATAGGCTTAAAAGGTACATTTGTCTAAAAATGGTTTTTGTTGCATTTTTCAAACTTATATTAAAGGAAATTTTGGACATTTATAGAAATGGATTCTTAGAAAATGGATTACCTATTTGTGATCAAAATATTTTTATTTTAAAATTATTTTAATTTTATTTTTGGTCATAATGAATAGTAACCATTTAAAAATTTGTGAACACATTTAAGTGTAAAATTGGTTAAAAGAGTTAAAATAAAGATATAAGACTTAAAGATAACAAAAAAATCTTATTTAAAACTCATTTGTTAGTTGGATTTCAAAATAATAGTTATAATGTTATAAAATTTGATTATTTGGATCCAATTTACCTTAGTTAGATACATATTATATAATAATGATTCGAGTATTTACTTGTTTTCAACTCACCTCACTTATAAAATATAACATTTTGTCCTCAGTTATTCATAAAAATTGACCACTATTTATTAGATAATTCCTTTTTAAATAAATTTATAACTTCATTTAAAATTTCATTAAGGTCTTTGCCTCACAAAAGACCAACCAAATAATACTTAAGGTGTAAGACAAAGGAGGTCTTCCAAATAAGAGGTATTGCTCTGAACTGAGTTCTTTCAGGTTTATTTCTTCTTCTACATCCTTTAAACCCATAATAACCCATATTATATAATAAAATAATTGTATTAAATATATTAAAATTTCATTATGTTTATGGTATACCCCTTTTCATCTTTTTTTCCATCTAATGAGAAATGAACACATCGCTCATGCGTATGTATGGACGACTTTCTCTACTAAGTGATGTGTGTCTTATTTTATCACTAGATCACATTTTTGGTTATAAATATAAACTTAATGAATATATATGATATTTATAATATAATTATTATTATATAAATATATTATATTATCTTTATTCTTACCCTCTAATCCATTGGAAAATGTTAAAGTTGCTCGTTCATACATGTTTACTACCACCTCCACGAAGCGATGTGATTTTTTCATTTCTACATTACATGGATGATCATAATGATATAATTAATGAATATGTATGATATTTATTATATAAATATGATTATATAAAGAATAATTGTTATATAATTTCTTTTCATTCCAACCAATAGGGAAATCAATACATTATCATGTGTATATATGGACCACCACCTCCATAAACAATGTATTTTGTTTTTTTGTTACCACATTGCATGGTTGGTTATAAAATTGTATAAAATGAATAAAAAATTTATTCATAAAATTGTTAACATTATAGATATTATGGAACCATTTCATAACACCATTGACCATGGTCAAAATACCAATTAGTTTGGGAGAAATTAACCCAACAAACATAAGTGATTGACGTAAACAAAGAATATATAACAAATGGATATAAAATGATTATAAAAGGACCTTAAAAATGAAATATAGATGAAAATTTTTATTAATAAATTATGTAATAAGTTTAAATTTAATATTCAATAGGATATAACATATCCAACCACCATGATTCTAAGGTATGTTTTTATCATCATAATTCCACTCCATTTAGACATATGTTATATTATGAACCTAATTTATTTTATATAGTGTATATAATTAACCTTTTACATATTATATAATTAATTAATCATTATTAATTTTATTTAAAGTTACAATTCAAGTTTTATCCTCTAAGTTGTTTTCATTCAAAAGTTATTAAAGTCATAAAGGTCTATTTTACAATCTTACTCTTATTCAAGGTTGTTTAGGTTTAAATATATTTTAGAATAATTATATTCACATTCAATTATTAAATAATATATATTTTATCATAATATAGTTATTTAGATGTTTTAAATTTTTTCTTCCATCTTTTAATCTCATTGATTCTAAAAAATACTGAAATATTTTTTTATATAAAAGTTTTCATTATTTCTCATATGTTGATAAAGAATTTTTATCTTACATGTCTGTATTATTTAGATTATTTTATGAAATTATTAATATAATTTTAAATTATTGTTAAAGGTATTTTAATAATACCTTTATCTTTCTTTGAAAAGTTTTAAAAAGGAATCATTTAAAAAAATTCCAAGTAATCCATTTTTTAATTTATTTACAAAAGTGTGAAAGGAATGTTCTTTTTAACATATATGATGTAGCTAGATTTTACCACCTTTATGAAAATAATTATCTATTTGTATTTCTCTACAAGTTTCAATATTTATTTCCAAAGAAGATTATTTTCCATTATTTTTTGAACTTTTAAATTTAATATTATAATAAAAGGAATTATTCTCTAAAAACGTGAAATGAATTTTCAAAATGATATAAAACATAATTTTTCAACAAAGTTACAAAATATTAAAGGAATTTTCATTTAAACGTTTCCCTTAAATTTTCCTATATAGTTCTTAAAATAATTTCCTTTAATAAAATCATTTATTTCAAATGAATTAATGTTCATCTATTATAATTTATTGATTTATGGATTAAACCTTATTTTGAGATCATTCGCTTTATTATGATCATGTTCTTTATCACTCTTCATTATTCATTGAAATTTATTTTTCTCCATCATATACATATTTTTATTATCATAGTTATATTCAATATCATTTATACTATGATATTGTCTTAAATTTATACTCTTTCAATATACTGTGTTATTTTAAGCAATATTATTAAAGATGTTATTTATTTTACATGGTATATATTGATTTTATGTACTATTAATTCAACACAAATATATTTCTATTGATAATACCGAATTATTATGTATTTTATTATTGATTCAATATATAAGGAATTAATTGGACATATGAAAGTGATGTGTGGGCCCCTATTATATATATCCCATCAATGAATCAATTGGTATCATGAGATAAAATTAGAAACTTGGTGTATACCTACCCATTCATTGAAATTTCTTGACACATGGCCCAATTGGCAAGGTTCAGGATGTCTTGGAATGAAGCCTTGAAGATAAGATCATGAAATCCTACATTATGTATTTCCTTCATTTATATTTCATTTATTACAATATATGTGATTTTTATGTTGATATTTTCCATGGATATATTTTTAAGTTAAATTTATTGATTAAAAGGAAGATATTTTATTTATCCAATATTCGATGTTGTTTATTTCTTATCTACTCATGATAGATTATGTTGTATATAACCCTTGCAGAGCATTTTATCTCACCCTTTATAATGATTTCCTTTCTCCGTGATACGAAGAAGGAATATTTGAATAATTTTCTAGGATGGAATAAAATTTGTAATTCAATTTTTTTCTTCCAATGTAATATAGAAGTCATGTATATATCTAGTTATCCAAGATAGTTTAAATGATTGACCATTTGTGGTGTGACCACTTGTATCTCTTAATAATTTAATAAAGTAAACACCAACTCTAGGATACTATATTGTGGGTTTCTAAAATCTAGGATTACATAAAAGACATAAATAAATATGATGAAGGAGAGATAGGATTAGAACTCTTTCCTTTCGATTCCCAATGTCCATCAATCCAAGATTTGATGGAATCAGCCACAGGATCAATAAGAATATCCAAAATCAACCAGAGGAAACTATTGGCATGATATACCTATACATAGGAGGAAAAGTGAGTGTTTCAAGGGTAAAACAAAGTTAAAATTATAATTTTATAAACTCAATAATGAAATGCATAGTTTGGTCACATGATATGAAAAAATGTACACCAACCATATGGGAACTTTTGTACAACACCCAAGTCTCCACAGTTTGGTTACATGGTTTGGAAAAATATTTTTGAACAATGCATATCATCATTATCTGAAACTTTATGAGGATTCCCAAATACAACATGGTTTACCTTAACTGGTAAGCAACCATATGCCTTCCCATTGATCTCATGTTAACTCTTCATGGAAAGCTTGGGAAATTCATGTGGTTTTATTTTAAACATACATTAACCATTAACCCTTTAAAATACCTCAAAAACTCTTGAAACCTCAAAAAAATAAACCAAATACTTTTAATTCATTAAATTATAGTATGAAATAGTAATTTACTTTAAACTTATGGGGTTACATTATTCCCACCATTACGATTTTATTCCTTGAAAGGTGAAATTTTTTCATTGTTTTGGAAATGTTATGGAAATTTATATAGAATTCCCTTGTATCCTTCTAAATATGTCCATGTTTCCATAATACCTACAATAAAGAAATATTTCATCCATGAAAGGTATTATCCTACCTATTTTTAAAATATAAATTAGGGTGTTTATAAATGTCATATTTGGATCCAAAATAACATGGTCCCAAATAATTACATGGTGAGGATCAGGATAGTACTAATTCAATTGAGATACATGAAACCTATTATTAATGTATATAATCCTTTTTGGAAAATAAAATCAATATACAATATCACCAATGTGTTCAAAAATCTCAAATGGTCATATTTATTGAGGATCCAACTTCCCTTGATTACCAAAATTTTGATGCCCCAATCATGCTAACACCTTTAATAAGACATGATCATCCACATTAATAGATTCGGGTTATTGATGATGATCTGTATAATATTTCTAACAACTTCGGGACATTTTTGTTCTATTCCAGATCATTTTTATCTTCATAATAGTCTCACGCAAGGTGATTGGATCAATTAGTGATGTTTCTCCAATCTTCACCTAACAAAGTGGAGAGTGACATTCTCGATCATTCATTGCCTCAGACAAGGCCACATGTATCATTTCCTGGTAACTAATGTTATAGGAAAACTTCACCAAATGAAATTAGTCTTCCCATTATCCAAAAAAATCCATCACATAATCTTTGATCATATTATTAAAATTTTTAATTGTATGTTTTGATTGGATATCCATTTGAGGTTGATATGTAATATTCATGGTCAACACTACTACCAGGGCCTATTTTGAGGATTTCCAAAACCATGAGGTAAATCTAGGGTCATGTACAGAGGTAATATAAATGGATACCCCATGCAATTTCACCAATTCTCGAATATAGAGATTTGAAAAGTCAACTACCATATTCATCTCCCAAATTAGAATGAAGTGAGATAACCTTTTGAGTCAATCCACTAACACCCAAATGGTGTCATGCTTTTGAGGTGTTCTTGATAGGATAGTAACAAAGTCTATGTTAATATTTTCATACTGACATAGAGGTATGGGAAATAATTGTTACATGTCAGCTAGATTCTATTGTTAATCCTTGACTATTTTATAGGTTATACATCTCATGATATACTCATCCACCATCTTCTTCATACCCAACCACGAAAAATGGCCCTTCATTTTCCTATATGTTTTCTGGATACCGAGTAAATATATCACTGAGAATTATGATAAGTGGTAATAATTTTTTCTTTTCAAGATAGTGTAACTAGGATCAAATCATTAAATTGAAACACAAAAACTTACATCTTTTTTCCATCCCTTAATGGCTGCCCCATCATTGATGTTTTAACTTTATGTAAGACAGTCAGAGTCTAACATTGATCCACCTTGAATTTTTTATCCACGTTATAAGTAATGATTACTATAAATAAAATCATAACATCATTCATCTCTTCTATTTTAATGTTCATATCAGTAATCAATCCCATTAGTTTCCATTATTCATAGTCTTATCTAACCACAAGGTTATATGAATACTGAATTAAATCATTGGCTACTAAATTTTCCTTAAAATAAGTCAGAGTTCAACTTTTGGACACATTCTATCCAGAAACATTGTCTTGGATTTAATTCATTTTGTCATAATATGTGTTTTAATATTTTTTAATCCATAAACCTAGTGAAATTTTCACCAAATAGATAGTGTTTCCATGTTAGTAATCCATCAAGGGTTGAATAGTGATTTTCATGTACCCACAGTGGTCATGATCCATATGTTATGATATGATCTCATTGCAAGAGAACACAAACTAACTTAGATATAGATGAATCAAAAGAGATGATGTTTACCTCACCTGGTTTAAGAAAGATAAGTATGGTTTCCAATGTGAGCAGAGTCTGGAGTTATTTGAAATATTTTTGAATCATCACATTTTCAGAATAAAAAAACCTTCCTTGTCAATGCAGTCATGGTAGAAGTGAGATGTAAGAAATCATGGACAATGATATGATAATATCCTACCCATATTATAAAAATATGTTTCCAAAAAACATTATTATATAGATTATAATAAATAATTCCCTCAATTCTATTATGATAAAAAAGTATAGATTTTTATAAGATATATTACCTAATGAAACAATCTTATTTTACATAGAAGTCACAATTTACGAATTTAGAAGAAATATAGTAGTCTATTATTGTATTAAATATGATCTTTAAGTTCCTTTCATGGTCATATTTCTTTCAATAATACATGTAGATTTCATTACAAATACCATAATAAAACAGTATAAGTATATATGAAATATTTGATTAATTAATGCCATTAAAACTATAGATGAATTAGTAAATGCAATATGAATGAAAAGTTATCCATAGTGAAAATAAAGGCTTCTAAAATTTCTCTTGGGGATGTGATCATTTTTACATAGAGTTAGTTGTACACTGATCAAAGTACAATTTTGGAGAACCAGTGTGCCTCATTAAACTAATCAAAAAGATCATCAAATTGCGGAATATGATAGAAATTATTTATTTTAACTTGATTTTACTTATGATAATAAAAAAATATTAATATTTTATTGACCCCCTTTTTAAAAAATAAAATTGGAGAAGACCATGGTGATGTACTTGGTCTAATAATACCCTTATTTTTTTATTCTTATAGATGTACCTTTAACAATTTCAACTCCTTTAGTTCCATTCTAAATGATGGAAGTGAAATTATATTTGTTCCTAAGATTAGTTCAATAGAAAATTGTATTTATCATTCATGTGGTAGACAATAGAGGTTATCTAGAAAGATGTTAGGGTAACAGTCCACTATACCAGGATAATATCTATGTTTAGTTAAATCAATTGAACCCTAAGGTGATAATTGATCATTGATATGAGATGTTTCCAAACACTATTACTAAAGTTAATAACCATCTTGAATTGAAATATTATTTCCCTTTTAATACCAAAAAAACTCATTTTGGAGGTGTAAAGGTTACACATCGGGTATAGTAGTCAATGTGAGCCTCGAACACCCATAAAACCTAGACAGATTCAAAGGTTAGGGAACATACTGAACATTTATATCCCCTAAACTCTTACTAATTGAGATATTTCTTGATGCTTATAACATGTGGTATCATTTTCACTTGTGTGCCTAGTAATTTTAACATGTAAACAGTAATAAAAAAATGGAAGGAACTAGGGTCAAATAAAAAATCTAATAGGGTAATTTACGGATAAGTGTAACTATCACTATGAAGTGACCTATATATTTGTTTAGTATACCCTGATTAACTCTAAATTGTTTTCTATCCAATCCCCCTAACTGATTCATGATCTCCTGATGAGGAGGTTCCTACTGAGGTGTTGGCTTCTTTTTGGAATCACACTAGGTAAAAAAATTATGAGGGTGAAAAATATTCTAAAAATAGAATACTGGTTGAGCATTAGAATCCTATGATATAATAGAAAGGTCAATAATAATTAACTTTAGAAGTTTTTCAGAATAGTTCTTGAGATTCACTTTATGACTATATTTATGATAGTTCTATGTTGGATCCATGAATTCCCACTTTATACATACCAATAAATCAATTGAAAAAAATTATGTTGGTTATTGAAACATGGGTGAAAAGACACTAATTGAGTGGATTGATTTTATAGTAATTTGGTAACCTTTGAGTAGATCTCACTTAAACCATTATTCCCAACATTGTAGTTCCTACCTGTGTTTGGGAGGAAAAAGGTGTTCCCTCCAATGATTCTTCTAGTGATTGCTTTCTCAACCACCCTATACTTGGTCAATATGTCTATGTAATTATCGATGCAGAACATCACCACTTGAGAATGAATGAATCATTACAAAACCTATTTGAATATTTATACCTTGTGTTATTCAATATCTACCACATATATTGAAAATCAAGTAAGGTATATAAATTGGTCTCTATATTCTCTAACTGAGATGTTTACTTACTTGAGTTGGAAGAGAATATTTGTCTATGACCCTGAAAAGTAAATTGGGTAGAATTTTTTGGTAAATAATTATTCAAATCCCTTCAAAATGTGGTCATGGAAAACTCTAGCTTAAATCGATAGGTCCCACTATGGTCTTACTAGATCCGTCATCAAATACACAATGAGAATAAATTTTATTTTATTAAGGTTCCTCAAGAAATAAAATTTTATATTCATCCTATCAATACATGATTCCTCTTTCATAAGTCCTAAGTAACCTCAAAGAATCATTGGATTATACATTTTTAATTATAGTGAGAAATCAACATGATGTGGTTGTTCATGTATATTTACATTTTCAAATGCCTATAATTATTCAGAAATTATTCCAACCAACTATTTATTTACATTTGGTCCCTCACGTGGTACTATATTTTTCGCAACATCCTTGTGTTGATTTATTAGTCTCCTAACAGGTGTCATATTATTATATTCCTAGAAAAACCATAACTCGGTACCAACTTCAAACTTCAATATCATAATCATTATCATATATCAAATCCTAAAATAGAGTATAAATGATTCAATCCTAGTGGGAATTATCTTTATAAATTCTTGATACTAAACTATTGTTGGATAAACACATGATCATGAATTGATAGAAAACCTAGAAGTTCTTAACATGATTGTTTTACCAAAATTACCTGGGTAACATGAATTTTGGTACAAATAGGTTACCTGGACATTTATTTATACTTATATTTCACGTACCAACACATCCTGTATCCATGACTACCATCCCAAATGACAAACCATACCAAAATGGTACCAATTGTAACATCTCAACCCCAACCCCATTGTCTTAAGTAGTACCGAGATACCACTAACTTTAGGTGACATCCTCTAGGAACCAAATGCTAGAATCAAATTCCAAGGGATTTACCAAAAGGTGGGGGTGATTTTAATTCACATAAATAACACAAACCACAATATATTATCAAAATATAACAAAAGTAAACATGATGTATGATATAAAAACCAACCAAAATCCAAATGAAAGAATAATACGAGAATCAGATACACAGTATAAAAATAGAAAATAAAATTTTTATAAAATACCCGGATATAAAAGACCCCAAGGCATCGATATGGAATAACCATGATTCCACTGTGAAACAATCTTCATGCTCCAACTCCCAAGGGACACATATATAGCCCAATGATGACACACTAGAAAAGTATGAAATATTCACCTGACCTATATCATGGTAAACAACATATGTATATAAACCTAGGTTCATATATAGGGGTGAGTATAAAACCTATTAGAAAATCCCCAAGACTTAACACACACATTAATAAGTTAAAAATAATATAGCACATAATAATACATACATAAAAAAGTATAATATAAAAATCAGTCTAGTAGATAAGTTATAATGAAGTAGTAGTGAATATAACTTAGACAATGAAGGCCACCCAGGTCATAAATACTCACACCCATTCTCATGATTAACCAAAAGGATCATATCTCATATGTATACTGAATAACCCTAAGTTACAAGTGGAACATGTCCTGCCAGGACCATGTCATCACTTGGGGGTACAATCTAGAGTACCCCAAAATAAGTATAGTATCCAAGCCTAAACCAATAAGTCCCAAATATGTATTATGAACTCATGAACCCTTTTCCATACCAAGTTCTCATTCTCAAAATTATTTTGAAAAGAAAAATATCATATATGTATCTTATCAAACATGTTGTGGGTGACACCCATAACATTTTTTTTCAGGCTACATCCAAAGAGGTTATCTAAAACAGATTTTTCCAAAATTCTAATTTTAAAAAAACATTATATTTATAAAACCTTATTCTTATAATTATAACAAGACTAGAAGGGGAGATAATCCATATACCTCCAATAGGTTCTCTCAAAAGAATCATTCCACAAACAGGCATATACAGACACTTCCCTCCTTAAATTTAACAGATCATAAGGAGATCCTATAAAAATATAGAATTCCCCATATATTTTGGCATGGAAACCTTAGTCTACGATTCCTTATAATATTTAATATAAATGGAATGAAGGATAGAGATAATAGAAACTCTTACCTTCAATTCCCTACGTTTATCACTCTATATTTTGATGGAATCAACCTATAGATCAAAGAGAATATCCCAAATAACCTAGAGGAAGCCCCGTGTTTTAAAACACTATACATGGGAGAAAAAATTAATTTTTATATGGGAAACCGAGGTTAAAATTATAATTTGTAGAACTCATTAATGACACTCGTAGATTGGATACACAGTTTGTAAAATCATATGCCAACTATGTTGGTGCTTCTATGAAACACCTAGGTATGCCCGGTATGGCCACATAGTTTGTAAAATCATAAATCACCCATGAAAATAATTGATATCCAAGATTTTATTAGATTTTATGTTTACCATATGGTTTACACAAACTCTATGGAAAATGTGTGCCTTCCCAACAGTCCACTTTTCCCTAAGCATGGTTACTTGGGGAAAATAGAACGGATTAACCTTACCATATATGCTTTAAAAGGCCTCCAGAAACATTACAAACTTCCCATTACTGCTTGAAACTCAACCCAAGAAAGTTTATACTTTAAAATCAGAGTATGAAAAAGTAATGTACCTCAAACTAGGGGTGTTATATTCTCACCACCATTGGGATTTGTGTCATTTGAGAGATAGAAGTTTTAATTGTAATGTAAAATTTATGTTCATTACTATATGATATCCCAATAAAATGTTTATATATCCAAATGATTTAATTCAATCCTCTAGCAAAATAAAATTAGATATTTATTGTTTTTCCCAAACTGCAATACCTGCAAAGGAATATAAAAGAAGAAATAATGGGTTAAACCCAAATATATCAGGGAAAAAAATGATGAAAACTCTCAATCAAAGGACAATTTGTCCCAATTTCAATATTTTTTTAAATAATTAAATGAAACGAATTAATTAATTAAAATGCAGATAGAGAAGTAGGAAAATAGGGGAACCCGTTTCCATGGGTGGTTTTACTAAATTATTTAATTCAACTTCGCTTGAAAAATAGTAATATTAAATACCTATGAAACCAATAAATTTTATTTACGTGAGAAATGATAAATCCCAATAATTCTACCATATCATCATAACTCATCATCATCAGAAAAACCAAAAATACCTAAAGCACATTAAGATTATATTTCCAAAAGAAGAATAATAATCTAACTCAACGGTCTTGAATAAATTATCTGAATCATATTGGTGTTCCTTCATTGTTGAATACATATGTTCAATGGATAAATAATTAAAAAAAATATTTAGGTGAAACATGATACTATTGAATAAAATTATCTTACACGTGATGTAAAATTAGATTTTGTTATCATGCACACCCTTTACCTGATTCTTCTCTCCCCTATGGAGTTTATCCAACAATTGTCAAGTTGTCTCCAATGATGAATAAATCAATACCCATAGTGGAGATAATAGAAATGAGAGAATTAAAAATTTAATGAATAATATATATTGGAATCAAACTAATGATCATTCAACATTATATGTAACTGTAGAAAATAATAAAGAAAAATAAAATCTTGTCCTTAAAGAATAAAATCCAAGCCGAAACACAAAAAGTAGCCTCCCAATGGTTGAACCTATATTCTTATAGATAATTACCATTATCATATCCATAACCTTCTATTTATAATCCAAGATAGAATAATCCGGCTTCCATGAGTCAAATATAACATTTAATGGTAGTATGGGTCAAAATATATGTTTCCGCATCGAAATATACTTCCAAATCACCAATTTTAGGTCTATTTGAGCTTTAAATGTTTTTTAATGTTTTCATTTCATGTAATTTTATCACATAATTTAATTTTTACATGACATTTAATGTTAATTTCAAGCTCCAAGATCCTCGTTATTCTTTGGTTCTTCAATTTTGGGCCTGTAGAACATCATGGGATCATCAAACATCACATAAAACCTTCATTTAATAGGATTATTAATCTATTTTGTTTCATCAATATTTAATCTCAGTTCATAATATTTCTTCTCTCATACCGAGCCTCTCTAAGGCATGGCATAAAGTTCCTTTATGTTTATAAATTTGCATGTTTTCCTTCATATTTCCCTACATGTTCTAATTACCATAAGAATACATAAGACATTAATATTATGAATTCATCTCCTATTAAATCGACAAATTCTCAACTAAAATTCTCATAAAAACCCATGAATATATTTAGATACAAAATAATGATATTACTCTATCATTTTCCTTTTATTCCCAGGTATCTTCCTAACTATCACCATGTTTATAAAATACATGCAGTAAATATATACATCTTCAATTCAATGCATTTTCCTTCCTGTCCATAATTTGAACCTGGGTGTAAAAATTTTCCGTTCAAGATCTAGAGTAACATTGTCCAAACTAATTACATGGTTAGGATCGAGTTATTACTTCTTCAATTAAGGTAAATGAAAAACATTATGAACTGAGATAAACCTGTATAGTAAATCAAATCAAAGTAAAAATCACCATTACATTTAAGATTCTAAAATGGTCCTACATATAGAGGAGGCAACATCCCTTTTATAACAAAATAGTGATGCCCCCATATTAGTTCCATTATCAGGAAATTATAAACATCCACCTCAAAAGATAAATGATGATGAAAATGATCATAATAAAATTTTTGATGTTTTTTTTTTCATTTATATTCACTTCCTAGAGATCTATGTATTCTAAATACTCTAACATATGAGCCATGGTCTAATTAGGTAATTTTCTCTAGTGACTACCCAAAAAAGTGGATAGATACATGGATGTTCATAGCTAATAGATTGATAATTAAAAAAGGTTATTTTAGATGGAACTATTAATGGAAAGTGGGAACCCTAAAAAACATCAGTTCATTATAGAATCTCAAACAAAAATAGAAATAACCAAATGATTATAGAAAAATTTAAGATAATTGGAATCATTTAACCTATACATGTAACATTTAATTGAGGTTACCTTCATGTCTAGATGATCCATGGGGTGATCCTCAAATTGATAGGCCATCTAGTCCTATGTCTGAATATACTTCTACAGTCTTATAATTCTTTTTTTGAACCTATAAGTAAAAATATGATTCTTTTTTTTGATATAATAATATTTATATTCATTAAATAAAATTAAAATACACTATTTAAAATTTAGTTGGAATATTCTTATGAAGCATTGATAGTGAAAAACTTCTCTAAAATGTATTTATTAGAGTGAAAAAGTTATCTCTTATAGGTTTCATTATTAACTTTATCTCCTCCACCAAATGAAAATTGACTTCTTATAAACCACAAAATTTTATCACACAAGATCCGAGCATATCCTCCAAAATCTAAATCATACACCTTGATTGTCCACCTATTCAGGTATGTTATATAATTCTCAGGGTCAAATTGGTTCCCAGGGACTATTACAAGGACCTATAATATCATGTGGTAAATCATGGGTCTCATTAATAGAAAATATAGATTAGTAACCCATCTAATTTCACTGCTTCTAAAATATAGAGCTTTGAAAACTCATTTATTGTATTCATCTACCAAATTGGAATGATGTGTGCTGACTTCAATAGTTGGTCACCTATTACCCATATGGATCCATAATTATGTGGTTTTCTCAGTATTCCTATGACAGAGTCCTTATAAATCTAATCTCATTACTATATAGGAATGAGAAATAATTGTAATATGTCTATAGGTCATAGATGTGTATCCTTGATTTGTTGATAAGTGAGACATAACATAACATACTCATTTTCATTTCACTCAATACCTGACCACCAGAAGTGGTCCTTTATTTCCTTGTACATTTTCTAAATATATGGGTGGATATCAAACCTAGATTGATGTTATGTGGGAATAATTTATTCTTTAATATATAGAGTGACTATGATCTGATCTGAAAAGAACAATACACAAATGACTTATTTTTCCATCCCTTAATGGTCTCCTCACCATTAAGTGAAGTGACCCAGACCCATATTTACATATATAGTGCTAAAATAGCTTTATTTTAACACTAAATTTAATAAAATGTTAGGTGAACCTATCATTATTTTACAATATCACCATAAGTTAAAAATTACATATCATAATAATAACATAATCTTATGAATGAAATATTTGGTTTCATTGAATAATAGTTAATATTTCTCCATAATAAAAAAAACTATAGTCCCTTCTAGACTTATGATAAGTTATAATCATCTTTATTACCTAGGTAATGGGATCATATAAGGGGTGTGAGATTAGAATCTCTCTAAAGGTAATTATAAGAGATAACCAATTATGATCACGAGGATTAAAAGATTAGTATGTGGGTCTGAGATCATAATCAAGATCCAAGAATATAAAATTAGGAAAACATATAAAAATAAAACATGAAGCATAATAAATGATCCATCATAAGATACTTCCATTTAAAATAATAATAATATGGAACAAACATAAGCTTAGGAAACATAAAATAGTAAATCAGGTTTGAAAATATGTTTCCCTTAGTGGATTAGGATTCACTAACCTATGTACCTTGGTGGATCAAGAATCACTCACCTGTTTTCTTTGGGGGATCGAGTTATCACAAATCCTTCCCAATTTATCTCATGAGATATAATGTTTTACCCAAATAATTGGAGGGATGTATAGGTCCCAACCACCACTTAATGAAAAAATATACATATATGTTCCATATGATATCAATAATTAAACATATAATAAAAACCCATGGGGTAAAATGGGTTTTATTAACTAAATCATAAATAACCCATGGAAAGAAAAATAGGTTTGGAATCATTTCTATATGGAATCACCAAAATTAACCTCTAGAATATAAAAATTTGATACCTAAAAATAAATTATTGCAAAATATTATTTCATAAGAACATTTATAGGCTGGTTCATGAAAAATAACTTTAATGGAAATAAGGTATTTAAAGATAAATGGAAAATTGTAATTAAATCATAAAAGATTTTTTTAGATAATGCTTTTAACTTTGTTATAGATGATAAAGTTATTATTAACTTTGAAAGGTAATTTTTTGGAAAGGTTTCTTTTGAGAAATTAAAAATAATTAATTTTCAAAAAAATGGAAATAAATCTCATGAATGAATACTTGAAATATACATAATGTCCTTAAAAAATAGTGAAATGAAAACATTTTTTAAAACATTTACGTTTTAAAAGAAATATTCAATAAAAGATCATAGGAAAATACATAATGGTTTAAAAAAGGTAAAGTGAAAATTTTAAAAAAATTAGTTTTATAAATAAAATCCATTATTATATTCTGAAAAAAATCATAATGTTTCTCAAAAATAAATGTTGAGTGGAAGATAAATTATTTGATTTTGAATGGATGATTTTTTTAAAATCCTGAAATACCTTTGTCGAAACCCCAAATCCTAAATTGAGTAAAACATATTCTTTTGAAAATAAGATATGGGAAATATAAAGTTCACATGATACAAAATATAATTATGTTTCCAATTATAGAGGATAAAATTGGTATTAATAAACAATATGGACAAAGAGAGGAAACCATCATAAAATAAGGTGGGAATTATTGTCAAAAATGATATACCTTTTATGGGATGAAATTTATTGAGGAGGAATATTTGAATAAAAAGTTTCCTTTTACCCATATAGAAATACAATGGACCCTAAAATAAAATATTCTTGTATAATAAATCAATATTATAAGAAATTAGTATAAGAATACACATTATAACTTATCGAAGAGATTTGAGTTACTAAAAACTATTACAACATTGGTGTATTTTGAATTAAAATCCAATTAAAGATATAACATCATGTATTACTTCAAATCTCCTGAATTTCATAAATACCTAAAAATACATTCATTATGAATTAATAATTCTATTTTAAAGTTATCATGGTTCATAATAAGAAACATGTATCAAGGAATTAAATTTGAGACAAAGAACCCCTTACCTTAATTCATGAATTCCACTAATGAACATGAATGTACTATATAAAAAATAACTATCTTAATAACATATTTAACAAAATTATTCATATGTATAACCTTATTATTAACTAAATTATTAATTATTCTCCATATTTATATTAGTTAGTTATTATCTATTTTTAATATTGGATGTTTGTAATCTTGATCATTTTAAAATAATTTCTCAATAGAGGTGATGTTCTTCATTATTCTCTCATTTTTCATCATTACCAGATCGTACAAGATACAAGAATTGATAAATTATAATATATTATTAATTTTTTAATTATATTATATTGGATTTTTGTTTACTATTATTAAATATGAACTCAATGATGAGAATGTTTTAGTGATTTTTAATGAACAACCGTTGGTATCTTAATTAATGTGATTAATATTAATGTTTCCATTCCAAAACCAAAATAAAATAATTATTTACTTAATAATATTATATTATATAAGTAATTAATTTGTCATATTCATTCATGATATTTTTTTATACAATTTTTCATTTAAGTGGAAAGACCAACCAAAACATGATCATACCATAATTAATCAATTATTATGATTATAAAAGTTGTTTATTTTGAAATAATATAATTATTAAATAATAATAAGGATATTATTTATCTATTTAAGGGTTTTAATCATATTTTAAGTTATTTTAATATATAAAAAAATAAAATAAATGAAAAATGAGATACATTACTTCATGGAGATGGTCGTCCAAAAAAGACACGGTTAAAGTTTTCATTTATCAATGAATGAGTAGGAAATAAGTTGTATTTTAATTTTAATCTTATAATAATTATTATATTATATATGTCAAATTTATTCTTTAATTAATTTCTTATAACAACTAAGATAGACAATGGTGAAAAATGGAAGACGACTCTTCGTGGAGGTGGTAATCCATACAAACGCATGAATGATAGTTTTATATTTCTTAACAAAGAAGGGAGAATTTGGTTAATAGTTATTACCTTATAAAAATATAATTATGAATAAAAAATATCCATTTCATTATATTGTAATTATAAAATTATATTTTGGAAATTAATAAAGAAAATAAAACTATTAATGTAAAAATAGTACTAACGTTGAGGACTTGGTATTTCCATTAGAGGAATCCTGGGGAAAAGAGGGATTATGATAAATTATTGTGAAAAAATATAATTTAAGTGAAATAGGATTATATGGCAAGGAAAAATGAAATAATTTCAGGAATTAAAGGAGTAGTCTAGATGTCTTGGTGAGAGTCTCCTTTTATAAGTGGTGGGAATGGAATTTTTCTAAATATTTAATCATAATATAATGCGAGAACATGTTTCACATTCATAGAAGACTCAGGAATGGATAATAATAGAGTGGAGATTATATATGGTTGGTCACCCCTCAACAATTCATTTTCAAACATATTTTAAATTTCTTTTTATTACTTTACTCTTGAAATTTTCATTTTTACCTTTTATTATTTTACCATGGTAACAAAATTTTTACTTAAGCAATTAGAATTCAATTAAAAAATAGAAAATTGAAATTATTAGATAATTTGTACCAATTTATTACAAATAAGATATAAATTTTGTAAAATAAAATTTGTATTTATAAAAAATATGGATTTTAATAATAGCACGTGTAACGTGTAAAACCCCATTTTAAAAAAGGGTAATTTTAAGCTTAAAATTTATATGTTGGATAATATTATCAATGTTTTGGATTTCCATGATTTAAATTGGTTTATTGTAAAAACAATTACGTGTCGTTAAAGGAAATCCCGAACCAAATATTAGAAAAATAATATTTAATTAAATTAAAAGAACAAAAAAATTATTCGAAAATACTACTGATGTCCTTAAAATGTAAATAATATAGTATGTAAATTAAACATAATTTTTTGAATTTTTTTTTTACTTATTAAAATCATATTTTTCAAATTGAATGGTTTTATACACTTCTATGTCTTTCTTATAGAATTATAAAGTCATTAAGTTTATTGTTTTGGTAAAAATGATATTTTTTACTATTCACATAAAAATCAATTATTTTAGAAAATTTATAAAAAATAATACTGGGATAATTTTGAAATTAAAAATTAGACAAATGATATTAATTTTATCTAATGAAAATTGTAAAATTGAAAAAAAAAATTAAATGAAAATAAAGAAAAATGTATTTACTGAAAAAAATACATTTAAAAATATTATGTGTTCTTAATATCACTTCATATTATCGACCGTGGTTGTTTTAGTGGTACCATGTAAGGATTCCACTCCCTTTCAATGGAACTGGATCATGTTCTAGTCCCCCTACACGCAAAATTAGCTTGGGGCATGTGGCGACCAAGTGGTAGGTTGGACCCACAATAAGCGTGGTGTGGTGCCCACATATACCTCATTACACAAATAACATGTTATTAAGAACAAATAAATAATTTATAATATGATGGATCTTTTTTGAAACTAGACTTCAGCTCTCTAGGAAGCTCTAATCATGGTTTCAGTGACCTGGCATGATGAATTCTTTCCCTCGTGATTCTCAACCCTTACGGATTTGTTCAAACCCAATTGGGAATTCACATTAAAAAAAGAGGCCCCTAAGGATCTAAAAGTGAATGCCCTAGATACATATTGAAATACTATATCTAGGGGTATCTCATTCCTAGACTTTCTATAAGGGTCGGATCTATCGAGCATTTCTTTATCTAATCCACCTATTAAAAGGGTAGATGATCGTTGTTTCTCTATCACTGTGGATCCAGAATCTCTTCAGCGAAGGTAAGATAAATGTATATTTTTCCTTCTTGGATACATTATATACACAAAAGTTAAGAAACCATGGTCTCATTATTATATTAAATTAATAATATCTCAAATTTGTAGATTTGGAAATTGGAAACTAATCTCGATTGGGAAAGGTTATTTCTACACAGTCTTGGGAAACAAAGACAAATAAGATACAACCTAGAATTTTGGAAATTTACCACTAAATACTGGTGCATAAGTATTTCAAATTTGGATATCAATTTCAATCTATTTTCTCAAACTAACTCCATGTCTCATATCTGTATTAGAATCAATGGATTCAGTTTGGTATACTTGTTCCCAAAAATTTTGAATGATATTACTTCATGCATCAGGGTTCCTCTAAAAATTGATCATCGCACTCTAACTCGTGAATTGTGTCTATATGCAAGGATACATATTAAGGACAATATAGACTCTATGATTTTAGATGTCATGAGATTCATTTTCATTGATCAGAATATTGAGTTCAAATTATATTATGAATAGTAGCCACTATTTGGTGAGGTATGTAAAATTTTAGTCTATTCATTTTCAAAAATTTTGGATTGTTCCAAAACAGGTGAAATCGGCCTATGACCTAACTTCCTAGATAGAAGTGATTAAAATAAGAAAGGGAAGTAAATGGGCATATAGAAAGGGGAAGCCAAAAAAATATTGTGGAACATAAATGGGTGAAGAAAAAAGTTCCTCCCTCAATTCTTAGTCCCTCGAACACTTATGTTGTTCTAGTGGAGGAGGAAGAACAAGATATTGAAGAGGATAAATTGGTATCTATAATTTCCTATGATATCTCTAATTTTATCACCTCCATTACATATTTTGAAGATGAGAATATCCTATTGGATGCTAATCTGATTCTCATACTACTCTGAACAAGGATCTTGTCACTGTACACATAAACCGTGTTAATATTGAGGATACTAACTGAAAATTGAAGATTGTGTTTGGATCATTTCTCTCCCCTGATGTGACCTCTAACATAGTTATAGGCCCTAAATATTTTGAAGTTAATGACCAATTAGACTCCCATACTATTATGTATAAGGCACGAGACACTTTGAAATTGAGCAATGTTGAATATGAGGATGCGCCTTGCGAGGAACATTCTGTGGATAGCACCTCGGTCTCTCAAGAGATAATCTCTAGCAAAAAATTATTCACATAAGACATTCCATCAGACTCTTAAAAGATACATGATTATATATCATGTACGGAGAAACCTATGCTCAATTCTATATCCCAGGACCCACTAGATAAATGTGATAACCCCACAAGAAAGCATACTAGCACCTATAGTGACACTCCTCCAGCTTTCAATTCTAGTAATTCAGATAATTACCCTCTTAGGAATTATATGTTAAACATGAATACCTCATATGTCACTGAAAGCACTCAAGATAAATGCCCTATTGAAAATTTAGAGCTTTCCACGGTAGTTGGTCAAAACTCCACTAAACCAGTAACTCCTCTTGTTCATGATGATCCCTCTGAAAAATCTAGGAAAGACATTATGTAATAACCTTCAATCTGAAAATCAAGTAGAAATAAGAAATCAGGTGTAAAGAAAAAATCCCCCCCCCAAATGTAGATACAAATGAATATATTCTTCTTGAACCATCAAGGGTGGGAAACAAGGATACTACCACCTCGCCTCATAAGTTTATACATGTTCATAAAGCCGAATTATTGATCATTTATAAACCCAGAAAATCCTAATCTATGGTAGTTACTAGTCCTAAAAACATAGGATACACAGTAATAGGATATAATAGTAACTATGGTAATATTGACACATTATGGTTCTTTACTCACAATACTATAATTGGTGTCTCGGTCTACAATATTGAGGGACAAATGATCACCTATGAGGCTAATATCTATAATGTTCATTTCTTTTTATCCTTTTTTTATGCTAAGAAAATCTACTAGGAAAGTATATTTCTTTGGAATAACATTGAGCCCAATTGCAATGGAATTCGTGACCCATGGATTATTCTTGGCGACTTCAATAATATATCATATCCTACTGAAATAATGGGAGTTTTTCGTCCCACTCTATCTTTAAAGGAATTCGAGGCTTGAATTGATATGACAAAGACTAATTTGGTTGAAGAAAATTACACTTGGTATTGATGGAATAACACTCAAATGATTTTTAGAAAACATGACTGTGCTTTTTATAATGACGAATATCTTGCGAATTGGGATACTATTGCAAGCATTACCTTTCGAATGATTAACTTTTATCATCATGCCATCTTGGTCAGCCTAACAAAGAGGACCTTTAATCCAAGGTTTCCTTTCCAATTCAATAATTCTGGGTTATATCACCCTGATTTCATCAACATGATTAAAAATTTCTAGTCCTATAACTATCAGGGAAATGTTTTTTATTTATTCATCATGATGTTAAAGAACATAAAGTAAAATCTGAAGATATTTTGAAAAAAAACTATGAAAAGATGGAGGATGACATTATTTATGTGGAGGTCCAGCTCAATCATATTCAATGTGAAACCGCTTCTTCTAATTTTGAGAGGAACATTTAGAAGGAAATTTTCCTCACTTCCATGATGAATTAACTACTCTCCATTTAATAAAATATTTAAAAAAAAAGACTTTTAATGTTAAATGGTTAAAGTATAGGGATAGAAACTCCAAATTCTACAATTACCTCTAAATAATAAGAAAATCTTGTAAACCTCTCACATTATTGAAAGATGGTAATAGAGTGATTGATAATTAGGAGTCCCTTATGAAACATTTTGTCTCTTACTTTGAACATATTTTGAATGGTCCATATCTCAAAAAAGTATTTTAAGGCGGAATAATCCAAAATAAGGACAGTGATTGGGATAATAGCATGCTCACTTGTATTTTGCTTGACTTTGAGATTCTAGAAGCAGTTTTCAGCCTAAAACCTGATAGTGATCTAGATCTGAATGGCTTCACTAATTAATTCTTTTAAACAAACTAGGATGTCCTTGACCTGGATGTTTTTAGGATTTTTAAATACTTATTTTCTATAGGTGTGTTACCCCATGGACCCAATGCTAAATTCCTTGCTCTTATTCCCATGGTTTAAAATGCTTCTGAGATTTACCAGTTCAAACCCATCCCACACATCAACACTTTCTAAAAACTTATTACCACACTCCTTGCCAACAGACCCTCCATAATTTTGGACAAAATTATCTCTTTGAATTAGTTTTTCTTTGTGAAAGGAAGGATCATACAAGAGTGTATCATTATGGCCTCTGAATGTGTCAACCTCTTTAAAAAATCTAGAAAAGGTGGACATATTTTCCTTAATATAGACATTACAAAATCATTTTATAAAATGGATTAGAGCATTATTTTAAAAGTTCTTCACATTTTTGGCTTCAATGAAATTTTTGTTAATTGGGTTAAATATTTTTGTAAGTATTCTCATATCTCTGGTCTTATCAATTGTTATAAGAAGGTTTATTTTACCTACTCAAAAGGTTTTAGGAAATGCGAACCTATCTCTTCCATACTAATCTCTGTTATGGAGAACTACATGAGTAGTGTTCTCAACTATATTATTGATCAGGGAAAAATCAAAAATATCTATTCTTTAAGGAACTTGGCTGCCTCTACTCATCTTCTGGACACTGATGACATTATTATATTCTTTAATGGTACTAAAGAAACATTCAAAACTTGATGTTGGACCTCTCACACTATGATGATGTCTCGAGGCAGACTATCAATTGGGGAAAAGCTTTTATTTACTTTTCTAAGACTGTACCAACAATAAGATGATCACAAATATCATTTAACCTTGGAATTAAGGGATGATCATTACCTATTTATTATATTTGAGTTCCTTTTTTTTCTAGAGGCTTCATAAAACCATTCACTGTATCAAAATTGTGGATCAAATCAAGAAGCATATCTCTTTGTAGAAGGGGAAGCCTTTATCTATGGCTGGAAGAATATATTTGGTCAAGAACAACATTTTTTTTAAACCTTTTCATTCCTTAATGATTTATAAATGGAATTCCTCTCTACTCACTCAACATAACATCTACATTAGGAACATTTTTTGGATTGGAAGCATTTTAGAAAAACAATTAGTGATTATTTCATGGAGTAAATTTAGCGAACCCCTTGATAAAGGGGGTTTGGGATTCAAAAACCATCAAGTTTTTTAATAAGGATTTTAAGGCCATGTTCACTTGGAATATTCATAAAAGTGATTCGATGGCTTTCAGATTTCTCAAAAATAGATTCATTAAAAAATTAAAATGGGGATATAGTTCGTATATTGGATCTTTTATATGGATAGACATCAATTCTTCTAATGCTAATATCATGTATCACTCAAGATGGATTTCTTGAAGGGAGTCCTATCTGAATTTGTGGCTTGAAAATTGAATGAGTTCCCCTCTCATATCTATAGTTGACCCTCAACATTTTCCTACTGACACAGATGTCTCAATTTAGGAATTTTTGGCCATCTCCAGTATAGATATGTCTACATTCCATATTGATCTCCTTAAAAAGTATGTTTTCCCCTACCAAAGACACTCTTATATGGGAACATGCCCAGAATGGAACTCTTAATTCCAAATGTTACTACCACTATAATTTTTAGCCTGAAAATGATTTTTTTATCTCAAGCATTATGAAATGTCTTGGATCATACCCTCCATACTGGCTTTGATTGTGAGACTTTCACAACACAATTGACATAATTAAGAATGCTTATAATCTCATGGAATTGTTTTATTTTCTAGATGTGGGTTTATCAATTTTCACAGGGAGGAAATCACAAACCTATTCTTGTCATGTTCCACTACCTCTACCCTCTCAAATGCACCTCATGACATTTTTGAATTGTATATTATGGAGATACATGACATTACATCTCATCTTAAATGCTAAACAACTGTGGAAGTCTCTCTG
The DNA here is from genome assembly GCA_963277665.1 of Viscum album. Taxonomy (NCBI): domain Eukaryota; kingdom Viridiplantae; phylum Streptophyta; class Magnoliopsida; order Santalales; family Viscaceae; genus Viscum; species Viscum album. The sequence continues at coordinate 933,121,043 of OY728125.1, forward strand.
CAACTCAAACATTCTTTTATTGCTGCTTTTTCCGGGCTTACTCATATCCTTTAGTCTGAACGGAATAACATCAGGCATGGAAACACTCATTTTTACCTTCATGTATCCCTCATTTTCCTCATTACAGCTTCCAAGGAATCTAACTCGCTACAGATGGGTAAATTCTTCAATACTATCCATGATTTCATGGTTCTTTGGAATGTTGGTGAATAGAGAAATTATAAAAATATATAGGTACTCTATGAAGTTATTTGGAAGGTTCCACTTCATGGTTGGATCAACATAAATATGGATGGAGACTCAAAAGGTTACCTGAGACCTACAGTTTTCTGTTCTATTTATAGAGACCACACTGGTAAAGTCCATGGGATTTTCTTCAGTAAGTGTGATATTTCCTCTACTCTTGAAGCTCAAATGATTAGTGTAATTTATTTTGTTTACTTTTCTCACCTCAAATGCCTGGATTACCTTTGTCTTGAAATAGAATCTACTACTTTGGTATAAGAAATTTGAAATGATGTGATACATCTATCATGTAATCTCACTATGAGATGTATGGAGTGTCTCACATTCCTCTTAAGTTAGAATTTCATCATCACTCATGTTTATCAGGATTCTAATGTTATGATAGACAGAATTTCTAATAAAAGAATAAATACGGAGCTCATATGGTTAGATGATATTACAACTAACCTGATTTCTCTACTTGAGAAAGACTGTAATAAAATATCTTATTTTAGACTTATAGAACTTTTTTTGTATTAATAAATCATTATGGACTTTGGTTCAAGACACCGTGTTAGAAAATATCATTTCATATAAATTTTTAATTTATAACTTTAATATATTAATTTATGAAAAATAATATTTTTAAAATTTTCAATTTAATATTTTAGGATAAAACATATAAAAATTAAAAAAAACGGTTTTTTGAAAATTATTGATTTAATATTAAATATTATTTTCCAAAAACCACTATATTTAATTTTTATAAAAAATTAATTTTACAAATAAATTGATATTAGTATATTTGTTTTTATTTTATAAATTCAACATATCATACTTCAAAAACAATAATTCTAATACATAACTCATAAATATATATATATATATATATATGTTCTTATTATATAGTTCATTATTTATTATTGATGAATTATATTATTTTAAATTCACTATAAAAAATACTCAAATCCAATATACCTATTAAAAATATGTATATATAATGACCATATTTCCAATGACCATATTTCTAACAACCATATTTTTAGAGGAGGGATTTCGTTCCTATATATATTCATACTAAACACATTCATTCTATTCCCACTTCTTAATTCACACTACTTATTTCCATAGTTTTCATTTTCTATCTCATAATGAGATTTATCATTTCATAATGTTCTTCCTTATTATAGGTTTTCATGGGCTATTGGTGATCCTCAAGGATGAAGATGGTCCGGTGGATATCCCAGTGATGATGAATAAATTATTTTATATTTATTATCCAATTTTAAAAAATTCACTTTTAAATGATGTAATAATACATAGTGAGTAATAATCCATACTTTTAATACATATTTTCATGTGATTTTGTAATAAATTTTTATTATGAATGAATAAAATGTTGATAGTTTAATTATTATCTTGTATGAATTATTAACTAATCTATTTTAATTCCTTTGAAAAAATTGAAAAAAATAGTTTATAATTATATACATACAGTTTTTGGAAAGAATATGATTTCTAAAAACCTAGGGAGTTACGCCTCATCCTAAATAAATTGTGCCCTTGCAATTATAATCATCATTTACTAATAGGAATTACTAAGAGTAAATAAAAGATATATGAGTCAAGATATAATATATAAGGTGATATGAATGATAATATCATAAAAAATACTATTAAACATACCTATATATCATAATTTTAATATATTAAGATTCTCAATACTTATAAATTTTTTATTTTGTATCCGTTTCTTAAGATATTTTATAGGAATGCCTTTCATAGATTCAATTTCATAATCATGTGTCCAATAAAATACAAATCCTAATATTATTATGATAATATTTAATAGAATAATATTAAATGAACATATAAATATGAAATCTTAATCCTATGTTTTACACTCTAATAAAACCTTCATTTCAACCTATGATACATTCATTTCAAATATATCACACTTGTTTCATCCTATAACATTCTTGGTGTTGGTTACTTTAGGTTTTATTCTATCATACTCTTTAACCAAATTCCATAATATAATAAATATTTTATAATAGGTTGTAAATATTATGTGATTCACTAAAGCATATCCCCCATGTTTGTAGTCATAGTCCCACTCATTTTAAACCAAAGTTATGATTGAGTTAATACTCAGCTATCATTTTTCATGATTATTATCCCATGGTAGATCTATGCCACAACTATATCCACATTATAGTATCTATATATGTAATTTCTAGGAGAAGCAATCAATCTCAACTTTACCAAAGCATCATGATTATATCTTGTACTTATAATTATCCTATATACTTATCTCATGTGTTTTTAATAATGTTCTCTCATCATAGTCTCCCAAAATAACTATAATAATAATGAAAAATAACTAAACCCCGCTCCAATACTAACTGGAGTGACCTAGACCATATAATGACCAAGGATTTTCAAACATGGCCTGAATGGCCTGAAGGCCTTCTTTTTTTATTGATTTTATGACTACCCCCCTTTAAAGGGATGAGGTGGAACCCATAAAAGGCCCGTATGATTAGATATTAAATTTCTCATAGGCTTGGAGAAATTATAGGACCTGTACGTCTTAAGGAAATCAAACAGAATATGACTACTTGAAACCGCCCCTCCCCAGTATCTGCATCCTTATCAGCTCTCTATATTTTCATGGTTGTTCGGCTTGCATGTCCAAGTGCATGTGCATAGGCATGGTACCGATGGAAAATTTCACACTATCTCATTATTCCAAATCCATTTAGCCCATGTTCTGGTGAATGTGCCTTTCTATTGAATCCTCCTCTAGGGTGGTTCCTTGTAGAATCTATCTGTGCAACTGCAAATCATGTTTCCCTAAAGGCCTTGAGGTGGCCCGATGACCATGAGGTGGCCCGAAAGCCTTACTGACCCGAAGGCCTAGGTGGCCTGAAGGTCTTAAGGACTCCAAGCCCAAACCAGTGTCCCAAGGTGAATAGTTATGGCATCTACAATATCGAACAATACTTACTACAGTATGTGCTACAGTACTGCTACAGTCATGCTACAGAACCACGGATTAATCCCTCCATCAGGTTTTGAACATGGGTTTGGTGGATGCACTTAGAGAGACCTCACCAAATGGGTCGAGTCTCATGTTCTCAAACATGGATATTTTACTTTTTTAAATTAATATTCCTAATATTACACAAACACATGCTTGAGGACCATAATAGTTTAGTTCCTTTGGAAACATGGGACACATTTTTCTAATTTTTTGAAATATATTAAACATCTCTCGTAAAGAACTTACCATTTAGTTTACCTACATAAAACCTTTCTTAATAATATAATTAAAGTAAAAATAAGAAAGGGTGATATTATATGCTCATTAAGAGTAATATTGAGAGATATGTAAGCATAACATGGGCATAAGTGTATGAGGACATGAGAAAAACATTTGAAAAGTGTACCCTATGAATAAAATATCATAATTATGAATCATGGAATTAAATATTGGTATTTGAAAATAAATTAATAATAATATGATCAAAGAACATGTGCCATGATAGTATAATAACGGAATAAGACTTGTAATTCATGGCATGGACATAATATTAAAAAATATTATGTCAAGGATACCTACTAAGACATGAATAACATATAAGGATTGGGATATTAAATAATGTACCTTATTTTGTCTTGGGATGACCTCCCATGTACTCCCATGTTTTGGGTGTATGATGACCTCTCAAGTACCCTCTTTTTGCGGTCATGTGATGACCACCCTTGTACCCTTGTATTGTGGTCTTGGGATAACCACCCATGTAACCTTTGAGGTCATGGAACATTTGCCATAAAATAATGAATTGGAGGTATATATAGTTCCCATCCATCACATAATGAAAAGAATACATATATGTTACATAATAATATAATTCATTCATCATATTATAACCTATAAAATCCAATGGGTTTTGAAAACATTCCATCATAACAAAATTTATGGAAAAGAAACAGAATAAACAAACATCATGCAATCATATACATAAATCATTTGGATAAATAATAATAATGGTATCCTTGGATAATACCCCAATTGGTCATAAGTAACATGAAATAATGTTACCATATATGGAAAATTATTTTGAAAGATCACTTAGAATAATTGTTGAGAAAAATATCCTTTCCATTTTGAAAACATTTTTTTTAAAAACCACACAATTAAAAAACAATTTCTTTAAAAATAACCATGAAATATTATAAAGTATGCTTCACGAAATTAATTTTACATGATGATGGGTAATTCCATTCATGTCATATAAGTTAAATAAAACATTTCTGTTACACTTTTATAAGAATATCATAATATACCTTTTTGGAAAATAACAATAAGATTCCATTTAAAACATATTGTTAAAAGTAAAAAAGGTGTAAAAATGGATTTGAAAAATAATTGAATAATAGTACAAATATATTTTACATAATTATAAAAAACATATAAATGGAAAATAAATATTCCCTAAAGATACTTAAACATAAACAATCTTCAATAATAATGAGATTGTGGAATAAACTCTTACCACTTTGCAATTAGTTAAATAATATAACCCATGAAGGAAATAAAATTATATGAATATTTAAATAACAAAATTTTCATGATAATACTCATAAAAAACACTCATTTCTAGTATATACACTGTAAGAAAAACAAGTATTGTATGAGGCATGGGTCCCAAAAAATTAAAAGTGAGACAAAATCTCATACATTAAGTCTTGACTTCCTTCGTACACATTGAAACCTCATATATAATAAATATATGTTTATTATTAATATAAAATATAACCATATTAATATATATAATATCATATATTATTTACTTATGATGTTAAATTACTCACTTATTAACAATTCCATGTTAAAGTTATGTTTTGGGTAATAACCACTTTGTTTTTTGTACATGTTTTGACTTCTTCTTCATAGTACACTTACATAAATCATGATTTAATAATATATATAATTATAACCAAGATATAAATATATTATATATTCATTATATATTTATATTTATGGTGATTTATAAAATTTATATGTATAAAATAAAATACAACATTCATAGAGACGGTAGGTTGTAAGTACACATACACGGTGCTTTCAATTTATTGTTAGATTAAAAGAAAGAAAATTATATTAAATATTATCATTAAAGAATAATTTTTATGTCATATGAGTCAAAAACATTTATCATGATAATCCTTAATAAATTCTATGTAAATCATGAATGAATCACATTACTTCGTAATGCGGTAGTTCGTCGTACGCACGAACGGCATTACCGTATTCCCACCGAATAGTAAGCCTGAAGGTATGTGTGATTTAAACAATACAGAATAAAAATAAAATAAAAATAATAATAATAATAATAATAATATATAAAATATTAATCCAACATTATTATTAATCTTGAAAGGTGGTAACTGAAGAACGGATGACATCAGTTCACAGGACGGTAGTTTTTCATACACATGAATGATGATTATGTATCCTATTTGACGGAAGTGTGTGAAGTTATCTGTTTTAATATTAACATAAAAATGTAAAATTATATTTAAGATGTTTATTTTATTGTATAAACATGATATAAAAAATCAACTGGTTTAAAGAAGAAATAAAATAAAAATATTCATGGATGAACGTTACCTCTTCTTCAGATATCTCCTATTTGTTTGCACCAAAGGACTTCCTTGGTTGGATTTATTCCCAAAAGAAGGCTTATTTTATGAAGGTAGGGAATTTTGGAGGATATATAGATATTTTTTGACCAAAACCAAATATGTTATTAAGTGTGAATAAAATAAAATAAGTGGTACCCTTTTACAATTGATGTCTGAGGCACTTTTGAAATTTCTCAAAATATTAATTAATAATAATTTCAATATCAATCTAAATTCATACAAAAGAAAATTTATTGAAATATAAGATAATATAATTTAGTAATATTATCAACCAATGGGTTTTTAGACAATTTTTGGTTTTTAAAGTAATCCTTATCATTTTGATTAACCCTTTGTTTACCTATTTTAATTTTAACTATAGTAACACCGTTATCAACATTAAAAGGTTGTAATTTTTACTCATATGGTGTCAATTTTAAGTAAATGTGAAATTTATGAAATTTTATACCTTATTCGTATACATTTTTAAAAAATATTTTTTGATTTTCAAATAATTTAATAAAATATTATTTTCATAATATATCCTTACTGTCAATTTTAACATTATTCATTATATTGAATTTTAGGAAAATCAATACAGTAAGATAACTTCGAAAAAATCATTTAATACACCCCTAATATGTCATATTCACCTATATAATTCTTATATCACCTTAATTAATTAAATTATAGTTATTTTCATATTTATAAAATATTTTAATTGATTTTTTCATTAATTAAATAAATACTGCATCATAATTGTGTAATTATTTATGATAATTATTTCAACACTAAAATATAAAAAAATAATAATGTAGATAAACCTTTTATATTTTATAATAATATTTATATTCAAGCATATCATTTATTTAACCATATATTAAAAATCTTATAATTATAAAAATTAAGAGGCATTTTATCACTCTATTTGATTTTAATAATATCCAAGTATTTTTCAGGGATAAGTTTCTATTAAATAAATAAATTTATAACATTTGGTGTTAAGGGTATAGTTAACTCCATATAATATTATTAAAATTATTTTTACCCTTAATTACTTTATTTAACATTAACTGTGGTAATAAAATTACAATGTTTGTTATTCATATTATCCAAAAAAGAGACCTCTTTACTAAATTTTTAAATTATGAATAAAAATAATGTATCCATTTTTAAAAATTAAAAACACATAATTGGATAAAATTAATTTAAAACTAATTTTGTAGATGATGTGAGAAAGAGGGTTTTTAAAGTGAAAATGTTCAAAAGCTTGAAATGTGTTTATATTCTAATTCAATATGAAAAAAATTAAATGACCTTAATTAGATTAATATATGTATAAATGTTCTAATTTTACTTTAAATTAAATTTAAAATATAATTTAACATTTCAAATTATTTAGATGAAAAGTCAATTTTCAATTGAAATGCAGTATTTTTCACTATTTATCAAAAAATGAAACATATCATAAAATAATAATAAAAAACCGAAGTAAATTTTAGTATTATTATTTCAAAAAATATTTATTTTTTCAAATAGAATTTATAAAAGTTTCAAATTTTATTTTTTAAAACAGGTGTACCATTAAAAGAGGATAAAACTGCTTTTTAGAAAGAAAAAAAAATAGTTTTTAAGGGTAAAACTAGATTTATCATGTCTAGAAAACACATAGGATGAATGATAAAAAATATATTTAATATATTATATATATTTATATTTAATTAATATAATCCAAAAAGAGTGATTTTTTTCTTTTATTAGTATAAAACACACTTGTGAAAATTTAAATAGCTTTTCATAGAAAGATTTACTTTTATTTTCAAAAGGGGTTTTTTAATTTATAATTAATTGGTCACACCATAATTCATTATATATATAGGTATAAACCATATTTTTAAAATTAATTTAATCATGTTAATACTCTCCATTTTGACGTCTAGGTCATAATTTTCTTATTTAAATTGTTATAATAATAAAATATTGTTTCAAAAAAACTCAGTGTTGTGCACAACACAAGATAATTGGGTGTTACATATAACACAAACATGGGGTATCATACAAAACAATACATTATGGAACAAAATTGTTTAAAAATATATAATTCATAAAAATATTGGGGTGTTAATTTCTAACCCCCTTAAAATGAACCTCTCTCACAAAATTCATCTGTATCATCAATGTTTTAATACAGGAAAGTTGCATTTATTGAAACCCACATAGTAAAAATGAAAACTAAAACTTAATTTAAGAAGGTAAATTTGGAAACTTAATGGTTACCCAAATTAACTCATAACTAGGCTTCCACATAAGATAACATTGGTGTCAAGTGAAAACATGGACATATAAGAGAGAACTAACTATTAAGTTCTGATGGAGAGTGATTGGGAAAATGTTCAAGCTAATGTTAATGACAAAAAAACCATTGAACAAATAGTTCTAGAAATGTTAATTAGTATCATAAAAAATTATGATAATATGATAAGCTTTTATTTCAAAATACTTTGAGAATATATAATTACTTGATTTCAGCTCAAAATTACAATCTCACTCTTCAGTTGTGCCTTGATCAATTTTTGTTTCATCTCTTACTCTAAGAAATGAAGATGAAATTGTAATTCCTGAAGAACTATTATACCATAAGATCCATAATCGGATGATAATGTCATTTTTTTATCCCTAGTTATCATTACAACAAAATTTTTATCATGTTTTTTCCAGTATGCATAAATCTTTATATTACAAAACATTAAGCTTTAAAACCTCATTCCAAGGTCAACATAAACCTTTTTATAAATGGTTAACCTTATAAACCTTTCAAAATTCAAAAATAAAAAAGGTAATAGAATATCTCAAAATAAACTTAATATTAGTCCCCCAAATATCATGAAGTATCTCTTGAGTTCCATATACCAAACATGTGAATACCTTCACCATTTATTCCCTTAAAACATGGTAACAACTTGAATTACCATAAAACCATATTGAATACACAAAATCCTCATAATTACTTATATAATCTATTTTATTATACCAAAACATTTTCCAAATAATATTGGGTTCAACCATATACCAATAGAATATGTGATTTAATTATTCCCTAATCCATGTAGATATGAACTTGAACTCTCACTTATGAATGAAAAATAATATTTTCACAGGACTCATTCCAAAAAAATAAAACATTAAATTCCAAAATAAGGAGATAAGGATAAGTATCCCAAAATTATCATGGTTCACTTCATCTATTATTATAGCATAATTTTCCCTTTTTTCCTTTTCCTTAGAGGTTTTCATGGGTTATCATCCACATTAGTCCTTGGATTGGGGAACATGTTAGCATAATGTCCAACATTTTCTTAGTTGAAATGCTGAAGTGTGGGAGGATTATTTTTTATAGATTTATCATTATTCACATCATTATATATCTACTTATCATCACTTCAACATTTAGTCACTCAATGCCTTCATTTCCACAATTATAACAACCTCTTGTCCCTTTTAGGCATCACTTGAGTTATTCTTCTCACATTTCTGTCATACATATACCTAAAATTTCTTTTTACTATTTCATATATACATGTAGTTTTGATGACTCGGTTTTTATCCACTAAATAATTGATATTTTCCTCTTTCAGAGATAATGATTAACCCAAAAGTTTACCATTCAAGTCTTGTAAAATTATTTTCATAGGTACCAATATATTCAGTATACTTTTTATTCGGATCAAGGAATTCCTTCTGCATGTTTGTTTATAGAATATGAGGGATGTAATTATTGTAAAATATACCCTTAAACTCTTCCCATTACATTGATTCAATTCCTTATTGTTCTCTAATGTTCTTAATAAGATTACACTACTGATCTAAATTCCCTTCCAAAATAGAAAAAATTAATTTTTCCTGATTGGAAAACTTAAGAATATAAAATATATTTTCAGCGGTACTGATCCATTTCTCAGAAACTAGTGGATAATTGAAACCACTAAAAGAAGGTGGACATTGCCTCATGAATGTATCAACATAATTTGTTTTCCCATCTTTCTCATTTGTATGTTCAACAAGATTCATAGATTAAGAAATTTTGATGGCCATAGAAAAATTATTTTTCATTTCTACTCCCATAACACATGATACCTTATAAAAAAATCATCACATTTCCTGTCATATTCAACATTAAAGTGGTTCCTTTGGGTTCCATCCATTGACTAAAACTAGAAATCATAGTGTGATTAACACTAATAATACTGTTAAAACCGAATAATCAATATAAATTGCTCATAGAATTTAAATCTATAACACCTTACGTTTAATCATAGGTAATTCATGGTTTTTACCAAAACTCTATGATTATAACCTTTATTTAGACTTATCCTTAGGGATATTACTGAGGTTTTATCATCTTAGTTTCGAAATGATGACTAAACCTTTTCTATGATATCAAGTATAATGACATAGGCTTCTCAAACATGGATACTATATCTTCTTAGATGAATATTCATTATATTAGACAAACAAATGCTCTTGTATAGTAATATATTAGTGACTTTGGTACTTGGAACACATTATTCTAATTTGGAAAAGTATATTCAACATATCATATAAATATCTTCTCCTTGAGTAAACATTCTTAAAACCTTTCTTTATAACCTGTGGAAAGGAAACATTAGAAAGGGTGAGCTCATATGCTTGGTAAAGATAAAAATGGGAGATACAAAATAATAACATGAGAATAAGGTTATGCGAACATGATCATAACATTTGAAAAGCATACCATGCATATTATAGATAATAATATTGAATCATATAATTAACAATTGGTATTTAATAAGACATGAATCATAATACAATCAAATAACATGAGCCATGAGAGTATAACAATGACATAAAACACGGAATTTTTTTCATGCACATAATCTTAGAGATTATTATGTCAAGGATACCTACCAAGACATGCATAACATGTTAGTCTTGGGAAATTCACCGATTTACCCTTTTTGGGCTTGGCATAACCCCTTGTGTATCTTCTAGTTTCAGAGAAATGATGACCTCTTATGTACCCTCTTGTTATATGCTGGGTCTGACCACTCATGTACCCTTTGAGCTCATAAAAAATTTATCATTACCCAATGCATTGGAGGGAGATATATGTCTCACCATCACATAATGAAAATAATATATATGAATTCCATAAGAAAATAAACCATTCATCATATCAGAACTCATAAATAGGAATGGGTTTCAAAGACATTACATCATAACATATCTCATGGAAAATAAACACAATTCATAAACTTCATGCCATCATAAATATAAACCATTAAAATAAAGAATAGGAATGGAATCCTTGTATCATGAAATATTTAAATATAAGTAATATTAAATAATTTTGTCTTATATGGAAACTGATTTTGAAAGATCGCTTGAAATAATTCTTGAGGAAAATATCCTTTCTATTTTGAAAACATTTTATTAATGTCATGAAATTAAGAAGGAGAACATTTTATTTAAAAATAAAATTGTAATATTATAAATAAACCATCAATACATTAAAGAATCATGATAGCAGGTAATTGTTTTCATGCAGTATAAGTTAAAGAAAATATTTCTTTTGCATTTTTTTAAGAAAAAACATAAAATAACTTATTGTAAAATGACAAATATATTCCTTTTAAAACATTTTTTATGAAGTTAAAAAGGTGTAAAAATGGATTTAAAAAATAATTTAATAATAGTGAAAATATTTTTGAATCAATTATGGAAACAATTGGCATGAAAATTAAATATTCCCCATAAAATACATAAACATAAACAATCTTGAATAGTAATGAGATTATGGAATAGACCATAACCACGTTATAATCAGTCGAATCGTATTTCCCATGAAGGAAAGAAAATTATATGAATATTTAAATACCATAATATTTAGGATAATAGTCATAAAAAAATTCATGGGATGTATATACACTAGATAAAATAAACAAGTAGTGTATAAGGAATGTGTTCCACAAAAATAAAAGTGAGAAGAAATATCTTACCTTAAGTCTTGAATTCCTTCGTAAAAGTTCAAACCTCATGTATATTAAATATAAGTTTATTATAAACATACCATAGATCCATATTAATATATATAATACCAGAAATTATTTAAATATGACATTATATTACTCACTTATTAACAATTTTATATTAATGATATGTTTCAGGTAATAACCGCTTTGTTTTTTTGTACATGTTTTGACTTTTTTTCTTGGTACTCATACATAGATATTGATATAAACATGATATAAATATCACATATTTTCATTATATATATATATGGTGATTTATAAAACATAGAGGTAGAAATTAAAACACATCGTTCAAGGAGACGGTAGGTCATACACACACATTAACATTGTTTTAATTTTCTTTTTGGTTTAAATGAATGAAACTTTAATGATAAATTATAATTAAAGAATCATTTTTCATTCATATATATTTCATATATTTATTAAAAAAAATACTTAATACATTCCATGTGAAGCGTGAACGAATCACATTGTTTCGTGAGGTAGTAGTATATCGTACTCACAGACAACGTTACCATATTCCATCAAAATGGTAATCATGAAGGTATGTGTGATATAAAAATTATAAAATCATAATAACATCATAATAATTTTAAATATAATATATAAACTATAAATAAATCATTATTCTTAACATTTAATGGTGTTAATGGAAGAACAGATGACATCGGTTCAAAAGGAGATAGTCCCTTATGAACATGAACGATGATTGTGTATCTCATTTGATGGAAGTGTGTGAATTGGTACATCATAAACTTAACATAGAAATATCCCAATATATTTGATATAATTATTTTAATAAATCAACATGATATAAAAATAATTTATTGGGTTTAAGTAGTAAATATACCAAAATTGTTCGTTGATGGACTTTACCTATTCTTCGGGTATATCCTTTTTGGTTTTCACCAAAGGACTTACATAGTTGGATTTATGACCAAATTAAGGCTTCTAGGATGAACTTATATAATTTTATTGGATATTTGGATAGTTTTTGGCTCATCCAAATAGGTTATGAAGTATGAAGAATAGATAATAATAGGTTCTCTTTTATAATTGAGGTGTGGGAAACTTTTAAAATTCCGCAAAAGATTAATTTATAATAAATTAAATCACAATCCAAATACCTCCAAAATTCAATTTATTCGAATATAAGATAATATAAGGTTGTAATATTATCAAAAAATATTTTATAGACAATTTTTGGTGTTTATTTTAATCCTTATCATTTTGATTAACCCTATGATAACCTATTTTAATTTAAACTACGATAACATGTTTTATTTAATATTAAATGGATGTAATTTTTTACTTCTACAGAATAAATTTTCCATAAATGGTACATTTATGACATTTTAGACCCTATAAAAATAAATTTATATTTTTTAAAAGTTTTAATGTTTTTTAAATAATTTACTAAAATATTATTTTCATAAAATATCATTAGTGTCAATTTTAACACTATTCATTACATTGACTTATAAGAAAATCAATACAGTAAGATAAATTAAAAAAAATTAATTTATTAATCCCATAATATGTCGTATAAACCTATAAAATTCTTGTAAAACCATAATTAATTAAAATTTAATTTCATATTTATAATATCATTTAACTTATTTTTTCATTAATTGAATAATTATTGCATCATCATTGGGTAACTATTTATTGCATTTATTTCTTCACTAAGAATTAAAAATATATTTTCATGATTTATATAAACCAATTATATTTAATAATAATATTTAAATTAGATAATATATTCTACTTAACTCCTTATTAAAAATATTATAATTATTAAAAGTAAGAGTTTGACATTTTGTCACTCTCGTTGATTTTAATAATATCTATGCCATTTTCATTGAAAAGTGTCCATTAAATAATTAAAATTTGAAAATAATATGTTAATTTTAGAATTAAATTCATCTAATGAGATCTTTTCATGTGTTATGGTAATTTTATAATATTTATAATATTATTTTTACACTTAAATACAGGATTTACCCTTAACTATGGTAATAAAATTACTAAGTTTACTATTCATATTCTCCATAAATAAAAGAAACTAATTTAATAAAATTTTAAAATATGATTAAAAATATGGAATCCATTTTTAAAAATTTAAAACACCTAATTTGATAAAATTTAATTAAAATTAATCCTGTAGACGAGTTGAGAAAGCAGGTTTTTAATGTAAAACTATTCAAATGTTTGAAAAAATATTTTATCCAAATTCAATATGAATAAAATTAAAATGAACCTAACTGGATTTATTTATGTATAATTGATCTAATTTTACTTTAAAATCAATTTAAAATTTAATTTAACATTATAAATTATTTAAATTAAAATTCAATTTAAAATTAAAATGAAATATATTTCACTATCCATTAAAAAAATGAAACAAATCAGAAATATATAAAAAATTAAATCAAATTAAATTTTAATGTTCCACTTTCAAAAATGTTTTTTATTTTTTCAAATAAATTTTATAAAATTGTTAAAAAAAATTTCGAAACAAGTGCGCTATTAAATGGTGATTAAACTGTTTTTTAGAAGAAAAAATAGCTTTTAAGCGTAAAACTAGATTGATCATGTCTATAAAACACATATGATGAATATTAATAATTGTATTGTATATATTATAAACACATTTCATTAATATAATCTAAAAAGTGTTTTTTTATTTTATTTGTATGAAATAAACTTTTGTGCATTTAAATTGTTGTTAAGAAAAAGATTACCTTTTATTTTCAAAATGCTTTTATTTTCATTTATAATTAATCGGTCACCAAAGGATCCATTATATATACATTTTTAAACCATATTTTCATAACTCATTTAATCCCTTTCATACCCACAATTCTAACATCTACATTATAATTACCTTTTTTAAATAATTTTAATAATAAAATTTTATTTCATAGAAACACAATGTAGCGTATAACATAAGCTAAGTTTATGTTCTATATAGAGAAATATTAACAAGGTGTAGCTTGAAATTAAAGAAATCAAAGAAATAAAATAATTTAAAAAATATATATTTCGTAAAAAACTCAAGGTGTTACAGACCCACACTCCCATATCTATTTCTAAAAAGACTTTCTTCATACACTAGATTTCATATAATGTGAGATGAAAATATAATTATTTTAAAACATTAACATAATTTAAACCTTACATGTCAAAATAATAATAAAGTTATAACAATGTAAGGTTTATTGTCTTTGGGGACTAATTAAAATTTACCCATAATCAAACCATGAAGAGTCTCTTCTAGAATTCTGATAATTTAACTCATCTTCATAATCTAGGGGAGGGAAACATAAGAAAGTGGTGATATTGGATTCCCAGTAAGATTAATCATAAGAGATAATCAATGATAATTATAGGTGAGAAAATTATAAGCTTTTGTGTATGGAATAATAATTAAGATCCATGAACAAAATATTAGGAAAACATGCCCAAATAAAACAAGGATCATAGTACATGATCCATCATAACATAAGTAAATATAAAAACATAAAAATATGGAACAAATATAATAATTAGAGTCATAAAATAGTGTATATAACTTCAAAATATATTTCTATTAGTCTATAATACATTACTCACATGTTTCCCTTAGTGGACCATTCTTCACACATTAGTTCCCCTTGGTGGATCAAGCTTCACTGACCTATTTCCCTTGGTGGATTGATTCATCACAACTCATTTCCCATTATATCATGAGATAAAAATATTTATCTAATTAATTGGATGGCTATATAGGTAATAATAATAAATTAATTAAAACCATACATATATGTGTCATATGATAAAAATCATTCAACATATCATGAAAACCCTTTGAAGAAATTTTGTTTTATTCGTCACATTATTAAGAATCCATGGAAAGAAAAATGGGTTTTACAATATTTCTAGAGGGTATTACTAAAATATTCATTACAAATAAAAAATTTTTATACCCAAAATTCAGTCACTCAAAATAATATTTCATAATAAAATTTAGAGTTTTGTCAATGAAAAATAACTTCTAAAAAAATAAGGCCTCTATAGATAAAGATGAAAATAGTAGTGAAATAATAAAAGTGTTTTTCACATAACTCTTTTAACTTTAGTGTAAGTGATGAAATTAAAAATCACATATAAAATTCATTTTAAAAAAAGGTCACTTTAGATAAATTGAAAATAAATCATTATCAAATTCAATATTTTTAAATAAATCCCAATAATAAAGACTTAAAAAAGATAAATTGGTTTCAAAAATGTCAAGTGACTTTTTTTTAAAACTTTTAATTTTTAAAAAACATTTAATAAAGGATCCTTGAAAAGGATATAAAGGTTCAAAAAATATTAAATTAAAATATTACAAAACATTTTAATATAGAATGAAACATAAATATTATATAAATGAAATGAAATAAAGGTTATAAATATAAATTTTGGGTGGAATAAATAGCATTTTATTTTGAAATAATGTAAAACATTTTTAAATATTTTGAAATACCTTTTTTGAAAACCAACATCATAAAAAGAGTAAAAAAATTTCCAAAATAAGATAAGGGAAATATTATGTTAATAAGATACAAAACATAAGTATATTTCAAATTATAATGGATAAAATTGGTAGGAATGTAAAATACGGACAAGGAGGGGGAACATTCATTAATGATGAAGGGAATTATTCTAAACAATGATATAGTTTTTATGGGTATAAAATTCATTGGGGGGGGGGTATTTGAATCCAAAGTATCATTTAAAATATATATAAATAAAATTTAACATGACATAAAATATTAGGGAGGAAAAAACCAATCTTCTAAGAACTAAAATCCATTTAAATAAAGAAAATTATGTGGCTCTTAAAACCCATTATTTTCAAGAATATGGTTAAATAATTTCTTTTTTGATTAATCACACAATATAAATTACATCATGGTGCATAATAATAAATATGCCTCAAGGAATTAAATTTTAGACGAAGAACCCCTTACCTTAATTATTAACCTTCACTAAAGCACTTGAATCACCTGTACATAAAAATAATTATCTTAATAAAATGTTTAATGGACTTATTAATATCTATAAACTTTTATAAACTTCATTTATAATTATACAATATATGCATATAGTTAGTTATTATCTATTTTTAGTATCAAATGTTAGTAATCTTGATCATTTTGAACTAATTTTATAATAGCGGTGGTGTTCATTATTATTCTCCAAAATTTTATAATTATAATATCATAAAAAAAACTATAATTTATTATTTATAATTATTTATAATTTTATAATTATATTCTATGGTATTTGTTTTTAAAATTCTTAAAAATGAAATTAAATATTAGCATGTTTCAGTGATTTTTTTCGAATGAACATTGGAACCATAATTAATGATTTTAATATTAATGATAAATTTAAAAAATAATCTCAAATAATTATTTAATTATTTACATAACATTTTATACATAAATGTTTGTTTATAGTCATCCATGCTATTATTTTATAGAATTTTTCAAGTAGGTTGGTAGAACAACCCAAAAATGAACATACTATAATTAAGGGATGATTATGACATGAAAGTGGTTTATTTTTTTGAAAAATATCATATTATAGAATCATGATTATACTACTTAGATATTTTTAAGGTTTTCAATAATATTCTAGTATATTTGGATAAAAAAATAAATGAAAAATGATGTGCATTACTTTGTTGAGATGGTAGTCCATACAACACAAGGTTAATGTTTTTATTTCTCAAAAAATGAGAGGGAGAGAAAGTTGATTAAAAATATTCTCTTAATAAAAAAATTATATTATATATGTCACATTTATTCTTCAATTAAAATATTATAACCTACTAATATAGGTGATGGTGGAAAATTTTGTTTCTTTGTGGTGACAGTTGTCTGCACAAATGTATAAACGATGATTTTTTTCTTTATAGAGATGGGATAAAGTGGTTAATTTTTTTACTTAGTTTAATGAAATTAATTATACAAAAATTAATTATTTCATTATATAGTAATGATAAAATTTTATTTGGTAAATTAATAAATAAAATAAAATAAATTTTAAAAAATAATAATACTCACATTGAGGATATTGGTTTTCCCTCTCAGTAGTCCTTTTAAATGGAGGGATTATGATAACTTCATCTGAAAAAATTCTAAGGTAAGTGAAATTGGATTATAGGGGAAGAAAAAAAGGGAAGTTTTTCAAGTAAAAATGAAAAATTGTGAATGGCCTAGAAGGGGTGTTGATAGGTCCCTTTTATAAGTGGTGATATTGATAATTATCATGTGAGTTGAAGCCCTCCATGGAATCATGAAATTTTGTTATATTGGTGGATAGGTGTGGCTCAGTGGTGACTATGGTGGCTTTGATGTCTTCTGGGAAGTAGTTTAAATTATTATGAAGTATTTGGTGAGTATTTTCATTGTTCATTATCTTCGATGATGGAGCTTCATCCCAGTATGAGTTTTTGTGATCTTTTGCAGTTGATTTTCTTTCTTTTCATTGAGTATAGGACTGTAAAAGAGATGTTTTATAATTTATCACTTCTTAAAATTTATTTTTTTAAAAAACTAGAGTGTTGGGTAGAATGATATTTTGGTAAATATTTAAACTTTATATAAAGTGAGCATATATCTCACATTTCAAAAAGACTTGAAATTTGATAATTAAGGATTTGGGGATGGTATAAGGTCAATAAATCCTCAAAAATTCATTTTCAAATATTATCTAAGTCCTTAATAGTTATAATTTTCACTTATAATATAAGGCCCCACTAATAATCATTAAATAATATTGAGTTAATTCAAGAATTAACATTTATTCACTTTGAGGATCTTTTCAGGTTTAGATTTTTAGAGAATTTGGTCATAACTATTACATAACAACTCAAAATATTACAAAGTAGACACTTATACTAACTATACTTATTTTTTCAAAATAAAACCCATGAAAAAAATTATTTGTTATTTCTTGATTAAAAACATTCTTAACATTCATCTTGAAATCCACTTTTCTCTTATCCATCCTTGCACCGTGTGAATTTTTTTAAAAACATAGGATGAGAAAAAAAATCTCAGTAAGGGAAATAATTTAAGGAAAGAAAAAGTTAGTCCATTAGTAATTATGAACCCATGAAATAATACTTTTCACCCATAAAATATAAGCTCCTTAACATACCTCAAGGAATTATAAGATTGCTTAAAAATTCATAGATATCATAAGTCGTAAATGTAAAGTTTCGTATCCATATCTTACTTATATTGTAGATTTCACATCTACGTAGGGGGTAACCTTCATGGCTACATTTAGAATACCCATAATTGTATAATCCCTAAATATCTAAGCATAAAACATTTCATTTAACTCCATCTCATTACCTAATGCATTAGAGAGTTATCGTAGGCTCACTTTCCCTCAGTTTATCATGCAACCACCTATTTTCATAAAAAATTCATAAAAACCATAACATAATCATAACACATTAACAAGCATAAAAGAAAAAATAAAATCTCCACATTAAAATAAAAAGATATCATTTCAAGATATTGATATAAACAAGATATTATGAAAACCATTTTCAATACCAAAATACATGAAAAGTGAATATGGTATTTATTTTTATTTTAAGAATATTATGACTTGTATAGGAAGCCAAATATCAAATAATGGTCACCACGGTGGGGAGTTTTTTGTTATCGTATATGTTAAAAAAAATTCCTTCTATAATATAGTAAAATTCATCATATAAACAGGATTCCATTTGAAAACCATTGAATAAAATTAAATGTCAAATGGGTTTATTATACACCATATAAAAGTAGGTGGTATATATAATACAAATATTCCTCAATGAAATAATATTGAGACGAAGTCCCTTACCTTGAGTTTGAATCACCATGTGAAATCATTATATTGTTGAATAAAAAAATTTGGTTAATTTATAATTTCATGAGAACCTTTTTGAACTTTATTATTTATTTTAAATCACTTATCACCATGTTATACAAATTACATAATTGTTTAATTTCATATCGTAGGTTTTCTCGATATTCCGTACTTAAGTCGAAAATAAACTACTTATGATGTAAATAGACCATGTGGTCATTAGTCCATCATCTCCAGAATAATATCCATGACATAATAATCACTTTTTTACATAAATTATATTTTTAAATAAAACCATTTATTTATGGTATTAAAAATTAACAACGTTATATTCATGGAGACGATAGGTCGTACGTACGCATGAGTAATATTCTCCATTTTTCATCATTCATTATGGAAATAATGTGGTTATTATTTTATCATTACATAATGATCATAATATTTTTTCCATCATAATAATAATTTAAATTTAATTATATATATCATACAAGTGATCTGGTGAATAAAAACGATGCACGTATCTTTGTGGGGGTGATAGTTCACACATACGCAAGAATGACACTGTCATTTTTTATGTTCACGGAAGGTAAGAACATAATTGAAATATTGTTATATTAAAATGATAATTATGTAATTAATATCTTATATAAACAATGATTCCATCATTATAACTAGTATTGATAGACGGGATGAATATCAAACTATATCGATTCGCGAGGAAGTAGTCTGCCACAAACACGAACGAAATGTTCAATTCCCATTTAATGAAATTGCAGATGGATTTAAGTGATAATAATAACATATCAGTATATTGAGGATACTATAGTTAATATTTAATCATATATGAATAATATTTAAAGGATGTGGGAGAAGAAATAAAATAGGAACACTTAATAAAATGATACCTCTTCTTTGGTTGATCACCTTTTAAGAACAACTTAACAACTCTAAGAAGGGTGTTCTACCCAAAATAAGGCCTCAAAAATGTTGGTAGGGATTCTAGGAAGAGGTTTGGTACTATACTTTCAGAACCAAATGGATCATTATGTTTGAGTATTAGATAAATGTGGGTACCTTTTTATTGGAGAGAGGAGGGGCACCCTTTAAAACTCCTAAAATATTAAATTAATATAAATAAATTTTTAAATCTAAATGACTCCAATGTAAAATATGACAAATATATGATGGGTATAGTTCACAATAATCTCATTAAATAATTTTTATACATGTATTGATTTTATTTTCAACCTTATCTTTTTGGTTTACCCTTAATTATTCTATTTTAATTTTAATTGTGGTAACAATATTTAAAATATTAAGAGGCTATAAATTTTACTTATATGTGGTAAATTACCCATATTTGGAAACTTTATGAGATTTTATAACTTATAAAATACAGTTAATAATTGTAAATTATTTTAGTATTTTTAATAATTTAATAAAATATTTATTTTATAAAATATCAATAGTGTCAAATTTGACACTATTAATTTCATTGAATTTAAATAAAATACAAACAGAGAGATAACAAATAAAAAACCATTGAATAGACTTATAATATGTCATATGAATTTAAAAAATTCATGGAGTACCCTAATTAATTATAATTAGTTTTATTTTAATATTTTTTATATCATTTATTTTATATCTCTATTAATAAAATAATTACTATATCACTATTGTGTCAATATTTATGGTAATTATTTAATCTATAAAAATTATTAATAAAATATCAAGATGTAGATAATTTTTTATATTTATAGATATAATTTTTATTATTTTTTTATCATGCTTATTCCTTTGTTAAAATCATTATACTTATAAGAAATAAGAGAGTGACATGTAGTCTCTTTCTTTTGTTTTAATAATATTTATATCACTTTCATGGGAAAAAGTCCATTTAATGAGTTAATTTTGAT
Source organism: Viscum album (assembly GCA_963277665.1). Lineage (NCBI taxonomy): Eukaryota > Viridiplantae > Streptophyta > Magnoliopsida > Santalales > Viscaceae > Viscum > Viscum album. The sequence goes on from OY728125.1 coordinate 933,142,854, forward strand.
CCTTAGGTGTTAAGGTTCAGATTTTATTTATTCAATAGAATTTTGGTATGTGTTAGGGTAATTTTATTATCTTTTCCATATTATTTATTACCATAATTTACTTGGTTTACCTTTAACCGTGGTAAATAAAAATTACCAAGTTATTATTCATAAAATCCAAAAAATAACATGAAACTATTTAAATTATTTGGAACCACAAATTACAAATTGAGAATCCATTTTTAAAAATTGATGACATAGGAGATTCATTAATTAATTTAAAATTAGTCCTCCTTGTCAAAACGAGAAAATGTGTTTTTAAAAGAAAAATTATCAAAAGATTGACATGTGTTTATATATAATTTCAGTGGGAAATAACTTTTAATGACCAAAATTGGATTCAATGATAAAAAAATTATATAATTTTACTTTAAAAACAACTAAAATTATATTCTATCAATATAAATAAATTATACAAAATGGTAGTTTTGAATTAAAATGCAGTATCTTTCACTATTCATTAAAATATGAATTTTTTCAGAAAATACCAAAAATTATCAAAAGTAAATTTTGATTTATTTATTACAAATAAGAAGTTTATTTTTTCAAATATAACATATAAATGTGACAAAAACTATATTTAAAAAAGTTTCTCCCTCAAAAGGAAGAAAAACTACCTTTTGAAAATATTTGAGTATTATATATTTAAAATTAAATTTATTTACATTTAGGCCTCAAAATTTTATTAGATGAAATAAAAAACATTTAATAAACTTGTGTAAATATAATATAGGTAGTAATTTTCATTCTCACCTATACAATTTCTTGGTGTTAACTACTATTTAAAATAATAATATTAATAATGTATTATTTTTTAGTGTATCTCAGTCTTGTGTGAAACATAAGAATTTATATAACCACTTTTTTGCGTTTAGAGTATGTTATTGGACATAGAATCCCTATTAAAGTAAAGTTAATATCTAATTCATTAATATTAATAGATATAAAAATTTCTTATTCTATAATTACCTGGGATGTTATATCTTTCCCCACTTTGGGAAATTGCGTCCTCACAATTTTACTCACTTATCAAATAAGTGGTATTATTTTTTCTTCATAGTGTTTTCATATTATCATGTTTCCCCTTCAACCATATGTATTTTCACAAAACCATAACCTGATAAATCACCTTATTCTGCAACACTTTCTCTCGATGGTCTAAAATCTGGACCATTTATTCCTCATATGAAATATTATCTTCCAAATAGACTAGTTTTGGACTCATAACTTGAGACGGATTTGGCATATGCTTTTTAAATATTGAAACAAGAAAAACATTGTGTACCTAGGATTAACTCAGAGAAAAATACACTTGTTAAGAAAGTGATCCAACATTCTCTGGGATTTCATAAGGTAAAATGAACTGTGGAATTATTATCCCCTTCTTACCAAAATTCATCATACTTTTCCATGGAGAAACATTGAGAAAGATATGTTCACATACCTAGAAATAATGATCCATCCTCTAGTTATCTGCATAAAGTTTCTTCCTACTCTGGGCTATCCTCATGTGTTTCTGAATCAACGAACATTTTCTTCCGTATCTTCTTCTAATTCTTGTCCCATTAACTTCATTTCACCTACTTCATCCCAAAAATATAGAGTTTGAAACCGCTTTACATATAATTCCTCAAATTGTGCCAAATGTATAGTGTAATGAAAACTATTGTTACAGGTAAATTCAACCAAATAAAGATATGTGTCCCAACATCCCTAGAAATCTATTGAACAAGAACGTAGCATATCCTCAAATGTCATAATTGTTTTTTCTATATTCCAATCTGATTGAGGATCAAAATCTATAATAAAATTTAACTGAGTACCCAATGACTTCTTAAGGACATAATAAAAGTTATAAGTGAACATGGGATTATGATTATATATAATGGAGAGAGGAACTCCATGTTACATGAATATCTATTTAAGATATAACCATGAATGTTAATCTAGAGACAATGTATGTCAAATAGGAATAAAATGAGAAGATTTAGTCAATATATCAACAATAGCCCAAATTTCATTGTTACCTTATAAATACTTTGGTAATCCTAGTAAAAAATCAATATATTCATTTTCCCATTTCCATTATGGTACTATAAAAGGCTGAATCATCGCTTTTGGAAACTTCTATTTGGCTTTTACCTATTGAAATTTCAAACACTTTATAGTAAATTGAGAAATAACACATTTCATTCCATCCCTCGAGTAATACACTCAAAGGTCTCTATACATATTAGTACTATCGTGATTAATTAAAAACAAACAACTGTGAGCTTTACATCACAACTTTTTATTCAATTGTGAATCATAAGGTACATAAAACCTTTTCCCAAATATCAAAACTCCGTATTTATCAATGTTAAATTCAGTTAACTCGCCCTTCTGAACCAATTCTACCTTTTTATACAACACAATTTCTTCCATATGTGATTTCTTAATTCTGTCTGATAGAGATGATTTCACTAACACCTAAAAAAAGATCAATTTCCTACACCATCAAATTTTATGCCAAATTTTATCAAATAATTAATCAAAGGGTCAAATTCCAAATGTAACATTGTTGATGTAGCATTAATTTTCTGACTCAAAGCATCAACCACATTGTTTTATTTTCTAGGATGGTAATGAATCATGAAATCATAATCCTTTAATTATAGCCATCTCCTCTATCTCAGGTTCAATTTTCTCTGAGTGAATATACAATTAAAACTTTTGTGATGATTATACATTTCATAATTTACACCATACTAATTATGCCTCTGAATTTATAAAGAAAAAATTGAAGCATCTAATTACAAATCATGTATAGGGTAATTTATCATATATGTTTTCAACTGACGTGAAGCATAAGAAATTACATGATCATTTTTCATTAGAAAAAAATTGAGTCCTTTCAATAAAGAATCACTATAGATAACAAATTTACCATTTCTGGAAGGTAATATCAATACTGGATCATTACCCAATATTCTTTTCAATTCTTGAAAACAATCATCACATTATACTATTTAGATGAACTTAACACATTTTCATGTTAACATAGTTAGTGGGATAGATAACCGTGAAACATTTTCCCAAAACCTCCAATAATAGCTGGCTAAACCAGTAAAACTATAAATCTCGGTTATATTTGTGGGTCTTGGTCATTATTCAACAAGTTTTTTATCAGGATCAATAGTTATACAATTTTAAGAAACAATGTTACCAATTAAAATAATTTTTTGTAACCAAAACTCACACTTTCTGAATTTCTAATATAGTTTCTTTTCATTTAGGGTTTGAAAAAAATCCTTAGATGACATTCATTCTCTTCTTTACATTTAGAATATACTAAAATTTCATCAATAAATAGAACCAAAAAATTATTGTAGAAGTCATGGAATATTCTGTTCATAAGATTGATTAATACAGTAGGTGCATTGGTTAACCCCAAATACATAACTACAAATTCATAACGGCCATATCTAGTATGAAGTACGGTCTTCAAAATGTCTTCTTCATTTAGTTTTAACTGATGGTACCCCGACCTCAAGTAAAACTTTGAAAAATATGGTGTTCCTTAGATATGATAAAAAAAAATTATTTATATGATGCAAAGTATACTTGTTCTTAACTGTGATGTTATTCAATGCTCTATAATCAATAAAAAGTCTCATTGGACCATCATTGATTTTAACAAACAAGATAGGGCAGCCCTATGGTGAAATTCTATGTTGAATGAAACCATTATCTGATAACTCTTGGAATTAATTATTTAAATCTAAAAATTGAATTTTATCCATTTGATAAGGTGGTTTTGAAATTGGATTATCATCAAGAACTATGTTAATATAAAATTCAACTTCCTGATCAAGTGTAATAACATGAAACTCATCATAAAAAACATAATGATAATCAATTACCACTAGCACATCATTAACCTATAAAATTACTTGGTTTTCAAAAATATGTGAAAGATAAAAATCATTTCCATATTTCAATTGTTTATCAGTTTCTTGATATGTTATGAGAGTTAACAAGTCATTCTTGTACACAAAATAAAACTCTTTTTGAAAATAATCATCTTTATCTCTACATTAAATCTTATCATGGTAAACAGAAATCCAATTCATGCCCAAAATAACATTAAAATCTACTAGGTGCAAAACAACACGTTTTTCAAGTAAATTATTTCGACATATAAAAATAGGAAGATTCTTATAATTTCTTTTTGCCTCAAAATTTTCCCCATGTGTTTTTACCAAAATTTTTGAATTCATTTCTTGAGATGGAATTCCAAATTTACCACAAAAGTTATAGAAAATGAAAGAATATGAAGACCATGAATCAAACAACACATTGTCATAATTTGAATAAACAAAAAATTTACCTTATACCACTTCATTTTATGGTCTAAAACCCGATGATGTAGTGGAAGATGATTTCACTACACCTTTTTCTTGTAGTTTGGCCACTTCCCATTGTTTGAGGTTTTTCATCGGACACTCGTTCAAATAATGACCCATCTCATTACACATATAATTTTTTTATTATAAATCATGTTTTATCTTACCATTACCAAGATATTTTTCAATTTAGTTACAATCCATATGCCCCATTTTATCACATTGAAATCGCTTACCATAATTAAAAATGAATTATTTAGTGTGTGTTTTTGACATTTGTCACAAACTGTAAACTTAATTTTCTTACCATCAGACTTTTTAGAAGAATTATTCCTTTTTTCCTTCCACCTATACGTTCTATTATATTGTTTTTAAAATAAAAACTGATCATCATAAATCTCTATTTCTACCTTCTTTGTATATATAGAATGTCTTTCATATCTTTTGAACTCACAAGAAGACAATGACCTTCGACACATTGGATTTAATCCTCACTAAAAATGATTTATTTTATTAACAATATCCCAGACGAAATTTGGAGGATAACTTGTCAGACAATTGAATATTTCTTTGTAATAATCCCATGAGTCATTCTCCTTACTCAATTCTATGAATGGGCTTTCCATCCTAAGTCGAATCTCCTAAGGAACATATTTCTCCAGAAACATACCTTTGAATTCATCTTAATAAAGAGCATTAATATCCTCACTGTCCCTGATATTCTTAATTGTTGACAACCACAGACCGATTTCACCTTTAAAATGGTAAAAAAAAGACTATCCTTTTGATTTTTTGAACACCCCATTACATCAAAAATCGTTTCTAGTGCCTTAATCCACCCTTCCACTAACACAGGGTTATTTGATCATCGGAATGATGGGGTATGTGGCCTCATGAAATGATCCATTGCTAACATGTTCCTCTTTTTTTGATCTGAATTATTTTGTGCGTTGATACCACCACCATTTATAGCCTGATTCAATTGAACCATCAGTACAACAAACTATTCTGTCCTGATTTTGACTATCTCAGGTTGCTAATTTGGAAGGTTTTTTTCCTCTTGATGTAATCACAATATAGTTTCCAGGTTTCCTCTATGGAAAACTATTCTAAAAAAATATAACTTAGCTGAAGAAACATTATAATCTTCAAATTCTATATCTTTTCAATTTTACCATAAAGTAACAACCATTTATGGATATTCTATTAATAATATCTTAACCCATAATGTTATATAAACCAACTTATGATACCAAATATAAGGCCCCAACCTTAAACATTACATAATTATGAGTTAAGTCATGAATTTACATTAATTCATTTTGAGGATCCTTTTAGGTTTAATGTTTTATAGAATTAGGCTATAACTATTACATAACAACTAAAAATATTAAAAAGTGAACAGATATACTCACTATAAATTTTTTTCACAAAATAAAACTATTTAAAATAAAACATGATTTCCATTTCTTGATAAAAATATTCTTATAATTTATCTTAACATCCACCTATATCTGACCCATCCTTATTTCCTGTGAAAACATTTTAAAAACATGGGATGATCAAAAAAAGATCAGTAAGGCAAATAAGATATGGAAAGAAAACGTTAGTCCATTAATACTTATAAACCCATGAAATCATACTTTTAACCCATTAAACATAATCTATTTAACATAACCCTTGAAATTATAAGATTCTTTAAAACTAAAAAAAATAATAAATAATAAAGGTAACTTGTGGCATCTATATCTTACTTACATTGTAGATTTCTTATCTACCTAGGGGTTAACCTTCAGGGCTACATTTGGAATACTCGTCACAGTATATTCCTTATAAATATTAGGAGAGACTGTATCGTTTAACTCCATCTCATTACCCAATGATTCAGAGAGCTATCATAGGCTCATGAGCCCTTAATTTAAAACTGAACCACCTATATACATAAAAACATTTCATGAACCATAACATAATTATAACACATTATCAAGTATAAAGGAAAAAATAACATTTCCACATTACAATCAGAAGATATCATTTCATTATATTGACATAACCAATCCCTTATCAAGACCATTTTCGAAACGAAATTACATGAAAATGGAATATGGTATTTATTTTTCTTTTAAAAAAATTATGTCAAATAGATTAATCCAAATATCAAATAATGGTCATAGCGGTGGAAATGTCATTGTCGCCGTATATGTTAAAAAACATTCCCTTCATCGTTTAGTAAAACACTTCGTATAAAAAGGATTCCTTTTGAAAACTGTTCAATGGAATTAAAATTAAAAGGGGATTATTATACACCATATAAAATAAGGTGGTGTATATAATCAAAATATGCCTCATTGAAAGGATATTGAGACAATGTGCCTTAACTTAAGTTCGAATCATCACATAAATTTTTTATATTCTTGAAAAATAAATATTGGTTTTTTATACAATCTTGAGAACCTTTTTCAAGATTGTTATTCCTTTTATATCACTTATTACCATGTTATAAAAATTTCATAATTATTTGAGTTCGTATATGAGGTTTGTCTATATTCGGTACTTGAGTCGAAAAAGAACTTATTATGATGTAAATAGTCTATGTGGTCATCAGTCCATAATCTCACTAATAATATCTATGACAAAATAATTACCTTTTTTACATCAATTATAATTTTAAATCTAACCATTTATTTATGGCATGAAAAATTAACAACGTTATATTCTTGGAGATTGTAGGTCATACGTAAGATTGAGTAATGTTTTCCATTTTTCATTGATCATTATTAAAATAATGTAATTATTATTTTATCTTTATATAGTGATCATAATATTATTAAAATCATAATAATAATTATAATATGCGTATATATATATATATATATATATATCATACAAGTGATTTTGGGAATAAAAATGATTCACATCGCTTCTTGGAGATGATAATTCACACGTACGCACGAACATCAATATCATTTTTTATGTTCATTGATGTTATGAACACAATTGAAATATTAATAATTTAAAATTATAAATATGTAATGAATATCATATATATACATTTATTCTATCATTATATCAAGTCTTGATATATGATATTTAAAAATGAACTCTATCAGTTCGTGAGGTAGTAGTCAACCGTACACGCGAACAAAATATTCATTTCCCATTTGATGAAATTGGAGATGGATTTAGATGATAATAATAATATCTCAGAATATTGAGGATATTTTAGTTATTATTTCATCTTATAATAATAATATTTAAAGTAATTGGAAGAATAAATAAAACTGAAACACTTCAAAAATGATACCTCTGCTTTGGCTGATAACCTTTAAAGAACCCCTTAACACCTCTAAAAAGGGTGTTATCCATAAAATAAGTCCTTAATAAAGTAGTTATGGATTCTATTAAGGGATTTGGGTAGATATTGGCCAAACCAAATGGTTATTTAAGTGTGATTATTGGAGAACAGTGGGTACCATTTTATAGGAGAGGGGTGGGGCACCCTTGGAAGCTCTTAAAATATTAAATTAATATAAATTAATATTTTAATCAAAATGACTCCAACAAGAGGTATGTAAAATATAATATGATAATAGTTTTAAATACCCTAATCCAATAATTTTTATACATGTATTTAATTTTATATTAAACCTTATATTTTCAGTATACCAATAATTATTCTCTTTTAATTTTAATTATTGTAACAACATTTTAAATACTAAGAGGATATATATTTTAGTTATATGGGTTAAATTACCCATATTTAGAATATTTATAAACTTATTTACCTTATAAAATACAATTTTTAATTTTAAAATATTATTTTGATTTATAAATAATTTAACAATTTTTTTTATAAACTATCAATAATGTCAATTTTGACAGTATTCATTTCATGGAATTTAAATAAAATTAAAACATAGATATAAATTATAAAAAAAATTGAATAGACTTATAATATATCATAGTCACCTAAAAAATTCATGTATTACCCTAATTTATTTTAATTTTAGTTTTTATATTATTTTCCTTATCATTTATTTGATATTTCTATTAATAAAATAATTATTTTGTCATTGTTGTGTTAATATTTATGGTAATTGTTTAATATATATAAATTCTGAATAAATTCTAATGAGGTATATAACATAATTATATTTCTAGAGACTATTTATGATAGATTTTTTATTATGTTTAACCCTATATTAAAATTTTTGTACTTATAATAAATAAGAGGGTGACATGTTGTCACTTTTATTTTTTGTTTTATTAATATTTTTATCACTTTCATGGTAAAAAATATATTAAATGAATAAATTTAGATCCTTAGGTGTTAAGGTTCTACTTTTATTCGTCCAATAGGATTTTGGAATGCGTTAGGGTAAATTTATTATCTTTATCATATTATTTATTACCCAGATTTACCAGATTTACCTATAACCATGGTAAATAAAAATTACTCAAGTTACTATTCATAAAATCCAAAAAATAAAAAAAACACATTTACATAATTTCGACCCACTAACTCAAAATAAAAAATAATATTTTCAAAATTTAAAATATAGAATATGCAGTAATTAATTTAAAATTAATCCCAATTGTCAAAACGAGAAAACAGATTTTTAAAAGTAAAAACCATCAAAAGATTGACATGTGTTTATATCTAATTTCAATGTGAAATTGGTTGTAATGACAAAAATTGGATTAAATGATAAAAAATTATTTAATTATACTTTAAAACTAATTAAAACAATAATATATCTATATAAATAAATTAGACGAAAAGGCAGTTTTCAATTAAAATGCAGTATTTTTCACTATTTATTAAAATATGAATTTTACAAAAAAATTCCAAAAATTCCAAAAAAGTAAATTTTGATTTTTTTTATTCCAAATAAAATGTTAAATTTGTCAAATATAACATATATAAGTGACTAAAAATATATTTAAAAAGGTTTCTTCATCAAAAGGCAGTAAAACTATCTTTTAAAAATATTAGAGTATTTTATGCTTAAAATTGAATGTATTCTCATTTTAAGCCTCTAAATTTTATTATAATAAATTAAAAATATTTAATAAACATGTTTAAACATAATATATGTATTTTGGTTCATTACCACTAATACAACAATTAGTCATTAACTACCATTTATAATAATAATAATTATAATAATGTTATTTTTTGGTATATCTTAATCTTGTGTGCAATATAATATTTTAGATAAACCCGTTGTTGTGTCTCGAGTACTATATTAGACATAAGATTCCTGCTAAATTAAAAATAATATTTGATTCATAAATATTAATAGATATAATCATGTCTTATTCTATAATTACCTGGGATGTTATATTTACCATTTTTAGTTTTACTATGGAAACTAATATTTAAGCTAAGTAATTTACATTTAATGCAAAAACAAATTTATGGAACTTGTTAAATAATTTATACCTATAGATTCAAAATATTAAATCCATTTTATCATATAAAATTTTTATGTGTAAAAAATATTAACTTTAACATTAGTTCATGTAACGTGTAAAACCCCATTTTCGAAAAAAGTGTATTTTTTGATTAAAATTTATGTGTAGAATAAATATATCATTGTTTTTATTTTCGCGATATGTATTGGTTTATAATAAAAAAATAAATGTTTTGTGCCTTTAAAATCAATTTAAACTGAATTTTACCAAAATAATATTTAATTAAAAGAAACAACCAAAAATAATATTTTATTATATAATATTACTTATGACCTGAAAATGTTAATCATAAGTTATATAAATTCAGTATAGTATTTTTTGAAATGAATAATTCTTATATAGAAATATATATTTTACCATTTAAAAGTTTTTATACACTTCTAGGTCTTTCTTATATAATGATAAAGTCATCAAATTTATAGTTTTGAAAAAACAATATTTTTCACTATTCATTTAAAAATCAATCATTTCAAAAGAAAAACCAAAATTTATAATATGATAATTGTTATATTAAAAATTCGAAAATTATATTCATTTTATATAATTAAAATTTTAAATTTTATAAATTTATCTTTTTAATGAAAATAAAGAAAAACTACTTTTGTTGAAAAAATATGTTATAAACATTATGTGTTCTTAATATCATTTCATATCAATTTATAATTTAAATAATGTTAATATATTTGATCATATATAATAATATTTTCAATGTTCTCAATTTAATATTTTATGATTAACTAAATATAATATTTTAGAAAAAATTGTTTTTTTAAATGTTTCTTTTATATAAAATAATATTTACCAAATATCATTAAAATTAATTATTCAAAAAATAATAATTTTACTAATACATTTATATTAATTTTTTTATTTTTTATTAATCCCTTATATCATACTTTAATAATAATAATGTTAATACCTAATGAATGAATAAATAAATATATATAATATTTTAATGTTATATTTTTATTTCAATAATAGGTATTAGTGAATTATATTATTTAAAATTTACTACTAACAATACATGAATTGGAAATAGCTATTGGATACATGTATATTAAATGACCATAATTACAATGACCATATTTATGACACCCATATTTTGTCCTTATATATAGTATTACTAAACTCATTCATTCCATTCACACATCTTATGTAACACTTCTCATTTACATAGTTTTTATTTTTGGGTCTAAAAAATGATTTCTTCTTCCATGATCTTCTTCTTCATTATTAATTTATTTGGATATTGGTGATACTAAATGTTGAATATGATCTTGGAGATCTCATAAAATTTATTATTTTATAACTTTATACTTATTGTCATCTTTTAATTAATAAAATTTTAAATAATATAATAATCCATGATAAGTAATAATTCATGGTTTGAAATAATCCATTTTAGGTGATTCTATTTTAATGTTTTTATATAAATGAATAAATTGTTGTTGTTTTAATTAATATATTGTGTGAATTATTACCTAAACTATATCAAATCCTTTTAAATAATAGAAAAAAATAGTTCAAAATTAAAAATATATAGTTTATGGAAAGAATATGCTTCCTAAAAACCTAGGGCATTGCACTGAGGTTAGACCTTACTGTAAGAAAATATCATTTTGGCCTATGAGGGAGATAGAATCATTTGGATCATAACCTTTGAATCCCATTTATTAGAGCTTTTGATGGAGATAGAATCATTGGGATTTTCCCTTTACCAATCCTAATCTAAGATCTAATAACTTAATAATGAGCAAAACTATTTATGAGAGAAGTTCAAGCCCATCAATATCACAACCCAAACCATGTACGTTGAACTACCCCATGAAAGTATCACTATTTAACACCTTGCTCTTAGGGAGTTTGCTGGTGTATTAAAGGGATGTGTATCAAGACCATAGAAATATGAGTATGTACATTATTTTTGTATATAATAATGTTTATATTCTCATCCTATTATTGTTACTTTATAAATGTTTTTTATATTGATAAAGTAAAAAAATGGATTTTTCGGTAATATTGAAATTCAATTATGGAATTTATTATGATGAATTGATTTATTTTTGAAATAAATAATATTTTAATAAAATAATTTTATTAAATAATTTTTATCAAATATAAATGATCATATAATTTTTATTAAGTCCAATGTTATTTTTCTAAGGGTTCGAAAAATGTTATTGTCCAAAAACCCATCATTTCTCAATAAATGTCAATTCAGGTTTTAAAAGAGAAAATTAACATATTTATAAAATTATTTTTATAAAATGAATAATATTTTTGGAATAATAACATTGAAATTATTCAACAGTGAATTTTTTATAATTTTTCCAAACAGTCAAATTTTTAGGTAATGAAATTAAATATTGTATAAATATACAATGTGTATTATGACATAATAATGACCTCAAAGTGATGTAATAAATACTAGTAATGCTATATATGACAAAATATATGTTTCCCCTTTAAAATAATGCGATTTTATGTTTATTTGATTAATTTTATAAAGCCTTTATGAATCCGCCAAAACCATTAATATATTTTATGGTTTTAAAATCATTTATTTAAGTGTATGACTCACGTCCACATAATAAAGGGTATTATTTTACTATTTTAAGACCTTGAAATTATAAAATAATAAAAACCACTCACCATGGGAATATCATGTGATGGTTTTTGGTTTTTTCTCTTTTATTATGGAGTCTAAAACCTATGTTTGATAAATCAAAAAGAATTTCCCGCTCATTTACTATATAAACCCACCCAAGCTCCCATTTATATTTACTAAAAACCCTTGTAGAATATCCATACTCTTCCATCATCTATATATATATTTACCAATGTTCCTCCAAGCTCTCAAAAAGCTCCTACCATGAATTTGGAGTTACACACTCATGTAAAGGATCCTCTCTTTATAGCCCTTTACTCAAGAATCTTCTTCATTTTATGCCCTTTTATTTTCAATTCTTAATGTTAGGGTGTGTTTTTACACATACCTTATAATTCCATTATGATTTATAAATTATGATATACCCATTTCACTCTCATTAATACCTCCCATGAACATTTATGTTCCCCCATTATGCTGCCAAAATTTCATGGCGAGGTTCCATGAGAAAAAATGTATAATGAATACTCATTACCAATTCCTATCAATAGTGTTCCCATTTATGAACCTACACATATTTTATTGGGGAATTAAATGTATTTATTACACATCCCTTTATCATAGAAGTAAATTTGATGAAAAATGATTTCATTTTGTATGATCTATGTGGCACACATAAGCATGAGAATGAAATGAAAGTGATGGGTGCACTTGGAATTATTTAGTGTCCAATGCATTGGGTAATGTTTATCCTCATGATACATCATGTTGGGACATGGAGTGAACCTAATTCTATTATGGGACTTTTTCCATCATGATGTCTTCGAAGTTATCCTTGACCTATGTTTATGATGAAATGTTTTTTGTTGTTTCCACATTTCCCATATTACCCTTATGTTAGCATCCTGTATCATTCCTTATTGTTATTATTTATGATCCTAAATCCTTTTATTCACCATTGATATTCCTATTTTATTATATTTATTACCTTATCCATATTATTCCATGTTTATTCCATTTTTGGGCTTTATAGATCACCTCTTTCTTATGTATTTTTCCAAGTTATCCAATGCAGTTTTAAGTGTGAGCATGTTAAGGAAGTTTTCAATAAATATGATGTTTTCCTTATTTTAAGATGTTATTTAATGTACCTAATTCCAAAATAAACTATAATTCTTGATATTTCAGGTTGTGTTAAGTTCAATCTTATGTAATAAAGAATGTATTATTATGAAATATATAGAAGGTTTGTTATAGTTGATATTAGGGGAAAAGTTCAGTTATTTTTGGGATTAGGATTAGAAAACTATAGTGAAATCCTTAAGGATAAAACTAAATATAAGAAAACATCTCTAACTATTGGTAATAATAGAGTAAGTGGTTATTAAATAAAATAAATTCATGTTTGGATACTACAAGTGGATAAGTCTCTAGCACAGGTGTTCATAGGGGTAAAAATCGAAAACACCACGTTTAGCTAGACTTGACTGCGAAACGGTGCACGATAATGGGCCTTGTTGCACACCTTGTTTGACACGCCCAAGGGATATGTTTTGGTTAATTCATTATCTCATTATGAACCATTATTAAGGGAATAAATATTCTCGTATCAGTCTATGTTATTAAATGAGTTGTGGATAACATAGATTGAATCCTAAAAATTCATAACTAAATTATTAAATCAAATTTATATGTTATCCCTTTAAAATCATTATATTACCTTTAATTTATTTAATATTTTAAAAATACTCATACCTAATTTTACACTTATTCTAGATAATGGTCGTAAATACAAGTAATCAGGTAAACAATCAATGTGCTGGGCACTATGATGATTTCCCCAATGAGATTCCCAAAACAATTGGAGTGGGAATCATATACTTTATGAAGATACTCTCTCAGCGGACTCAGGTTATAGATAGAAACATGAATCATGAGGAGTACTCAAATCACCCTAAGAAATAAAAAGATTCCATTGATATATTTATATGATAACAACCTCTAACTTTTAATGGATCATCTGATCCCTTGATTGTGGACCAATAGATGGACTTCATTGAGGATATCTTTTCTATCCTTGAATGTTTTGAGAAAGAGAATGTTTTGCTAGCTGTTTATCATATGGAGGGAGAATCCGATTAGTTGTGGATATCTCTAAATAACATGAAGCCTAATGAATAGATCGAAGCAGTGGGTCGGGGGTAATCCCAGAAAAAAAATCAATAAATATTTACCTTGCACTCTTCGACTTAAATTGTAATGGGATTTCCTTTCCATCATGTAAAAAGACGATGAATATATCACATCGTATGAGGAAAACATCATATGAACCGGATGATATTCCTCTAAAATTATTTTCCCCTAAATATATGGTTGAACACTTATTTTGTGGGCTAAAACCTAATCTAAGAATATCCCTAGCGATCTAAGACTTTTATAGCTATGTGGAAATTGTCTGATATGCCCTCAAAGTTGAAATAGAGATTAGAGAGTCTCAAGGGTATCATGTGGATAAGAAGAGGAAAGTAGAGTTTAATTCTGTCAGTCCTATGAGGAAATATAATGATGCCATGAAATTTCAAAATCCCAGTTTTCAAAGGTGTGGAATGAAGCACCATGAAAATTGCCTAAAGGGAATGTGGAAATACTTTAAGTGTAGGAAGGAAGGACACCTAGCTAGTGATTACTGACCGGAGAAACCAACTAATGAATTGGAGGAGAGTAATGATCCGATCAAACCTCAGTATATTTTTTATTTCTTAGTTGTATAGAACCAGGTACTTTGAAATCCATTGCACTAATCCAAGGGTTTTCAAACACAACCAACAACCACAAAGGTTGTAAGGGTGAGATTTTTCCATCACAACTACTGAGATTAATCTCGATAATGAACTGGTAACAGGTGCACTAGTTATTCATTTATAAATATCAAATGTTATTTGATTTTGGTTCAACTCATTCATTCATATCACAAAATATTAGTAGAACTATTCAAACACCACTATAAAGCATGGAATTAGAGTGTGAAAATGGAAAATGGGGAAATTATTGCATCCTGAGTATATAGATCCCCCCCTATTAAAATTTGTAAGATGAGTATCCCAATGAACCATTTCATACTCCCTTTTGTGTACTTTTATGCAATTTCGGGTTTGGATTGGATTTATCTATATATATCCAACATAAATTATCGTGAGAATAAAATCACTCTCTGTATTATGAATTATCCTTCGATTGAATACAAGTGAAAGGATAAGGGTGAATATTATTTTGCCCCAAAATCCTAATCATGGATATTACTTCCCTATGAGAAAGTGTATACAGTTAAAATTATTGAGTCTATAAAAAATATCATCCTTAAAGACATTCCCATTGTGAGGGAATACATTAATGTGTTTCTAGAGGAATTTTCTGGTCTTCCTCCAAGTCGATAGGTTGAATTTTTAATTGAACATATACCTAGGGCATTATCATTATCCAAGAATCCATATATAATGAACTTTTTATAATTTGGAGAGGCGAAGAAGCAACAGAAGGAGAATATGGATAAATCTTTTATATGTCCAAGTGCTTCACCATGGGGTGAACTGGTCCTCTTAATCAATAAGAAGAATGGGTATATGTGCATTTTCATTGATTATCGTGAGCTCAACAATATCTCGATAAGGAACAAGTATCCTCTTCCACATATTTATGACTTGTTCTATTAGCTATGTGAAGAAAAATACTTCTCCAATGTGGATATTTTATTGGGATATTATCAAGTTAGGGTGAAGAAGAAGGACATCCCCAAGACCTCTTTTTGTACAATGTATGGGTAGTATGAGTTCAAAGTAATTCTATTTAGACTCACTAGTGATTCAATAATCTTCATGGAATTGATTAGTAATGTCTTTATAAATAACCTCAACAAATTTTGTTTAGTATTATAAATGATATTATAATATACAAAAAAATAATGTAGAAGAATGAGGACCATCTAATAACTACACTAAAGACCTTACCGAATGACAATATTTATGCCAAGTATAGAAAATGTGAGTTCTGGTTGAAGGAAGTATCATTCTTGGGGCATATCATCACTAGCAATGAGATATCTATGGACCCATCAAAGATAGAATCAATTGAAGGATAACTAATGTTACTTCCCAATGTTTTATCAATGAAAATTCCCTAGTTATAATTTTCTTATATAGTAAAAATCACATTAAATCACATAAATAACATAATTTGAACTTTATAAATACAGATTGAATTAAATAAGAAGTATTTCTAGAAGTTAATGAACCTATACCAATGAAATTGTAACATTACCTTCGTAATAGTAATGTGACCCTTATGAATAGTAAACCAGCCAATTGAACAGTAACCTCACCAATGAAAGTTTAAAAAAACATTATCTATCTAACAAGTGACTATATGATATAATTATTTAATAGTGTAAGTAAATATTTTTTTTAAAAATTATTAATTAAGTGTTTGTATTTTTATAGGTCATAAATATTCAATTATATTTTTTTATTAAATTAATAATTTAAAAGAAAATTTATTTTCATAAAATTTATTCATAAATTATTATTTTTTATATCTTAATATTATAAGATAATTTTATGAGACCTCAATTAATTTTTCAAAGTGTTAGAAAATCATTTTAATTTTAAAATTTGTATTTTCTAAGTAAAAGATAATTTTAAATAAGAATTATATTTATCATACTTAGAAAATTATTTTTATAATATGTAGTTTATTTTCTTAATTTTACAGGTTGAAAAATTGTTTGTGTTAATATTTGGGATTTTTTTGAAATACTTGAATTTTTGGTGAATAGTAAAATACAATAATTTATAATAAATGCTAAATACATGATTTATGGAGTCATAGATAATGTAAGCATATTGTAATCCCAAAATATAGAACCATACTTAACAATTTTACCATATTTTATAATAATTCATTAACTATTCATACCCTTGAGCCAAAATAATAAAATAAGGATTAAAATATTCAAAAAACACCCCTCCTCCACTATAAATACCACATATTATCCTCACACCATTCAAGCCTTGAGCCTTGTAAAATTCCTGCCCAATACTCTTCCCAAACCAATTCCCAATTTTCATGATCTTTTGGTCTTAATAAAAGACCCAAACCAATCCCCTAAGGATGTTATCAAGAAGAAGGAATCAAGAGGCAAACCCCACTTACATTTTCTTCATATTTATTTTCGAAGTTCCATTATTTTCTTTTTATCTCCTCACATACCCTCATAAAAATGACATGAAAAATATAGTATCTAACATATTATGGAATGTTATCATTTTTATGGAATAATAATTCATAAAATCTCACCTCCTCTCCCTTTTACAATAAGAATGAAAACATCGTCCGTTAGGTGTCGATTTACCACCTTTGTGACTGACGTGCTTTCATATTTAAATTACACCTTAATGTATGGCCATGAAACCATTTTTATAGTTGAACCAGATTATGATATATTTATTATATTTTATTTAATGTTATAGAATCATTTTTGACACATGATATTAATTCCTAAAACAAAATGAATTTGTTGTGATCAAAAAATGCAAAATTAATCTGAACAATTATCATTAATGAATTATCTAATGAATAATCATCACTTATAGAAAAAAATGGAATTTTAATATTATATAAGTTAATTTATATCATATAATTTCATTTTTAGAAAACTATATTCATTATAAATGATTTTCCATGCACATATACAAGTAAACTGATCATGAAAACCAAGGAAATCAAGACTCTCAAATGATGAAATTGAATCTATTAACCCATAAAAAATTCCATAAATGAACATAATAAAGTTATGATAAACACAATACATGTATAAATGTTTCAATAATTATTAATTAATTAATTTAATTTTATTATTCAGGATATTAATCTCATATAAAGAATCATTTCAGACATAAGGTAAGGGATTTAACCCAAACCTCCATTATTCCTTCGGGTTACTCCTTATCTCCTTTTACCCAAATGAAATTATCTTTCACTATTATATACATATTATAAATTATTTTTATATGCTCTTAAATCATGTATCAATATCTATTAATCATTCCTTTTGGGGATATACATGTTTATTAAATGTTTTCTACTCAATTCTTTCCGAAAAGCAAGCCCGATTTAAGGGAACTTCTAGAATTCTTACACAATTTCATGTGTAATATATAATCTATTTTAAGCCAATATTATTTTTCTAAAATAACTAATTTTATTATTAAAACTTTATTGTTTCACTTATATTTTTATATAAAATATTGTTCTCATTTCTACTTTAAAATGATCTTTAATATTTTCCTTCAACCGCAACAAAATGTTGTAATTATAAAGTTTCTTAAATACAGTTTTTATATGTTATCACTTTAGTTTGACATCCTTTATCATTATATATTCCAATTTTAACTTATGAAATTCTATGTATATTTTTAATCCATAATTTCAAGTACACATTTATGATATGCTCATTTGTTATGCCTTATTCCATGATTACGATACTCATTCCTTTCCACGGGTAACCCTTATGTTTATGTTTGATTACTTATGCATGATTATTTATGTGGGAATAATATTTGTGGACATGTTATTAGGGGTGTGTCTATATATAACTCAAAATAATTGGGTAATGTTTATTCTCATGAGATGTTATGTGCAACAGTCTTGATGATTAGACTTGACTCGTGCTATATGTGAAACAGTCTTGGTGGTTAGGCTTGACTCGTGCCCCTCTATGTGCAAGGAGCCTTGACTCGTGCTCCCATATATGAAAAAATACTTGACTCATGATAAATTCATGTTTTATCTTGCTTCCAAATTACTATGATTCCATGATTATATGATCCCATGTTTTATATTTTATAATTCCTTATGTTTAATCATGTTATATGCCTTTATATATAATTATGTTATGCCTTCTAATCCATGTTCTCTAATTTATTTTAAATTTTTATTCCATTTCTGGGATTTTTATCTCATCCCTTTGTTCATGTTATCACCATGTTATCATATATATATGTAATGGATCAATGAAATTTAGGAGCACATAATGGATGATAAATAAAGAAATATTTCATTTAGTCACATGTTTCCAAATTTATGTACATAGTTTTCCAATAAACTAGAATTTATAATCCTAGGATTGTAATTTGATGCATAATTATTATTAAAAACATGTAATGATATGTGTAAAAGACTAGGGTCAATATATTTTGTGTCATAGGACAATCTAGTTATTTTTAGATACTAGTACTAGAGAACATTAGTGAGAACCCTAGGGATAAGACTAAGAATGATAAAACATCCCTAAATTTTGGTTAGTATAGAGAAAGTGGTTTATCAAGAAAATAAAATTCTATCTAGATAATACATGTGGATGTGGTTCTAGAACAGATATACCTACGAGTTACAACTCTGATAAGGTGTTCTAGGCCTAACTTGGGGTAACCTGGTATACGATAACGGGCCTTACTGCACGCCTAGTTTGACACACCCAGCGGGAATTTATTTAGTAAATTAAAAATATCATTGCAAAACATTATTAAGGGAACAAATAAATTTCTACAAAAATATAATTTAGGAAACAGATCATGGATATCTTTATTGAATCTTAGGGAATAAAAAGTTAGGATACACTTTTCCTTTAAGAATTTATCCTTTTATGTTTAAAGTTTCTTTTATATGATTATTAGCTAAGTATTAAATCCCCTTAATTGCACTTTATTTTCCATTTTTAATGGAGGGAAATATAATAACACATTCCAACAATCAATGTGACATCAAATGTGATGATTTCCCTAAGGATATCTGCATCGTGGGGGATTACACTGATATATTCCTTGACAAATTGTCTGGTACTCTTCCTGATCAAGAGGCTGAGTTCTCAATTGAACTTATTCGTGGATATTTTCCTATATCAATGAAACCTTATATAATTACCACTTTTTAGATAGAATAAATGAATATGAAATTATAGGAGAATCTGGACAAGGGTTTTATATGCTGGAGTGCTTCACCATGGGGTGTGTCAGTACTCTTCATCAAGAAGAAGGATTGGTCAATAGTCCTATACATCGATTATCAGGAGCACAATAAAATCATGATAAATTACAAGTATCCCCTTCCTCAGATAAATGACCTATTTGACTAGATATGTAGGGAAAATTAGTTCTCTAAGGTGGACCTTCAGTTGGAATATCACCAATTAAAGGTGAACATGAAGATATTCCCAAGACTACCTTTCGAACGAGGTATGGACACTATGAGTTCATAGTGATGACCTTTGGACTCATTAATTCTCTAGAAATTTTAATGGATTAAATGAATATATTGTTTAGAGATCATCTAAACAAATTTTTGGTAGTCTTTATCAATAATATTCTAATATACTCCAAGATAAAAGAGGAACATGAGGAGAATTTGAATACTATTGTTAAGGCTTTGTGAAGTAAAAACTATATTAAAAGTAAAGTAAATGTGATTTATAGATGGAAGAAGTATCATTCTTGGGGCATGTAATCACTATAAAAGGGATATCTGTGGAACCTTACCAGAGAATGGAAATGGAAGAATGGCCCAAGAAAAAATATGTATTGGATATCTGCATCTTTCATGGTCTAGCCATGTATTACTGACGATTTATGAAGAACTTATCATGATTTTAAAAACCAATATCCAATATGACATGGAAGGTAGTTAAGTTTTATGGAATCAATAATGTGAGGAAATATTTAAGGACCTCAAAAATAGGCTTATCAATACACTAATACTCACACTTCCGACAAGTGAAGAACACTTTATGGTGTACATTGATGCTTCAAATATATGTTTATATTGAGTACTAATAAAAAATAATAAAGTGATATAATATGACTCAAGGAAGCTGAAATTGCAGGATAAAAAATATCCCACGCATGATCTGGAGTTCGTAGTGGTGATCTTTTCATTGAAAATCAGGCAGCATTATCTCTTTGGGGAGAAGAGTGGGGTATATTCTAATCAAAAAGTCTCAAATATATGTATTCACACATAATCAGATTAATATGAAAAAAACAATATGGTTAGAGAACTTCAAGGATTATGACTTCTTAATCCACTTCCATCCTGGTTGGGAAAATAAGGTGGCAGATGCTCTAAGTAGGAAGAATCATTAATCTTTATCAATGATGAGAATTTAGAAGGATAAAATTTTATTATACATACAAAGGATGGACATGAGAATCATTAATGGAGGAACATCATCAATATTTTCTCAAATGATTGCTCAACCGTCCCTTGTGGAGAAAAGAAAGGATGCACAAAGAAATGATGCGGAAATATAGAATAGGGTGGAAGCTATCTGAAATGGGAAATACTCCATTGTCAAGATTAGTGAGGATTTATTTGTATGATTTGGGTAATGACTATTTATACCATCCAATATAGAGATAAAGAATGTGATTATGATTGATGAACATAGCTCAACCTTATCTATTCACAGAGGGATCAAAATGATGTATTGAGGTCTCCATGAGAACTTTTGGTGTGACAATATGAAAAAATATATCACTGAATATAAATCAAAGATCATGGTATGTTAGTATGTGAAGGATAAAATGAAAAATTATAAAGGGATGATGCAACCATTACCCATACCAACATAGAAATGGGATATCATCGTCATGAAATTTATCATCGGACATCCAAAGACACCCAGAGGAAACAATACTATGTGGTTTATTATGGATAGTATTACAAATAAAAATCACTTTATCATAATTCGAGAGTAATTATTACTGGATCAACTTGCATGGATAAACATCAAATAATTGTTATGGATGTATCGAGTTCCACACTCTATTGTATCTGACCGAGATTCGATATTCACATCCACATTCTGGAAAAGTCTACAACATTCTCTAAGCACTGAGTTGAACTTAGATATGGCATGTCATCCTCAAAATGATGGAAAATCTAAGTGTTTTATTAATATACTGGAAGACGTGTTGAGAGCATGTTTTATCGACTTAAAAATAGGATAGTACCATCATCTTTTACTGGTTGAATTCTCCTATAATAATGGTTTACACTCAAGCATTCAAATGGCTTGATATGAATTCCTTTATGGGAAAAGGTACAGAACACTGGAATGCTGGGATGAAATCGATGAATGTAAGCCACTAGGACTAGAAATGGTCAATCAAATGGTGGAAAAGGTAAAACCATTCAGTAGCACATCAAGCCAGTGCAAATTCGACAGAAGGTTTATGTAGATAATTATCGACGGGACCATGAGTTTATGGTTGGACACATGGTATTCTTGCACATATCTGCATGGAAGAGTCTCATGATATTCAAGTAGAAAGGGACACTAATTACTAGGTACATCATCCGCTTCGATATCATTGATTGTGTCAGAGTTTTGACATATCGACTAATACATATACCAAAAATGTCTCAAGTACATGATGTATTCCATGTATCCCTCTTAAAGGAGTACATTCTATAATCTTCACATGTCTTGACTATGTAGGTGGTATATTTGGAGAATGATATTTCTTATAAGGAGAAGCTAGTAGAGAGCTTGGATTTTAGAGATAAAATTATATGAAACAAGACTACTCACCTGGACAAATTACTTCAGCAGAACCATAAGTACAAAGAGGCAACATGGGATCTAGGGAATGTTATAAAGGAAAATTACCCACACCTATTTTCATCTTAGTTTGTAAAACAAAATCTCAAGGGTAAAATTTTATAAGGGGGAAAAATGTAACAACCTGAAGTTTTATCAATTAAAATTCCCTTCTTATAATTATTTCATACAGTATAAATCACATTAAATCACATAAAGAATAAAATAAAAACATTATAAATGAATAATGAAAGAAATAAAAATCAGTTCTAGAATTTAAGGCACTTATACTGATGAAATAGTAACTTGACCTTTGGAATAGT
Organism: Viscum album; assembly: GCA_963277665.1. Taxonomy (NCBI): domain Eukaryota; kingdom Viridiplantae; phylum Streptophyta; class Magnoliopsida; order Santalales; family Viscaceae; genus Viscum; species Viscum album. The sequence continues at coordinate 933,166,335 of OY728125.1, forward strand.
AATGTGACCCTTGTGAATAGTAAACCAGCCAATTGAATAGTAACCTCACCAATGAAAGTATAAATAAAATTTATCCATCTTATGAGTGATGGTTTGATATAATTATATCATATTACAAGTAAATAAATATTTTAAAAATTATTAATTAAGTGTTGGAATTTTTATAGGTCATAAACATTTAATTACATCTTTTTGATTAATTTAACTATTTTATAGAAACATTATTTTCATAAAATTTATTCATAAATTAGTATTTTTATGTATTAATATTATAATATAATTTCATGAGACCTTAATTGATTTTTTAAATTTTTTGAAAAGCAGTTTTAATTTTAAAATTTGTATTTTCCAAGTGAATGATGATTTTAATTAAAAAATATATTTCTTATAGATAGAAAATTATTTTCCAAAAATGGAGTTTGTTTTTTAATTCTACAGGCTTAAAAATAGTAATGGGTAATTTTTTGGATTTTTTCTGAAATACTTGAATTTTTGGTGAATAATAAAGTATGATACTTTATAATAAATGCTTAATACATTATTTATGGAGTCATTGATGATGTAATCCTGATTTAAGCATAATATCTATAACCATAATTCATTATTTAATCATATTTTATGATAATTCGAAAACTATTCATAGTCTTCAGCCAAAATAATAAACTAATGATTAAAATATTCAAAAAACACCTCCCTACTCCACTATAAATACCACCCCTCACCACCTCTTCTCCTCACACCTCTCAAGACAAGAAACTTGTCTAAATTCTAAAAAATACTATTACCAAACCTCTTTCTCATGTCTAGGTGCTTTTGGTCTTAATAAAATACCAAAACCAATCCCCTAAGAAGGTTCTCAAGAAGAAGGAATCAAGAGGTAAACCCCTCTTCAATTTTCCTTCAATTTGTTTTCAAGTTCATTTCTTTTATATTTCTCTCATCACCTCCCCTCATACAAATAGAATGAAAGAAAAATTTTATTATATATACAAAAATTTTATTATTTATATGGAATTATTATTCATTAAATCTTATCTCATATCCCTTTTACTTTAAGAATTAAAACATCTTTCATGAGGTGTCTATTTACCACCTTCATGGACGACTTACTTTTATCTTTCTATCTCACCTTAAATTATGGTCATGAAACCATTTTTAAGGTTGAAAAAGATTTTAATATATGTATTATATCTTATTTAATGTTCTAAAATCATTTTTTATCCATGAAATTAATTTATAACACAAAATTATTTCATTGTGATCAAAAAACGCTAAAATAATCCAAACAATTATCATGAATGTATTATCGAATGAATCACAAAAAATTATAAACAAATGGTATTTTAATATTCTATAATTACATTAAAAACATATATGTTCATTTTTGGAAATTTATCCTCATTTTACATGATTTTCCATACACACATACAAGTAAACCCATCATGAAAACCAAAGAAATCAACACTCCCAAACCGTGAGATTGAATCTATTAACCCATCAAAAAATCCATAAATGAAATTAATAAAGTTATAATAAATAAAATAAATGTATAAATGTTTCTAGACTTGTTAATTAATTAATATAATTTTATTATTCATGACATTAAGATCATGTACAGAATCGTTTCAGACATAAGATATGGGAATCTACCCGAACATTCATTATTCCATCGGGTTAATCCTTCTCTCTTTTTACCCAAATAAAATTATATATTATTTTTCTTTAAATATTATAATTTTTTTTATATGTTCCAAATAATGTATCAAGATACATTCATCCTTGTTTATGAGGATATACATGTTTTTAAAAGGTTGTCTGCTCAATTCTTTCTGATAAGCAAGCCCGATTTAAGGGAACTTCCAAAATTATAACCCAATTCCAATAACACACAATAATATATTTTAATCCAACATTATTTTTATAAAATAACTATTTTTATTATGAAATATTTCTTTTTTCACTTATGGTATTATTTAAAACATTATTCCCTTTTGTTCTTTAAAATTCCCTTTAATATTTTCCTTACACTGCACTAAAATGTTTTATCTATAAAGTTTATTAAATACTATTTTTAAATGTTATCACTTTATTTTAACATCCATTATCATGTTATATGCCTATTTTTTCTTATTAATTTCATATATGTTTTGAATCCATTCTTTCATGGACACATTTATGATATTCTCATTTATTATTCCTTGTAAAATGATTATGATAGACATTCGATTCCATGGGTAACCCTTATGTTTATGTTTGATTACTTATGTATGATTTATTATGTGGAAAAAATATTCATTAAAATTTTATGATTTTTTCACCCATATAGTTCTATAATTCATTGGGTAATATTTAGTATCATGAAACTTTCTGTGAATTGGTCTTGATGGTTATCCTTGACTCGTGCTCCAGGTGCAACGATATTTGTGGTTAGCCTTGACTTGTGCTCCTCTATGTGCAACGACCCTTGACTCATGATTATCTAAGTGAAATGAGCCTTGAATCATTCTAAATTCATGTTTTATTTTTCTACCACATAACTATTATTCCATGATTATATGATCCCATGTTTTATATGTTATTATTCCTTATGTTTAATCATGTTCCATGCTTTTATATGTTTTGCCCTCTAACCCATGAACTATGATTTATTTTAAATTTCTATTCCCTTACTAGGATTTTCAGCTCATCCCTTCGTTCAAATTATCCCCAGGTTATGCAATATATATGTAAGGGAACAAAGGAAATTAGGAGATCATAATGGATCATAAATAAAGAAATGTTTTATTTAGTCCCTTGTTTTCATTTTTATGTACCTATACATCCAAGACACTAGAATTTATGATACTTAGATTATAATTTGATGATATATTATGCTTAAAATCATGTAATTATATATTTAAAAGACTATGGTCTCTATATCCAAGTCCAAAATCTATGATATATATATGTAGTTTTCTTGGATTAGCAGAATACTATCGTATATTTGTGAGAAATTTATCATGATTTTTTAAAGGTATGGGAAAATCCCCTTAAATTGAAATGAAAGAAAATAAAAACAGCAAAAAGAGAGGATTGGGTTAGAAAAAGACTCAATTCCATCATCAAAAATCATAGATCAAGATTTTTCCTAATATTTGAGAAAATGTTTTCTCTCTTATTCATATATTTCCTTACAATTTAATCCTCGAACATGCCCACAACCACGACATCTAGAAATGATTTCTTCAAATATTTTTTCTTATTGATGGAGGCTTTCAATCTCATTATCCTCAGAATCAGAGTCGGCCATTAGGAGCGGGTCTTCTTTCTCATGATTTTCAATCCCTTAACCAAGATAACTCGGGGGGGGGGGGTCTATATTTGATTAGAATGATGAATGTGAAGATAAATTCAATGATTTTAAAAATAAGTCTTATCATTGCACATGTGCTCACATTACCCACAAGTGGGTAACTTTTTGTAGTATTTAGAAATTATTCAAAGAAGGTTTTGGGCTGTTTTTTAATGCATAATGAAAAAATCATAGCCTAAACATCAAGGAAATTGGATGTTCATAAAGAGAACTACCCAACACATTATCTGGAGTTGGTTGTAGTGATATTATCTTTGAAAATATAGTGTCACCATCTACTTGGAAAAATGATTGAAATATATATATATATATCACAAAATAATCAAGTATATATTCACACAGAAATAGATGAATATGTTCCAATGAAGATGGTTATAGAAAATCAAGAACAATGACTACTCTATTCACTTCCATCCTAGGAAAGAGAATAAAGTGTTGGATTCTATAAGTAGAAAGGACCCATTAATTTTATCATTAATGATAATTGAGAACAATATAATCTTATTGTATTTTAAAAAAGATGGAAACGGGAATCCCAAAGGAAGGAACATCATCAATTCTTTCACAAATGATTTCTTAACCATCACTTTTGAAGAGTATAAATACAGCTCAAAAAAATAATCTGGGAATTTAGAATAAATTTGAATCTATAATATAAAGGAAATCCTTGGAGTTAAATGTTAATAAATAAGGTGTTGTGATATTTGGGTCACAACTTTGTGCACAATAAAATCCTCAATTAATGGATTTTTGGATGATTCACATAGATCGACCTTCTCTATCCATCCTAGAAGCAGAAAGATGTATCAAGATCTCTAAGAGTACTATTTGTGAGACAATATGAAGAATGAGATCACTAAATATACATCAATATGTCTTATATATTAGCAATTGAAGTAATAAAGTTAAAAATATAATAGGGTTATGCAACTATTACCATACCTACATGGTAACAGGAACACATCACCATGAAATTTTTTCACTAATCTTATGAAGACATCCAGAGGAAACAATGTTATATGGGTCATTCAATATCATATTATAAATACTGAATACTTCATTATGATTTTAAAGGACTTCTCACTTGATCAAATTTTAATGATATACATTAGAGAGGTGGTGAGGTTGTGTGGAACACCATTATCAATTGTATCTGATCAAGACCTAAGATTTACCTTCACATTCTAGAAGAGTATTCAACCTGATCTAAACACTAAGTTGAACATCAACATGTCTTATCACCCTGAAACTAATGTCTAATTTTATAAGACTATCTAGACACTTGAGGATATGTTGAGATCATGCTCATTTGACTTCAAAGGAGGATGAGAGAAATATATTCATCTGGTCATGTTCTTATATAATAACAGTTTCCACTAAAGAATCCAAATAAATCCATATGAATTCCTCTATAGGAAGTGGTGAAGAACACCTGTATGTTGGTATGAATTTGGGGAACACAAACTTCTAGGTCCTAAAATGGTTGAGGAAATAGAATAAAGGGTCAATACCATTTAGCCGCAAATCAAGGCTTCCCAGGGTAAAAAAAGAGTTATGATGAAAATCATTGACGAGACCTAGAGTTTGATTTTGTAAATATGGTAGTCTTTTACATATCTCCATGGAAAAATTAATTTCATTTGGGAAGAAGGGAAAGATTAGTCCAAGATACATTGACCCCTTTGATATTCTTGATCGCATCAGAGCGGTGTCCAATCGACTAGCACTCCCACCTAACCTATCTTAAGTACATGATATGTTCCATGTGTCCCTATAGAAGAAGTAAATAAAAGACCCATAACATGTACTAAATCTATAGGTGGATCTTTTGTATAATGATCTCTTGTATGAGGGGAAGCTATTAAAGATCGTAGATCATAGTGACCAAATTCTACAAAATAAGACAATTCCCCTAGTCAAAGTGTCGTGAAGAAACAAAGATTTTGAAGACGAATTATGGGAACTAGAGTAACTGATACCCTCATATGTTTTATTGTGGGAAAAGAAAATTTTAAGGGTGAAATTTCATAAGGGGGGATATTGTAATGACTCAACATTTTATAAATAAAATTCCCCTTATGTTTTAATTAAATGTCTTATTATGTAATATAGTTATGGAAAACTCATCCACTTATTTGGTTTTATTATATCCAATCTGATTTAAATGGATTTTTATAATCATTACTTTAGATAATATATTCTTTGAATAATTATCACACGATTAGGATAAATATTGGGTTTTAATAAATCCAAATGACACAGACAAAGGAAGTGATGGCCTAAACTAGTAGGATCGTACACTATGAAGCCCATTTATCAAAGCTTATGAGAGAGACATCATCACTGGGTTTTTTACTTGAATAATCCCAATATGAGATCCAATAACCTAATCATGAGTGAAATAATTTACATGAGAAGTTCAATCTCATCGATATTCACAATCCAAATCATGTACTCCCAACCACCCCATGAAAGTCTCACTGTTGTGCACCTTACTCTTAGGGATTTTTCTAGTGTATTAAAGGGATATATATCAAGATCCTATAAATGTGAGTATGTAAATTATTTTTTATATAACAATAAATACATTTTAATCATTTTATTTTTATTTTATAAATTATTTCTATTTTTATATAATAAAACACAGATAGTATTTTTTGGTAATATTAAAATTCAATTAACGAATTTATTTTGATGAATTAATGGATTTTTGAATTAAATACTATTTTAAGGAAATATTATTATTAAATAATTTTTATCAAATATGAATTATCATTCAATTTTTATGAAGTTAAATATAATTTTTATAAGGGTTCAATAACTATTACTGTAAAAAAACCCAACATTTCTCAATTAATGTCAATTCTGATTTAAAAGTAAAAATACACATATTTAGAAAGTTATACTGATGAAATTAATATTATTTTTGGAATCATAATTTTTAAATTATACAATCGTGAATTTTTAATAATTTTATAAGATAGAAAAATTTTTGGGTAAAAAAATTAAATACCATATAAATATACAGTGTGTATTATGACATCATATTGACCAAAAAGTGATGTATTAAATACTATAAATGGTCCCCAAGACCAAATATATGTTTTCCATTTAATTGTTTTTTGATATTATGTGTATTTTATTAAGTTTATAAATCCTTTAAGAATCATCCAAAACCATTAATATATGTTAAGGTTTTAAAATATTTTCTTTAAGAGTATGGCTCAATTACACATAATAAAGGGTATTATTTTATTAATATTGGCCCTTGTCTTTAAAAAATAATTAATTCCACTCCCATATGGTAGAAAACCTGGGAAATTTCATGGGAAGGATTTTGGGTTTGGTTATTTTATTATATAGAGTTTAAAACCAATGTTTGAAAAATGATAAAGAAGTCCCAACTCATTTCCTATATAAACCAACCTAATCTTCCATTTCTCTTCACTAAAACTCCTTGGATCATGTCCTTACTATTCCCTAACCTCTCTATATTCCTCTAAAGGTTCCGCCATGCTCTCAAGAATCTCTTACCAATCATTTTGTGTCACACACTCATGTAATGGATCCTCTATTTGTCCCATTTATTCAAGAATATTATTCATTTTATGCACTTTTATTTTCAATTACTAATATTGGGGTATGTTTTTACACATTCCCCATACTTCCAAAATAATTTACTAAATGATGAGAGACCCCTTTAAGTATCATTAATACCTTCCATGAACATTATATTCCAAAAAAAAGTTTAGTGAATAGCCATACCCAATTCCTATAAAGGGTGTTCACCTTTATAAACTTGTGCTTATTTTATTGGGTACTTACATGTATTTATTCCACACTATTTTATCATGGAATAATGTTTCATGAAAAATTATTACATGTTGTATGATCTATGTGGAAGACAAAAGAATGAGAATGAAATGAAAGTGACGGGTGTACTTGAAATTATATAGCACTCCAATGCATTGGGTAATGTTTAGTATCATGTGATTTCATGTTTGGATAGGGAGTAAACTTGATTCATTTATGGGACTCTTTCCATCATGATGTCTTGAAAGTTATCCCTGACACATTTTTATGATGTAGTGTTTTAATTTGTTGTCATATTTCCCATGGGACTTTATATTATCATGCTATATCATGACAGAATGATCATGTTTTCCATCATGATGTTTCAGATGTTGTCCCCGAGTCCTTTTATTTCCCCAGGTTATCCCATTCAGTTATAAGTGTGATCACATTAAGGAATTTTTAAATATAGATGATGATATTACTAGTTTAAAGTTGTTATATAATGTACCTAATTACAAAATACACTAGAATTCTCGATCTTCTATGTTTTATTTAGTGTAATATTATGTAATAAAGAATGTATTAATGTGAAATAAATAGAAGGGTTGTTATAGTTCATTTTTTGGGATCATAAACTATGTCAAAGCCAAACATTTGGTGATATTCCATCTATCATCATTGTATTAAGTTCAATACCCTCTGTGAGAAGATGTGTTTCATGATTGTTTTATTCTATAAACATAGTTTAATTTTCACCAAAGATATAGTGGAAATGTGTTTTTAAGGCATAGACCACTATAGTTGGTTCTAGATCTTGGGTTGGATAGTTTTTTTCATCTATACATAACAGTCATGATCTACAAGCTATGACATCAACTCCCAATATAGGAATTCAACCTATCCCATATCCAAATACATCAAAAAAGGAAAGATAACTCTCATCTAGTTCTAGAAAGATAAGGATAGGTGCTAACATGAGCCAAGTCTTAAGTTCCAAGAATTATTTATGAAAATCATCACTCTAGTATAATGAAATACCCTTCCTTGTCAATATTTTCATGGGACCTACATCAGACCCGATTTAAATTCTGAGTGGAAACAAATTTCCACAAGTATAGTAGCACTGTATTAGTGTGGGTCTTGTAGTAGGAAATGAAGTAGAAGTAATATTCATCTGGAATGGGATTTCAATCCACAAAAAGTTTTCTTCAGAATACTAGTCCTTCGGGCCATTATGGTGGCTTGGGGTGGAGACCTCTAGTGGAATTATCATGTGTAGGCATGGGTCACAATGAGAGAACGTGATCATGGGTCCTTTGGACCATGTTATTGGGCCTATATGTCATGGGAATACAATCCATGTAATTTTTTCCGCTCTACATATAAATAAAGAGTATCCTTTTTTAATAATAAAAAGTGCATTTTCCCATAAATTTTAAAAACAACGATGTTATCGTACAAGAGTGATGTTATAAATCATGGAAAAAGTTATTATAATACCATATTACTCCTATAAAACATCGTATCTAAAATCCATTATTAGGTGGTTGATAATAAATGTCAGTCTCAATTTTATTAGTATTAACTGATATTCCTTTTTCTGAGATCAAGTTCCCATGGAAGTGAACTTATTTTATCTATATTCCACACTTTGATAATTTTAGATAAATAAAGTGATCTTTTAAAATAATCAATATTATATCAAAGTGCCTTTTATGGTCATATCTCAAGTGAGAATACACTAAGATTTCATCAAAAAATACTACAATAAAAAATTTCATGTATCTATAGAATATGTGATTCATTAAGACTATGAAAATTGTGGGAGAAGTAGTGAGACCAAAGGGAATGAACTAGTATTTATAATGATTGTAATGTATTTTAAAACTTTCCTTGGTGATATCCTAGTTTTTTAATATTATTTAGTGGAACCCTAATTAGAGATCAATTTTTTAGAACTATTTGTCTCCCATCAATTGATCAAAAAGACAATCAATTCTTATAATAAGATATTGATTCTTTATCATTACTTGATTTAACATACAATAATTGACCCAAATTTGGGGTGTACCATATTCCATCTTAACAAATAAAACTAGATTTTCCCTATACCATGTACTTGGTCTAGTAAAATACTTTGTTTCCAATTATTCCATTTGGAACTTCATATCTTGTAGATTTTTTTGTGTCCTTCTATATCATAAAAGTAAATTTGGAATTATTTCTGGTATAAGGTTGATTGAAAAATTTACTTCCCATTCAGGCAGTAGGACAAAGAATATATATAGAAATGTGTCAGGGTATTTGCCCATTATACCCCTAAAATATCTATGTTTAGTTACATCAATAGAACCCATTGTGATAACTTCCAATTAATATGAGATAGTACCTACCACTATCATTAAAGGACCTCATTTTATGGCATTAAAATCCCATTCCCCCTATTAATACTTAAATAACTCCATTTTTAGATGTAAAAGATAATCAGAAAGCCTAATAGTCAATGTGAATCTTTAATATTACCATCAAATCCATAACTAGGATTAAATTAAAGATTACCATTTCTATGACAATGAAATCTCATGAAAAATGGGTTTATTCAAATGTGATGAAACATGCCAAATATTTAAATCTCATACACCCTTTTTTCTAATAGGTGTATTGATTATCATAATGTACAGAATCATTTCAAAAATCAAGAAAAAAAATTACCTCCCAAGAATCTATAAAATAATTAGAACCATTAGTATCAAAAAAACATTAAATAATGTGAAGTTAAGGAGAACAGTACCTCTCACTATTGTGGGACCAATGTGTTCAATTGGAAAAATCAACTCAACTCCAATAAAAAAAGATCAAATAATCCTAATTAATTCCTTCTCCCCATCTTAGGTGGTGCTTGATAAGGTTTCTAGGGGTTTTTGGAATCTCCCTGAGTACCTTGATTCTAAGGGTAAGAACTACTCAAACAAGAGAATCCTAATTCAGAATTAGATGCCTATGAAATCATACAAACCTCGCCTCTATTTTACTTTGAGATAATTGTACAAAAGAACTTTATATTCGATTTCCAACTATACTTAGGATTGTTTCAAAGTGTAGTCCTACATTACTTATTTATATGATACAAATAACCACATTAAAAACAACTATCTTGGTTAGTGAAGCATGAGGTAAAATAAAAAAAATCCAATGGATTAATTCTATGGTACTATGGTTCTATGGGAATAGCTCTCCCTTCAACACGTATTCCCCAATCTAGCATCCATTCTTGATTTTGTAAGGACAAATGTGTTCCCTCCAGTAATTCTCCAGTGATATCATTATCTACTACCATATCCTTATTCAAAATCTTTGTGTAATTATCAATATTGAACATCACTTCTTAATAACAAATGTATGATCATTGTACCTCTTTAAATATCCATTCTCCAAGTGATTAACCAGTTACACTTATAGTGTAAAATATAAAAGATATTTAAATTAGGCCCCATATTCTGTTACCGATAGGTTTCTTTACTTCAATAGGAAGATATTCAATGTTCACATCACATAGAATGAATGTGGCTAGAAATGTTTATTATAAAATTCCTTAAATATATCCCAAGTGAGGTATTAATCAACTTTATCATGAATGGCTAGGTGCATCCATTATTATTTCAGATCCTTGAGAATATACATAGAGATATTTTCTTGGATTTCAGTTGGGTTCTCCAATAAATTAAAGATTATATTAATCCACTAAATAAATGATTACACTTTCTCGATTCCTAAGTCACCTTGAATGATCAGTGGGTTCTACCTTTGGAAGTCTAGTGAGTGATCTATATGAAATGGTTCCTTAGGTTGATTTTCTTTTTCAATATCTTGGAGTTATTCCAAAATGATTCTGACTAGCTATTTATTTACCTATAGTCCCTCTAACGGAACCAAATTTCCTTCAATATCCACTTGAAAATTTATAAGTCTCATTGTTGGTGGATTATTTTTATTTTCATAGAAAAATCACCACTCATTAAAACTTAAAACATCAGTTCAATAAATCTTATTATATACTAAATCACAAAATATCATTTGAATGTTACAGTCCTAATGGGAAGTCACATTAAAAATTTATGATATAGAACTTTCATCAACTAAACCCATGAAGATGAGATGATAAAAATCTTAGAAGTAATTAATTTGTTTTTACCTAAACAACCCTAGTAACATGTGTTTTTGTATAAAGAGGTTAGATATACAATTTAATACTTATATTTCATGTTTTGAAACATTCTATCGTTGTTCCTACTATCACAACTAATAGACCATACCAAAATGACACCATGGGTAAAATCTTGGCCCTAACCCGTTGGATTAGGTTGGATCAAGGAGGCACTAAAATTAGGTGATATCCCTTAAAAACAAAGGTAGATAATAAATTTCAAGGTCTTACAAAATGTTGGGGAGGATTTTCCCTCACAAAAATAATACAATCTATAATAGATGATCATTTCGGGATGAAATAAACATGATGCATGATATAAAAATAGACAATTTAAAGTCAATAATATCCCAATACATAAAAAACTAAAAGTCACAATTGTGAAATAATAACGAATTCACTATAACATAATCTTCATGCTCCAACACCCAAAGGACATGATTGCAACATCGTGATCTTTTGCGGGAAAGGTATGAAATATTTCTCTTACATGTATCATATAAAATAACATATTCATATGCACCAAGGTGAATATATATAGGGTGAGTATACAACCCAGCTAGAAATCCCAAAGACTTCCCACACATGCAACCAAGAAAATAACAGGTTATCTTATAACAATATGTCTATAAAAATAGAATAAGAACAATAAGCTACCCGATAAGATATAATACAAAATAAGTGAATATAACTCACATCATGAAGGTCACTCAATTTAAAAACTAACACACTAATTTCCTTGTTCAACCAATTAGATCTCATCCCATATATCCACATAATAGTCCTAACATATAAGAGGAACCCATCCCGCCAGTCCCAAGTCATCACTTAGTGATATAATCCAAAGTGCCCACAAGTCATCATGGCAACCGAGTCTGATCCAAAAGGAATCCAATATGTATTACAAACTCATGCATTCAGGTTCATTCCATGTTATCACGCCCAATATTATTTTTAAAATAAAAACATCATTTATTCATTTTATGGAACATGTAGTGGGAGATACCCAAAACCATTATTTTCAACTCACATCAAAAGAGGTTTTGCAAAACATATTTTTTCAAAATTCCTATTTATAGTACAATATTAAGATTTATAAAACTAAATACTTATAGTTATAGAAATATTGGAGTGGTATAGAATCCACCTACCTCTAATGGGATCGTTATGAAGAATCATCATGCAACATCCTAGATTTAGACACCCCTCATCTTCCCTTTAACATATCATAAGGAAATACTATCAAAATCACTCATAAACCATATATTATAACATGGAAACCTTAGTCTAGGGTTCCTTATAATAAATAAGTGAAATATAATAAAGGTGATATAGAATAAAAACTCTTACCATAAATTCCCTAGGTATAATGCTCTAAGATTCAATGGAATTAGCCTCAAGATCATAGAGAATTACCAAAATTTCCAAGAGGTACCCTCTAGTTCAAGACCCCTGGAAACAGGAGGAAAATTGAGTGTTTTGGGGGAAACCCTAGCCTAAAACTCTAGATTTACGAAATCATTAATGATTCACATGGTTTGGTTGCATGGTTTGGAAAATTGTGTGCCAATAATGAAAATCCTCACTATCCATGAATTTTCAAGGCGACATTGTTTACCCAAATAGTTCACTAATGACATACCTTCCCTTAGGTTTTTTTCTCACTTTGTACGATTACCTAGGTATAACTGCATGGTTTCCCCTAACTATCCACCCATCAAAAGGCCTTAAAAACTCTTGAAACCTCCTAAAACTCAACCCAAGATATTTAATTCCTTAAAAATGGAGTAATAAATAGTAAAGTACTTCAAACTAGGGGTCTTAAAAATAATATCTAATTTCCTATCAGTAATATATCATCAACATAAACTATAAAGAAAATGATTATACATACACTAAACATTTTATAGATAATGTGCTCAGATTCATTATTTATGAAACAAAATAATCTTATGGATTCATAAAAATGAATTTCCCATGATATCAACATTTTCTTCATCTTGTAAATGGATATATTAATCATTCATATCTTATTAGGATCCTATGGATTTTAAAACCCTTCTGGTTGTGTCACATAGATATCTTTTAAAAGGTTCTCATTAATGAATACTATTTTAAAATTTATTTTTAAAAATCAATTTTCATGGTAATATGTTATGGAAAATAGAATTTTGATTAATTTAAAAATAGAAACTAGAGAAATATTTTTTTTCATAGTCCATTCCTTGAAGTTTAATAAAAACATTAGTAGCCATATATTCCTTATAGAAATAAACTTTACCATCTGTGGCCAATTTCTTCTTGAATTAAAATTTGAATCTGATAGTGTTTACATCCACTAAAAAATATATGATAATACCATAAGAGAATGCATGTATTATTTTATCCTTAAAACATAAAAGATTATTAATATTTCCTTGTTGTAAAAATGTTCATCATTATAAAAAAATAATGAGTCACCATCCTCGGCGACGAGAAAACTATATCTTTCTAGTTATCTAAACTCTATGTTTCTCATATTTTGTGATTATATATTTAGAAAAAACCCTTCCATGAGGCCTTGATTAATTATTTTTTGTACCAAATCTTGTGTTTGTTGATAATCAACTTCATCTAAGTCAATATTTATCCCACTATTTCAATAGGGGTGTGATCTATCTCAATGAATAACGATTTTCATGCCACTATAGTTTTTTTATGAGTGTCATATATATAATATTCCCTATTTTCCATAATATATCCAATAAAGATACACTTTGTTCATCAGTGTGTAATTTTCTTGATAAAGGAATCCCTAATAAATTATTTGAAACCCCACACTTTTATATGTGACACAAAATATTACCTATTATAAATTAATTCACATAGAATTCCATTTAACACTTCAATTAGAAATTGGTTTCATATGTGTATTTTAGTGTTTAATTCATATCCCTAATATAATAATGGAAGACTCACATGACTCATCATTGATCTCACAATTCCCAACACATTGTGGTTCCTACATTCACTGAAACCATTCCATCATGGTGTAGTAGGAGGAGTGAGTTGAGATAGACTCCAAAACTCTTTTAGAAAATTGATGAATTATTTGTTAAGGTACTCTCCTTATTGTTCGGAATTTATTTTCTTTATCTTATAATAAATAAGATTATATACTTAATTGATGAACTCCTAAAATTTATCAAATGATTCTGACTTATATCTCACAAAGTAGATAAAACACTGCCTACTAATGTTAATGGTAAAAGCTATTAAGAGATATTATTTTCCCCCAAATTCAACTGTAAATGTCCCACAAATATATGTGTGAACTAATTCAAGAATCATTTATTACCTTTCACTATTTCCAATAAATCTTGTTTTGATCATTTTTTGTTTCAAACAATTGTGATTCATATCGAATGGTTTTAGTTCAAAATAATCATAATCTCATTATCGATATTAATTTTTCAAACACTTCTCAATTATATGACTAAGAGACTCATTCCACAAAAGGGTGTGAAATGATTCATATGAACTTGACTTTTTATCAACGATGAACATTTGGTTTTCATATTCAATTACACAAATGCCATTATTCAAATATTTCATACCATAACATATGATATCATTATAAAAGTAAAAACTCATAATTAAAAACGTTAAAATAAATCTATCCATAATTATACAAGATATATATATATATAGAGATAATGTTTTTGGTAACACTAGGAACATAATTCCAATTCTTTAAAATTATAATTAAACCTTTTGGAAAATTAATAAGGTAGTCTCCAATAGCCAATACAACCAACCATGATATATTTATTGATTTATAATCCACCTAACTTCTTGAAACCAACCTAAATACACTTGATTACTATATTTGGATATGAATGTGAGCACCAAGAAATGTACAAAACACCCAAATTATAGAAATGGAGATGTTGCATTCAGTAAAAAATACACATAAAGATTCCCCTGGCTTCTTCACCGAGGTGTAGCCCATCTTCCAATAGTCCTTCTTTTAGCATGTAAAATATTATGTATATTATTTCTTTTCTTAACTCTTGATATTACCTCTCTTGGTATGGTTTTATTAAAATGTCTTATACTTGATTTCAATGTTAGGGATTATATCCATTCCCTTCCTCTTGGTCACCATAAGTACTAGAAGTTTTTCATGTCTCATGTCCTTATCTTCCTAGAGAACAAAATTATGAATATATGGGAAAAAATTATCAGTATTTTTCATATTAAAATTCACAATAAAACAAGAAAATCTCAGAGATAGTTAAGTAAGTATGAGGTCATTGAAAAATTATTTAATTAGATTGAAATCAGGAATCTCTAAAAGTTAAATATATCCAAACATTATGACTACATGAAGGATAGATAGCACACCTTCTCCAAGATTTCACATGAAAAGTTCCTTAGAGATATCAAACCTCTCTTTTCTATACATCTCTTAAGAAGGATCCCAAATATGGGATAACATGATCTATGCATCTATGTGATAATTAATATTCTAGATATCACTATACATGGTTGATATAATGAGGTATTTTACATCTAATGCATCATCTAAATATTACTAGATTACAATATGATCATCCACTTTATCCTCCGTAGAAGGTTATTTATCTATAACTAGGAACTATGGAATTTTGAACTTCTATTCTTGGAATAGTAAAATGTTTAAGTTCTATTACCAATCCTATAAATTCACACCAGTCTAAAAATTATCTTTCCTAAATATTGATAATAGGGATAATGTTGAGGTTTTATTAATTTATATTTTCTAAAAAAGAGTATATTTTTAGTAATTTATGTTGATTACCAAAAATGAGACATATTAAATTTTATTTTATTGGTCGTTCAATATTTTATCAAATCCAAATAGCTCTCACCAACATATTTGGAATATCATGTTGTGTGGATATTCTAATGAAAATGATCCATATTCCCCTTCAAATGAATTATATTGAGACCTTATCAAATCACTTGAATTTATTTTTGTATGTAGTCTTTCAAACTAAGAAACAAAAAGTTAATAAATTGATTGAGTACATTCCCCAATCATAAAATCCTAACTAATATTTCCTCGACACTTTCCATATAGTTACACCGAGACTAGTGAAGGTAATCAATACATTATTTTAACAAGGTTAATTCAACACAAAACATTTTTTTGAACTCCCCAATAATTAAAAGAACCAAAAGGAGGCCATTTAAGTACTTTAAAAAATGGTTTTATTCTTACTCATGTAATATAAAGATTTTCTAAATTAATATTTCCTTGAGGTATTTTATCTTATGTGTAAATATTATTTATTTTTTCTTTTATCATGATTATTAATATGAGGTGGATTTTACATAATTAATCAACCATGTCTTGATAAAATAATTTATACATAATCCATAAATTTTATTTTATATTTTCATGATTATTATTTATTTTCTCTATATGATTAAATAATAAAAATACATCGCATAAATAAATAACCATATAATGGATAAATAAAATAAATATTTGGCACAATCATGATATTTAATTATTGGTTATTTTATCAAGTGGATGATAAAAACCCCTTGACCATTGGGGAATAACTCCTTGATCTAGGATGGGATTGATTTTCAATATTCCACCTCTTCACATGTGTAACTGTTTGTTGGTTCACCTCATCTTAGTCTGGAACCATCTCCTCTCTCCTAAAAGATCCTTTAATTATATATGCTTACTCACTTGTGGATGAGTGGAGCTAGGGGTTTGGGGATATATAAAAGAAACTATAGACACACCAAACCTTATATAACATCAAGGAAGAGATGTTACATGAATAATAATATTTAATTTAATTATAATCATTTCACTAAACCATGAAATAAAAAATAAATTAAACAAATATCAAAAACATAAAAATGTTTGTCAAGCTTATGATCATTCACGAATGAAATGAATATTAATATAAAATAAGATATAATATATTTCAATATTTTATTTATTAAGATCAAATTCTTGAATACATAATTAATCATCTTAATAATTAATTTATTCATTTTCTTATTTATCCATCCAAATTGTTCTTAAGATTCCCATCCACTATAATATCAAATAAATTAAATAAATTATTTCTAATTAAAATTATGTAAGTGAATAGTGTGTACTAGAGTAATCATAGTATATACTATGAATATGTGAAACATATATTTGGAAGAACAAAATCCATGATTGCGAGAAAAAATTATTAAAATAAAATAAGTACAAAGAGAGGGATTACATGGAAAAATCACAAAACAAAAAAATAAAAACAAGAAAAAGAACACCGAAATTCATCATGTCCAAATGGGAGCATCCACTCAAAAGAAGAAGCACATACCCCTTTATAAAAAATAGACAGAATCCAAAACATTGGTATTCTCCTACTAAGCACCCCAAATTCTTCCAAATCCAACCCCTACAACCAAAATTGCCCTCAACCCCCACAACACACCTAGGTTAACTATGTGTTTTTTCATAGGTTATTATATATTACGCAATGTTTACATCCTGGTACATGTGTTGTTATTTATTAATTGTCATTCCTCTTGGATGGTAGTCAACATTCAACACATATTAATTACATACCATGTAATTTGACCACACATGTTCTGTAATTCCCATGATGTCAAACAGTGTGGGGTGACATGGAATGTACGCAAGTTACACTCTATGTACTCCCTGTTAAACTATGTTCCAACTGGATTTAAATATGTAGAATATTAAGACATCACATATTGTTCTCACACATGACGTGTTGTCATTTATTAAGCTCATCCTGGTGTTTTTTACCATGGGTACATGGAATGTACTTTTACATTACACATCATGTATCTATATCATCTAGATTGAATCCTTGGAAACTTTGGATGGGGCGTTTGATTGTTCTTTTTATGTTCTTGGCATGTTTCTATTATATGAAAATGAACACCTATGATATATCAACTTTAATATTAATGATTGAAAAAAATGGAAATGAAATAATAACATAATGAATGTTTAAAGAGTCTAAAATAGAACTCTGCTAAAGGTATCTGTATGTGCTTCGTGTATCTATAAACATCAGTGATGGAACTCTTAGGTCTATCATAGATGTGTATATTTTCATATATATATTTCATCACCGATCGCAATAAGAATTTATTCAATAATGAAAAATTCATACTTTTTCTCTCAGTCTTGAGAGAGAGGAAGAGGACCAGAGTATCTCATTATTGTGAGTGTTCTTAAGATAAATCTCCTTGGGCTGGAGATAATTATCTATAGAGGAATATTGTTCACAACAACTCAAACTTCTATAAAGGATATATGTGAGTTAATATAATTTGGGTTCAACAATTTTTTATCTCACATAAAACATAAACTAATAGCTCTATTCTAATTAAACTCCAAATTGAATGTTACTATAATTATTATTTACATAGAATTATCTAACTTTTGAATTATATAAATATCATTTTCTTAAAAAAATTAATTAATATATTTTATAATGGTATTAAATAAAAGATATCATTTCGATATTTACCCTTAAATCATCCTGTAAATCCTCTTTGGAATTTATTAAAACATGAATAATAAATATTTATTATATTATTTGTTTAACAAATAAATAAATAATATATTCACTAACTAGAGGATATATATTTATTTAATATTCAACTCACATATATTTCAAACTAAAATGGATAGTGATTGAATTGTTGTTATCAACATAACCAAAATAATAATTATTCCTCGATCTTAAGAAAAATATTTATTCAAAACTAAATTCAAATAGAATTTAACCGAGATTTTGGATACACATAGTGTGTGTAACTCTAAGTCACTTTCATAATAGCATTATGTTTTCATACATAAAATATTAGCATCTATAAACACCATAATTCACCCATAGAGAAATTCATTAGTTTCATGATGATAAAAAACTCTTACGAATGATCACTGGGTAATATAATCATTTTCAATTTATATATCATCAAGAAGGTTTCATACTAGTGTCGTCATACCATATTATTAATATATCATTATTTAATTATCCTAAAATAAACACATTGATAAAATTTAATGGTTATATAATTAATCCGACATTTTTTTTGAATCCAATGGTTTGAGATATCATCTTCCAATTTTAGATTGGAGAATCCATTCTTGACTTGTCCTATCAATTTTATATCAATTATGACACACCCATTGTATATTACTTCACTAAAATAATATGATCTCATGGTTTTAGACAATACAAAAATGTATGTGATTAATGATAGACATTAATAATAATATCATGTCTAAGGACTAATAAACGTGTCTGCATATAGAAATATCCATTAACAAACATAACATTTGAAATACATGTTGGTTGGTTTATTCTCATAACCTCTTATATTAGAGATTACCCAGTGTAAAATTTATGAGAGAATTATAAATCTATTATGAGCCTCCAATTCCTGCTGGTCATACATCATATATGTCACATTATATATATTTCATCCAACCATATAACATATTCAATAATACAGTCATGGGTCTTTAAGGTTCTTTTTATATCAGGATATCTTTATAACAATTCAAGGAGAAAAATTAAATTAACTTTATAAATAATAAAACTCATCATGTAATAATATATTTATTTATATTCATGTCTTTTAAAATATAATAAATTGAAATTAAAAAAAAGATTGTTGGTTCAAGGGAAGAAAATCCAAAAGTTACATCATATGGGTTATAATGTTTTGAAATTTTTAGACATGGTATTAAATCACTAAAACTACTAATGAATATTATAGGATATAAAAGTATAAAGTCAAACATAGAGAGACATGGTACCTTAGAATGGAAAAATCTAACTCAATAGTGAAGATGAAAAAAACTAATATGGAAGAAAATATACTTTAATTTTGAGAGAACTATTAGATGATGAGTATAACATGCTCTTGAAAACCAAGGTTCATAAAATACTAAATCATAAAAGTCATGATGGATAGTCATGAATTTTTTGGAATTAAATCTAAGTTAATTCCTAGTCTTGATCATCACTATCGAAATCAACCGTACTAAGCTCGGGTCGGGCACCGACTCTGAACGTGCCCGAAACCTCCACAATAAAAACACCTTGGTCCCGGGCTCGTGGAAAAGGGACGAGGACCCGAAGATCTGAACTGGAACTGCTGGGGCATGATCCCCACTGGACTGAACCTGGAAGGTCCTATTGCAGGAGACCTGCTGTTGACTGCCTTCCCCTTTGATGAACCTGGATGGAACACCTCACGCGGTGCACCTCCTAGCGAGTGCATCATCTCTACAACCTATTCCTTCTTCTACACCGCCAAGTACGTCGGAAGGGTGAAGGGGGTGACAACATACTGGAGAGAAAGACGAAGTACCTCCTCCAAATGTCTCGCCCGAGATTCCTCATCTGGAAAGAGATCCGGAGCAAAGCGCAGGAGATCCTTGAACTTGATCCCCAACTCTCGTACCAACATACTCCCCTACTGAAGGGAGAGTAACTCCTACCGCTTCTCCGCCTTGATCATGGAAGAAAGGAATTCCTCTCGTAATTCCTTCTCAAAGTCAGCCCATGGAACCTCTGCCTCTATCCTCTCTCTGAGGTAGAGCGTCCACCACTGTCGTGCCGCACCTCTCAGCTGACTGACTACTAGGGGAACCCAGTACTCCCTCAAAGCACGGATCAAGGTAAAAGCAATCCCTAGCTCCTCAAGCCACCCCTCCGTCTCTGTATCTGAATTACTACCCTCATACTTCTTGAGGGTCTACTGCTGGAAGGAATGGAGAGTCTTCTGCCACTGGTTATCTTCCTCCTCTCGATCAATCCCCAACTGATCGACCGCTTGGATCTGCTGGGCCTCGGCCGTCTGAGCCACTCGGGGACAACGTCCAGGTACCATAGCTGTACGGTAAACAAGGATCGCCTATGCCCAAGTAGTAAGGAAATTTCTCAAAGTTTTAATTATCATTTTATTTCAATTTCTTTCCCAGAACACCCAAATCATGTAAAACACAATCATGATGATGCATGTACCTTCCCTAGGGTCTCTACCCTGCAATCAATGTAGTCTCACTTGGTCGTTCGGTAGGCTCAGAGTCCTTGCATCGGATCACAGGGGGACCTAAAATCCCATGTCCTAGCCGGTCTTCCTTGGCCTATGTCACGCACCAGGGTTAACTAACACTGTTTCCCTACCATCCCATGAAATCCTCACTGTTCCTAACTCCAGACTCCATCCTATCTCTCAACCATCAGCTCTGATACCATTCTGTCACGACCCCCTCCCACCAAATATTCCCCTCCTGTGTTGGAGATGGTGAAAGGGAGATAATGACCCCCCGAGTCCTGCCTCCAGTAGGCCCCAGGTTGGCGACTAGAACCAAGGGTATGAGTTTTCACAATATGGGAGGCATTACCCTTTTTATTATTTAGGATCGGGAAATAGGATGAGTCAACCACCAAAAAGGAAAAGAGCATGTGTATAGAAATAAACCCAAACCAATCCCACATGCATGTTTAAACAATTTTATAACAAGGTACAAGTACAAGAAAGATCAAAAGTACAATACCAAAAGAAAACAAGAGAACAACAACTGCAACAACTCCAACTGCCTGACTAGTAGGTTCTCGCACGACCCTTGTAGTCCTCCTGAAAACCTGAAAGTAAACGTAGGGTGAGAATAGAAGTATACTCCGTAGGGAAACCTAAAGCTTTCGTGCACAAGTGGGAAGACATCCTAATGTCCCGTGAGAACAACAGAAGAAAACTAACAAGGAAATATATCCACCCAACCTTGCTAGCCACACTCACCAAAACACAATCACAACAGGTAGTAGTATTATAAGAACAAGAGTATTGGGTACCCCACACCATTTCCCATTAGTTAACTAAACGTCCTAATGCTATCACACTCTCCCCGCCCGCACACACCTGGTCCTCACAACCACATATCCCGCCCGCACACACCTGGGCCTCACTACCACGTATCCCGCCCGCACACACCTGGGCCTCACTACCACAACCACATCCCCTCCTGAAGAAACCTGGGCATCATCTCGATGATTCTTGGGAACAGTAATAGTTACCGAACTCTTGCCCGAAGACACCTGGGCCTGAAATCAAAACCTACCTGAAGAGTCTTAGGTGTAAGGTCGCCTCAAGACATTATAGAATATAAGCCTACCCGAAGATTCTTGGGCCTAATCACCCCAATAAAAACCTACCGGAAGATTCTTAGGTGTAAGGTCGCCTCAAGCCATCATAGCCTAGGGGAGAAGGAGCAGGAAGGAGCTAGTAACTAAGGTAAAAACACCCTCTCCCATAAAATGGGAGTGTTCGGCACTAAGTTCTCAACATGGGTGGGGTGCTATAAAAACACAAAAGATACAGATATATATATATATATATATACCAACCTCACAGCCCATCCTATGTCTTCTAAAAAGAGAAACTAAGAACGTTCCTCGACACTGCTACTACGAAGAATGCATACAACAAACAAACCCAACCCCCTTTAGGTTTTCACATTTCAGTAGAAATAGTTATTTAGTTCCTTAACTACTGGGAAACTATCCACAACTAACCACACCAATCATTCATAAAACATATCCCTGCAATCCACAAAACAAGTTAGAAAAAACATAAGCAGCACAACAAAGTCCCTCTTATCAACCAACCAACCCCATTGATTATTATTTACGTTTCATTACCACTCCCCACCATTCATTAACTCTTCCACTTTTATTTATTAATCACAACCCATAACCCGTTCACATTAAAACCCAACCCTGCAGCCCCGCTGCCAACCACCATAACCACAATCGCACTGAAAACCCATACATAAATATCCCTTTAATACCATTTATTGCAGCCCCACTGTCCGTTACCAACACAAAATTCATACCAACACACAACCAAGTCAACCGAAGCCCCGCTGCTCACCCTATCCACAACAACCCACAAAACACCCCCAACACATGTCACGTAACCAAACCAAAACCCACATGTTCATTATTCCATTTTGTTTAACCGGGCTGATCAAACAAGGGTTCCAGATTTTCATTTAACCAGCCAACTTTATGTGATTAACCAATTTCCACATTCCACAAGGTTCCATCCACAAAATGGTCTAGAATGATAGGGAAACATTTAATTGCGCAAGCAAAGGCCCCCAATGACCGTGATTTTCAGTAAGCAGAATCTCATTCAATTCACAACATAATATCACATGATATAAAGTAACATCCGTCACAAAATTCCCAACCCCATTCTTTAACCAGTTATTATCTTCATTTAAACCAGTTCAAATTTTTTTCACGTAAACAAGAGGATACCCACCCCGCATGATGAACAATTTAGAGAGACGAAGGTAAGATCCCTACCTCAAAAGTTTCTCGATCGCAACGATCCTCCGGATCGACTTTAGAAGACGTTCATCGGTGTCCTGGAAAAACCTCCTTGGGTGGAAAGGAAGAGTCAAAGGAAGACAACAGATCCAAGCTCGGAAGTTCCGCCTCGTCGTTACGATCCCGTGGACGTTGACGGATCGTAAATCGGAGCTCGGACAAAAAAGTTATAGAAGAAAGAGCCTTCGAGTCTCTTAAGAGAGATCTGCTCAGAAGAGAGGGGAGGAGAGGTGTGAGTTGAAAGGAGGAGGGGACCCCTCCTTTTATAGGCGTGAAAATAAAAAGTACACAGCGTGTACTTATGGTACACGGTGTGTACTCGGCCGTTTTCACACGGTCTCCACGCGGCCTCCAACACGGCTCCACGGCCATTGACTGGTCAACACACGGTTTGAAGGTAACACATACATGGGGAAGGACTACACGGCGTGTAGATTGGACACACGACGTGTACCCATTTATTGCACACGGCAGGGAAACGACTCCAACGCGACACATGGACGACGACTGGTCAACACACGGTAACGCGTACGCGGGGAGGGACTACACGGCTTGTAGTACTTGACACATGGTGTGTACCCATTTTCTTCTCATGTCAAAGACACGACCATACACATGGGGTATACCCAGCAAGAGGGTACACGACGTGTACTCAAACTACACGGCGTGTAGTTTCAAAATTCTGGAAAGTGTGGAAAAAGTCCATTTTACCCTCCAGAACACTTCTTGACCTTATTTTTGACAAAGTAATGGGCCGGAGAGGTCCGGGCCATTACAGGGTGGGGGTGTCTAGATGGTGGGGTGGTGTCTAGGGGGTGGTGGTATGTCCATGGGGTTGGGTGTGTTTCCTATGGGTGTTGGGGGTGTCTAGTGGGGTAGGGGCTATCCATAGTGTGGGGGATTTCAAAGGGGGTAGGGGTGTCCAGGGGTGTTTTACAAGTGGTTAGGGAGTGTCCGGGGGATAGGGGTTTCTAGGGGTAGGGGATGTATAGGGGGTGGGGGGGATTTACATTGGGGTGGGGTGTCCTGGGGGTGGGGGTGTCCAGTGGGTGGGGTGGTGTCCAGAAGGTTGGGGTGTCCAGGGGGTGGGGCTGTCCAAGGGGGCAGGGGGTGTCCAGGGGTGTGGGTGTTCTAGAGGTGGGGTGGTTTTTAGGGGTTGGTGTCTATCCAGGTGGTTGGGGTGTTATCCAAGGGTTTAGAGGGTATTCAGGGGGTGGAGGCTATCCAGGGGGTGGGGGTTGTCCACGAGGGTGGGTGTCTCTAGGGGGTGGGGGTGTCCACGTGGTGAGGTGGTTTCTAGGAGGGTGGGGGCTATCCATGGGGTTGGTGGTCTATCCAAGGGGGTAGGGGTGTCCAGGGGGTGGGGGTGTTCAGGGGGGTGGGGGTTGTCTAGTGGCATGGGGGATGTCCATGGGGGTGGGGGATGTCCAGAGTGTGTGGGTGTCCAAGTGGTGGGGTGGTGTCCAGGGGATGGGGGATATATAGGGGTTGGGGGTTGTCCATGGGGGTTGGGGGTTTCCATGGGGGGATGTCTAAGAGGGTGGGGTTTGTCCATGGGTGTGGGGTGTCCAGGATGTGGGGGCGTCTATTGGTGGGGGGGTGTACAGGGGGTTAGGGGCTTCCCAATGGGGTAGGGGGTGTCTAGAGGGGCTGTCTAAGGGGGTAGGGGTTGTCCAAGGTGTGGGGTCTGGGGGATGGGGGTGTCCAGGGGTGGGGGATATCTAGGGGGTGGGGATATACAAGGTGGTGGGGTGTCTACGGGGTGGGGATGGGGTTCATGGGGTGGGGGTTGTCCAGGGGATTGGGGGGTTGTCCAAGGGGGTACGGGGTGTCCAGGGGTTGGGGGGTGTCCAAGAGTTAGGGTGGTGTCTCTGGTTTTTGGGGATATATAGGGAGTTTGGACTGCTATCCAAGGGGGTAGGGGGGTGTCCGGGGGTGGGGGCTTTCTAGGGGGTGCGGGGGTTGTCCAAGGGGTTGGGGTGTCCATGGGGGTGGTGGTGTCCAAGGGGGGTGGGTGTGTTCAGGGGAGGGGTAAATCAGCCAGAGAAATTCATCAAGTAATGTTTTATTATTTATATATAAAGATATAAAGATAATGTGACCTACTTAATAACACATATATTCAGGCACAACTAATCATCAAACATAAAATTTCGGAAATATCATTAAAAAATGTAACAGATCAATCTGTCCCTCACCAATATCACTATCATCACCGTCGCCATCATCCTCACCCCATCCTTATCATTATCCCCATCATCATCTCCACCCTCCTCAACTCCCTCCTCCTTTCCCTCTTACTCCGCCTTAGCCTCCTCCTCGCCCTCCTCCTCCACCTCGGTCTACTACTTGTCCCCCTCATCCGCCTTGCCCTCCTCCTTGGCCTCTTTCTCTTGCACCTCGGCCTCCTCCTCACAATCATCTTGAACAACACTATAACTGCCTCTTAGTGCACCATATATATAAATAATCAATGACATATATTCATAACAAGCTATGATATCCTATGGTACAAATTTTGGACGTAAAACTTCCATTAGTTTCTTAAATGGAGTGCTTGCCCTAGCAGACTGTTATGTTGTCTCTGTGGCCCTTTTTTCATCCTGTTCTATATGTGCATTAACCTGCTAGAACATGGCGGCACTACATATTTTACCTAAGTAGGTCCAATACCTCGTTGGGATTATACTCTTCCTATGTTGGCAGCATACTCGGTCGGGGTGATCATTCATTTCCCAACACAGGATGTAAGTGATCGATTGGCAAAAAATTGTTAGGTTCCTGGCATCAAGGGACTCTAAAGCATCATTTTAAAAATATAAATATATTATTAAGTAAAAAATAAATAAATTAAAATTTGAAATCAACAAATTAATACTTACACTCTGCTGCTGAGTTATTTCATTAACCACACTTCTATATTCCATCCTTCGACTCGAGCAAAACAGTTTTTCTTGAGGCAGATGTCCTTCAATATTCTAATTTTCCTCTACAATGACTTTGAATGTAGGAAAAAAAATTAAAATTAGGTTTTCAATAATTAATTTCATATCTAAAATTATATAAAAACTTTATCAAAAAAATAAATTATGGATGAAACAATAGAAAGTGCAAGTCGTAAGAAAAATTATAAACAACTATCATACCTTCTTCCTCTCATGATCTAGCATCATAGTACATCCCAATTTGTGGAGGTATTTTTTAGAATAGATGGTTTTTTATTTCATCTGAATGATTCCTAAATAAAATTCGATAATAAAAAATGATATTATTAACACTACACATAAAAATTTTCATTTTAATATCTCAAATGTGATTAATACCTTAAACTAGTTAGTAATCCAATGTGTAATCATCTGTCAATACTGTTCTATCGGACAATAATCCATGATGGGGACCACCTTTAACTCTATGACAGCTATAGAATGATAGCCAATATTCAACTAGTTCTTATAGGCTCTCCAAATCTCACCTAAATTATTTAAACGTGATAGCGGTGCACCCACACCATCAGGGAAATTAAACCGAAGATGACACCAAAATATTAATTCATATAAATAAAAAAGTGTAAAATATTTCATTAAATACAATAGATTTTTTATGCATTTCTATACCCAAGAATTATCCTTAACTTCATTTAAAAACTTTCTACATGATAGTGGGCGGACATGAATGATTTCAGAATTTTTGGAAAGCGTCACCAAAAACTCAGACATTGTTGCCCTGTTTTTTCAATAATTTGACTGTCTTCATTGTAGTCCACCATCAACTGCGTACAGCGGTTCCACACCACACGCAAGCATGTATGCCCTTGCCCCCACCTCTTATCAGTATATGTATTAGTTATTATAGAAAAAATATATTTTATCAATACATGTTATAATGAAAATAAATAATGGTATATGAATTTCTTAGTGTTCTATAAATATACCTGCTATAGTCTAATCAATGGGCATCGCAGGATCTATAGAAACTGAAAGAACAGCCTGTGCAGGTGGAGTGGGTCCCAATATATACTCCTCAGGAATAGACTCTGGTGGATATGGATTTGAAGAAGAAGGAATATAGAAGCTCGGATAGAAGGAAGTATAAGTAAAAGAATATGGAATGGATGGATGGCCGAATGCAAGATGGGGAGTGGGAATCATCATTAGATATGATAAATATGGGTGAGGATACTCATATGTAAAGTGTTGTCATAACATAAGAGTCTTAAATATCACGTGTGTTCCTAACGACACACCAGGATTAGAATGTTGGATAGATGGTCTGTGAGTGGGTGGGGTATGGTCTAATTGGGTATGTTGACTAGATCACCTAGCACTCTTACCAATCCCCCCCCCCCCCCCCCGTACAAACACCCGGTGTACTAGGACCACTACTAGGATGTTCATCTAATAATTATCACCTAAGGGGTGGATCTTGGAAAAATGATTAAAAACAATTAATAAAATGACATTATATATTACACAAATATATATATTTGAAATAAAATACTCACTACAGGTACTATTGGTGGAACACCCATCTCAGCAATGTGACGATTTTTGTCCATCATCTTTTTCTGTCGCCTCTCTTACATTGGTTGCATTTCCTTCAATTGAAGACGAATATGGAAGTAATTACAAAAGGATAACTAATTTTTAACCCAAAAAATATGAGAGGGAATAGGGGATTCATGGATAGCCCCCTACCAACCCCCTTCACACCCCCACCCCCTGGACACCCCCACCCCCTGGACACCCCCACCCCCTTGGACACCCCCCACACCACCATGGACACCCCTTTGGACACCCCCACACCCTTGGGCAACCCCCACCCCCTGGACACCCCCACCCCTTGACATACCCCACCCCTAGACACCCACACCCACTAGACACCCCCACCCCCATAAACACCCCCCACTCGCCCAACCCCCGCCCCTGAACCCCCCCCAGGCACCCCCACCACCAAGAAACCCATACCCCCTGGACAATCCCACCCTCTGGACACCCCCACCCCCATGATAACCCCACCCCTAGGACATCCCCTACAACCCCCTGGACACCCCACCCCGTTGGGAACCCCCCTGGACAACCCCACCCCCACCCTCGGACACCCCACGCCCATGGATACCCCCACCCCCTGGACAACCCCCCACCCAACCCCATCCCCTCCCCCCTTGGACACCCCCACACCCTGGACCACCGTACCCCCTTGGACAGCCCCAAACCCCCTGGACACCCCTCCCCCTGAACTCCACCCCCACCACCCGGACCCCCCCGGACACCCCAACCCCCTAGGCCAGCCCCCACACCCCTGAACACCACCCCACCACCTGGACACCCCCACCAACGCCTCTAGACACCCCCTACCCCCTTGGACAGCACCCCCAACACCCTGTATAGCACCCCCAACCCCCTGGACAGCCCCCCTGGACACCACCCCACCTCATTGACACCACCCCACCCCCACCCACCCCCTGGAGACCCCCTACCCATGTAAACAACCCCCCCCCCACCCTGGACATCCCACCACCCCTTGGACATCACCCCACCCCCTGGACACCCCCACCAACCCCCTGGACACCCCCACCCCCATGAATAGTCCCCTAGACAGCCCCCCCCCCCTCGAACACCACCCCACCCCATGGACACCCCCGCCCCCACTGGACAACCCCACCCCTATGGACAGCCCCCACCCCCTTGACACCCCCATCCCCCCCTGACACCCCCCTCCCACCCCCTGGACACCCCGACCCCCTTGGACATCACCCCCTGTAGACACCACCCCATCACCATGACCCCCCCACCCCACACCCCCCACCCCCATGAATTTTGGAACCACTTTGTATATAAATATTTAATATGTTTTCAATGAGTGTCAATGAATGTCAATGATGATAAACATGAAGAAAGTACTCTACTGAGTAAAATGGAGAATGGAAACCAGACATTGGTTGAGATTGATCCAAAGTTTCATGTATGTGTATCAGGAGTGATACATTGTCTACAATAATTAAGGATGGTTGGAGTGTTTCTTGGAAGGAGTAATAGAGAAGAAGAAGAAGAGGTTGTGGAGGAGGTTTGTAATGGTGGTTTTTCATTTTTTTGTAAACACTTAGTTTTACCCTAAGTAATTATTTTTTTCCTTTACCAAAAATATACGGCCATCCATGGAGGCCAGCCAAGGTCCTCACCTCAAGCACATGTGGGACCCGAGGGGTTAACTACACTTGAGGGAAGCCCTCAAGATCAGCCTCGCATGAGGAAGCGTGTGTGTGGGCCTTGTATAAGCCCACAAGTGTCGCACGGTGGTGAACCATTGCAACGTGGTTACGAGGAGCATGACCAAAGAGAAAAGTGGGCAATAAGAGTGTGCCTGCAGGGTGAACACAGAACGGGGAGGTACCGTGGAGGGGGGAAGAGTAATTTGAGCCGATGATTCCATGGATTGATTGACAAACAGTGAGAAAACATCGCGGCGTTTCGATGTGGGACATGGTTTTAAAAATTCATACGTAATAATGATCGTCCATCTGATCTCGATGAAGATCTCGGCTGCACATCATATCCCACGTACAAGGATATAATCTGAGCTTCTCATCATCGTCGCACTGTTTGTGGTTGAATTGGAGTTGTCTAATCTTTGACTGAGGGTCGTCTTCATCCTCTACACACCCGACGCGAACCAGTGCATTGTAAAAGATACCGAACCTCCATGATTGAGTCTCTGGCCATTATAGAAGAGAAAACCCACTGCACGAGCATCATCTAAAAAACATGATACCATTCATCCAACTACATTTTCATGCATGCATCAAAATAAGGAAGAATGAGAATTGGTCAAGGAAAATGAAGTTACCAGAGGTCGTGCTGTGTCGAGCGCTCAAGGAGAGGATATATTCATGCATTCTTCTTTGCATATACATGAGGATGATTACAACGTAAAAATAGAAATAACAGATAAACTAGGCGTATCTCATGACCATGATTTGAAGATTTAAAAACTGGAATCTTAATAAAATATCTCGAGGATTTTGGATGAAGAAAGATCTAATATCTTATAAAAAAAGACTCACCGATTAGAGAAAGGGATGCTACTTCCAAACCTTTCGAGAGATCTTATTCTGAGAAGTATAGTTTTTCGATATTTAAGTTCAATTAGGAGCACACACGATCAAAAAACCACTTTAGGTTCATGAAGAGCAGAACCGCATACTGATCTGGTTCTCAAAGAAGAAGAACTGGGAACCACTTTGGCTTTATGAAGAGAATGTCCCGTGTACCCTTTGGGTTTGCAAATTAATGAACATTGTACTGCTTGAGTATGTAAGATAGGAGAGTCATGAAATATTTTTGGTTCGTAAAGAGAGCTCCCATGAACCATTGTATGTTTTTCAAGAAATAGTAAAATATTATATTTTTGTTCTACAAAGATGAGGTCCCACAAACCAACAGAACCCTAAACCATCATGGTTCTGAAAGGAGGTCCTCACATCATGTGCAAAGGAAGCACGTGCATCCCATGTGCAATGAGGGGCCACAAACCATCCTAGTTCACAAAAGAGTCTTTCACACTCTGGAAGAGAATAAATATATACCCGTAGTGTGTAAAAAAGAAAATAATAAACACCATTCCATGAAAAAATACACACATTGATGCTTGAATAAAATCACATATATATAAATATAATAAAATAAAAGTAAACTAGGTTGTGTTAAAGATGTGAGAAGGAAGATTGTGTATGGTGATAGTAAATGCATTCATATGCATGATTTGTAGAAGAACCCAATTAAAGGCCAAGCATATCTAAATCAAGTTGTAAGAAAAGAAGAGAAGAGGTTGTGTGTGTAATAAATGGTATCATACCCATTTCAACCTTCATATAAGAAATAATAAGTAAAATTGGATGCATACATGAATACTTTGAAGAGAATAATACTGAACTAAGGGTGCACGTATCTAAAGAAGTTAATTTTAATAACACTTCTATATTGTCACATGTATGGTCACATGCATAAAAGGAATAATAATAGATGATTATGTTGATGCCTAGTGAACCCATTTTTATTGTTTGAACAATAACAGAATAATTTGTGATATTGGAAAAGAAGAATAAGAAGTTATAGTACATCTTGTTGTTGCACTGGAGTAGAAGATCGAACATCAATGAGAATCAAATCTGGACCTTGATTCAAGAAAATTATCTTGATGAATAGGAGACAAAGACCTACATGCCTATCCATTGAAGGGACCCTCATGTCCATAAACTGAGTGTAACTTCATCCATGGCAGTGAGCTAGGGGAGTCAAAGGAAGTGATCCGAGGAAAGTGATGATATATCCCTGAACTTTTGTAATGGAATTTTTCCTTGGATGGAGTTACTGTACTCAAACCACGTAATACACACCTATTGAAAAATAGTTTAATTAGTTACAACTGAAAATCTATCAGCGTATGCTCCTTGGATGTAGCCCTTAGTGGGGAACCAAGAAAAAGCGTTGTGTTCTCCTTCTGTATGTGAATGTTTTAATTACTACACATATCCATCATGAAGGATTAATTATGTTTATACTAATTTAGGAACATGATCCAATAAATACGAGAAAATGTTGACACCCTAATTCACCCCCCCCATTATGGTGACCTAGGGTCCCTCAATTGGTATCATAGTGAACATTTATGCATATGTTGGATACACCTCAGTAATTATATTCAGAATAAGATTTCCATTTTTTTTCCTGTGTCAAAAATTAATAGCAATCTTGATGAATGTTCAATTATCTTTGAGTATAAATATCTAAACAACAAGGCCTTGATGAACAAGAAAATTAAAGAGAATAAGCAGTTAAAGAAGTCTCTCAAGTCCAAAGAAGTTGGAGTGTCTATTTCTCCTTTACTTTCCTATAATGAAGAAATATCAGGCTTGGAATATAAAGAGAAGGTGGCTCAGGTTTCTACCAGAGGAAAGAAAGACACTCATATCTCATTTTTAGGTGATAAAGGGAAATTAAGAACCTATCTGCATGATATTACTTAAGAAAGGGTTACTACTATTTTAGAATATTTCAATGCATGCCGGACGAGATCACCCGACTGGGAAGAGAAGATGATAATATAGAGAAATTCATGGTAAATTGTAAGAACCTGGATCTTCTTTTAAAGTATGTTTTCATTTTCTAGTCATTTATTAGAAAAAGTAGAAATTCTAGAAATTTTCTATGTTTACGTTGTGTACTTTATGAGTACATGACATGTACTCAGTTACTACATGTAGCTAGGTGCTGGACGTGTAGAGTCCATGCACATGGCTGTGTGGGGTGACATGGAGGTAGCCTAAAGCGGAGTAAGGAAATTGAGTGTACACACTGTGTACTTAAAAAGTAAACGGTGTGTACTTTATTTTTTTTCATTAAACGAACCAGCATTGCGTCTAATCTCTAAAACGCTCTCCTTCTATGTCTTGTTCGAGCGAGAGATCCATACGACCACAGATATTTGACGAAATTTCGAGCAAGCATCCGTCCTCCGAATCGAACACTGTCAGTTTCATTGGAATCGCATCGGTGAGTTTTCTCTTCTCCTAGAGCACCATCTGCTGAATTTCCCTCTCTCTTGAAATATCGTGGGTTGAAAAATTTAGATGATTTTGTTGATCTAACACATTCTATGTCGATCCAATGGCCGAAGCTAGAGTATATCGATATCATACCATCGAGGTAGGTGGTTTTTGCATTCCTATTGAAATTATTTGAGTATTATGGGAAATTATTCCCAATACCCTTGAACGATGTCTTTTGCATTTACCGTTTTACCCCTGTTAATTTCCTGCCATGCTGGTATGTGTAAATATAGGCTAATTGGATGTGAATAGGGTTGTTTGATATGCCTTGGATATGTTTTCTCATGCATGCTCTATTTATGGAAGTTTGGTCAAGTATATCCATTAGGCTTCCTTGATGTTTCCATGCCTAGTACTATAGAATGGAGTGATTATTTTATCTGACATGCTTGATATGTTGTAGTTTGTTTATCCATGTAGTTCTTGAGGTTTACTTTGTCCATATTGCATTCATTTTCTTATGGACTTACACAGGGCTGTGAGAACCTAGTGTAGGAGACTATAAGGGGAATTGACCGAGTGAGCTTCCTCAGAGAGTCTTTGAGAACGTTAGAGTATAAAGGGAATTGACCGAGTGTGCTTCCTCAGATTTTACGTGAAGACCTTAGACTGTAAGGGTAATTAACGTGTGAACTTCCTCAAAGATTCTTTGATGTTGGGGCTATGATGGGAATTGAACGTGTGTGCTTCCTCTGAGAGTCCTTGACTTCCTTTGACTGTAAGGGGAATTGACTGTGTGAGCTTCTTCAGAGAGTCCTTTTAAACACTTTGTACTATAAGGGGAATTGACTAGGGGAGATTCCTCAGAGTGTCTATGTAGTATCCTTGTTTTTATAAGAACCAGAGGGGTTAGGCTGAGAGAACTACCCAGAGGGTTCCCTGCTTTTGTTGTTGTTGTTGTATGGAATCGAATGCATTAAAACTGTAGAACTTGTTACTGCTGAGTACTTTCTTGTTTACTACTTTCTCTTTTTTATTACGAGTCATATATTCACTGAATGTTAGGCATAGATCTTTTGGTAATTGCCTAATGGGATTTAGTATCACAGCCTATTTGTGCTATGATTTTGGGACCAAACAGATTACATTGCTGCAGGTATAGATAAGAGAAAGATCCCTTCTACTTCAGGTTCTTGATTGACTAGGGAGATAGAGTGCATGTGACCATGCTTTGGTTTGAGATGTTGAGGAGTTTTTTACGTGCTTTCATTTTGTATTTGGTTTAGTATTGTAGTGTTCCAGAGTTGTGATTTGTTTGGATGCTTTCCTAGACATATTTATCATGCATCATTCACATATATATATATATGTGTGTGTGTGTGTGATCTAGTTTATTATTTTCCAGTCTTCCAATATTTAGTTCTGTATGAATTATTACCACTTTTATTATTTCTATTGTTTTTCTCCCATTTTTTTACTCTGCCAATGAGGGCATTGTTTCCCCACTATCACACCTAAGGCCCTCGCTGCTAGTCGGCAGCCTATAGCGTTCAAGGAAATTCCCTTGAGGCCATGTGACCAATGGGGTATGGGGAGACTCTGGGTGGATTCTAGAACCAGTATGTTACAAAGTGGTATTAGAGGAATTATGTTCTCTTGACTTATTGTTTGGAGCCTTTATCCAGGGACAGGATGGAATATGTACTTGGTGATAGGTTGAGCCCGGGATTAGCTAACCCGTGTATAGGGAAAATCCAATCTACTTCGTTTAATAAAATTTTTCTAGTTTTACAACTTTACGGTTGATTTGATTTTCAACATTAGGTGATTCACATGTTTTTTGTTGTTACCATTAATATTATTTAGATTCTATTTCTATCACAACCTGATGAGATGAGGGTGTGCCATCTCATGCATCATATAGGCACTTTCTAGAAATCACATGTCATGCATTCTTTCCATGTCATCTAGGATGTATTAAGGATTTCATGTTGTTGTGATAGATGTTGTTTAGAATATGAATGTTGTTGTGATAGATGCGTGGATAAAAATACCTACTATTTGATAGGGTATTGTTTGTGTACGGATTTTTTTGAATGAACGACAAACATTGGTTCTTGAGGTGTTATGGTCCTTCATGGATCAGAATTTGGTGGATCATTGCCTTGTCTATCATGTTATAACATGTATAAGATGAAAAACATTGATTCGTGGGTAGTATGGGCCCTCATGGATTAGAATTTGGCACTTTCAATGTTCGTTTTAGTGTTTTTCTAGGTTCCAGATTAGTTTTTAAGGCGTAATGTCATGAAAAACCAAGAACACATGTCGTGTAATGTTAAGTACATGCCATATGTTCTTTTATTCGGGAAGAAACTCTTTTTCTTAATTACACGTTGTGTACTTTATGTACACGTAGTGTAGTCTCTAACCGTGTCATAGGTCGTGTGGGCAGAGACACGGGATAGGGAATTTCTTTTGGGAACACATCGTGTACCAGTTGAACATGCCGTGTAGTGTTGACCCTGTGTTCGCCCGTGTAACTAACAACACGGACGGATAAAACTTAAGATATACACACCGTGTCAGGATCGAACATGCAGTGTAGTTTGACCTAGGTGCCCAACCATGTCACTAACCACATGGGTTGGTGTTATCCTTTCATGTACACACTGTGTCCGCCTTGAACATGACATGTAGTGTGAGCCATGTGTCAGGACATGTCACTAAAAACACGGGCTAGGTGAAGCTTGTCTAGTACACACCATGTCTACGGTGAACACCCCGTATAGTCTTGTCTTAGGAGAACCATGTCGCTTAGCTGTGTAGAAGGACTCTGGTAGGGGAAGAGGATTCATGTACACATCGTGTGTTAAGAAAACACACCATGTGTTCGGGGTGTTACATGAACTATTTCAGTGGGAGTACACACCCATGTAAATGACTTTAGGGAACACGTAGTGTAGCCATGTTTTGTAAAAATTTAGTGCTTTCTTTCTCTTGTTACCTTCTTACACTTCTATTTTTTAGTCCTTCATAATCTTGTTTTAATGTGTGCTCTTGACCCTGCAAATTCATGCCACCGAGACATCCTCCGATTGTACACCAATTGTCAGGTGGTGATCAGACACCGGACATGGATGATCATGGACTTCCAGAAGATCCTCTAGTTGTTCCAGCTCTGGCACCATCCGTTGTACCTAGAATAGGTGTTGATGCACAGTTTAGAGAGGGTTTCATGAGGATGAAGCAGAAATTTCAGGGAGCGACCTCTCCTTCCCCATCGATGGAATAATTGACGTGGGTCTTTCAACAATAGCATTCTCCCACTTTCTCATAGGATTGAGGACCCCAAGCTACAGATCCATGGATAGAATCCACGTTGAAGATCTTTGAGCATCTAGAGATACCTCTAGAGAAGAGGGTGAAACTCGCTATGTACATGCTTTGAGACACCACCAAGATGTGGTGGGATGTGGTCTCACAGGCGGGATACTAGTAGAATATGTCTTAGGATGAGTTTAAATGCATCTTCTACGATTAATTCTATCCGGAGACCTTGAGGTCTGATCGAGCATGAGAGTTCATGATTCTGGAGCAGGGTACTCTTTCTTTTATGGATTATTCCTCTCAGTTCACTGAGCTTCAGTGCTTTACACCCTTTCTAGGGGGAGATGAGTTCTTCTTTTCACGGAAGTTTGAGGATGGTCTCAGGAAGGACATCCGATCTCAGGTGAACATCTTCAGGTTGAATTCTATTTACTCTATCGTCAACCAAGAGCGAATTATAGAGCATAACTTGAGGGATTATAGACCTGTGATCCTGGGTGGTTCAGCATCCAGAGTAAGTATTCATCCTACTGGTAGCAGGAAGCTCCACAGGGAGACTGCATGAGGAGGTTAAAGTTGGCGGGATGCATCTTTTGGTAGCCAGGTAGTGTGCTACCAGTGTGGGAAGAGTAGGAATATGAGGCCACATTTCCTGAGAGACCCATTGGTGTGACGATATTGTGTAAAGATGTGTCACCTTTAGCGTTTCTGTCATACCTTCTCACCAGCAGCTGGTGATAGGGGTTCTTTGATGACTCCTCGTTCAATAGAAGCACCACCAGTTTCTCACCAGTCTGGGAACAAGAGTTCTTCTATCCATTCATGATGAGGTGGAGGTCATGTCTGTGGTATTCAGTCGTCGGTCTTCCAGCTACAATAGGGTGGATCATCTCCGAGTGGCTGGGTAGGGTCGTAGGGTCATGGTACAGGTCAAACTTTTGCAGTGGATCACACACAACAAAATTAGGACCCCATAACCTTTACAGTTCGAGGTACGATCTTAGTAGCCATAGTTTTAGGTTCTAATATTTTCAATACTGGGGATTTCCATATCTTTATATCTTTTTCTATTGTGGAGTGACTTGGGCTCTGCATCTTTTCTTCTTCCAATATCTTGACACTAGACACTGTTGGGGACGAGAACATCTAGTGTAAGTCAGTACAAGGAGTGCCCTCTTGAGGTTGGTGGGTGTCACTTTCTATGGGGCCTCTATGTCCTAGAGATGACAGGTTATGATGTAATTCTTGGAATGGATTGGTTGATTCCCTTCTAGGCAGTCGTCTATTGCTATCGCCGAAGGGTGAGTTTCATATCACCATATGGCATATCCTTTCTTCATAAAGGTTAATGGGATGTCCAGGCGAGGAGAGTGGGTCCAAAGCATCATGGGTTGAGAGTAGTTATAGACCATGATTCTATACTATATCTGGATGACCAAGGGACTTCACAGTTAAACTTTCTTCCAGTGGTGGATCTTTTCAGATATGTCTTTCTAGAGTACTTTTCAGGTTTACCTCCGGAGCTTGAGGTAGACTTTTCGATTGAGCTCGTTCCTGGAGCGGCACCAGTGTCCATTCCTCTTTGTAGGATGGCTACACCTGAGTTCCAGGAGCTCAAAAAGAATTTTAGGAGTTATAGGAAAAGGGTTTCATCTAACCCAGTACTTCTTCTTGGGGTTCACCTATCTTGTTTTCTAAGAATGCAGACTATACCCTCAGGATTTGTGTAGGCTATCGGAAGATGAATTAGTTGATGGTCAAGAACTGATATCCCTTGCCTATGATTTATGATATCTATGATTAGCTTCGAGGATCCTTGGTGTTCTTGAAGATTGACTTGAGGTATGGTTACCATCAGTTGCATGTTATACCATCAGATATACCTCTTACAGCCTTCCAAAGTAGGTATGGTCTATACGAGTATATGGTTATGCCATTCGGTCTCATGAACGCACCTACGGTTTTCATGGAACTGATGAACCGAGTGTTCCATCCATACTTGGATTCCTTCGTAGTGGTTTTCATGGATGATATATTGGTGTAATATCACACTCTACACTACCATGCTACCCATATTGAGATCGTTTTGAGTACACTGAGAGAGCATCAGTTATATGCTAAGCACTCAAAATTCCACTTCTAGATAGATCAAATTCACTTTTTGGGTTATATTATCTCAGATACAGGAGTATCATTAGACCTAGAGAAAGTGAGAACAATAGTTTTCTAGGAGAATCCAAAAAACTTCTTTGATGTGAGGAGTTTTCTAGGGTTTCCTTGATACTATAGATGTTTCATACAAAACTTTTCACACTTAGAGGCACCACTGACAGGTTTAACTAAGAAGGGTGCAAAGTTCTTGTGCTCAGATTCTTGTGAGTCAGCCTTTTAGGAGCTGGAAGGGAGGTTCACTTCAGCACTGATACTAGTCTTTCTAAAGCTAGGCAAGATCTATTTTTTTTACTATGATGCATTAGGTATCGGGCTATGAGATGTGCTTATGTAGGGAGATGGAATCTTTGCATACAGGTCTTGGAAGTTGAGGCCACATGAGAGTAATTACCCGATGACCGATCTGAAGTTGGCAGTTGTTGTTCATGCCTTATACTATAGGAGACATTATCTTCTGGGAGAGCATTTTGTGTTTTTCACCGACCACAAGACCCTCAAGTAAATTTTCACTCAGTGTGATCTGAATATGAGACAACAAAGGTGGGTTGAGTACCATCAGTCCTTTGACTTTGAGATTGCCTATACGCCTTGGAAAGACAACGCAGTGGCTGATGCGTTGAACAGAAAGACTCAGATATAGGAAGTTCAGGAGGCCATTATTGAGTGTATGCTTATGGATCTGTTCTCTGAGATGCATTAGGAAGCACATGATAGTTAGGGTCATAATTTTCATTCTTATGTGGCTATTACCTATACTCTTCTTGATTGAGTGTGAATGAGGCTGATATCAAATTCAGAATGCCTAGTACTATAGGAGAGTGTGTTAGGAGAGGATCTTATTCCAATATAGACAGTAGGTATGGATGAGATCTTGTGTTTCCAAGTGCACGTATGGGTGCCAACAAATATACGTGAGAAGATGATGCGGGATTTTCATTCCTCGGTTTGGGAAGTTCATCCTGGTGTCAGTAAGTTGTATCTTGATCTACACCGTTAGTATTGGTGGCCAAGTATGAAGAGGGATGTTGCTGGTTTTGTCATAAGGTGTTCCACCTTTCAACAGGTGAAGGCGGAGCATCAGCGGCCAGTAGGGATTTTGCAGTAGTTACCCATTCCCAAGTAGAAGTGGAATGACGTCGCGATGGATTTCGTAACAGGGTTTCCAAGGTCTCCTCGAGGGAATGATGAATTTTAGGTTGTCATTGAAAGACTCATGATGGTTTCCCACTACTTTCTGATCAAGGAGACCTTCATTGTTGATGAGCTGGGATGGTTGTACTTCTGTGAGATTGTATGTCTTCATGGAGTTCCACGCTCCATTGTTTCAGACAGGGATGCACGTTTTATTTCTCAGGTCTGACAGGAGCTTCAGAAGGCTTTGGGTATATAGGTACTTTTGAGTACATCATACCACCCCCAGACTGATGGACAGTCCGAGCGTATGATTCAGGTGCTTTAGGACATGCTCTGAGCATGCATCCAAGATTTTGGATGTTCTTGGGAGAAACATATACCTATTGTAGAGTTTTACTACAATAATAGTTTTCAAGAAACTATTCAGATGGAACCTTATGAGGCCTTGTATGGTAGTCTATGCCGATCACCTTTATGTTGGATGGAGGTAGGAGAGGCCGCTGTGATGGGACCTCATCTGGTTCAGGAGACCACAGAGCAGATAGAGTTGATTAGGAAGAGGATGACTACTGCACAGTCTCAACAAAAGTCTTATGTTGATCAGCAGAGATGACCTCTGGAGTTCAATGTCAGGGATCAGGTTTTTCTACATGTCACACTGAGGTTGGGACACAGGAGGATTAGGAGATAGGGTAAGCTTTATTTGAGGTACGTCGGACTATCTGAGGTTGTGGAGAGATTTGGGATGTTTGTCTATCGGTTGTAGTTACCCCAGAGGTACCGGGCTATGCATGATGTTTTTCATGTTTCTCAACTTCGACATTACTTTTCAGATCCGTCTCATGTCTTTCAACCTAAGGAGGTTGATCTCAAAGAGGATGTGTCATTTCAAGAGCATATTATCCTAATTATTGATTACAGTACAAAGGTTCTTCATGACTGGTCTGTTCCTCTAATACGAGTGCTATGGTAGCACGAGCGGGTATAGGACGAGACTTGTGAGAGGAATGCCGATGTATGAGAACAGTGGCTGGAACTGTTCGAGGGTTCTTATTCTATGAGATGCTAAGAAAATTTGGGGACAAATTTTTTTAAGGGGTGAAGTTTGTAAGAACTTGGTCCTTTTTTTCAGGTATGTTTTTCTTTTCTGTTCATTTTTGAGAAAAAGGGGAAATTATGGTAATTTTATAAGTACACTCTGTGTACTCAGTTATTGCAGGTAGCCGGTTGTTGGCCATGTAGAGGCCATGCACACGGCCGTGTGGGGTGACCTTGAGGCCGCCTAAAGAGGAGTAAGGAAATGGTAAGTACACACCTTGTACTTTAAAAGTACACGACGTGTACTTTTTTTTCATTAAGCACACCAAGGTCGCTTATAATCTCCAGAACACTCTCTTTCTAGGTCTCGTTCGATCGAGAGCTCCGTACGGCTATAGATCTTCCATGAACCCTCAAGCGAGCATCCATCCGATGAATTGAACATTGTCAGTTGCATTGGAATCGCATCAGTGAGTTTTCTCTTCTCCTAGAGCCCCAACTGCTGCTTTCTCCTCTCTCATGAGATATCATGGGTTGAACATTTTAGCTGTTTTTGTAGATATAATGCATTATAGGACAATCCAAGGACTGAAGAAAGATTATATCAATCTCATAACTTTGAGGTAGGCGGTTTTTTCTTTTCCGCTGAAAGTCTTTGAGTATTATGTGAAATTATGCCCAATACCCCTGGACGAGGTATTGTGCGTTTACCGTTTTACCCCTATTAAATTCCTTCTATGCTAGTATGTGTAAATAAGGGAAAATTGGATGTGAATAAGGTTTTTATCTATGAATTGGATGTGTTTTCCCATGCATATTATTTTTATGGTCGTTTGGTGCTTTTTAGCCGTTAGGCTTCCTTGATGTTTCTCTGCCTATTACTATAGGATGGAGTGATTATTTTATCTGAAATTCTTGATATACTGTAGTCTATTTAGACAAGTAGTTCCTGAGGTTTAATTTATCCATATTTCATTTATATGCTCATGGACTTACACAGGGCTGTGAGAACCTAGTGTAAGAGACTATAAGGGGAATTGATCGAGTGAGCTTCCTCAAAGAGTCTTTGAGCACTTTATACTATAAGGGGAATTAACCAAGTGTGATTCCTTAGAGAGTCCATGAAGACCATAGAATATAATGGGAATTGATGTGTGACCTTCCTCAGAGAGTCTCTGACCTTCAGGATTTGAGGGGAATTGATCGTGTGTGCTTCCTCAGAGAGACCTTGACTACCTCAGACTATAAGGGGAATTGACCATGTGAGCTTCCTCAGAGAGTCTTTTTAAACGCTTGGGACTATAAGGGGAATTGAATGAGAGATCTTCCTCAGAGAATCTTTGTAGTATAATTTTTTTGATAATAACCAGAGGGGTTAGGCTGAGAGAACTACCCAATGGTTCCCTACTTTTGCTTTTGTTATTGTTTGTAACTTATTGCATTAAAAATGTAAAATAGGTTACTGCTATGTACTTCCTTTTTTACTACATTCTCTTGTTTATTACCTTCCTTATATTCACAGACTCTTAGGCACATATCTTGTATTGATTTCCTTCTTGGATATAGTCTCACACCTTGTTTGGGCTATGCTTTTGGACCCAAATAGATTATATTGCTGCAGGGATAGATAAGGGCAAGCACCCTTCTACTTCAGGTTCTTGATTTACTAAGGAGTTGGAGAGGATGGGATGAAGCTGTGGATTGCGATTCTAAGGAGTTGAATACATGTGTTCTTTTGTATTTGGTTTAGTACTATTGTCTTCCAGCATTGTGATTTATTTGGATGTTTTCCTAGACATATGTATCATGCATAATTCATAGATATATATGTGCTCCAGTTTATTATTTTTCAGTCATCGTATGTTTACTACTGTATGGATTATTACTGCTTATGCTATTGCTATTGTTTTTCATCCACTGTGTTACTATTCCAATGAGGTAATAGTTTCCCCACTATCACACCCAAGGCCCTATCGACTAGTCAACAACCTTTAGTGTTCAGGGAAATGAGCTTGAGGCCATGTGACCAACCGGGTATGGGACACCATTAGGTGGATTCCGAAATTGGGATGTTATATAAATAAAGTGTCATAATGTTATAAGATCTCTATACTGATTTAATCCCTTGAAAAGAAATAGGGAGTCAATAATACTCTAGAAGAAAAGA
Organism: Viscum album; assembly: GCA_963277665.1. Classification (NCBI taxonomy): domain Eukaryota; kingdom Viridiplantae; phylum Streptophyta; class Magnoliopsida; order Santalales; family Viscaceae; genus Viscum; species Viscum album. Next base: position 933,209,502 of record OY728125.1, read on the forward strand.
TCCGTACATTTAAATATGAGGTGAAAATGAACACTCAAGTCAATACTCTAAATTTGGAAGAAACATTGAAGAAGAATAATGAGATTGACTCTTTGTTACAAAGACAAATTATAATGCATGAAGATGGGGTTGAAAATTTGAAAATGTCATCTGATGAGAAGATGATCATGATTGAACATTTGAATATCATACTCAATATGGAATGTCTAAAATTGGAAAAACAATTTTCCAATATTGAGAAGACCCGTATTGAGTCTTCACAAAAGAATGAAATAGTTTCTGTTGGAACTAAATGTTTACTGGAGGATTCTAAATCCAAAAGACCTCCAACATGTGATAAGAAGATCAAGACTTCAATCAATGATCTATCACAAGTATATGATAAAGTGAAGGTACCATCCATACTAGCTGGTACTATTGTTTTTAAATATGTTTCTTCTAAAAGTGCAGGTTGAAAGAAAGATTCTATATAAGAATGGATGAGGAAAGGTGAGGAGAAGAAACCTACAACCATGACTAGGGTGGATTGAAAGAAAATACGAGAATATGGTTCCTGTGGTCGAGCACAACACATTAAGGAATGGGCCCAACAACATTATACAGAAGATATCAAGAAGACAAGATTTGGGGGGTCAATGTTGGGGCTGCAACAAATTTGGGCATTTTCCACTAGATTGTTGGTACAAACCTCTAAAAAAGCACAGAGAAAGCCTTTTTCAATTTGGAGAACGCCAGAGAAAAAGAAGAAACAACAATAGATCTAGAAGCATTTGTATACTGCAATCAGATTTGGAATACTAGACAACATCTATGATGTATGAAATGGGAGGGGTCACAAGAATAGAGCATGCTCATCTCAACACATATCTACAGCTAAAAAGATCAAAAGACCACAGAATCCGGAGAAGAGATAAGAAGATACTTTTCAAAGAAATCAGAATAATAATGAAAAGGAAAAGTCTCCCAAGAAGACGCTGAGAAGGATTGGTGAGAATTATTTGGATTCAAAAGCCAAGAAGTTGAAGAGTGGTATATTCAAAATAATTCCTAAAAATGTTGATACTCTAAAGAGTCCATGTGGAAAATCCCAACTTATCTCCATGGTTCCAAGAGACATAATGGTTATCTGGCCTAAATATTTGGAATGAATTATAATAAAAGAAGATACACAGGCTAAGGCTAGTGAAACAGGAAATAAATGGATTCCACATAATTATAGAAATGTCATGTGTTGGAGGTGCAACATGGCTGGTCACACTGTTAAGTGGTGCAGTGCATTTATTCAAACCCAAGAAGAATTCCTCAGGAAGATGAATGTTGCATTAGGAGATTCTACTACTTTGAAATATCTTAAAGAAATAATACTCACACACAAAGAGATGGAAGAAATATTGAGATCCACACAACCAAATTCATAATTGATAATCAAATGTGAAAGTGTGAGGAGTGAAGCAAACAAAGTATCTTGTTTGAGAAAATCATCTCAACCTTCTATCTCATATTGAAGAAATAAGGAGGAGCCACCTTATTCTCTTAAAACATTGTGTGTTGTACTAATGTTATAGGTAATTTATGGTATAACAAGCACTCAAGAGGAGAACCTGAGTAGTGTTCCCATGAGGGGGAGACACATAAAGAAGCTACCAGAGTTATTACAAAAATAAGTATTAACTTTTATTGGTATCAAATTCAATTACTCTGAAGATTGTATGAGGATCATGTCATTGGCAATAGTGTGTCATATCTCAACCTTGGTTACTCAAAATAATTTTTTTACAATGTGGGAGTAACAATGTTAATCAATGAAAAAAAGAATGGAAGTACCACAAGGAAAATTATCATGCCCAATGCACTAGAATGTTTTTTCCCTTTTTGATTCAATGAGATTAGGAGTTTCAAGTAAATTATCTCATATCAAATTTTTTATCGTCATCCTAGAATGAAAAAGGAAATGTCTTTGAAGACAATTACATGAGTTCTCATCAGATGAGGTATCTTGATGAGGGGATAATGGACTGCTTGGTTGTCTAGATCTAATCCTCTTGTTTTCTACATTGAGAATTGATTATGTAGACTAAGAGTGAAATGATTGATGGCACAATTGCTTGAGTATGGAATAATACCCTCTCTGCCATAAAATTTGTATTTCTTTTCAATAAGGGGGAGATAATGTGAAATGAAAGTTGAAAACTGAAAGGGAGAGAGTATATCATTATTAAATTGACATTATCATTTTAGAGAATGTTGATGTTTTGACAAAAAACACAAAGTGGGAGATTTTTGGGACCAATTTGTATATAAAGATTTGCTTTATTGTCAATTAATGTCAGTGGATGTTAATGATGATCAACATGAAGAAGGTACTCTCCTAAGTAAAATGGAGAATGGAAACTAGACGTTGGTTGAGCTTGATCCTATGTTTCATATATGTGTATCTGGAGTGATACATTGTCTACAAGAATTATGTATGATTGGATTGTTTTTTAGGAGTAAAAGAGAAGGAGAAAAGGAGGTTGTGGAAGAGTTTTGGAATGGGGGTTTGGTATTTGTATTTTTGAAAACTTAGTTTTACACTATGTAGTTATCTTATGACTTTACCAAAAATAGAGGGGAAATCCATGGAGGCCAGTTGAGGTCCTCACCTCAAGAACATGTGGGACCTGAGGGGTCGCTGTGATCATAGAAGGCCCTCAACACCAGCCCTACATGAGGCAGGGTGTGTGCAGGCTGTGTATAATCCCCAGGTGTTGCACGGTGGTGAACTTGTGCAGTGTGGGCTCTAGTAGCACGCTTGAGGAGCAGAGTGGGTGATAAGATCATGCCCGTAGGGTGAACACGGTATGGGGTGGTACTATGGAGGGTTGAGGAGTAATCTGAGATGCTGCTGCCGCAACTTGATTGAAAAACAGTGACAAAACATCACAGTGTTTATATGTGTGACCAGGTTTTAAAAATTCAAGTGTAAGCCCAATCACCCATCTGATCTCGCTGAAGATCTCAACCGCACGTAACATCCTGCGTACAAAGATATAATCCAAGATGATCATCATCCCCACACTGTGTGTGGTTGAATCGCAGTCGTCTAATCTTCGACAGAGGGTTGTCTTCAACCTCTAGCCACCCTACGCAAACCAGTGCATTGGAGAATCTATCGAACCTCCATGATCGAGTCACCGACCATTATAGAAGATCAAACCCAGTGCATGAGCATCATCTGAGCAACATGATACCATGCATGCAACTATTTTTTCATGCATGCATCAAAATAAGGATGAACGAGCATTGGATGAGGAAAACAAAGTTGCTGGAGGTCGTTTCGTGTCGAGCTCTCAAGGAGAGGAGATCTACATGCATACCACTTCACGTACACATAAGGATGATTACAACATAAAAACAGAAAAAAAAATGAGAAAATTGGTGTGTATCATAGCCGTGATTTGAAGATTTCAAAATTGTGATCTTCGTACAATATCATGAGGATTTTTGACGCGGAAATATATGATCTCTTCTTATAAAAAGAGACTCATCGATTCAATAAAGGGATTCTACTTCCAAACCTTTCAAGATCTCCTCTTATGAGAAGTAGAGTTAATTTTATATTTATGTTCAAGAAGGAGTATGCATGATCTGCGGACTGATTTTAGTTCATGACGAGTAGAAGTGTGTACCGATGTAGTTCAAAAAGAAGAAGAACTGCGAACCAATTATTGTTTGTGAAGAGAAGTCCTACGTACCCTTTGGTTTTAGGAAGTAAGTAACCACATACAGATTTAGTACGTAAGAAAATAGAGCCACAAAATTTTCTTGTTTTGCGAAGAGAGCTCCGGCGAACCATTATTGGTTCGTGAGGAAATGGTATTGTGTCTCGTTTTGGTTATGTGAAGAGGAGGTCCCACGAACCACCAGAACTGAGAACCATCCTTGTTCGCGAAGGAGGTCTGTACTTCGTGTGAGAAGGAATCCCACACATCCCTTGTGCAAGGAGGGGCTTTGAACCATCCTGGTTCATGAATGAGGTCTATACTTCGTGTGAGAAGGAAGCCATCACATCCCTTGTGCAATGAGAAGATTGAACCATCCTGGTTCGTGAAGGAGGCTTGCACACTTGAAAAGAATAACTCTATACCCTTGGTGTGTAAAAGGAAAAGAAGAAACACCATTCCATGCCAAAATACACACATTTATTCTTGAATAAATTCAAATACATATAAATATAAGAAAATCAAAATGAAAAGGTGTATGTTAAGGAAAGGAGAAGGAGGATTGTGCGTAGTGATGGGAAATGCATTCATATGCATGATTTGAAGAAGAACACAATTAAAGGCCAAACAAATCTGAATCAAGTTCTACACAAAGGAAAGAAGAGGTCGTGTGTGTACTAAATGGCACAGTACCCATTTAGGCCTCCACACAACAATGAAGAAGAGAAAGTTCATACATAGGTGAATAATTTGAAGAGAATCATATTAAACCAAGGGAGCACGTGTCTAAAGAAGTGAAGAAAAAGGGCACATATATATTGTCAAATGAATGGTCACATGCATACATGGAATAAGAAGATTTGATTCTGATGATTCCTAGTGAACTGGTTTTTAGTGTCTGAACAATCACAAAATAATTTGTGATACTGGCCTAGAAGAATAATAAGTATTAGTACATCTGGATGTTTCACTAGAGAAGAACATTTAACGTCAAAGAGAATAAAAGCTGGACCTCGATACAAGAAAAGTTTCATATTGAACAGGAGACAAATACTTACATGCCTATCCATTGAAGGGACCTCCATGTCCATAAACTGAGTTTGACTTCATCTAGGGAAGTGAGCGAGGGGGAGTCAACCAAAGTGATCTGAGAGAAGCAGTGATCTATACCGAAACTTTTGTAAAGTTAGTTTTCCTAATACAGTGTGACTATACCCAAACCTTGTAATACACACCTGTTTAAAATAGTGGAATTAGGTAAAACCAAAAATTTGTTGGTATATTCTCCTTGGATGTAGCCCTTAGTGATTAACTAAGTAAAAGTGTTGTGTTTTCCTTCTGCATGTGAATTTCTTAATTACTGCACATATCCATCATACAAGTTTAATTAAGTTGCTACCAATATGGAAACAATATCCAATAAATGGGATAAAAAGTTGACACCCTGACCCCCCTCTTAGGGTTACCTAGGTTCCTTCAATGGACATCCCCCCACCACCTGGACAAACCCTCCACCCCCTGGACACCCCTAACCCCTGGACATCCCATACCCCCATGGGAAACACCCCCAACCCCCTAGACAACCCCCACCCCTAGATTCCAGACCACCACCTGGACACCCCCAACCCCACCTAGACACCCCACCCCCTAGACACCCCCACCCCCATGGACATCCCCCACCCCTGGACACCCCACCCCCTTGAAAATGCCCCACCCCACCCCACCCCACCTAGAAATCCCCCCCTATGCCACCTACACATCCCCCACCAACCCCTAGGAAACCCACACCCCCTCCCAACCTTTACACCCCCTCCCCACCTGCACAACCCGGACCCCACTCCACCTGGACATCCCACACACCCCTCCCAACCTGCAACCTGCACACCCCCTCCCCACCTGCAGAGCCCCCCCACCTGGATAGCCCCCCAAAATAAAAATCAATTTTCAATGATATAATAAACATTTAATTCAAAATTAAATAATTTCATTGAACCACACATCTTAAAGATGTGTAAATTAACATAAAACCTTTCAAAACATTTCACCTTCAAGGGTGAGCACCCAATGTAAAAAAACTTGATTTCAAATTTCACCGAAATAGAATAAAAAAAGACAAAATAAATTGAGTAAAAAAGATATAACATAGTTACCACTTACGAATTTTAAGTGGAAAATTTCACTTTTTTAGGAGAAACATATCTTCTTCTAAATGAAGGAGGCTCGAGCCTAGAAAAAAAATGCAGACAGAGGTTCACGGCTAGAGAAAAATTCCGATAGATTTCGGATAGTTCTTTGGGAAGTAAGAGGGACATGGTTATTTGGAGGGTTTTCTATTCCAATAGTTTTTAAAAAGTTTTGGGATATATAATATATACCAATGGGTTTTTAATACCATTCGTATACCTTTCACAATTCCACCCATATACCAACAGTTGTATTGAACCGCTGGTAAAACAATCTTTTAATAAACCTATACCAATAGTTTCATTGAACCGTTGGGATATGGAACCTATCCCAATGGGTTTTTAAAATGGTTGGGATATTTCCATTGGTATAGTTGTGGTTTCCACTAGTGACCATGATGGAAGACCAAGAAGGAACACCACTAAGGAACTCCATGAAGGAACATCACTGAGAAACACCATAAAGGAAAAATATTAAGGAACACCACTAATGAAAAACACTAAGTTACACCACAAATGAACGCTATGAGGGAACACCACTAATTAAAACCACGAAGGAACACCATGAAAAAACACCACTAAGGAACACAACTAAGAAGCACCCCAAAATAATTCCACAAAGGAAACCCACAAAGGAAAGCATTGAAGGAACACCACATAGAAATACATGAAGTAAAATAAGTAGAGACAGCTGGAACATGGAGTGTTGATGGGTCATATAAACCCCAAGTCATGTAGTCACCAAATCATAGACAGCCGTAAGATTATTCTCATAGGGTGCTTATTTCGAGAAGATATACTCTTAAATCCATTAGGTATTATTAAAAATTTCAAAAAATACCCACTTACCGTATCATAAAAGGACCACCTCATTGAAAGGGTCCCAATGCTATAAATAGCTCATCAAACAGACACACAGTTTGAAATATATGGTCATTTTTTGTAAAACAGCACGACCTGATTTCGATCTGGATCCAACCCTACCCAGTCTAGATGACCTAACACATCCTAGTCCGGTCCATTCTATCATGAACCAGTCTACCCCACTGGGCCACCAGTGTGCCCCAACTTATCTGGTCCGACCAGCCGCATGCGGGCGGGTTTGATTGTATCGGAGGCTGCCCACCCTTTGGTCAATGTGGAGCTATTCCGCATTTTATGCAGCCATTCCACCTCCTTATCATGGTCTCGAAGCCTCACTACCATCGCAGGCTCCCTCTGATGTGGCTTTGAGCCACCATCGCAGCCACCTATCGGGGCCCCCGGGTCATCGTCGACGACCTCTGCTTCCACGGGCTATGATGTGGTCCCTGCCGGACTGCACATCACCACTGCATCTGGTTTCTCGACTATCAGACCATCCTGATCTACACTCTTCCTGGACCGGACCCCGCTGTTCCACTACTACCTCTTCCACCGACCGCCTTACCAGCGTCCAGTCATCGCCTCACGCTCGCCCTGAACCGACCACGCAGGCCGCATCCTACCCACGCCACTGGCCACTCCACTAGAAATATTTCTTGTGCCTTCATAACAAACATCCTCACTCAAACCATACCACGCTTTCGTCTCACACATAATATGTCATCACAGCCTCAAAATGTCAATCTCATATTGTTGCGCCATGGATCGGGTGCGCAACGGTCGAACGTTTTCATATGGGTTTCAAGGTTGAAGACTGTATAAAGAACCCAATAGATTGAGGAGGGATAGATAAAGCACAATAATTCCCAATGAATAGATCGTGTCCTTGTTCATATCTTCCTTTATCCTTTCATGTTTTCAGAGTGACAATGATTAATTAAACACATTGATCTAATCCCCATTCAAACCACGTAAGCATAACACCCATCCCGCAAATGATCAAACGACACATCAACCTATTTTTAGGTTGGTCTAAATTATTCATTGCATCTAAGAAGGGGAAATGAAATCCTGAAGAGAATCAACATCCTACTTTTATTTTGGATTGCTCGTTGATGGGGAATGGTTGTGTCGCCGTTGTTGACAAGATCCTTCAACTCCATTGGTGCGATGATTCATGATCTAATCTCTGATCTTTCCTCATTATATTGAGATGATTATTTCTCCAAGATCTCCCTATAAATTCTCCAATGTTCCCAGGGTTATGAGGATAAACCTTGGATTTTTTCATAAGGATATTTTTAAAGGAAATCATCATTGCATAAAAAAAATAATTTCTCTTTAAATTATTAAATGACGATTACCTAATTTTTGAGGTCTTCTACATAAGACCCACACTAACAAAATTAAAGTCACACCTATAGAAAACAACACATTAAAAATAGAAAATTGGTCTCGTATTTCCAATCTAAATCTCCATTCATGAGTTATTAGGATTTAAAAATTAATTAATTAATTAATTAATTATTTTATTATGGTAACGTTCAAAAACTATCTTTCATGGATGGACCACGCCAGCTGATTTTATGGATTGCCTAAGGTAAATTAAATACTCTAAATACAATGGTTCCCTCATATGTTTAATATAGTCACCTATTTAATATTGTTTCAATATATTTATGAAAACTATGTGTGTGTGGTATTAAAAACATATCATTTTTCAATGAACAATTCTAGGCACACTAGGCCTCGGAATTAGACATTGTCTTTGCGCCTGATCTCATAATCTTACAAAAATAAAGTCTAAAAATAAATTCAGGAAAATTTGATTAATTACCTTATTCATACCTTATGTAATTTTGTCTCCAAAATCCAAACCAATGGATACCCAAACAGATGAGGGTATTGTATATGAAAAGTCTTAGAGTTGGTATCTTTGAGTTATGCCTCTGACTAATTGTATGGGTTAAGGGGTGATAACCATTGACTCGAGGTGATTTGTCCCATCTTTATCCATAAAGGATAACTAAAAAAACTCCAACTGATTCGTCACCTCAATCAGAAAATGAAAACTTGATCTCATGGAGAGATCATTTGTCGACACGTTCCCCTTCCCAGGAGTAGAGACAATATCTAAGTCATAATCTAGGAGGACCTCTATAAAATGCCTCAATCTCAACCTTTATCGGATCCAATAAAACATAATCATCACCATTGAAAACTAAGGACTCATAACGTCCTCTACATCAAGGGTTAGTGAAGAAAATTGATGAGAAATTGACTGAACCCTCCTCTCTGTGAGTCCATTCTTTACTTCCTGGGTTTCCTTTTCACAGACAAGGAAACCTTGTTCCACCACTATAGAAACACCAAATTCATTGCCTATGATATTCAATATGATCATGAATTGTAGGTAACTAGTCCATACCAAGAATTACATCGTAAGGCCTCCTTGTCGCTACCAATAGACACCAACTGTAACTCTCGTCTCTAAGGGTCATGACACACTATCATCAATAGTGCATGATCATTATGTATCATTTAGTTGGAGTATCCAAGCATGAGGGTCAAGTCAATGGTTCAACTAGAATCTATGAGTCTCCAACAAGATTCATGGAAAGAAATGGATGACTAGTACCTATGTCTATCAATACTATACCTAAAGTAGTATAGGCAAAGATCATACCTGAAATCATTCTTGGAGCCCATGGTTCATAATACTTGACTGCATATAGTCCCCCCATCCCCTTTCCTCCAGCTCCCTGAGTCTGATGTGGACCACCTGAGGGTAGTGGTGTTGACATGATGAAATGTTTAAAACCTCCAACTGCTCTCCCATATCCTCTTCCACGTCTGCCACCTTGTAGAAATATCTACTCTGACTTGCCAACTTTTGACTATCACTGGTTGTATCTATTCATCCAAGGGAATCTTAACCACAAAGGCTCTCTTTGGAACCCTATAATATGTAGGAATGCATAGAGGAATAATGCTAGCTCGAATTTAGCTATGTAGACCTTGCTCAAAGTTCTGATCCCTGGAGTAATGGTCATGTATCACATCCATGAAGTACCTATAATGGTTGGTATACCTTGATGAATACTCAAATACTGACATGTCTTCCTTCTAGAGCTATTGAAGCTCCTAGACACGCACATACCTTAGATTATAAGGTGATAAATCCTCTCTACAAGATTTTCAAACTATGTAGATGGAAAATTCACCTCATTAAAAGATTGTGTATCCAATCCCCACCATCGCCTTGCTAATCGATGTAGAAGGCTCACTGTCAGGACCACTATCTGTTATGATGGTGTCCTAACTAGATGGAAAATTCAGATCACCACATCAATAGAGTCCTCATCCGCCTGTGTGTTGGTCTCGCCTCAGAACCTAAGGTGTATCTATCACTGAAACTCGTGAGGCATGCTCATCCTATGATCCTCATCTGCTGGTACTATGGGTACCACATGTTTCTCATTAGGTTGTGGTATAGATGGTGCACCACCAGGAGGTTATATATCCAGTAAAAATCCTTGTATCGATGTCTCGACACCTAGTGGATCAACCTAGTGACCTTGTGGTGGAATCCTAGCTGCTTATCTATGTAGAGGCATATTGAAATACAACAAGATGTACTATGATCAAAAGAGTATACCTGATGAGATAAATTAATATGGACATGATAATAAACCCAAATCCAATATGAAGCACATACCATTGTTTTTTCCTATAACCAGCGCTTCATGTAGGGAGTTGAAAAATAGAATTCCGAGTCCTGGGGTGTGGATTCATCGTCCACCACCCAAACACTGGATTCCTTGGCCTGAAAACCCAACTCGAAACACTTAAAACTGATTCCCTAAACCATCCTCATAGAATATAGGACCTTAAGTAGAACTAACCTTCTCTAATACCACTCTGTCACAACCCATCCCATAGGGGCCCTTTCAATGACTACCCTAAGACAACCTTCAATAGGCCTGGGGTTGGCGACTAGAACTGTGTAGGAATATCCTACAAGTGGGAGGTATTTTCCAAACACTATGTAAATAGGAATGCATACCACTAAGATACCAAAAACAGAGTATGATAGTATAAAACAAGAAAGTAAATAATGGTAAAATACAATCCCACCCAAAAATAATTCTATGAAAGTTAATGCACAAGTTCCATAAACTCATCCGTAGAAAACCCTACGTGACGTGAATGGTACCAGACATCTCTCTAAAGTTATAGGAGAACACCTTAACTATCTGGTCTCACTAAGAACTTGTTGGTTCTGGCCTACCTAGGAATCTTTCAAATCATAGATCGTCTGCACAAGACACGACACGTGTGTACAAAGCCCGAGGTGAGTAAAACAATACTCAGTAAGACACCCCGAAACAAAAAAGGGAAATATACTACATATGAAATTAAAAAGGAATACTATGAAGGAAGTCCACAAAGGAAGACCATGAAGGAACACCACGAAGGGGAACCACTAAGGAGCACCATGAAGGAACACCACGAAGAAACACCAACAAGGAACACCACTAAGAAACACCACAGAGGAACTCCATGAAGAAACCCCATGAAGGAACACCATGAAAGAACACCACTAAGGAACACCATAAAGGAACACCATGAAGGCACACCACGAAGAAACACCACTAATGAACACCACGAAAGGAACACCACAAAGGAACACCATTAAGGAATACTATGAAGAAACACCACTAAGGAACACCTTGAAGGAACAAAACTACGGAACGCCACTAAGGAACACCAAGAAGGAAAATCATGAAAGAAGACCATGAAGAAACACCATGAAGGAACACCACTAAGGAACACCATGAAGGAACACCACGAAGGAACACCATTAAGAAACCCCACTAAGGAACACCATTAAGGAACACCACTAAGGAAAACCGCGAAGGAACAACACTATGAAAACAATGAAGGAACACCACTATGGAACACCACTAAGGAACACTACAAAGGAACACCATGAAATAACACCATGAAGGAACAACACTAAGGAACATCATCATGGAACACCACAAAGGAACACCACGAAGTAACACCATGAAGGAACACCACTAAGGAACACCATGAAGGAACCCCACACAAAAATACATGAAAAATAGTCATCTCACACATGTATAAGTATAAAGCACGAAGACAAGTTTTTTTAGTTTTAGTCTATAGATCTCCCAGTTTCCATGATACATGGAGTGTCAATAATGCATGGAGCATTGATGGAACATAGTGAATCGATGGTGCAAAGATCATAGATGGAGCACGGATCATCGATGGAACACGGAACATCAATTGGGCATGGATAGTCAATGACACACAGAGCATCAATGGAACCTAGAGCATTGATGGCATACAGAGCATCGATGGTGCTTTGAGCATTGATGGCGCACGGAGTGTCGATGGCTCAAGGTGCGTCGATAGCGCACAGAGCCTTGATGGAACACAGAGCATCGATGAGGAATAGAGTTTCAAGGGTGAATTAAGCATTGAGGGTTCACAAAGAATCATTGACACATGGAGCATCGATGGAGCATGGAACATCAATGGGTCATACAGACCCCAAGTCACATAGTCACCAAGTCAGAGCGAGCCGTCAGATTCCACTCATTACATGATTATTTCAAAAGGACATACCCATCAAGCCATTAGTTCATATTAAAACTTTAAAAAAGTCTCACTTAGAGTATATCAAAAGGAATGCCTCTTCTTAAGGGTCTCAATGCCACAAACATCTCATCAAATGGACACACAGTTTGAAAGATAATGTTGTTTTTGTAAAACAGCCCGACCTATTTTGGGTCCAGATCTGACCCAACCTGGTCCTACTGACTTGACCCAGCCTTGTCCGGTATGGTCCAGCCTGAACCGTCCTGGCCCGCTGGTGCAGCCTGACCTATCTGGTTCATCTTGCCACATGTGGGCCGATTTGAGTGCGTCAGAAATAGACCACCCTAGCCACATCCCTCGGGTCAACGAGGAGCCATGTCACATTTCACACGGCTGACCCACCTTCTTCACTTGGTTCCTTAGCCTACCCTCCAATGCAAATTCCATCTAACATAGCTTTAAGACATGTCCTATAGCCACCACTGTGGCCACCGGGTCATTGCATGTGGCCTCCGCTGTCGCGGGCTCCCACACGGTCCCTCGAAGACTGTGTTCCACCATAGCCACCAGCTACCATACCGGCGGCCCATCCTTCTCCACGCTTCACCGAGCCCGACCCCCACTAGAAAACTTCTGCCTAAGCCACCATTTTCCCAGTTATCAGCCTGTCGCTGCCTCGTGCTCACCCTGGAACAGCCCAACAAGCTGCGTTCTTCCCTCAATACCGCCTACCCCACCAATGGTCCACCTTGCACTATCATAAGCCACCGCCTTTCTCGAACCCTACCACGCTTCCATATCATCACTACTATGCCATTGCGGGGTAAAAATTTCCATCTCGGTCTATTGTTCCATGGATCAGGTGTGCAAAGATCGATTATTAGCATAGAGGTTTCAAGGGAGAAGAACGTACGAAGAACCCAATAGATTGAGGGGGTAGATAAATAACATTAACACCCATTGAATCAATCATGGACTTGTTTGTGTCGGAATTTATCTGTTCTTGTCAATATATTCATGAAGAAAAAATCAACACAAATATCTAATCCCTATTCAAACCCCGCTTGCATAACACCCATCCTGCAAGCGATCGATCAAAGGATCAACATGTTCGTTGGTTGGTCCGCTTTCATCATTGGATCTATGAAGGGGAAATAAAATCAAAATGATAATAAACATCCCACTTCGAGTTTGGATAGGTCATTATCGAGGAATGGTTGTGTCGCCTTTATTGATGAGATCCTCCAACTCCGCTGGCACAACGATCCATGATCCAATCTTCTATCTTTCATCATTCGCTCAAGAGGAATCTATCTCCAAGATATCCCTAGAAATTCTCTCATGTTCCCAAGGTTATATAGATAACCTTGGGATTTTTTTACAAGGTTGTTTTTAAAGGAAATCATCATTACGTAAACAAAATAATTTACCTTTAATTTATTTAATGGTGATTACGTACTTTTCAAGTCTTTACACAAAAAACACATGCCGACTAATATTTAGTCTAATCTAGGGAAAGTATCACATTACAAACACAACAGTGGTCATAGATTTCAAATCTAAGTCTCCTTTCATGATTTATTAGGATATTAAAATAAATTAAATATTTATTTAATTATTTTATTAATATTTAAATCCAAAAAAATATCATTCATGACCGGCTTGCACCGGCCGATGTTAGGCCTCTCCAAAGGTAAAGTCTCTACTCTAAATACAACAATTACCTCGTATTCCGGATACATCCACACATTTAACAGTTTTTTCACTTTTTAAGGAAAACCATGTGGATGTGCTATCGAGAACTTAACATTTTTCAACAAACTATTCCGGGAACACCAGGCCTTGGAAATGCACACTGTCTCAGTTCCTGGTCTCTGAATATTCCCAAATAATTTATAAAAAAATATTCCGGAAAATTAAAGTCATTACATTTAAATTATTTAACAAGTGTATATTCTATCTTATTGATATTCTCAATGATATTTAAATTTTCTACATAAATTTTCAATTTTATTTCAATCTCACCATTCTAAAAAGTTATGTCTATAACATCTTTCTACGACTTCTTTCTTTCTTTATTAAGTTTAGTATTTTTTCAAGTTCATTATCCAAATTCATTTTGAGAATTCATTCCATTTATATCATCTCATCATAATCATAATCATAATCATTTATCGATGAAACACTTCGATTTGTAACTTAATAAATAAAGTTTATTTGATTATCCTGTTCAGCACTAGATGAGGAATCATCCTTCTTTCTTCTTTTAGATAAATCTTGTTCTTCTTTTCATAAAGAAATATTTCCTTATGTTTCATCAACTATTGTTTTTGAGATGTATCATCATATTCCTCAGAATCATACTCTTCAACTTTTTTACTTGTAAAAGTTTGTTGAAAATGTACCTTCCCTATACACTTCTAAAATTTGATGGTTTTACCTTTCCATTTTCAATTATTTTGTTTCTTAGAATGGAGGTGAATAATTGTGTTGAAATCTTCAGATTCTTCCTCTACTTCAGAATCTATTCATTCTTCTTTAATGTCGTTATCGTTTATCCATTTAACAAAGATTCAATGTTCATTTCTTGATCACTCTTTTCTTCACTCTTCATAACCTTCACTCTTCTAATTTCATAAATAACAATAATGTTGTGTATATCATCCAAAGATATAGTTTTAGGATATCTATCTTCCAAATATGAAACTTTGGCATCAAAAAAATAATGAAGAATTATTAAACTATTTTCCACAATGGTGGAGTCTTCTAACTTCTCACCAAGACATATTATGTTTCTAACAATATAATTTACCCTTGTAAAGAAGTAACCACTACATTCATGATCATCCATTTTGATATATTTATACTTTAGAATCCAAAGATGTCACTTTTCCTTCTTCACCATTATATTGACTTCATCAATGTTTTTCATCTTATCCCAAATACCTTTTGCAATTTCAACTCCCATTACTCAATGAAAGTCACTTTTAGTTAGTAAAGAGAGTAAATCATTTTTATCTCTTCCATCATTATAAATATTTCTCTTATTAGCAACAGTAAGAGGAATATTCTCAATATGAGGAGGAAATCCTTCTGTAATATCATCCAAAACATCATACCCAAGAGACATAAGATATGGAAAAATTCTAAATTTCTAGATATTATATTTCATACCATTGAAAAATGGAATCCCATTATAGTTCATGAAATTTAAATTCTCCATTCTCAAATATTGATCTTTTAGAGGGAAGCTATGCTCTAATATCAATTTTTGTTCCCAAATTGGATTGATACAACTGAGATGGGGTAAATGAGTGGTTCCTTTTTTTATAATAAAGCTTATTAACTCCGTAAAAAACATTTTTAACCATTGAATATTATTAGAGTTATTATATACTCAAATATAACTGAAAAACTCACCTTCTGTATGACAGAATATAAATATGGAACAATGTGTCTGTTTATAAGCTTCGGTACAAAATTCGTACTCCTTTCTATTTTGGATAGTCCCATCAACATGGATTATTTCACTAAATTATTTTTAGAATACAAATCTATAAGAAGTGAAAAATTCTACAATTCTAGTAGAAACATTCCAACTATATTTGGTTATACCCACCAACTATCCTTTTCAGCATCCATTTTCCTAAGGAAATCCTTTTTAGAAACTGGTGAGTATCCACAGTTACAAGCTTTACTTTGCTTATTCTTTTTTGATCCACTTCATAATGTCTTCACTTCCTATACAAGTAAACTGAATCAAACTATTCCTGTATACAATATTCAATATATTCAACAATTCTCAAAGGAACTTTTTGGTATTAAACCACTATCCATAAACATTTTCTAGAAAACAACATCAGTAAAATTCAATTTTATCTTCCTCATTCTGGTATCCAATGTCTGATGTTCTCATTCGAATTGTTCTCAATATGATTCTCCTTTCTAACCTCATTTAGTTGAGTAGGAACTCAATAACCAAATAAAAATTCTTTTGTCTAATGGAACTCAGTCCGATTAAACTTTCTCCAATGGATTTCACTCTGCTGGTCTCACTCTGATGGACTTTCTTAGATAGAGTTTCACTTGATGGAACTTTCTATGATGATCGGATTGAACCTTACTCTAATGGCCTCATTTCAATGGAACTTACATAGCATCAACTATAAAAAACTTCAGTTTGAAACTCAATACTTGACAAAAAATATGTAGGGAGCTCGATGAATGTTAAAAATTCTAGTTTTATTCACATAAAAAATGTGATAATCTCTCCTATTATAAGCAACCTAGAAGGAAAAATGTGGGAAAACAAATTTCACTTCTTGCTCAATGAAATTCATAAATACTAAATTTCGCATTCATTTAAGTCTTCTTATTTGTATTATTCAACTCTTTATAATACTTTTGGGAGCTTCTTGAATCTTCTCAAAAATTCAAACGTCTTCAAGTTCAAAAACATTTATTTGGTCTTATTCTTCATTTCGATTCTTTATTCTGATTCTTCATTATGATGAAGACATAAACAAAACTAAAGATGCCCCATTATGAATAATTCTTGTAAACATTGAAAGTCTTCTCATAAAAATGTTCTGTATCAACTCTTTATATTTGAAATTTCTTAAAAGTATTTCTCATTTTATTTAATTCCTCAAACTTATGATCCAGTGTTTGATGACTTTAACAATTTTAGCATGCGCCTGATAGATCAGTCTCTAATTCACTCCAATGAACATTGTCAGTATCAGTCCAATGGGTCTTCATTTAATCTTGAAATAATAAATACTTTTATTATTTTTCTCTTCACCCAATTGTGAGAGAATGAAGTTTAACTTCTTGTTTTTCTTACACTAATTGAAATATAATTCAATCATTCTCAAACATTATATCTCTGGTATAACTCTATATCTGATTTCCTAAAGATAACAAAAATTCATAAAACAAATCAGTGTCAGAATACATTACAATGGATCAATGTCATACTGCATCTAATGGCCCAACACCGGTAATAAATCTTTACTTTAGGAAGATAAATATTCTAGAATTCTAATATTGTCACTACAATTATTCTCATACTGATGAACTTTGTCCTTCTATGTTTGGTGTTCCTAACACTGATGAGTATCATCTAGAATACTTCACATCGTATTCTGATCTCTTCCACATACTCTAGATTGTATCATAACTTCTTCATTATTTATGATATATATGTTTATTAGAAGATCATCACATGATTTTATTATTAGATCCATTTATACTCTGTAACACTTCCTCATTGCGATCACAACTTTTATTCTAAACATAATATGATTTCCATCAGCTTATGTCTTTCTGTCAATATTCCAATCTGATAGATCATATTCAATCAATCATGCTGATGATCTGAATCTAATTCTTCATAATTATGGCCTTGGTCTGAAATCTAAAAACATATTCTTTTTGGAACATCTAACATACATTATTTGTTGACAACAAATAAAACCAAAACACAGCTTGGGCCTAACAACTTGAACTAACATTAAAAAAGTTCTTCAAATAATAAATCCTTTTTAATTACAAAATCATTGACATAACCACTACCCCCTAATGAAATTCATAAGAGAATGAAAAGATAAAACCCCTAAATTAACTAGACACTAGCAGCAGTAATAGACCCTGACAGTAAACCTCCTTGGGAAAATTTACCCTCCAACAGTTGAATTTCAAGCATAAGCACTAACCTTAATTAAAAATCAAATTTTCCATTATCATATATCTATGTATCTCCATATTATATCTCAAATATCTGTCACTTTTCACTTCCAAAACTACTTCCATGTAGAAAGTAATCTAAAACGGATCCACATTCCACTAAATAACCCTCAAAAGGATATGACATAGGTGGACTCTATAATTCTAGAAAATATTCCAAAACATCTTGATATTTTATCCATGTGATGGAACTCCTTATTTTAGTTAAAATATTCACATGGCAATGCCCATGTTTCTATACTCCATAGAATACTCAAAATATATCAAAATAATATCTTCACCCAAGCCTCTTACTTCTTCACACCACTGTATAGATTCATGATTTTGACATTTTAAAATATTTTGTGAACAACCATAGTGTGGTACTAGACACCAAGAATAGATCACTTATCATTCTTCCCATAACCATAATAAAAACACACTTTCACCATGGCATAGAATATATTGGTCCATCCCAACACTTAATCAAAACATCCATGCCAACTTCACTTCTTGAATGTATGCACCAAGACACCAAATTTCACACCAAAAGACTCCCTGTGGTGCATTTGGATTTTACTTGTAAACCCTAGACACACTGTTCATGGCCATTTTGCATAGAATTTTACTCTCCCACCCACATACTTCACTCGTCATCTTTATTTTTATGGAAAAGAGAAAAAATCTCATTAATGAACAGTTCCCCTCTAGAAAAGAACCTTATGTATCATCCCATGGGTTGGGGACTTTAATGAAATCCTTTTTGTAGTTTCACTCTATCTTCACCACTGTGTCCACTCATGGAATTTGTTTTAGTGATTAACACATCATTACAATCCTATTACATGCTATAATTTTTCATGTCATTCCACATGAGCTTTTTGTGGGTTTTTAGGAAAAAATAATAGAAACATTTATAGGTTTTAATTTATTTATAACTAGGTATTAAAGTTGTTAAAAGCTCTCACACCTTTGTTCGAGGCCAATGGCATCACAGGATTTCATGCCCTCTTATATAACTTTTTTAGAAAGGTTTAAAATCCCCTCACGCATTCTATTTAATATAAAATTATATATTATTTAGTACTAAATATATATATATATATACACCAGACAAATAATTATTTAAAATAATTATTAACATTAATTGATAAATAAATAACGTTAATAATAGTTTTATATATTCATAGTAATAAATAATAATTCTAAAATAGTAATATATATTAAGAGTAATAGTAAATATATAATATATAATATTAAATTTAAATTTTAATAATTATTAGTAACTAATTTTTTGTAACCTATTACCTTTAATTATAAATAAATAATTAATATTTATTTAAAATTATAATTGATAATTATTAATAATTGCTTTTAATTATTATTACCTACTTACTAATTATTAATAAGTTGTTAGTTAATTATAAATTAAATATTTTTTATTTATTAATAAATATTATTAAATAATTAATAATTTTTATTTACTTATTATTAAACAATTAAAAATAATTAATGGTTATTATAAATAGTTAAACATGTTGTTAATAACTTTATTAATAATGAATAGTGCATAATTATTTTATAATTACTAATTATTGATAATTAGTTTCAAATGTTTAATAATTTTTATAACTTATTAATTAATTATAATATAATTACCAATTATTATTAATGATTGAATTATTATAATTAATTAATTTACAACTAGTCTTAATTTTTATTAATTAATAAATATACTTAGAAAATATTTTATAAATCCTAACTTCAAAATAATTAAATTAATTACAAAGTAAAAAAAATTATTTGGATGCATTCAAAATTTTCTTTATAAATAGATGGTTTGAATAAACATGTATAGTAATGGTGAATTTATATGTATATATTAATATTATTAACTAGAATTTTAATATTCTGTGGAGATGCATTTATTTGAAATATATTTATAACATTTAATTAGGTGACTATTGTTTATATAATAATTTAAACATTATCATTAATAGAGATAAATAAATGTAATCTCAAAGAATTTAATTTATAAAAAACATATAAAATCAATCAGTACAATTATTATATAACTATGTTTATGATGAGATCTTTTCCCATAGTCTGTAGTGTGAATGGGATGCCCATACCAAGGTCATAGACATTTATGATGAGATAGAGTTTGATGAGATGGAGGGGGTCATCCTTAGGTATAGGATCTACAACTGTCTACTTAACTGGTAGTGAATCAACAATAGGGGGTGTCATTAGGATATCAAAATGTACACTTGATCCTTCTCCCACTGTGTAAGTGGAAGGTCCTAACATATCATGAGGAAGCCATATGGCCTATGAAGGCTCAATCATAAAAGATAAATACATGAAAAATGATGAATAATACACACTGGGATGTAAAATATCAGGAAACAATATTGGATATGTTGATAACATAAATGGATCTCATGTCTTCTAGGACACATCGACAACCAATTGAGGCTCATCTGTTGTACATGCTTCCACTTCCTATGAAACAGGTGAGGCCTCACATACAACCTTATGTGTTCTACATCATCATCATCATGGATCATCAATATGAACATCTGTTGGAGGAGGTTCTTGAGTAAGAACCTCCTCTACCCAAGGGGGATGATCAAATATACTTTATTGTATAACATAAAAAATGCAACCATGTATTGTGTTATATCATGGTATACTACTTGACTAAATACCATTCCATCTTTAGGATTGGGCTTGTAAATATTATTATATAGTTGAGTATGTTATAAATAAATTGGAACTAGACTAGAAAATTTATAATAGACAAATTAATGTAATTTTTTTGATTAACCAGATCTGGGATCCCTCTACTGTGTGGAACAAGATACAGTCTAGATTTTAGTATATGTCATGGTGAATACTCGGGATACTATTACAGATGAACTTACATAAAAAGTTTTCCCTCAATATAAAATGAGAAATGTCTATCCTATATGTTGGTATATTGTGTATGTTTCCATTGATAGTTGAAATCCATCCTCCTTATTTTCTTTGAGGAATGAAGCAACATCGGTTGTCTAGGTAACTATGGAATATGTTGAATGTATCCAAACTAATGAATAACTCTATCAGTATGGTTCCACTCAACATGATAAAAGTGTATGATAGGTGATACATCCCTAGAATCATCATTCTATATAATTAAATATGAAATAATCTGGTAAACGTTACCTCAATATGGATGATATGAAATTTTATTTTATAAGTTTAATTTGTTAAAATATTTTTTTAATAATTACCAAAAATAATAATATTTTGAAATTGATTACTCAAAATAAGAATGTATATACATACATTATTAGGTACCCAACTATCTAACATGAGATGGTATATAGTGAAATTATGTATCATTGTACTTATTAAATGAAATGTATGAAAACACTTCTAACATACAATATAGATAGTGATAAATATTAATAAATTAAGTATAATAACTCAAATTAGAATCAGAAGATAATAATGATGAGTGATTATATCTGCTTCTATATAGTTTCATAATGAACATCCATGGGATGCTCGGGACTAGAAACAATAAGGTCAAGGGTAGTGTTGTGTTCTTATTCCCAAATATAGATGAGGGTGATAGATCCCAAAAGATCACTATGATATGATTAGCATAGAGTGAATAATAATCTATATGTGTATATCAATAATTAAATTTCCTAGTTGAATATACCATCCTAATCAAAGTCATCATGTACACCCATATACATGATATGGACATGCATACTTTAGTAATTCATTCACAACATCCATCTAAGGATCCTCGACCTATATGCATGGTCATGATACGTGACAGTCTACTCATCAACATTAACAATTCAATGTTTGAAATTTATGTCACTCAATCTCAGAAATAGAGAAATGTAATTTATATTAGTATCATATCCCACAATTTATAAGCATGTAAAACATTTTAAAAACTCATGTAAGTCCCTATGGGTGGTTCATACAACTGTAGTACCTTGAATAGTAAGACTAAGCATAAATGTCACATCCTCTACGGTGATGGTCATCAATCTCTCTCTGGAATGTGGAAAGTTTGATTCTTGGATATTCATTTCTCTGTGAGGGAAGTAAGTAGGCGATGATCAAAAATTGTAAAATCTTATATAATGATTCTGTAAAAAACATCATGTCATAGCTATGTTGTATTAGCAGGTAGAGGCTAAATGGGATGATAGTGGTGTGCCCTACACACCCTAACCCATCAAACATCATGGATTTCTATACTATCATATGAAACTTTTCTATAATTTTTGGTGTGTAGGTTAATGTCCTCCATATCTATGCATAAAAAAAATAAATAACTATTAAATAATTTAAAAATATAAATACAAAATTATGGTTACTAGAATGTAATAGTTAATAGAATGGTATATATAACAGTTTTTTAATACCCTTAAATCACTATTCAGTTGTTAAAATGGACTGATATCTATTAATCATAGAGAGTATTGTACATAATTTCATTTTTATTATTATTTAAAATTTAGTTTTAGGTTTTTCCATCGATCTTCCAAGATTTGAAGATCATCTTCTATCAATATATCAGGATTAAATCAAGAAAACTTTCAAGTATTTGTGGATGATAAAATCCTTTAATAATTGCTCTTATATCATCTAGTTTAATTTATCACTGTTATATTTATACATGGAAACAGTCTATGTTCATATTTTACAAAATATTCACTAAATAATTAATGACCCTTACGCATTTCACAACAACCACCAAAAATTCCATGTGGCACTAAAATTATATGGAAGATGGCTGGAGTTGATTTAGTGTTTTCATAATATTTATTTTCCAATTCATATGTTATATTTTTTCCATCCATTATTATAGGTAATATATATATATATATATATATATCCGAAGACATGTCCAATTTTTTTAAAACATAATAGTTTTACAAAAACACCCAACAGTTCGACTTGAGGCCTGACCCTCATCAAATTACTAAATACTCAAGACCTTATATGTTTCCTTATAATAAATCATCATCACTGAGAATTGTAACTCATTCCTACAATGTTAGGTCATCTCTTCCTATTATTAATTTCCTCGTGAAATATATTTCATCTCATACTTTAGATTAACTATTGAGTTTAGTCCATCTCATTTTGAATCCTACAAGACTTTGGTACTACCTCATGGTGACAACCTACTGATATTAGGTGTCAATGTGGGTTATTCTTTGGGTGTTGGGAAATGTCAAAATTCCCAAATAGGCATCAATGGTGAACTATCATAGTTGGAAACGGGGTTTTTCAGGAACACTAGATCAACACATTGTTCACGTGATATGCTTACATAGGCATATACCACTATGATGTCTGTTCATGGAAATTACAAAGCCTAAAAGTTTCCACAATAACAATACCTATGGTCCAGTAATACCACCAACACTGTATTGTTTATACTTGTGATGGGGTATTAACACTCTATCACTTTAAATTGACTTCTTTCTCTGTTGAAAAATCACACTCCAAATGAAAAAATTAATTAATATTTTCTACATGTGATGGGGTCTTAAAACTCTATAACATTCTTATGTGCTTCATGTTCTAGACCAAAGTGATCATATTCTATATTAATTAATGATTTCATCATAATAATATAATAAAAAATAAGAAACAGATTAACCAATAATCTCCATTATGACCATCTTTATAGCTTCATCGTGAAAATTATTTGACACATTGCTATAAATGTATCTAATAAAGTATCAATGATGTGTATTTGGGGATCTTTATGAAACATGGTCTACATGGATTGCATCATTGATCACCCTGTGATCATTAGATATCAAACAGACACACCAAATATGGGTTAAATTGTTGTGAATTCATGTAAAAATCAAAATCGAAGAGTCATAGCCTTCCTTATCCACTATGGTAAATTCCATAGGTACCAGATCGTTGTTACCATATAGGGTTTCCCCAATCAACATTATTAAAATTCATTTACCATATAGAAATATTCCATCAATTTTTATAATTTGTTTATAGAAATAAAATGTTGAAATACACAAAATGAATACTCAGACCAACAGATGAAATTTGACATGAGAAGGTGCAACTTGGTTATCATTAGACATATTTTTTTTTGTCAAGGTTGAAGAAAAGTTAGTTATTTTTCCTCATTAATAATTTAAATTTTGGAAAATCCTAATAAGATTCATCCAGGTCACTGAATATATTAACAATTGCATTTTGTTTCTCCCTCCATGTCTTTCCATATGAAATCTTATAGCCAAAATTTTGTTATATCATATCCTGAACAAGGGATAATAACACATAATGGTAGGTCATGATCATATTAAAAATAATAGATGAAATAAATTTAGGGTCTAATGATGTAAGATCATATGTTAGGTTAGGCTGCAAAAAATTATAAGATGCCTCAATCTTATAAATCCTCAACCATATAAGTGCATTTTTAGGAATTACCCCCAAGACAAAACCACCATTATCATCATATTTTTTACACTATGTAATATAATTTTTCTATTTTAATTTTTAAATAAATAGCTACAATGTCTCTATATATTAAATTATTTCATCACACTATTCAAGGATTAGTTTCACAGAAAATATATTCCAATGTATAATGTTCTCTACATTAAACCGAATAAGTACTCTACAACTCTAGGAAACTCAATTATACGTGTGATAATATAATATTAAAATTTTAGAAATTTTTTATAGCTTCCAACCATGATTTGAATAGTGGTAGGTGATTTATCTTACGTGGAGAGCGGTATACAACCATTTCATTTCTAAAAACTTGTTTTCCACAACTTCTTCATCTTACACTTATTCATCATCATTTTATCCATATATTCTATTATTAGAAACTTCTTTATCATAAAATTTATCTTGCATCATATATTGGTTATCATCTTGGTTGTATTCGTCTGCATAATATAGAAAAGTAACATAATCTTTGGATGGACCTTCTTTGACAACTATTACATGGATCTTTCATTGTGCAATATAATTTTGATTCTGGATAGTACATACCTCCATATATAACTCCATCAAACAATTATCAAAATTTTCGTTAAACACTATTATTTCTTGAAAAAATCTCTTATCATAATATAGTGGACAATAATAATGTGATATACTATCCTAGTGTTGCAAACATTTATATCTAATAAGCTGTATTTCTTTATCAGGTCTCATATTTAACCAAACATGAATTCTTACTTGAACTTCTCCTAGGGTAACACAATCACTTATGATAAACTCTAGTGTTTTTTCTACTATATAAAGCTCTTGATGAGTTTGAATAATATTACTATTGTAGTACATGTAGGAATACAAGATTATCTATGGGAAAACATGGCTTGAAATGTTGATTATAAAAGTGTAAAAAATATTCACTATGGGTAATAATCATGTAGGTCTTCCAATGGAATAATTTTGTAATGTAATTTCATGGTAAAAAGATACATATTATGGAATATTCATTGAGTTCAATAGTTTATAAAGAGTTTGTAAATTAACCAAACCAGGTCCTCTAGAAGTGTTAAAGTAGGTATGCAGTTAAGACTCTTTGTCGAGCACCAGGTGATGATTGAGTTAATACTCAAACAACATTTTCAAAGTTATTACCCCTAGGTGAATCCATGCTAGAACCTACATCCATTACTCATAAAACCACAAAACATACTTTATTAATTGATTGATAAAAAAATTGAATATGGGTAAAAATTATGTGTGGTTGACAGTAGAATAATTGTATAATGTTATTTCAATTTACAAGGATATATTTAAGAAATAGTCATTGTGGTCAATAGTTTATAAATATCACGTTAATTAACCATAGAATATCTCTTATAGTTTCATACCGGGTGTACAGTTAGGCCTCTTTTTTGTGGACTAGGTGGATTTCATGTTAATATCCAACTATCCTTTTTAGGTTATTACTCATAGATGCATCTGTTCCAAAGCATGCATCCACTTTTTTCCAAACAGTGAAGTCATTACTCAAAAATTCATAAAATATTTTCTTTATTGATTAATTTATAAATAATTAATTAATATTAACAATAATTTATAATTATTATTGACTTCTATGTGATGTTAATTAGTAATTATTTTAAAATAATTGATAAATTATTAATTATAACTGGTTATTATTAATTAAAATAATAATAATAAATTTTAATTACCTTAATAAAAAGTAATTATTATCAATGATTACTTATTATTATTAATTGTTAATAATCATTATTTATCTCTAAATAATAATTATTATTAAATAATAATTAATTTTTAATTATTAAATTACCAAATAATAATTATTGAATGTTATTAATAAATAAGTTTTTTTACTTATTACTAGTATACACTTAATAATTGGCAACTAAATAAAAAATTTAAACATGATTTACTAATTGTTTAGTAATTCATATTCACATTTATTCATTGATTGGTAATAAATTATTAGTTAATAATTTGCGATTAAATATTTTTTTTTATTAGTTATTAATTGATTATAAATTATTGATTATTAACTATTACTAGTTAATTAATTATTATTTAATAATTTAAAATTAATTATTAATTATTAGAAATTAAAGACTAATTATTGGTTATTAAATAATTATTAGTTAATTAATTATTACTTAATTAGAAATTAATTATTACTTAATTAGTAATTATTTTTTACTTAATTGGTAGTAAATTTTTTATTAATTAGTAATTAATTATTACTTAATAATTATATAGAGTGGGGATGGGTAGCTCTCATGGAGGGTGATCATCCGATGATGGATTCTAGGGTTCACATTATTGCTTTCCTAGAGGATGGAAACACCGATGATAATGGATAAACATGGGATACCATTTTATTTCTATGTGTATATTTTTCTTCTTTCAAGGATAAGACACCATAAAGTATTTTTAGGAAATGTAGTATTTCTCATGCTTTATCCACCAATGTGGATATCTCTACTTGAATTTATCTCTATAAGTTTTCAATAATCACCTAGATTTCACTCTGAATATTCATGGAAGGATTCTGATTTTATTAATCACTAGTCTTTGATTTGGGTATTTTCTAACTGGAAATGTATCTCCCATTATTGATGTTTCTATCATATACTTTTTCCTTTATAGTAATTTAAAGGTAAGGCTTGGGGATTTTCATGGTCAATCTCAAGCCCATCTTGTTGAGGATTCACAAATGAAATATCAATTTCAAACTGAATGAGTATAAAGAAACTTTAATATAGGTTTGGGTTAAAATCCATGGTCTTAGTTAGGTCTTATAGCCCCATGAAATTTTATATGATATTCCATCCTCTATTGGGACTCTGATAAAGATGGATAGTGCTACAGAATTTGTTAATTTTGGGAATTTTGTAAGGGTTCTATTTCACGTGGATCTCAACTCCACCCTAATAAATAATGTCATCCTATTAACTCATCACGATGAAGTTATTATTAGGATTAAATATGATAAAATTACAATTTTTTTTATTCTCTTAGAATTATTGGGAACTTGATTTCATTTTGTATAACTCATTTAGATTGCTTGAAGTGTCATCAAAATGGTCATGATTAGGACCATTTTAGGATGAGAACATTGGTTGAGACCTATTTTCAACCCTCTGATGCCAATAAAGTTTATTTGGTTGTTCTTTGAGATCTTTCCCCAAATTATATGGATGTTGAAAGAGTTTAGAATGTGATAAAGGGGAATAAAATCATCAATGATGTTGTTGGGTCCTCTTTACATGTGCAGTTAGGAAAATATTTGACTATCTCATAACCAACTATCATCAAGGATGTTTGTTCAATTAGTGACCTATATCATGTTATATGGGATTTAATTAATGTCTCTAAAATGTCAAAAATGACTCGTGGTCTAAAGGTTCATGGTATTCATGATACTTCACTGGACCTAGAGTCTCAGTCATGTCCCTCAATGCCTTATGTCGACATTTTTTATGAAGAGAAGGTTAAGGGGAAGCGTCATATAGGGATCTTCATTAAGGGTGATCTTTTTCTTGAAGTTGAGACTACGTTTGGTGAATCTTTCCCCTTGAAATTTTATAATGAGGCTATTGCGCAAGATGATTTGGTTAGAGAGTTGTGGAAACATAAGATTTTGGATACTAAAAAGCTAAAGGAATATAAAAAATAGTCACTGCTTATGTAAATAAATCCAATAGTTTATCTACCCATATTTTTATTCATCCTGGGGGAATCATGGAATTTATGAATCCAATTTTAATATGTTCATTCCCATTCTTTCTTCCAATAAGGTTGAGGCTGTTAGGCCTATGGAAACCCCCACCACACTAGTGTTGTGGAGGATGTTAATGCTTTTTTGGGATAGGACTGAGGTGTGTCTAGGGCTTTAGTATAGATAAATATAGACACAGATTCCATTTAAAATGTTATTTCAGTTAGTCTGTAATACAATATTGAGAGAAATATCATCATACAGGATACTAATATAATAGTCTCATAGATTAGATCATCTTATTATCATCTCAATTTGGTTGTGGTAGTGAATAAGCATGGATTGGTAGTGGTTTTTCCTAATTATGATACACCTGAATTCCATGCTGCTTTAAGGAATTCTCCTAGAGTAGTTTCAAATGCAGTTGTTGTAACTAAATATGGAAAATTAGGTAAGTGGTCCCCCTCACAGGTGATTAGTAGTGTTCATAACTCCTTTTAAGTGATTTCTGTTTAAATTAGTGACGAGGATGGGCAAGGTAGTGTTGGTGCATCTGAAGCCAGGAAGTTGAAGGATGGTTTTATTAATGATCATTTAATAATGGAGTTGGGTCACTGAAATGGGACAATACTTGAAGGAGGGGTCAATTTTCTAATGTATGAGGTGGAAAAGCCTCTTATCATAGCATGAACACACATTCTTGGGTTTTTTGATTCTTATTTTGTCCTTGATTTTATTTGGGGTAGCTATTGTTATTTCATCCCCTCCTCTTGGTTCTTTATTTTCTTTTCCTCAATAAAGTAGGAATAACCCTCAACATTTATATAATTAATAGTTAATAATTCGTAATTAATTATTATTTATTAATTAATTAGTATTTAAAATATTTTTTAATCAATTAATTAATGGTCAATAATTATTAAATAGTTAATTAATCATTAGTTATTCATTATTTTATAGCAATTTTAATCAACTACTAAGTTATATTAAATAATAATTAGTTAATTATAATTATTAGATTACCATCTATGTCAAATTATTGACTAATTACTAATTAGTATACATTAAATTATAATCAATTACTCACCAATTTTATCTTTTATTAACAAATTATAGCTAATTGATTAATAAATTAAATAAATAAAAAATTTAAAATATATAAAAAATTAAACAAAAATAAAAAAGAAATTAGAAAAAATAACTTCAAATAAATCTTGAAATGGTTTTCACTCCTTTTATGCTACATCAATAGATTCATTGGCTTCAACACTGATGAAGATAGTAAAAATCAAAATATCACGTGTGAGAGAGAGTAAAAATGGAGAGGGAATCGAGTGATGAGGGAGGACGATTCTTATATAGGGGCGGAAGACATCGATACCATTAATGCCTTTCATGTTTTATAATAAAAAAGTTGTTGAGGGCATCAATGAAACCTAAATTATTTATAAAAAATATAAAATTTTTACACTAATACTGATCCCCCTTTATCAGTGCTAGAACTTTCTTTTATCAATTCTATACAAGTGTTGATGTTATAAATTTTCATAAAATATTGTTTCTTTTATCATCAATATGTTTAGCACTGATAAAGACTATTTTTAAAAATGATAATTTTTACCACTGGTAAATTACAAAAAATATTTTTTAAAACTTTCATACATTTGTTGTACCCCCCTATCAGAATCTAGCTCCCCTTTTATCATCACTTCCAACAAGTTCCCAAACCCCCCTATATCAATGCTTACGCTTCCTCAACCACCTGGGCCCGTGAAGACTCGAACCTGGGACCTTATTGTACATGGTGAATGATCTTACCACTTCTTCATTTGATTTTATGAGATATTTTTTGATATATCTATTTATTTATATATTTTTACATACATATTTTTTATTTATATATTTATCTAGTGATATATAATTATATAATTATTTTTAAATGCATTTTTTAAAATATAGTTTTATATTTACATATTTATTTATTTGTTTACATATAATTGTATGCTTATTTATAAATTTTGTATAATATATTTATAAAATGCATATTTATTATAAATGAAATTATGTGTGTGTGTGTGTGTGGAATTCTCCCCCATCCCTCCCTCTCTATTTGTATGTATTTGTTTTGTGTGTGTGACTATCTCGCTCACCTCCCCTTCCGCTCTCTCTCTCTCTATGTATATATATTTTAATATATATGTTTTGCAATGTATAAAGATGCATATATAAAAATTAGAGAAACATTTGTAAAGGAATACATATTCATAGATTTTTATAAAGTAAATAAAAAGGATATATTGTTATTTAAAATTAAATGGATAACAAATATTTTTTCCCATATGGTTTATATATTTTAAAAAAATTATATGTAAATATGTTTAAATATTTATTTAAAAAATTAAATAATTATATATACACACAAATATATATATATATATATGTATGTGGATATATTTAATTAAAAATAACACTATAATATGAAATGAAGTAAAATTTCAACACCATAATATTCATATAAGTGTAATACCAATGATTAAATTTACTGTCCACCAAAAACATGGAAATAATACCCTCTTAAACAAAGCTAAAATCTCATAGAATATTAAAAAATTACAACATGCCAAATTAAAACTCAGCTTTGAATGCCTTTTGGGCCTTTTCTACCATGAAAAAGCAATTATCCAAGATTGAACATGTTAACATGGTGTAGATCTCTTTGTAGAATTATATTTGATATCATGTGGGGCTCAACAAAACACTAGGATCAAATTTTATTCTTATTTTAAGTTCAAGTCCAATTTTCAACTTATCATTAAAAAATTAATTAATTTTTTTCTTTTTTCTATCACAAAATTGTTGTAAAATTTCTATTACTCGATAATAATAAGAATATTATTATTTTATATTAATTTTAAATAATTTTTAAAACATTGTTTACAAAATATATTATATATTAACTATAAATACATATTTAGTATTATATAAATCATATTTTTTCAAATATATTTCATATATTTAATTATATTAATATATTACAGTATGATTTTTAATAATTTATAAATGAAATTTATGACGATCACCATTTACCAGAAGTAAAAAAAAGAATTGATAAAGGGTTTCTTATCAGCACTCATAAAGTCTATGAAAATTACTAATGAAGGGGTTTTTATCAGCACTAAAAAAAGAACAGATAAAATCATGTTTTTATAAATACTTTTTTCCTAGTGATGATAAAGGATAGCGCTTAATATAGAATTTTTTTAGTAGAGTTATATTTTATAGCTGTGAGAGAATTTTAAGATCCGTATAAGATTAATATCATGTTCTATGTAGGCAATTTTTCTCATGTACGTTTTTCATTGCCTTCATGAGCCTTTCTTTCCACTAACACCATGCCCGCACCACTGGAGGTTCTCTCATCTGGTTGGTAATAAGTAGGCCATGTGGAAATTTCAATAAACCCCAACCATTATGATTTATACTATACATGTATTGTTCATGCATTGTGGCATCTTGGATGGGGAAATTTTTCTAGTTCTTGTTTTTGGAAACAAAATTTCTAAGGGTTTTCAGGGATGGATCTTTTGTATTCCTGTAGGGATCGAACTCAAGATCTCATGTACACCATGAACATTTTAATCAATGAAATGGAAATTTTAAATCATATACATTCTTCCACTATCACTATTTCCACACATTTATTATTTATATCCATGAAGCTTGGGATTCATCTCGTTTCCTTATCCATTATTCATGGACTGTTTTTTAATGTGAACTCATTTCATTTTTCACTATTTGATCTGATTTATGTTCCCATGTGTCATTGTATTCACACATGTCATCTTTTATCTCGCGACCACAATGATTCCTATGGATATTTCACTGAGTATTTCTAATGTTTCTTTGATTTTTTTGAGTATGCCAACCCTGGGCTCATAGGGAAGATGAGTGGGATAATGTTTTTTCACTCCACCTATGAGTATCATTATTTAAAATGATGCTCGCATATTGGTCCCATGTAGGAGATACAAAATTTTACAAAATAGGTTTTTAAATTTGTTTTTGTAAAAAAAATTGATAAATAATTGGGTGTTATAAATACTTCTTAAAATAGACTCCAAAAACTGTGGACTTTGTTCATGCTTCAACCTTCACTAGAAAATTCAGCGGGGGTTCACGCTTCTTATTTTGAAATTCTTAATGAAGATTGAATTTCATCCTCTCTTATTGGGAGATTTTTTTAAAATATTGTTTGGAAAAAAAATACATCAAGGCATCGTCTCTGTGTTTTTGGAGTGATTGTGTTTGTTGATAAATCTAGATGAACGTGTTATAGTATGGTTGGTGTTGTCGAAGCAGATGTATTTAATGTGGCATAGATTCCCTGTGTTTTACAAATTTTTGGGCCTAAAAAATCGTGTGTTTTTATGTAAAATGAA
Source organism: Viscum album (assembly GCA_963277665.1). Lineage (NCBI taxonomy): Eukaryota > Viridiplantae > Streptophyta > Magnoliopsida > Santalales > Viscaceae > Viscum > Viscum album. Next base: position 933,242,290 of record OY728125.1, read on the forward strand.
TGTTTTTCATAAAGTAGTTTGTGAATCGTAGTTTTTGGACTATGAAGCATGGAGTTCATGGACCACATAGTAGCACAACTGCAATATGGGGACCACAAAGGAGGTATGTAGAACGGTGAAGAAAAATTGTAAAAGTAAGAGTTTTTGTATAGCAATGATATAGTGAACACATATCACACTACATGATCTGTTTAAAGGAATGTTGTTTTGTGATTGAAGGTAGTGTTTTGGGGGCATCGTGAATGAATTAAATCGCTACACAAATAGCATAAGAAGTTTTTGGTGAAGGTCATACTGTAATGGAGTTTTGGGTATTTTTGATTAGCGAGTTTTGAGGGATTTATTTTCCTATATAAAGGACCCCAATCACATCATTAAAGAGATTTAATTTCACAGGATAAGATCATCAGTAATATAATAATTCATGAATTTCTGAAGTAGTTCGTGACAGAGGATTCTATGAAAGAGAAGAGTTTTTCAAGGTATGATTCCGAAAAGGAGGAATTAGTTTGTGGAAGTGTTTTTTGAGGCTCTATAACTCCAAAAAAAGGGACCACAATGTAGAGGTGGTCCATGAAGCATTTTTTATTTGAGAGGAATTATTCAGCAGCAAATCAGAAGCAGTATGTGAATAAAAAATAGTCTATGAAGTACTCGTGCCATGAAATGGAAGGAATTTAGTGGAGGATGATATACAATTTGTGGTGGGTACAAGAATTCTATTGAAGGGAATAAAATAGTTCGTTAATTTTTTTTTGAAAAATAAAAGTACAAACAAATTTGATTTCATCTATATGGTGAAAACATGAATTCATGGAACAATAATATATGTGTTAAGGAAATTCGGAGGGGATTCATAATGACATGGGATTATTCTGGAGGATTAGTGAGCACACATCAGTTGAGAGAGTAGTGAGCTTTCAAATTTTGATTAGTAGTAAACAAAGATGGATAATGATAATTCTTCTAACATTGTAAAGGTAGTGATCCTTGGAAAAGAAGTGATCTAGCATGAACCTTATTTTTGAAGTTATCTTTAGTGGATTTGGTACATCGACACATTGTTTCTGTTTTCTCCTTGGACGCAACCTAGTGAGGGTGAACCAATTGTGTCTCATTCATGATTAAATTTATATTCATACATTTTTATGGGAAAAGGAGAGAAGAAATTTTTTTTTAACATTGAAACAAGATCTTAATGGGAAGTTTTTTTAATCTATTATACCCTGACTCACCGTCCCCCATCTTAGGGTATTTAAGAAGTTGGGATAAAATATATTATTTTTTACCTTTTATTGTGTATGTGTGTATATTAGTTTAAAAAAAATGAATACAATACATAATTTATAATATAATTAATATAGTTAGTAATAATACACATTTAAATAATTTAATTAAATAATAAATAAAACACATAAATTAAATAACTTAATAAAATTGAAATTAAATTTTTAATAATATTTTTTATTAATTATTAGTTAATAATATAACTAAAAAATGATGACATAATAATAAGTTATGGTCAAGGCCCTTTTTTAAAGACGAAAAAGAAAATAGAGGGGAAAAGAAAATATGAGGTGTACAGAAAAACGACACTCATTGCAGAACAACTAAATAGAGAAAAAAAAATGATGGTGAAAACATCACCATGAATAACCAAGATGGGTTGTCCATGTATATCTGTATGAATACAAAATCATTTAAGACACTAAATATGAGACTAATTTAGAATAGTTATATAATGAAATTCCCCTACCCCCTCTTCCATGTGGGAATCTTTCACGTCTCAAGGTTTTATCCTATTTTCAGGGATCCCCATTATTGTTAGACTCTACCTCCGTGAGGTGAATAACATCAACTGAAGTCCTTAACTTCTACATATCCCCAATATAGCCTCTTGAATGAGGGTAAACCTCTATGAAAGTGATAACCGAGTCAAGAAATTCAAAGGAGTTGTGTGTTTCAACCCTTGTGCTGACCTGCGCATGTGAGCCCCTCCCTTCCCTTCAAGGACATAGAGTAAAATCAGGTATAAGACCAGTAACCTTAGAAGGATTTATGTTCACCAAATTCTCTATATTTTTTCTAAGAGTGACCATATCACTACACCTTCAAGATTAAGGATAATCGTTGCTACTTTTCCTACATCAACAACAACACTCACTTATTTAGGAGATCACCTATAGAATCTGATGGTTCCGGCCATAGTGAAAGTGTGTGGAGGTGGGTAATATATTAATTTTTATTTTAATAATCATTGATCGAAAACAAGATCAAGGATCTTCGACATAAAGTTTATAATTAATTTATTTAATATTTTATGAAATAAATATTTGGTATTTAGAGCTTTCTTCGTTGGTGAATTTTGATCATCTAAAAAGACCCTTTCAGATTACCTTCATTGTACTATCAGGACCCAAGGATAGAATCCATCTAGCATTGATCCACACATGATCCTATGATCTCTGAGAAACACCACTCAATCTTCTGGAGATATCATGGTGAGTTGAATGTATTGTGTTTTTCATTATTGATCGCTTCTTCTTTGGTAGTGGAGAAATCTACCTTGCACTTCTCATTATTGAGAGAGGGAGGGTATTTTGAGAGAGATTCATTGTGCATAACAATTCTATATTCTCAATTTTTTGATACCCTACAAAATAGAAATATCCATCTATTTATAGAGTTAATATTTAAGTTAAATTATTATTTAATTTCATAACAACCATTAAATAACTTTAATTACCTTTAATAAACCCCATTCCACAAAATAATAATTATATTATTATTATTTTTTGTGGTGCACGCCAACTTTTTCAAAAAAAAATTATGTAATGGTGTTGTTAATTAATATTTTTCATTGAACTCAAACATGGTCCATTCAAACTCCTCTAGAATTTATTGAACAGCTGAATAAATATTTTGTTGGTAAATAAATATTTTACTCACAATGTAATGAATAAATGTTAATTAAAATATTCAATAAATAAAATAAATATTTTACTCACATGTTAGAAAATTAATATTTATTTAATTTATAGGATCAATATAACTTGAATAAAATTATTCCTTGAACATGAGATTAATATTTATCCCATCAATTAAACTCAAATAGAATTTAGTAAGTATCAGTCGAGACTCTTAGTGTGTGGCCCTCTAAGATTCTTCCTCAATGGAAGTTGGCTGGCTTGCCTAAAGTCCATTATTACTATCTAGAAATGGGTCAAGGAATTCAAGAGAAATAACTTAATTTCACAAAATCAACAATCCCATACGAACACTAAATATGTAATATAATCCCTTTCCACAATATCTCATCAAGAATATTTAACATATGTGTCTCCAATATATATGCTCAATATGTATTTCATTGGCTACATAAAATCAACACGACATTACACCATAGACATGGAATTTAATGCGATGATTTTATTCCAATCCAAGGGATGAGATATCATCTTCCATAAATATAGAAGGGACAAATACTTCCACAACTTATTCATTAATGACATTCCACTCATGATGCACCCAACATATCCAACTTCTCAATGAGTGGTTATCATTATGGTTTATGAAATACATCTAAGTATGAGAGTTATAACATGAATTAATAATAATATTAAATTCTAAGGACCATAACACAGGCTCATAGATAGGAATATCCGATCACACCAAAACGTACATAATTCCTACCTGAGGGTCTGTTCTCATAATCTCTGGTCTTGAAGATTATGAAGTGATAACTTCATGAGAATAAGCCTTATATGATTATGAGTACTTGCATCTGATAGTCTATGTATTTTGTTTCCCATCATAGTAGGTTATCCAATTCAAAAATATTATTTGAGAATATCATCATAGAACATCAAGGTTCGTATCATAGCACAGAACTGCTATGACCTTATCAATGTGATGTATACTTTTGGATATTATTACATTATAGTTATGTAAAACAACAAAAAATATATAATAATAAGTTTTATTAATATTCAATACATCGAATATACATGTAATCAAAGTACCAACAGTTGGTCCTAGGACACCAACTTTAAAAAACTCCCACTTATACTAGAGAGAACTTTTTACGAACTTCAGTTCACTATACCACAAATGATAGCCATGTTTCTGATGAGTCAAGAATTTTTTCAAGGGGTCTACCAAGTTTTATTCCATGGAATTAATTCCCACTACAACTTTACCTCTCTGAAGAAAATACATCAAGATATGATACTTCTGAAGTATGTGCTTCATCAGTTCTTGTGACCTTGTCTCTTTTGAAAGAGTTATTATTGTAGTATTATCACAATATAGTGTGATAAGATCTTTACTACTAGATACCACATCAAGATCTTGGAAAATGATGTGCATCCATACTGCTTATTTAGCTAGTTTGAAAGCCTCAATATACTTGGACTCTATTATAGAATATGAAACCACATACTAATTTGAGTTCTTCCGGCTCACAAAACCTCCATTAAAAGTGAATATGTATCTTGTTTGTGACTTCATATCATCATTATCAATTTGGAAAATAGAATCGGTATATCCTATAATGAATAGTTCCTTATATCCTCCATAAATATAATGACCCATACATTACATACATTTTTATTAATTCATAATTGAAGCACACTTACTAAAACATATAACAAAACCAAGAAAAGACCGTATAGGTATAGAGTCTTTATAAACTGGGAAACATAAACAACTGGTTCATAAAGCATCTACTTTGCCTCCCATTTATTTCATCATATCTAGAGTCCCTTTTTGCATATCCTACTTAATAACCTTCTTCCTGACCTGGGAAAATAAAACATACAAAAGGGTGAGCTCAAATTCTCAGTAAGGGTAAAGAAAATAAATATCAATCACATCATATACATAAGAACATAACTTTTGGAAATCTTAAACTGAAAAAGAGATCATAATTTCATAACATGGGATAAATCATAGTAGTGAAATATAATCCCAATAATCATAACTTAAAACATGAAACTTTGTGGAAAACACACATAATCATAGAGAATCATTTCTTATCATTCAAGACTCATTCCCAAGACTATCTTAGTGGACAAAGTCCATTTTTGAACCGAGTTCACTCCTCGTTTCAGTCCTGTTTCACTGAACCGGTTTAACCTGCCGTTCCATCCATGTCTATATCATGAGATATAAAATCTCTACCCAATTCATTGGAGGGAGATATAGGTCCCACCCATCTCATAATGATACCATTCTTATGTGTTCCATAAAATTATAAATCATACATCATTGCATAACCCATGAAATAAAAAATGGGATTCTTAAACATCATGACATCATAAAACAATTCATATAAGATAAAGGAATTCATAAAAATAATTCCATCACAACATAAAAAAATCAATGTAATAATAGGGATAGAAACAGAACCCTTTATTATCTTAGATGGAAAATAATTTTGATAAAACCCTTGAACTCCATTCTTGAGGAAAATATCCTTTCTACTTCAAAAACACTTTTCCTTTCATAACATGTCATAAAATTCTAAACTAAAAGAAGTTGATTAAAAATAAACTTGAAAAATTGTAAAGGAAGATTCTTGTAAATAATGTTTTAAAAATCCATTCATGTTGTATATGTTAAAAAAACATTCTTCTCGTACATTTTTCGGAAAAGTCAAAAAAGTACCTCGTACGAAAAACAAAAAAAGATTCCTTTCATATCCTTTACTAAAAACTCACCGAAGGGTAAAAATGGATTTAAACAATTTTAGGTGGATGGAAACAATTTTACATATTTAGGGAACATGTATGTGGATGATAAAATACACCCCAGTAAATACCAAAGTATAAACAATCTCAGATAAAAATGAGATTGTGATATTTTCCTTTACCTTAGGTCTAATTTGCTTCGTAAGTGTCCGAACCTCATGTATAATGATTTAAATAATGTTATTGACTTATTCCAGAATCATAATTATTTTTATGATATAATATATGGTCATATTCTTAGCTTCTTATTAGTAATATTTCATTACTACTTGTTATTCTGGTGTTTATTACTTTTTGTTCCTATGCGTGTTTTGTAGAATAAATTCTTAATCTACTTTTTAGGTTATAGATACCTCATTTACAAAATGGAATTAGTGTAATATATATCATATTCATTCAATCAATTCATTTATATAATCATTATGCAATGAAGATCATGTATAACGAGTCGCATCAAATCGTGGAGACGGTATTCCGTACGTACGCACGAGCGATGATATCATTCCCATGATCGTGAAATTGTAATGGAGTGTATGTATACTATTTCAGAATCAATATCACTTTACAATAATAATATATAGTTATTATTTACACCATTATACCCATCCAAGTAAGGTGGTGGTGGAAAATAGATTACACCACGGCGTGGAGACGGTATTCCGTACGTACGCACATGCGGTGATTTCGTTTTCCGTAGGATGGATAGATGGTGAAATAGGGTTGTTTCATACATATAATAACATATCAGTATATGGTTGATACTGATGTTATTATTTCATAATGAAACAATTAAACAAGAAGAAGTGGAAGAAGAAATAATGTTGAATGAATCGGTAACGGACATTACCTCTTATTTGAAGCGCCTCTTTGAGAATTCCTCTTAGGGCACTAAAATTGGTCTTTGAAGAAGAACATGACCTATAGGATGTTTCTAGGGAAGTGGAGAAGAGAATTTGGTAGGGGTAGGCCGAGCTTGAAGGCTCAAAGTGGTGTGAGAAAGAGAGGGAGGAGGTGTAGAGACCCGAAGCTTGACGTACATGGACATTACTTTACATTTGCGGAATACTTAGTACATAACAAAAACAAACACACAAGGATCGTAATAGTTTAGTGTCTTTGGAAACTCGGAACGTAATATTCTAATCGTGGTGAAAGATCTTCAATATCTCCCATAAAGATCTTCCCTTTTTTTTACCTAAAACCTTTCTTTATATCCTGGGGAAAAGAAAACATAAAAGGGTGAGCTCAAATGCTCAGTAAGGGTAAACAAAAGAAAAATCAATCACATCATATTCATAAGAACATAACTTTTGGAAATCTTAACCTGCAAAAGAGAGCATAATTTCATAACATGGGATAAATCATAGTAGTGAAATGAAATCCCAATAATCATAACTTAAAACATGAAACTTTGTGGAATACACACATAATCATAGAGAATCATTTCTTGTTATTCAAGACTCATTGCCAAGACTATCTTAGTGGACAAAGTCCCTTTCTGAATCGAGTAACCCTCGTTTCAGCCCTGTTTCACTGAACTGGTATAACCTACCATTTCAGCCATGTCTATCTCATGAGATATAAAATCTTTACCCAATGCATTGGAGGGAGATATAGGTCCCACCCATCACATAATGATACCATTCTTATGTGTGCCACAAAATCATAAATCATACATCATTGCATAACCCATGTAATACAAATGGGAATCTTAAACATCATGACATCATTAATCAATTCATATAAGATAAAGGAATTAATAAAAATAATTCCATAACAACATGATCAAATCAATGTAATAATAGGGATAAAAACAGAACCCTTTATTATCTTAGATGGAAAATAATTTTGATAAAATTCTTGAACTCCATTCTTGAGGAAAATATCCTTTCTACTTCAAAAACACTTTTCCTTTCTTAACATGTCGTAAAATTATAAACTAAAAGAAGTTGATTAAAAATAAACTTGAAAACTTGTAAAGGAAGCTTCTTGGAAATAATTTTTTAAAAATCCATTCATGCCGTATAAGTTAGAAAAAAACATTCTTCGTACTTTTGTCGGAAAAGTCAAAAAGTACCTCGTACGAAAAAACGACAAAAGATTCCTTTCATATTCTTTACTAAAAACTCACCGAAGGGTAAAATTGGATTTAAACTATTGTAAGTGGATGGAAAAAATATTACATATTGAGGTAACATGGATGTGGATGATAAAATACACCCCAATAAATACTTACGAATAAACAATCTCAGATAAAAATGAGAGTGTGATATTTCCCTTACCTTAGGTCCGATTTGCTTCGTAAGTGTCCGAACCTCCTGTATAATGATTTAAATAATGTCATTGACTTATTACAGAATCATATTTATTGTTATTATATCATATATGGTTCACTTATGACATTATATTACCCGTTATTTTGTAAATTCCATGTTAAAGAGCGTTTTGGGTAAAATTGTTTCATTTGTCGTCCGTGTTTTGACTTGTAATTATTCATATGATTACTTAGATCATGATTACTTAATTCCAGAATATAAAGAATGATTTATATATATATATATATTCATAATATACATATATATAATAAATCAGTAAATGGAAAGAAATACACCGTTCATGGAGACGGTAGTCCGTACGTACGCATGAACGCTGTTTTCGTTTCCTTATTGAATTGAATGGAATTAAGTAGATGACATACATATAAATATAAATAAATACAGTATCATTATTATGTCATATATTTCATTAGTACTTATTATATATACTTTTTAATCATTCATGAATGGTTAATCATTGAGAATGAATCTCATCGCGTCGTGGAGACGGTAGTCCGTACGTACGCACGAGCGATGATATCGTTCCCATGGTCGTGGAATTGTGTTGAAGTGTTTGTATAATATTTAAGTATCAATATCACTTTATAATAATCATATATAGTTACTCATTACACCATTATAATCATCCAATTAAGGTGGTGGCGGAAAATAGATTACACCACGGCGTGGAGACGGTATTCCGTACGTACGCACGCGCGGGGATTTCCTTTTTCCGTAGGATGGATAGAAGGTTAATTAGAGTTGTTTCATATTTATAATAACATATCAGTATATAAGAAATACTGATGTTATTACTTTATCCTGAAACAACTAAAGAAGAAGAAATTGAAGAAGAAAGAAGTTGAAAAGATCGGTAATGGATATTACCTCTTCTTTGGAACGCCTCTTTGAATCCTCCACTTAGGGAACTAAGATTGGTCTTTGAAGAAGACCAGGACCTCTAGGATTATTCTAGGGAAGTGGAGAGGAGAATATGGCAGGGGTTGTCCGAGCTTGAGTGCTCAAATTGGTGTGAGGAGGAGGGGGAGGAGGTGCCCTTTTATAAGGGAGGAGAGGGGCACCTTAGGAATATCTCAAAATATTATTTTATATTAAAGTCAAAATCGGTTTATAATGGTTCCAAAGGGGCTTATTTCGAAGCTAAAGTGGGGATGGGTCGAAATCCTATCAACCAATAGGATTTAGACAAGTTTAGGTTATTATTTTAACCTTATCAATTAGATTTAACTCTAAGTTAAATAATTTAACTTTTACCGTGTCTTTTTTTTTCTTACAATATATGGTTAATAAACTTACTATAACATGCCAAACGAACCCCAAATTGTTTATTATTAATATATATATCCTTATCTAAGTCATTTGGCCGATCCTTAGATTTTTAGGAATACAATAACAATTAATAATATAATATTTGATTTAAAAACTATTTTGTGTCAATTTTGACACTATTTGATATATGATTTTTATTAAATTTATAACAGAATAATAATTTCGAAACAAGTTACTTAAATCAACAATAACATGTCATATTAACCTATAAAATTAGTTTAAGTCATAAAAAGTCTCAAATTACATTTATTTGGGCATTTATAACATCAATTCTGTCAATATTTCATTAATAAGACAATTACTGCATCATCTTTCTGTCATAATAAATGATAATTATTTAATCCCTAAAAATTATAAATAAATTCCTATGATGTAGATAATTGTATTATCTTTCTGGAGACTATTCATGTTCGAAGTTTCATGAAGTTTATCACTAGATTAAAATTATTATACTTATAAGATTTAAGAAAGTGACATGTTGTCACATTCTTTGGTTTTAATAATAATTAAATTATTTTCATTGACAAAATTTAATTAAATTAATCTAATCCGACCCTTAGGTGATATGGGTCGTTTTTTAGTCATCCAATAGAATTTTGACATTTTTTAGGGTAATTTTAAAATATTATATTTACCCTTAATTACCCGATTTACCTTTAACTATGGTAAATAAAATTTACCGTAGTTACTATTCATAATTCCCAAAAATAAAAAGTATCCTATTAACATAATTTGGACCCACTGATTCCAAATATGGAATCTATTTTTTAGAATTCAAAACACAGAAGTTGCAGAAATTAAATTAAAATTAATCCCGTTGTCGAATAAAAACGGGTTTTTGTTTAAAACATTTTAAAAGATTGAATTGATTTAACTTACGAATTCAAGGTAAAATCAATGCTAATGACATAAATTATATTAAATGGTAAAAATATATTCTATTTATACTTTAAAACCATTCAATATTATAATTTAACCACATAAGATATTACGATGAAAAAAGTTGTTTTTAACTAAAATATAGCGTATTTTTACTATTCATTAAAATGTGAAAGTTACCAGAATAATATGAAAATTTTATACAAAGTAAATTTTTATTTCTTGATTCCAAAGAAGAATTTTATTTTGTCAAAATGAACTTATAAACCTGTCAAAAACCATATTTAATGTGGGTGCGCCATCCAAAGGCGGCAAAACTGCATTTTTTGAAAAATACTTATTTTACCCAAAAAATTTATTTTGTTCTTATACCATGTTCTAGAAATGTGTAAGATGAATAATAATGTTATAAAATTCAAAATTTAGTTAATACTATTCATAACGGCTAGTTCATGACAATATTATAATAATATAACATTGTTTATTAAAACCCGGTATTGCGTACAACACACGCTATCGAGGAAGGTCGCGATTGCATGTAATGAAAGCCAAGTCAGGGTTGCGTGTTGTGAAAGAATCCTTCGTTGTTTCGTATAACAGAATACAACCATATTTCATTTATACATTGAATATATATATATATATATATATATATACACACTCAATGTTGTGTAGAATAACTTCTATCAAATGAACTTGAAATTGTGTGTAACAAGAGCCAAGAAAAGTGTTGCGTATACTGCAAGCTAATACGGTGTTGCGTATAGCGCAAGATAATCTTGGTGGGTCATAAAATAGAATATATGAATGAAATTAAAAAGAATGTATCTTATAAAATCTCGGGTTGTTACATTCAACCCCCCTAAAAATGAATTTCGCCCTCGAAATTCATCGGGGTTATAAATGGTTTACTACTCGAAAGTTTGTTTAATAGAAACCCACATCGTAAAAAGGAATACCAAAACATGGCTTTAAAAACTAAAGTATGAAATGTAACGGTTACCCAAATTAACTCATCACTGGGTTTCCACGTAGGAGAACATAGGTGAAAATATGGATATGAAAGAAAAATCTAACCATCATGTTCTGATGGAGAGTGGTAGAGAACATGGCTATGGAAAAACCAACAATCACAAATCCATAAATTTGTGACGATCTAAGGTACCATCTGATTAATCAGATATAAGAGCACTAGGACAACATTTTTGGTTTTCAAGATCGTTTCCCTAAAGTTGAAAATTTTGAATTAGAAGAAATACTTACTTGATTTTGGTACAATCTCACTGTTGTTCATGCTTTGAACAATTTCCACTTCATCTCTTAAAGAAATGAAGTTGAACTTGTTATTCGTGAAGTGTTAACAGATCATGTGATAGAATGACGGGTCATTCCATCTGTTTCAAACAAAAGTTTAGAAATAGTTATCAAATATATATAATTCATTCTATAGTGATATTAATCATATATGGTTCCTAAAATGGACTTATACTTCATATATCATACTGCTTAATAAAATAAAACTAGTTTATACTAACCAGGGACTTCCTGTAGGCCAGTGGTAGGTGATAAAGGTCAGCCGCACTTCGGTTGTGGGTTCGATTCCCACAGCCTTGTCCGACGCGATGGGCTATCGCCCGTCCTGCAGGTTGTCCTTTTTCTAAAACTATATTACTATAACATCCCATAAATAATATCGAAAAAACTTCTATCCTTAAACAATACTAACTTATGTCCAACATAATCCATTCCAATCTATAGGCTTATCCATAATACTGCAGTCCACTCTCATAACATAGTGAAAACAATTACCAGAGATTTAATACCATCGTTGATCCCCATATATCATAAGATATGTCTTGTTGGTCACATTCCAGACATTCAAAGGCCTTAATCATGTACTCTCTTGAATACCCATTGAACCTTAGTGAAAACATGAATATAGTTAAAAGTTAACACCTTCCACATACCAAAATCCTCAAAATTCTATATACTCAAACCATGATATCACTTAGTCCTTATATCAATCATGAGCTCACGAATACTGTCAAACATTTTGTTTTCTCGTTTTCGCTTCATTATGCGCATGTCATCTTATTTCCAAAAATATCTCAATTACTTTGAATACCACATTAGACCAATACATAAATACTCAAATACACCATAAAAGTCCCTCAACAACATTATTCTTGTATACCAATACATAAACACTTCAATCCATCCACTTCAATGATTGTCCTGGAATAAGTCCTTCCTTGATTTAGAAGTAACTTTTTAGGTCAGGGCATTGAGTTGGGTAATGTTCATGTTCTCTGCAAATAAGACATTGAACTCCATAACAATCTGCCACTCTATGACCCTTTTCTCCACACAGATAACATCGGTCCCTCCATTTGAGGTATTCCTCAAGGTTATTCTTCCCTTCTTTAGAAATCTCAATCTTCCTTTCTTTATGCCCCTCAACATGAAAACATGAATAATAGTTTATCTTCCTCTTCTTTGAGGAATTAGGCATACCACTAAATTTCACCTTGTTAATCATATATCGCGATGACTGATTCGGCATAATCAAAATATCTTTCTCTCTAGGAATTAGACAATTTTGTTTGTCATAGTCACCAATTTGTCCATTGGATTCAATGTTAACCAAATTCTTTCTGGTTCCATCCATTAACTAAAACACAAAAAGAATCTTGTGAGAGGTAAAAATCATGCTAGAGAAAACAACATAGTAAAGGGGGAGTACCCTCAATATCTAACATCTTAGGTTAAATTCTAAGATCATTACCGTAGTTCTAGGACTATATCCTATACGTATACTTATCCTTAGGGACATCCCTAGACATACCTTATAAATATTTCTAGGGATCTCACTAAATTTCTCGCATCCTAGTTTCAAAAGGTTGACTAAACCTTTCCTCTGATACCAACTGTAGAGACCCGAAGCTTGACGTACATGGACATTACTTTACATTTGCGGAATACTTAGTACATAACAAAAACACACACACAAGGATCGTAATAGTTTAGTGTCTTTGGAAACTCAGAGCGTAATCTTCTAATCGTGGTGAAAGATCTTCAATATCTCCCATAAAGATCTTCCCTTTTTTTTACCTAAAACCTTTCTTTATATCCTGGGGAAAAGAAAACATAAAAGGGTGAGCTCAAATGCTCAGTAAGGGTAAACAAAAGAAAAATCAATCACATCATATTCATAAGAACATAACTTTTGGAAATCTTAACCTGTAAAAGAGAGCATAATTTCATAACATGGGATAAATCATAGTAGTGAAATGAAATCTCAATAATCATAACTTAAAACATGAAACTTTGTGGCATACACACATAATCATAGAGAATCATTTCTTGTTAGTCAAGACTCATTGCCAAGACTATCTTAGTGGACAAAGTCCCTTTCTGAATCGAGTAACCCTCGTTTCAGTCCTGTTTCACTGAACCGGTATAACCTACCCTTTCAGCCATGTCTATCTCATGAGATATAAAATCTTTACCCAATGTATTGGAGGGAGATATAGGTCCCACCCATCTCATAATGATACCATTCTTATTTGTGCCACAAAATCATAAATCATACATCATTGCATAACCCATGTAATACAAATGAGAATCTTAAACATCATGACATCATAAATCAATTCATATAAGATAAAGGAATTCATAAAACTAATTCCATCACAACATGATCAAATCAATGTAATAATAGGTATAAAAACAGAACCCTTTATTATCTTAGATGGAAAATAATTTTGATAAAATTCTTGAACTCCATTCTTGAGGAAAATATCCTTTCTACTTCAAAAACACTTTTCCTTTCTTAACATGTCGTAAAATTATAAACTAAAAGAAGTTGATTAAAAATAAACTTGAAAACTTGTAAAGGAAGCTTCTTAGAAATAATGTTTTAAAAATTCATTCATGCCGTATAAGTTAGAAAAAAACATTCTTCGTACTTTTGTCGGAAAAGTCAAAAAGTACCTCGTACGAAAAAACGACAAAAGATTCCTTTCATATTCTTTACTAAAAACTCACCGAAGGGTAAAATTGGATTTAAACTATTGTAATTGGATGGAAAAAATATTACATATTGAGGGAACATGGATGTGGATGATAAAATACACCCCAATAAATACTTACGAATAAACAATCTCAGATAAAAATGAGATTGTGATATTTACCTTACCTTAGGTCCGATTTGCTTCGTAAGTGTCTGAACCTCCTGTATAATGATTTAAATAATGTCATTTACTTATGACATAATCATATTTATTGTTATTATATCATATATGGTTCACTTATGACATTATATTACCCGTTATTTTGTAAATTTCATGTTAAAGAGCGTTTTGGGTAAAATTGTTTCATTTGTCGTCCGTGTTTTGACTTGTAATTATTCATATGATTAATTAGATCATGATTACTTAATTCCAGAATATAAAGCATGATATATATATATATATATATATTCATAATATACATATATATAATAAATCAGTAAATGGAATGAAATACACCGTTCATGGAGACGGTAGTCCGTACGTACGCATGAACGCTGTTTTCGTTTCCTTATTGAATTGAATGGAATTAAGTAGATAACATACATATAAATATAAATAAATCCAGTATCATTATTATGTCATATATTTCATTAGTACTTATTATATATACTTTTTAATCATTCATGAATGGTTAATCATTGAGAATGAATCTCATCGCGTCGTGGAGACGGTAGTCCGTACGTACGCACGAGCGATGATATCGTTCCCATGGTCGTGGAATTGTGTTGAAGTGTTTGTATACTATTTCAGTATCAATATAACTTTATAATAATCATATATAGTTACTCATTACACCATTATACCCATCCAATTAAGGTGGTGGCGGAAAATAGATTACACCACGGCGTGGAGACGGTATTCCGTACGTACGCACGCGCGGTGATTTCCTTTTTCTGTAGGATGGATAGAAGGTTAATTAGAGTTGTTTCATATTTATAATAACATATCAGTATATAAGAAATACTGATGTTATTACTTTATCATGAAACAACTAAATAAGAAGAAATTGAAGAAGAAAGAAGTTGAAAAGATCGGTAATGGATATTACCTCTTCTTTGGAAGGCCTCTTTGAATCCTCCACTTAGGGAACTAAGATTGGTCTTTGAAGAAGACCAGGACCTCTAGGATTATTATAGGGAAGTGGAGAGGAGAAAATGGCAGGGGTTGGCCGAGCTTGAGTGCTCAAATTGGTGTGAGGAGGAGGGGTAGGAGGTGTCCTTTTATAAGGGAGGAGAGCGGCACCTTAGGAATATCTCAAAATATTATTTTATATTAAAGTCAAAATCGGTTTATAATGGTTCAAAAGGGTATTATTTCGAAGCTAAAGTGGGGATGAGTCGAAATCCTATCAACCAATAGGATTTAGACAAGTTTAGGTTATTATTTTAACCTTATCAATTAGATTTAACTCTAAGTTAAATAATTTAACTTTTACCGTGTCTTTTTGTTTTCTTAAACTATATGGTTAATAAACTTACTATAACATGCCAAACGAACCCCAAATTGTTTATTATTAATATATATATCCTTATCTAAGTCATTTTTCCAAACATTAGATTTTTAGGAATAAAATAACAATTAATAATATAATATTTGATTTAAAAACTATTTTGTGTCAATTTTGACAGTATTTGATATATGATTTTTATTAAATTCATAACAGAATAATAAGTTCGAACCAAGTTACTTAAATCAACAATAACATGTCATATTAACCTATAAAATTAGTGTAAGTCATAAAAAGTCTTAAATTACATTTATTTGGGCATTTATAACATAAATTCTGTCAATATTTCATTAATAAGACAATTACTGCATCATCTTTCTGTCATAATAAATGATAATTATTTAATCCCTAAAAATTCTAAATAAATTCCTATGATGTAGATAATTGTATTATAGTTCTGGAAACTATTCATGTTCTAAGTTTCATGAAGTTTATCACTAGATTAAAATTATTATACTTACACGATTTAAGAAAGTGACATGTTGTCACATTCTTTGGTTTTAATAATAATTAAATTATTTTCAAAGACAAAATTTAATTAAATTAATCTAATACAACACTTAGGTGATATGGGTCGTTTTTAGTCATCCAATAGAATTTTGACATTTGTTAGGGTAATTTTAAAATATTATATTTACCCTTAATTACCCGATTTACCTTTAACTATGGTAAATAAAATTTACCGTAGTTACTATTCATAATTCCAAAAAATAAAAAGTATCCTATTAACATAATTTGGACTCACTGATTCCAAATATGGAATCCATTTTTTAAAATTCAAAACACAGAAGTTGCAGAAATTAAATTAAAATTAATCTCGTTGTCGAATAAAAACGGGTTTTTGTTTAAAACATTGCAAAAGATTGAATTGATTTAACTTACGAATTCAAGGTAAAATCAATGCTAATGACATAAATTATATTAAATGGTAAAAATATATTCTATTTATACTTTAAAACCATTCAATATTATAATTTAACCACATAAGATATTACAATGAAAAAAGTTGTTTTTAATTAAAATATAGCGTGTTTTTACTATTCATTAAAATGTGAAAGTTACCAGAATAATATGAAAATTTTATCCAAAGTAAATTTTTATTTCTCGATTCCAAAGAAGAATTTTATTTTGTCAAATTGAACTTATAAACATGTAAAACCCAGATTTAAAGTGGGTGCGCCATCCAAAGGCGGCAAAACTGCATTTTTTGAAAAATACTTATTTTACCCGAAAAATTTATTTTGTTCTTATACCATGTTCTAGAAATGTGTAAGATGAATAATAATGTTATAAAATTCAAAATTTAGTTAATACTATTCATAACGGCTAGTTCATGACAATATTATAATAATATAACATTGTTTATTAAAACCCGGTATTGCGTACAACACACGCTATCGAGGAAGGTCGCGATTGCATGTAATGCAAGCCAAGTCAGGGTTGCGTGTTGTGAAAGAATCCTTCGTTGTTTCGTATAACAGAATCCAACCATATTTCATTTATACATTGAATATATATATATATATACACACTCAATGTTGTGTAGAATAACTTCTATCAAATGAACTTGAAATTGTGTGTAACAAGAGCCAAGAAATGTGTTGCGTATACTGGAAGCTAATACGGTGTTGCGTATAGTGCAAGATAATATTGGTGTGTCATACAATAGAAGATATGAATGAAATTAAAAAGAATGTATCTTATAAAATCTAGGGTTGTTACAGGAGGTTCCCTTTTATAAGGGAGGAGAGGGGCACCTTTGAAAAAACTAAAAGTATTATTTTATTATAATGTCATATTCGGTTTTAAATAGCTCCAAATTGATTTATTTCAAAGCTAAGGTGGGTATGGGTCGAAATCCTCTCATCCAATAGAATTTATACAAGTTTAGGTTCCTATTTTAACCTTCTCATTTAGATTTAACATTAAGTTAAATAATTTTACTTCTACGGTTTCTTTTTGTGTTCTTACACTATAAGGTTAAAAAACTTACTATAACAAGCCAAAAGAACCCCAAGTTGTTTATTATTAATATATATAACCTTATATATGTCATTTTCCCAAACCTTAGATTTTTAGGAATAAAATTACAATTAATAATATAATATTTGTTTTCAAAACTATTTTATGTCAATTTTGACACTATCTAGTAATTGATTTTTGTGAAACTCATAACAGAATGAATAATTCTAAAAAAGTTAATTAAATCAATACTGACATGTAATATTAACCTAGAAAATTAGTGTAATTTATTAAAAGTCTCAAATTACATTATATGGGTATTTATAACATCAATTATGTCAATAATTCGTTAATAAGATAATTAATGCATCATCATTGTGTCATAAATAAATTAAATTATTTAATGTCTAAAAATTAAAAATAAAATATCAATATGTAGGAAATATTTTTAGCTTTCTAATGAATATTTATAGTCGAATTTATCTTATGTATAACCCTATATTGAAAATTATTTACTTATTTAACTTTGATTTTAACTATTTTAACCCTTCTTTAAATAAATTACTAATAAATTTTCTAATATAATCCATGTGGGCCTAAAGGGTCATATTTTATTCCTAAGGTTGTTTTTGGTCGAATTACACTTATCCAATATAATTAGGACATGTGTTAGGGTAATAATAATATCATTTTTACCCTTAATTAACCTATTTACTTTTAACCGTGGTAAAAAAAGTAAAAAGTTACTATTCACCAAAAATTATTTTCATCTCATTGAACCACATTTTTCTTACTGAAATCAACCGTGTCTCTCGGATTTTTGAAATTCCACTCAATGAAGTGGTAAAATTAAGTTTTATGTAAATTTGAAAATTCTCCTAGGAGGTGGGTAAAAGACGGTGAAAAGTTCAATAAAATTTTTATATATCTAAAATTATTATAAAATTACGTCAATGAATTACATTGAACTTATATAGGTATTATATATCAATTTTGACCTCAAATAAATTTAAATAAAATAAATAATTATTTAAATAAAAATTCGGTTTTTAAATAGTAACCTAGTGTTTTCACTATTCATCAAAAATTGAATGCTTTAAGAAAAATACCAAAATATCACCCTAGGCTAATTTCAATATTCTGAATCCAAAAATGAAGTCCATTTTGAAAAATAAAATTTATAAAATTTTGAAAAGTGGTTATTACTATTCATAATGGCTAGTTTTAATAATATTTTAATAGCATATCGTTGTTTAGTGAAACTCGGTATTGCGTAGGATGCAAGCTATCGAGGAAGGCCGCGTTTGCGTGTAAAGCAAGCCAAGCTAGTGTTGTGTGTAGTGAAAGATTCCTTTGATGATTTATATAACATAATAACAAAATATTTCTTATAAAAGTCTCGGGTGTTATATTGTACCCCCCTTAAAATGAATTTCGCCCTCAAAATTCGTCACTTTGTAACAAACATATGAGGATACCTCTCCCTCATCATATCCTCGAGCTCCCATGTAGCTTCTTATAATTGGTGGTTCCTCCATAAAACTTTCACCAAGCGAGTGGTCTTGTTCCGTAGGACTTTTTCACTACGATCGAGAATCTCTATCGGCTGTTCTTCAAAAGAAAGATCTTGGTCCAACGGTACAACTTCTGAGCTAAGTACATGTGAAGGACCATGCATGTATTTTCTCAGGAGAGATACATGGAACACATCGTGAACTTGAGAGAGATTCGGTGGAAGCGCCAATCGGTAAGCTACCTTTCCAACACGATCCAGTATTTCAAAACGATCGATATATCTAGGGCTCAACTTTCCCTTCTTTCCAAATCTCATGACCCTCTTCCAGGGAGATATTTGTAAGAACACTTTATCACCCACTTAAAACTCTACGTCTTTTCTTCGTTTGTTGGCATAACTTTTTTGTCGACTCTGAGCTGCTCTTATGTGTTGTTGAATAGATCTGACCTTTTCTGCCATCTCATCAACAAGATCAGGTCCTAATAGCTTTCTTTCCACAACTTCATCCCAGCAAGTTGGAGTCCTACATTTCTTTCCATAGAGAGCTTCATAAGGACCCATCTGAATACTGGAGTGAAAGCTATTATTATAAGAAAATTCCACCAAAGGTAGGTGTTGATCCCAACCACCTTCGAAATCCATAGAGCAAGCTCTCAACATATCTTCTAGAGTTTGAATCGTCCTCTCAGACTGACCGTCTGTCTGAGGATGATAAGCAGTACTGAAACTCAACTCTGTATCCAGAGTATGCTGAAGACTTCTCCAGAACTTCGAGGTAAATCTCGAATGCCGATCAGATATAATAGAAAGTGGTACTCCATACAATCTTACCACTTCCTTTACATATATCCTAGCAAACTGATCCAGAGAGAAATCCTCTCTAATAGTAATGAAGTGTGCAGACTTTGTAAGACGATCAACTATGACCCAGATAGCATTATTTCCTTTGGATGTTTTAGGATGTCTGATGACAAAGTCCCTAGTGATGTTTTCCCATTTACAATCGGGTATGGGTAATGGTTGTAACATTCCCTTAGACTTCTGTCTCTCTTCTTTAACTTTCTGACAAACCAAGAATCGAGAGACATATTCAGCAACATCTCTTTTCATGCCATCCCACCAGAAGTACTCTTTCAGGTCCCTATACATCTTCGTGCTTCCAGGTTGAATAGAGAATGAAGAACTATGAGCCTAATCCAGCAGCTCCTTCTTTAATTCGGGGATGGGAGGAACATAAACCCGATTTCTAAACTTTATTAACCCATCACAATCAAGGTTGAATTCAGGAACATTTCTCACCTTATTTTGTAACTCTACATCTTCTTTCTGTGCCTTTTTAATATTCACATGTATAGATGGTTGAACATTCATTTGAGAAAGATATGATTTTCCCCCTCCATTATAATTCGAAGATCCATCCTTTGTAAATCCATCAATATGGGATCTTTTGTGATCATCATCAGGGATAAACTAGCATGGTCTTGTCAACTTAATGCATCTGCCACCTTTGCGCATGTTCACCTCCAACCATAATCCTTAATCAGCTCCAACCATCTTCTTTTGCGCATGTTCAGCTCCTTTTGTGTGAAAATATACTTTAAACTTTTATGATCAGTATAAATGTCACACCTTTCTCCATAATGATAATTCCTCCAAATCTTTAATGCAATGATTACCGTAGCTAACTCCAAATCATGAGTTGGGTAATTTTGCTCATGGATTTTCAACTGTCGTGAGGCATAAGCTATCACCGTATCATTTTTCATAAGAACACACCCCTATACCTTCCTGGATGCATCACTGTAGATCACAAACCTTTCTCCACTACAAGGTAGTGTGAGAACAGGTGCACTGGATAACCTTCTTTTCAACTACTTGAAATTCTCTTCACATTCCTCCGTCCAAACAAACTTAACTCCTTTCCGAGTCAACCTGGTGAGTGGATTAGATAATCATGAAAAATCTTTCACAAAAAGTCGATAATATCCATCCAAACCAAGAAAACTTCGGATCTCAGTTACTGTTGTTGGTCTCTACCATATTTCGATAACCTCTATTTTTTCTGGAACCATAGATATCCCCTCTTTTGAGATTATGTGACCCAAAAATGAAACTTTTTAAAGCCAAAATTCACACTTGGTAAATTTGGCATAAAGCATCTCCTTTCTCAGGGTCTTCAATATAATTCTCAAGTGATCTTTATGTTCTTCGTTTCTCTTTGAATAGACAAGAATATTGTCTATAAAGACTACCACAAACTGATCAAGATAGTCTCTAAAGACTCTATTCATTCGATCCATGAAGATAGCAGAGGAATTAGTAAGACCAAATGGCATCACTATAAATTCATATTGTCCATACCTTGTACGGAAAGCCGTCTTTGGTATATCCTCCCTTTTCACCCTTAATTGATGATACCCTGAACGAAGATAAATCTTGGAAAAGTATTGAGCTCTGTGTAGTTTTTCAAATAAGTCATCAATGCGCGGGACATGATATTTGTTCTTGATAGTGATCTTGTTAAGTTCTCGATAATCAATACAGAGTCTCATTGATCCATTTTCTTCTTAACAAATAGAACAGGTGCTCCCCAAGGTGATGCACTAGGGCATATGAATCCCTTATCAATATTATCTTGGAGTTGCTTCTTCAATTCTTGCAACTCAATTGGGGCCATTCTATAAGGTGTCTTTGCAATAGGTAAAGCACCCGGTACGAGTTCTAATGAAAACTCAACTTCATGATTTGGTGGAAGACCTGGAAATTCCTCTGAAAAGACATCGTCAAACTCCCGTACAATGTACATATTCTTAATCGTGAGTTTCTCACCAACCATTTGAGATAAATAACCTTCATTTAGTGGAATCAAGACCCATAAGATGGAAGAAATTTACACTGGAAGGTTATGTTTATCCTTTCATCGATAGACGATAATAGATTGATCTGGAATATGAAATGTGACTTCCCTTCTTTGGGAATTGATATGAGATCCATATAAAGAAAGCCAATCCATGCCAAGAATCACATCAAATTCCACTATAGGAAGGATCACAAGATTTGCAGGAAGCACCTTCTCACAAACTTCAATCGGGGAAGAATTATAAACTTTTGATGTGACTGTTGTGCCATTAGGGGTTGTCACAGCTAACTCAACATCTAATTGTTGAGGTAATATGGTGATACTCTTAGAAAATTCTTCAGAAATAAAAGAGTGGGTGGATCCAGAATCAAATAAAACATTTTCTACTTTAGAGTGGATGGTAAGTGTACCTTTCACCACATTGTTATCGTACTCCACATCACTGATTGAAATTTCATGTGACTTTCCTTTGTCTTTAGCCTTAAGAGTTTGTTGACGTCGACCATCATCATCAACCCTTGGATTTGGGCATTGATTGGCATAATTCCCCATCTCCTTGCACTTTAAACATTGAAGTGTAGTAGGTTCATTATGTGTATCCCTTCCTTTGTTTGCATCATTAGACATCTTCTTCCCATCATTGCAGCATTCAAATGCCCGATGAACTTCCTTTCTACATTTGAAACAATTACTTATCCCTTTAAGACAACTCCCTCAATGTTTCTTTCCACACTTTGAGCATAAGGGAAAGATCATCTTCTTTTCAGTGTGCTCTTTAGATTTTTCTTTGAATTCCATTTTTCTCTTCTTATAAAACCCATATGACTGATGGGTTACTCCAATATCCATCTTAACTTTGAGAGCACATCGAACGATTTCCTCTTAGCTATTGAAGTCCCTTATGGCTAAGGCCCTTCGAAAACTTGGTTTTAAGCCACTAAAGAATCGATCGATCCTACTGTCAGGTTGGATAATAATACCAGAAGCATACCTTGCAAGTCTTGTAAAATTTGCTTCATAGGTACCAACAGATTCATCATCCTTTTGCTTTAGTTCAAGAAACACCTTCTCCATCTTTGTTCAGAGAATACGAGGGAAGTACTTATTGAAAAATAAGTTCTTGAACTCGTCCCATTCCATGGACTCAATTTCATCCCTTTGCCTCATATTATTAATAAGATTCCACCATTGATCAGCATCTCCATCCAAACGATACACTGCTAGGATGACTTTATCAAGTTCAGAACATTGAAGAACTAAAAATATCTTTTCAGTAGTACTAATGCATTGTTCAGAAACTAATGGATCAGTAGACCCGCTAAATGAAGGTGGATGCTGCCTCATGAAGGATTCAACAGAATGTTGCTCCTTCCTTTTCTCGTTTGGAAGTCCTGCATGATTCATAGCTTGATAATGTTGTGTGAGCATGGTTACAAGATTTTGCATTCCAACTCCCATAACATTTGGTTGCTCAAGGGGACAATCATTGCATTTCCCGTCGCATTCCGCATTAACACGGTTCCTTCGGGTTCCGGCCATTGGCTAAAACCAAGAAGAATAGTGTGAGCAACACTAATTATAATAGGAAAACCACATACTCAATAATAAAATTTCACACTTAAGGTCTTATCATAGGTTATTCATGGCCATTTCTAAAACACTATGATTGTGTTCTATTCTTAGACTTATCCTTAGGATTCTTACTAAGGCTTTCACATCCTAGTTTCCAAAGGTTGACTATACCTTTCCTCTGATACCAACTATAACGACCCATACATTACAAACATTGTTAATAATTTAGAATTGAAGAAAACTTATTACAACATATAAAAAAATCAGGAAAGGACCGTATAGGTATAGAGTCTTTAGAAACTGGTAAAT
This sequence comes from Viscum album, assembly GCA_963277665.1. Taxonomy (NCBI): domain Eukaryota; kingdom Viridiplantae; phylum Streptophyta; class Magnoliopsida; order Santalales; family Viscaceae; genus Viscum; species Viscum album. The sequence goes on from OY728125.1 coordinate 933,266,383, forward strand.
ATAAACAACTAGTTCATAAAGCATCTACTTTGCCTCCCATTTATTTCATCATATCTAGAGTTCCTTTTGGCACATACTACTTAATAACCTTCTTCCTGGCCTGGGGAAATAAAACATACAAAAGGGTGAGCTCAAATGATCAGTAAGGGTAAACAAAAGAAATATCAATCACATCATATACATAAGAACATAACTTTTGGAAATCTTAACATGCAAAAGAGATCATAATTTCATAACATGGGATAAATCATAGTAGTGAAATGTAATCCCAATAATCATAACTTAAAACATGAAACTTTGTGTAATACCCACATAATCATAGAGAATCATTTCTTATTATTCAAGACTCATTGCCAAGACTTTCTTAGTGAAGAAAGTCCATTTCTGAACCGAGTTCACTCCTTGTTTCAGTCTTGTTTCACTGAACCGGTTTAACCTGCCGTTCCAGCCATGTCTATCTCATGAGATATAAAATCTTTACCCAATGCATTGGAGGGATATATAGGTCCCAAACATCTCATAATGATACCACTCTTATATGTGCCACAAAATTATAAATCATACATCATTGCATAACACATGTAATAAAAAATGGGATTCTTAAACATCACGACATAATAAAACAATTCATATAAGATAAACAGAATTAATAAAAATAATTCCATCACAAAATAATCAAATTAATGTAATAATAGGGATAGAAACAAAACCCTTTACTATCTTAGATGTAAAATAATTTTGATAAAACACTTGAACTCCATTATTGAGGAAAATATCCTTTCTACTTCAAAAACACTTTTCATTTCTTAACATGTCATACAATTCTAAACTAAAAGAAGTTGATTAAAAATAAACTTGAAAACTTGTAAAGGAATCTTCTTGGAAATATGGTTTAAAAATCCATTCATTCCGTATAAGTTAAAAAAACATTCTTGTGGTACTTTTGTCGGAAAAGTCAAAAAAGTACCTCGTACGAAAAACGACAAAAGATTCCTTTCACATCCTTTACTAAAAATTCACCGAAGGGTAAAATTGGATTTAAAAAATTTTAGGTGGATGGAAACAATATTACATATTGAGGGAACATGTATGTGGATGATAAAATACACCCTAGTAAATACCAAAGTATAAACAATCTCGGATAAAAATGAGATTGTGATATTTTCCCTTACCTTAGGTCCGATTTGCTTCGTAAGTGTCTGAACCTCCTATATAATGATTTAAATAATGTTATTGACTTATTCCAGAATCATAATTATTTTTATGATATCATATATGGTCATATTCTTATCTTCTTATTAGAAATATTTCATTACTACCTATTATTCGGGTGTTTATTACTTTTTGTTGTTATGTGTGTTTTGTCGAATAAATTCTTTGTCTTATTTTTAGGTTATAGATACCTCATTTCCCGAATGGTATTAGTTTAATATATATCATACTAATTCATTCAATTCATTTATATAATCATTATGCAATGAAGATCATGTAGAACGAGTGGCATCACATCGTGGAGACGGTATTCCCTACGTACGCACGAGCGATGATATCGTTCCCATGATCGTGAAATTGTAATGGAGTGTATGTATAATATTTCAGAATAAATATCACTTTAAAATAATAATATATAGTTATTATTTACACCATTATACCCATCCAAGTAAGGTGGTGGGGGAAAATAGATTACACCACGGCGTGGAGACGGTATTCCGTACGTACGCACGCGCGATGATTTCGTTTTCCGTAGGATGGATAGATGGTGAAATAGGGTTGTTTCATAATTATAATAACATATCAGTATTTGGGTGATACTGATGTTATTACTTCATAATGAAACAATTAAAGAAGAATAAGTGGAAGAAGAAATAAAGTTGAATGAATCGGTAATGGACATTACCTCTTCTTTGAAGCGCCTCTTTGAGACTTCCTCTTAGGGCACTAAAATTGGTCTTTGAAGAAAACCAGGACCTCTAGGATGTTTCTAGGGAAGTGGAGAAGAGAATTTTGCAGGGGTTGGAAGAGCTTGAAGGCTCAAAGTGGTGCGAGGAATAGAGGGAGGAGGTTCCCTTTTATAAGGGAGGAGAGGGGCACCTTTGGAAAAACTAAAAATATTATTTTATTATAAAGTCATATTCGGTTTTAAATAGCTCCAAATTGATTTATTTAAAAGCTAAGGTGAGTATGGGTCGAAATACTCTCATCCAATAGAATTTAGACAAGTTTATTTTCCTATTTTAACCTTATCATTTAGATTTAACTTTAAGTTAAATAATTTTACCTTTACCGTGTCTTTTTGTGTTCTTACACTATAAGGTTAATAAACTTACTATAATAAGACAAACGAACCCCAAGTTGTTTATTATTAATATATATAACCTTATCTAAGTCATTTGGACCATCCTTTGATTTTTAGGAATAAAATAACAATTAATAATATAATATGTTTTTAAAAAAATATTTTATGTCAATTTTGACACTATTTAGTAATTGATTTTTGTGCAAATCATAACAGAATGATTAATTCAAAAAAATTTAATTAAATAAATAATAACATGTCATATTAACCTCTAAAATTAGTGTAATTCATAAAAAGTCTCAAATTACATTTATTTGGGTATTTATAACATCAATTATGTCAATATTTCATTAATAAGATAATTACTGCATCATCATTGTGTCATAAATAAATTAAATTATTTAATGTCTAAAAATTAAAAATAAACTATAATTATGTAGGAAATTGTTTTATCTTTCAAATTAATATTTATAGTCTAATTTATCTTATGTATAACCCTATATTAAAAATTATTTACTTATTAAACTTTGATTTTAACTATTTTAACCCTTCTTTAAATAAATTAATAATAAATGTCCTAATCTAATCCATGTGGGCCTAAATGGTCATATGTTATTCCTAAGGTTGTTTTTGGTCGAATTAAACTTATCCAATAGAATTATTACATGTGTTAGGGTAATAATAATATCATTTTTACCCTTAATTACTCTATTTACTTTTAACCATGGTAAAAAAGGTAAAAAGTTACTATTCACCAAAAATTATTTTCATCTCATTGAACCAAATTTTACTTACTTACATCAACTGTTTCTCTCAGATTTTTGAAATTCCACTCACAAAAGTGGTTAAATTAATTTTTATGTAAATTTTCAAATTCGCCTAGGAGGTGGGTAAAAGACGGTGAAAAGTTTAATAAAATTTTTATATATCTAAAATTATTATAAAATTACTCCAATGAATTAAATTTAACTTATATAGGTATTATGTATAAATTTTGACCTAAAATAAATTTAAATAAAATAAATAATAATTTAAATAAAAATTCAGTTTTTAAATAGTAACCAAGTGTTTTCAGTATTCATCAAAAATTGAAAGTTTTCAGAAAAATACCAAAATTTTACCCTATGCTAATTTCGATATTCCGAATCCAAAAATGAAGTCCATTATGAAAACTAAAATTTATAAAATTTCAAAAAGTGGTTATTACTAATCATAACGGCTAGTTTTAAAAATATTTTAATAGCATATCGTTGTTTAGTGAAACTTGGTATTGCGTACGACGCAAGCTATCGAGGAAGGCCGTGTTTCCCTATAAAGAAAGCCAAGCTAGTGTTGTATGTAGTGAAAGATTCCTTTGATGATTTATATAACATAAAAACAAAATATTTCTTATAAAAGTCTCGGGTGATACAATAAATCATTAAAATATCTTTAATATGCCCAAGATACTTAAGTATACCCTTGATTGCCATCCAATAGAAGTCACCTAGATCAGCTTGATATCTTCCTACCAAACATAATGTATAGGTGAAATATATACTAGTATATAGCATAACATACATTACTGACACAATCATTGATTCATATGGGATCTTTATCATTAGGTTCTTTCCTCATGTGTCTGAGGACACATTTTCATGGAAATATGAATGCCATGTGATGCTGGTAATAATCCCCTCTTGTATTTTTTTCATACTGAATATCTTCAATGTATTTTAAATGTATGTACTTTGACATAGGATGAGAAACCTCTTGGATCTATCACGATTGATCTTGATCCCAAGAATATATGTTGTCTCTCCCAAACCCTTCTAAGAGAAGAATTCATTAAACCATGCCCTAACAGACTCTAAGACTAGTATTTCATTTCCAATGAGAAATAATTCCTCAAAATATATTATTAAGAAAACGAATGAACTCTCACAAAAACATTTATAGACATGTGTCTTGTATTAATTATCTATGAAACCAAATTTCATTATGGCCTCATCAAAATGAATGTTCCATGACCTGGATGCTTGCTTTAATCCATATATGGATCTTTAAAACTTACATTATTTTTTGGAATCCTTTGGAATCACAAACCCTTTAGGTCATGTCATATATGCATATTCCTAAAGGTTCACGTTATGGAAGTTTGTTTCAATATCTATTTTACAAATCTCATAATCATGAAAAGTTGTAATGAAATGTAGAATTCTGATGGATTCCCGCATTGTAACTGAAATAAATATTTATTCATAGTCAATGTATTAGTGTTGTTTAAACCCTTTTTCTGCCAAGAATTCATTATATGTACTAACTTTTACTTCAATGTCTTGTTTCGTCTTGAATACCCATTTGCAAGCAATAGGCTTTACATCATCTGGAGGGTCTAACAAAATCCATACTTGGTTTTGGTACATGGAATCCATTTTAGAATTCATGGATTCTTTCCACTTGGTAACATCTATTCCACTTAATAATTCCTTGTAGGTTAGAGGATCATTGTTATTAACTAATAATGAGTCACCATCCTCCATGACTAAAAAACAATACTGTTATGGTTTTCTATCCTTTCTAGTACTCTAATGTAGTAATTGTGTCTCATGAATAATTTATTCTTCCACAGAGCTTTGTGGAATTTTTTCTTGTACCGAATCATGTGTATATTGATCTTGGACTTCATAAAAGTATATATCACTCCCAATATCTCTTTTAAATATAATATCCTCCTCATGAAATATGAGACGCATATCAACCACAACCTTTTTATCTGGATAATTGTATTAGTAGTATCCCTATGTTTCTTTTCTATATCCTATAAAGATACACTTTGTTCCTTAGGGTGAAATCTTGTTACCTAAATAGGCCTTAACAAATGATTTATAACCCCACACAAGTAATTAAGACAACACAAGTTTATTTCCATTCCATAATTGGTATGGTATAATTCTTGTTGCTTTAGTGGGTACATTTTTTAGTATGTATGTTGTTGTTTGTAAAGTATAACTCCAAAAGGATAATTTAATAATTTCATGACTCTTCATTGATCTCATCATGTCCAACAATGTGTGGTTCCTCATTACACTTAAATCATTCAACTTAGACATATAAGGGGGAGTGAGTTGAGATAAAATCACTAACTCTTGTAGATAATAAATGAAATCTTGACTAAGATATTCTCCACCATAGTCTGATCAAAGTTTCATAATCTTTTTACCAAGTTTATTTCTCAACTTCATTCTTTTATTACTTGAATTTATCAAAATAATATGACTTATACCTCATTAATTAGACATGTACATATCTAATAAATCATTATTAAAATTTATTTAGTATGAGTACCCACCCATTGCTTCAATAGGAAATCATCCACACACATCTGTATGAACTAATTCAAGAATATCTTTATCCCTTTCCCACTAAATGGATCTTTGGTCATTTTTCCTTCTAAACATTCATGACATACACCGAGTGGTTTTAGTTCAAAAGAATTTAAATATCTATCTTTATGTAATTTAGTCAAGTTCTTTTCATTTACATAACCAAACCGATGATTTCAAAGTTGGGTTTGTTATGAGTCATGTGAAGTAACTTCATTATCGATTGTTATTATTGTCTTCATGTAATAAAACACATAAAGATCGTTATTTAAATTCAACTTAACATAAAAATTTTATATTTATAAAATAAGAACGATTTATTCCTAGATTTGAATATAAATCCATTTTTATCAAGTATGGATATAGAAATAATGTTTTTGGTAACTGAAGGCTCATAATAATAACCCTTTAAAAACAATATCATTATTGTTGGTGGAATGAGGTGGTAGTCCTCAATTGCTACAATAGAAAGATTATCTCTATTGGTTGCTCGAAGATCTACCTCCCCTCATTCAATCTTTTGAAATCTACTTGGTTCCTATATTTGAATACATATGTGATCACCACAAGCTATATCTAATACCCAATTTTTATAAACAAATAAATTTCACTTGATAACAAATGCAACTAAAGCTTCCCCTTGCTTATTTAATTGGGTGTAGTATTTCTTCTGATGGCCCTTATTTCCACAGGCCAAATGGACAACATACTATTCCCCTTATTTCCCTTTGATCTTCTGCTTCTTGGAATGGTGTGAAGAATATTTAGGCTTAAATATCTTCATTTTCCCTTTTTGTTTTTTCACTATAAGGAAAAAAGGGTTTTCACGCTTTGTATCCTTATCTAATTTGAAAATAATAGTAAAATGATCTATAAGAGACTTCTCAATGTTGTTCATATAAAAATTTACAACAAAACTACAAAAACTCTAAAGAAGTGGTGCCAGAATGTGGTTAGTGCCTAGTTCTTCAGGTATTTTAAGCCCTATAACCTCTATGTTCGCAATGTAGCTAATGAGATTGACTATGTGAGTCCTAGTTGGGGAATCCCATTTAATCTTTCTATGAAAGAGAACCTTAGAAATCTCAAACCGTTCTTATCTTTCTCTATCCTTATAAAGACCACAATGGTGCTCAATATTTATATACACATCCATGTTTTAATGAGACTTCATTAGTTCACTAAAAATTGCTGAAATAAAAAAACATTGAATGTCGACCATATCGATCAATTGTTTTTCATAGGAAAGGAACTATTCATCACTTGCATCTTTAGCAGGGAGATCAGGAATTGAGGATTCTAGCATGTAATATTTCTATTCATAGCATATCACAACCCAAAGGTGTCTAAAACACTCTTAAAATTTACTTCCATTTAGAAGGTTATAATTCACTAACATTGATTGTAGGGATAGTGTAGATGATGATATTGTCATTTTATTCTACAATTAAAAAATAAATTTATTATTACTTTTCTTGATTACAAAATAAGTGAGATATAATAATTTAAATGTTTATTTATTTATTTATTAAATATCATTCTATTTTATCAAGTCTCAATATCCCTCAACATTGAACTCAGACTGTATAGTTTCATTAACATTCTAGTGGAAAGGATCCCCATTACATTTGTTAATGATCCAGACGTTGGACATGAAAACCATAATAAAGTAATTTGGTAGGCGGTCTAGCCAACTATAGACTTTAAACTCTTTGATCTGTTTAGTGGATTCACCTATCCTGAAATAATTACTAGGATTTTCACAAAAATTTCCTCCAAAATTCTATTGAACAAAATTTGGTCATTAAACGTGATAAAATTTAAGTTAAGTCAATCCAAAACACTCATGATAACTCCCCAATAAAAGTATGTTTCCAGACTGTGGTTATGTACTACAATTAGTTCTATGGTTTCATTATCAATCAATTAATGAATAAATTAGTCTGAATTAATATTTAATCAATTAATTTTAATTAATTATGCATAAATTTTATCTTGTTTTATCGTTTACACGTCTTGTTAATAATATCAAAAAGATCAAGTATTTAGGTGAACCTACTCCTTCCAAATTTTTACTGAAAAATAAAATAAAAAACATGAGAAGGAGAGAGGGAATGAACAATAATGAAAATTCCCTCATGAAGAAATGAAAACTAAAAATGGGTAAAACCGGTGTCATCCCCATAATCCGGATTGGAGATATCATCAGAGAATTCCCATTCTCACTATGAATTATTCTGACTGAAAATCAAAGAGTACTTTTACCAGAGATTAATCTTCTCTAGAGTGGGATCCCATGAATAATTCCAAGTAGACTAGCCACACCCAACCCAATCATATCTACTACCTCCTCATCCAATGTTTTTTGGATTCTGCCCGCACTTTCATGTTTTCATCTACTACCAATCCCCTTAGAAAAATTGAGGGGATGCTCTAAAGATTCATTAGTGACACGTGAAGCATCGTACGCCTCTTCTTTCACCATAGTATCACGATGAATCAACTAAATTCTTTCCATGATAGGTGATGGATTATTATCATACCATTGGATGCTAACAAACTTGGGGGATTTTGGAGAAACTTGATCCAAACGTCCCTCCTCTACATTTTGATCCCCAATAATAATATCTGACCATAATTTCTTTTTACCAGTTATTTCAGTGTCTAATAGAGATGTTCCCTCTTCCTACACTCACCTATTGGAACCTTGTAGTTGTCAAGAGGTTCCGCCAACCCCTTCACTTCCACCACCAACAGTCTCCAAAATAAGAGCATGATCATCCTGCACCTATGTTTGCGCAATCCATCCATGCTCAATACCATCATTTGATTCTGGTCCACCATCATGAGTTGTTTCATTTTTAATTTTCTTCAAGCACATCTCAGAATCATGCCCATGATGGGAGAAAAAATCATAGATAATAGATTTTCTACAAATCATAATTTCATGTCCAATTACCTTGCATTCAGAAAAAGAATTTTGGCATTTTTTCATACATAATTCACAAATCAAGATCATCATCATTAGTAGAAAATAGAAAATGAACCACCAAAGTGGAATTCAAATCAACTTCAACCAAAATCATGGAAAAGTGTCCAAATCTTGTTGTCTATGTTTCTTTTTCAATTTTGATCGAAACACCAATTAACAATGCAATGTCATATAGAATCATAGGATTCTATAAAATCCAGTTAAGAACATAAACCCTTACCCATATTTGGATAGAATAATGTCCAAATTTATGTAGATTAATGTTATTATACCATTCACAGATATGAATAATACATGGTTCGACCGAAATTGATCCAAAATCCCATGTCCACATATTTATCTCATCGAAGGGAAAGATAATATGAAAGAATCCACTCCCTCAATAGACACACTTACAGGATGAAAACCCCTAGATTTTTTAGAGTCACGCAGATAAATCTTCATTTTTTAGTGGAGAAGCACCCCTAGGAAGAATAAGATGAGAAATAATGGAGTGATGACCTATCTTGAAATGCTCTATGACCATAAATGGATCTGCCTTGATGTGCACAAAACTACCCTTCCAATGGATGGGAGGGACATCCGAACTCTTGTAGATCAAAAATGTATGCTTTCCCTCCCCATCAAGATCCACAATTTTACCACCAGTAGCAATGGATGGAACACTGTAAGCATCCAGGCTCACTAGATCACCTCTTTATGCATCACACCAATACGAGTCAAACCATCCCCAACCTAGAAAATATTCAAAAACACTCAACATAACTTAGATTATCCTGATTAAATCACATAGAAACACATCAACCGGATGAACCATTGATGGAAAGGAAATACCACAGTGAGAAATCACATCAGACAAAACCCCAAATTGCATTCAAACAATAGTCAAACCACAAGGGTGAAGGAACCCACATCAGCTTGACAACCTAAGTGCATGGTTGGATGGAGCATGACCTCTGGTATGGCTCTGGACCAAGAAAGAAGGAACACTAAACAACAATGAGCAACCCCACCATAGTAGACCACGATGAAACAGATGAATATAAAACCACACACCGTCCTCCGGCACAGATCTGGACCAAGAAACCATAGATCTAGATTGTACCCTGCATCACATATGGTAATGACAACGAATTAGATGCTTTGGATATGGACATAGAACCAAAAGATGATGTAACCCCAAGAAGGTCTGAACTACAAGCTCCGAACTAAACTGATAAACAAAGGTGGCGACGAATGAAGCGATGGACCACATACATTAAGGAAGACGTCTTGTTAATATTAAGTGGATGTTTCTTAATTAATTAACCTTATTGGGTATAATATTTATTCATAATTCATTTATTTATGTGATTTTGGTCATTCATTCCTAAAATAAATAATTTCATAGAAAAAAAATATAATTAATTTAATGAATCATTCATGAGATTTATCTTAAAGATGATTTAATGAGTACACATTAAATCAACATTTGACCTAAGGGAAATATCTCTTGTTTTCGGTATTGGCACGAGTTATAACATTCCACCTATCCACCAATGTATTCCCTAGGTTTTCATCATTATGGTCCCATATTGAATCACCTTCATGTGTCTTCGGATGCTTCATTAATTATAAATATTTATTACTTAAAACCCAGATTAGGGAAACCGAAGGATTGGTTAAATGGGATTACATAAATATCCTTGGACACACAAGTACTCCATAATAATGTAGTGATGGATGACTCGCAGGCCATTATTTAATTTAATATTAAATAATTTCAATCTCATTAAATAAATTAAATTAAAACATACACCACAAACACAGGTCTTGGTCATGCTCATGAATGGTCATACATGCAATTAATATGCAAAAGTAAATAACTTTCATTCATTTATTTTTATATTCTTTTATTATTTAAGATAAAAATTATTGAATTATTGAATTAATTAATTAATTCCCTTTCATATTAATGATCATTAAATCTTATTTTGAGATACCCATAATTAATGACATTCATGAAAAATAAACCAAAAAAATATATAATGACATGTTAATTAAATTAAGTTAATTGAGCATTTAAAATTCATTAAAACAATTATGAAATTTTCAAACACTTCCAATAAATAAAATAAGGTTTTAATGCTGCAATTTTGTAACACCCCATGGTTTTAAAAAATAAATATTGAATGCATGAAATACGGATTCCCTAAAAAACAACACATTTTATAATCTATCCATTAAACAAAACTTTTCCACTACTATGTTTTGTATTTTGAAAAATGGTCATCTAGAGTTTTCATCAGTAAGTCATTTGGAGTCTGATAGAACAGACTAGATTTTGGTGAATAGTAACATACCTTTATGAATATAAATATTAATAGTAATGTGACCCTTATGAATAGTAAATATTAATATTATTTTCCTTTGCTAAGGTAATAAGATAATGAGATATTAATTAATTTTTCAATGTGATATAAAAATAATTATACCTTTAAAATTGTTATTTTCGGAATTAACTATGATTTTATACAAAAATTAAATTTATAATATTTTAAAACTTATTTTTGAAAAATGGAATTCATTTTTGAATTATACACATAAAAAATGGTTTAGGTGAATTTTTGGTATTTTTCTAAAATTCTTGAATTTTTGATGAATAGTTAATTATGGTAAAATACCATATATACAAAATATCATTTTAATACACTATTTATGACATCATGAGTGAGGTAAGTCCCCTTGGTTTGAACTCAAATGAACTTATTACTATTAGGGGTCACATTAAACAACAATACTGGGTTTTTAGGGAAATAATAAAATAATTAATAAAATATTCGGAATTCACTTCTCTCATCCACTATAACCCCCCCCCCACTCCATATTCTATTCACTCTTTTAAGCCTTGAAGAAACTCAATGTTCGGCCCAAATACACTTCCCAAGTCACTACCCACTTCCATGAATCTCTTGGTCTTTTCAAAAGACCAAAACCCCTTCATTAAAGAGATTCCCAAAGAGGTGCATTCAAGATGTAAATTCACATTTTATTTCATTCATTTTCGTTTCAAATTTCTTTTTATTGTTATCCTCTCCTCACCAAATCTATCCAAATGACCATGATAACTCATGTATCATCTATATAATATAATTATATCATGTTAACGTAATAAACATCATCAATATTCTTACTCCCCCAATTTATTTTATAAATGAAATCATCGTTCGTGAGGTTCCTATTTACAACCTTCATGGACGAAGAAGTTTCGTTCTTCAATTTATAATTTTTTACTTGTCATGAAACCAAAATTATGGTTGAAATAGACTGAAATATATTTATTATAACTTAATTAATATTTCAGAACCAGTATATGTACATACTATTACTTTATATGACCAAACTGGTTCATGATAATCAAAATACCACCAAATAATCTAAGTTGTTTTCATATATTGATTCATACCCATAACATGTAACCAAAAGATAAAAATGACCATTAAATTCTATTTATGTTCATAAATAATATTTAAATTCAATCCTAGAGATTTACATCCTTTCTAGTTGAACTTGATTTCATAAAAACACGTGAACCGATTATGATATTCAAGAAAACGAACATTCTAGAATGATAAAATTTAATCTTATAACTAATAAATAAAAACATAATTAAGATAATAAAATTATGATAAAATAAATAACACTGCTAATAGGTTATTAATTAAGTTATTAATAAGTCTAATTTCATATTCCATTGCCTTATGTTCAAGAGCAGAACACATTCAGACTTAAGGTGAGGGTTTTCCACCCAAACCTCCATTTTCATTCGGGTTAATTTTATCATCTAATTCCCTCAATGAAATTATTCTGTATAATTATGTAATCCACATAAATTCGGTGTGAGTGTTATATATATGTTTTCCAATGCAAATAATTCTTTATTTTATGGGGATTTACCCATATTAAAAGGAACATTCAAAATTATTTCTGAAATAGAATCCTGATTCAAGAGAATTTATCAAATTCGTGCCTATTTTAAATAGAACTATATAATATGTTTTTAGAAACCATTATCTTACTAAAATTACTAATTTTATCATGAAAATACTATCTTAATTCAGTTCTCTTTTTATACAAATACATTTCCAAAATAACTCTTCTTTTCAAAATAAAATAGTATTTATCTAAAGAATTACTTAATGATTTTATAAGAGTATTATTCTCTATTTCAATACTCTTGTTGATTCATATGTATTATTGGGATTAATAATTTATTATTTCATCTACCATATTAAATTGGATGGTTTATGAGTAGATTTATTTTGGATGGTCTATCCTAAAACCATTCACCAAATTTACTCTAAATGGTCAGTGTTTAAGCTTAATGTTCAAGGAAAGTTATTTAAATTTTATATTTGAGTTTCAATATGAATATATATGTTGTTTATGTTTATACATTCTCATATAAGGAATTAATTGGAAATATTATAGGAATTTTGGGCCTGCTATAGCCCCTCGATGCATCAGTTGGTCTCATGAGACCAATAGATGTGGACTTGGCTGAGGCCTTGCCCATTTTGTGTTATGGATTTGGCCAAGCCATTAATCATTTTATACTTCTTGGCCAAGGCATTGATGGTATGTTTCAGAATGTCTGGAATATTCACATATCTCATTATGAAGATATTAATTAAAATTTTATGTAGTTATTTGACTAGAATAATAAAAATGGTTGTGTTTTATTATGGCATTATTTACTCAGCTCATATTCTAACAATAATTTGTTCAAATTTATTATTTGTAAAGGCATGTTTTTTCAATTATTCACCATTCCTAATGTTTATGTTATATTCCATTGTATTTCTTACTCTTATTGAGTGTTTGAGCTCACCCCTTTATTATGTTTCATTTTCCTAGGATATAAATATGTTAGTTATGAGTGACTTGAATGCATAATCTTGGAGGAATTGATGTTTCTAAGAGAATAAATTAGTGTTTTATTTCCTTTAATAATGTAATGTTGAAATTATATATGTATATTCTTTCCAAAAGCTACTAAACTACTTGGTCCTTCAGGAATCACATTCGTTGTGTATATGCCAATGTAATAAAACAAGGCACCAACTCCAGGAAACTGGGGTCGAGTCCTTACAATTGGTATCAGATGAAGTTTAGTAGCAAATTTATAAACAAGATATATGAAACATAGATTAGGGAACAAATACCTAATATAGTCTTTGAGGATAATCATATAATAACATCTTGGTATTTTGGTAAGGAATAGATAATGTGGATCTTTCTATCAAATATATCATTGTATGGATACTACAATTGGACTTGGTTCTGGCACAGATGTACCTAGGAGTGAAAAATCTAACAAGGAGTTTCAGGCTTGACCTTGGGTACCCTGGTACACAACAACGGCCCTTACTGTGCACTTGGTTTGACACTCCCAGGGGATATTCTTAGGATAATTCACATTTTATTTACAAGCTATTATGAAGGATTTAAATGTTAATTATTCCTTAAAGAAACCATTTTTGTGATTATGGGGTTATTCATGTGTAGGATTTTAATTTATGCTAAGTATTTTTCAAAGTTAATATTACACATTATGATTCATAAGATAATATAGTGGATGCCATTATTTAGAAATTTCACCTAGTAGAAGAAATGGAAACTGCATGAACACACCTATCTCATTTAGGGATTTCCCTCTTATGTAAGATAATGATGTTGGAACCGGTACTGCGACTTGAGTAGAGAATATTATAACTATATTGAGAAAACATAATTAGGTTATGAACAATAAACTTACACATATGGAGCATCTGGATCCACCACGTGGAGAAGCTTTGTTAGATCACTTTATGAAATAACAGCCTCCATCATTCCATGGGAGTATGAACCCATTTGTAGCTAAGCAGTGGATAAGTTCCCTAGAAAAGATATTTCTCACTTTGTGATGTAACTAAAGAGAGAAGTTCATCATGGAAGTTTATCGTCTATTGAGAGATGAGGATCAGTGGTTTTCATTAATCCAAAAAACAAAGGAGGAATTGATAGTAGATATGGAATGGAGGAACTTTAAATAAATATTCTTATAGAAAGACTTTCCTCATGAAAAGCGAGCGGATATGAAAATGTAGTTTTTGAATTTGAGGCGAAAGGAAGATGAGAATGTTTCAAAGTATGAATCTGACTTCACAAGGTTAGCATGACATGTTGTAGACTACATAAAAAGTCCAAGGAGAAAAATTGATTGATTCTATAATGCCCTAAAGCCATTCCACTAGTGGGAATTGGTCTCCCAGAGTTTCTAATCATATAAATATATAGTTACATTTTATATCAAGAGAGAAAAGGAATTCTCTATGTATTATTACTTTAAGGGAAATAAAGAGAAAAATATGGCTTCTGAAAACATTGGGAAAGAAAATAAGGAAACCAGGAAGAAGGGAAGAGTTTAATTTCCACCTTTTGATAATTGTTGAAGGAAACACCCTGGTGCCTGCTTAAAGGGAAAAATTGTATGCTGCAACTGTGGACAAAAATCCCATATTACTGTTGACTACAAGGAGAAGAAATAATATATTAATTTTCAATTATATAATTATAGGTAAATGGGACTCTATTCTAATTATTTTCCAAAGCATCAAGGAAACATGCCACAGAAAAGGCCAAGGGAGCAGGGACAAGCTTATCCAATCACAACTTCTAATATGGATGTTCCAAATGATGCGGTGGAAGGGACTTTAATTGTTTCCTCAAATATATCCATTTCTTTATTTGACTTTGTATCATCTCTTTCTTTCATATATTTCCATTTTCCAAGAAAATTAGATATTTCCAATTTTATTTAATAGGGGAGTTGTCAGTCAAAACTTTTAAGGGTAGTATCATTACAACAAAGTTCTTTCAGGCAGTCCCCATTATGGTGTATAAACATGATTTATCTGCTGATTTTATTTTCATACCCAAGATTGAATTTGATATAATCCTTGGTATGGATTGGATTTCGAACCATGATGCAAAAATTTATTGTAACAAGAAGGAGGTTATATTTTTTTAGGATGATAGGGAATCCCTTATCTTTAGGGTAGAAACATCGCCATATGATTCTCATCTAGATCCACCCCTAGTAGCTCGATTAAATTCAATTATTGGGGATGATGGGAATGAAATAACTATGGGTGAGGATGAGAATGTTCAAATTGAGGACTTAACAATTTTGAAAGAATATGTTGATGTGTTTCCAAAGGACATACCTGGAAATCCTCTAGAGCAGGAAATTGAGTTTTCCATTGATTTAATTCCCGGTTCAAAGCCCTTATCAGAGACCCATTCTAAAATGGTCACTATTAAATGAGTATAACTATAGAAAAAACTAGAATAATAGAGTGAAAAATGATTTATTTTCCCCAGTGTTTCTCCATGGGGAGCCACTATTGTTTTCTTTAAGAAGAAATATGGATTCATGGGGTTGTGCATTCACTATAGGGACATAAATTCTATAACAATAAAGACCAAGTATCCCCTACCTCGCATTGAAGATTTATTTGATCAACTTCATGGAGCCAAATATTTTTCAATGATTGACCTTTGATCTGGATATCATCAGTTTCTTGTGAAGAAGGAATACATTCCAAAAACATCATTTCGAACCAGGTATGGGAATTATAAGTTTATATTAATTCCCTTTGGACTAACTAATTCACCCTTTGTTTTCATGGATCTAATGAATAGAGTTTTCAAGGAATATCTTCATGACTATTTGGAGGTATTTATTGATGATATCTTGGTATACTCTTAATGTTATGAAGATCAAGAAAATAAATTGCGCACTATTCTGAATACTCTTAGATGAAATGAATTATATGAGATGTTTAGAAAGTGAGAATTTTGGATTCAATCAGATTCTTTTTTGGGTCACATTATATTTAAATATTTAATATTGGTTGATCCTATGAAGAAAAAGGTTGTTCAAGAATTCCCTACTCCAACGAACATAACTAAGGTACATAGTTTTATTGGTTTATCAGGTTATTATCAGTGTTTCATTCACAAATTTGCCCATTTATCCAACCCAATGACCATGTTTACACATAAATGGGTAAGGTTCGTTTGGAAAAAATAATTTGAGGACTATTTCGAAGAATTGAAGAAGATATTAGTCAATGCTCTGATCCTAAACCTACAATCATGGAATGATGGGTTTGTGATCTATAAAGATGCCTCAAAGGACATGGTTATCTCCTTATGAAAAATGATAGAGTTATTTCCTATGCATTAATGTAGTTAAAAGTTCATGAAAAAAACTATCCCACACATGATCTTAATTTAGAAGAGGCAATATTTTCTCTGAAGATATGGAGACATTATCTATGTGGAAAAAAATGTGAGATATATATGGATCACTAGTGTCTGAAATATATATTCTCATAGAAAGAACTAAACATAAGGCAATGACGATGGATCTAAATAATCAAGGGTTATGATTTTTCTATACACTAACACCCGGGAAAGGAAAACAAGGTAGCTGATGAATTAAGCAGGAATGATCATGGGGTTCTCAACAAAATGAGGACTGACAAGGATCATTTGTATATGGATCTAGTGGGGATGGATAGGTGAATTATCAAAGAAGGTGGAACATCACTACTTTTTCATTTGGTTTCCAAACCACCCTTATTAGAAAGGATTAAATATTCTCATCCCGATGATGAAAAAGAAAACTAATGCTGTGAAAGAGGGGAAGATGGATGACTTCGTATGTGGATATGGAATTAAGAAATTTGAGAAGAGGCTTTGTGTTCCAACTATACATGATCTAAAAAGGGTGTTATTGGATGATTCCTATAATTAAAATTTCTCTATACATCTGAGTATCACTAATATTTATAGAGATTTAAAGGAACATTTCTGGTGGGATACCATGAAGAGAGAAATTACGGATTATGTATCAAGCTGTTTAATCTTTCGAAAAGTGAAGGCTAAAATGAAACATCCAAAAAGAGTCATGCAAAATCTACCAAATCCTATGTGGAAATGGGGTGACATCAGCATGGATTTTTTCACTGTATTACCCAAATCTCCCAGGAAGAATGATGAGATATGGGTAATTGTGGATTAACAGACGAAATCTGCACATTTTCTCTCTCTAAGGGAGTATTTTCCACTGGAAATCTTGTAATGACTATATATTAATGAAGTTGTGATACTTAATGGGGATCCTTTATCAATTATTTCTGATCGTGACCCATGTTTTACATCAAAATTCTAGAAAAGTCTTCAGAAAGCATTGGATACCAAACATAGATTGAGTACTTCTTACCTCCCACAAACTGAAGGGAAATCAGAGAGGATGATCCAAACCATAGAGGACACGTTGAGATAATTTTCACTTTACTTCCAAGGAATGTGGGATAAATACTTATTTTCAGTTGAGTTTTCCTACAATAATTGTTTCCCTTCAAGTATTCAAATGACACCATATGAAGCATTGTATGAAAAGAGATGTTGAACACCAACTTGTTGGGATAATGTTGGTGAAAGAAATCTTGTGGATCCAAAGATTATAAATGAAACATTAGTGAAGGTAAATAATATTCAAAGTCATATCAAAGAAACCCAAAGTAGACAGAAGATATGTGCTGATAATCGATGGAATGATATTGATTTTCAAGTGGGACACCACATTTTCTTGAAAGTATCCCCATGTAAGTGTGTTATAAGATTTGGGAAGAAAGGAAAACTGAGCCCTAGGTATGTAGTCCCTTTTGAAATTCTGGAGATAATTGGAGTTTTTTAATATCCTTTGCCTATGATTCCTATCCTTTCCAATGTACATAATGTGTTCCATGTCTCATTGCTGAGAATGTACATGTCAGACCCAACTCATGTCCTCACTTCTGAATGTATAGAGTTGTAACCTGAACTATCTTATAGTAAAGATCCTATATACATTTTTGAAACTATAGAACAGGTGTTGAGGAATTGGATGACTTGACTGGTAAAGATACTTTAGAAGAATCAAAATTCGAAGAGGCAACTTGGGAACCTGAGGAGATTATGCTGAAAACCTACCCAAATCTTTTTTGAGGTAACGTTATGTGAATTTCGAGGATGAAATTTTCATAAGGTAGGGAAAACGTAACACACCAATGTTTTGAAAAATAAATGTTGAATGCATGAAACAATGAGTCCCTACAAAACAACACATTTTATAATCTAGTCATTAAACACAACTTTTCTCTTCAATGTTTTGAATTTCTAAAAACAGTCCTCTAGAGTTGTGATCATTAAAACATTTAGAGTCAGAAAGAACTAAAAAGATTTTTTGTTAATAGTAAAATACCCTTATGAATAGTTATATGAATAGTAATATGACCCTTATGAATAGTAAATAATGATATTATTTTGTTTTCTTATGTTATTAAGCTAATTAGTTCTTAATTAATTTTTGATATAAAACTAATTATAAATTTAAAATTAATATTTTAGAATTAACTATGATTTCATTTGAAAATTTAATAAATAATATCAAAAAATTTATTTTTGATAAATGAATTTTATTTTTGAATTCTATACGTTGAAAAATGGTTACGGTTATTTTTTTGGATTTTTATGAAATTCCTGAATTTTTGATGAATAGTGAAATATGGTAAAATACCGTATATACAAATTATCAGTTAAATACCCTATTTATGAAATCATTAGTGATGTAAGACCACTTGTTTCTAACTCAAATTCAATTATTACTTTTATGGTTCACATGAAACGACACTATTGGTTGTCTTTAGGGAAATAATAAAATAATGAATAAAATATTCAAAATTCACTCCTCTCCTCTACTATACCCCCCACTCCCTTTTCTCTTCACTCTTATAGGCCTTGAATCTACTCAAATTTCTTCCCAAATACCCTTCCCTAGTCACTACCTGTATTCAAGAACCTCTTGGTCTATCCAAAAGACAAAAACCCCCTCATTAAAGATATTCTCATGGAGGTGGATTCAAAAGGTAAATTCACATTTTATTTACTTCATTTTCGTTTCAAGTTCCTTTATATTGTTATGATCTCCTCCCATAATCTATCCAAATGAACATGATAACTCCAGTATCATCTATAGACTGTAATTATATCGTTTTAATGGAATAACCATCATCAATATTATTACCCCCTCCCCCATCTTTGTTTTATAAATGGAATCATCATCCGTGAGGTTCTATTTTACAAACTTCATGGACGACGAAGTTCCATTCTCCAATTTATCATTATTCACTGGTCATGAAACCATTTTTTCTGTTTGAAATAGAATATATTATATGTATTATTAACTACTTAATATTCAGTAACTAGTATATGTAAATTTTATTAATTTATATGACAAAACTTGTTCATAATAATCTAAATACCGCTAAATAATCAAAGATGTTTTCATATAATGATTCATCTTCATGCCATATAACAAAATTATATAAATGTCCATTAAAACCTATGGATGTTCATAAATAATATGTAAATTTAATTCTGGAGATTTACATCTATTCCACATGAACTCCATTACATAAAAACAAGTGAACCGATAATGAAAATCATGAAAATGAACACTCTGAAATGACAATATTCAATCTTATAACTAATATATAAAGACATAATGAATATAATAAAATCATGATAAACTAAAAAAATGTCTAATAGGTTCTGAATTAAGTTATTAATCATTATAATTTCATGTTATGGGACCTTATGCTCAAGAGAAGAACACATTTAGACTTAAGGTAAGGGTTTTCCACCCAAACCTCCATTTTCATTCGGGTTATTTTTTTCCCAAATTACCTCAATGAAATTCTTATGTATTTTTATTTACCGCTCATAAATTATGTTTTAGTGTTATGTATATTTTTACCAACCAGAATTCATCATTATTTTGTGGGTAGTTACACGTTTAAAAAGAATCTTTCAAAATTATTTCTGAAATACAATCCCGATTTAAGAGAATTTCTCAAATTCTTCCCTATTTTCAAGAGAGTTATATAATATGTTTTTTTCAACCATTATCTTCTAAAAAATAAATAATTTTATTATTGAAATACTATATTACTTTGGTTATGGTTTTATAAAAATAATTTTCCAATATAACTATTCATTTCTAAATAAAATAGTATTTATCTCAATAATTACTTAATTATTTTATAAGAGTATTTTCATATATTTCAACACTCTTTCTAAATATTATATAACATTGGGATAAGTAATTTATGATTTCTTATAATATGTTTAATATTATGTTTTATTACTAGATTTATCATTGATGTTCTATCTCAAAACCAGTCACCAAATTTACTCTGAATGGTTAGTGTTTAAGATTAATGTTCGGGAAAAGTTATTTACATTTCGTATGTGAGTTTTAATATGAATGTATATGATGTTTATGCTTATCCATGCTTATATGAGGAATAAAAATCACTTATTATGTGATGTTTGGGTCCCCCTATATCCCATATTTGCAACGGTAGGTCTCATGAGACAAATAGACATGGACATAGAGGAGGCCTTGCCCATTTTTTGTTATGGTTTCGGCCAAGGCCTTAATCATTTTAGATGCCTCGGATGAGGTCTTGAAGGTATGCTTCATAATTTCTGGAATATGCACTTAACTAATTATTAATATAGTAATTGAACGTTAATGTGGTTATTTGACTAGTATAATACCCATGATTATGTTTTATGATGGAATTATTTAGTCAGCTCATATTCCTTCCATAATGTGTTCATGTTTATTATTTATAAAGGAATGTGTTTTCAATTATTCACCATGATTAATATTTATGTTTATATTATAATTCCGTTTATTTCTTAAGCTTTCTGAGTGTTTTAGCTCACCCCTTTCATATGTTTCATTTTCCCAGGATATAAAGAAGTTAGTTATGAGTGACTTGCAGGCATAATTTAGGAGGCTTGGGTGTTTCTAATGGAATAAATTTGTGTTTTATTTCCTTTAAAGATATAATTTTGAACTTAAAAATTTATCTTATTTATAAAATCTACTAAACTACTTGTTCCTTCGGGATGCATATTACTTGTTTATATGCCAATGTAATAAAATAAGTCACCGACTTTGGGCAACTGGGGTTGGGTATTTAAGAATTTTCAAATTTAATGTAATATTATTTTTATCCATTAATGGGTGACTACATGGTATGTCATCTAGATACACACCATGTAATTTTTTTATCTTATATCCACGTCAAACACCTAGTGCTTCGCTATGTTAACTCGACTAGATTACACAATGTGTACATGCTAGCTACAAATCTTATATCTGCTTGTTGTGTGTTTGGTTGGCCTGGTCAACACATGATGTGTAATAAAAGAACCACAAATAATTAATTTATCAAAACATATGGATACAATGTTCAAGGTTAGATGGTATGTTCTCCAACGACACATCGTGTAACCTAGTTTTTTCAACAAAAGATTTTGAACTTTCTGATGGAATATTTAATTGTTCTTCATTTGTTCATAAACCTTTACGAAAATGAAACACTGAATGAAATGATTAATATGTTGAAAACATGTTAATTTAAATAGTATTAAATAATGAATAACTAGAAAGGAAATTATAACCATAATTGAGTATAGACCAGTAATCAAATATATATATATATATATATAAATTTAAATGTGACCCCTATAATGTCACGTGATGGGTTCAGGCATAGCGGAAGCATGTAGAGGTGGGTGATATATTAAAATATATTTTCATAATAATATTCTGAAACCAAAAGTGAGAATATTTCATGTAAAATTTGTAATTAATTTATTTAATATTTCAATAGATAAATATCTAGGCTTGGGAAATTTCTTCGTTAGTGAATGTTGATCATCCAAAAATTCTCTTTTGGATTAACTTCATATGGTTGTGATGATATAAGGATAGAATCCCTCTTGTAGTGATCTACATGTGGTCCTATGATCTCCTAGCAATGCCACTCAATATTTGCGTGCTAGTACGGAGATTCGAATGTCTTCAGTTGTTTTATATTGATTGTATGTTCTTTGATATTAAATAAATCTATCTCACATTTCTCATTCTTGAGAGGGAGAGAGAATGAGGAGTTAAGAGATAATTCACTATACGCAACAATTCTCTATTATCAGTTTTGGAAAACTCTACAAAATAGACGTAACTGACTATTTATAGAGATACGAATTAAGTTAAAATATTATTTAATTTCATATAGGCCATTAAATAACATTTATTACCTTTAATAAACAACCTAACACATAATAATAATTATATTATTATTATTTTGTGGTGTGCGCCGACTTGCACAATAACAAATATTATGTAACGGTCCTATCAATTAATATTTATCATCAGACTCGGTCTTGGATCGTTTGAACTCTTCTAAAATTTATTGAAAAATCGAATAAATATTTTATTCATAAATAAATATTTTATTCACAATCTAGAAAATAAATATTTATTAAAATATTCAATAAATAAAATAATTATTTTATTCACAGTCTGGTGAATAAATATTTATTTAATTTATCTGATCAATATTAACTGAATAAAATTATTCTTCAGACTTGTGAATAATATTTATTCCATTAATTAAAAATATAATTTAATCAAGATCAATGAAAACACTTAGTGTGTGACCTTCTAGGATTCTTTCTCATTGTAATTAGGTGGATTTGCTTGAAGTCCAATATTACTGTCTAGCAACAGGTCACAGAATCCAAGTGAAAGAACTTAATGTCGTAATGTCAACAACCACATATGAACTCTCACTATGTAATATAATTCATTTTACACAATATCACATAAAAAATGTTGTATATTTTTTGAAGGTACCAGGGCCCTCAAAATAATATGTTGGGATGTATATTTTAAAAAAATTCATTGAAGGGATGATGGAACTTGTCGTAGCCGATGATCTAAGCCCCTGTATGGTTTAGGATCTCACTTAAATTAAAAGTTCATAATAATATAACTTTAAACATACCTATATAGATATAAAGGTGAATTCAACTGCTACTCATCATTGGTGATCATCACTTGCAAGATACATGTAAATATCCCTATATATTGACCACACATGCATCAAAAATCTTTGGGAGCGCCGATCATCAAATTTCATGTGATAGCATGGTAACACAATGATATATTTGACGTCCTGAAGATCACCGTGATCCTCTACCTTGGATGATTTAAGGTAGAAATAGGATCTACACTTGATAGGGAGAGACTCTCACTATCTAGAAAGTAGGAGGAGAGAGAGAATTTTATTCATAAATGAATGAATAATTAATGAAGAGAAAACATATCTATCTATTTATAGTGGATTACACATAAAACCTGGTAGGGTTCCCCGGCCCCTATAAGTTTAACATACACTAAATAATAATTATGATGAACTAAACTGCTCCATATATATTATTAATTATTTTATCACATACCTATAATATACATAAAATATATTACTTGATAAAATCGAGCCATTTAATTGGACCCTCCATTCATGCTTAATATTAAACGAACCTTTAATATTAAAACAATATTTGTTCAAATAATCTATTTCTTGTATTTACTTAACTTGAAAATACTTTAAATAAATTCATTCCCAATTATTCATAACTTGAATAATAATAAAATTATTTATTTCTTTGGTGATTGATTCCTAGGACAACACACGGACCCCTTGGTTGGGATCACTATTTCAAATATACCTATTCAACTGAATAGGGAGGATTCATGAATATACTATTGTGTGTGACCCTTAAGTCCCTTATCTCGATAGTAGTGAATAAAATAAATAGAATAATAGTGGAGTCTAGAAACTCATAAAGGCCCCTAAAGAGATAAGTATAGTTGTAGCAATGACAACCATCCTACGAACACCGACTGTGTACTATAATCACTTATTCTGTAAATTTCTCAAAAAGTAGGATGAAAACATGTGTCATCACCCTTTTTCTTGCTTTATTATTTTTTGATCTAACTAGATGGATTTACCTTTTGACTTATTTTACAAAATACTTATAAATTTAGCACTATCCTAGTCAACTAGTTATGAGATATACAACTTCCGTAACCCGAAAGCACCAAATCCTTTCTTAACTATACAACCAATGTTATACCACCAATTATGCCCCGAACATAGGCTACCTTGCCACAATTTCAATACCACAGTTTTTTCCTTACATCAATGTATGAAATCAAATGGCACAAACTGGTAATGTTATCATGTCTAGAGACAAATACACATGTCTGTAGATTGGAAAAACCAATGACACCCAAACCATGTGTTGTTCTTATTGGATATTTTATCCTCATGATTTCGCTACTAGAGATCACCAATTGTGAACTTTATGAGAATAAGTCTCAATTATTATGACCCCCTATCATATGATAGTCAAAAATCTAATGTCTTCTCAGTTAAATGTATCTAGAACCTAGGACCTTTGTTTATGATTAATATCATTGTATCATGAAGTCCTCATTATAGTTTGGATCTGTTATAAACTTTTAATACAATAATTAATCTATGGAAATTACCATTAATTAGTGGATGTAGAAATAAATCTACGATAATGGTAATTTTACATAAGGTATAATAAACAGTATACACGATATGGTAACCAAAATTACTGCATAGTCAGGTCTAGGGTACCCACTATTTCAACAATCCCACTTGCATGAGGGCCAACATGCTAACCATAACTGTCATCTACTCACATGATGAATATCATGTTTTTGTAGAGTAATGAATTTATCTTCTAGGTCTACCACATTTCCTCCATGTGGAAATACTCCTATATGCGACCTCATCTCTTTGAGTAAAACTTCACAAGAGATGGTAACCCCAAATATATAACGTTTTTCCACTATCTAAACATGACATCATGGATAGTAAGAATATCGTAATTTTTATTATGATAATACTTTACTTACTATGTGTGATTCCAAGAACTAGAAATTTTTTTTGTAATCAATAATTGTTTCCAAGCCACCTCATAAGCTGCACAATACTCGATATTTTATTGGTATAACTATCATTGGATTATATGAGCTTGTCTTTCCCAACACCGTATCCTAACTACAATATTAGACAAATTTTATATAATTAAGACTAGTTTGTGTCCCTCCATAACTAGTATAAATTATTCTCCACTTAACAGGTACATACCTTTTGTACTTTTTAAATTAAAATTAGATTGTTTTTTCAACTTTACTTGCAGTGATCCTGGATATAATTGATATCTACTTAATATTAAGTATATATTGACAATATCAATTTTTTTAAAAATCATGGAATACGTGATTGATCCATCACTGAAGTGTATGGATCTCAATTCACTGATTAATCTCCTCAAATCCTTTGCACGTATTACTTTGATAGATTATTCCATGTGAAACTGGCAACAATACTTATCTTGAATTGTTCCAAAATTTATTTTCCAATACCATGTCACTATATGTATGGTCAAATAGGTTCAAGAAACCATTAGATTTACCTCAGTAGATCATATCCCCTATAAATTAGGTTAATACTTTAAGTCAATCACTGGAGAATAAAATTTATCATAGTATTAACTAACTATAAGACCAATAACTATTTTTCAAATGTTTCAAACCACATGTCTCTTGGAAAACTATGGTGCACCCACTAACCATCAGTATACATATAGAAAATATTATTTCTTAATGAATGTTCAAAGATCTTGTTACGTACATTAATACTACTATATTTAAGTAAATTGAAACCTTTATTGGCATTCAATGGTGTCATCATCCATTTCTGGTTGCATTGTATAGACACCTTTGATGAAAGTTTATCTTGACATCTAGTAACCAATTAAATGATCATAGAAATTAGCTATGACAGATAAAATTCTAATGTATTTATGCATACTAACTTGGTAAAACCAATCAATACTTATTGGTACTTCTCTTGTACCATCCATGTATCATATCTATTGAATACCCACTACATTATTCAATTTAAAATCCCCTTTATAAGTTGATACATGGAATCCCTTATTGAATTTTAATTGGTCTTATCAATCTTATATAATTTCCATATACTGCTTACTTGTAGGTATTATTATTCTAAATGAATAATGTATTACCATTCATAGTGAACTCAAAACCATCACCATGGTTTTTAAACTTACTACATAGTATGTGTATCTGGAACATTCCTCTTCCACATGTACTTGTGGAACTTGTTCATATGCCAACCATTTGTTCATCTTGAGCATTGACTAAAGCCAAGTCAATCTCTCTCCCACTATATATAATATAGATGGGCACCCTTATATTGGAATGTAATCTATAACTTGACTACCACTTTTCTATATTAGGGATTTAGGTAATATCCAAAGAAACAATTTGGATAATTACCTTAGATGCAAAATGTGTTTAGCTTGAAGAAAGTTTGTTTATATCCTAACAAACTTTCTTCATCTAACCACATGTCATATGAAAAAATGTATTTCCATCATAATAGGACTCGTATGATATCCATTTTTCATTTAAATTTGTCATATTAATTATGGGTTTTCACCGTTAATCTCAATGCACATCTTTATATATAGTGGAAGTTACTACAGGTTGTAACATCGATACTACTTACACCATTAATTAGATGTATACAATGTGCATTTAGTAATTTCCCCATTATTCATTTTTTTGTTCAATGTTAACATGCAAGACTCATCATAGATCCTCCTGAATAACATCAATGTCATGATATGGATAAGGTAATGTTCATTAAGGAAATACTCCATGCTACATTATCAGGATCGATGAATGCTAGGTTAATATATTATTCAGTATGCCGATCCAAAACAACTCATATCTTATAACCATGTGTATAATTCACTCTCACATTCCATAATAACTTAAAAGAATCTTATAAAGTACCTTTACCACTAGCTTTCCCTTCATATAGTTCACACTCACCTGTTGAACCAATTCAAAATATTTGTGACATACCTTTATTTCTAACAGATTCTTTTTCCAAACTAAAGACGTTGATAATACAAATTGTGTTTATCTATTCCAAGACTAAATACCATACTTCGTATAGCCTTGATGTCCCCTTTTAGTTTTAATTGAAAAATATTTATCTTTCCACAACTAGGTAATTAAGTCTTGTATTTTTATATTCATCACTTGTTGCCTATGATTCAAGTATCACTGAACTATTTTTTGAGTATGATTTACCATAAACAACATTCATCCCTGAACATAGATTAATTTGTCATTATTTCCAAATGGCAAGTGAGATAAATGTTTTGGGTATACTCAATAACTTTTTTGACTATAATTAATCACTTGGAAAATATAAGATATGGGCTTATCACTAATAACTTAGGAATCACCATTTTAAGATGTTTGGAGAAGAAACCTTACTTTTTTAATGTTTATATACTTACATGGTTATTTTATTTCAATACACATAGATTAAATTCATATTGTACTTAATAACCAAGAAGTATATTAGAAAAAATACTTTTATTTGATTAATATACACTGCATAAGAAGCGATTTCTTGCTTATTCAATTCAGTTCATAGCATTTTAAACTTCCATAAGTTTATTTCAGAAAATGCGATGAAAATAACCTCCTAGTTAATAACGAACCTCTATTATTTTATGGAAATTACAAATGTTACTTTGGTATAACATTTCACTAACCTTTTCACCTTGTATTCCAATTTAATCACTACAATAACTAAATATTGGACTTTATTTAATATTCTTATTGCTTGGGAAATCTTACCTAAAAGATAATGAAGTTCTTAATCCATACTATTCATTTTTTTCCTTAAACAAAACTAGAGTAATTGGGTGAAAATGTAAAATAATGGGATTCCATGAAATATCATAGTCTACCTTTCATTTTTATACAATAACAGTTTAATCGTCACATTCAAATCATGATTTACTTTTTCCTTGCATAATTCTTAGAGATGAGACTATATGTGATATCATCCATGTCATGATGTAGTGACTAAAACTAGAATCATACATAAATGAAAGCATTATGACATAACCATCATATGATTCATACAAATGTCTCCTATAAATAGTTTTACACCCTCCCTTCATGAGGTGGCCTAACAGGTAGGGACACTAGCATCTTGAATTTCATATATCTCAGTATTATGTGAAAGCGCCTATACTAAAATTATAAATTCGTGATTGTTTAGACATTAAATTTTTCTAATATTTATTACAGTTTTGTTGTGGTATTATTTTCCATTTTCTACAAAATTAAAACAATAACAGATTGGTACTTTTATGTTGATTACCAAATTATACATTATCAATTAATTAATCATTAAATTTCTCGCGCTATTTTATCAAATCCTAGAAACCCTCTTTGTTAGAAACAAAATACTCTATATGTTGTGTATTTTTTTTAAAGGATCCATGAGCCTCCCCTTATAGTCTAAAAGATTTGGTTATTCACCAACTCAAAGGGTTCATGGTAGGCATTTGGCTGGCCAACCGCATTAACTCAATGTTTCTTGTTCTGTTGAGTGAAGTCCCAACATCTAAAATCATAACATGATTTACATAACACTTGCCTCTAAAATTACAACAATATAGCTTTGGCTATTTATTTTCTATAATTTTAGTTATTTCAAACGACCAATCTTATTATAACTCCTCAATAGTAAGAGTCACCCTTAGCTTTGGCATAACAATCACCCCAAACAGCTGGTTTTATTCAAACTAGAATGGTGGAAGGTGGTAATGACTTAATATTTCATTGAGATTTTTTTCCATCTCAATGAATGTAATCCATTTCTATTAATATTATTCATCTATGTTTTAGTGCTAAAAATTGAACATTAATATAATAACATATAGAATTTCGTTATTCATTTCATTATTTATTATTTTATGTATTTCTTCAGATATTATAAAATGCATAAACAATAGATAAAAGCCTAAAGGTAAGTTTATACCTGACTGGTCATGAGAATAGAAAATGACCTAGGTGCATAATACATGATTCTTAACTAGACTCATGATTCATATCGCCCTTGTCTTGTATGTTCGCTTCTCATCTGTAGCATTGCCTTGTCTTGGCGGGGTCCACATGACGTCTTAGAGTACCTCCTTTTCATGGCGAGGTCCACATCACATCTTTCATCGTATTGGAAAATGTATGTTTCCTTATCATGGCAGCGTACATGTCGTACGCCATCTTCGTGCAATGTACAAAAATACATGCACACATGAGAGGGGAACTATGGGTATAGTCCACGTTAGATAAAATTGGGCACACACGCCCTTATACATTTTAACTGAAAATAAGAATATGCACAGATATCCATTTAATTGATTACAAACATCACACACAGTTTAAAATAATTAATTAAATAAAATAAAGCATAAATGGGTCAGTGCTCAAGACTATTAGATGGGTAAAAAATTCATGATAAAAATTAAATTTCATTAAATAAGTATGAGGGTATTAATTAAGATAAATGAGTTAAATAGGTCATATAATTTAATTATTTATCATTTCGCTAATTAATTTACTTTTAATATCAAAAATTAAATTAATTAATTTAATAACCAAAATGAATTAATGTAACATCCCGTTACGTTTTCATGTACTTTTGATGTCTCTAAGTGCCTCTGTTTTGGAGTAGTGACTTGGGGGTGCATTTGCGTGAAATTTTAAGAAAAACAAAAATGTAATGGCTTGTGCACGGTTAGGGCACGGTTTGATAAACCATGTGATCAAACCACGCAAACCTAGAAGCACTGGATAGTGGGGTACGCACGGTGTGCGCACGGTTTGGTAAACTATGCGACTAAACCGTGCGGACCAGCAACCCTGGACAGTGTGATCCACACGGTTAGACAAACCATGCGGACAAACTGTGCGGTCACATAAAATTAGCTCCACAAATTGTGGATCTCATCCGTTTTGCCTCTAAATACTTCATTTTTTCTCCTATGTGGCCCTAACTCGGGATTTGTCTTCTCCAGGGGTCAGAGAAGGTTCTCCCTTTGTTCCGGAGGCAATCCAAAGGCTACTATTGGTGAATTTAAGTGGTATTCTCAAGGTATGTGATAGTTATTCTTCTTTCTTGATCAGTTTCTTAGAACTACTTAGATCTACTTCCCCTCTTCACTTGATTTCTTATATCTACACCCTTTATGGGTAGATCTAGGTGTGTAAATGCAAAAATGATGAGTTTTGATCTTGTTCTCACTAGGGGAAGGAATCTAGGATGGGTTTTTGGAGAGTCAAAAGGATTCTTGAGTGTTCTTCAACCGTTGTGGTTTTGGTCAAAACCTTCGAGGTGGGAGGTTCCGTCCTGACTTGCTGAATTGATTATCTTCATTTCATGATTTATTTCACTTGTTGATTTTAATTCAATTCCTTTGAATTGTGATATTTGAATTGGTTTTGGAATGAGAATTTTAGAACCCCCCAATTCCATTGAATTGGTGTGTGTGTGTGTGTGTGTTTATGGAAATTGGATAATTTAAATTGTTGAATTTTCGTTATGTATTTGATGGAAATGTTTTCAATTGAATTTTTGATTTCAATTGTGGAAATAAATTGTGAAATGATGGAATTGGTTTTGAATGGATTTCAAACTGGTGAAAATGGCTTAAAATGTTTTGATAGAAACCAATTGGTTTTATCTTGCGAAAAGGCATGTTTTTTAATAAAACCTTTTGTGGTTTTAAATGGAATGGAATTGGCACTTTGAAATGGAATAATGGGATTGATCGTATTTTAAGCATTCTTAAAATAGTTCGCCCATAATGTAAGAGCGCAATCAATCCTTAGTTAGTTAGTGAGTTATTTGGATACACTCTACGATACGACAATGTTCTAAAACATACTTGCGGAAGGTCACATCCCTAATGGGTTGGTGACGATTATCCTTTGGAATGTGTCATAGGGACGTGTGTATACACATTTTGATGAGTTCAGTAGAGAGTGAGGAATCGTATAACTGATAAATACTATCATACCTTTTTGCAGATGACCATGTTGCTCCCCTAAATATTTATATGTGATGTATAAATGTTTTCCAATTATTTTAAACTGCTTTACACGCCTGCTGATTTTACATAAACTGTTTTACATAATGTTTTTTATTTAATCCATTGTCTTAAAAGTATTTCATCATTGTATGTCCTTTCTTGGTGAAATTTCCTTTATATGAAAATGTATAACATGATTTGTTAAAATATTCTTTCCAATTTCCAAACCTATTTACATTAAAATTTAATGTTTTTATTTGGATAATCTTTATTTTCCATCTGTTATAGAATCTATGGTGGTATCCTTATGGGCTTAGGCTCACACCCTACTTTTTCCTTTGGGTGTCTGTAGACCTCCTTCTTCTTGGTTCGTGCAAGGGGGAAGGATCACTTGGAGGTAGATCCAGCTGTTATGTTTTCAATGTGGTGAGTTGTGTCCTTGGGGAATTTGGGGTGGTTTTCCTGCTTTATGTACTTGGGTTGTAGTACTTTGGGCTTTCTGTGCCTCTTTGTTTTCTGGTACAATGCTCCCAGTGGAGTTTCTTTATTATGCATACTATTTGATTCACTCTTTCTTCTGCATCCTTGTGGAAAATTCATTCCCACTTGTATGTTGTATGATGCTAGGTGCTAGTCGCCGACCCGTGGGGATCGGGAACTCCCTTCGGGCTATGTCAGGGCCGGCTCGGTTATCAGGTTACCAGGGTACCCAAGCTGGTTCGTGACAAATTGGTATCAGAGGGAGGTTTTTTGAACATCTTTCCTTGATGACAGTATGCATTTGAGTTTCCTTGTCGGGAATTAGGAGGTAGTTGTGATTGAGTTCCTGGCCAGCTCTCACCACAATGAACCTTAAGTCACCAGTGTTAGTTAGGGAAATACGACTTGTGGATTAATTCTAGTATTTTCCCTGTTTTGATTGGGATAGAGTGGAATCCAAATCTTGTTTATTCCTTCTTTTAAGAGTATTTTTCCTTGTTACCCAGTTGGTGTCTTAATCTCTGTCTTTTCTGGTGTTGTGTAGAATCATGCCTCCGATAAGACGTGGGAATCAGATCCAAAAAGAGGCTGTTGCTGAACCTTAGCAAGCGAGACCTATTGTGGATCTGTGTATGGTTGAGGTGATCATTCGCACTGTCCAAGCTCTAGAACAGGCACCACCTTCAGTCCCTGTTCAGACTCCAGCTTTAGATCGTCAAAGTGATATTCTCCAAAGTCATTCTCAAGAGTTCCTCTGCCAGAATCCACTAGTTTTCAAAGGCTCCACGGACCCTCAACATGCTGAGGAATAGTTGAGTAAGATTTAATGTATGTTTGGGTTCTTGGAGACACCTAAAGTGATCAAGGTGAAGTGTGCCACCTTCTTGCTGGAGGGACCAAGAAGGAGATGGTGGGACACGATGGTGACGACAAGGACAAATGATGGTTTGGAGTGGAAATACTTTAGGGTTCTTTTCACTGATCAGTTCAATCTAGAATCAATGTTTTTTTCCAAGGCTGTGGAGCTTTTCAAGCTTGAGCATGCCAACAAAACTGTGAATGAGTACTCAAATCTCTTTTCTAAATTGGTACAGTTTTCTCCTGAAATTGTATCTAATGAGATGATGAAGGCTCGACAATTTGAGTTGGGGTTCGATCAGATATTCCTTCTCAAGTTTTCTTATTAAAGTTTCCCACTTATGATGATGTGTTGGATAGGGTGATGATGTTTTAGATGGACCTGGAAGGAAAGTCAGGGTTGAAGGGAGTTTCTTTTCCTTCTTGTGATAGTGTTGGACCCTTTAAAGGGAAACAAAAGCATGATGTCTCATATGGTAGTTCTCGTCATCAGAGTCATTCTAGACCTCCAGTAGCATCAGGAGGGGCTTCTTTTACTTTATATCAGTGTGGAAAGACGGGGCATTATAAGAGGGTTCGCACTGAGGTACCCAATAACTTTAGCTCCTACGGACGTTTGGGGCACTTATAGAGATTATTCCATCACTTCTATACTCCACGTATTGGAACAGGCTCATCAGCACCTCCAGAAACTGCAGGGCAATCAAATGCTTGACATGCTAAAAGGTTCTACCCATAGGCATCAGGAATGAAGCTTCATCACGCGGTGAAAGAATCACCAGAGGTATTTGAAGCAGGTCCTATGACTGTGAGAGGTAGCATCACTATAGCTTCATCCTTAGTGACATCACTTTTCGATACCGGTGCATCTCACTCTTTTATTTCAACTCATATTGTTAATCTACTTAATCTACCCAAGGATCTTTTGGATTGTGCGATGGATATTACTACACCTCTTGGTATGGTGAGAGAGAAGGGCCTCCGTAGTCCTGCTTGTGTTTTCATTCTATCAGATGTCGAGCTTGTTTGGGACTTTAAGGTTCTCGACATGAAATCTTTTGACGTCATATTTGGAATAGATTGGCTCATCGCCAATAAAGACCGGATTGAATGCCACCTCCGACGGGTCTACCTTACTACACCCAGTGGTGTGCCTCTTGTTTTTCAAGGAGAATGGGACCCCAGGTCAGGAAGAGCTGGGCCTTCTTATCCTGAGTTGGGGAAAATAATATCAGTGATTTCTTCTAATCTAGAGAAAGATCCAATGAGTGGTGATCTTCCTCCAGTCATCACTGAGTTTCCAGATTTTTTTCCTTCTGACTTATCTGGTATTCCACCGGTAAGGGAGATTGATTTTCCAATTTAGTTAATTACTGGTACTCAAACGGTTACTATACCTTCATACCAAATGGCTCTAGCCGAATTAAAAGAACTGAAGTCTCAGTTGGATGATCTTCTTGAGAAAGTTTTTATACGCCCGAGTGTGTCACCTTGGGCAGCACCAGTTCTCTTCGCCAAGAAGGCAGATGGTTCTCTACCCTTATGTGTTGATTATCGAAATCTCAATAGAGTTATGATAAAGAAAAATTATCTATTACCATGAATTGATGATATGTTTGACCAATTGAAAGGGGAAAAGTGGTTTTCAAAAATCGATCTTTGATCTAGTTACCATCAGATGAGTATATAGGAATCTGAAATTCAGAAAACCACCTTTTGAAGTAGTTATGACCATTATGAGTACCTTGTCATGTCCTTAGTCCTAAAAAATGATCATGAAGTTTTCATGGACTTGATTAATCAAGTTTTCCATAAGTATCTGGATACTTTTGTGGTAGTCTTTGTTGATGAAATCCTTGTATACTCCAAGTCTGAGGAGGATCATGTGCTTCATCTGATAACAGTTCTGGGTCTTTTAATAAATAACTGTCTTTTTTCCAAGATTTCAAAGTGCGATTTCTGGATCTGGGAAGTGAAATTCTTGGGATATGTGGTGTCAGAGAAAGGAATATCAGTTGAACCTGAGAAGGTGGAGGCTGTTATGACTTGGGAGAAACCACGGAATGTTTTCGAGATTCGGAGCTTCTTGGGATTAGCAAGATATTATCGTCGATTTGTTAAAGACTTCTCGAAGTTAGCTTCTCCAATTACTTCTCTGACTCGAAAGGGAGTGAAGTTTTCCTAGAATGAAAAATGTTAGAGTTCTTTTTTTGAGCTAAAGCGTCTTTTGACTACTACGCTGGTGTTAACTCTTCCTGAGGCTGGGGCAGGTTATGTGGTCTTCTGTGGTGCATCGGGTTCTAGTTTGGGATGTGTCCTTATGCAATGTAATCATGTTTTTGCCTATGGATCTCATTAACTTAAGACTCATGAGAAGAACTATCCTACCCATGACCTTGAACTTCCAGGTGTAATGCACGCACTTAAGTGTTGGAGACATTACCTTTATGGAGAAAGGTTTACTATGTATTCAGACCACAAGAGCTTGAGTTATATCTTCTCTAAAAAAGATTTGAATCTCCACCAAAGGAATTGGGTAGAGTACCTAAAATCTTTCGACTTTGACATTGCCTACACCCTGGCGAAAGGGAATGTAGTTGCAGATGCTTTAAACAGGAAACATCTATCACAGGCTATGAAAGAATCTTTAGAGGAGTGGAGTTTGATGGATCTTTTTGCTCAGTTGCATATTGGAGTTCAGTGGAAGGGGAATGAAGTTTCTTTAGCCAGTATTCAGTTGACTTCTTCTCTCCTCGAGTTAATTCTTAAGGAAAAAAACTGTATGATGAATTCCGTGGCAATAAGAACTCTCTTTATGGTGGGGAGACCGACACCTTGTGGTCGTTCTCCAAAAAGGGTTTTCTATGTTATCAAAACCATTACATTGTGCCGTTGTCGGCAAGGAAGGATGTGATAAGGGATTGCCATAACTCTTAGTGGGTTGTGCACCCGGGGACCACGAAGATGTTCTCTGATATGCAACGATAGTTCTGGTGGCCAGGTAAGAGACGAGAGATTGCTAAGTTTGTATATCATTTCTATACATGCCAGCAGGTGAAAACCGAGCACCAGAAACCTTCGGGTTTGCTTCAACCACTTCCAGTCCCTACATGGAAGTGGGATGAAATCTCAATGGACTTTGTGGTTGGGTTACCTCAAACCCAGAGGAATAAGAATGCGATATGGGTTGTGATCGACAGACTGACCAAGTCAGCTCACTTTATACCTATTCGAGATACAACCAAAGTTGAGGAGTTGTGAAATATCTATGTGAAAGAAATTGATCGTTTTCACGGAGTTACATCTGCAATAGTCTCTAATATGGATCCTCGGTTTAATTCTTTCTTTTGTAGAGGCCTTCAGGAGGAACTGGGATCTTAGGTCCGTTTGAGGATGACCTACCATCCCCAGTTAGATGGCTAGACAGAGAGAGCTATTCAGATCCTTGAGGACATGATCCATGCTTGTGTTCTTGACTTTGGTGGATCTTGGGATGATCATCTGGGGTTAGTTGAGTTTTCTTATAACAACAGTTATCAATCTACTTTTAAAATGGATTCTTTTGAGGCATTATATGGTCATCCGTGTAAATATCCCTTATGTTGGTCGGAGATTGGTGAAAGATCTTTGGTAGGACCGAGTTTGGTACAAGAGGCGACAGCTA
This sequence comes from Viscum album, assembly GCA_963277665.1. Lineage (NCBI taxonomy): Eukaryota > Viridiplantae > Streptophyta > Magnoliopsida > Santalales > Viscaceae > Viscum > Viscum album. The sequence goes on from OY728125.1 coordinate 933,303,066, forward strand.
AGATCCAGTTGATTCGTCAGAGAATGATGACAGTGAAAAGCCGGTGCAAGTCTTATGCTGACCTTCACTGTAGACCTTTAGAGTTCTCAGTTGGTGACCAGGTGTTCTTGAATGTTTAACCCCGTTTAGGTCATTAATGGCTTGGGAGGTAATGGAAGCTTGCTCCTCATTTTGTGGGACCTTTCGTAGTTGTTGGTCTTGTGGGAAAAGTTGCTTACCGTCTAGCTCTACCACCACAACTGACGTCGATACATAACATGTTCCATGTATCATAGCTTTCGAAGTACCTCTCTGATCCATCTCATGTTGTGAGCTAGAGTGATCTTGAAATTGAACCAGATTTTTCTGTGACTAAGCGACTAGTCAGGATTGTTGATTCTGAGACCAAGGTACTTCATGGGAGAACCATACCTCTGGTCCGTATACTTTGGCAGCATGGTTCAGATTCTCATGAGACGTGGGAAAGGGAGGCACAAATGAGAAAGTTGTGGCCTCATCTTTCTGGTGTGGAGGTTTCTTCATAGGCTTTCTGGGGACAGAAAGGTCTTATGGTGGGGAGGTTGTAACATCCCATTACACTTTCAGGTACTTTGGATGTCCTTAAGTGCCTCTGTTTTGGATTAGTGACTTTGGGGCATGTTTGGGTAAAATTTTAAGAAAAACAAATAGGCAATGGCTTGTGCACGATTATTTCACGATTTGATAAATCGTGCGATGAAGCCGTGCCAAACTAGCAGCACTAGACAGTGGGGTACAAATGGTGTGTGCACGGTTTGGTAAAACATGCGACTAAACCGTACGGAACAGCAACCCTGGACAGTGAGATCCGCACGGTGTGCGCACAGTTTGACAAACTGTGCGGACAAACTGTGCGGTCACTTAAAATTAGATCTTTAAATTGTGGATCTCAGCCGTTTTGCCTCTAAATGCTTCGTTTTTCCTCCTATGTGGCCCTAACTAGGGATTTTTCTTCTCCTGGGGTCATAAAAGGTTCTCCCTTTGTTCTAGAGTATATCCAAAGGCTCCTCTTCATGAATCGAAGTGGGATTCTCAAGGTATGTGACCGTTCTTCTTGTTTCTTGACCGGTTTCTTAGATCTACATATATCTACTTCACCTCTTCCATTGATTTCTTATATATATCCCCGTTATGGGTATATCTAAGTGTGTAAATGCCAAAATGATGTTTTTTGGTCTTGGTCTTGCTAGGGGAAGGGATTTAGGATGGGTTTTTGGAGAATCAACCTGGATTCTTCAGTGTACTTCAACCGTTGTGGTTTTGGTCAAAACCTTCGAGGTAGGTGGTTTCGTCCCGACTTGCCGAATTGATTATCTTAATTTCATGATTTATTTCACTTGTTGATTTTAATTCAATTCCTATTAATTGATATATTTGAATTGGTTTTGGCATGAGCATTTGGTAAAACCCCCAATTCCATTGAATTGGGGGGGGGGGGTGTGTGTGTTTATGGAAATTGGATAATTTAAATTGTGGAATTTAAGTTATGTATTTGATGGAAATGTTTTCAACTGAATTTTTGACTTCAATTGTGGAAATAAATTGTGAAATGATGGAATTGGTTTTGAATGGATTTCAAACTGCTGAAAATGGATTATAATGTTTTGATAGAAACCCATTGGTTTTATCTAGCGAAAAGGGCATGTTTTTTAATAAAAACTGTTGTGGTTTTAAATGGAATGGAATTGAAACTTTGAAATGGAAGAATTAGATTAATCGTATTTTAAGAATTCTTAAAATAGTTCTCCCATCATGTAAAAGCGCATATAAGCCTTAGGTAGTTAGTAAGTTATTTGGATACACTCTACGATACGACAACATTCTAAAACATACTTGCGAAAAGTCACATCCCTGACGGGTTGGTCATGAGTCTCCTTTGGCCAGTGCCATAGGGACGTGTGTATACACATTTTTTTGAGTTCACATAGAGAGTTCAGAATCCCATAAATGATTAATACTATCGTACCTTTTGGAAGATGACCATGTTGCTCGCCTAAATATTTATTTGTGATGTTTAAATGTTTTCCAATGCTTTTGAACTGCTTTACATGCCTATTAATTTTACATAAACTATTTTATGTAACTATATTTATTTAAGCCATTTTCTTAAAAGTATTTCATCATTGTAAAACCTTGGTTGGTGAACTTTACTTTACTTGATAAAGTATAGCATGATTTGTTAAAATATGCTTTCCTATTTCCAACTCTGTTTACTTTAAAATTTAATGTTTTTATTTGGATAATATTTATTTGGCATCTGTTATGGAATCTATGGTGGTATCCTTCTTGGCTTAGGCTCAGACCCTAATTTTGCCTTCGGGTGTTTGTAGACATCCTTCTTCCAGGTTCATGCAAGGATAAAGGATCACTTGGTGGTGGATCCAGCTGTTGAGTTTTCAATATGGTGAGTTTTGTCCTTGGGGACTTTTGGGTGGTTCTTCCTATTTTATGTACTTGGGTTATAGTACATTGGGTTTTCTGTGCCTCTTTGTTTTCTGGTACAATGCTCCCAGTGGAGTTTCTTTATTATGCATACTATTTGTTTCACTCTTGCTTCCGCGTCCTTGTGGAAAATTCATTCCCACTTGTATGTTGTACGATGACAGGTTCTAGTTGTTGACCTGTGGGGATCGGGAATTCCCTTCGGGCTATGTCAGGGCCGGCTCGGTTATCGGGTTACCAGGGTACCCGGGCCGGTTCATGACAATTAATTTCATTAGGGCATTAAAATTAATATTATAACCCTCAAATTAATATTTTTAATTAATATAATTTAATTTTAAAATTAAACTAATTAAATATACCCTGGGAGAGGAAACTCAAAATAAGCTCAAAGCAGGTCACGTTGTACCTATGCTAACCTTTTTTGGGCTGAGCAATGATCGTGCTGGGCTAATCTGGTACAGGCAGTTCCGTCCAGACCCAAAACAGGTTGGAAAGACCTTCTCGGACCCCTTTTATGGTAATTTAGGATAGGAATATCCATTTTGCGCATACCTTATGGCATGTACTGGTCGTGACTGGTCTCATATAATTTTTTAGGGGAGATCTGACATCTACAGAGGATAATGTGACACCACAGGACGAAAATATGAGGCCGTCACCTGAGAACCTGGTGGAAGGGACAATAAGATAGGGTTTGATTGAGGTGGGGATCATTGATGATGCTGCAAGAGGGAAGGAGTGGTGGATCTGGCCACGTGAAGGTAGGAGGTCGCGTCAGGTGTAGGCGGTCGATCCGGACACTTGGGTGGTAGGAGACGGGTGGCCTCAGTGTTAGGGAGTTCATAGTATGGAGGATCCCCACTATGGTAGGTGGCTCACATGCATGGTGGTGTCTAGGAAAAGGTCAGGCGAGGTGGAGATATGTGGTGAGCGCATCGAGAAGGGGTTGGAAAGATCTGTGGTGAGGTTCAGACGGTGGTCGTCAAAGGTGAAGGAGGGCCACCAATGAAGGAACTGAGTCGCAGTTGTGCGGATCCCCAGATGGAGAAGGATAAAATGCAAGGTGAGCTGGAAGGGATGTGGGATGGCTCTAGGGTGATCCGACAGGGAGCTCCGCCATACTGGTGCACCCCGTAACAGCGACCAACATGGGGGGTATGGCCTCCACTTTGTTTGTATTATTTTTTTATTCCCTTTTCTTCTTATGTGTTGACTTGGTGTCATGTCACCCCCACCCTTAAATCCCTTTTTTTTCATTCTTCTAGGTCAAGTATACCACCCATAAACTTCCAGACCCCCTTTCATTTTTCCACAGGAAAATTGTTTCCTTTATTAAAATTATTATTGTTATGAAGATAATCAATAATTTTTTTTATTATATTATTACAATTGTCATATAAAAATATAATAAAATGATAATAATAATAATAATTATTATTATCAAAAATGCATAAAACTGATGGAAGAACATATTCAGAAAAATTCTTCAAAATTATTACCCAAAAGTAAATAGAAACAATCTATAAATTTTTCTTTGAATGACCATAACTTGGTCATTCATCCTCGGATCATATCATGGTTAGAACCTATGGACCGAAATTAAATCCTCTACACAATTTTAATGTAAATTAATTTTTATTTGACATAGAAAATTTACATGATCCCTTTGATACCAATCGAATGCACCAAGGAATGCAGTGGATGCTGATGGTCCAAATATTTTAAAAAAAATCATCAATGGGATTACAGGACTTATCATCGTCGATGATCTGAGCCCCAGTATGGTCCAAGGATCTCGCGTAAATAAATAGAGAAAAAAATATAACTGTAAAAAAACCATTACAGACCAGAAGGTTTGGTCGACTGCAACTTGTCTGTGGTGATCTTCACTTGAAGGATCTTTGAAAAGATCCCTCTGGGTCATCCACATCGGCATCAAAAATCTTCAGGAGCAACGATTGCTGAATTCTGTTTGCTAGAGTGGAAATCTGAGTTCACATGCACTTCAAGAACGTGGATCTACACTAGAGAGGGATAGACTCTCTCTATAGAGATTGGGAGGATAGAGATGATATCATTAATAAATGAATGAATAGTTAATGATGGGAGATCCTCTATATGTATTTATAGTGGATGATGCATAACGCCAGGTAGGGTTCCTTGGCCCCTAGAAATTTATCAACCACTAAATAATAATTATGATAAAATAAAAAAATACATAAATATTATTAATTATTTTATCACATACCTATATTATATATATAATATATTACATGAAAAAACTTGGTCATTTAACTCAACTTTCCATTCCCGCTTGATATCAAACAAACCTTGAATATTAAAATAATATTCGTTTGAATAATACTTTTCATGTATTTACTTAACTTGTAAATAATTTAAAAAAAATTCATTATGAAATATTTATAACTTTATTAGTAATGAATTTATTTATTTATTTGGTGATCAATACCTTGGACAACACACAGACCATATGGTGGGGCCCACCATGTCCAATATACTTATTAAACTAAATAGGGAATATTCTTGAATATGCAATTGTGTGTGACCCTCTTAGCCCTTATTTCGATAGGAGTGAATAAAATCCATAGACCAAGAGTAGAGTCTCGCAACCCATAAAGACCCCTAAAGAGATAAGGATTTTCATAAGAACAACAACCATCTTATTAACACTGACTATATACTATAATCTATTTGTCTTTAAATATCTCATAAAGCAGGATGCACACTTGTTTCATCACCCTTTTTCCTGATTTATTATTTATTGATCTATCCAGATAGATTTGTCTTTCGATTTTTTTTTCAAATACTTATGAAGGTAGAACCATCATGATTAAAAAGGCTTGAGATATATAACTTCCATAACCCAGAAGCAACAAATCATTTATTAACCATTCAACTAATATCAAACCACCATTGATGCAACCAACACAAGCTACCTTACCATGATTTCAATATCATGTTTTTCCCTTGCATCAAAGTCTGCAATCAAATGGCACACATAGGTAATGATCTCAAGTTAGGATACCAATACACACATCCGTAGATAGGAACAACCGATGCATCCAAAACATTTGGTGTTCCTATTGGCGCATCTATCCTCATAATATTGATACTAGAGATCACCAAGTGAGAACATCATTATAAGAAGTATCAATACTTATGATCCCCCAGAACCTGATAGTCAACCATCTACTGTGTCCAGATAGTTAGATGTATCTAGACTATAAGACCTTTGTTTAAATTTAATTTAATTTTATCACAAGGAACTTATTATATCCTAGGATCTGTTATAATATTTTGATATGACAACTAATCTATGCACATAACCATTAAATAGTGGATACAGAAATGTCTACACTATAATAGTAAGTTTACATCATGTATAACTAATTTTATACATGATAAGGTAACCAAATGTACTGCATAGATGGATCTAGGGAACCCATTATTTCAACATCTGTTTCACCAACCTATATGCTTGATATGTCTTTCTTTGACTATCTGAAATTAACACGTCGTTACACCATGACCATGAAATTTAATGTGACAGTTCTATTTCAATAAAAGGGCCAAGATAAAAGCTTCCATAAATAAGGAAGACATAAATCCTTCATCTAGTTATTCATTAATTACATGTCACTCATGACACACCTAATGTATCCAACTTTGCAATGAACTATTATTGTCATGGTTTACGAAATACATTTAAGTGTGTGAGTTGTAACATGAATTAATAATAAAATCAAAGTTTAAGTACCATCACACACATGTAGATATGACTATCTGATGATACCAAAACATGTAGAATTTCAACTATCAGCTCTATTCACATAATCTCTCATCTTGGAGATCAAGAAGTATGAACTTCACAAGAACAAGTTTCATCTGCTTACAAGTACTCGCACCTAACAGTCTATGCACTATGTGCCCTATCATTGTATGTTATCCAACCACATAACATTATTTGAGAATATTGTTATATTACATCAAATTTCTCATCACAATGGAGAACATCTATGACCTTATCATTTTGATGAATACTGTTGGATATTATTACATTATATTTATACAGAACGACAAAAAATATGTAATAAGAAGTTTTATTAATATTCAATACATCGTATATACATATAATCAAAGTAAAAATAGTTGGTCATTAGACACCAACTCCAACAAAAGTAACATGTGTATAACTTCCAGGACTCTTGACTACATCTTCATCCCTACTCAAGGCTGAAACATAGTTGCTATATTTTTCAAGGTGTAGGTTTCAATGGAACTTCAACATCTTGTGTTATTTTGTTTCTTTTTTCCTTCTTGAGTTCTTGAAGCTATCAATTTCACTTTCCCCAATTGTTGGTTGAACAGTGCTCATGCATCAATTTCACAAATGGATATGTAACTCCCCATGTTTTTTGTCAAAATAAATAGAAATTAATGGAACTTTGTTTTAGTAGATATTTTTTACTAGCCTTAAAAACCGAAATTTTCCACTTCTATGTCTTGAATTTCAAAAAACTGTCATCTACATTTGTGTTCAGTATGTTATTTGGAGTCTATTGGAACCAACTTGTTTTTTTGGTGAATAGTAACATACCCTTATGAGTAGTAATATGAATAGTAATATGAACCTAATGAATAGTAATTTTTTTATTTTTTTTTTATTTTTTTAAGGTTTTAAGATAATAATATCATGGTTAATTTTTCATCATGATATCGAAGTGGTTATACAATTAGAATTGTTAATTTTTGAATTAAGTATGATTTTATTTAAAAATTTAATTAATAATATTAAGAAAAATCTTTTCAAAAAATGGACTTCATTTTTGAATTCTAAACATCTATAAATGGTTAGGGTGAATTTTTTGGAATTGTTCTGAAACAATTGATTTTTCAGTGAATAGTAAAAAATACAGTTTTTAGTTTCGATGTGTTGATGAAATCATTAATGATACAATAATGATGTCATAAATATGGTCAACTTGTGTATATTTAAATATTATGTGAGGTGTCCCAAGTGGCTTATACCATGAGAAAATACCATGGGAATGCCCATGGTTTCGCAAATACCACTCATGAGGTGTCCCTTGAAAATTATTAAAATATTCCCTTACTTTCCCTATAAATACCATCACATTTATCCATTAACTTCATTCCCAATTCCTCATCAACGAATATCTGGCCTCCTTACCATAATATAATTCATTCCAAGGCTTCCTCAAACCCCTAAGGTCCCAACCTTTATGTTCTAAGGGTTACTCTACAAGGTAAGAAAATTCTCAGTTTTCTTCTTTTTCTATTCAAGTTCTCTTTTATGTGGTATAACATTCAAGTTTCCATTACATGTTATTATTTCCTTATTAATATTGATATACTCTATATCATGATTAATTCTTGTATGGGTGACCCTTGTACCCTCTATTTTTTATATTTTCTAAAACCATGTTGTGTAGCCGTTAGGTTGCTGAATGTTTCTAAGGGATTTCTCAATTATTCTTTTATTTTGAGTTCCTTTCTCATTATTTCTTCATCTTTTCTTAATCAAAGAGGCATGAAATCTCCAGAATAATTTATATTCTGTATGTTCTCAGGTTCATGGAAAATTCATCATCATTGTTCATCTCCTCTCCCACTTATTCAATGAATTAAAAACCTTGACTGTGATGTGTCGAATTACCGACATCGTAGACGATGTGATTTCAATTTCCATTAATTATTTTAAGTATGTTCATGAAAACATTTATATGGGTAAAACAGGTTATAATATATGTTTTTTTACTGACCCATGGTTCTGGAATTATTTTTACTCATGGTTCTAATTTATAAGACAAAATGAGGCTGTTATTATCAAAGAACCACCAAAATGATCTAATCGAACATCATTAATGTTTTAACTTATGAATCATCATCATATTAAACATCAAAATAATATATGGTATATATTATGGTACTGAAAATATCTATATACCTTTCCATTCCAATTATGGAATTTCACTTCCAATATACAAGAACAACCACCATGAACCAATCATGGAAATCATGTTAAGAACTCACCCAAAAACCATGCAAGGAGCAAAATACTAACTATTAAAGGGTGAAATGATGTTATGAAATGATAATATAAGGTGTTATAAACATTAAAATGTTTCTTTAAACTACTAATAACACACTTTTAACCATTATACATGGGGTTTAAACAAGTTTTATGTAAGAAAAACCTGAGGTCAAGGAATTCTTAACCCGATTTCTATTATTTGGGTTAACCTTCTACTGTATTATTTATGTGATATTTAAAATGTTTGTGTGATGGGTTCTATTTATATTATGTTTTATTATGTGTATTTACAGTATATATACATACTAAATCCACTCTATTAAGTTTCTCTTCAATTTTATGATATTTATAAGGGGTTTCTCTTTAAAAATCCTCTTTTTAAATTTGGTTTTATGAAATTCCAAAGTAATGTTTTTATGGAATTATTCATGTTGTATGAATACTTTTTGGTTCTTGGGAATTATTTTTGATGTAGGGTGGGACCTATATTTCCCTCCAATTCATTGGGTATGAGCAGGTTGGAGTTCGGCCGTATGGTTACTCCAAGTGTAATTGCAATGGTTATACAAAGTAAGGTAGCCGTGAGTGTTACAAATTTCAAGGTTACTAAGAATGGTTACAAGATTATGTAACTAATTCCCCAAGATACCTCTATGATTTTATTTATGTTCTCATGTTTTGTGTGGATCTTGTGTAAATCTCATGTTACACAAAGTATGTATATATGGGTGGCAATAATGTCTTTTGAAAACAATTTCATATGTTACGAGTATTCATGGACTAATGTGCTCTTTCATTATTTTTCATCCCTTACTAAGATTTTCTACTCATCCCATGTTTTGAAATTATTTTCAAAGGTTAATGGATGTGTAGGACCAGGAAATAAGCCATGATAAATGTTGAATAATGTTCAAGGAGTCTTGTTTAAGTTTTAATGTTTTATATTTTGAAAAAAAATGGAAACTGTTTTTATGGTATCCACTTTGTAATAATGTGTAATGTTATGAATGTATTGTCCTAATTATCTAAAGCACTAAACTTGAAAATATCTTCAATATAAAATGAAGTGTTTTCTTGACTAAATCCAATATTATGTATGTAATAAGGTTGGGTTCTTATAGTTGGTATCAGAGGATGGTTTAGATAACATTTGGTGTTAGGGTGATGTTAATAGAATACCATTAATGGATTTCACTCTATGTTATATTTGAAATGTTTTAGCATGTAAGGGTTACCATGTTTCTTCATCTAAGAAATATTTCTTTAGAATGGTTGTCCGCAGAAGGAACAGGGATGCTGAAGAAGAGAGGCACCGACAGAATGACATCATTCCGGAACTACAACCTAGAATGGTAGGGATTGGAACCGAGAAATTTGTGATAGTAATGGATCAGCTAAGGCAGGCAATAAATGGTGGTGGAATCCAAGAAAGAGAACTAATAGAGGTACCACAACAGAACATGATAGTGGTGGAATGTTTTATGAGACAACATCCTCCTACATTTAATGGATCTTCTGACCCAGTATCAGCTGAAGGATGGATCAATGCCCTTGAAAAGATATTCGATGTTATGGGTTGTTTGGACAATCAAAAGGAATGTCTTTCCATTTATCATTTTGATGGGGAAGTCGATCAGTGGTGGTCAATGGTAAGTAATATCAGGGGAAGAGAGGATTTTGATTCCTTAGAGTGGGATGAATTTAATAGTCTTTTCCTTGAAAAATATTTCCCTAAGGTGGTGAGACTTATGATAGAGAAACAGTTCCTTGAATTGAAACAAAAGGAGGAAGATTCAGTGTCCGTGTGTGAAGCGAACTTCACCTGACTGGCGAGGTATGCTCCAAATATTATTCTGGATCTTGATAGCAAAATCAATCCCTTTACTCAGGATTGAAGCCAATGTATCGAAGGGCGTTGGCCACCCATGAACTCAAAAGTTTTGAGAAACTTGTCCGATGTAATGAGAGGTTAGAGATGGAGTTTTCTAAAGATTAGGTGCATTTTGGAAACAAAGAGAAGAAGAGGTCCATTTGGAAAGCAATGGGTAAAAACCAACCAAAGAAATCTGATGGTAAGAAAATCCAATTTCCAATTTGTGAAAAGTGTGGAAAGAAACACCCTGGGGAATGTCTTAGGAAAACTGGGAAATGTTTTAAATGTCGTAAGTTTAGACATATGGACCGAGATTGTAATGAAAATGATCATAAGACTAATCCTAATAAGCAAACTATAAAGTGTTTTAAATGAGGTGAGATGGGTTACTATGAAAATGTATGCCCAAAGAGAGATCTAAATGATGCAAAGAAGCTAGAATACAAGAATAAAAATGTAGTGAGATCCTTTGTGACTACGTCATCAGATTTCAGGCCATCCAATGAAGTTGTATCATGTACTTTGTTTTTTCACTCATATTTTTCTAATGTTTTGTTTCATACGGGGTCTACACATTCCTTCATCTCTGAGAAAGTTTCTGGTAATTTGGAAATATCACCTCAACAAATGATACCTGAACTTGTTTTTAAAACACCAGGGGGAAATGTTATAGCTAAGAGGAATTATAATAATCATTCTATTGTGGTATGTGGAAGGAATTTACATGAACACCTTTTTGTTTTACCCTTATTCGAGTTTGATGTTATTCTAGGAATGGACTGACTTTCTGATTATCATGCTAAAATTGACTGTAGATCTAAAGAAGTTGTTTTTAAGAAAGAGTTTCAGTTTGTATACAAGAATTAAACCTTACAATTGATAACATATCAGGAAGATGAGAAACTACTGAAAGATGGAAATGAAAGTTATCTTTCTCATATTGTTGAAAAAAGGGAACTATTCAAGTTAATTAGGTTCCCGTGGTAAATGAACACCGTGATGTTTTTCTTGATGAGTTACCTAGTTTCATACCTAACCGATAATTTGAATTCACAATTGACTTAGTTTATAATTCTAATCCAATTTCAATACTCCTTTATCGTATGTCTCCAATATAACTTCTTCAATTGAAAAATAAGTTGCAGGATTTTCTTGACAAAAGCTTTATTCGTCCTAGAACTTCACCATGGGGAGCTTCTGTTTTGTTTGTTAAAAGAAATATGGTTACATGAGACTTTTCATTTCTTATAGAGCTTTGAGTAACATCACTATTAAAAACAAGTATCCTTTGCCTCATATCAATGAATTGTTTGATCAGATCCAAGGAGCTGAGTACTTTTCCAAGATTGAATTGAGATCCGGATACCAACAGCTAAAGGTGAAGAAGGCTGACATCCTGAAAACAGCCTTTCATACTAGATATGGGCATTATGAATTTCTTATTATTCCGTTTGGATTAACTAATGGACATGTTATATTCATGAATCTTATGAATATATTTTTTCAATAGTTATTGGATACGTTTGTGGTTGTATTTATTGATGACACTCTGGTATTTTCTAAAAATAAAGAGGAGCATGAAAAAAATACAAGGGTTGTTTTACAAACATTAAAAGAAAAGAAACTGTATGGAAAATTCAGCATGTGTGATTCATGTTTGCAATAGATTTCTTTTCTTGGGAACATTGTAAACAAGAATGGAATAACAGTTGATCCAGCCAAAACAAAATTAGTTGATGAATGGTCAAGACCCACAAATGTTACAAAGATTCGTAGTTTTCTAGGATTAGAAAGTTATTACCGACGGTTTGTTAGGAACATATACACGGTTACCTAGCCCGATAACTAAGTTAACATGGAAAGGGGAAAATTTTGGTTGGATATAGGAATGTGATGTTTGTTTTCAGGAACTGAAGAAGAGATTGGTGAATGCTCCATTTTTGGCCTTAACTTTCTGAAATGGTGAGTTTTTCATCTTCTGTGATGCTTCTTTGAAGAGACTTGGTTGTGTTTTGATGTAGAATGATTAGGTAATTGCCTATGATTCGAGACAACTTAAACCTCATGAGATAAATTATCCCACACATGATTTAGAATTGGAAGCTGTGGTTTTTTCTTTGAATATTTGGGGGCATCATCTATACAGAACAAAATGCCATATATATACTGACCATAAAAGTCTAAAGTATATATTCACTCAGAAGGAATTAAACATGAGGCAGAGAAGATGGCTAGAACTAATAAAGGATTATGACTGCACGATCAATTACCATCCCGGGAAAGCAAAAAAAGTAGCTGTCACGACCCGTCCTCGGGGCCCGTGCCGTGACTACCCCAAGCCCGCCTTCCATAGGCCAGGGGCTGGCGACTAGCACCAAAGGCGTAAAATCCTGATAACTGGGAAGGCATTGCCTTTATAAAAGAAAACAAGCACCATAGAGTACAAGCGGAAGAAGTAAACACTAAGTAAAAACTGAGTACAACAGTAAGTGCGGAAAGTAAAAAGGGGCCAGAAATACAAGCCCAACTGTAAAGTACAACTCGAAAGGGAAAACAGCAACTGAAAAGTAAAGCTGATACGCCAAGCTGTCCACTGGAAATCCCACCTGAAGGGTGGGTACAGATAGCTCCTCTGCTCCTCAGGTCCCACCGTCCGCTCCGAGTATGTCTCGCCCAGTGGTCCACCTCTGGGTACCGCCTCGTCGTCACGTCCACCTCTGGGTACCGCCTCGTTGTGAGGTCCTCCTCCGGGTACCATCTCTTCGTATAGTCCACCTCCAGGTACTGTCCAGTCCTCGAACACTCGGCTTCTGTCAGCACTGCCCGTTGTCTGCAACCAACACAACGAGGTGCGGGCATAGCCCGTGCAGGGGTGAGTATAACGATACTTAGTAGGGACCCCGATACCCTCAAGGTCTCACTAAACCAACAAGGATAACCACAAAGAAGATCTCAACAGATAACCTCTACTTAGATATATGCCCATACATATACCTAAGTTATCAAGTAACCCATCTCAATCATGAGGAAACAAAAGGATTGTGAAATCAACAGATAACCACTACCCGGGTATATGCCCATACATATACCTAAGTTAGCAAGTGACTCATCTCAATCATGAGGTAAACACAAGGTCAAAAGTCTCAGCTCAAACCAGGATTTTCATTATCGAAACCGTAACTGCTGAAGAGCTCCGTCTCTGGAGTGTATAGTGGTCCTGTCACGACTCCGAGGTACTGCTCACTAACCTAAGACTGCTGAAGAACTCTACCCATCGAGTATTGCGGGCCAGATGCTACAACCAAGCGCTCCCATGTGCCGCTACAACCAAGCGCACCTCTGTCGTGGGTCTGCCGCTACAACCAAGCGCTCCCATGTGCCGCTACAACCAAGCGCACCTCTGTCGTGGGTATGCCGCTACAACCAAGCACTCCCATGTGCCGCTACAACCAAGAGCAACTCTTTCGTGGGTCTGCCGCTACAACCAAGCGCTCCCATGTGCCTCTACAACCAAGCGCACCTCTGTCGTGGATATGCTGCTACAACCAAGCGCTCCCATGTGCCGCTACAACCAAGCGCAACTCTGTCGTGGGTCTGCCGCTACAACCAAGCGCTCCCATGTGCCGCTACAACCAAGCGCACCTCTGTCGTGGATATGCCTCTACAACCAAGCGCTCCCATGTGCCGCTACAACCAAGCGCACCTCTGTAACACTCCGAGTCGTTCGATCAGCAGTCGTCGGGTCTCAGCCAGCTACACGGTCTCTGTACTCCGCACGCTCGTCACTGGGAGGGTCCGCTCCACGAGCTACAGGTCGATACTACAAGTATCTCAAAGTCCCATGAAGAATTATCTCAAAGGACCACCACACCATAGGGGTCTCAACGCAACAGACGGCGCATCAATCAGATGTCTGGTCTGTGAGTTATTAGCCTTTTCGTCCCAGGGGCCCAGTTGGTTTCGTGAGCAAACCAAACCCGGCCGTATCTCAACTATACCCCGAACTCTCATAGGGTAAACTCATAGGGACCGTTTCTCAACGCGATCACCAACGCCACTGACGGTTCGTCAAACGGACGTTCTGTCAGAAAGATATCAGCTTTTCCGTTCCAGGGGCCCGGTTGGATTTCGGTGCGATCCAACCCGGCCACTATCCATCTGCATCCAAAACTCGGGCGGAGGATGCCAAAAGTTCCGTATCGTCAACAGGAACTCAACGCAACAGACGGCACGTCAATCGGACGCCCGGTCTGAGAGTTATTGGCTTTTTCGTTCCACACCCATCCTGGGAAACATCCCAGGAGGTCACCCATCCTGATCACTACTCTAGGCCAAGCACGCTAAACTACGAAGTTTTAACCACGTAGGCTCCCAAAAACGAAGGTGCACCTTGAGTATAGTATACCGAAACGACCGTCTCGATCCAAGGATCGCGTTTCCGCTGACGGTGAGTCGTTTGTAGGCCTGTAGCCCAAGATACGGGCATTTGACCAAACCGCTCGGTAACGGGGGTTTCGGGCCCGGGCCGTCCCGGCCCGAGACCCCCCGGATGGCCCGAACCGGGTCGACCCGCCCCGGACGTGGTCGAACCGGCCGGGCACAGCCCAGCCCGGCCCAGCACGGCGCGGCCCAGCCCGGCGTGGCCCGGCGCGGCGAACCGGCCAGGCGCGCTGCCAGCTTGGCAGAAGTCCGATCTTGCTGGAAACGGGGGGCCGCCTGCCCCCCCCCCCCTTTGTGAAACCGGCCCCCCTCATAATGGGGGGCCAAATAACTACCCGGGGGAATTAAATTCCCTTGGTTTCAACCTACCCGGCCGGCCCGACCTAGCCGACCGGCTTCTTGTCAACAGGACCGGCAAGGGACGGTCCTCTTCCGTCTTCCGGCACCGGCGGCCCCGCTGGCCGCCGGTCATCACGATCCGCCGCGGCCCAGAACCGGCTGCGGCCTTCATCATCCGGCGCGGTGCGACGGCACCACGCCCCTCCGCCGCGGCCCCGCTCCGGCCGCGGCGTCTTCGGATTCCTTCGACGCGGCGCGACGGCGTCGCGTTCATGATAATTCTTTCCATGGCACGGCGCGACGGCGCCGCGCAATAATTTCCGTGTGATTCCCGCGTGGTGCGACAGCACCACGCTATCTCGTTTCATCCGCAAGAAACATTCAAGAACAAAGGAGGGGGTTTCGGCCGTGTTTGTGCGGTCCGGTCCCCCTCTCGTTAGACGATAACACTTAAACGTTCGTCCTCAAGTTTGTCATGCTAGAACCAAGAACAGAAAATAATTAAATAAAGCAACAAGAAACCCCTACCTCGCTTTTCGTTATGTGTTGACGAAGTCGCGGAAAGGCGGCGGCGATTCGTCGACATCGGAAAAGAGAAGCCGTTGACGACGTCGGTGTTCTTCGTGAAAGGCGCTCCCTTCTTTATTCCGGAAGGAGTGGGAAGGAGACATCCAAGAAGGGATCGACGTTGGAAACTTCACGTTCTTCTTTTGAAAAGGCATTCTTTGTCGAGAAGACGTTGTTCCATGTTTGGAGATGTCCTTCGTGTTCTTCGTCGAGGGTGGAATTCTCTTCAATCCTTCCATGACTCTATCACAAAGATTTAGCCAACCCCAAACAATAAAACAACACACCTTATTATAGTGTTAGCTTAATGAATTCAAAATAATTCAAATTCATTAAGTTACATCCTTCATTAATGGGTGGAGAGGCTCCAAAATTATTGAAGGTGGAAGTGAAGAGTCACATTTAATTGGGGGGGGGGGGTTCAAGGGAGTTAAGGAGTTTAAGGAGTTAGGAATTTGAGGGGTTTTGGCACATTAAGTGCAAGGGAGTTTAAAGGGGGTAGAAGAGAGTTAAGGGGAAGGTGAAGGGTTGGGGTTCGTGTGGGCCCCACCTCACCTTAATCCTCACTTGGTTAGTTAGGAACTTGTGATTCCACCCCAACTTCCACACTTAGGATATAACCACTTAAGAAGATAAATAAAATTTGTAACACAAATTTTATTTTTCTTTACACTTAAACTACAACCTTAATAAACAACTGCTCCCAAGCAAACACAACTCTAGGAAAGGCATTCCTAAGCAAAAACCGGCGCTACGGTTCCATCGGTGCCCTCGGAATTTGATTCCGGGCACCGGTTCAAAAGTTAGAAATTCCCGCTCGTTCGTTCACTGAACGTACCCGAGCCATACTTCGGAAATTGATTCTGGGCACACCGGGCCTCAGAATCAGGTGCTGTCAGAAACTGTGTTCTTGTAAAACTCCAAAAACAAATTAAGAAAAAAATTTCCTTGAAATTTCCAGATCTTTACATTACTCCCACCTCAGGGATTTACGTCCCCGTAAAGCTTCATCACAAACTAGGGTCACAAAAGTGGTACAGAGCACGCATCTGAGCCTTCCGCTCCCATGTGCTCACCTGGAGGTTCCCGTACTGTCAAAGGAAGTGCACCCAAGGAATCCATCATCCTCGTAGGATCTGCTCCTGTCTATTCTTGATCCCCACTAGAACCTCTGTGCATGTCGCTCTATCATCGACGTCCAACTCCCTGAGGTCGATGATGTGTGAAGGATCAAGCACGTATCTCCTCAATTGAGTTACGTGAAAGTCATCGTGCACCTGGTGAAACTGAGGTGGATGGGTCAAGCGATAAACCACCTCGCCTACCCTGCTGGGGACCTAGAAAGGTCTATTGAACCTCAGAGATCTCTTCCCGCCTCGGCTACATCTCCGTAAACCTCGTCGAGGTGAGACCTGTATAAGAACGTGGTCGCCATCCTCGAACTCTAAAGGTCTCCCTTTTTAGGTTAGAACTGAAACTCAAAACTCTTGTTGCCACGAGGGTAAGGTTGGCCGACCCAAGAATGATCGGCTACACCCTCCCATGCACGAGTTTATCTTGTGCTGCCCAGGGTTTCCTTTTCGCCGACCAAGGAAAACCCATCCCAACGTTTTCCTAATACCGTCAATTTGAGTATGAACAGTGATTGCCAAATACATACTCAAACTAACGTCGTAAGGCCTCGACACTGCCACCAAGAGGTCCTAACTGAGACTCTCGCCTCAAGGGTCAGATCACACCGTCGGCGTAAGTGTGACTATCGAGTCTCCTCCCAAAGGTATCTCCAGACGTGAGGGTCAAGTCAACGGCTTAACCGGAATCTCTAGGTCTGGGACTAGATTCATGGAAGGAAGGGATGATTCGTTTCGATGCCTGTGGCTACGGCAGCTAGTAGAAGATAAATTCCGCACTTTGAATCATCCTTAGAGCCCCTTTTTGGTCGCACTCCATGACCGCAAGCAGCTACCCTCTTTCCCTGCTCTCCAACTCCCTGTGTCTAGCGGGGGCTACAAAGGCGGGTGATGGTAACATGTTGAAATGTACACCACCACGAGCTGCTCTCCAAGCTCTGCCTCCATGTCTGCTGTTCTGCAGATTCATCTGTCCTTAAAATTTCCTCTTCTTGAAACATTTTACATGCCCAAGTCTCCGAGACTGGTGTCAGTTTCCTGCTTTCCAAACTTCTAACATTCTCTGGCTGTATTCGATCAGCAAAGAATTCTCAACCACAAAGGTTCCTTCTAGCACTCTAGCCTAAGTAGAAATGCATAGAGAAAAGGTGTTGGCTCGGAAGCCCTTAAAAATACCATGCTCAGAGGTCCGACCTCTATTGCACTGATTGAAATGCTTCCATCGAGTACCCGATATGTTCGGTACGCCTCAATGAATTCTCAGCTATCAACACGTCGTCCCGCCGAAACTGTAAAAGTTCTAGAAAATTCTCAGCCACCTCCTCAAGACAGTCCTCAGCCGCCTATGAGTCAGGTTCACCTCGGAACATGAGGGTATCTGAAGTTAGAACAGATGTAAGGCAGTGAACTTACATGTGTCACCTACCGGTACCGCCGGTTGTAACTGCTGACCAACAGGTAGTGATGTATAGCTGACACACTACCCAAAGGCACTATCTCAGGCATCGGTTCACGTACCGAAGACTCATCACTATGCGGACCATCCTCATGGTCATTCACTGGAAAACACTAGTGGCCAAGTCCACCATCCACTCTACTGATGTCTCAGCTAGGCGGAAAACTCTAGCAATCGCCTCCAGCCACTACTCTGCTGTCTGGAAATCTGCCTCGCCTCGTAACTTCTGAGGCCTCTACTGCTGGAACTCGTGCAATGTGCTCCGCCAGCGTGCACAGTTTGCTAGTATAGCCATTGGCATCTGCTACCCAACAGGTGGTGATGTACTGGTACACCACATGAGGGTTCCAACATAGTAAAAAGGGCCCTGCACCAGAGCCTCGTCGCTCGGTGAGCCGTCATCGAGTACTCTCTCGGAACTCCAACTGACTGTCTGCGTGGAGACATCCTGAACAGATGTGACACGGTCAACGTCTTATACCTGGTGAGATGACCTGGTTTGAGCTGACTTTAAAACTTTGGAAACACACACGCAATCAGTGTTTTTATGTACAAAGTCGGAAATCAGTAGTCAGGGTCCTGGTGTACGGATACGTCGGCCGCCGCACCAACACTGGACTCCCTGAACTGAAAACCACACTCGGTACCCTTAACACTATTGCTTCACAGAAAGAAACATCAGAGTTATAAGTTCTGCGGTAGAACCGAACTCCTCTGATACCAATTTGTCACGACCCGTCCTCGGGGCCCGTTCCGTGACTACCCCAAGCCCGCCTTCTATAGGCCATGGGCTGGCGACTAGCACCAGAGGCGTAAAATCCCGATAACTGGGAAGGCATTGCCTTTATAAAAGAAAACAAGCACCACAGAGTACAATCGGAAGAAGTAAACACTAAGTAAAAACTGAGTACAACAGTAAGTGCGGAAAGTAAAAAGGGGCCGGAAATACAAGCCCAACTGTAAAGTACAACTCGAAAGGGAAAACAACAACTGAAAAGTAAAACTGCTACGCCGAGCTGTCCACTGGAAATCCCACCTGAAGGGTGGGTACAGATAGCTCCTCTGCTCCTCAGGTCCCACCGTCCGCTCCGAGTATGTCTCGCCCAGTGGTCCACCTCCGGGTACCGCCTCGTCGTCACGTCCACCTATGGGTACCGCCTCGTCGTGAGGTCCTCCTCCGGGTACCATCTCTTCGTATAGTCCACCTCCAGGTACTGTCCAGTCCTCGAACACTCGGCTTCTGTCAGCACTGCCCGTCGTCTGCAACCAACACAACGAGGTGCGGGTATAGCCCGTGCAGGGGTGAGTATAACGATACTCAGTAGGGACCCCGATACCCTCAAGGTCTCACTAAACCAACAAGGATAACCACAAACAAGATCTCAACAGATAACCTCTACTTAGATATATGCCCATACATATACCTAAGTTATCAAGTAACCCATCTCAATCATGAGGAAACACAAGGATTGTGAAATCAACGGATAACCACTACCCGGGTATATGCCCATACATATACCTAAGTTAGCAAGTGACCCATCTCAATCATGAGGTAAACACAAGGTCAAAAGTCTCAGCTCAAACCAGGATTTTCATTATCGAAACCGTAACTGCTGAAGAGCTCCGTCTCTGGAGTGTACAGTGGTCCTGTCACGACTCCGAGGTACTGCTCACTAACCTAAGACTGCTGAAGAACTCCACCCATCGAGTACTGCGGGCCAGCTGCTACAACCAAGCGCTCCCATGTGCCGCTACAACCAAGCGCACCTCTGTCGTGGGTCTGCCGCTACAACCAAGCGCTCCCATGTGCCGCTACAACCAAGCGCACCTCTGTCGTGGGTATGCCGCTACAACCAAGCGCTCCCATGTGCCGCTACAACCAAGCGCAACTCTGTCGTGGGTCTGCCGCTACAACCAAGCGCTCCCATGTGCCCCTACAACCAAGCGCACCTCTGTCGTGGGTATGCCGCTACAACCAAGCGCTCCCATGTGCCGCTACAACCAAGCGCAACTCTGTCGTGGGTCTGCCGCTACAACTAAGTGCTCCCATGTGCCGCTACAACCAGGCGCACCTCTGTCGTGGATATGCCGCTACAACCAATCGCTCCCATGTGCCGCTACAACCAAGCGCACCTCTGTAACACTCCGAGTCGTTCGATCAGCAGTCGTCGGGTCTCAGCCAGCTACACGGTCTCCGTACTCCGCACGCTCGTCACTGGGAGGGTCCGCTCCACGAGCTACAGGTCGATACTCAAAGTATCTCAAAGTCCCATGAAGAAGTATCTCAAAGGACCGCCATGTCATAGGGGTCTCAACGCAACAGACGGCGCGTCAATCAGATGCTCGGTCTGTGAGTTATTAGCCTTTTCGTCCCAGGGGCCCAGTTGGTTTCGTGAGCAAACCAAACCCGGCCGTATCTCAACTATACCCCGAACTCTCATAGGGTAAACTCATAGGGACCGTTTCTCAACGCGATCACCAACGCCGCTGACGGTTCGTCAAACGGACGTTCTGTCAGAAAGATATCAGCTTTTCCGTTCCAGGGGCCCGGTTGGATTTCGGTGCGATCCAACCCGGCCACTATCCATCTGCATCCAAAACTCGGGCGGAGGATGCCAAAAGTTCCGTATCGTCAACAGGAACTCAACGCAACAGACGGCGCGTCAATCGGACGCCCGGTCTGAGAGTTATTGGCTTTTTCGTTCCACACCCACCCTGGGAAACTTCCCAGCAGGTCACCCATCCTGATCACTACTCTAGGCCAAGCACGCTTAACTACGGAGTTTTAACCACGTAGGCTCCCGAAAAGGAAGGTGCACCTTGAGTATAGTATACCGAAACGACCGTCTCGATCCAAGGATCGCGTTGCCGCTGACGGCGAGTCATTTGGAGGCCCGTAGCCCAAGATACGGGCATTTGACCAAACCGCTCGGTAATGGGGGTTTCGGGCCCGGCCCGTCCCGGCCCGAGACCCCCCGGATGGCCCGAACCGGGTCGACCCGCCCCGGACGGGTTCGACCCGGCCCGGCACAGCCCAGCCCGGCCCAGCACGGCGCGGCCCGGCGCGGCCCGGCCTGGCGTGGCCCGGCGCGGCGAATCGGCCCGGCGCGCCGGTTCGGCGCAAGGCAGCACGCTGGGCGCACTGCCAGCTTGGCAGAAGGCCGAGCTTGCTGGAAACGGGGGGCCGCCTGCCCCCCCCCCCCCCCTTTGTGAAACCGCCCCCCCTCATAATGGGGGGCCAAATAACTGCCCGGGGGAATTAAATTCCCCCGGTTTCAACCAACCCGGCCGGCCCGACCTAGCCGGCCGGCTTCTTGTCAACAGGACCGGCAAGGGTCGGTCCTCTTCCGTCTTCCGGCTCCGGCAGCCCGGCTGGCCGCCTGTCATCACGATCCGCCGCGGCCCGGAACCGGCTGCGGCCTTCGTCATCCGGCGCGGTGCGACGGCACCACGCCCCTCCGCCGCGGCCCCGCTCCGGCCGCGGCGTCTTCGGTTTCCTTCGACGCGGCGCGACGGCGTCGCGTTCATGATAATTCTTTCCACGGCGCGGCGCGACGGCGTCGCACAATAATTTCCGTGTGATTCCCGCGTGGTGCGACAGCACCACACTATCTCGTTTCATCCGCAAGAAACATTCAAGAACAAAGGAGGGGGTTTCGGCCGTGTTTGTGCGGTCCGGTCCCCCTCTCGTTAGACGATAACACTTAAACGTTCGTCCTCAAGTTTGTCATGCTAGAACCAAGAACGGAAAATAATTAAATAAAGCAACAACAAACCCCTACCTCGCTTTTCGTTATGTGTTGACGAAGTCGCGGAAAGGCAGCGGCGATTCGTTGACATTGGAAAAGAGAAGCCGTTGACGACGTCGGCGTTCTTCGTGAAAGGCGCTCCCTTCTTTATTCCGGAAGGAGTGGGAAGGAGACATCCAAGAAGGGATCGACGTTGGAAACTTCACGTTCTTCTTTGGAAAAGGCATTCTTCGTCGAGAAGACGTTGTTCCATGTTTGGAGATGTCCTTCGTATTCTTCGTCGAGGGTGGAATTCTCTTCAATCCTTCCATGACTCTATCACAAAGATTTAGCCAACCCCAAACAATAAAACAACACACCTTATTATAGTGTTAGCTTAATGAATTCAAAATAATTCAAATTCATTAAGTTACATCCTTCATTAATGGGTGGAGAGGCTCCAAAATTAATGAAGGTGGAAGTGAAGAGTCACATTTAATTGGGGGGGGGGGGTTCAAGGGAGTTAAGGAGTTTAAGGAGTTAGGAATTTGAGGGGTTTTGTCACATTAAGTGCAAGGGAGTTTAAAGGGGGTAGAAGAGAGTTAAGGAGAAGGTGAAGGGTTGGGGCTCGTGTGGGCCCCACCTCACCTTAATCCTCACTTGGTTAGTTAGGAACTTGTGATTCCACTCCAACTTCCACACTTAGGATATAACCACTTAAGAAGATAAATAAAATTTGTAACACAAATTTTATTTTTCTTTACACTTAAACCACAACCTTACTAAACAACTGCTCCCAAGCAAACGCAACTCCAGGAAAGGCATTATTAAGCAAAAACCGGCGCTACGGTTCCATCGGTGCCCTCAGAATTTGATTCCGGGCACTGGTTCAAAAGTTAGAAATTCCCGCTCGTTCGTTCACTGAACGTACCCGAGCCAAACATCGGAAATTGATTCTGGGAACACCGGGCCTCAGAATCAGGTGCTGTCAGAAACTGTGTTCTTGTAAAATTCCAAATAAAATTAAGAAAAAAATTTCCTTGAAATTTCCGGATCTTTACAGTAGCAGATGCCTTGAGTCGGAAACATCATGTATCATTCACCATGTTACGTTTGGAACAAGATCCCTTGATTAATTATTTGAATAATTTTGGCTTAGAAGTTGTTAGTGTAGGGAATACCTCTATTTTGTTTCAGGTTTCAGTGTAGTCTTCATTTCTAGATAGAATTAATCAAGTGCAGAAGGAAGACCATGAGCTACAGAAAAAGGTATAATTGGTTAAAATTGGTAAGTTTCCAGAATTTGACCTTGACAAAGATTGTGTTTTAAGATTTGGAAAAAGGTCGTGTGTTCCTAGTGATTCTCAGTTGAAGAAAAAAAATTTGTGCGAAGATCATAGTTCTCCATTTTCTATTCATCCTGGAATTACTAGGATATACAGAGACCTTTGGGAGTATTATTGGTGGGAAGGAATGAAAAGAGATATTGTTGATTTTACCATGAAATGTTTGACGTGTCAATAGGTTTAAGAAGATCGGCTGTTACCAAAGGGGATGCTTCAACCTTTTCCAGTTCCAGAGTGGAAATAGGAGAATGTATCCATGGAAATTGTGGTGGTACTACCAAAGACTACTCAAGGTAACAATGTGATTTTGGTTATTATTGATAGGCTAACAAAGTCGGAACATTTTCTTTCTATTCGAGATACAATGACTTTGGATCAACATTATCCATTGTGCCTCAAAGATATTGTCAGGTTACATGAAGTTCCTGTTTCAATTGTATCTGACCGAGATCCCAGGTTCACTTCTAACTTTTGGAAGAGACTTCAGAAGTCGTTGGGCACAGATTTAAATTTTAGTACAGCTTTTCATCCTCACTCAGATGGTCTGTCAGAACAAACGATTCAAACATCGGAGGATATGCTTCGAGCTTGTTCAATGGACTATCATGGAAGTTGGGATCATCATATTTCTTTAGTTGAGTTTTCTTATAATAACAGTTTTCATTCCAGTATTCAGATGGAACCTTTTAAGGCCTTGTATGGGAAGCGATGTCGGACTCCAGTGTTTTGGGATGAAGTCAATGAAAGAAAGTTGATGGGGCCAGAATTAGTAGAAGAAGTGGCTGAGAATGGGAGGATGATCCAGCAGCACATGAGGACAACTCAGGGTAGGTAGAAAAGTTATGCAGATAACAGAAGGAAGGACTTATCTTTCAAGTTAGGTGACCATGTTTTCCTTAAAATCTCTCATTGGAAAAGTGTGATGTGTTTCAGTAAGAAAGGTAAGCTAAGTCCATAGTTCATTGGTCATTTTGAAATCATGGAGAAAGTTGGAACAATTGCATATAACACAGATTTACCTCCGAGTTTGTTTTAGGTACACAATGTATTTCATGTTTCGATGTTGAGAAATTATGTGCCAGATTCATCACAAGTCTTGATCCCAGAAGTAGTACAAATAGATGAGAACCTTTCTTATGAACACAAACTAGTTTAGATTCTTCATCGAAGGGAACAGGTATTGCAGAATAAGGTAATCCACCAGGTAAAGGTTTTGTGGAGAAACCACATGGTTAAAGAAGAAACATGGGAGTCTGAAAATGCTATGAGGGAAAAGTACCCTCAGTTGTTTAATAAGTAAATTAAATTGCGAGGATGCAATTTCTAGAAGGGGGGATAATGTAATACCCCAAGTTTTTCTCAAAATAAATAGAAATTCATGGAAATTTGTTTTAGTAGATATTTTTTACTAGCCTTTAAAACATAAAATTTCCACTTCTATGTTTTGAATTTCAAGAAACTGTTATCTACAATTGTGTTCAGTATGTTATTTGGAGTCTATTGGAACCAACTTGTTTTTTTGTGAATAGTAACATACCCTTATGAATAGAAATATGAATAGCAATATGACCCTAATGAATAGTAAATTTTATTATTATTTTATTTTAAGGATTTAATATAATAACATATTGGTTAATTTTTCATCATGATATAGTAGTAGTTATAGAATTAGAATTGTGAATTTTTGAATTAAGTATGATTTTATTTAAAAATTAAATTAATAATATTAAGAAAATTGTTTTAAAAAAATGAAATTTATTTCTGAATCCTACACGTTGGTCAATGGTTAGGGTTAATTTTTGGGAATTTATCTAAAACAATTGATTTTTCAATGAATAGTAAAAAATACAGTTTTTAGTTTCAGTGTGTTAATGACATCATTATTGATACAATAATAATGTCATAAATATGGTCGAATTTTGTATAGTTAAATAAAATTTGAGGTGTCCCAAGAGGATTATTCCATGAGAAAATACCATGGGCAAGACCTTGGTTTTGCAAATACCACTCATGAGGTGTCCCTTAAAAATTATAAAAATATTCCCTTACTTTCCATATAAATACCAACCCATTCCTCCATTAACATCATTCCAAATTCATCATCAATTAATATATGGCCTCATTATCTTCATAGTAGTACTCCCAAGGCTTCCTTAATCCCCCAAGGTCCCAACCTTCATGTTCTAAGGGTTACTCTACAAGGTAAGTAAATTCTCAATTTTCCTCATTTTCTATTCAAGTTCTCTTTTATGTGGTAAAATATTCAAGTTTTCATAACATGTTCTTATTTCCTTATTATTCATGATCTAATATATATAATGATTCATTTATGGATGGGTGACCCTTGTCCCTGCTATTTTTAATATTTTCTAAAACCATGTTATGTAGCCGTTAGGCTGCAGAAAGTTTCTAAGGGATTTCTCAATTATTATTTTATTTTGAGTTTCTTTCTCATTAGTCATTCATCTATTCTTAATACAAGAGGAATGAAATCTCCAAAATCATTTATATTCTGTATGTTCTCATGTTCATGGAAAATTAATCATCATTTTTCTTATCCTCTCCCACTTATTCAAATAATTAAAAATATTGTCTGTGATGTGTCGAATTACCGACATCGTGGACGATGTGATTTCAATTTCCATTAATTCATTCACGTCTGGTCATGAAACCATTTATATGGTTGTACCAGGTTATAATATATGTGTTATGACTCACCCATGGTTTTTAATTCTTTTTTACTCATGGTTATAATTTATAAGACAAAATGAGGCTGTTATTATCAACGAACTACTAAATGATCTAAACGAACATCATTAATGTTTTAACATATGAATCATCCTCATATTAAACATCAAAATGATAAATGGTATAAATTATGGTACTAGAAATATGTATATAACTTTCCAATCCAATTATGGAATTTCACTTCCAATCGACAAGAACAACCACCATGAACCAATCATGAAAATCATGTTAAGAACTCACCAAAAAACCATGCATGGAGGAAAATACTTACAATTAAAGGCTGAAATGGTGTTATGAAATGATAATATAAGATTTTATAAACATGAAATGTTTTCATTAAACTAATAATAACACTCTTTTAACCATTAAAAATGATGTTTAAACAGGTTTTAAGTAAGACAAACTTGAGGTAATGGAATTATTAACCCGATTTCCATTCTTTGAGTTAACCTTCTAATTCATTATTTATGTGCTATTTAAACGATCTGTGTGATGGTTTCTGTTTATATTATGTTATATTATGTGTATTTATAGTGTATAAACATACTCCATCAACTCTATTAAGTCTCTCTTCAATTTTATGATATTTATAAGGGGATTTTCTTTAAAAATCCTTTTTTTAAATTCAGTTTTACGAAATTCCAAAGTAATGTTTTTACGGAATAATTCATGTTGTGTGAATATGTTTTGGTTTGTGGGAATTATTTTTTATGAAGTGTGGGACCAATATTTCACTCCAATTCATTGGGTATGAGTATGTTGGAGGTCGACCATATGGTTACTCCAAGTGTGACTGCGATGGTTACACAAAGTAAGGTAGCTGTGAGGGTTACAAATTATAAGATAGCCAAGATTGGTTACAAGATTATGTAAGTAATTCCCCAAAATACCTCAATGATTTTATTTATTTTCTCATGTTTTGTGTGTATATTGTGTAAATCTCATTTTAGACAAAGTAAGTATATATGGGTGACAATAATGTCTTTTTAAAATGTTTTCATGCATTACGAGTATTCATGGACTAATGTGCACTTTCCTTATTTTTCATTCCTTACTAAGCTTTTGTGCTCATCTAAAGTTTTAAAATTATTTTCATAGGTTAATGGATGTGTAATACAAGTAAGGAATCCATGATAAATGTTGAATAATTGTCAAGGAGTCTTGTTTACATTTTAATGTTTTATATTTTGAAAAAAAATGGAAACTATTTTTATGGTATCCACTTTGTAATAATGTGTAATGTTATGAATGTATTGTCCTAATTCTATAATGATCTAAACTTGAAAAGATATTCAATATAAAAGGATGTGTTTTCTTAACTAAATTCAATATTATATATGTAATAAGGTCGGGTCCTTATAGGATATATTATCATCTTGTTCATCATTGCAGACTCACGAAAAAAAATGACTTATAAGAATATAAATTTAGTGATAGATAACATATTTGTTGATAGAAATTAGTAATTCCAATGGATAAAAAGTTTTATTAGTATTAATCTCATGTGTAAACAATTGTTTTTACAAACACACAAACACAAAAACACACACACAAAAACATATATATATTGATATTAATTGTCTTATACTACCAAATCTTTTATTGAAATAAAATATATTGTATTATTAATATTAAAATTTTTTTTACCAACAAATGAATCTATTATTATTATCATTAATAATAAATAATTTACTACTGGAAACACATATTATAATAAATGATTGAATTATAATAATTATTTTACCAAATGGAATATATTTTTTATTCATTTAATTTAACATGTTACTTTTCAATATTTTTTTATATTTTGAATTAAAATGTGGATAATTTAACAATATATATATGTCTTAGATAAAAAAATAATATATATATATATTCAAATATTTATACATATGTTACGAATTATCCTTAATTTTTTGGATGTCAAAAATCATAATGAATAAGGTCAATTCATTTCCCAACAAGTCTCTTCATATGGCCAAACCTTTTTTATTCCCAACGCCAGATTTGATTCATTAGAATTATTTTTATCCATTGGATCGACACTTTTGTAATATATAAATATGGTGGCATGATAATGTAAATGTTGTGAGATTTTGTGTGGTCATATACTCGTTTTCTTTCATTCTCGTTCTATTATTATTGAGACGTTTTACTTCATCATTGTCATCCCGAGCATTCGACATCGTTATATGATTTCACATCGCTTCAACTTCAATTGACAAATTCCATAACACGTTATCAGCTCGACTGCTCTATGAAGAGAAAAGATAATTCATACCAGTATGATAAATTTTCCATTGAAAATATTGTGAAGTATGGATTTATCCCACTTGACATTTTTGGGAAGATTTAATTATCATGGATTCTTGGATGCGAAGATGGACCCTGATGCAAATGGACTTGGAAAAGTAATTAAAGTAGAAATTCATGATTCTCCTCAAGATCGTGCATGAGACCTAATATTCCAACACCATCACCTCTTTAAGGATCTAAAGAATGCGTACCTCATAGTGATGGATCCTTTGTTACTGTAGAAGAATCTTAAGGACAGGTATGATCACCTTTGACATGCAATACAACCAATAACAAGGTTTGAGTAGAGTCATTTGGGATTTCAAGATTATAAATCAGTAAGTGAATAAAACTTTGCAGTGTTTAAAATATCATTGAAACTAAAAGTATACGAAGATACTATCACTGATACATATATATTATAAAGAACATATTCTACCTTCCATGTTTCAAATGTCATTCTACAACAACAATATCACGGGAATGGATTTACAAAATACACTAAATTACATTACTGAATTCTTGTTCCTATACAAAATAATGAACTCCTAATGAGAAATCATGAATACCAACCTATTGGTGTGGCACCATTCCCTGAAGTGAATGTGTCTCCTTTTAATCATTGTCATGGGAAGAATGGATGTAATCGAGGCTGAGGAAAGTAATTTTCTCAAAGTAGTCATACACCAAATGAGAATAGTAAAGTGAACCACCATAAGTTGTCCAATAATGAAAAACCAAAAATGAAGAAAGAGAAGATCCATGAAATTAACTACTTTCAATGTGACATAATGGGGAATTGGTTGCGTACATGTCATACGCCAAAGCATTTTGTTGATCTTTATCAACAATCTATCAAAGGGTAAGAAAATAATGTTGAAGAGAATTTTTCTAATAAATCATTGAAACATGATGATGATATTACAAACTTTAATATCTCGGACTCTTTTTCACACCCTAAAGGTGATGAGTATATAGATCAAGCATGAATTATCATGAAATAATAAAATTATGGTATTTGTTTTTTATGCTTGTGGTTGAAATGAACTGTGGTTTTTGGTTATTTAATATTTTTAAATGTTCCATCTTCAATTTTGGTTTCTTTTATTTTATTATTTATATTCATTTTTATTTTATTTAATGGAAATGGATGATATTAATAGGTCTATTGGGAATAATTTCCAGGATTAAGATATTTTATTCATCGATAGGACAATGACACACACAATTCTTAAACATGAGAAATATTTTATCACCATAAAAATGGGCAGTGATCATATGTTTAATTTAACAGGTAGTACGCAATTAATTGAAGGCTTCAGAAGAGAAAGACTATTCATACCTGGTGGTACACATATTATGATAAACAATGCATTGTTTTCTCCAATGTTTGGACACAATTTTTTGAGTTTTAAAGATATCCATAATAATGGATATAACATTGAGACAATGGATGAAGGAGGTACTGAATACCTATACATAATAAGCATTAAAAATGAGCACAAATTGATTCAAGAGATGATTTTGAGACTTTAGTCTGGATTAAACTTTGTCAATATTTGTACAATTAAATCAAACATGGTTTAGTAAACCCAACGTTTACCAACCATGATAGATTTATTGTGTGAGATGACTGTTTGGGTCATCTTGGATAAAACATGATGAGGAAAATAATTAAATGTATGCATGGTCATCCATTGGTTGATAAAATGGTTCTTACACCCCGTGATTTCTCATGTGATGCTTGTTCTAAAGGAAAATTAATCATAAGACCATCACCATCAAAGATCGGGACTGAATCCTTGATGTTCATGAACCAAATTCTTGGTGATATATGTGAATCAATTCATGAACCATGTGGAACATTCATATATTCCATGATCATGATTAATGCATCAACTCGATGGTCCAATGTGTGTTTATTGTCCACTTGCAATCAGGTATTTAGGATATTACTTTCCCAAATAATAAGGTTAAGGGTGCAATTCCTTGATTATTCAATCAAGAATATTAGGGTTGATAATACTGCTGAAAATTCATCACATGCTTTTAACAATTATTTCATTTCATTAGGAATAAGTGTTGAACATCCTTTATCTCATGGTCATACACAAAATGGTCTAGCTAAATCATTTATAAAGTGATTAAAACCTATCACTATACCATGACTTACGAAAACTAAATTTCCCAATTTAGTATGGGGATGTGCAATTTTTCATGCAACAACAATGAAGTCCATCAATATATCATGATTATTCACCATGGCAATTAGTTTTTTTCTATGAACCAAATATTTCACAGTTAAAGATATTTGGTTGTGCTGTATATGTTCCTGTAGCATCCTCACAATGAACAAAAATGGGACCCCAAAGGAGATTGAGGATATATGTTGGTTTTAAATCTCCCTCAATCATTAAATATCTTGATAATAGAATAGGAGATGCAATAACATTATGATTTTATGTTTTCCATTTTGATGAAAAATTATTTCCAACACTCAAAGGGGGAAATAAATCGAATTGAAAAGAAATATCATGGATGGAAACATCATTATTACATCTTTATTATCATACAAATATGAGTGAACATGAAGTTAAAAAGATCATTAATTTTAAAATTTTATCCAATCAATGGCTCGATGCATTCAATGATTCAAAACAGGTTACAAAATTACATATACTATTTGTGAATGCATCGGTAAGAACTGATGTCCCAAAAGGAAAATCTGATGGTATTACCAATAATGCTTCCAACCCATGCCATAAGCATGGGAGACCACTTATTTCAAAAGATAAATATCCCCATAAAAGAAAGGGAAAAACCTATGTTGGTTGAAGATATGAATGAATTTGAAGATGATGAAAATGTACCATAAGTACATGAAAATGATCCATAGTAAATTTCAATAAATGGAATGTTTTGACCCAATCAAAGCTATACTCACTTTCTAAATGTGTGCTTTTGTGGTTGATTGGGAAAACCCCTGAAGGGATTAAGGTTATTGGATACAAATGGGTATTTGTGAGAAAAAGAAATGAAAATAATGAAGTCATGAGATATAAATCACGAATGGTTACTCAATACTTCTCACAAAAACCCTAGATTAATTGTGATGAAAAATATTCTATTGAAATGGATGAAATAACCTTTCGGTATCTCATGGAATTTTTTGTACATGAGCAACCTGAATTACACATGATGGATGTTCTGACTGCATATCTTTATGGTGATATTGATAATTATGTTTACATTAAAATCCCATAAGGATTAAAATTTCCATAAAAGTATCCTAGATCTCAAGATCATTATTCAGTTAAGATGAATAAATCATTATATAGAGTAAAGTAGTCAGGGCGTATGTGGTATAACCGTCTGAGTAAATATTTGATGATGGAAGTCTATAAAAATGATCCAATTTGTCCATGTGTCTTTATTAAGAATTTTTGACATGAATTTTTTATCATTGCAGTATACATCGATGATTTAAATATAATTGGGACTAACAATGAACTTTCCTAGGTAGTTGAATATATGAAAAAAAATTGAAATGAGTGAATTTTGGAACAAAACATCTTCCTCAGATTACAAATTGAGCATCTTAAGGATGGAATTTTAGTTCATCAATAATGTTATACTACTAAAGTTCTACATAGATTTGATATGAATGAATCACATATATTAATTACACCAATGGTTGTAGGATCTCTTGATCATGATAATGATCCTTTTAGCCAATGTGTAAATGATGAAGAACTAATTGCTCCTAAAGTACCATATCTGAGTGCTATAGAAGCACTGATGTACCTTGAAAATAATAAAAGACCTGATATATCATTTCTTGTGAATTTATTTGAAACTTATAGTTCTCATACTCATCGACATTAGAATGGTATCAAACATATATTAAGATACCTTCAAGGGTCAGAAGATCAGGGGTTAATTTATTCCAAATATTTATAACCAATTTTGGTAGGTTATACAGATGCTGGAAACTTGTATGATCCACACCAAGAAAGATCTCAAACTAGATATTTGTTTACATATAGGGGAACTTCTTTGTCCTGGTTCTCTACAAAACAAACTATTACTATTACTTCTTTCAACCATGCTGATTTGATTGCTATTCATGAAGGAAGTCAAGAATGTGTTTGGTTGAGATCAGTGACTAATCATATTATAAATTTTTGTGGATTATATAGGGATAATAATATTAACACCATATTATATAAAGATAATACTTCTTGTATAGCACAGTTGAAAGGTGGTTTTATTAATGGTGATAGAACAAATCATATTTCACCAAAATTCTATTTCACCAATGTCCTTCAAAATAATGGTGAGATTTATGTCCAAAAAATAAGTTCTTGTGACAATATCATAGATTTGTTCACAAAGGAATTTCCAACTTCAACATTTGAGAAATTGATTTATAAAATTGGAATGTGATGACTTAAAATTCTATGGTTATTTTATGAGGGGTAGTTGGAAATGTGGTACTCATTTTCCCTTAATCATATTTTTCCATTGGGTTTTCTGATAAGGTTTTTAATGAGGCATCATTGCATAGAATCATTTTAATTTGGATTCACTTGTTTTTTCCACAGGTTTTTTCAAGTGAAGATTTATATTAGATTCCATAGCATTATGAAATCCAATGGGAAGTGTTATGAATTATCATTAATTTTGAGGATGTCATAAATAATAATGAATAAGGTCTATTCATTTCCCAATAAATCTCTTAATATGGCCAAACCTTTTGCATTCCCACCATTAGATTTTATTCATTAGAATAAATTTTTTTCGTTTTATCAACCCATTTGTAATCTATAAATACAGTGGAATTATAATGGAAATGTTGGGTGATTTTATGTTTCCATATAATTTTGTTATTTATTTCATGTTTTATTATGATTGAGACATTTTACTTCGCCTTCGTTATCCCAAGAATTCGACATCATTATACGCTTTCCCTTTTCTTTGCCTTCAATTAGAAAATTTCACAACACATTATTAGAATGACTACTCTGCGAAATAAAAAAGTTAAGTCATACTAGTAAGATAAATTTTCCAGGGAAAATATTGTGAAGTATGGATTTATCCCGACTGGCATTTCTCGTAAGAATTACGTGTTGTGGATTCTGGATATAGAGATGGACCTTGATGCAAATGGCCTTGGTGAAGAAATTAAAGTGGGAAATAAATATTCCACCCAAGACTGTTCCCAAACCCCAATATTCCTCCGCCGTCACCTCTATGAGGGTCTAAATAATGAGTAGCTCACGATGAAGGATCCTTTGGTGTTGTGGCAGAATCTCAAGGAGCGGTATGATCACCATAGTCTTGTAATACTACCAAAAGAAAGGTTTGAGTGGAGTTATTTGAGATTCCAATAATATAAATCATTATTTTAGTACAACTTTTCATTTTCTAAAACAACATCTCAAATAAAATTATTCTAAGATACTATCACAGATACCGATATATTGGAAATAACATTTTCAATTTTTTATGCCTCAAATGTCGTTTTACAGCAAAAATATCACGAGAAATGTTTTATAGAAAACTCTAAATTTATTAATTTCCATCGTGTTGCTAAAAAAATAATGAACTCCTGATGAAAAATCAAGAATCCTGACATATTGGTGAGTCTCCATTCCCAGAAGCGAATGATACTTATTTTAATCAAGGTCATGTGAAAAATTGATGCAATCGAGGGAGAGGAAATTCATTTTCTCGAGGTGGTCTTACACCAAACGAGAAAATGAAATGGAACCACCATAAGTGGTCCAATAACGAACAACAACAAATTAAGAAAAATAATGGAAATGAAACTAACTTCTTTTGATGTGACATGAAGTGGCATTTCTTGGGTACCAGTCATATTCCAAACCATTTTTTTATCTTTATCAACAATCTATCAATGGAAATAAAAATAATGTTGAAGTGAATTTTGCTAAAAATGATTTGA
The DNA here is from genome assembly GCA_963277665.1 of Viscum album. NCBI lineage: Eukaryota > Viridiplantae > Streptophyta > Magnoliopsida > Santalales > Viscaceae > Viscum > Viscum album. Next base: position 933,337,495 of record OY728125.1, read on the forward strand.
AATATGATGATGATATTACAAACATTCATATTTCTAACTCTTTTTGCAACCTTATTGGTGATGAGCATATAGATCAATCATGAATGCTCATGAAGGAATAAAAGTTTGTTTTCTGGTTTTTTATACTTATGGTTGAAATAAACTATGGTTTTTGGTTTTTTAATATTTATAAAATTTTCATGTTTGATTTTGGTTTCTTTTATTTTATTCCTTATATTCATATTTATTTTATTTAATAGAAAAGGATGATATAAATCTGTCAGTTGGGAATAATTTCCATGATGAAGATATTTTCCTCATCAAAAATGAAATGATGAACATAATTATTAATCATGAGAAATATTTTATCACCATTAAAATGGGTAGTGCTCATGTGAGTACTTTAACTGGTAGTACGCAATTAATTAAAGGATCTAGAAGAGAAAGAATACGCATACGTAGTGGTATATAGATTATGATAAACAATGCTTTGTTTTCTCCCATGTTTCAATGAAATTTTTTTAGTTTTAATGATATTCTTAATAATTTATATCACAATGAGAAAATGGATGAATTATGTTCTGAATACCTCTACATAACAAGCATTAAAAATGATCACAAATTTATTCAAGAGAAGATTCTGGGACTTCTTTCCGGATTTTACTTTATCAATATCTATACAATTGAATCAAACATGGTAAACCCAAAGTTTACAAACCATGATACATTTATTGTGTGACATGACCATTTGGGTCATCTTGAAACAACAATGATGATGAAAATAAATAAATTTACGCATAGTCATCCACTGGTTGATAAAAGGGTTCTTACACCCCCAGGATTTCTCATGTGTTTTATGTTCCCAAGGAAAATTTATCATTATACCATCACTATCAAAGATCGGGACTGAATCCCCAATGTTCAGGGACCAAATTCATGGTGATATATCTCGACCAATTGATGTACCATGTGGACCATTCAGATATTTCATAACCATGATTTATACATCAAATCGATGGTCCCATGTCTGTTTATTGTCCACTCAGAACCAGGCATTTGTGAAATTAATTTCCCAAATAAAACGATTCATGGTGAAATTCCCAGATTATTAATTCCATCATATTAGTGTTGATAGTGCTGGTAAACATTCATCACATGCCTTCAATAATTATTGAACGTCATTTGGAATAAGTGTTGAAAATCTTGAACCTCATGTTCATAAAAAAAGTGGTATAGCTGAATCATTTATAAAGAGATTAAAACTTATAGCCAGACCCTTATTTATGAAAACTAAATTTCCTATTTTAGTATGGGGACATATAATTTTTCATGCAACAACACTACTTCAAATAACCATAAATCTATCATTATTATTACCCTTTTCATTTATCTTATGGTAATGAATCAAATATTTCACACATAAGGATATTTGGTTGTGCTGTATATGTGCCTGTAGCACCCCGCAACGAACAAAAAGGGGACCCCAAATGATATCGAGGATATATTTTGGTTTTAAATATCCCTCGATCATTAAATATATCTATATTATGAGAGGAGATGTATGCACAATAATATTTTATGGTTGTCATTTTGATGAAAAATTATTTCCAACACTCAAAGTGGGAAATCAATCGACTTCAAAAGGAATATCATGTAAGGAAACTTCATTATTACATCTTGAACCTTGTAAAAATACAGGTAAACTTAAAAATCAAAATATTATTAATTTAAAAAATTTAGAAAATCAATTTCCTGATGAATTCAATGATTCAAAATGGGTTACAATATCATATATACCTGTTGTGAATGCATCTGTAATAATTGATATCCCAGAAGGACAATCTGATAGTATTACCAACAATGTTTCCACCCCATGACTGAAGCATGGGAGACCACTTGGTTCAAAAGATAAAAATACCTGTCAAAGAATGGTAGAAAACATATGTTGGTAGAAGATATGAATGAATTCGAAGATGATGTAAATGTACCAGAAGTACATGAAAATGATCAAGAGGAAATTTCAATAAATTTCTCCAACATCAAAAGATGTTGGAACCATGTGGGGACCATTTTTGATAACACATTTTCATACAATGTATCCCTTGAAATTATGGATAGAGATCAGGAACCTAAAATAGTTAAGGAATGTCGTGAAAGGCTATATTGGGATCAATAGAAGGTTGCGATCAAATTTGAGCCGGACTCACTTGCTAAAGGTGAGGTTTTTTGGTCGATCATGAAAACCCCTGAAGGGATTAAGGTTTTTGGATAGAAATGATTATTTTTTAGAAAAGGAAACAAAAATAATGAAGTTGCGAGACATAAATCCCGACTTATTTCTCAAGACATCTCAGAAAACCCCTGGATTGATTATGATGAAACATACTCTCCTGTAATGGATGAAATAACCTTTCAGTATCTGAAGACATTTTTTGTACATGGGGAACATGAATTACGCCTGATGGATGTTCTGACTACATATATTTATAGTGATATTGATAATGATGTTTACATGAAAATCCCAGAATGATTCATATTTTTGGAAAAATATCCTGGATCTCAATGTCTTTATTCAGTGAAGATAAATAAATCATTATATGGATTAAGGAAGGTAGGGTGTATGCGGTATAATTGTCTGAGTAAATATTTGATGAAGGAAGGTTATAAAATTTATACAGTTTTTTCATGTGACTTCACTAAGAATATTGCATCTGAATTTTGATCATTGCAGTTTATGTTGATGATTTATATATAATTCGGACTATTGATGAACTTTCCAATGTAGTTGAATATACAAATAAATAAATTTAAATAAAATACTTTGGAAAGACAAACATCTTCCTTGGATTACAAATTTATCATATTAAGGATGCCATTTTTGTTTATCAATCACGATATACTGCTAAAGTACTAAAAATATTTAACATGAAATAATCACATCCACTAAGTACACCAATGGTTGTACGACCTCTTGATCATGATAAGGATCCTTTTAAAACACTAGAGGATGATGAAGAACTAATCGGTCTCGAAGTACCATATTTTATTTCCATAGGAGCAATGATATACCTATAAAATAATACAAGACTTGATATATCATTTTCAGTTAATTTATTTTCAAGGTATAGTTATTCTACTAATCAGCATTGTAATTGTATAAAACATGTATTCAGCTACCATAAAGGGTCAAAATATCAGGGGTTAATTTATTCCAAATCTTTAGAACCATTTTTTATTGGTTGTACTGATGCTGGATACTTGTCTAATCCACACAAAGCAAGATCTAAAAACTGGATATGTGTTTAAATATAGTGGAACTACTATTTCTTGGTGTTCTAAAAAAACCAATACTGTGACTTCTTCCAACCATGCTGAGTTGATTTCTATTCATGAAGCAAGTACAGAATGTGTTTGGTTGAGATTAGTGATTAATGATACTAGAAATTTATATGTATTAGATATGGATAATAATATTCCTACCATATTATATAAATATAATACTTCTTGCATAGCGTAGTTGAAAGTTGGGTTTATTAAATGTGACAGAACAACACATATTTTACCAAAATTCATTTTCAAAAATGAACATCAAAAGAACTATGAGATTGATGTCCAAAAAATAAGATGTTTTGACAATATTAGAGATTTGTTCACAAAGGAATTTCTAACTTCAACATTTGAGAAATTGATTTATAAAATTGGAATGTGAAGAATAAAAATCTATCGGGATTTTATGAGGGGGATTTGGGAATTTTCTACTCCTTTTCCCTTAATAAAAATTTCCCATTGGGTTTTCTAATAAGGCTATAAATGATGCACCACAACATGGATTCATTTTAATTTGGCTTCACTTTTTTTCCTACAGGGGTTTTTAAGTGAAGATTTATATTAGATTCCATGGGATTATGAAATTTAAGGGGAAGTGTTATAAATTATCAGTAATTGTGTGGATGTCATAAATCATAATGAATAAGGTCTATTAATTTCAAAATAAGTCTCTTCATATGGACAAACCTTTTATATTCCCACCATTATATTTAACTCATTATAATTTATTTTTTCCGTTGGATCAATCTTTTTGAAATCTATAAATTCGGTGGCATGAAAATGGAAATGTTATGCGATTTTTTGTTGCTATATACGTTCATTCTTTCTTTCCTATTATATTTTGATTGAGAGAATTTAATTTTTCATCATCATCGTAAGTGTTATAAATCATTATATTTTTTCACTTCTCTTCACCTTCAGTCGATAAATTTCACAACACGCTATCAACATCACTGCTATGTGAAGTAAAAAAGTTTTGTCATTCTGGTAAGATAAATTTTCCATAGAAAACATTATGAAGTATGGATTTATCCTCCTTGAAATTTCTAGAAATAATTAATTGTCATGGATTCTAGATGTGGTGATGGTTATTGACGAAAATGGCCTTGGATAATTAATTAAATTAGGCAATCACTCTTCTACTCAATACCATGCTCGATCCTTAATATTCCTCTTCCATCACTTCTATGAGGATCTAAAGAATGAGTAACTCACGATGAAGGATCCTTTGGTGTTGTGGCAGAATCTTAAGGAGTGGTATGATCACCTTCTACTTGTAATACATACAAGAGAAAGGTTTGAGTGGAATGATTTGTGATTCTAAGATTATAAATCAGTAAGTGAATACAACTATATATAGTTTAAAATAACATAGAAACTAAAATTATGTAAAGATACTTTCACTGATACCGATATGTTGGAAATAACATATTCTACTATCCATGCCTCAAATGTCATTCTTCAACAAAAATATCATGATAAATGTTTTAAAAAATAATCTGAATTACATTACTCCCTTATTATTGCTGGAAAAAATAATGAACTCCTTATGAGAAATCATGAATCCCTTCCAATTGGTGCTGCTCCATTCCCTAAATTGAATTCAAATTCTTTTAATCAAGGTCATGGAAATAATCAACACAATCGAGGCTGAGGAAATTAATTTTCTCGAGGATTTCATACACTAAATGATAAGAGGAAAGGTAACCACCTTAAACGGTCGAAAAACAAAATACCAAAAATGAAGAAAGAGAAGAGCAATGAAAATAACTTCTTTTTATGTGGCATGAAGGGGAATTGGTCACGTACCTATCATATACCAAATCATTTTTTTGATCTTTATCAAAAATATAACCAAGGAAAGGAAAATAATTTCTAAGAGAATTTTCCTAAAATATCATTGAAATATGATTATGATATTACAAGCATTGATATTTTTGACTATTTTGCACACCCTGATGGTGATAAGCAAATAGATCAATCATGAATGCTCATGACGAAATCAACGTTTGATTTTGGTTTCATATGGTTGTGGGTGAAATGAACTTTTGTTTTTGGTGTTGTAATATTTTTAAATATTGAATGTTTTGATTTGATTTCTTTATTTTTATTCTTTATATGCATGTTTATTTTATTTAATAGAAATAGATTATATAAATTGGTTTGTTGGGAATAATTTCAATGATGAATATATTTTCCTCCTCGATAGAGCAACGACGCACACAATTCCAAAACATGAGAAATATTTTATCCCCATTAAAATGGTTAGTGATCATGTGTGTACTTTAATTGGTAGTATGCAATTAATCGAAGGCTCTAGAAGAGAAAGAATATGACTACCTGATAGTAAAAAGATTATGATAAACAATGATTTTTTTATCCCATGATTTGATGAAATTTTCAATGTTTTAAAGATATTCATTGTAATAGATATCACATCGAGAAAATGGATGAAGGTGGTTTTGAGTACCTCTACATAAAAATAATTTTAAATGATCACAAATTGATTCAGGAGAAGCTTTCAAGACTTCCATCTAGATTGTACATTGTCAATGTTTTTACAATTGAATCAAACATGGTAAACCTGAAGTTCACCAACCATGATATATTTATTGTGTGGCATGGTTTTTTGGGTCATCCTGTATCAATAATGATGAGGAAAATAATTAAATGTATGCATGGTCATTTATTGGTGGATAAAAAGGTACATCCACCCCATGATTTCTTATGTGATGTTTGTTCTCAAGGTAAATTAATCATAATACCATCAACATAAAATATCTAGACTTAATCCCCGATGTTCATGGACCGAATCCATGGTGATATATGAGGACCAATTAATCCACCATGTAGACCATTCAAGTATTTGATGGTCATGATTGATGCATCAACTCGATGGTCCCATGTGTAGCGACCCGTCCTTTTCTTTCATTACTATTACATCATTTCAAAGATAAACAACATAATAGTATTTCACATAGAGGATCTAAAGGTTTAGTGTCTTGGGGAAACTAGGACCACACATAACAAATACATCATCAACCATAAAAATTTATTTAATTTCTTCTTCACTAGCTTCTTAGTGGCACTTGTCCTCTCCTTAGAACATGTTTCCACTTGAAGATATACATCAAAAGGGGTGAGCTAGAAGCCCAGTAAGAGGATAGATAAGAACAATATATCATGGGGTGAGCATAATCATGACATAGGAAAAAGATCATGAACATTAGAGGAGCATAAATCAAAGACTTGAAATGTGGCAATGCATAAAAATGAAACATCATGTCTTAGTGGTTAACTACCACACATACTTGTGAACCAAGATAGCATCTTGTTCACACATAATTTCACATTTACTCATGATATTAATAACTTTACCCAATCCATTGGAGAGCTATATAATTCTGGGCGCACCCGTCACATTTAAACATTCATATTGCGCTATATAATTCCGGGCGCACCCGTCACATCCTAACATTATCATTTATCATGAATGCCACAATGAACATATAACATAAATAAAAATAATTAACCCATGAAAAGGAATGGGTTTCATCTCATAATAACACATTTATAAACATTGGGTTCCCAAAAGAAAGAGAGAACATCATACTTGATGCAAGAACCGTCAACCTTAAATGAGAGGTAAGAGTTGAGTTCTTAAGAAAAGATTTCTTTCGGAAAAAATTTGGATTGGCATAAACTTCATTAGAAAACATGTATATCCTAGAAAAGTAAAGTAAATGATGAACAAATTATCTATGAGGAGTAACCATATCAAAAATGGAGTGAAAGAGGGAGAACCCGAAGGAAGAAAATTGGGTTCGAGATTTCCCCTTACCTTGTACTCGAATTCCTCCTTCTCTTTAATGTCATGTATAATGACATCATATTCATTAATAAGAAATTACAGAACCTTTTATACATTAATATGGTTCATTATGGTTTCATTATATCATATTATGTTCCTTTGGATGACTTATAGATCTTAAAAACATTGTTCGAGGATGTTCGTTTTTATGGTTTTCTTTAGTGGTTCACTTGTATTCTTAAATTGAAGTTCGGGTAGAACATGGGTAAACATCCAAAAATTACATTATATTTTATTAGTGATATTACAGGTGCTTGAATTATTTTATAATTAATTATATTATATCCATGTGGGTGAATCATTAGATAATAATTAAATGATGATTATTTGGGTTAATTTGAGCGGTTTTTGGATCACAATGAACTTGTTTTAACTTTTCACTTAGTAATATGTCCATAGGTTATTTCCAGAACGTATAATAGAACATAATACATATAAAATATTCTGGTTCAAATATAAAAATGGTTTCATTACCATATATTAAGGTAGAAATGGAAGAAGAGAGCATGTCATTTTTGAAGGTGATAAATTAACACCTCATGAACAACGTTCTCTTTAATAAAATAAAATTAAGAGGGAAAGGGTGTGGGGTGATATAATATCCCATTAGAATCATAAAATTAAATTATATGTATAATAATGGAGTTACAAAACAATTTGGATGAATATAGGTGGGGAGAGATCAAGAAAGGAACTTGAACTTGAAAGGAAATTAAAGGAGAAGAGTGAGGGAAATTACCTTTAGAATCTTCCTCTTGAGAACCTCCTTAAGGGCCTATTCTTGGTCTTTTGATGAGACAAGCAGATCTTGTACGTGGGATAGGGGATAGGGAAGGTGTTTGGACAGATTTTAGAGGAGGCTTGGAGCTTTAGAGGTGTGAGGAAAAGAGGGAGTGAAGGGTGGCTTTTATAGTGGAGGGGAGAGGGGTTTTCCTTAATATAAAATTGATTAGTTTATTAATTTCACTTAAGAAAAGTAATAGTGAGTCTTGGATGATCAATAATGGTAAATAAGGCATGTGATTTTTGGATTTTGGTGCTTACATCACTTGTGATGCCAGGAATAGTGGGTTTTAATTAAAATGTATTTATATGGTAAATTAATGTATTTTACTATTCACCAAAAAGTCAAGTATCTCAGAAAAATCCCAAAAATTTACCCCAAACATTTTTTGACGTGTAGAATCCAAAAATTATGTCTATTTTTCAAAAATAATTTTATAAATATTACTAATTTAATATTTAATTAAAATCACAATTTACTTAAAAAACAGTTTTTAAGATTAAAACTGATTTTATTGTTCTTTCAAAAATTACGTAGGGTCTTATAAAATTATATAAAAACTATTAGACATTGATTCAATAATTTATAAATACATTTCAGGGAGATAAATATTCTTCTAAATTAATTAATTATAATTAATTATTTATGACTTATAAAATACCAAAAATGTTTACTAAGGTCAAATTGTCACTTTCTAAGATGTCTAAATATTATTTTATTATTCATAGGTAATTTTACTCTTATTTACTATTCATAAGGGTCATATTACTATTAATAAGGGTAGGTTACTAGTCATAAGGGTATGTTACTATTCACCAAAAATTATTTTTGTTTCATTAGACTCCAAAAATCATCTTGAACACAACCGTGTATGTCATATTTTTAAAATTCCAAACATAGGAGTGACAAAATTATGTTTAAAGGTCAATTATCACTTAGTAGTTCATTATTTGTGATTTCATGTTATTTTATGACATAAATATAAGATGGGAAATTTTCATTGAAAAACATTGGGTCGTTACACCATGTGTGTTTATTGTCCACTCGCAACCAAGAATTTTCGAAATTACTTGCCCAAATTATAAGGTTAAGGGCACAATTATCTGATTATTCAATCAAGAATATTAGGGATGATAATGATATTGAATATTCTTCACATAATTTTAATAATTATTTCATGTAATTGGGAATAAGTTTTGAACATCCTTTATCTCATGGTCATACACAAAATGGTCTAGCTGAATCATTTATAAAAAGATTACAACGTATCTCTACACCATTACTTATGAAAACTAAATTTCCCATTTCAGTATGGGGAAATTAAATTTTTCATTCAACAACAATACTTTAAATAATTCCATTAAGCTATCATGATTATTCCCCTTTCAATTAGCATGAGGCCATGAACCAAATATTCCACACTTAAGGATATATTTTTGTGTTGTATATGTTCCCATAGCACCCCAAAAATGAACAAAAATGGGAACCCAAAGGACATTGAGGATATATGTTGGTTTTAATCTCTCTTGATAATTAAATATCTTGAGATTATGACAGGAGATGTATTCACAAAAAATATGATGATTGTCATTTTGATAAAAAATAATTCCAATCACTCAAAGGGGGAAATCAATCAACTTCAAAATAAATATCATGGATGGAAACTTCATTATTACATCTTAATCCTAATAAAAATATGAGTTAACTTGAATTTAAAAAGATCATGAATTTAAAAAAATTAGAAAATCAATTCCCCGATACATTCAATAATTCAAAACGGGTTACAAAATCATATATACATGTTGTGAATACATTCTTAAGAATTGATGTCCCAAAAGGGAAATCTAATGGTATTACCAACAATGCATCCAACCTATAAATGAAGTTTGGGAGTACACTTGTTTTAATAGATAAAAATCCCCATCAAATAAAATAGAACAAACTATGTTTTTTGATGATATGAATGAATTTGAAGATGATGTAAATGTACCACAAGTACATGAACATGATCAAGAGGAAATTTCAATAAATTTTACCAATACTCGAAGATATTGGAACTAAGTGGATCCATTGTTGATAACACATTTTCATACAATATAGATCTTGAAATTATGGATGAGGATCAAGAACCTAAAACCTTTAATGATTGTTGTGAAAGGCCAGATTGGGATCAATGGAAAGTTGTGATCCAATATGAGCTATAATAACTTCCTAAATGTGAGATTTTTGGGTTGATCATGAAACCCTCTGAAGGGGTTAAGGATGCTAGATACAAATGTGTATTAGTGAGAAAATGAAATGAAAATAATCATGTTGTGAGATATAAAGCACGAATGGTTTCTTTGAACTTCTCACAAAACCTTGAGATTGATTATGATGAAACATACTCTCCTGTAATGGATGAAATAACCTTTCGGTATCTCATGACATTTTTTGTACATGAGAAACCTGAATTACGCCTGATGGATGTTGTGGCTGAATATCTTTACGGTGATAATGATAATGATGTTTACATGAAAATAGCAAAAGGATTCAAATTACCGGAAAAATATCCTTGATCTCCCTATCTTTATTTGTTTAAGAAGAATAAATCATTATATGTATTAAATCAATTCGGGCGTATGTGGTATAATTGCCTGAGTAAATATTTGATGATGGAGTGTTATTATATTGACCTAACTTTTCCATGTGTCTTCATTATGAATATTGGATATGAATTTTTGATCATTTCAGTATACATTAATGATTTAAATTTAATTGGGATTGATGATGAACTTTCCAAGGTAGTTGAATATATGATGAAATAATTTGAAATCAAAAACTTCAGAAAGACAAACATCTTCCTTGGATTAAAAATTGATCATCTTAAGGATGGAATTTATATTCATTAATCATTTTATACTACTAAAGTACAACATAGATTTTACATGAATTAATTGCATCCATTAAGTACACTAGTGGTTGTACGATCTCTTGATCGTGATAATTATCCTCTTAAACCACGAGTGGATAATGAAGAACTAATTGGTCCTGAAGTACCATATTTGAGTTCTATAAGAGCACTGATGTACCCAGAAAATAATACAAGACCTAATATATCATTTATTCTGAATTTCTTGGAAAGTTATTTTTCTCCAAATTATCTTCATTGGCATGTTATCAAACATGTATTAAGATACCTTTAAGGGTCAAAATATCGAGGTTTAATTTATTCAAAATCTACAGAACCAATGTTTGTTGGTAATGAAGATGATGGATACATTTCTTATCCAAACAAAGAAAGATATCAAACTAGATATGTGTTTACATATGGTGAAACTTCTATTTCGTGGTGTTCTACAAACAAAACCATTACTGTGACTTCTTCCAACCATGCTGAGTTGATTTCTATTCATTAAGAAAGTCGAGAATGTGTTTGGTTGAGATCGATGATTAATAATATTAGAATTTATTGTCGATTAGATTGGGATAATAATATTCCCACCATATCATATTAAAATAATATTTCATACATAAGAAATTTGATGTGTTGGTCTGTTAAAGGTGATAGAACAAAGCATATTTCACCAAATACATTCAAAAGAATGTCGAGATTGATGTCCGAAAAATAAGGTCTTGTGAAAATCCTATAGATTTTTTCACAAAGGCATTTCAAACATCAACATTTGGAATTGATTTTTAAAATTGGAATGGAAAGACTAATAATACTATCATGATTTTATGAGGGGGAGTTGGGAAAGTTGTACTCCTTTTCCTTTAATCGGCTTTTCCCTTTGGGTTTTCTGATATGTGTTTTAATGAGGCACCATAGCATGGAATCATTTTAATTTGGATTCACTTGTTTTTTCCAGAGGGTTTTTTAAGTGAAGATGTATATTCGATTCCATGGGATTATGACAAACGAGGGGAAGTGTAATGAATTATCATTAATTGTGTGGATGTCATAAATCATATTTAATAAGGTATACTCATTTCACAACAAGTCTCTTCATATTTCCAAACCTTTGGTATTCTCATTGTTATATTTGATTCATTAAAATTAAATTTATCCATTGGATCAATCATTTTGTAATCTATAAATATGGTGGCATGATAATGGAAATGTTGTGTGATCTTGTGTGTTCATATACATGTGTTATTTTTCAAGTTATTTGTGATTGAGACGTTTTAGTTCTTCATCTTCATCCTAGTAATTTGACATCGTTATATGATTTTGGTTCGCTTCACCTTCAATTGGAAAATTTCAATACAACATACATATTTAAACATATATAAAATTTCTGATAATTGATAATTATCATTCGAGCTTCTAAATTTCTGCATCAATTTTAAACCTAATCCAGATTCACCTTACTGTATTCCATCCAACTGCTTCCATCATTCATCTATGCCTATGATCTCTCCCACCCACTAGCATTCTGATCTATTCCCTAGTCTCCCTGCCAATAACCAACATCCATCGATTTTGTATTTTGGTGATTTGGTGCTTTCTTCTTTTGGATGTCGACGATCTATGGTTATTTGTTATTGCATCCGGGTGCTTATTTATCAACCACCCACATAATTAATCGAAGCCTCCAGAAGAGGAATAAAATCCTCACATGTTTACTTTAACAAGTAGTACTCAATTAATCGAAAGCTACAAAAGAGGTAGAATATTCCTACTTGGTGGTAAACAGATTATGATAAAAAATGCATTGTTCTCTCCCATGTTTTCAATCAATTTTCTATGTTTTAAATATATTCATAATAATGGATATCACATTGAGACAATGGATGATGGAGGTGATGAGTACCTCTACATAACAAGCATTAAAAATGAGGAAAAATTGATTCAAGAGAATCTTTTGAGACTTCTGTCTGGATTATACTTTTTCAGTTTTTGTACAATTGAATCAGACATGGTAAACCCAAAGTTTACCATGCATGACACATTTATTGTTTGAAATGACTGTTTGGGTTATCCTGGATCAATAATTTTGTGGAAAATGATGAAATGTACACATGGTCATCCATTGGCTGATAAAAGGGTTCTTACACCCCATGATTTCTCATGTGTTGCTTCTTCTCAAGTAAAATTAGTCATAAGACCACCACCATCAAATATTGGGACCAAATATTCCATCTTCATAGACCAAATTCATGGTGATGTATGTGGACCAATTCATCCACCATGTTGACCATTTAGATACTTCATGATCATGATTTATGTGTCAACTCAATGGTTCCATGTGTGTTTATTTTCCACTCGCACCCAAGCATTTGCAAAATTACTTTCCCAAAAAATAAGGTTAAGGGAACAATTACTTGATTATTAAATCAAGAATATTAGGGTTTATAATGGTGGTGAATATTCATCACATGATTTTAATAATTATTGAATGGCATTGAGAATAAGTGCTGAATATCCAGTAGCTCATGGTCATACAGAAAATGGTCTAACTGAATCATTTATAAAGCGATTACAAATTATTTCTAGACCATTACTTATAAAAACTAAATTTTCCATTTCATTGTAGGGATATACGATTTTTCAAGCAACATCACTTATTTAAATAAGTCCATAAAGCTATCATGACATTTCCCCTTTGTAACTAGCTTGTGGCTATGAACTAAATATTTCACACTTAAAGATATTTGGTTGTACTATATATGTGCTCGTAGCAGCCCCGAAATGAAAAGAAATGGGACCCCAAAGGAGACTAAGATATATTTTGGTTTTGAATGTCCCTTGATCATTAAATATCTTGAGATTATGATAGGAGGAGTATTCACAGCAAAATTTTCTGATTTTTATTTTGATGAAAAATTATTTCCAGCACTCAAAAGGGGAAATCAATCAACTTCAAAAGAAATATCATGGAAGAAAAATTCATTACTACATCTTGATCCTCATATAAATATGAGTGATCTTTAAGTTCAAAAGATCATTATTTTTCAAAATTTATAAAAAACAATTCTGATGCATTAAATGATTCAAAACGGGTTAAAAAATCATATATACCACTTGTGAATGCATCTGTAAGAATTGATGTCCTGGAAGGAAAATATGTTGGTATGGACAACAATACTTCCAACCCATGCTTGAAGCATGGGAGACCTCTTGGTTCAAAATATAAAAATCATCTTCATGGAAATGTGAAAAGAAATTTTGGTTGAAGATAATAATGAATTTGAAGATGATTTAAATGTACCATAAGTACATGAACATGATCTAGAGGAAATTTCAATAAATATCACCAACACTAGAAGATGTTAGAACTAAGTGGAGACAATTGTTGATAACACATTTCTTTACAATGTATCCCTTGAAATTATGGATGAGGATCAAGAACCTAAAACAGTTAATGAATGTTGTGAAAGGCAAGATTAGGATCAACGGAAAGTTGCAATCCATTCTGAGCTAGACTCACTTGATAAATGTGAGGTTTTTGGGTTGATCGTGAAAACCATTTAATGGATTAAGAATATTAAATAAAAATGGGTATTTATAAGAAAAATAAATGAAAATAATGAAGTCGTGAGATATAAATCACAACTGTTTTCTCAAGAATTCTCACAAAAACCCTGGATTGATTATGATGAAACATACTCTCCTATAATGGATGCAATAACATTTTGGTATCTCATGATGTTTGTTGTACATGAGAAATTGGAATTACACCTGATGGATGTTGTGACAACATATCTTTTTGGTGATATTGATAATGATGTTTTCATGAAAATTTGAGAAGGATTCAAATTGATGGAAAAATATATTGGATCTCGAGATCTTTATCCAATTAAGCTGAATAAATCATTATATGGATTAAAGCAGCCAGGGCGTATGCGGTATAAACGTATGAGTAAATATTTGATGAAGGAAAGTTATAAAAATGGTCCAAGTTGTCTATGTGTATTCATTAAGAATATTGGATATGAATTTGTGATCATTGTAGTATATGTTGATGATTTGAATATAGTTGGGACTAATGACGAACGTTACAAGGTAGCTGAATATATGAAAAAATAATTTGAAATGAAAGACTTTGGAAAGAAAAACATCTTCCATGGATTACAAATTGAGCATTTTAAGGATTAAATTTCTATTCATCAATAACGTTATACAACTAAAGTCCTAAATAAATTTAACATGAATGAATCACATCCATTAATTACACCAATTTTTATAGAATCTCTTGATCCTGATAATGATCCTTTTAAACCATGAGTGGTTGATGAAAAACTAATTGGTCCTGATGTAAAATAACTAAGTGTTATAGGAGCAATGATATACATTGCAAATAATACAAGACCTGATATATCATTTTCTGAGAATTTCATGGAAAGTTATAGTTATCCTACTCGTCGGCATTGGAATGGTATCAAACATCTATTAAGATAGCTTCAAGGGTAAAAATATTGGGGGTTAATTTATACCAAATATTTATAAACAATGTTAGTTGGTTATGTTGATGATGGATACTTTTCTGATCCACACAAAGAAAGACATCAATCTAGATATGTGTTTACATATTGTGGAACAACTATTTCTTGGTGTTCTACAAAAGATACCATTACTGTGACTTCTTCAAACCATTCTGGGTTGATTGTTATTCAGGAATCAAGTGGAGAATGTGTTTGGTTTTGATCAGTGATTAATCATATTAGAAATTTATATGGATTAGATATGGATAATAATATTCCCATAATGTTATATAAAGATAATACTGCTTGCATAACACAATTGAAATGATGTCTTATTAATGGTGATAGAACAAATCATATTTCACTAAAATTATTTTTTACCAATGACCTTCAAAAGGGAAGTGAGATTGATGTCCTAGAAATAAGGTATTTTGAAAATCTCACAGATTTGTTCACAAAGGCATTGCCAACTTCAACATTTTATAAATTGATTTATTCAATTAGAATATGAATTCTAAAAATCTCATCTTGATTTTGTGAGCAGATGTTGGGAACGTTGTATTCCTTTTACCTTTATTAGATTTTCCCATTGACTTTTCAGATAAGTTTTTTAATGAGTCACCATATCTTTAAATCATTTTAATTTGGCTTCACCTATTTTTTCAATAGGTTTTTTATGTGAAGATTTATTTTAGATTCCATGGGATTATGACATCCAACAAGAATTGTTATGAATCATCATTAATTGTGTAGATGTCAAAAATCATAATGAATAAGGTCTGTTCATTTCACAACAAGTCTCTTCATATGGCCAAAAATTTTGTATTCTCTTTGTTATATTTGATTCATTAGAATTAATTTTGTCAGTTGGATCAATCATTTTGTATCCTATAAATAAGGTGGCATGATAATGGAAATGTGGTGTGATTTTGTGTGCTCATATACTTGTGTTCATTTTTTCCTGTTCTTTGTGATTGAGACGTTTTAATTAGCCATCATCTTCCTAATAATTTGACATCATTATAAAATTTCTCTTCGCTACACCTTAAATAGACAAATTTCACTACAATATACATATTAAAAACATATAAAATTGTTGATAACTGAGAATTATCATTCAAGAATATGAATTTTAACCTCAATTGAAAAACCTAATCCATATTCACCTTTCTATATTCCACCTAACTTCATCCATCATTCATCTATGCATGTGCACTCTCCCAACAGCTGGCCTTCCGATCAATGCCCTAGTCTCCCTGCCAATAACCAACATCCATTGATTGGGTGTTTTGGTGATGCCTTGTTTGGGATGTCGGTGATCTCTAGTGATTTGTTTCTACCTTAGGGTGATTATTTATCAACAACCCACAAAATTGGGAACCCCATGCATTTCACAATTTTTAGATTCAGACACAGATGATGGGTCTTCGAGTGGATGGTGGGTAGCAGAGGGCCGCAACAACAGTGAAAGATGTGGCAGAAGGTGACTGAATTCCACCCCCTAGTTCGATGGAGACATTAATATTGAATTTGGGAACTTCTCTGCCTAATTTTTACATCATTTTTCATGAGGGTTCAACTTTAATGAAACCACAGTTTAATCTCATCGAATTCTCACTTCTCCATCAGTTTGTTCAATTGATTTTACAGAACAAATTCAATATTTATACCCAGTATCAAAACCAAAATGTTTTTTATTCAATTTGAAATCTCCACCAAATATGTATCAAGTTATCAACAACAATTTATAGAAATTCCATAATAAGTAACACAAACTGCATCATCAAAATCCAACAAATCCTAACATAATGTATTCTTAAAGAGTAGAAAATAATTATGGGAATGAAAATTAAAACAAATTCTTAGATGATTTTTAAATGATTCACTCTTGCAGACCTACATTCATAGTAAATGTGAACCCATAAATTACCATCTAAAATATAGTATTGGAAGTGAGGTCTATCAAATCATAAAAAATGGTTTTTCGAAAAACTCATACACCATCGTGACTTGGTGTGATGAAGCTTCACATTAAACTTTATGACCAGTCTACATACAAATAACCTAAAAGGTTTCATATATATTTCAAAAAAAAAACCAAATGTTACAACCAAAAATAAATGAAAAATACAAGAGATGACTTATGCATATAGAAATATATCTTCAGTGATGAACCAAATTCCTCTTTCTTTATTTTTTCCTCTCCCTCTAGGATTACCTAATTTATCTCTTACTCTAGCTATGAAAATTGAAAGGTATAAAGGACCAACTCAGTCAAATAAATGAACATCATGTGAGTAAATCTACGGAGAATGAGACAGTCGATCATGATCAACTCGACTTCCCTCCAATTAAGAACCTGACATGCAATAAATGCATAGGAGAAACACAAAATGAGCTCAACAAATCATAGTGAAAACACACTTAAAGGATCTAAAGGAACAAATGAAAACAATGAAAAACCGATGGAAGTTACCAATCTATGAAGAAATTGTTTAATTGTACATTTATTGTATAACAAGGGGAACTATTTTTTTCTTGAATATCGATCAAGAAAATAATTTTTATTTAGGATTAAATATAATTATGTTTTCAACATGATTGGTTACATTGTTTCTCTATCAATCATGGAGGATTTTAGTGTTATGGTTACTATTTATTCACAGAAGGAAGATGTAGCATGATCATTAATGCATCTGATATGTAACATTAAATGACGATAAATTTTCAGTCCTTGATGTTTTTTTAAAATATTTAGATAGGTTGCTAACATCCTTTCTTCTATAATCACATTGTGATTTACTGGAATGAATTTCATTGAAAATATAGATAAGAATACCTTTATTCAATGATGGATTCACCAATGGTTTGGGTGGTTTATGATGGGGTTCCACCAAGGCATATTGTTCTGGAGATCAAGAAAGGATAAGATAATGCCAACTCAATTTTTGTATACCAACTTCTCATATTTGTGGAACCAGGTGATCTGACTTTTGTGTTCATACTAATTTTGGAGATGCTCAACTTGTGTTCTACTGAATAGGTTCATGATGCTACAATAAAAGGGTTATCGGACCATGAATCATTCATATTTATGTTCATCTCAAGTATAAGAAAGTAGGTGTTTCAAATACCCTTGTTTGAACCAGATCCAAGAATGCACTAACTAAAGAGTGTTTGAGTTTCCCATGTTTTACCGCTACAAACTGGTGAGATAATGGGGTTGTTTTTCTACTTTTTCAAATATGATTTGGATGGATCACTGATTGAGATGGTGGTTCGAGCTAGGATTCAAGGGAAGGAGACTAGGTTGTCTATTGTGGCTGAAAAAAGATTATTTGTGTAGGCAGCCATGTCTTGTTCAATGATTATCCAAACGGGAAGTCTCATGATGATTTTTTTCAGAGTCCATGACTCCACTGAAACCATAGAGGATATTGCTAAGACAGATTTATTTCACATAATTTTCTTGATGAAATTCCTATAAAAAGGATGGTTCAGCCTTGCCGTCAGGTTATCACACCCCTTTGTGTTATTCATTATACCCCATCGTAGAACCCTTATTTCCCACTACCCAACGCAACCAAGGGCCTTCTATATCATGAGCTAAGACCAAATTTCCAACCTCACCTTGATTTCCAAAAATACCACCTCTACTTCCATTACCACCATATCATCCAACACCAAAGTCTTCCCTTTCCCCACTCTTTCATTCCCTTGTTAGACCTAATATTTAAAAACCTAGTCTATCCACCTCTCTGCATCTCCTAACATACATCTAAGTTGATCCCATAAAAGCCTCTAGTCCTATCATTCCAGCCCATTCCACACTTGGAAACCTAGTGATAAATACCATATATAGGAACACATTACATCCCAACCACCTGGGACACATGGAATCCCATTAAAGAGAGAGAAATCACTTGGAGAATATTAGTTGAAGCCGTTTCTACGATATATTCAAGTTGTTTCACATGTTCCTCAAGGTGTAAGTATTGATATATGGATGCCACCTATTCCAATAAACTATGATACACCGCTAGTTTTATGTGTTGATATATTGTTTTAGCCAGGAAGATCACTAATTTTCAGGGTATTATTTCTTTTAAACCTGTATCGTGGAAATTTCATCGTAAGTTACAACTGGACTTCTTCGTAGTGTATAAATTTCCACACTGCAATGACTATCTTCTATTTTTATATACATATGAATATAGATCTCTTCTCTACCAATTCCACCTAAGCTAATAAACTATTCCAGTTCATCATATCAAGTCATAGAATATGATACACTTCTAGTTGTAAGTGATGATATATTGTTGTAGACAATGAGATCACTAATTCACAATAAAATTTCTTCCAAACCGGTATCATAACCATGAAATCATAGGTAATGACTTCACTTCATTGTAGTGCATGACTTTATAAATCGCAATAACCATATTCAATTTTTCTCTGCATATGAATTTGGAGCACTTCTCTTCTAAAGCAGACTATGAAGTCAATATAAACACTACAAATGAACTATTCCATCTAATTACATATGTTTTTCCCTTTTCCTTTTTTGAAACAAACAATAATTCTATTTTTATTTCCAAATACAGAGACCTTGTACATCAAAACTGAATCCTACAATCATTCACTTATTATTTATGTACTACACTCACACAAGGTCATGTATGGTAAACTAAATTCAGTTTTAGAACAAGCTACCATAATCAGTGAACTGCAATCATATCATATTAAAATATCATTTATACTTCATATGTTATGATTTCATCAATAGTTGTTATTAATTTCAACCCAAATGAAATGATCTTAAAACCATTTAATTAATTTCAAATAATCATAGCATCATCCAGATATCTTGTGTAAAATATCTCTTTACACATATATATGTTCATATATTTTTATTTTAATGGAATTTTCAATACAATTCTCATGAATCACCTTATTTTCTAGTTGAATGTAACTATTTTCCCCTCTTGAGAGATCATTTGATATTTATGGATCTCCTTTGTATGATTACATGCAAGGAAAGTACATCAGCTGTGCATTGGATTTTCCAGAATGAAATATTTTATATTTTATATTTCTTTATGTGAATGTATTTTGGATGATATCTGGTAATATTTTACATTTATCTATTAAATTTGGAATTCATAGATTTAAAATTATATTTCATTGTATTAAAATTTGGGGTTTTCTATATTTTATTGGTGCAATGGACATATTACAATTCTGTGGGTTCACCGTAGTTTAGTATTTGGAATTTTCTACTCTATTTTGGTGGGAATATTTTATCTGATTCACACCGATGAGGAGGTTTTTCTTTTTAGGATGCATTTCTGATTTCAGTTCTTTAGTGAAGAAATAGGAGTTTAACGAACTAATCATGTGAGAAAATTATGAAATTGGAACATCATTTATTATAGAATTTTATGCACATATTTATGGTATATGTAGTTATGTAAATTCACTATTGATTAGTAATGTGTTTTAAATTTTTATTTATTCATTGGATTTGGGTCATCATTTATCATGGTCTTTGAAGAACATATTTATGGTATATGTTGTTTTATAAACACACTATTGATTTATCTTTTTTATGTATTTTTAATTTCATCGTTGGATTTACATCATGATCGTATCCCCTATTATTACAAACTAAAAATTATGTAATCTAGATGACTGTTCATTTTACAAATATATCATTGGAATTTTTTCATCCAATTATTAAGACATATGTTTTGATACTTTTAAATTCTGTAAATTTTTATTTCTTTTCTTATATGGTAATGTGTGACAAAATATGATATTCTTATTTGGTAGTATTTAGTTCTTAGGTTGTTACTTTCCTACAATGTAAGAGAATTTATGATGAGACATGATTATGAATGTTTTTGGTCAAACATAAGTGAGTATAGTAGTGTGACCATACACATTGATGAATTATTTTATGATATTGTTTTCATAATGGTCCTCCACTCATAGAGTTGGAAACCCTCTTTGAACATACACATTGATAACTGACTTGGATTTTCTAGAATAAATTATTTCGTGATCCTTATTCAATGAATACAGTTATGATACATAGTATAACATCTATGAATGAGAAAAGAAGTTATCAATTGATTTTATTCAGGTATTTTCCTAGATATGGGCATGAATTTATTCCATGTTATGGTCCACCTCTGTGAGCCAATGCACTATATTTTTTCCTTACTTCCCAATCTTATATCAATTTAATTTCAATTATTTGAGTGTACATTTTTCTAAATCTAAAGTGAATTGAGCATCCCTTCTAGATAGTAAATTTGATTTTAAAACCTGAATTTCCATATCCATCTTGGAAATAGGGATAGAAAACTAAAATTTATGGGATTCATAGGAATGTAAAGAACCCCTAAGATACATTATATTTCATTGTAAAACATTCCATGGAATCATAGAAATTGGATGGTTCTAACATTTATTTAAAACATGCATAAGATACCTTTATCGATCCCATAGATCAGAGAATCTAAATATTCTTTTAAAAAAGCATGATTCCCCATGGAAAACCAAAACAAGATAATAATATGGAAAGTGCCTAATATTATTCTCCACCACCACAATTGGTATGGAGTTAAGGCATTGAAAATTAGTGAGGTAATGGTCTAACCTTACCCAAGTGTATGAGTGGGCTTTCTTATTGTTATACTATATAAACATATCCCCAATAAGTCTTAAATTCAATAATTGGTCCACTTTAATGAATGATTTTAAATCTTACATTTTTTCTAGGATTAAGCACATCCTCCAAATTTTCCATATGTGCATGTGAATATGTGTTTTTAGTTTTATTATTCACTTTTTTATACTAATTATTTGAGTTTTATTTTCCATAAATTTAAGTGAAAGTGATTTTTTAGATAGAACAAAATCTTTTATTTTTTTGAAGTGCATAAGTGATATGGATTTTAAGTACATATCCTAGGATGTTTTTTCTCTATAACACTGTTTATTTTTTCATTTTCCACTGTTTTCTTTTTTTTAGGGTTGAATGTTTTTTATTTTGGCTTCTCAATTAATTTATCTTCAATATTATAATATTATTTTTGGATAATATTTTGGAAAAATTATATTGAAATCTATTTCTATGACTAAAGTTAGTAATGATCCTGTCAATGTGTTGACTGTAGAAAACTAGAAGGAAATTTGTTGACCAAAGGAATGGTATGTCACATTAAAATAACTTTTTTAGTAAATATTTATATAGTTTTTCCTAAAGTTCAAAACGTTTTGGTTGATAATTATCAGATATAGGTTCTGTTTAATTGCATTTATTAAGAAAATGTATACAAAAATTATCATTTATGATAACCATGTTGACATAATAAGTGGTGTTTTTTTGGAAAGATTTCATTAGTTTGAGGCACTCCATGCACCAATTTTCAGAGATATTGTCTTTGTATCACGGATTATCATGATCATAAGCATGCTCAAGGTTGAGGATAAGATAAGAACTCAGATAATAAAATCACTCATTGATGCGGAGAAAAGTACTGAAGATTGTGGATGAAGACAGGCACTCAGTACTGTGTAGGCAAGAACTTGTTAGAATTCTCATTACCATGAATTGTTAGTATACTCAAGATTGTAGATGAAGTATAATGGAGCTTCATGTAATAGAGTATGAATATTCAGGTGATAGTTTTTTGGAGTTTCATGTTTTTTCTTCAACATTGAACATATTTTTAAATTATGTTTGAACATGTTTTTTCAAATAAAGTGTTTTTATTATAGTTTTATATGAGAAACATTTATTATTATTATATAATAAATATATTATATATAATTTTATTAATAAATATAATTTTAAATTTAAGCAACAAATATCTTCATACCATCATAATATTTAATTTAAAAAATATTTGATAAAAAGATATTAATTGATGGTTTTTCTTATAATAACAGATAAAATAATATTGTTAAAAATATTACAGATAGAAATATAAATTCTGATAATAGTATTATTAATAGATAAATATGTCAAATATTTGTGGCTAAATATTTATACCAAGAAATATATTATTTTATGGTATTATTATAATTACAATAAAACTATTTTATCTATCGCAATAACATTTCGAGATATAGTTTTTTTCAAAAATTTACTGATTGAGATATATATTGGTAAAACCCACTATCAATATAAAATGTATTTTTACCGACAAAAATTTAAATATTTTTTAATGACTCCAACCCCATTGACTATTTTTTAGTGACTTCAACTTCTGTGAGAGACCAACCCCTCATCCACTAAATCAGGCCATTTCTTTTGGTTGTTCTCTAGAGAGGGTCTAGAACCAGAAACACCAACACTGTTAGCCTTTATAGTAGACTGCATTTTCCCTAAGAGCCCTATTTTCATGAAATATAGATTACTAATAAAATTGGAAGGCACCTAAGAGCCTTATGTTTGTTTTGGATTCAATACAGACCTAGAAACACCAACATCATTCACTGTTGGTTCACTTGAAGTAGCTGGTTTCCTTTTGCAATCCATCAACTCGTGCGGTTTTTTTATTAAACCAATACAAAAAAAAATTCTTGTGACAATTGGAATTCGAGAGGCCAATAAACAGTTAGTCCAAACAATAGATAGTAGTTTCTCATACTTATTATACTATTCTAAATCATCCTCATGGGGTGGTGAGCCCTACCCTATCAACAAGATTATAAGGTCAACCTCAACCCATATTGGAGTATAATGCCCAAAATCAAATCCCTTAGTTACATGATCCATTTTAATTAGGACCCCCCATTGATGAGGTAATGTTGAAGTGGATCCCTTCATACCAAAAACAAAAACTGAGGTCGATAAATTTTATCCAAGCCAACCCATGAGTTCTAGAGAGCAAAGGGATTAAAGAGAGGACACCATTCTTGAACACAAAACTTACCAGGTTTCATGAAGATTGTTCCAAAACCCTATTCTCTCCACTTATTCTCATAAAAGGGTGGGAGGAAGATGGGAATGTTGGAATGATGGAGGGATAACTGTTGTCGGATGAAAAATATTAGTTGTCTAGAGAAGTTTCAGTGCCTCGCTTAACGGTATGGATGTCGGTGGACATTGGAGACTGGACGCGCTGTGAGGGGGACCAACACCAGATGTGGTAGGGCGTACACCAAAGGTTCTCGAGTATGGGTCATAGTCCTTCAATTCCATGTTTTTGGGTCTTTAGGTCCTTTCTGGTTCTAAAGTATGACCATGTTTGGCATACAATGTCCCAGGGCCTTTAAGCAATTCACTATATTATAAATAAAGGTTATAGGAACATAAAAAATGTCTTTGTGGGAAAATATCCATATTGGAGTTTTATCATATCTAATCAATCCTTCTCATATTTTTCAAGATGTACACTTCAGGACAAACAAAATTTTTCTAATCAGATATTGACATAGAAAATCGCAGAATGCTAAGAGGGCATTTCATGTTAAATTTATAAATAATTTAGATTAGATCTGAAGAAATTTTAACTGGTCTTATTATCTTTCTTTTATGATGTTGTTGATCATTTGAAAAAAATACTTTTCTAGATTACCTTCCTTACATAGGGAGAATCCAAGTGTATAATCCCTCTAGTGGCGATCCACATGTGCTCCTTTGATCTCAGAGTAACATATATTGAACGTTGGGTGCTAGCACGGTGAATCCATCATCTTTTTTTTTGTTCATCTTCATCACTTCTATTCCTTAGGGAATTAATGAATCTATCTTGTGATTTTTTTTCTTGAGAGGAGGAGAGGAGGAATCTGAGAGAGAAAATCATTATATGAACCGATTCTCAATTCTTTATCAATCCTACATAATATACACAACTATATATTTATATAGATAAGATTTTGGTTAAAATATTATTTAATTTCACAATGGACCTCAAATAATATAATAAACCTCGTTAAAACTAGTATTGTTATTATTATTTTTATGGTGTGTGCTATTTGGCACAACAATAAATATTATTTTACTTGAAAATATTTAACATCAGACATGGTATTCTTCTGCTCGGCCTCCTCGACATTTATTGAATACCCAAAAAACATTTAATATTTTATTCATTAATAAATAGTTTATTCATTCTTTGTAAAATAAGTATTTATTAAATATTCAATAAATAAAAAAAATATTCTATTCATTATCGGGAGAATAAATATATATTTAATATCTATGAGATAGATTAAAATTGAAAAAAATTATTCCTCATTCTTGAGAATAATATTTTTTTATTAATTAAATTAAAATAAAATTTAATTAAGATCAACCAAAACATTTAGTATGTGCCCCTCTAGGATTCTTTCTCATTGTCATTCGATGAAAATTCCTAAAGTCCAAGATTACTACAAAGAAACAGGTCAAAGAACCCACAAGAAATAACTTAATGTCGTAATGTCAACAACAACATAGGAACACTTACTGTATAATATAATCTAATTTTCACAATATTTCATCAACCATGTTTGAAATCTGTGTCATCAACCGATATACTTGATATATATTTCTTTGAATATTTAAAATAAACTCATCATAACTCCATGGAAAAATAATTTAATGTGACAGTTCAATTTCAAACAAATGTTTGAAATATCAACTTCCATAAATATGGATGGGAAAAATCCTCCCTTGACTTATCAATGAACAACCTCCCATTCATGACCCACCCAACACACCCGAATTCCAATGAACAAATGGAATCGTGGTTCTGGTCTGTAAATCTATGTGTGTCTGTCATGACATGCATTAACAATAATCTTATAGTATAAGGACTTATATATTCTCATAGATTGAAATATATGATGACCCATAAACATGTATAATTCCTACCAGAGAGTAATTTCTCATAATCTCCCTCCTTGGATACTACCATGTGTGAACTTCTTGAGAAGTAGTCTCATCTACTTATGAGTACTCGCACCTAACAATCAACATACCATGTTCCCCATCATAGAATGTTATTCAACCATAGAACTATATTTAAGAATATCATAATTGTATTTTAAGGTTCTCATCATAGTGGAGAACTGCTATGACTTTATCAATGAGACAAATACTCTATGACATTATTATATTGAAGTTATGCAGAATAATGGAAAAAAATTAATAATATGTTTTATTAATATTCAGATATTTTAATTTTCAATTAATCCAAAGTACAAACAGTTGGACTAGAACACGAACTCCAACATAACCCCACATGGACTAGGGATAACTACCTACGAATTTTAGTCCTCTAAACCTCACATGATGATTATGTTTTTGTTGAGTTAAATCTTTAGTTAAGAGGGTTTACCATGATGTCTTCCATGGATATTATGTTCACTACATGTTCACCTCTTTGGAAAAAAATATATCAAGATATGATACTTTTTAACTATATGATTTTTACACTATTGTGACCTTGGCTCCTTAATAGGTGACATCACTGTAGTATTATCACAATATAGTGTTATATTATCTTTATGTTAGGTACCACATTAAGATCATGGATGATGGTTCCTTTCCAAAAATACTTCATTAGCTTCTTTAGAAGCCGCAATATACTCAAACTCTTCTGTAGAATCTGTGACCACAACTTTAATGGAGCTATACCTACTCACATCATCCCTTTTGAGAGTGAACATGCATCCCATTTGCGATCTTAGATCATATTTATTTGTTTGGAAACTAGTATTTTCATATCCTGAAATGTCAAGTTCCTCATCTCCTACATAGATCAAAAATTTATCCTTAGTGCGTCTAAGATACTTAATGAAAAATTTGGCTATCATCCAATGAGAGTTACCTAGGAAAACCTAATATATTCCTACCAGACATAAGGAATATTCATCATCTAGCCTAGTACATAACAAAACATACATAACTGACCCAATATCTAACGTGTATAATATCTTTATCATCCATTGTATTTCCTCATGTTTTTTTATGATATATTTTCCTAGAAAGATGAATGTCATGCGACATTGGAAACAATACCCTCTTAGATTGTTCTATATTGAACCTCTTTAGTATCTATTCAATATATGTACTTTGAATTTGACCGAGTAGCCTCTTTGATCTATCATGAAGGATCTTGATCCGAAGAATATATGTTGCTTCACATAAGTCCTTCATTGGGAAGCATTTATCCAACCATGAATTAATAGACTTTAAAACTAGTATTTCATTTCCAATAAATAATATGTCAGTGATATAAAATATTAATAAAATGACCACAGTCCCACTAAACTTCTTATAGACACAAGCCTCACATTCATTCTTTATGAAACCAAATACCATTACAAATTCATCAAACTGAACGTTCCATGACCTGGATTCTTATTTTAATCCATAAATGGATTTTTTTTCAATTTTGATACCTTTTTGCATCATCTGGAGTCAAAGAACCTTTGGTTTGTGTCATATAGTCATCTTCCTAAAGGTTCTTGTCAGGGATTGTTTTTTTTGACATCCATTTACAAAATCTCATAGTCATGGTAAAACACAATGACAAGTGGAACCCTAATAGATTTCATCATTGCCACTAGTGAAAAGGATTCATCATAGTCTATGTCTTGATGCTATTTAAACCCTTTTCAACTATTCACGCCTTATAATTTGTGACATGAACATCCATGTACTGTCTATTCTTGAATACCCATTAACAACCAAAAATATTTACATCCACTAGAGGATATACCAAAGTCAAGACTTGATTTCTGTAAATGGAATCCATTTCAGAATTCATAGCTTCTTATCAGTTAGAAACATCTGTTCCAGTTAACGCTTCCTTGTAGGTTACGATACCATTATTATCTAATAATAATGATTCACCATCATCGGTGATGAGAACATCATACTCTTCTAGTTCTCTAATGTAACACCCCTAGATTTTATGAAAAATATTATTTTAATTTCATTAATGTCTTGTTTTGTATGCTACACCAAGATTACCTTGCGCTATACGCAACACTGTATTAGCTTGCAGTATACGCGACACTTTTCTTGGCTCTTGTTACACACAATTTCAAGTTCGTTTGATAAAAGTTATTCTACGCAACATTGAGTGTGTATATATATATATATTCAATGTATAAATAAAATATGGTTGGATTCTGTTATACACAACAACAAAGGAGTTGTGCACTACACGCAACCCTGACTTGGCTTGCATTACACGCAATCGTGACCTTCCTCGATTGCGTGTGTTGTACGCAATACCGGGTTTTACTAAACAACGATATATTATTACAATATCTTTATGAATTAGCCGTTATGAATAGTTTTAACTAAATTTTTAATTTTATAACATTATTATTCATCTTACACATTTCTAGAACATGGCATAAGAACAAAATAAATTTTTCGGGTAAAATAAGTATTCTTCAAAAAATGCAGTTTTGCCGCCTTTTGATGACGCATCCACTTTAAATCTAGTTTTGACATGTTTATAAGTTCAATTTGACAAAATAAAATTATTCTTTTAAATCAGGATATAAAAATTTACATTAGATAAAGTTTTGATATTTTTCCGATAACTTTCATATTTTAATGAATAATAAAAACACGCTATATTTTAATTAAAAACAACTTTTTTCATCGTAATATCTTATTTGGTTAAATTATAATATTTAATGGTTTTAAAGTATAAATAGAATATATTTTTACCATTTAATATAATGTATGTCATTAGCATTGATTTTACCTTGAATTCGTAGGTTAAATCAATTCAATCTTTTGCAATGTTTTAAAGAAAAACTCGTTTTCTTTCGACAATGAGATTAATTTTAATTTAATTTATTCATCTTTTGTGTATTGAATTTGGAAAAATGGATTCCATATTTGGAATCAGTGGGTACAAATTATGTTAATAAGATACTTTTTATTTTTGGGCACTGTGAATAGTAACTATGGTAAATTTTATTTACTATAGTTAAAGGTAAATCAGGTAATTAAGGGTAAATATTAGATTATAAAATTACCCTAACACTTGGAAAAATCCTATTGGATGGCTAAAAGTAGACCCATATAACCTAAGGGTCAGATTAGATTCATTTTATGGACTTTGTTCTATGAAAATAATTTAATTATTATTGAAACCAAAGAATGTGATAACATGTCACTTTCTTAAATCTTATAAGTATAATAATTTTAATTTAGTGATAAAATTCATGAGACTTCGAACATGAATAGTCTCCAGAAAGATAATACAATTATCTACATCCTAGGAATTCATTTAGAATTTATAGGGATTAAATAATTATCATTTATTATGACACAAAGATGATGCAGTAATTGTATTATTAATGAAATATTGACATAATTGATGTTAAAAATGCCGAAATAAATGTAATTTCAGACTTTTTATGACTTACACTAATTTTCTAGGTTCATATGACATGTTATTCTTGATTTAAGTAACTTGGTTCGAACTTATCACTCTTTTATGAATTTCATAAAAATCATGTACCAAATAGTTTCAAAATTGACATAAATTAGTTTTTAAAACAAATATTATATTATTAATTGTTATTTTATTCCTAAAAATCTAAGGTTCAGCAAAATGACTTAGATACGGTTATATATATTGATTATAAACAACTTGGGGTTCGTTTGGCTTGATATAGTAAGTTTATTAACCATATAGTGTAAGAAAACAAAAAGACACGGTAAAAGTTAAATTATTTAACTTAGAGTTAAATCTAATTGATAAGGTTAAATAATAACTTAAACTTGTCTAAATCCTATTGGAAGAGATTATTCCGACCCATCCCCACTTTATCTTCTAAATAAGACCCTTTGGAACCATTATAAACCGAATTTGACCTTAATATAAAATAATATTTTGAGATTTTCCTAAGGTCCCCCTCTCCTCCCTTATAAAAGGGCACCTCTTCCCTCTCCTCCTCACACCAATTTGAGCATTCAAGCTCGGACAACCCCTGCAAAAATCTCTTCTCCACTTCCCTAGTATCATCCTATAGGTCCTGTTCTTCTTCAAAGACCATCCTTAGTTCTTTAATTGGAGGTTAAGTGAAGGCGCGTCAAAAAGAGGTAATGTCTGTTACCGATTCTTTCATCTTTATTTCTTCTTCCAGTTCTTCTTATTTAGTTGTTTCATTATGAAGTAATAAAATCAGTATCACTCATATACTGATATGTTATTATAACTATTAAACAACTCTATTTCACCATCTATCCATCCTACGGAAAACGAATTCACCGCACGTGCATGCGTACGGAATACCGACTCCACGCCGTGGTGTAATCTATTTTCCACCAACACCTTACTTGGATGGGTATAATGGTGTAAATAATGACTATATATGACTATTATAAAGTGATATTTATTCTGAAATATTATACATACACTCCAATACAATTCCATGATCATATGAACGATATCATCACTCGTGCGTACGTACGGAATACCGTCTCCACGATGTGATGCGACTCGTTCTACATGATCTTTATTTCATAATGCTTATATAAATGAATTGAATGAATGAATATGATATATGTTACAGTAATACCATTCTGGAAATGAGGTATCTATAACCTAAAGAGAAGAATAAGAATTTATTCGACAAACACGCATAGGAACAAAAAGTAATAAACACCCGAATAACAAGTAGTAATGAAATATAACTAATAAGAAGCTAAGAATATGACCATATATGATATCATAACAATAATTATGATTCTGGATTAAGTCAATAAAATTATTTAAATCATTATACATGAGGTTCAGACACTTACGAAGCATATCAGACCTAAGGTAAGGGAAATATCACAATCTCATTTTTATCCGAGATTGTTTATACTTTGGTATTTACTGGGGTTATTTCTATCATCCATGTCCATGTTTTATAAAAGTGTTTTAATGTATGTTTAAAGTCATTTTTACCCATTTTGACTTTTACCACATGGTATGTAAGGAAACTTTCTTTTGTTTATGTTACGAGGTACTTTTTGACTTTTCCGACAAAAGTACGAGAAGAATGTTTTATTTTAACTCATACGACATGAATGGATTTTTAAAACATTATTTCTTAGAAGATTCCTTTAAAAGTTTTCAAGTTTATCTTTAATAAACTTCTTTTAGTTTAAAATTGTAAGACATGTTAAGAAAGGAAAATGTTTTTGAAGTAGAAAGGATATTTTCCTCAAGAATGGAGTTCAAGTGTTTTATCAAAATTATTTTCCATCTAAGATAATAAAGGGTTTTGTTTCTATCCCTATTATTAAATTGATTTGATTATGTTGTGATGGAATTATATTTATGAATTCCTTTATCTTATATGAATTGTTTTATGATGTCACGATGTTTAAGATTCCCATTTTTATTACATGGGTTATGCTATGATGTATGGTTTATGATTTTGTGGCACACATAAGAATGGTATCATTAAGAGATGGGTGGGACCTATATCTCCCTCCAATGCATTGGGTAAAGATTTTATATCTCATGATATAGACATGGCTGGAATGTTAGGTTATACTGGTTCAGTGAAACAGGACTGAAACGAGGGTGACTCGGTTTAGAAATGGACTTTGTCCACTAAGATAGTCTTGGCAATGAGTCTTGACTAATAAGAAATGATTCTCTATGATTATGTGTGATTGAAACAAAGCTTCATGTTTTAAGTTATGATTATTGGGATTCCATTTCACTATTATGATTTATCCCATGTTATGAAATTATGCTCTCTTTTGCAGGTTTAGATTTCCAAAATGTTATGTTCTTATGAATATGATGTGATTGATATTTATTTTGTTTACCCTTACTGATCATTTTAGCTCACCCTTTTATGTTTTCTTTTCCCCAGGATATAAAGAAAGGTTTTAGGTTAAAAAAAGGGATGATCTTTATGGGAGATTTTGAAGATCATTCACCACGATTAGAAGATTATATTCCGAGTTTCCAAAGACACTAAACTATTACGATCCTTTTGTGTGTGTTTTTGTTATGTACTAAGTATTCTGCAAAAGTAATGTAATGTCCATGTATGTTAAGATTTGGGTCTCTATAGTTGGTATCAGAGGAAAGGTTTAGTCAACCTTTGGAAACTAGGATGTGAAAACGTTAGTGAGATCCCTAGAGATATTTCTAAGGTATGTCTAGGGATGTCCCTAAGGATAAGTATACGTATAGGATATAGTCCTAGAACTACGGTAACGATCTTAGAATTTAACCTAAGATGTTAGATATTAAGGGTACTCCCCCTTTACTATGTTTTTTTCCCTAGCATTATTTTTTTTCTCTCACACTATTCTTTTTGGGTTTTAGATGATGTCTGGAACCCGAAGGAACCGTGTTGATCACTATAATGGACAATGCAATGATTTTCCTCCTGAACAAACAAATGTTATGGGAGATGGAGTGCAAAATCTTATTGCTATACTTACAAAAGCTATGAATCATTCTGGACTTCCAAATGAGCAGAGAAGGGAACAATATTCTATTGATTCCTTCATGAGGCAACGTCCACCTTCTTTCAGTGGGTCTTCCGATCCACTTGTTGCTGAACAATGGATCAGTACCACTGAAAATATATTTTCAGTTCTTTAATGTTCTGAACATGATAAAGTCATCTTAGCAGTATATCGTTTGGAAGGTGAAGCTGATCAATGGTGGAATCTTATCATGAATACGAGGCCAAGAGATGAAATTGAGTCAATGGAATGGGACGAGTTCAAGAACTTTTTTTTCAGTAAGTACTTCCCTCGTATTCTTCGAACAAAGATGGAAAAGGAGTTTCTTGAGCTGAAGCAGAAGGATGATGAATCTGTTGGTAAATACGAAGCGAATTTTACAAGACTTGCAAGGTATGCATCTGGCATTATCATCCAACCTGAAAGTAAATTTGATCAATTTTTCAGTGGCTTAAAACCAAGCCTTCGAAGGGCATTAGCTATAAGGGACTTCAGTAGCTATGAAGAAATTTTGCGTTGTGCTATCAAGGTTGAAATGGAAGTTGGTGTTACATATCCATCTCATGGTTTTGACAAGAAACGAAAGATGGAGTTCAAGGACAAATCTCAGAATAATTGTGAAAAGAAGATGAATGTTTCCTTATGCTCAATGTGTGGAAAGAAGCATGGTGGAGATTGTCTTAAAGGGACAAGTAAATATTTCAAATGTGGAAAGGAAGGTCATCGGGCATTTGAATGCCGCATTGATGGGAATAAGATGTCTAATGATGCAAACAAAGGAAAGGATATACAGAATTATCCCTTTACACTTCAATGTTTCAAGTGCAAGGAGATGGGACATTATGCCAATAAATGCCCTAATCCAAGGGTTAGTGATGATCGACATGAGAAACCGCTTAAGGCAAAGGACCAAGGGAAGTCACATGCGATCACTATTGGAGATGTTGAATATGACAACGATGTGGTGGAATGATTAAGTGTTTATGTAATGGGATTCCAAAATAATGTTGTATCATGGAGTATTGGAATATTTATGTATTGGTCTAATGTGGTATTCAAAGTGATTGAGATATTTTTGGAAATAAGATGATATGTGCATAATGAAGGGAAAACGAGAAAATGAAATGTTTAACAGTATTCATGAGCTCATGATTGATATAAGGACTAAGTGATATCATGGTTTTAGTATATAGAATTTTAAGGATTTTGGTATGTGGAAAGTGTTAACTTTTAACTGCATTCATGTTTTCACTATGGTTCAATGGGTATTAATTTTTTCAAGAGAATACATGATTAAGGTATTCACATGATTGGAATGTGACCAACAATATATATATATATGGGGGATAAATGATGGTATTCACATGCTTGGTTGATGACATTTCATGTAATCATTTTCTTTATACTATGAGCTTGGACCGAAGTATTTTAGATAAGCCTAAATATTAGAATGGATTATGTTGGACATATGATAAGTATTGTTTAAGGATAGAACTTTTTTTGATATTACTGATGGGATTTTATAGTAATGTAGTTTTAGAAAAAGGACAACCTGTAGGACGGGCGATAGACCATCGCGTCAGACAAGGCTGTGGGAATCGAACCCACAACCGAAGTGAGACTGGCCTTTTTCTCCTACCACTAGCCTACAGGAAGTCCCTGGTTAGTAGAAACTAGTTTTATTTTATTAAGCGGTATGATATATGAAGTATAAGTTCATTTTTGGAACCATATACGATTAATCTAACCATAATATGGACTTATGACTTTTGATAACCTTTTGTTTGAAAGAGATGGAATGACTAATCATTCTATCACATGATCTGCTAACATATCACGAATAACAAATTAAACTTCATTTCTTTAAGGGATGAAGTGGAAATTTTTCAATTCATTAACAACAGTGAGATTGTACCAAAATCATGTAAGTATTTATTTTAATTCATCAACTTAAGGGAAATGATCTTGAAAACCAAAAATGTTGTCCTAGTTCCCTTATATCCGATGAATCAGATGGTACCATAGATCATCACAAATCTATAGCTTTGTGATTGTTGGCGTTTTCATATCCATGTTCTCTACCACTCTCCATCAGAACATGATGGTTAGATTTCTCATCCATATCCATATTTTCACCTATCTGGAAACCCAGTGATTAGTTTGTTTGGGTAACCGTTACATTTCATACTTTTGTTTTTAAAGATTGGTTTTGGTATTCCTTTTTACGATGTGGGTTTCTATTAGTGAAACGTTCGAATAGTAAACCATTTATAACCCCGATGAATTTCGAGGGCAAAATTCATTTTAAGGGGGGTAGAATGTAACACCCCGAGATTTTATGAAAAATATTCTTTTAATTTCATTAATGTCTTGTGTTGTATGCTACACCAAGATTACCTTGCGCTATACGCAACACTGTATTAGCTTGCAGTATATGCGACACTTTTCTTGGCTCTTGTTACACACAATTTCAAGTTCGTTTGATAAACGTTATTCTACGCAACATTGAGTGTGTATATATATATATATTCAATTTATAAATAAAATATGGTTGGATTCTGTTATACTCAACAACAAAGGAGTTGTGCACTACACGCAACCCTGACTTGGCTTGCATTACACGCAATCACGACCTTCCTCGATAGCGTGTGTTGTACGCAATACCGGGTTTTACTAAACAACGATATATTATTATAATATCATTATGAACTAGCCGTTATGAATATTTTTAACTAAATCTTGAATTTTATAACATTATTATTCATCTTACACATTTATAGAACATGGTATAAGAACAAAATAATTTTTTCGGGTAAATTAAGTATTTTTCAAAAAATGTAGTTTTGCCACCTTTTGATGGCGCACCCACTTTAAATATAGTTTTGACATGTTTATAAGTTCAATTTGACAAAATAAAATTCTTATTTTGAATCAGGATATAAAAATTTACATTAGATAAAGTTTTGATATTTTTCCGATAACTTTCATATTTTAATGAATAGTAAAAACACGCTATATTTTAATTAAAAACAACTTTTCCCATCATAATATCTTATGTGGTTAAATTATAATATTGAATGGTTTTAAAGTATAAATAGTATATATTTTTACCATTTAATATAATGTATGTCATTAGCATTTATTTTACCTTTAATTCGTAGGTTAAATCAATTCAATCTTTTGCAATGTTTTAAAGAAAAACCCGTTTTCTTTCGACAACGGGATTAATTTTAATTTAATTTCTGCATATTTTGTGTATTGAATTTGGAAAAAGGTATTCCATATTTGGAATCAGTGGGTCCAAATTATGTTAATAATCTACTTTTTATTTTTGGGCATTGTGAATAGTAACTATGGTAAATTTTATTTACTATAGTTAAAGGTAAATCAGGTAATTAACGGTAAATATAAGATTATAAAATTACCCTAACACTTGTAAAAATCCTATTGGATGGCTAAAAGTAGACCCATATAACCTAAGGGTCAGATTAGATTAATTTTATGGACTTTTTTCCCTGAAAATAATTTAATTATTATTAAAACCAAAGAATGTGACAACATGTCACTTTCTTAAATATTATAAGTATAATAATTTTAATTTAGTGATAAACTTCATGAGACTTAAAACATGAATAGTCTCCAGAAATATAATACAATTATCTACATCATAGGAATTTATTTAGAATTTTTAGGGATTAAATAATTATCATTTATTATAACACAAAGATGATGCATTAATTGTCTTATTAATGAAATATTGACATAATTGATGTTATAAATGACCAAATAAATGAAATTTGAGACTTTTTATGACTTACACTAATTTTATAGGTTAATATGACATGTTATTTTTGATTTAAGTTACTTGGTTCGAACTTATCATTCTGTTATGAATTTCATAAAAATCATGTACCAAATAGTCTCAAAATTGACATAAATTAGTTTTTATAAAAAATATTATATTATTAATTGTTATTTTATTCCTACAAATCTAAGGTTTGGCCAAATGACTTAGATACGGTTATATATATTGATAATAAACAACTTGGGGTTCTTTTGTCTTGATATAGTATGTTTATTAACCATAT
Organism: Viscum album; assembly: GCA_963277665.1. Taxonomy (NCBI): domain Eukaryota; kingdom Viridiplantae; phylum Streptophyta; class Magnoliopsida; order Santalales; family Viscaceae; genus Viscum; species Viscum album. Next base: position 933,374,412 of record OY728125.1, read on the forward strand.
AGTGTAAGAAAACAAAAAGACACGGTAAAAGTTAAATTATTTAACTTAGACTTAAATCTAATTGATAAGGTTAAAATAATAACTTAAACTTGTCTAAATCCTATTGGATGAGAGGATTTCAACTCATCCCCACTTTATCTTCGAAATAATATCCTTTTAAACCATTATAAACCGAATTTGACCTTAATATAAAATAATATTTTGAGATTTTCCTAAGGTGCCCCTCTCCTCCCTTATAAAAGGGAACCTCTTCCCTCTCCTCCTCACACCAATTTGAGCATTCAAGCTCGTCCAAACCCTGCCAAAATCTCTTCTCCACTTCCCTAGTATCATCCTAGAGGTCCTGGTCTTCTTCAAAGACCATCCTTAGTTATTTAAGTGGAGGTTAAGTGAAGGCGCGTCAAAAAGATGTAATGTCCGTTACCGATTCTTTCATCTTTATTTCTTATTCCACTTCTTATTCTTTAGTTGTTTAATTATGAAGTAATATAATCAGTATCAATAATATACTGATATGTTATTATAAGTATGAAACAACCCTATTTCACCATCTATCCATCCTACGGAAAAAGAAATCACCGCGCATGCGTACGTACGGAATACCGTCTCCACGCCATGGTGTAATCTATTTTCCACAACCACCATACTTGGATGGGTATAATGGTGTAAATAATGACTATATATGACTATTATAAAGTTATATTGATTCTGAAATAGTATACATACACTCCAATACAATTCCACGATCATAGGAATGATATCATCACTCGTGCGTACGTACGGAATACCGTCTCCACGATGTGATGCGACTCGTTCTACATGATCTTCATTTCATAATGATTATATAAATGAATTGAATGAATGAATATGATATATGTTACACTAATACCATTATGGAAATGAGGTATCTATAACCTAAAGAGAAGAATAAGAATTTATTCGACAAACACGCATAAGAACAAAAAGTAATAAACACCCGAATAACAAGTAGTAATGAAATATTACTAATAAGAAGCTAATAATATGACCATATATGATATCATAAAAATAAGTATGATTCTGGAATAAGTAAATAACATTATTTAAATCATTATACAGGAGGTTCGGATACTTACGAAGCATATCGGACCTAAGGTAAGGGAAATATCACAATCTCATTTTTATCCGAGATTGTTTATACTTTGGTATTTACTGGGGTTATTTCTATCATCCATGTCCATGTTTTATAAAAGTGTTTTCATGTATGTTTAAAGTCCTTTTACCCATTTTGACTTTTACCACATGGTATGTAAGGAATATTTCTTTTGTCTATGTTACGAGGTACTTTTTGACTTTTCCGACAAAAGTACGAGAAGAATGTTTTCTTTTAACTCATACGGAATGAATGGATTTTTAAAACATTATTTCCAAGAAGCTTCCTTTACAAGTTTTCAAGTTTATCTTTAATCAAACTCTTTTAGTTTAAAATTTTATGACATGTTAAGAAAGGAAAATGTTTTTGAAGTAGAAAGGATATTTTCCTCAAGAATGGAGTTCAAGTGTTTTATCAAAATTATTTTCCATCTAATATAATAAAGGGGTTTGTTTCTATCCATATTATTACATTGATTTGATTATGTTGTGATGGAATTATATTTATGAATTCATTTATCTTATATGAATTGTTTTATGATGTCACGATGTTTAAGATTCCCATTTTTATTACATGGGTTATGCTATGATGTATGGTTTATGATTTTGTGGCACACATAAGAATGGTATCATTAAGAGATGGGTGAGACCTATATCTCCCTCCAATGCATTGGGTAAAGATTTTATATCTCATGATATATACATGGCTGGAATGGTAGGTTATACCGGTTCAGTGAAATAGGACTGAAACGAGGGTGACTCAGTTCAGAAATGGTCTTTGTCCACTAAGATAGTCTTGGCAATGAGTATTTACTAATAAGAAATGATTCTCTATGATTATGTGTGACTGCCACAAAGTTTCATGTTTTAAGTTATGATTATTGGGATTCCATTTCACTACTATGATTTATCCCATGTTATGAAATTATGCTCTCTTTTACAGGTTAAGATTTCCAAAATGTTATGTTCTTATGAATATGATGTGATTGATGTTTGTTTTTACCCTTACTGAGCATTTGAGCTCACCCTTTTATGTTTTCTTTTCCCCAGGATATAAAGAAAGGTTTTAGGTTAAAAAAAGGGAAGATATTTATGGGAGATGTTGAAGATCATTCACCAAGATTAGAAGATTATATTCCGAGTTTCCAAAGACACTAAACTATTACGATCCTTTTGTGTGTGTTTTTGTTATGTACTAAGTATTCCGAAAAAGTAATGTAATGTCCATGTACGTTAAGCTTCGGGTCTCTACATCTAACCTCTCTTGTACACCTATGTGGTACTTATGTCTCTAAAATTTCTTCTTCCATGAGGATTTGGGGAATTTGTTCACATGCCAACTCATGTGAACCTTAAGCCTAAACTTCATCAAATCTATCTCACTACCATGACCCATTTTAGATATGTAATCCCTATTAATAAATATGTTATATATTTCCATTATTACGTCTTTTATGAGAGGTCGTATAGGTAATATCTCCATGTTTCCACAAGGTATCCTATAATGGTACATTTTGTTCCTTAATGTGTCAGTCTGTTTCCTAAAATGGCCTTAACAAATGATTCATAACCCCACACATACAATAATGACAGGATGAGTTTATTTCCACTCCAAAATTTATATCGAATATCATCTACCACTTTGGTTGGAACCTCGTTTAGTATTTTTGTTGTTGTTTATAAGGTGTATCCCTAAAAGGACAACAGAAGGATCACATGACACATCATTGATCTCACCATATCCAATAAGGTGTGGTTCCTCCTTTCTCTTATACTAATACGTTGAGGTGTATAAGGATGAGTGAGTTGAGATAGAATCCCAAACTCCTATAAATAATCAATGATGTCTTGATTAAGATATTCACTACAACTTTCTAAGTGGAGTTTCCTAATCTTTCTACCAAACTGGTTCTCAACATCATTCATGTATTCGTTGGATTTTCCAAAGAAATCTGACTTATACCACATTAAGTTTACATGTCCATATCTACTTAAATTATTAGTAAAAGTTATGAAGTATGAGTACCCACCCCTTTCTTCAAATGAAAATTTTCTACACACATCAATATGAACTAATTCAAGAATCAATTGGCCCTCCCGCATTTTCAACTAAATGGATATTTGTTCATTTTTCCTTATAAAACATTATGACACACACTAAGTGGTTTTAGTTCAATGGAATTTAAATATCCTTCTTGGTGTGATTTTGTCAAAAAAAATTCATTTACATGACCTAGTTGGTGATTCCATAATTGTGTGTGGTATGAGTCATATGAAATATCTTTTTACAAATTTCCATCACCTGGTTTGTATAATCAAACACATAAAGACTATTATTTAAATACTCCACACCATAAAAAATGATAACATTATAAAATAAACAACATTTATTCAAAAATTTGAAAACAAATCCATCTGCATCCAGTTTGAATACATAAATAATATTTCTGGTAACATATGAAAAATAATAATAATATTGTAAAATCAAAATCATGCCCATCAGATACGTGAGTTGGTTTTCCCCAATAGCCATAACAATAATTTTTACTCCATCAGTTTCTCATAAATATACCTCCTCTTATTCAATCTTTCTGAATCTACTTGGTTCATGTATTTGATGTGAGAACCACATGGTGTATCTAATACCCAATTTTGATAAAAAGATAAATTACACCAAATAACAAACGCACATAAATCTCCCCCCGTTTCTTTGTATGGGTGAAATTTTTCTTCCAGTAACCCTTTTTCACATCAAAAATAAAAAACAACATGTTCCCTTGCTTCAGCTTTGATCATTATCTTCTTGGAAGGGTGTTCGGAATAGGCTTTTTATTTGGATCACTTTTCCTGGACGTTCCTCTTATTCACTATAAAGATGAATGGATTTTCATGCTTCATATACTTTTAAACTTTTCGAATGAAGGTAATAAGATCTAGGAGATACTTATCAATGTTTTTTATATTAAAATTTACATGAAAGTTAGAGATTCTCTGAGGGAGTGACGAAATAATGAGATTGGTTTGAAGTTGTTCAAAGAGTTTAAATCCCAAAACCTCAAGGTCCTCAATGTAGCCAATGTGTTCAACTACCTGAGGCCTAGCCATCACACCTTCTCCAAGATTACTCTAAAAGAGTTCCATGGATATCTTAAACCATATTTATCTCTCTCTATAATGATATAGACCATGTAGATTCTAGATTATACTATAAGAATCCATGTCTTCATGAGACTTCATGAGGTCACTAGACATGGATGATAACATTAAACACTAAAAATTGACCACATCGCCCATGTGTTTATTAAATAAAGTGAACTCTTCAACACACACCTTATTTTTAGAAATATCAAGAAGTTAGAATTTTATCATGTAAGATTTACGTTCATGGTACAAAAAAACCTGTAAGAATATTAACTATTCCTAGTAGTTACTTCTTGTAAGGATATTATTTTTATTCAAAAATTAATCATAGGGATATTGTGCATTAAAATCCTCCCATTTTTGTGTAAATATAAAATATAATACAATTAGCACTTCACTTTATTAATATTTATGTGAGACATAATGAATTTATTTTTATTTAGACTCTGAGAATTTTATCCTAATCCAAAATTCCTCACCACTGGACTCAGAATGTCTAAATGTTTGGGCATTCTTGTGTCAAGGATCCATCTTCCCCTTCTCATAAACCAAGTGAGGGCTCGATCAATTACTCGAAGTTATTTTAGTAGGAAGGTATTTTAAAATTATTTGTCTATAGTTCCTTGATCTGTTAAGAGTACTCCCCAATATGGAAACTCATACTCTGATTTCCTTAACGCTTGCCTCCAATTAACTCAAATTCTAGTGAGTGATACTTCTATTTATGTAAATTGGTTAGGTTGACCGAAAATTTTCATAATAACTGCATGATAAAAGTAAGTGTCCCAACGAGGTGTGGTCAAACACATAATTCTATGGAATTCATTCTCAACCAAGTAATGGATGGTTTAGTATGAGTTAATATAAATTTGAAGTATTTTTTTATTTATTATGCATAAAGATTTCTTATTTTCTCCATTACATGTATTGTTAATATTAAGTTGATTTAATTAAGTTATTAACCATGTTTTGATAAAACATTTAGACATAATCCATTTATTTGTATTTATTCTTTGCACATTAGTTCATTTATTTATGTGATCACAGACTTGCATCCAAGATATAAATAATAAAAAATGGAAATAAATAAATAACATGATCATGGGATTATCTAATGGTTGATTTATTGAGTGGACAATAAATCAATATATGATCTAGGTAAAACTCATTGTGTTGGTCTTGGCATAAGTTGGGGAATTTAACCTATCCACATTTGTATCACCTGAGTTGGTATCATCTCAATTCTATCTTGAAATACCTCCATGAACCTTGAGATTATCCTTTTATTACATGTATTTATAACTCACATACAAGTGAGGGGAACCAAATTATTTTTTATCGGTATTACATAAATAACCTTAAACGTGCAAGTCCTACATAATAAAGGAGGGAGAGATGACACACAAGAAATCATATATAATTCAATAATTAATAATCACAAAACCATGAAATAAATTAAATTAAATTACACCAACACGTACACAGATCAGGTCAAGCTCATGATTGACCATACATATGCAAGAAATAAGAAAAATATACTAGTTAACATTAATTTCTATTTATTCTTTATTATTAAGATAAATGTGCTAGCACATATTCATTAATTAATTCAATTTTATGTTAATGACCATTCGAATTCTCTTAGAGATACCTATCATTAATTAATTCATGGAAAATAAATGGAATGACCAATAATTATAGATAATTACGAATCATTAATTAAAAATTTAACAATTCATCAAAACCACTATTACATTGTCATACACACCAGGTGACCATCCTTGTAATTAAGTTCTGATGTTGTAATTAATTATTTTAATCTAATTTAATACTCTATTTTATTGGGAGACTACATGGTGTGTACTTAATAGCTACATGTCATGTTCCTCTTTTGTGGTTTACCCAAGATAAACAATTTTGGATTTATTGTGTACCTCAGACGGACTACATGACATGTACAAACCAGCTAAACACTGTGTATCACACATGTTTCATGTCCAACCAACCCACTGAAAGATTCGCAGTGTTATTAAGATGTGAGACCACATGATGAGTACTTTAGCCAAATATTGTTTGTTTTGTTTTTTGTGTTTTCACATGACTCACCGAATGAATCCGTGTGTATTTTATATGTGGAAAAAATGAGTAATGTTGTGTACATTAGATACACTCCATTTATCCCATTGATTTCCTAGTTTTTCTGTGTCGTGTGGAAAGAAACCGTGTATTTGACCACATGTCTAACATGAATTTCACTGTTAATCCTTGCAGACTACACTAACTGTATGCTAGCTATGCACCTTATAATCCAACAGGTCATATTCCTGGTTGGCCTTCTCTACATGCAGTGTGCAATAAATACACCATGAGTAGTTACTTCTCAGTATGTTGTGTATCCCGTGACACATCTAGGTGCAGTTCACTTGGGTACACGATGTGTACTCCGACTACATGTCGTCTAACCCTGTCTCATCAAACAAAATCGTTGGCATTTTTTGATTGAATGACCAATTGTTCTCCATCTATTATTAGTCATTTATGAAAATATGAAACCCTAAACTAGGATAATTCATATGTCAAAATCATTTTTTTAATTTTTTATTAAAGAATGAATAATTCAAAAATGAAATATCTGACCACTATTTCACATAATCGATCAACAAAATAATTAAATAATTATAAATTTATAATAATACCATAGGATACCACATTGAAGGTTCCATGTGTAGTGGAAGTGCCTTGGTTGGGGAAAAAGCATATAGGATTTTTTTGGATTTGATGCATCATTCTCATATTATACAAGACATGAACATCATTACCAATGAAATGTTTCCATTTAAAAACTTGATAGGAATGTATGAAACCCGAAGAGGATCCTTGCATGTCAAATTTATAATTAATTTATATTAGATCTGAGGACAGTTTTCCTCATGTTATTGTAATGTCGTGGAATTGGTTCACTCATAAGTAACCTGAACCAGTTTTCCACATCGAATCAAGAGATCCTCCCTAAACCCTAGAGGCTTCCAACTAGTAGTGACGGTCTATGATGGTATGGTGGGATGACTATACACTCTTTATCCGAGTGGATCATAATAGTGATAGAAATAAATAATAATCAGAAATAGAGAAACAAAAAAAGAATAATCAAATCATCCATATAAATAGAATCAGACATAATGAATATCTAGTACCATATACAAAATTATTATTCCATGATTCTATAAAAAAATGGGAGTAAAGGGAACAAGGTAGTATAAATAAACAATATATTCTATAAAAAATGGAAAAAAAGAACAAAATATATCTCCAACAGCATCTCAAGAAAAATCCCAGTCATTTTCTCCCGTACTCCATCCTATAATAAAAAAAATAAAGTGTCCACAGTGAGATGCTTTCCTTTTTCACAACTTGCATGCATGATGTTTTTTTGTACGAATTGGATACCCAAATAGGGAGTGAGTAAAAATCAATAGGCCACCAACAATGGTTTCTACAACTAATCCATTCTATGAGTATATAATGATACAGTGTGCATGTAACAATAATAAAAGAAATAAATGAACTAATAGAACCCACATTGGCTTAGATTTCTCATAGGAAACCCATCTGATACTACCTACTTCGAACTATTTCAGAATGTCTCTAAAAATTCATTATTTTACAATCAATAAGGAGAATCATTTAATTTAATTACAAACTATCAATAAGGAATGTCATGTCCATAAATTATGATAAATAATAAGAAACATCATGCTTGTAAATTCTGATAAACAATAAGGAACAACACATTCATAAAATCTGATTAATAATAAGGAACTTAATGTCCATTGATTCTGAATAAACAATATGGAATGTCATGTACTTTAATTCTGAATAAACAATAAGGAATGTCATATCCATTTATTATGAATAAGAATTATGAAACATCATGTCTATTACAAAAGTCAAACATGATGTAATCACATGTATGTCAATTTAAAATAAGGATAAGGAATGTAAACCATTCCATTTATAAATTCATTTCATCATTTAATTCATTTGAATGATAAGTAAATAAAAAGATCCAAGAGTAATCTATTTACCTGAACCTCCTACAATAAGGGTCAAGTGACATGGTCCTACCATTAACATTTTATTAAATTAATTTATAAGTAATCAAGTGGTCTATAAGTATGTCGATTCCATATATGTATAATTAATACCCTTTAATAAACTTTTTAACAATGTATAAGTCAATACTCCACAATGGTGGTCTAAATTCAAACCAAGGATAAATAGGGGTCATGGTTCTATAAGCAACACACCCAAATATGATGGTTTGAGTCAAGGTATATAACCTACAAAGGAGAAATTTGGTATAAAAAGCTAACAAATTTAAGGCATAACAACCTTCTTAATTAATTTAATATTTTAGAGGCAATTCACAAAAGGTTTGGCATGTGACAAAGTGAAAGATAATATAATTAAATAGACTTTCAAGGAAAAGGACAAGACCTCATACCATATATCAGTAGTATACTCCTTATCTAATATCATCCACTAATACAAGATAGAATGGTATACTAAGGAGAAATTTACCAACTCCTTTAAAATAGGTCATAATAGCTAATATGTAAATAGAATCCAATGCGATGAGATAAACCAGTAAAATGAAGAAGTGGGAAGATATACACATCGAGAGGGATCCAACATGAAAAATGGTACTAGAATCCAAGTTAAAATGTAGGAGATCTCACAAAGCCTAGGTGAGTGAGAGGATATATCTCTATCATAGGAGGCTATTTTCTGTGAGAAGTAATAATAAATTAGGGTGAGGGTTATATGTATTTAATGAAAAAATGGTAAAACCACCCTTTTTAATATATCACATGGTTTGGACACACGCTTGTCCAAATCGTTCACTAATCATTTGCACCTACTACCCAAGGTGACACCCCCTCACATGGAAAGCTGCATAGTTAGAAAAACCATGCATAACCCATGTGTGATCATTGTACAACTTGAAACCCCCTCATATGGCTAAGAGAATGGTTTGGAGAAACCACGCACCAACCATGTGAGATACAAATATTATTTATTGTAGGTTTCATAAGACCATGAGGTATCCCTATCCTGGTTAAACAAACCATTCTCCTCTATTTTTGGGCTACACTCTTGGGTTGCATAGTTACTATTAATCATGCGCCAATCATGTGCCTCCACTCATCTCTCCAAAAACAAGATTTTTGTGCTCTGAAAAAGCCTCCAATTCTCTTGAAACTTTATTAGTCATTTATTCATTCTCATATAGATAAAATAATAGATTTAAACTAAAATTAAAAGGATTTTTACCTAATAAAAATCTAGGACCTTACAACCTACCTCCCTTAAAATAACTCATCCCCAAATTCCCTGAATGTGGTTAAGTGTCATCCAAGAATAATTCTAGCCATTGACTTCATATATCTGCCTCTCTCTCTCAGGTATCATCCTATACATAGTTATGTAGCAATATCAATCATACTAGATGAGTTTTCTTTCCTCATAAATATTTCAAATACGCTCAACAATATCAATAGGATACCCCTCAAAATAAGCATCGACGTCCAAATAAACCTCAATAGGAGGAAGAAAAATAGATGATTCATAATGATAATGGTGAAGCTAAGAAACATGAAAGATTTTGTGCATGGCCCGATACCTTTTAGGTAAGACTATCTAATAGGATACTGGCCCAACTCACTCCACAATCTCAAAAGTCCTGAAAAATATAGTCGATTGCTTACCTTTCCCCCAAATATATTGATGAATTAAACTAGGAAAAACACATAAGAAAATCCAATCTGCCATCTGAAACTCTAAAGGTCGGCATCGATGATCCACAAAATACTTTTTACTAGATTTAATTGTATCCATATTATGTCTAATAACTAGTACCTGATCTAATGTATCCTGAATGATATGAGTTCCTAGTAGCATTTCCTCTTCTACCACTAGCCATTACAGAGGTGATCGACCAGACTAACCATATAGGGCTTCATAAGGAGACATTTTTATAGTTACTTAGAAGCTATTGTTATATAAAATCTCAACAAGATTTAATTTTTCTCTCATGAACCTCAAAAATCATGGAAACATGTCATAAGAATATCCTCCAAAACCTGTATAGTATTCTTGGATTTACTATTGGTATGAGTGTGGAAGGTTTTTATTAGAAGAACCTATGAACCAAGAGCATTCTACAACCCTTGAATTAACTATGAATTTAAATGATAATACGTATCTGATATGATGCTTCATGGTAAATTATGAAGAAATATAATATATAGGATGTAAATTCTACTTAGTTCATCCATTAAGTAGGTATCCCTGATGGTAAATAACTAAGAATCCTTAGTCACTTTTCCATGATAGACCATACAACATCATTAACATGATGGTATATTGGTAATCCCATCACAAAATTCATTGTGATGTCATCCCATTTTCACTCTATAATGGTTAATAGCCATAAAAGACCAGAAGGTTTTGGGTGTTCCACCTTTACCAACTGAAAGGTGTAACAACGAATAATAAAAATTGCTATCCGTCTCTTCATTCCTGTCCACCAATAATAGCAGTGTATATCATGGTAAATCTTGTTAAGTTTAGGATGCACTTATCATTTGGATGCATGAGATTCTCACATCATCTCCTCTTGTATGTTTCCAAATTTGAAAACACATTCATAGATACACAAGATATCATCCTCATCAATAAACCAACGTACCAACAATTCCTCACTAGATACGATTTCACATAAGACTAAGACTTCAGGATTAGAAATATATCTCATATTTATTTTATCTAGATGTGTTGAATTCACTAAGAGACACATAAGAATAGGCTACATGTGACACTCTTGAACCTCCAGATGCATCATAGAAATAAGATCAATCAATTTCCACTCTCTACTAGCTTCATGAATATATTTTTTCTAAGTCTTCATACTTAAATCATTAGTTAGAACATTTCCTTTACCAGGTTTATAAGCAATCTAAAAATTTAAAGAATAAAGGTATTCAACCCACCTTCCTTTACTGAGGTCCAAATAATGATGAGTTAATTTATATTTGAGACTTTTATGGTTTGTGTACACTAAAAAATGTTCTCCTAGAAGATAGAGTTTCCATAAACGCATGTCAAGAACCACAAAAACTAACTCAAGATCATGTTTTGGTTAATTAAACTCATAAATCCACAACTGGCTAGACCCATACGCTATGACTCACTTCTCTTGCATCAAAACTGCTCTCATCTGAACACCTGATGCATCACAATATACTGTATATCATCCACTTGGATCAGGGAATATCAAGATCGGTGGTAAGGTTAGTATTTATTTCATCTCCTAAAAGGACTATTAACAAGCTTTAGACCATGAGAATTTAACACCATTCTTTGTAAATCTCATAATAGGTGATAAATGGAATTACATACCCTGAATAAAATGCCTATAATATCTATTTTTTCAAGAAAATATAAAAATCAAATATGTTCTTGGGATGATCCCAATAAACCGATTCTCTCACCTTCTCAAGATCCATAGATACCCCTAATTTTGATAAGACGTGACCCAAGAAGTGAAATTTATCAATCCAAAAGTGTAATTTTTTAGCTTACCATATAGATAGAGTTATCTCAGTTTATTCAATATGAAATAAATGTGTTTTAATGATAATGTAGAGTTCAAGAATACATTAAGATATCCTCAAAAAAACTACCACAAAGAAGTCCATGTATAGGTGAAAAAACTTATTCATCAAAGCTATAAAAATTATTTGTGTGTTCATGAGTGAGAATGAATTTACGAAATACTCACAAATGATGTGTTAGCTTTTGAAAGTTGTAAATGTTATATATGAAGGCCTAAACCACACTTGATGATACCCCAACCTCAAATAAATTTTTCAAATGACCTTGGCTCCTCAAAGCTGGTCAAATATATCATTTAAATGGGGTAGTGGGTATCAGTTCCTAATGGTAAACTGGTTCGACTTCTAGTAATCAATGAAAATATTGAGGGTCCCATCCACCTTCTTGGAGAATAGAATAGTAAAACCCCAAGGAGAATAACCATTTTATATAAACCATTTATCTTCTAGGTCATATAACTATCTTTTGAGTTCGTTAATTTTAGTAGGTGTAATCCTATAAGGAGGGATAAATATCAGTGCTACTCTAGGAACTAGATCAATAATTAACTCTACCTCTCTCAAGGGAGGTAACCTATAAAATTATTCAGAGAAGAAATACCTAAAATGTTCCACTATAGGAAGGATTTTTTTCTATCACATTCCATAATCACTCAAAAAAAGAGTAGAAATATAGGCTGACACTTTGCCCATCCCACAATACTTATGTCTAATCAAATCTCTTAGAAATCCCTTTTAACATTAAAAATATATCTATAACCCTCGGGTGATAATAAAGACACATTTTAAGGATAACAATTTATATGGGAGAAAAAAAATATTTAACCAGTCCATCCCCAGAAGGAAGTCAAAACCTTTCTTCTTAAAAATAAAAATATTCTAGAAGAAACATTAACCACTTATATTAAGGGGGAACTTCTTGAATCAATATAAACTTTCTGATCACACTCTTAATAGAGTATCTAGATTCATCACTACACAAAAATATTTGATATAAATTATAATTAATTCAATTATATTTGTAGATATTAATGAATGTGAAGCGATTTCATCAAATAAATATTATACTAACTTCTAGGCTACTAAAATCGTAAGTCAAACCATATATGGATCAGTAATTTGCTCCTCAGGTGTAGGATATACTACATATATCTAACCCAAACCAATTCCATGAGCTACAACCTAAATACTCTAGGCAGGTTCACCCTAATGGTGTGCAAAACAGAACTTTGGAATCCTCATCCAGGACTACCTCCTCAGTCTAAATGGTTGGTAATACTCCAACTCCCTGCCTATCATGGGGCTACTGATCCAGCTCCGGAACTTGGACCCAGTTCAAACCCTCTATTACTAACTAGTAAAGGTAAATCCCTAAAAAATTCTAAATATGGACCACTCTCCCACAATCCTATAACTCCAATGGGTTCTTGCTACACTAGGTCTTCATGTATCCTGACTTCCAACAAAGATAGAATTCCACCTAGTTACATGAGAACACACTCTAACTACTATTTCCCCCATGATAAAGCTCAAAATTATTCTTTCTACCAAGGAATGAAATATCACCCTACCTCGAAATTGAACTACTAGGCCCCATACCCACAGATTTCCTCAGGTTATGTTGAGAGATGATCACCCAGTTAACTATTTCAAATACGATAGTCAAACAAAAAACATTCATCTGAGAATGGATATCCTACCTAATACCATCTACAAACAACATCTCTCTATTCAGTTCATCAATGAATGAATTAGGAATGAAACATTGGAGATCTCTGAAACACATTGGGTACTTCATAACGGACATAATACCTTTATCCAAATGTATAAATTCCCAAGCTTGATCAACTCTTAATGTCTCTAGGTAGTTTTGATCAAACTCGAATCAAATTCCCTCTAGGTCATCTTTTGATGTTGAGCATCATAATTTATAACCTCCCTCCAATTCTTGTAGGGTGCATAAAGTATATAAACTGAAATATTTCCTGTCCTCATAAAAGGAATCTCCATATGCTTGATGATGGACAAGGTGGACTCTAGAAATAACACAGTAGCCTGGGGGCCACCTTCCCCCAATAAATAAAGAGGATTATGTTTCTAAAACTCTCATGTTAGCTCTACAATATTAGGAGTAGGTCATGGAGCTTCCTATATATATCAAAATAACCACAAGAAACCCTCTTGAAACTGAGAATTAGTGCCTAGATCAGGTATAATAGAAGGTGTCACAAGTGTCACTACATGAGGTAATAATGGGGGTGAAAATCCCACCACCTCCATAGTATGGTCATCACCACCTTCTCGGAATTTGACTTGAGTCCATTGCAGATGAATATAACTACAATGCCAAACAATCACATCAAAACTAGTTCCTGTAATAGAAATATCTCTAATAAAAGAATAGGGAAGATATAAATCATTCTTATATAACAGTCAATACCCATATTCCTACTCCTAAAGTCATTTCTAGGTAGCTTAGAAGATTGTGAAGGAACATAAGAGACATTCTCAACACCCACTACAATGGTCGGGACTGGGTCAAATCCACATTTTTATATCATAGTTTCTAGTATACCGAGTGTCAATTTCAAGTCATAGAGGAAAAATTTTCTTTAATTTTCAATTTGCATCCCCATTTTACAACAACCATTTATTTTAAAAAATTACATTTCAGCAGTTTTACATATAAATAAATGGTTTAGTTAGATGCATTCTCAATTCCCATGTTATAAAATCCTATTCATTAAAAGTTATAATTGAAATTTCATTTAACTAAAACTTTCCATTTATGATTCTTTAATTATAGGTATCACAAATCCCAAATTATAGAAGTTTGTACAATTTATATATTTTAATTTGAATCCATTTAATTTCAACCACAAACGTTTTAACCCAAGTGACCAATGGTCCATGGCTCAAACATGCCATAATTAGTTGGTTAAGGTTCCACCATCATTTTTTGTAGGAAAACACCATTTAGGTTGATGTTGACATGTTAAGTAACCAATTATTTATTCCCTATATAAAGATTTATCATATTTACATGCATAAAAATCAATAAACATATGATATGTTGTAGGAAATGCACACAGTGAAGTAAATATTTCATGGAATATTCATGACTTATGAATTCTTAGGTGTGTATCATGATGTGTGAGACAGTACCTCATTATCATACTAGTCCAAGTGTAAAAGAAAAATCCATAATGATAATAAACTCCACAAATCATGTGCATCACCCAATTGTCAATTTGGTATAACTGTAATAGGAAGAAACAAGAACAGTAAGTCCCATCCCATAAAACATGGATTCATTTCTATATGTGGGTTAAATACTCCTACAAACAAGATCATTACCAAATTTTGACACTTCCCTAGTTTTCTATCTACCACTCCAAACAATAATAAAAAAGTAAAACAAATCTCTAATGACACATTATAATGTCCCAGGTATATTTCACTTATAAGTAACCTAACCCATCTATCCACATGGCCTCAAGAATTCGTCTAAAAATGCTAGAGGCTACTGAAAAGCAGTGAGGGTAGGAAATGGTATGATGGGGAGACTATAACATCTTTATCACATTGGAGCATAGTGGTGATAGAAATAAGTAATAAAAAAACAAAATAATGGAAACAGTTGAAGGAAATAATATTGATAAAAAAAATCATGCATAATCAACATCCAGTACCATATAAAAAATGATGATTCCATGATGCTATAAAAAATGGGAGTAAAGGGAACTTGGTAGTATGCATAAATAGTACATACTATGCAAAAATGTATAAAATACCAAAATCTATGTCTAATAGAATCATGATAACATGTTCGGTCCTTTCCTATCATGTGAAATCCTAATATAAAGAAATAAAGCATCCATAGTGGGGATCTCCCAACAAGCATCCTTGAAGTCTGTCTGGGTACCAATCAGTAGCCTGAACATGTCATGAGTAAAACATAGTAGGCCAACACCAATAGTGTCTATAACTAATCAAATTCGAGAGAATATAATAATGAATTGTGCAAGTAATAATAAAGAAAATAAATAATTGAACTAAATAAAACCCATGTCATATTGGGTTCCTCACAAGACACTCTTCTAATGCTACATGCTTTGGACTACTCTAGAATGTATCTGAATATTCATTATTTTATAACCAATAATGAGAATTTTGTATTTTAATTCCAAAAAATCAATAAGTACTGCAGGTCCAAGAATTCCATGAAACAATAAGGAACATCATGTTCATAAATTTGTGATAAACAATAAGGAACTTCATGGACATAAATTCTGATAAACAACAAGGAACGTCATGCCCTTTAATTCTGAATAAACAATAAAGAACTTCATATCCATTTATACTGAATATAAAATTTGGAATTCCATTTCCATTAAATAATTTATTCATTATAGAATCGCACCCATATCAATTTAGAATAGTGTTAAGGAATTTAAACCATTCTATTTATCAAATCATTTCATCATTTAAGTAATACGACTGATAAGTAAATAAAAATGTCCAAGTGTAATTTACTTACCACATCCTCCTTCAACAAGGATCATGTAACATAGTCTTACAATTCAACTTTTATTAAATTAATTTATAAGTAATCAAGTGTACTATGTGTATTTTTATTTGACATATGTCTCATTAATTCCCTTAAATAAAACTGTTAATGAGGAATAAGTCAATACACCTCAAATGTGGTTTAAATCCATCCCAAGGATCAATTGGGGTCATGGGCCTGTAAGAAACACTCCCCAAGAGGATTATATGATTCAATTTGTGCAACCTACAAAGGACAAATTTATTGTGAAAAGCATAACCAATTTAAGGAATGATAACCTAATTAATTAATTTCACATTTTAGAGGTGATGTACGGGTGGTCCAATGCATGGCACAACAATGTATAACATGAACAACATCACTTTTAGGGAAAAGTACTTGAACACCTACCCAATACCGGTAATAACCTCCTCATCTAGTATCAGTCTTTAATATATTCTAGAATTCTAGTAAATGAAGAAATAGACAAATTCCTTGAAAATAGTTCATATTATCTCTCATAGAAAAAATATCCAACATGGAGAGACAAATCAAAAAAAGAATGAAGTGGAAAGAGAGACACGCTGTGAGGGATCCAACATGACTAATGATTCACGAATATAATATCAAATGAAGGATATATACAAAATATTAGGCGATTAAGAGGAGAGATCTCTAGTGTGGGAGGATTGTCTGTGTGATAAGGAAGAAGAAATAGGGGTCAAAATTATAAGTATTTAATGGGAAAAGGTAAAATCATCCTTTTTAAATGGTCACACAGTTGGAAAAATTGTGTGCCATATGTACACACCTACTTCCCAAGGTGACACCCCTCGCATGGTTAGGAATATAGTTTGAAAAAATGTGCATAGCCTAGGTGTCCTCACTATCCAACTTGAAACCCCCTCGCACATCTACGTGCATAGTTAGGAGATGTCGTTCACCAATCGTTTGATATACACCTGAAATATATTATAGCTTTCTCATGTCCATGTGGACTCCCTCTCATGGTTAAAAAAATATTTCTCTTCTATTTTTGGGCCAGATAGTTGAGTTGTATAGGTACCACTATCTGTGTGCTAAACATGCACATCTATATGTCTCTCTGAAAACTTGAGCTTTGGGCATCGAAGAATCCCCATACAATCCCAAAACCTTTTTTAGTATTATAGGAATTATAATGTAGATAAAAATATATTTAAACTAAAATTCAATGGATCCATCTCTCAGTGAAACTAGTATCTTACACTTAGGATCATTATTTCATGATGTTGTTGATCATCTAAAAACCCGATTTTTGGATTACCTTCATTATGTAAGGATTATCTAATTATTGAATCCCTCTAGAGGTGATCCATATATTCTCCTTTGATCTTTGAGCAATAATGATGGAACACAGGGTGCTAGCACGACGGATAGGAGGAATTTGATAGAGAAATTAGATGTATGTAGCAATTATCAATTATTAATTAACCCCCTACAAGAGACATAATCATCTATTTATAGAGATGGGGTTTATGTTAAAATATTATATAATTTCACAACAGAAGATACTAATATAATAAATCTTATCAAACCCCATGACACATAATATTATTAATATTATTATTATATTATGGTGTCCACTAACTAGTGCAATAATAAATATTATTTTACTGTCTTGAAAATTTATTTTTTTCAGTGGCTGTGATTTTGTTCTGATCAGCTTCCTAAACATTTATTGAATACACAATAAATATATAATTAAATTATTTAAAAATAAATATTTTATTCACAATCTGGAAAATAAATATTTATTAAATATTCAATTAAATAAATAAGTATTATATTCAAAATACTCAAAATAAATATTTATATAGTATTTAGGGGATCGATAAAACAAAAATGAAATTATTGTTAGGCACAAAAAGAAGATTAGATACCCTCAGGGGGGTGAATTACGGTATGGATGTTATTTTCAAATATCTTCTTGTCCCACTAAATCTTGACCTCTTTGTTGCAAGGGTCACTAATTTTCCTCTTCAATCTTATTTTTGATCTTATCCTTTCTAACTTTATCTGATGATGATGTATAGAATGTAAACTAATAAAGCATCTGCAAGGACACATAGATTTTTAATTTGTTCACCCTCAATGGGATACATCCAAGGAGCATATAAGAACAATTTACCTATGTACCAAATCCACTAAAGTTTACTACAAATTCCTGGATTATATTAGATTACTTCTATTCCTAGACTCACTACCTTACAATATTTAAGGACCAAATACTACTTCCCAAGGGTCACTCCCTTGATCATTCCTTAAATGGATCACTATTGGTGGAAAGGATCATTTTCTTCCTCTTTATTTTCTCACTGCTCTAGAAAAGATTGATACATAGTCTTTGGACATCTAGTTCCCTTAATTATCAATATTTAATGTATCCTCAATTAATGTTAGATTCAATGTGGAAGTTATTTCTGGGATACTATTACACTTCTATGAAAACACCTTGATGAAGCACTTCCAATTTCCATACAATTGGAATAGAATTACCTTTATTATAGACACAAAAATTATCTCCTCTTTGGATCTAACAAGATCTTCAAGTGATTATAAGCATTCCTTTCACTTCCTTGGATGTATCAGTGAATAAAATCCTTATGAAAATATAGATTGATGGTGAAGATCCTTGGTCTTTTTAAAAATAAAGATATGAAAATGATACTAATTTCAGGTTAACCTTATCATGTATCTAATTTCATAATACCATTGTGTATTACTCCTACGCTAGACCTTGGCATGTAACCTCTTCCCTGGGATCCTAGCATGTAACCCCTTACATGTGATCCTAGTGTGTAACCCCTTGCATGAGATTCTGAAGCATAACCCTTGTATTATATCCTTTCAAATAACCCTTTCATGAGATCCTATCATGTAACCCTTGAGAAAGATTCTGGCGCAAGACCCCTCCATCAGATTCCTCTACGAGACACCCTTCAGATCATGCAGATCAAATGAGTCCACCATGATACTACTTCATGAGAACTCTCCGCGAGACTCCACTGTGAGGCCTTTTTCTATTCATGTGGATCCTGAGAACCTGTTCATATCATGTGGATTGCAAGATCTTGTTCAGATCATGTGGATCACAAGATCATATTCAGTTCATAAAGATTGAGAGATCTTCTTCAGTTCATATGGAT
This sequence comes from Viscum album, assembly GCA_963277665.1. Classification (NCBI taxonomy): domain Eukaryota; kingdom Viridiplantae; phylum Streptophyta; class Magnoliopsida; order Santalales; family Viscaceae; genus Viscum; species Viscum album. Next base: position 933,394,097 of record OY728125.1, read on the forward strand.
AACGAGATATCGATGAGTCTGCTTATGCATTCTGTTGGTCTCGGGACACTCCCAAAAATGGACCAGAGACCCCACAACCCACTAACATATGGGATTCACTCCACTAGGCCACTCAACTAGGCTGAGTATTCTAGATATACCCCCTAGCCAGCTGCAGATTTATTTCGCCTCCCCAGACATACGAACTCGGGGTTGACTGCCATAATAGCCACTAAAGAGCATCACTGGTACCACTACGCCAAATAGGATAGTGGTATCCTAGATGATCCCTGGTGACTGTTATGCTAGTAATCCCTAGGTTTGAATCTTTGGGGAGGATAAATAAATCCCCATCTATCTAGGGGAGGTATCCAGGATACTTAGCTGAGTTTAGTGGCCCAGTGGAATGCAGCTAGTGAGTTAGTTGGTTATGGTGTATCTGATCCTTTGTTTGGGGTGTCATGGGTCCAACAGATCTGACTATCCAGTGCATAATTCACTTCATGGGATTCCTTCTCAATATCTTTTTGCAATAAATTCAACAGATTACTCGAATCGCAAGATGTAAGTTCAAGACTTCGTTCCAATCATGTGAAACACATACGTGATATCAATAAAATATATTACATTTCATCACAAAAAACCCCTTCTTATGATGTTGCTTTAGATAGAACATTAAAAATAAAAACATCATTAACTCTTATGGACGGGTCATTGGGTATTTATAGGTGATATTCCATCACCTTAACTCCATAAATCATAGACAACTATGCATTCCACCAACCCAAAAATCGACATCACATGCTTAATGTGATCCTATCAGAAGATCAATTGACAATGATATGATGTTCAATGACATTGTCTTCTATTGATTTACGTGATACATGCTAATATCCAAAGACAATTATGAGTTCTTCGCATGATCTCATCGCGAGATCCAATGGAAATCATGTAGTGTTCAATGACATTGTCTTCCAATTCCATGAATTACCCATCACAATATCCAACGCATGTCATGTTGGTCAAAGTGGAAACTCAAGAGGGGGTGAATGGAGTTCCTACATAATTTTTTTTTAAAAACATTATGATAAAAATCCCCAATTTGAAATTATCCCAGTTAATTAAGAAAGTAGGGATATAAATGTTCAATTGGCCAACACGTTTCTCAAAGGTTGATTAGTCCTCAGTTGAATTAGTGTAAAACACTTATCCAACTCTTGAAACGGGTTTACTGAATAAGACACATATTCACACCAATCAAAACTAACTATTAGAGTGAATGTAAAACTATTTTCTATTTTGAAGTTATAAGCATCAAAAAATAGACAAACATAGTATTACAAAAGAAGGTACGCAATAGAGTTAAACAAAAGGTTTAGTCTCAATCCAAGACTTAATCCTCGCCACTTGGTTATCACCTACCCCCAAGAAATTTATATTAACAATAAACATGATACACAACATATATCGTGCATTATAACAGTTTTCACAAACTGTCTAGGGATCACACCCTCTACCACAGTTCTTCGTGGGAAAAACACACAACCAAGCCACACACTGCCTCTTCCATAGTTACATGTGGGAAAAAAAGTGTAGGTAATGTCTGAGGAGAGGATTTTCAGTATCCTATATTTCAAGCACAAGAGGTAGTGTGTGTTCGACACAAACACACACTCATCATAAATGTACGATAACAAATAGAAAAGATCTAATTTTATAAATATTGAGGTTAGAAGTCTCTATGTGTTTGAAGTTCAGTGGTTTACTCCTTAGAGTGAAGAAATTGCAGTTTGAGTATTTCTCTTGAAGTTGTCTCTAAAACAGAGTGTCGCAACTCTAGGTTTAGGATTCTAGGTGCTGAGTGTTATGCTACATGGTTTGAAAGTGATTTGATGAATGATAGAAGACATTCTTGAATTGGTTCTCCCAAATAATCTTCATGATGATCTTGGGTTCTCAGTGTAAATGATGGTAGGTTCTCTATGTTCTTTAGACCAGTCATGTAGTTTTCCTCTCACATGAATCCTATATCTTCTCTTCCACAGTCTTCTATTTTATATTTGAGGTCTGAAAATAGGAATGAGAAAACCATGTGTGGTCTTCCTCGCACATCGTATTGTCTCTAGATATGGTCTCTTAATATTTCAACAATCAGCATTAATTAATGTCAGAAGCATTATATTTTCCAAATATGACTGTTAAAATAATCTTAAGAAATTTAAAAAGTGTGTAGTAGAAGAGTGGGTATCAGTAGACTAGTAGCGGTAGCCTTCTCAACAGTAGGCTTCATCGGTTAGCTTCATAGGTATCCTTTATCGGTAGCCTTCAATGGTAGCCTTCATCAGTAGACTCATTTGTATCCCTCATCGGTTTCCTTCATCAGTAGCCTTCAATGGTTACCTTGACCAGTAGCCTTCATTTGTAGTCTTCATCAGTAGCCTTTATTAGTATCCTTAATTAGTAGCCTTCATCAGTAGCCTCTATCAGTAACCTTCCAGCGGTAACCTTTATCAGTAACCTTTATCGGTAACCTTCTAGTGTTAACCTCTATCGATAAACTCTATCAGTAACCTTCCATTGGTAACCTTCCAGCGGTAACCCTCCAGCGGTGACCTTTTACATAAAAAAACTTTTCAGTTTAAACTTAATTGAGAGAGTAGTGAGATTAAAAATAAATTGTTATTACCAGATGGAAACTATATATATTTATGAAACCTGATTATTAAATAAAAGAAACATGATTTTGTATTATCAAAACAGGCAAGTCCAAAAAAATCTCACTTTTTGATAATCACAAATTATGTTAGTGAAATTTTTATTTAATAATTTTTGAATCAAGGTTAAGTAAATTTTCTAATCTCCTCAGAGGTGTTAGTATGCATATATTGTGTATCAAGAGTTTAAATAACATAAAATTGAACGATGTTTGTTGTTGAGAATATATCATAGCATGTATTCAGGGGTTCTAGTCTTATAACTTATCCTCCTTAGTGATTTGAAAAAAAATATAAGACAAAAGGAGAAAAATATAGATTTTTGTATTAATGAAATAATTGTACAATATATAAAATGATTAAAATGATTAAAATGATCCCTATCAACTAATACAACCCAAATTCAGTCCACATCAGATATGTTCAAGGGATCTTTGTCTTTGAGAGCTGAGGAGGCAAGTTCAGAAGTTGGAGGTACAACCCTAAGTATTGTAGTGAGAAAGGTAGCAGGACACAACTAGAAAAAAATGCTATTGACATGGTTCAATCCTTAGAAATAGGGCCCAAAACTGTGGTCGTAGGCGACAACCCCAGTTTTTCTCAACAGTGGGCACTATCGCCATGGTAGTAGGGTATGACCTATTGCCAGAGTTTTAACCCTGGTTATAGGTGGCCTAGTGACACGGTTTTGAAAACTGTGTCAATAAGTGTCTACATTGTCAACTGTGGCAGTTGACCTAAAGTCACGGTTTTAACCGTGGAAATAGAGACCTATTGCAACAGTTTTAACCGTGGCTATAGCCCAGGAAAACCATGGCAATAGCCTAAAAATAATGTTTACCTAGCTGGACTTGATCGCAACACCTTCCCTTCATGTTCCAGTGCACTAACCACTACACCACCAAGGATTTTGTGAATATATATATATAATATGATATACATATATTATTAAAAACCATTAAAATATCCTAGAAACCATGGAAATAGTTCTCCCCACCATTTTTTGGTGGGAAATTGTTTCTCCCACTCAAGGGCAGGTGACCTATAACCATGATTTTCAAAACCATGGCTACATCAGTTCAAAAAAATGCATATAGCCATGGTTTTGGGAACCATGGATATAGGCCACATAACCATGGATTTATGTGTGGGATATAGCCACAGTTTTAAAAATTATGGCTATATCCCATGAAGAAAAGACCTATAGCCACCGTTTTAAAACTGTGGCAATAGGTTCGTTGTCGTATCTTGTATTTCTAGTAGTATAATAGAAGTAAACTTTCCCTTTGATAGCCTTCTGATCTTGGGTAGCCCACCTAAATTAATCTCCTACAAGATTATGAATATCTATGGTACTTGAAATGACCCGAGTCATAGACTAAGGTTCTGAGTTACTTGCACCAGAGAGATTCACCAATTATTCTATAGTAACTCATCTGAAAACTTCAAGATCAATAAGAGGAGAGGCTGATGAGGAAGCATAATCACACATAGTTTCCATAGTAAAATCTATTGTTTCCTTAAAAACATGGTCATTCCACTGATCAAACATTTCACATCATCATCCTGACAACTCACATGTGTCTCCATAGACATATTAATGTCTTCAAACACAGTGACCATTTTATAAAAAACACTCTTAACAAACATAAGGCCTTTGTACATTTGAGATCTTGAAGCCATATATGAGTCTAAAATCATAATCAACTATTTAATAGACTCCACAGATTCTGCCACTATTCTAACTTGATTTTAGAATTCCTTCACTTAATGTAGAAAGTTAGAGTGAAAGGTAGAGATTATTTATTCCAAGGCAGGTTCTACAAGATCTTGATTAAGAGCCATTGATCTCTCTACCCCAATAGATATCTGTAACACCCCAAGATTCTACGGTACACTTCTCTTTGAATAATGTGATAGTGTTTGTTGTACGCAACATCGAGTTCTAACACACCACAACCAATCAAACTAGCCGTTATGAATTGTAATAACTACTTTTTGAAATTATATATATTTTTTATTTTAAAATGGACTTCATTTTTGGATTCAGAATATCAAAATTATCCTAATTTGAATTTTTGGTATTTTTCTGAGAACTTCCAATTTTTATGAATAGTGAAAAATACTTAAAAACAACTTTTTTAATCATAATAATTTATAGTGATAAATTATATTATTTAGTGGTTTTAAAGTATAATTAGAATATATTTTCACCATTTTATCCAATGGTGTTCATTAGAATTAACTTCACTTTGAAATTAGACATAAACAATTGTCAATCTTTTGATATATATTGTTTCTTAAAAACACGCTATTTGTTGTAACAGCATGAATTAATTTTAAAATTAATTAATGAAAATTATATGTTTGGAATTTTTTAAAATAGAAATCACTTTTGAATTCAGAATATCAATTATAGCTTAGGTTGAAATTTTGGCATTGTTCTGAAAAACTTCAATTTTTGATGAATAGTTAAACCACTATGTGGTAGTTAAAAAACTGAATTTTTCATAAAACTTAATTTTACCGCTTCTGTGAATGGAATTTTGAAAATCCGAGAGACACAGTAAATATCAAGTAGTAAAATGTGGTTCAATGAGATGAAAATAATTTTTGGTGAATAGTAACTTTTTTCTTTTATTTACCACAGTTAAAAGTAAATAGGGTAATTAATGGGGAAATGATATTAATATTATCCTAACACATGTCCTGATTGAAGTGGACAAGTGTATCTCGACCAAAAAAACCTTAGGAATAAAAGATTATCATTTATGTCCACTTGGATTAGATTAGGAGATTTATTATTATTTAATTCAAAGAAGAGTTAAAAGAGTTAAAATCAAAGTTTATTTACTAAAACATTTTTAATATAGGGTTATACATAATATAAATTCAATTGTAAATATTTATTAGAAATCTAAAATGAATTTCCTACATAACTATATTTTATTTATAATTTTTAGACATTAAATAGTTTAATTTATTTATGACACAATGATGATGCAGTAATTACCTAATTATTGACACATTAGAATAATTGATATTATAAATACCCAAATAAATATAATTTGATACTTTTTATGAATTACACTAATTTTATAGGTTAATATGACATGTTAAGATTGACTTAAGTAACTTTGTTCGAAGTAATCATTCTGTTATGATTTTCAAAAAAATTAATTATTGAATAGTGTCAAAATTGACATAAAAGAGTTTTTAAAACAAATATTATATTATTAAAAGAGATTAAATTCCTAAAAATCTACGGTTCGGCAAAGATACTTATATCATGATAGGTGTATCATTAATGTACCAATTGGGGGACTCTTGGATATATATAGTATGTTTATTAACCATATAATATAAAAATACACAGAGACATTGTAAAAGTGAAACTAATTAACTAAGAGTTAATACTTAAGGATAAGGTTAATATAGTAACCCAAACTTGTCTAAATTCCATTGGTTGAGTGGTTTTCGACCTATACCCACCTTAACCTCTAAATAATACACTTTGGAGCCATTAGAAACCGAATATGAATTTATTATAAAATAATATTTCTAGCTTTTCCAAAGGTGCCCCTCACCCCTCTTATAAAAGGGCACTCTCCCTTCTCATTAACTCACACCTTCAAATCCTTTTTGTTCGGAAAAAATCTTCCCAAATACTCTCTCAACTTTCCTCACTTAATCCTAGAGGCCTTCCTTTAGTCAGAAAGACAACTTAAGGATCCCTTTTGATCAAATCAAAAGGAAGAACCCGAAGAAGAGGTAATGATTTCACCACCCTTTTCCAAGTATTTTTCTTCTTCCACTTCTTCATTATTTGTTATTACCATTATAAAATAATAACTCCAGTATATTATATATACATTGATGTTATTATAAACATTTTACAACCATATTTCAGTATTCTATCCATCCTTTGAATAACATGTCACCATACGTGCGTACGTACGTCTTACCGTCTCCACGTCGTGCTGTAATTGTTATTCAATAAATTATTATTTGGATGGGTATAATAATTATGTGTAATTCATTTAAATAATAAATATAACATGATAATTATTCTGTATATATGATATACCATCCAATTATATATTATTTTAATATCAAAATAATTATATTGTCGCTCGTGCGTACGTACGGACTACTGTCTCCACGAACACGATGAGATTCATTCTCCATCGTATCCATTCAAGTATAATTATTATTTAATGATTTAATTTATTTTTAAGAACTTGATATCATTTTGGATATGAATAAGATACAACCTATCTATGACAAACATATCTTACGTAACAAAACATATAAAAGAAAACGAGTAAGTTAACACCTGAAACAACGATAATACTAAGATATTATTAACAAATAAATGTTAAAAGATCATATATGATATCATATTAATATATATGATTCTTGTATAATTTAATAAAAATTATTTCACCATTATAAAGGAGGTTAAACTACCCCCAACCAAGGAAAAGTACAAGGTAAGGGTTTATTTCGCAATCTCTTCATTATCTGAGGTTGTTTATACGTAATAATCTACTGGGACTTATTTATCATCCACATCCATGTTTCTTAAAAATGTATTTCAAAACATTTTTACTATTTACTATAATATGGGTTAAATTCATTTATACCCTATTTTGACATTTTATAAGAGGTTTATAAAAGAATATTTCTGTCGTTTTCCAAACAAGGATATTTTTAACCTTTTCGACAGAATTAAGGTAAGAATGTTTTTTTAACTTATATGGCGGGTGCGGCTATTTTCTGCCGTTATAAAATCGTCGAAGCTTCCCTTACAAGATTATATGAATATTTTCAAAAAAATGTTTTATTTTATATGACTCTTAAATGATTTCAAAATAAAAAGAGATATTTCTCTAAAAAGAGTTTTGATTTCATCTCTATCAACATCGTTTGATGGATTTTAAGTTTATTTGAAGCTGATTTATTATGAAACAAAACTTCCATATTGTATTGAAGGTTTTGTGATATGTTTGACTACGGATATGTTATTGTTTTACCCTTCATGGTTTATGGTGAAAGTATTGACATTTTGTATGCTAGTTTTAATATGAATGTTTATGTTATGATTAAACCTTTTCATATGGGAATGCATTGGACTTAATATGTGAGGGGTGGAGCCCGCTATAGCTCCTCGATGAATCGGTTGGTCTCATGAGTCAAACTAGTGTCTTGGCATAAGGCCTTGACAAAATATTATTTGTAGTCTTGGCACGAGGCCTTGGCTATGTGGTTATGATAGTCTGGTATTATGCATTCTATTATTATGAAAGTGGTTATTGATATTGCATGTGATTATTCGATTAGTAGAATATCCATGTGAGTAAGTAAATGAAATTATTTCATTTTTTTTGTCATACTATGTTGAAGTTCAGGTTTAAAAGGCTTTTGTTTTAGTTATACATTGCCTTAAATGTTTATTCTTATTTATGAATGTTTCCGCTATATTATTATCCTTACTGGGAATTTGAGCTCACCCCTTTCAATGTTTTATTTTTCCCAAGATGTGAAGAAGTAATTTATGAATGACCTGCAGGGATAGTATGTGGGGATATGGGTGTGGACTATGAAGAAAATATGTTGTTTTAGTTTTCATTTTTATGATGTAATGTAAGAATTATGAATATATCTAGTGTTTCCAAGGCTATGAAACCAATCGGTCTTTTGAGATTTGATCTTTCTTGTGATCATGCCAATGTTATGTAATAATGCACCGACTCTGGGTAACTGGGACTGGGGCGTTATAGTTAGTATCAGAGGAAGTTTAGTACACACCTTGGAAGATAGATTTAGATAAACTCTGATTAGAGAACATATATTTAAGATGGACTTTGAGGATTAGTATAGAATAACTTCCTATAATTTTGGTATTGTAGAGATTTTGTGAGTTTTCCGAGCAATACATCCCTGTCTGGATATGAGAAGGTAGAGGCGGCTCTGGCACAGATGTACCTAGGGGTAAATCCCGAAAACACTGCTTTGAGCTAGACTCGAACGGGAACGGATGCACGAGAACGGGCCTTGTTGCACTATTGGTTACAACACTCCAGGGGGATATGCTTAGGATAACTCTCATTTTTTTATAAATAATTATGAAGGGTTTATGAGTATATACTTCCTCAAAGAAAACATTTTTTTATGATTATGGATTATATCCATAAATAGTTCAATTTATGTTAAGTGTTTTATAAGTATGGAATTATGTATTTTGATTCATAAACTGATCTAGTTTATGCCATTTCTTAGAAATGGCACCTAGTGGAAGAAATGGAAACCGTATCAATGCACGCACTCCATAAAGGGATTGCCCCTGCTCAAGATAATTATAGTGGAGCTGGTGATGCAACTGGTGCCGATCAGCTAATCACCATACTGGGACAACTCACTCAGGTTATGAATAACAACCTTACCCGTATGGAGCACCCTGATCCATAGCGTGGATGATAAATGTTAGATCAATTCATGAGGAAACAACCACCAAAGTTCAATGGGAGTACAAATCCCTTAGTAGCTGAGAAATGGATAAATTCCCTAGAGAAAATATTTCAGGCTTTGGGGAGTAGTGAAAGGGAAAAAGTTATCATGGCAGTTTACCGCCTCACTGGAGATGATGATCAATGGTGGTCATTGATTCAAAACATGAAGGAAGATGATAAAGTATCAAATATGGAATGCAGGGAGTTCAAAGATCTGTTTTTAGAAAAATACATTCCTCGTGACCATCGAGCAGATATGGAAAGGCAATTTCTGAGTCTGAGACAAAAGGAGGATGAGAATGTCGCAATGTATGAGGCTAACTTTACAAGGTTTGAAAGGTATGCTAGATATTATATATGTAACCCCATAAGTAAGATTGATCGTTTCTTTGATGGGTTAAAACCATTTCTCCATCGAGCATTAGTCTCACAATCCTTTTCATCGTACGAAGACATTGCCTAATGTGCTATCAAGACCGAAAAGGAATTCTCTAAGTCTTATGACTTTAAAGAAAAGCAAGGGAAGAAGAGATCTTCTGATAAATCTAGGAATAGAAATAAGGGGAAGAAGGGAAAGGTTGAATATCCATCCTATGGTAAATGTGGGAAGAAACACCCCGGTACTTGCTTGAAGGGAATGGGTGTCTATTACAAGTGTGGTGAAAAAATCCACCAAGCTCGTGATTGCAAAGGGAAGAAGGAAGCTACCAATGTTCAATGCTACAATTGCAGGGAGATGGGACATTATGCAAATTAATTTTCTAATCTTCAGGGGAACCTACCTCAGAAAAGGCCAAGGGATCAAGTCCAAGCTTATGCTCTCACTACTGCTGAGGTAGAAGCTCCGAAAGACGTGGTGGCAGGTAATTTAATGGTTTCCTCAAGTTTAGAAAATGCATTATTTGATTCTGGATCATCGAATTATTTCATATCTTCCCAGTTTTCTAAGAAAAATTGATATTTTCAATTTGATTTAACAGGGGATTTGTTAGTTAAAACTTTTAAGGGAAGTATCATTGCAACAAAGTTTTGAGAATCAGTCCCCATTAGAGCACATAACTATTCTCTATCTGCTGATCTCATCGTCATACCTATGATTGAGTTTGATATAATCCTCAGTATGGATTGACTTTCGGACTATGATATGAAGATTTATTTTAAGAAGAAAGAGGTTACGATTTTTGATGATGATGATAAGGAACACCTTATCTTTAGAGTAGAAACGTCACCACCTAATTCTTATCTTGATCCACCCCCAGTAGCTCAACTAAATTAAATTATTGGGGAGGAAGAGAACGAAATGACTGTGGGTGAGGAAAAGAATGTTCAAATAGAGGATGTACCTATTGTGAAAGAATATGTAGATGTTTTTCTGGAAGATTTACCTGAACATCCTCCAGAACGAGAAGTTGAGTTTTCCATTGATTTAATTCCTGGATTAAGGCCTATATCGAAGACCCCTTATAGAATGGACACTATAAAATTATTTGAACTAAAGAAACAACTAGAGGAATTGAGTAATAAATAATTTATTCGCCCTAGTGTTTCTCCATGGGGAGCCCATGTTCTTTTTGTTAAAAAGAAAGATGGATCTATGAGGTTATGTATCGACTACAGGGAGATCAGTGCTATAACAACAAAGAACAACTATCCCCTACCTCACATTAATGATTTATTTGACCAACTGCATGTAGCTCAATACTTTTCAAAGATTGACCTTTGATCTGGATACCATCAGCTGTGTGTGAAGAAGGAAGACATTCTAAAGACAACATTTCGAACCAAGTACGGGCATTACGAGTTTACAGTAATGCCTTTTGGATTGACTAATGCACCCTCTGTATTAATGGATCTGATGAATAGAGTTTTCAATGAGTATCTCGATGAATTTGTGGTGGTATTTATTGATGATATCTTGGTATACTCCAAAATCTACGAAGATCATGAAAATCACTTGCGCATTATCCTCAAGACTCTGAGAAGACATGAATTATATGGGATGTTTAGCAAGTGTGAATTCTGGCTTCAATAGATTTGTTTTCTTGGCCATATTGTCTCTAAAGATGGAATCTCTTTTGATCCTTCTAAGACCAATCCAATCCAAGAATGGCTAGCACCTACGAGTATAACTGAGGTACATAGTTTTATTGGTTTAGCAGGTTATTATCGACGTTTCATCCAGAATTTTGCCCGATTGGCTAACCCATTAACGAAGCTCACACGTAAAGGGGTTAAATTTGTTTGGACAAAATAGTGTGAATAATGTTTCGAAGAACTCAAGAGAAGATTAGTCAATGCTCCTATATTGACTCTACCATCGAGGAATGATGGGTTCGTTATTTATAGTGATGCATCGAAGAAAGGACTTGGTTGTGTCCTTATGCAGAATGATAGGGTTATTTCCTATGCATCACAACAGTTGAAAACTCATGAACAAAACTATCCTTCTCATGATCTCGAGTTAGCAGCTGTGATCTTTACTTTGAAGATATGGAGGCACTACCTCTATGGTGAAAAATGTGAGATTTATACTGATCACAAGAGTTTAAAGTATATTTTCTCAGAAAAAGAACTCAACATGAGTCAAAGGAGATGGCTTAAATTACTCTAGGATTATGATTGTACGATACACTACCACCCGGGGAAAGAAAACAAGGTGGTGGATGCTTTGAGAAGAAAATATCATGGAGTTTTGAACAATATGAGAATTGAAAGGGATCCAATTTTCATGGATCTAGTGATGATGGACATGGGAATAACCAGGGAAGGTGAAACATCAATGCTTTTTCAAATGGTTGCCAAACCATCTTTACTAGAAAGGATTAAGAGTTCTCAGACTTATGATGAAGAATTTCAATAGATGATTAATTCTTTGAATGATGGGAGATTGAGAGACTCTGTGTATGAAGAAGGAATTTTGAAATTTGGGAAGAGACTTTGTGTTCCCGATATACCAGATCTAAAAAGGGAATTGCTGGATGATGCTCAAAGTTCTAATTTCTCAATACACCCTGGGAGCACAAAAATGTATAGATATTTGAAGGAACATTTTTGGTGGGACAGTATGAAGAGGGAAATTGCTGATTTTGTGTCAATATTATGGTTTGTCAACAAGTGAAAGCTGGAAGGCAACAGCCTGGAGGAGTCATGAAACCTCTTCCCATACCGGAGTGCAAATGGGACAATATTACGATGGACTTTGGTATGGGGCTACCAAAGACTCTTAGAAGGAACGATGCTATATGGGTTATTATTGATCGTCTTACCAAGTCAGCACATTTTCTTGCTATAAGAGAAGATCTACCACGGGAACATATAGCAAGACTATATGTTAATGATGTTGTAAGACTTCATGGAGTACCCCTATAGATTGTTTCAGATCGTGGTCCCCGTTTTACTTCAGGATTCTGGAAGAGTCCTCAGAAATACTTGGATACTGAACTTCATTTGAGAACTTCCTACCACCCTCAGACAGACGGACAATCAGAACGGACTATTCAAACCTTAGAAGACATGTTGAGATCTTGGTCACTTGACTTTCAGGGTATGTGGGATCAATATTTACCTTTGGTAGAATTTTCCTATAACAATAGCTTCCATTAGAGTATTCAGATGGAACCATATGAAGCGTTATACGGAAAGAGATGTCGCACACCAACCTGTTGGGATGAAGTTGGTGGAAGAAAACTTGTAGGTCCAGAACTGGTGGAGGAAACGATGGAAAAGGTGATGGTAATCCAAAATCACATCAAAGCAGCTCAAAGTAGGCAAAAGAGCTATGCTGATAATCGAAGGAAGGATTTGTAATTTCAAGTCGGTGATCATGTTTTCCTAAAGTTATCTCCAAGGAAGGGAGTCATAAGTTTTGGTAAGAAAGGTAAATTGAGTCCCAGGTACATCGGACCTTTCAAAATTCTAGAACGAATTGGGGTTGTAGCTTATCGATTGGCAATGCCGCCAAGTCTCCCAAAAGTTCAGGATGTGTTCCATGTATCTTTATTGAGGAAATACACGCCTGACCCAATGCATGTACTCACTTATGAGGAATTAGAACTGAAACCCGATCTGTCTTATTGTGAAGAGCCCGTCAGGATTCTTGATACAAGAGAACAAGTACTGAGAAACTGGACGACTCGTCTTGTAAAAGTCTTATAGAGAAACCATAAGATGGAAGAGGCAACGTGGGAACCCGAGGAACTTATGATGAAGAACCACCCGAGTCTTTTCATGAGGTAGTATTCTAAAAATTTCGAGGACGAAATTATTTGAAGGAGGGGAGAATGTAACACCCCAAGCTTCTACGGTACGCTTCTCTTTGAATAATGTGATCGCGTGTGTTGTACGCAACATCGAGTTCTAACACACCACAACCAATCAAACTAGCCGTTATGAATAGTAATACCTACTTTTTGAAATTATATATATTTTATATTTCAAAATTGACTTTATTTTTGGATTCAGAATATCAAAATTATCCTAAGTTGAATTTTTGGTATTTTTCTGAGAACTTCCAATTTTTATGAATAGTGAAAAATACTTAGAAACAACTTTTTTAATCAAAATAATTTATAGTGATAAATTATATTATTTAGTGGTTTTAAATTATAATTAGAGTATATTTTTACCATTTTATCCAATGGTGATCATTAGAATTAATTTCACTTTGAAATTGGACATAAACAATTTTCAATCTTTTGATATATATTGTTTCTTAAAAACACGCTATTTGTTGTAACAGCGGAAATTAATTATAAAATTAATTAATGCATCTTATATGTTTGGAATTTTGTAAAATAGACATCATTTTTGAATTCGGAATATCAATTATAGCTTAGGGTGAAATTTTGGCATTGTTCTGAAAAACATCAATTTTTGATGAATAGTGAAACCACTAAGTGGTAGGTAAAAAACTGAATTTTTCATAAAACATAATTTTACCGCTTTTGTGAATGGAATTTCGAAAATCCGAGAGACACGGTTAATATCAAGTAGTAAAATGTGGTTCAATGGGACGAAAATAATTTTTGGTGAATAGTAACTTTTAACTTTTATTTACCACGGTTAAAAGTAAATATGGTAATTAAGGGAATAAATGATATTAATATTACCCTAACACATGTCCTAATTCTATTGGACAAGTGTATCTTGACCAAATACAACCTTAGGAATAAAATATTATCATTTAGGTCCACTTGGATTAGATTAGGACATTTATTATTATTTAATTCAAAGAAGAGTTAAAAGAGTTAAAATCAAAGTTTATTTACTAAAACATTTTTAATATAGGGATATACATAATATAAATTAAATTGTAAATATTCATTAGAAAGATAAAATTATTTCCTAAATAATTATAGTTTATTTATAATTTTTAGACATTAAATAATTTATTTTATTTATGACACAATGATGATGTAGTAATTACCTAATTAATGAAAAATTAGAATAATTGATATTATAAATACCCAAATAAATATAATTTGAGACTTTTTATGAATTAAACTAATTTTATAGCTTAATATGACATGTTAGGATTTAATTAAGTAACTTTTTTCGAAGAAATCATTCTTTTATGATTTTCACAAAAATCAATTATTGAATAGTGTCAAAATTGACATAAAAGGGTTTTTAAAACAAATATTATATTATTAATTGATATTAAATTCTTAAAATCTAAGGTTCGGCCAAGAGACTTATATCATGATAGGTGTATCATTAATTGACCAATTTGGGGTCTCTTGGATGTATATAGTATGTTTATTAAACATATAATATAAAAATACAAAGAGACATTGTAAAAGTGAAACTAATTAACTAAGAGTTAATACTTAAAGATAAGGTTAATATAGTAACCCAAACCTGTCTAAATTCCATTAGTTGAGTGGTGTTAGACCCATACCCACTTTAACCTTTAAATAATCCACTTTGGAGCCATTAGGAACCGAATATGAATTTATTATAAAATAATATTTCTAGCTTTTCCAAAGGTGCCCCTCACCCCTCTTATAAAAGGACGCTCTCCCTACTCATTAACTCACACCTTAAAAGCCTTTTGGTTGGGCCCACCTCTGCCAAAATACTCTCTCAACTTCCCTAACTTCATCCTAGAGGCCTTCCTTTAGTCATAAAGCCAACTTAAGTAGCCCTTTTGATCAAATCAAAAGGAAGAACACGAAGAAGAGGTAACGATTTCACCACCCTTTTTCAAGTTCCTTTATTCTTCCACTTCTTCTTTCTTTGTTATTACCATTATAAAATAATAAATCCAGTATATTATATATACTTTGATGTTATTATAAACATTTTACAACCATATTTCAGTATTCTATCCATCCTTTGAATAACATGTCAGCATACGTGTGTACGTACGCCTTACCGTCTCCACGTCGTGGTGTAATTGTTATTCAATAAATTATTATTTGTATGGGTATAATAATGATGTGTAATTCATGTAAATAATAAATATAACATTATAATCATTCTTTATATATTATATAACATCCAATTATATATTATCTTAATATCAAAAGAATGATTTTGTCACTCGTGCGTACGTACGGACTACCATCTCCACGAACATGATGAGATTCATTCTCCATCGTATCCATTCAATTATAATTATCATTTGATGATTTAAAAACAATGTTTAAGGACTTGATAAAATTCTGGGTATGAATAATATACAACCTATCTATGACAAAAAATGTCTTACGTAACAAAACATATAAAAGAAAACGAGTAAGTTAACACCCGAAACAACGATAATACTAAGATATTATTAACAAATCAATTTTAAAAGGTCATATATGATATCATATTAATATATATGATTCTTGTATAATTTAATAACAATTATTTCACCATTATAAAGGAGGTTAACCTACCCCCAACCAAGGAAAAGTAAAAGGTAAGGGTTTATTTCCCAATCTCTGCATTATCCGAGGTTGTTTATACGTAATAATCTACAGGGACTTCTTTATCATCCACATCCATGTTTCTTAAAAATGTATTTCAAAACATTTTTACTATTTACTATAATATGGGTTAAGGTCATTTATACCCTTGTTTGACTTTTTATAAGAGGTTTATAAAAGAATCATTCCGTCATTTTCCAAACAAGTTACTTTTTAACATTTTCGACAGAATTAAGGTAAGAATGTTTTTTTAACTTATAGGGCGGGTGCAAATATTTTCCACCATTATAAAATAGTTGAAGCTTCCCTTACAATATTATAATATTATTTTCAAAAAAAATGTTTTATTTTATATGACTCTTAAATGATTTCAAAATAAAAAGAGATATTTCTCTAAAAAGAGTTTTGATTTCATCTATGTCAACATCCTTTGATGGATTTTAAGCTTACTTGAAGCTGATTTATTATGAAACAAAACTTCCATATTGTATTGAAGGTTTTGTGATATGTTTGACTATGGATATGTTATTTTTTTAACCTTCATGGTTTATGGTGAAAGTATTGACATTTCGTATGCTCGTTTTAATACGAATGTTTATGTTATATTTAAACCATTTCATATGGGAATGCATTGGACTTAATATGTGACGGGTGGAGCCCGCTATAGCTCTATGATGCATCGGTAGGTCTAATGAGACAAACTAGTGTCTTGGAACAAGGCCTAGACAAAATCTTATTTGTAGTCTTGGCACGAGGCCTTGGCTATGTGGTTATGATAGTCTGGGATTATTCATTCCATCATTATGAAAGTGGTTATTGATATTGAATGTGATTATTCGATTAGTAGAATATCCATGTGAATAAGTAAATGACATTATTTCATTTTATTTTTTCCATAATATGTTGAAGTTTAAGTTTAAAAGGCATTTGTTTTAGTTATACATTTCCTTAAATGTTTATTCTTATTTATGAAAGTTTCCACTATATTGTTATCCTTACTAGGCATTTGAGCTCACCCCTTTCAATGTTTTATTTTTCCCAGCATGTGAAGAAGTAATTTATGAATGACCTGCAGGGATAGCATGTGGGGATATGAGTGTGAACTATGAAGAAAATATGTTGTTGTAGTTTTCATTTTTTTTGATGTAATGTAAGACTTATGAATATATCTAGTGTTTCCAAGGCTACTAAACCAATCGGTTTTTCGAGATTTGATCTTTCTTGTGATCATGCCAATGTTATGTAATAATGCACCAAGTCTGGGTAACTGGGGCCGGGGTGTTACAATATCTCATAAAAGTGTCTCTTAAAATCAGATTTTAATGACTCCATGTCATCCCTCTTCACATTATACTAAGGTAGAAGAACTACTAGTTGCACAATAGTGGTCTTAAAAACAGAATTAAATGGAGATCTTCTGTTAGGTTTGTCATCTTCAAAATCTTCATAGTCTAAGCCCAAGACCATGAATCTAGGGCCTTCTGACCAATATTCTATTTCATGAGAAAAAAAATTGAACCTGTGCAAACAGGTTCCTCACCCACACATGGAGAAACCTCCGGGTCAACTAAATTCACCTCTTCCATTCATATTTGATTAACTGCATCAACAGGAGAGTCCACTACTATCTCTTCTATAGAATCTTCAATCATAGGCATAGAAATTTCATCTCTAACCGATTCAAAATTCTCTTCATCTTCACTCTCTCCCACTTCTATATATCCTATAATAGGACTATGACTTAGGCATTACTCTTCACATTCATCAACAGTTCATCAAAAATTCATCATTTTCAGATTCAGCTTCATCCTCCTCCTCTGAGGTCCCTCCAATAGTAATGTCTCTTATGAAATTCCCTTCCACTTACTCTTCATTGGTTTCCTCATAATCGTTGTTCCTTAGGAAAATCTCTCTTCTGGGTAATTTTTTCAGTGGGATAGGCTCATTAAAAGATACAGTACCAATATGGGGGATTTATGGAAGGTCAGGATCACTCTTGTCATCAACAGGAAAGTCCTCTCTATCTCTCTCTCTTGCAGAACAAAAACCTCATCCTCTTCATCTTAGTACCCTGGCTCCACTTCATATGTCTTTAAACCTGGATCTCTTTTTTTATTTTTCCTAGCAGGATTGGTAAAATTATTGAATTCATCAAATATTCTACCCTCATAATTCCCTCTTTCCCACTTCCAAGGATTCCAGTTTATCTTCATAAACATTAAAATCATTTTGGTATTGTAGAAGTTGTCCCTTACAACTATGATATCTTCCTTATCTCCAGCAAATCCTTTCAATTTTAACATTATGGATATCAACTTGGCATGAAATAAAGAATTTTACTTGGATCTATTCTTTGTTATATCCTCTAACTAAACCATTAACAACCTTTATAGATTTATCCTTTTTCCATTATTCAACAGATACAAAAAATATATATCCTAATACTTCAAAGTATAAAAGTCCCCTCTCCTGGGTCTCAAGACATGTTTAATAAATTTAAAAATAAATTAGGTTTCTCCATCCATCTCTGTAGAAATTATGTTCCTAGGGATTCCATTCCCTGTTAGTTCGGCCAGAGCCTCTTCATAGCAGAAATACTCACCGGTGAGAGGCTTCACTCCAGAGTAATAATCAAAAATGCCTTAATGTGGGACTCTTAAGCATTCATCCCATTCAACAGAATATAATCTCACACTTACTCCATTTACCTTATAAAATAATTTCATTCTCATCCTTAGACTATTCAAACTTCAAAAACTCATAAAAATCTATTACTAGCTTCGGGTAATATGGTCCATTGTTATTTGAATACAATTCTGCCCAATCATGAGCTTTGAGTGCCTTCAACACCATAGAACTACTCGACAGCAGCCATTCAGAACATAATTCCTTTTCGACCAAGATTTTCCTCTTCGACAAATGAGGATTTATCAGCTTCAGCGCAATATTTCTTCCACTTTAGACCTAGTTCGAGGTCTCTTAGGGTTCAACTAATCTCCTTCAACACCAACAATCGGTCTCTTTAGTCTTTCCATTGTGATATGATGTGGTTCGAGGGTTTTAGTAGAAGTATAGGTTCCAAGGTTAGGGAGAAAGTATTTCGGGAGAGGATTGAAGTGGATAAAAATGTTGTTTGTACTTTGTTTTTATCATTTACAGATAAAAAAATCGAGTAAAAGAAATAAATAAGATTAAAAACGTTTCAGATTCCGGCAGAAAAACGCCCATACCTAAGTAAGGTCGACTATCTGTTAGGTGCCAATAGTGAGGTCCCAACGGTGAGGTCCAATGGTGGGGTGTTCTTATGGTGAGGTCCAATGGTGAGGTTTTCTAATGGTAAGGGACAACGATGAGGTCTAACAGTGAGGTGTCCTAATGGTGAGGTGTCCTAATGGTGAGGTCCAATGGTGAGGTCCTAACGATGAGGTCCAACGGTGAGGTCTTAATGGTGAGGTCCAACGGTGAGGTACTAATTGTGATGTGTCCTAAACAAACAATTTATCATACCTAACTCTTATTTAGTGCAATTTAACCTCTCAGAATTCAAAGTCTTTGTGAATATATCATCCAATTAATGTTCAGTGCCAATGAATTTAATAGTGATATCACCTCTTTGATAATGATCTCTCAAGAAGAAATGTCTTACATCAATGTGCTTTGTCCTAGAATGAGATACTGGTTGTTTAGAGATTTTAAAAGCACTTTTATTATCACAGTTTATAGAGACATGTTTGAATTGATATCCATAGTCCAGTAAAGTGTGTTCCATCCACATAATTTGAGCACAAAAACTACTAGCAGCTATATATTAAGATTTGGCAGTGGATAATGCAATAGAATTCGGTTTCTTACTACACCATGATACTAGAGACTTGCCTAAAATGTGGCATGTTCTAGAGGTTCTTTTTCTATCTAACTTGCAACCAGTAAAGTCTACATCTGAATAACTTATCAAATCAAATGATTTTCCTCTTGGATAAAATAGTCATAAGTTTTTAGTATACTTGGGATATTTAAAACTCCTTTAATCGTCACATAAATGAGACTCTTTGGTATGATATTGAAAAAAATCACACACACATACACTGAATATTATATCATTTCTACTAGTAGTAACGTGTAGAAAACTCAAAATCATACCTCTGTAATTGGTTTGATCCACTAGTTTACCAGTTTCCTCAGCATCCAACTTACAAGTGGCACTCACAGGTGTATCACTACCTATATTACTATCCAAACCAAAGCGGTTCAAAAAATCATTAGTATTTTTAATTTGATTTAAAATAACACAATTTTTATTTTGAAAATTTTGAAATCCAAGGAAACATTTCAGTTCCCCTATTAAACTCATTTCAAATTTATTTTGCATCATCTTTGAAAAATCAGTACATAAATAATTTTTAGATGATCCAAAAATAATTCCTTCTATATAAATTTATTTTATTAATTTTTTTTGGAAATCATTTTAATAAAAATATCAGGATAATATATTCCTTTAGTAAAACCTTTTGAAATAAGAAAACAACTAATTCTATCATACCAAGCTCTAAAATCTTGTTTTAAACCATATAACTATTTTGATAGTTTAAAAAAATGATTTAAAAAATGGGTATTTTTAAAACTAGGGGGTTGTTCAACAAACAAATCCTCAACTATATACTTATTTAAAAATGAACTTTTGACATCCATTTGATAAAGTTTGAAATTTAGATGATTTTCATAAGAAATTAGTATCGTAATGGCTTCTAGTCTACCTACAGGTGAAAGTTTTTCTTCATAGTTTATTCCTTCTTATTAACTATATCCATGTGCAACTAATCTAGCCTTTTTCTGACTATATTTCCAGAATAATCAACTTTGTTTCTAAACACCGATTTGGTGTCTATGGTCAATGTTTCCTTAGGTCTTTTTACTAATTCAAAAAATTTGTTTCTTTCAAACTGATTTAATTATTTTGGTATAGATATCACCTAAAATTTATCATCGATATCATGATTATATTTTGGGGTTCATGTTATGAAAGAAATGCTTGATGTTCAACCTGATTTCTCATAGAGTCTCTAGTTTGTGTCCCTCTATTTAGATCACTTATTACAACAACTAAAGGATGACTCTTGAGAGTTATAATACATCTATAAATGGTTGTACTAGACTCCTCATGGTTGTTTATAGGTTCATATTCAACATAAACTGATTCAGGAAAATATCAAAACTAGTCATTTTCACTGGGGGTTCAATATTTTTATCATTAAGGTCCAGAATAGACATATATTCCTCAAGCTATTCCATAGAGGTTATAGGTTAATGTGGATCAGTCTCATTAAATTTTACATGAATTGATTCTTCCACACATTTGGTTCTATTATTGAATACTCAATAGGCTTTACTAGAGATTTAGTAACCTAGAAAAGTTCCTTCATCACATTCAGAATAAAATTTGTAATGATTATCCCTAGTGTTAAGGATAAAGTATTTTCAACAAAAAACACTAAAGTAATTAAACTGAGGCTTCCTACTGTTCCATAGCTCATAAGGGGTCTTCTTAAGAACATTTATAATTAATACTCCATTGATGATGTAACAAGATATATTACCAGCTTCAACCCAAAAATAGATAGACAGGTTATTCTAATTTATCATAGTCTAGGAAATCTCTTGAAGTGTCATATTTATTCTATCTAAAACTCCATTTTGCTGAGGTGTTCTATGAGTAGAGAAATTGTGATTATAGTCATTATTTGAGAAAACAGATTTGAACTCCTGATTTTCAAACTCATGGCCATGATCGGTTCTTAAGGTCTTAATTATAATTTCACTAAGAATTTCTACAGACATAGAATATTTAATGAAGTAAGAACATGATTCACTTTTATGAGCTAGAAATTATACCCAAGTGTATCTAGAAAAATTATATACAAGAACATAGACAGAGTGATTCTAATTTAAACCTAAAACTATTGATGGTCTAAACAAATCCATGTGAACCAACTCAAGTGTTTGAGAAGTTGAAACTTCTTTCTTTGGTTTGAAAGAAACTTTGTGTTGTTTTCCCTTTTGACAAGGATTACAAACTTTGTTAAGTGGTAATTTCAATCTAGGTAATTATCTAACTAAACCATTCATGGATAGTTTCCTAATTTAGTGCACATTGCAGTGTCCTAATATTCTATGCTATAACCATGATTAATTATTAAAATAATTTATACAAGAAACATTTTTCTTAACTAAAGAGTTTAAATCAACTCCATATACATTTTCATTTCTAAGAGAAGTGAATATTAAATCATTTTTAGAATTAAATAAATTGCATGAATCATTTTCAAATGTAACATTAAATCCATCATCACACAACTGATTAATACTAAGTAGATTGTACTTTAACCCATAAAAAGTAGTTTTGAAATTAATATAGTATTAGGGTTACCAATTTGGCCTAAAATGACGATCTTCCCTTTAGCATTATCACATAATATAACATATCCACCCTAAACTTTAATTAGGATCTTAAATCATGAATAGTATCCTTTCATATATCTTTAACATCCACTATCCATGTACCTTAGGGTTTTATAGGAGCACTTTGGACAATTTTCTTACAATTTAGATTAAGCATAGGGTAACTTTGGTACCTAGATTTTATTGGGTCTAGAGAGGTTAGAAAGTAATGCTTGGGGAACCCATATTTGTCTTATTTTATTCCAATACTAAACACATATATTTTGAGACATGAAAACATTGTTAGGTCCTTTAGAAAATTGTTTTTCAAAATATGGTCCAGAACTTGAACTAGTATTGAACTTTCCAGAATTTGGAACAAATTTGTTCTTAATAATCCTTCTCAATATTGTTTGATATCCTAAAACAGTAGTGTAATTTGAAGCAAATTATTTCCCTAGAATCTAATTCATGGTATCCCTACCGGCATTAAACTTCTCTAGATATCTTTTTTATTTTTTATTTGATAATTTTAGTTGAGTATTTTATTTTAATAGCTGAGCAAATTTTTCTTTTTCAATATCCAAAATAGAATTATATTTAGAATTTAAATCTTGTTGTCTTTTCAATAATTTATGTTTATACTTCAGTTCATTAAAGTTATCTTCGAGCATTCAACCATATTAAGATAGTTCATCCTTAGTCATATTTTCATCATTATTTTATTCACTCTCAATCCCAAAATAGTAAGAATTATGTATAGGATAATTGAGTGTTGCCTCATATGTTTATGTCATGAAACACAGGTTTTCATGATTGTTCATTTTATTATATGAAGTTTCAGATTCACTGGAGCTCTCTTCTGAAGCACTCCATGTAGATTCCATAGCCTTGTTATATCCATTGACCTTTTCTTCATATTTCTTCTTAAACTTCATCTTTGGGAAATTATCCTCACATAACCTTTTTGTTTACACTCATAACAGATTATATCTTTTTTTGTCATTCCATTTTCATTCCTTTTTCCAATGTCCTTTACTATCGTACCTTCCTTTATAATTTGACTTTATAATGAAATTATTCTTTATATAGAACTTCTTGAACCTTATAGCAAGATGAGCCATCTCATCATCACAGTCAGAGTCTGAATCTTCATTGGTGGAACTTTCTAGAGAAACATAAACATTTTATTTGTCTTTGATCTTTTAGGTAGAAGTATTGAATGCTACATATTTCTTTCTTGGTTATTCATCAACTTCATGATTCACCTTAAGCTCTTATTCGTACATCATGAGTATTCCAATTACTTCTTTCACTGTTATCTTACTTATGTCATGGGATTCTCGGAGGAAAATAGAAGTTTCTCTCCATCTAGCAGGTAGGCATCAAAGCATTCTCATAATCTAATCATTGTTGTATACTGGTCTCCCAATCAGACTCATGGTATTAACTATTTAATGGAACCTGAGATACATTTTAGAGATAGGTTCATTAGTATTCATTTTAAAATTATCAAATTTAATAGTATAAGTATTTAATCTCATTTATTTAGCATTGGTTGTTCTCTCTTGGGAAACAGACAAAGTATCCCAAATTTTATATGCAGTTTTATAGGTAGATATTCTACTGAATTATTCATTACCTAGTGAATATTAAAATGCATTAATTTCTTTAAAGTTATTATTATATGTATCTTTAGTCAACTGAGACCATGTGTCCCTAGCATTACAGGTAATGCATGTTGTTCATCAATTGTGTCCCAGATTTTAGGACCCATGATCTCTAGATACATTTCCATTTTCAATTTCCACTAATCATAGTTCATACCATTAAAGAAAGGTGGAATGTTAGTAGTCACACCCTCAACTTGGTTATCCATAGTTAATTAGAATTTAATGAACTGAAAATTTGGATATGTTGTAAATTTTAAGATCTTTAGGATACAACTAAAATCACAGTTCAAAAAGAATATGAAAAGGTTGAAAATAGTTCTGATGGTAGCAATAAAAACTACCCTTTGATACCAAATGTTGGTTGGAATTAAAACTTGAGGGTGGTGAATTGAGTTCCTACATAAAATATCTATTAAAAATGTTATGATAAAAATCCCCAATTTTTAAACAACTCAGTTAATTTAGGCAGTAGAGATATAAGTGTTTATTGGTTAATAAGTTTCACAAAGGATGATTATTCCTCAGTTAAATCATTGTAAAACACTTATCCAACTTTTGAAATAGGTTTACTGAATTAAACACATATACACACCAACCAAAACTAACCACCAGAGTGAATGTAAAACAATTTTTTGTTTTGAAGTTATAAGCATCGGAAAATAGAAAAACAGAGTGTTAAAGAAGAAGGTATACAGTATAGTTATACAATAGTTTCAGTTTCAAGACGAGACTTAATTCTCTCCACTTGGGGATCACCTTCCACCACGTAGTTCATATTAATAATAAACTTTATACATATCACGTATCAGGATTTACAATATTTTTCACAAACTGTCAAGGGCTCACACCCTCTACCACAGTTCTTCGTGGGAAAAACACACAACCAGGCCACACACAACCTCTTCCATGGTTACACGTGGGAATCAAAGTGTAACTAATATTTAGGGTAATTATTTTTAGTATCCTCCAGTTCAATCCAAGTAGACAGTGTGTGTAAAAGACAAACACACTCTTCTTAGAAATGTAAGATAAGAAACACAATAGAGGTAATTTTATAAAGATTGATTTTATAAGGCTTTATGAGTTCCTAGTTCATCTCTTGAATCATTGGAGTGAATAAATTGTAGCATTAGTATTTCTATGGATTTTGTATCCAAAACAGAGTGTCACAACTCCAGGTTCTAGCTTCTAGGTACTGAGGTGTTCTACTTCGTGGTTTGAAATAGATTTGATGAAGAATAGAAGACAGTCTTCAATTTTTTTCTCCAAAATAATCTTCATGAAGCTCTTGGGTTCTTAGTGTGAATGATAGTAGGTTCTGTTTGTTCTTCAGGTCATTCGTGTAGTTTCTCTCTCACATGCATCCTCAATATTCTCATCCTCAGTCTTTTATTTTATATTTGAGGTCTGAAAATAGGAATAATAAAACCATGTGAGATCTTCTTCATACCTCATACTATCACCAGATACGGTCTCTTGATATTTCTATAATCAGCATTAATAAGAAAACCATATGACTATTATAATAATCCTATGAAAATGAAAAACTATAGAGTAGAATAGTATGTATCGGTAGACTGGTAGAGGTAGCCTTTTCAATGGTAGGCTTCATTGGTAGGCTTCATTGGTAGTCTTCATCGGTAACCATCATCGGTAGCCTTCATTGGTAGCCTTTATTAGTATCCTCTATTGGTAACCTTCCATTGGTAACCTTTATCGATAACCTTCTAGAAGTATTGTTTATTGGTAACCTATATCAGTAACCTTCCATCGGTAACCTTCCAGTTGTAGCCTTCCAACGGTAACCATATAGCAACAACCTTTTACTTAGAGAAATTTTTCATTGTAAAATTAATCAACAGAGAAGTGAGACTAAAAATAAATAGTTATTACCTAATAAAAACTATAAATATTAATGAAACATTACTATCATATAAATTAAACATGATTTGGTATTATCAAAATAGGTTATTCCAACATGTCATGTGGCCAACGCTATTGTATTTCAGTGCTTCACATGATCCATCACAAGACCCACTAACAATCATTCACTTCACATGATCCCATCAAAACATCCAAGGACAATAACTTTGTTTATTCAGGTGCTTCACATGATCTCTTCCTGATATCCTCTAGAAAACATGCTTTGTCTTCATGTACTATGCATGATATCAATGTGAGATCTTCTGAAAATAATTTTGTCTTTCTTGAGATCAGTTTATAAATTCATGCTCTGTGAGATTAGTTCAAACATCCATGCTCCATGACATCAGTTTAGACATTTATATTCAAAAATATTTGAAATTTCACAATTTCATGGGATCATAAATTTATCACTTCCATGAGATCATAAATTTCATGCTTCCATGAGATCAGAAATCTTACACATAAAAGAGACCGGACATTTTGCACTACCATGAGATCATACCTTTACGCTTTCAAGAGATCAGGAATTTTTTACGTTTGAAAGATCATAAATTTCATGCTTCAATGATTACAGATATCTCATGCTTCGGTAATATCACACATTTCATGCTTCAGTGAGATCATACATTTTTCACTTGTGTGAGATTAGACATGTCACACTTTCATGAGAACAAACATTCATTCTCACTCTCCATTATTTCTTTGGAGACAAACCTTCATTAAAAACCTTAAACATTATCAACTATCACAATCGACCTAAAATCACCACATGGAGGGGTTTTTTCAAACAATATCCTCGTCTGGGTTTGTTGACAACACTTATAATCTTTAAGAACCAACTTGTTGAAAAGTCATAAACATGAAAAACCATTTGAATTATATAACCTCATATAGTGATCAAGGGATTCCTCAACATGTACTCTAAGGCCACATGAATTATTCTCGACTTGGGAAACAAGAGTATTATGAAAATCTCATGAATAGATCACTTCATTCTCAAACATTTTGCTGGAAAACTTCTCGTTAACAAAATATAGAACACGATAACCATTAAAGATCACTTATTGACTAGAAAATATCTTCTTATTGTATAATTAACCCAAAGGATACCTCATTTCATGATTCTTATTTGTTCCTAGACCAATTTTAGTGTCGTCAGATATAGAAATCCCCTTATTTTCCCCTCCTTCTATCAGCTTCTCCCCAATTTTGATTAATACATTTTCTCCTCCCTTTTTAATGAACCCAAAGGTCACTCCATTATGGTCTACAACATGGTAAAGAAAACATATCAGTATATAGGGGAAAGATCAATATACCTTAGAGAGAGGGAGTCCCACGTACACACTGTTCAAGTGTAGGGATTCAACTAAAATCTAAGAGAAAGTTGATTCCATTCAATCACTTATTTGGGTAAGGCCTTCATCAAGATGTACACAACTCGTTGTGTCGTGGGTAAATACTCTAACTTCACATGCCCATGTTGTAGGATTAGTGTATCCCGGACTACTTTGGATGATGTTGGGACAAATACTTGTGGCCCATACTACGCCCCAGGCTGTAACTCCGCAGAATTCCAACTGTCGACCACTATAGAAGAGATGACCAAATGACACAAAAATGGAACTATAGTAGTGAAGACTTTTGGAATGACTACTGTAGCAGGTCAGACTTTAGATAAAATGGTACTATATCTCTATGGACTTCCAATCCACCATGAAAAGTTTCATCTTTGAGATGGGTGGCTTTGACACTATAGCGATGTGGACTTCCAGCCACCATTCACTGTAGCAGTGTAGAATTTATATGCAGTTGGTGGCATAGTACTTCAACTTCATTATTATCCCATTTCAGGATAGAGTTTATATGTGTGAAACATTGAGATCTCAATGTAATTTTTGACACCAGTTTTAGTGATGTATTTCTACCCCTCTATGGATGTAGGGATTATTCACAAACCACATAAATCTTTGTTTCAGTGTTATTATTCTTATTATTTTTTTATGACTTTTTTTCATCTGTAAACTTGTTTTATTGTTTTGACTCCAAGTGTTTTCTCAACACATGATCCGCTTCTCTATTAAGTGATATTTGATTTCAATTTTCTTTGTCTTTTAATGATGGGATGTATTTTTTCTAATATTTATAGCACTTGAATTTTCACAATGTATACCAATCAGAAACTTCACTTGAATCTTCCCCTTTCTCATAGAATTTAATAGGGGATTATTTCATTTATGAATTTAATCCCCCGTAGTCAACGATCTCCAAGAATCATATTTTAAATAATATACATACATTATTATTTTATCTCTAAAATACATATAATGTAAAAATTACTTTCCCCTTTAGCTATTCATTTCTTCTTAGCACATGCGACCCCATAGATTGAAATTTGACGACCACCGGGAAATGTAAACTATTTCCAATTTTAGCATTGACTCTATTTATCAACATTATATTGAATCTTTGATTCTTTTAGAACTTTTTCATATCATATTCTTATTTTTACTTATAGCTGCACACATCTAAAATATTTCTATAAAGTGAAATTTCCACTTGGAATTAAGTCATTGAAAGATCCTACTAGCTTAATGAGTTAGAACTCTTTATTGGAAACAAGAGTTTATTCCAATAAATTCCAATATTGTCCATGTCACTCACTTACTTCCATGGATTCCAGCTGTATGAATTTCTTCAATTATTCAAAGGACTCTCATTTTAGATGAGGTTATATCTTCTAGAGTGCTTATCACCATGTCTCCCTGAAATCCACAAGATTTTTGTTATCTATAAAATAGTCATATGATACCATATTTTAAGAACAAAATAGATAATCATAAAATACATGAATGTTACTGCTTCTCTCGCAATCAATATTCTCTTGGTGTACAAATAACACTTGAACTGAGGTATGATACCAATGGTTGAATATTCAATGAAACTTGGAACCCCTGGATCATTCAAGTATAACTTTTACAGATGTTTAGTTTCACATCATCCTTTTCATCGTATAATCTCACTTTTACATAGCATTTATATTCCAAATATATATTTGAAAAACAAAGTTATTTTGTAACACAACTTGTTGAATCTGATAGAATATATTAATTTCAAGAGTTTGTACTCTTATTTTCACATGTATCTCCATTAAAATTGTGCACCTATTAACTTTCATCACACACACACACCCTAAGAATTGTATCTCCGCCTCCATCTTGTACCAATTCACATAGATGATAGAAGCAATTAATGCATAGAGAGATGGGTACCTTAGGAATCCTAAAAAATAAGATTATGGTCGATCCTGATGGATGAACCCTTTGATACTTTATTTCAAATAACCATGCAATTTTTGTACTTATTCTAACTACCTAACTAACTTAAAATATTCTATCCATATAACTAGACATTTTTTACCCACATTATCAGTATTCTTCTAATATATAGATTTTGTAGGCTTGGCATTTTTCAAAATTTTATGTTTAAACCCACTAGTAAAAATTCCTTTCTTTGATTCTCCAACAATATTAAATTTATCATGATTCATTATTTGAGTAATATTATTTCCACTAGTAATCTAATCTTACTTCATCATTCATTGGAGGGATATTTCTCTTATCTTTAATTATCACCTTGTGTCATGACAAGTGAATTTTTCAAAACATTCTCTATTCAGTTTCCTTGTATCAGTTATCTAATCCACCTCACCCTTTCTTGTTGGGAGTGTGTCTTTCACTATATATATATATATATATATATATATATATATATTATTTTTTACTTAATACTAGAGCAACTCCTCCCTTTTTATTCTATGTTCATTCAAATCCTTTCCAAGAGAGTTGTTGTGAGTGTAACAGAGGAGGTTATGGGTACACCTTTCATTGTGATCATTGGGTTTCCTCCAATACTTTGAACCTCATTTTCAACTTAACAGGTTGTCTTCCAATATATTCTTTCTTGATTTACATGACTAGAGTTAACGATTTCATTTCTTTTTCCTTATCCTCCCCATATTTCTTCCAACTGCATTATCTTTCCAAAATCCAATGATTATCACATATAAAACATCTACCAATTGAAACATACGTCGATTCATCATTTATTAGTTGAGATATTGATCTAGTAAATTTTATTATTCAAACATTAATACCATGGGATTCTTAACACACACTCATGGTGTGTCCCAATCTTCCACAATAATAGAATTTGATGGATACTTTCTTCTAACAGACATTTAATTAATAATTTTAAAGAATCATATTACTATTCTCATATTTAGAAATATTTATATATCCATAATATGAAATATGTTACAAAGATTCAAAAAAAC
This sequence comes from Viscum album, assembly GCA_963277665.1. Taxonomy (NCBI): domain Eukaryota; kingdom Viridiplantae; phylum Streptophyta; class Magnoliopsida; order Santalales; family Viscaceae; genus Viscum; species Viscum album. Next base: position 933,424,586 of record OY728125.1, read on the forward strand.
ATGAAATATGACCATGAATCCCACAAAAATAGAATATTTGGTCATTACATCATGTAAAAAACTTTTTATTGCTATTTTTAGCATCAACAATATTTTTCTTATTTTTTTAATAGTTGATGTCTCTCTTCCTCTCATGAATGGGAGAGGGTTTATCATATCCAATAAGAGATTTTTCCAAACAAAATGGCCTTTGGTATGAGACAATCATTTCATAAAATTCCTCTAAAATAACATATTTTCTTTTTATTTCATTATTACCTTCTAAAGGATAGTCAAATAATAAATGCAAACCACCCTTCAATTTGGGGTTTAAATTAACATTATATTTCTCTACGTATTTATTTATTGATTCTATCTATTCTCCCAATTATTGAATCTTCTTTTCCATAGATTCAAGTTGACAATTAAGTTATCTCTTGAGAGTCATCTTTCTAGTTGTCTCATCTTCCAATTCATAGGATATATTATCCACCTTGTCTCTTTTCTCCATTATTTTAGAATTTATATGAGTAACATAATATCTAAATGATGCATTTTCCTAAACCAATTTTGATTGGAATGTATCAATATTATCATTCCTACCTTATTAATTTTTAATTTCCTTTGAGTTTCGATTAATTTCCTTTCCATCATCTTTGAATTTTTACATCGTTGTGTGCATCACTTTATGTTCATCATCTTAGAAATCATTATTCTCCCTTAGATCTAAGGAATCTTTTAGAATTGTTTTATTTATACCTTTTTATTTTTGAATTAAATTTCCTTAACATGGATAGGTATATTTATATATTTCTTTTCTTATTTTAATTTCTGATCCAATTCCTTTTTCACATGGTCAACCTCAACTTTTCACCGTTTTAGAATTTATTCATAATCAGTAGTTCCAAAATCACTTGGAATATTAGGTTATTTACTCATTCCTATAGAATCATTGAATTATTAAAAATATTCACTATATGATTCATAAAAACATTTGTTGAGTACATTGTTGGTTTCCTTCAATAGAATCACACTCTTTCCATAGTCACTTCAACACTAAGAAATTACACTAGACATCAGCTTCTTAATTTATGTTCTGCCACTTTCTATGACTCACAAAAATAAGATCATACTAAAAAATCAATTTCAACAATAAAATAAACCTTTTCAGAGGAAACAAATCCAAAAAAGTAACCTATGCTATGATACCAATTTTTAGGTACAAAGGGCGATTAGATACCATGAGAAGGGGGTGAATCAGGGTATCAATATTCTTTTCAAACATATTCCAACCCCATTGGATATTGACCTATTTATAATAAGGGTAACTTATAATTCACTTTAATGTTAATTTTGATATTAACTTTTCCAAATTTATTTGATGATTATGTACAAAAAGTAATGAAATAAAGAAAGTATAAGGACACAAACATTTTTACATGGTTTACCTTCATTGGGATACATCCAATGAGTATAAATTTTCAATGTACTGATGTACCAAATTCACTAAATCTCACTTCCAAATCAATGATTTAGGTAGATCACTTCTATGAACAGGATCAATACTTTATAAGAGTTGGGGATAATTCACTACTTCCTAAGGGTCACTCCCCCAATATTTATTTAGATGTTTTATTTCAAGTAAAAGGATCACATACTTCCTATTCCTTTTTTCACTACTTCGGAAAGTATCCATACATATTTTATGGGCTTTTAGGTCCCATCATTATCGATATTGAGTGAATCCTTAATTTCTGGTAGATTCTTTGTTGAAGTTATTTATGGGATTCTTTTTAGTTATGTGAATACATTTTGATGCAACACATAAACTTTCTAGACACCTGGAACCAACTTATCTTTGTTGTATACACAAAAATTGTCTCATATTTGGATCTATAAAGAGATTAAATAGATTTCAAGTCTTCCTTTCATTACCATGGATGTAGAAGTGAATAAAATCATTATAAAAATATAGTTAGATGGTGCAGATCCTTAGTCATATTCAACATAAATATATGATACGGATACTGCTCACAAGTTAACCCTAGCATGTTTCTCCTTGCATAAGACCCTAATATATTACCCCTGCATGAGACCCCCAAACATAACCCCTTTCATGTGATCCTGGCATGCAACCCCTTCTGTGATATCTTGGCATGTAACCCCTTACACAAGATACCGGAGGGTGACCCTTGCAAGAGATGCTATCACATAACCCTTGTGGGTGATCCTGATGTATAACCCTTTCATGAGATTCTAGTGAAATACCCATATATGAGACTCCCTCGTGAGATACCCTTCGGATCATGAAGATCATGTGAGTCAATCGTGAGACTGCTTCAAGAGACCTTTCTATAAGACTCCTCCATAAGACCTTGTTTTGTTCATGTGGATCACGAGATCTTATATAGATCATGAATATCATGAGACCTGGTTCAGCTCATGTGGATCGTGAAATCTTATTCAGTTCATGAGGATTGTGAGATCTTCTTCAGTTGATGTAGATCGTGATATATCAATGAGTATTATTTTGTGTTCAACCACCCAGTGAATACTTCACTTTATGAGACTCATTTATGAGATTCTTTAAAAATACTTCAATAGATTACACAATGCACAAAATCCAAGAGAAATACTACATTACTCTCATGAAAAAAACTTACGTGATATCAATTTCATATAATACTTAACTTCATGCAAAAACCCTTCTCCGGACATTGCTTCATATATATCTTTTAAGAAAAACATCATCACATCTCATGGATGGGTCATTGGGTATTTATAAAAGACAGTCTGTCACCTTAACTCAACAAATCACAGAAAATCGTCTATTCCACCACCTCAGCAATAAACATTACATGCTTCATGTGATCCTATCATGATATCAATTGAAAATAATGCGGTGTCTAGCAACATTGTCTTCTAGTGAATTATGTGATCCATCACAAGATCCAAATACAATCATGAGCTCTTCGCATGATCCCATGGCAAGATCCAGTGACAATCATGCAGTGGTCAGGGACATTCTCTTGTACCACCTTGCATGATCCATCCCAAGATCCAAAGACAATCATGTGTTCAACACTATTGTCTTCCAGAACTTTGCATGATCCATCATGAGATCCACTGAAAATAATGTTCTTCACATAATCCCATCATGATATCCAAAGGAAATTATTTATTTTCTTTAAGTAATTAATATTATCTCTTCACGAGATCTAATTTCAAACATTATTTGTCTTCTTGTGCTTTTTATGGTCTCAATGTGAGATCTACTCAAAATCATGTGGTGCCTCATGGGAGAAGTTCTAACATTCGTTCTCTATGAGACCAGTTCAGAAATCCATGCTCTATGAGACCGATTCAGAAATTCATGCTCTAAAATATAATACATTTCATACTTTTGTGAGATCATAAATTGCACACTTCCATGAGATTATAAATTTCACACTTCTTGAGATCAGACATCTCACGCTTTCATGAGATCAGAAAATTCATGCTACCATGAGATCATAGATTTCTCACTTTCTTGAGATCAGATATTTTGTGCTTACGTGAGATCAGAAATTTCACGCTTCTATAAGAACAAACATTTCACGCCTCTATGAGATCAGAAATTTTATGCTTCCACGAGATCAAACATTTCAATCTTTTGCATGATTAGAAATTTCATGCTTTCGTGAGATCAAACATTCATGTTCACTCTTCATTCTTTATTTGACACCACAGTTTTGTCAAAATCCTCAAACATTATTTACCAACAAAAATAAACCTCAAATCACCACCATGATGGATTTTTTTAACAATTATTTCTTGATCTCATGGATAATATTCATTCTATTAATTAAATTAAAATAGAATTTAATCGATATCAACAAAGATAATTATTTTATTACCCTCTATGATTTTTCCTCGTTATCATTAAGTGTGTTTGCCTAAAGTCCAATATTACAATCTAGAAATGGGTCAGGGCCCACAAGAGAAAGAATTTAATTTCCCAACCTTGAAAAACACATACTAATTATTAAATTGTAATATAATTCAACTGTCACAATATCTCTTCAATAAGTTTTCACATATGTTTCATCAAAATATATGCTTGATTCCTCTTTCTATGACTATCTGAAATAAACTCATTATTATACATGACCATGCAATTTAATGAGAAAGTTAAATTTCATTCCATGGCCCAAGATATAAACTTCTGTAAATATGGAATTTGAAAATTCTTCCTCAACTTAATAATTAATAACATGTCATTCATGATGAACCAAACGTACCATAATTATCACGAACATATGGAATCACGGTTTTGGTTAGTAAATATAAGTGCATAATTAATGACATGCATTAATAAAAATATTATGGACCATTATACACACCCACATATATGATTGTTTGAAGATACATAAACATATGAAATTCCTATTGGTGGTTTTATTATCATAATATCTTGTCTTGGGGATTACCAAGTTGGAAATTCATGATAAGAAGTCTCATATTCTTATGAGTACTCACACCTAATAGTAATTATACTATTTGAACCATAATATAATTTTATTTTATGTAGAACTATATTTATGAATATTTTCATGGAATTTAAAGGTACTCATGAAATCATAGACCTTCTATGAACTTCTAAATTAAATAAATTCTCTAGGACATTATTAAATTGAAGTCATGCATAACAATGAATAATATATAATAAGACGATTTATTAATATTAAAATCTTCTAATATACAAGTAATCCAAAGTTAAAATAGATGTGTAAGATCCTATCCTTTTGGGTATGTTCTTATTTAGTTTTCGGGTTTGGTTTTTTGGTTTAGACCTTGGAAAATGGACCTTTTATATTTTTGAGAACATTTATGCCATAAATTTTAAATTTATGGCATAAAGTTTTATCTTACGCCATAACTTTCCCTCTGGTATACCCCATAAATGGAAAACATACACTGTAAAACCCATTATTATTCCATTAATGCTGAAAGCCTATTAAAAAATCATGAATTTTCCTTTTCCCCTCTAACCCTTTAATACTTATTCCTCCTTCCTTTCTCCCCTTTCACGCACAATATCCTCCCCCTCCTTGAGAGATCCATTCTCCCTCACTATTGGATTTGATCCTCCTCCCTCATATGATTCCTGATTCAAGCATCATGGATCATGTTAGATTCCCCTAGATGATCCATTTATTCCATTACCTTATTTTCTTTTTTATCTTGACATCTTCGATGTTATCTTCATGTGATATAATATTCCCTATATTCATGGAGTTTAACTATTTCTTTGATTTATTCCATTATAACTTAGTTTAGAGGTCATAACTAGATAATGAGTCTACTACCAAGATAAGGTAGGTGGTCTCATACTTTTCCCTATATGTTTGGGTGTTTATATTATGTCACAGTTGTACCACATTACAGATTGCTCCTAAAATTGATAAACCATTATATTAACTTTTTAAACCATGGTATAGAAATTTTATGACACCCATTTACTTGGTTTAAGGTTTATGACTTCAACCCAAACTACCTCTCAGGTGTGTTCAATTATATTCCATGCTGAGTTATGTGTCCCTTGTGACCAAAACACTACTATCGAATATTTGGATTACCATCGGCCAGTGAAATGTTAAAAAGTGAGTTATTAGAATGATGTAATGGCATGGATTAAACACATTTTCCCATTATTATTACTTATAAGTTATTTATATTAAATAATGAAATGAATTGAATAATGACAAGAGTGATATTATTTAGACTTGAATGTAATTTGGAATGGATGTGATAAAATTATTCTTAATTTTTATAATGGAGATATAATTCTATATTGATTATTCTTAATTAATATAATCGATACACATTGTATTTTGTCAAAATGATAAATGTTTAGTGACATTCCAGATTTTTCTGAAATATGTTGCACCAGATGTGTGTCCCAAGTGGAACACGATCAGACATGGGTAATATTTAGTTATTTTACTAATTTTTTAATTTATCACTTCCAAGCGTCCTCATTATATATTAATAGACTATATAGCTTTAAATACCATTGGCGATTGCCTATTGATTTTTAGTCACACACTATTCGGGCCACTATTTGGTACCCGAACAAACTTTATGGATGTAGGTAGGGATAAAGGTAATCACCCAAATATAAATGCCTGATTTTCTATACAAGTACGGACTACAATAGTAGAGGACTGAGGTAGTTCTCATAATTTTATTGCAGATTGATTTTTTCCTTTTTTTATTTTATATTTCAAGCTATGTATATTCATGATGCTTTGTTTCCACTCGTATCCCCCATTTTGTATAGAATCATGACATGACACCATTTCGGTATATATATTACCACATATTGGTTATGGCGATCTATTCACTTTTCTAGATGTTTATTATTTATTTCTACTTTTTAATCTTTTATTATATCTTTATATTGTACTCTAATAATGATGGTATAGTCTCCATACCATATCATCACATAACCTCACTACTAGTCGGGAACCTCTCTAAAATGGATGCTTATGACCAAGTGACCAATCATACCAGTCACAGACCTATGAACCGGGCCTGGAACATCACAAACTTGTATCGAAACCTCTTTTTTACTTTTATCTTACTATTTAGATTGGTATATAGTAGACTAATAATGTGTCAGAATTTGGTAATGAGTATATGTCTAAGAGTAGCTATCCCATATAAATGGGAATGAAAAATTACCTAGGATAGGACTTATTATTTTGAATTATTCATGTTACATTTGTATTTATTTCACCGTTGGGTAACTCACATGATTTTTGGGGTATATTATCATTATTATTGTATATTCTATTTTACCCTTGGCCTAGTATTACATGGAAGCATTGATCATGGATTATCATCGGTACCTAAGGATTCCCATGTCATTAATATTACATGACATATTTATTTTATTTCATGCATTTACGGAGCATGATATAGTGGATTGATGGTTATATTGGTAAATTAATAATGTTTCTTCCAGTATAGGGATAAATAATTTGTTATTTAAAGTGTATATATCAACTTAAACAGTGTTTTCCCATATATCTTGATGATGGAACCTTACCTAACCAATTATCACATGTTTGTGTCTTGCATATCAAGTTATATGGATTGAAACTTTATTTGATTATGATTAAATAGATTCCAATTATAAGATATAGAGATACAACTTTTATAAATTGTTAATGGTGATCCATATAATCTAACCATCATATATGGACCTACTGCATTTGGTGACCATATGTGAAGGTCTGGTTTTAGTTACATGAAGTTCCAATTGAATATTATTAAGCATAGGTCATTATAATTTGGGAATAGTAACTCATATAACTATACTGTGATATATATAAATATGAACTTGTTGATTCTTAATAGTTGAAGGAAATAATTTCTAACAAATGCGGATTTAAATATCAACATAAAGGGTTTTTTACTCTATAACTTTCAATTGAATATCCATATATTGGAATTTTTTTTATAATATATGAGACTCAAACATTAACCCAAACTCAGTCTTAGTAGTGAGTGACTGAGAGTGGCTCTCGGGTAGAAAAGTGGTGTGGCTCTCATATTCATTTTATCCGGGACCTATTCTATTATTGAGTAAATTTTGAGTCTTGTGTTTGGAATTGTAGATATATAACTCCACGATAACCCTGATTGATGGACAAAGAAGGTGAAAATGACCAGGATCTGAAGGTTGTGGGCTCTGAGCTATGAGTATTACCTCATGCAATGATACCTATGAAACCTCCTATTATACATGATCTGATCATTGATGCCCATCTTTGAGAGGGATTCCTATAGTTAGAATAGTATATACAGGGATCTCTAAAACCTACCTCTTATATGACATAGTTTACTAGGGTGTTTTAACAGAAACACCATTTTAGTTTTTTAGGGAAGTTAGTCCTCAGGCTAATGAACCATGGATAGAGTCCATTCTATCTATATTCAAGCATCTTGAGAAACCTTCTGAAAGGAGAGTTAATCTTGTTACATACATTGTTAGTGGATCTTATAAGAGGTGGTGTGATGTTATAATGTAATAATATATATATTGGGTTATGGTCTGGAGGAATTTACAGACTAAGTTCAATGATCACTTCTATATCGATACATTGAGAGTTGATCGAGCTAGGGAGTTGATGAACAAGTACCATGGCACATTTTCCATTATGGACTATTCAACTTGCTTTACTGAGATTTATATCTTTTCATTGATTCTTTCGTGTGAAAAATATGTCTAGGGAAAGATGATTTGAGGATGGACTCAGGTATGACATCTAATTTTAGGTGAACGTCTTTAGGTTGACTACCGTGTCTAGAATATTAAACCAAGCCCTCATCACTGAGTGAAATATAAAAGGAGGCTGAAGGTGTTGGGTGGGATGATTTAGTACCCAAACTAGATAGTTTTTCGACCAATGGAAGGAAGCACCGCCTATAGAGTTCTTGTTAGGGTGATGGTTATCAAAGTATCTACACTAATAGCCATGTGTTATGCCATCAGTGTGGGAATCCATCCAACACAAATCTTTAGTGTGATAGAGACCCCATTGTGTTTCAATCATGTGGTAGGATGTGGCATCCTCAGTAGTTTTTTATGACCTTCTCATCAATTTCTAGTGGGTGAGTCTTTGTACCATATATGATTTCAAGAGTGGGATCTATATATCCTTTCTTGGTGGGTAGATAGAGTATAACTAGAATTAATGGTCAAGGATTTTATTGTGGACAAGGGATATAGACACGTGAATTATAGATTCAGTAAACCAGACGTACCTAGGTTAGTTAGGTTTTATCTAAGGGATATGGATCTATCGTGATCTATATAGTATATCCTACACTTGAGGAGTAGAGTGTTGGGCTATCTACAGTTGGAGGTATGATTTTCATAGCCTCTACTTTAGTATCTGCCTTATTTTATATAGGAACATAACTTTATTTAATATCTATGGATTATATAGAAATCTTTGGCCTCATGATTTCATATTTCTATGCAGTGGTGAATCTCGACACTCATTTGGGAATTTGATCAGATCCTGTACACTGATGTAAGGAAATATACATTGAGGGAGGTGTCTATAATTTCATATAGAACATTTTCATCCTTAAGATGATAGGATTTAATATAATTATTAAGATGGAATGGTTAGTTCATTATCACACCCATGTCGATTATTATCACCATACGGTGCATGTAAAATCACCTAATGTAGGTAACTATATTCACAAAGAAGAATGTGATGTATAGGTGAGTCGAGCTAGAACCAAGCATTGTGATCCAGGTGGAGTGATAGACCATATTTCTATTATTTTCCCCATTGATAAGGGAGAATGTGAGGTATATTTCCATCTTTTGGTTGATCATTTACATTATGTTTTCCTAGATTAATTTGGTAGGTTACCTCCCATGATAGAGGTGGAGTTTTCTATTCATATACTACCAGATGCATCACCAGTATTCATCTGTCCTTACCGAATGGATCCTATTGAGCTTCAACAACTGGAAATATAATTAAAGGACATGGAATCGAAATGGACTATATAAACCAATACATTTACATGGGGTTTACATGTTCTTTTATCAAATAAGGTGTATGCGAGCATTCAAATTTGAGTGTATTATTGAAATTTGACCATCTTATAGTTAATAACTGGTATCCAAAACCTCATATAGGCAATCTATTTGACCAGATCTTAGGAGATGAATTTTTCTCAAACATTTAATTGAGATCATACTATCATCAGGTAATTGTTAAACACTCATATATAACATGTATATATTTCCTTAGTATATATGAATTGAATGAGTATTTTGTAGTTTTTTTTGGTAAAAAGAATGCACCATCAGTTTTTTTATATGATGAATCTATTTTCCACCTGTATCTATATTCTTTTGTGTTAATTTTCATGGATGACATATTGGTATGCTCATAGACTCGATATGATCATGAAAAAACATCATGAAATTTTTTTCAGTATAATGAGATAGTATAGGATTTATGGAAATCCCACAAAATGTTAGTTCTAGAACGATAAATTCAACTTATAGCGTTACATAATCATAAAGGTAAGAGTGTTTATGGACCCAAAGAAGGTGACAGACATGGTTTCTTAGGATAACCCCAAGAACATCTTTAAAATATGGAGTTTATTGGGGAAATCAGGATATTTTAGGAACTTTATTTAGGAATTTTCACACCTAGTAGAACCTCCTATAGTATTTACTAAGAAAGGTGTCAGATTTACCTGGTATAAAGCTTGTAAAAAACCATTTCAAGAGTTGAATGGAATGCTAACATTAGTGCTGATCCTGATTATTTTATATCTAAGAAGAATCTATACAGTTTATTGTGATTCATTAAGCATCGAGCTAGGAGCAGTTCTAATATAGGTACATCAAGTCATGGAATATGGGTCCTAGTAGTTAAGTCATCATTAGCATAATTACCTAACTCATAATCTCGATATAGATGTTGTGGTTTGTTCCTTGTGATTTTGGGGGGAATTATTTGTTGGTAGAGTAATTTGTTGTATACACTGACAAAAAAACGCTCAAATACATATTCAATTGGTGTGAATTAAACCTAAGATAATACATAAATATTGAATACCTGTAGTCCATTGATTTTTGAGTTAGTTTATATGTATGGGGAGGGAAATATAGTTGAAGATGATCTGATATGAAAGACTTAAACATTGGTAGTTCAAGAGGCAAGTGGTGAATGGAACTTGATGGCCTTATTTTCTGAGATGCATTTAGATGTGTAGAAATATCATAATAATCTTGTACTCACATTGTTATCAGTGACCTCTTCACTTATGGAGAGAGTTAAGATGAAGTAGATTTCATCTCCTAAGGGTCTTGTTCCTAAGGGAAATTTTTTTGGGTAAGGACCCACTACATGGTGGGTTTATTGATGAGGATAAGATATTACATATTAAGGGATATTTTTAGGTTCTAGTCGATGTGAGAGAGGGATTGATGTGGGAATTTCAAGCCTCTATTGGGTCAGTGCATCCGAGCCTCATCAAGATGCACTATAATGGGTTTACCTATATTTCTTCGAGGAAGTGATGTAGTATGTGATAGCATGGATAGCAAGATGAATGTTTCCCCTTCATTTCCAATCAGAGGGATCTCAGTAGAATAAATTGGTAGGCTTTACATCTGAGAGATTATAAGCCTTCATAGTGTCCCAAAGACCATAATATTTGATATGGAATGTCACGAACCGTCCTCGGGGCCCGTGCCGTGACTACCCCAAGCCCGCATTCTAAAGGCCAGGGGCTGGCGACTAGCACCAAAGACGTAAATCCCGATGACTGAGAAGGCATTGCCTTTATAAAAGTAAACAAAACACCACAGAGTACAAGCGGAAGTAAAACACTAAGTACACAGAGAAGTGCTGAAAAGTAAATTGGCCAGAATACAAACCCAACTGAAAGTACAACTAAAACGGAACAAAAGTACAACAAAAAAAAGACAACAGCTGTAAGAATGGAAGCGGCTCCTGGGACGTCCTCCTCGGATCCTACATGAAGGGTAGGTATAGATGGCACGGCTCCTGGATCGTCCACCATGGATCCTACCTGAAGGGTAGGTACAGATATCCTCCACATCACTCTCTCTTGTCAACCTCCTCCGAGTGTCGTCTCGCCGTGAAGTCCACCTCCGGATACTGACTCATCGTGTAGTCCACCTCCGAGTACCATCCAGTCCTTGAACACTCGGCCTCCGTCAGCACTGCCCGTCATCTTCAACCAACACAACGAGGTGCGGGCATAGCCCATGCAGGGGTGAGTATAACGATACTCAGTAGGGACCCCAAGACCCTCAAGGTCTCACTAAAACCAACAAGGATAACCACAAAAAAGATCTCAACAGATAACCTCTACTTAGGTATATGCCCATACATATACCTAAGTTATCAAGTAACCCATCACAATCATGAGAAAACACAAAGATTATGAAATCAAGGGATAACCACTACCCAGGTATATGCCCATACATATACCTAAGTTATCAAGTGACCCATCTCAATCAAGAGGTAAGACTGCTGAGGTACTCCTCCCGTCGAGTACAGCGGGTCTGCCACTTCACACAGAAGTGCTCCTCCGCCATGGGTCTGCCACCTCACACAGTAGTGCTCCCCCTCATAGCCTACAGAGGTACTCCTCCTGTCGAGTACCACTGGTCTTCCACCTAACACAGTAGTGATCCCCCACCATGGGTCTACCACCTCACAAAGTAGTGCTCCCCACTGGGCTATGCTAGTCACTCCGAATCGAATCGGACAAGCAGTCATCGGTCACAGCCAGCTACACGGTCTACGTACTCTGTATGCTCGTCTCTGGGAGGGTCCGCTCCACGAGCTATAGTTCGATACTCCAAGTATAACAAGTCACAAAAATAAGTATCTCAAAGGAACGCCTCGTCATAGGGGTCTCAACGCAACAGACAACGCATCAATCGGACGCCCGGTCTGTGAGTTATTAGCATTTTCATCCCAGGGGCCCGGTTGGTTTCGTGTGCGAACCAACCCAGCCGTATCTCAACTGTACCTATAACTCTCATAGGTTATACCCATAGGGACCGTTTCTCAATGTGATCACCAACGCCGCTGACGGTTTGTCAAACAGATGTCCGGTCTGAAAGATATCAGCTTTTCCGTTCCAAGGGCCCGGTTGGATTTCGGGTACAATCCAACCCGGTCATAATCCAACTGCATCCAAACCTTAGGCGAAGTATGCCAAAAGTTCCATCTCATCAAGAGGAATTCAACGAGACAGCTGGCGCGTCAATCGGACACCTGGTCTGTGAGTTATTAGCCTTTTTCGTTCTAGGGGCCCGGTTGGTTTCATGAGCGAACCATCCCGACCGCACTCCGAAGGCATCCAAACCTCGAGCGGAGTAAGAAAAAAGTTCCGTCTCATCAAGAGGAAACCAAAAAAGTCGACGGTACGTCAATCGGATGTCCGGAACTCAAGATATAAGTGTTTCCGCTCCGAGGGCCCGGTTGGTTTCGTATCCGAACCAACCCGGCCGAACCCAAAGTTCACCAAAATCTTGAGTGTAACATACCAAAACGACCGTCTCGATTCATGCATCGCATCGCAATTGACAGTGCGTCGTTCGGAAGCCCGTAGCCCATGTTATGGGCAAAAGACCGAAGTGGTCTGAAAACGGGGATCTGGGCCCGGCCCGGCCCGGCCCAACCCCCCCTGGGTCGGCCGAACCGGGTCGACCTGAACTAGGTCTAGGTCCGGCCCAGATGGGCACGGCCCGGCCCGGCCTGGGCAGCCGGCTGGCATCGCGCGGGCACGGCGCGACGGGTGTGGGGGTTACAAAACCCCTTGGTTGTCAACCTATCACGAATTAAAGCCACGCCGCCTCAAACCCGGAACGGCCCGACCGTTCCGGTTCATGTCCCACCACCGCGGCGGTTTGCTCCGGCGGCGCGCCGCCGCCTTCTTCAGAGCACCGGACGCACTTCGGTGGTCCGTTTCTCCTACCACCTTCGCCAACAATCCTCCCAGTACCTGATCTTCACTACGAAGGAATTCAAACGCCATTTCGGCCCGATTCGTCGTCGCCCGTCAATCCTCACTCAACGTTAAAAATGTTCCGTCTTCGTGGTTTTCCGGTGCGGCGTGATGGCGCCCCAGCCCGACTTTGACCGCAGATTCGTTCGACCTCAAAGGCGCGGCGCGACGGCGCCGCACTTCGTTGTCGTGATTCTCTAAATTCCCGCACGGTGCGACGACACTGCGTTGCTTCCATTTCAAGTCACGAAGATAACCAACAAAATAAAAGGGGAGGAGGTTCGGCCGTGTTTTTGCGGTCTAACCCCCTGCGTTATTTTGATAACAGTTGGCCGTTGATATCGAAGAACGTCTAAAATTATTCACGACATGAAAACCAAACCCCTACCTTGCAAAGATGTCACACGTCGTCGAGCCGCGGAAGAGGCAAGCGTCGCGGTGATCGGACGTCACGGAAGATCGGTGCCAATTCCGTTGACGTCGGAGGGTGAGTCTCGTCAATGGAGACGTTCCCCGTGGTGGTGTCTCCTCCCTTGACACAGATGAAGAAGAGGAGAAGGCACGTCGTCGGTGATCGCCCGATGAAGAATGAGGCGTCTCGCTTCCTTCGACGTGGAGAGTAGTTGCAAGATGAGATGACGTTCTTCGTTGAAGCTTCGGTGTTCTTCACGTTCTTCAACAAAGGAGATGCATCGTTCTTCTTCTTCGGAGGAAGTTCTTCAAAACTCAAATGCTCTCTTCCCTTTCTCTTAAAACAACATTTCTAACCAAAATAAAATAAGGCTACACCTTATTTTATTTACCCATGCCATGAATTCAAAATTACAAAATTCAAAACCAACACACTTAATTAATTGAGCTTGAGTTTTCAAATTAATTAATGTTTAGGTGTCATGAATTAATGTGGGAGGTGAGGAGGAGAGGAGTCACTTAAGTTAAAGTGGAGTTACAATATTAATGTGGGAGGTGAGTTATGGGAGGTCAAGGGGGTTATGTGAAGATCAAGGGGGGCTAGGGTCTCATGTGGGCCCCACCACCCTCTTAACCTATCATGGGTAGTTCCCTAACTTCCACTCAAAGGATATAACTACTTTAAGGAAATAAACATTGTAAATCAATTTTTATTTTATCTTCCACAAATTTTTAACAACTCCTTCCGTGAAAACGCAAATCCGAAAAAGATCTTCTTATGCAATTACCGGCGCTGCGAATCCATCGGTGCCCTCAGAATTTGATTTCGAGCACCGGTTCAAATGATAGAAAAACCCACTCGTTATTTCACAGAACGTACCCGAGCTAAACTTCAGAAATTGATTCCAGGAACACCGGGCCTCAGAATCAGGCGCCGTCAAAAACTGCGTTCCTATAAAATTCCAAAGAAAATTAAGAAAAAAAAATTTCCTTGAAATTTCTGGGTCTTTACATGGAACTAGTGTTTCATTATAGTTATGGTAGGGGTTGTAGTCTGATCTCGGTTCATAGGTAGTTCTGAGTATAAAATAACACCCTCAGAATGAAGATCATGCATAGTGTACAATACAGGTGTTGGAGGACATGCTCGGAGCATTAGTCCTTTATTTTATGAGTTCTTGGGATTGATATTTACCTGTTAATAAATTTATTTATAATAATATATTCCAACTAACTATATTTATGGATTCTTATGGGGCCTTATATGATAGATCGTGCTGATCAGGTCTGTGATGAATAGAGGAAGGGGAGTTATCACCACTGGGACCTCATCTTGTTCAACAGACTTCGGAGAAAGTACATATTATTAGAAATCATGTGAATATAGACCATTCTAGGAAGAAGTGTTATATCGATCATCATTGTTGACCTATGGAGTTTGAGGTGGGAGATCAGGTCTTCTTCCAGGTTTCACCTAGGATGGGTGATCAATGAATCCACATGCAAGGTAAGCTATTTCCTAGGTTCATTGTTACTTTTGAGATCATGGATTGAGTTGGTCCATTAGTATATCGGTTAGTTCTACCTCAAAGGTACTGGGAAATTCATGGTGGCTTTCATGTTTCTCAGTTGCATCCTTACGATCAAGGATCGTATCATGTCATTCATCTTGATGGGTTTGAGTTAGATATTGATCATTATTTTTAGGAGTATCATATTTTTACTGTAGTTCATAACACAGAGGTTCTCTGAGGTAGGAAAGTTTGTATAGTAACAATGTTATGGTAGCGTGATCATGTTCAAGAAAAGTTCTAGGACCGAGAGGCCAACATACATGCTTAGTGGCCATAGTTATTCTCAGATGATATTCAACCACCCTCAAAAGGGAAACATAGGGATGTGTTATTTTAAGGGGGTATTTTTTAGGATCTCATCCTTTTGGGTAAATTTTTATTTAGTTTTCGGGTTTGGTTTTTTGGTTTAGATATTAGAAAATGGACCTTTTGTAATTTTTGGGTATATATGTAGCAAATGGAAGAGGAGTCTATGTGAAGACGTATTTACACCATAATATTTGAATTTATGGTGTAAATCATCATCTTGTGTTGCAAATTTACCTCAGGAAGACCCCATAAAAGGGGAACATACTCCATAAATCCCTGTTTTACACCATAAATATATTGAGCCTATTAAAAAAAGGTAAATTTACCTTTTCCCCCCCATACATTTAATTTTTCCTCCTTTATTTTTCCCATTTCAGACATAGAAAATGCCCCCTAATTGAGATCTACCTTCTCCCTCAAGCTAGTCATTGAGCCTCCTACCAAATATGATATCTGATTCAAGAATTATCATTCATGTTAGATTACCCTTGGTATTCATTTGACAATGTTATCTTTTTTTCTTTGTTTATCTCTCTATCTTCAGTACTATCTTCATGCAAGGTAATATTCTCTATTTTTAGGGTGTTCATCTATTTCATTGATTATTTCTATTCTAAACTAGAATAGAGGTCGAAACTGGATGTGGATTCTATTACCAAGATAAGGTAGGTGGTCTTGTAATTTTCCCTAAAAGATCGGGTGTTTATATTATGTAATCATTATTCCACACTTTGGTCCTTTTGGTCATATCTCCTAAAACTGATAAACCCTTATATTAACTATTTGTACCATGATATGGACATATTATGAACACCTTATACTTTGTTTGAGGTTTATTAACTAAAAATGAACCACCCCTTGGGTGGGATCAATTATATTACTTAATGAATTTGTGACCAAAACACCACTAAGGTGTGTTTGGATTTGTGTTGGATAGTGAAATATTAAAAAGTGAGTTATTGGAAAGATGTAGTGGCATGGATTAAACACCTTGACCCCTTATTATTACCTATTCGTTGTATGGATTAAATAATAAAATTAATTAGTAATGGAAAGAGTGATATTCATTATCCTTAAATGTAATTTGGCATGGATATAATTACATCATGCATACCTTATGTAATGGACATGATGTTCCTTATTTTTATTTGGAATTTATGGAAACAACATAACTTATTTTTCACATGTAATTTATGTACATGATGTTCCTCATTTCTATTTTAATTAATGGACATGATGTTCCATATTTTTTATTTCGAATTACTGTACATGACATTATTTATTTTTCAGTTATAAATAATAGAAATGAAGTTCTATATTGTCTAATTTTAATTATTAGACATGATGTTCCTAATTTCCTATTATAATCATAGGTCATGGAATTCCATTTTGACTATTCCTGATTAACATAAATTTTACTCGTTATTATTTGTAAGATAATAAATGTTTAGAGACATTACAAATAAGTCTAAAAGAGGTAGCATCAGGCAGGTGTCCCGCATAAAACTCAAGCTGACACAAATATTATTTATTTCATTTAATAATTATTTAATTTATAACCTGCACACATCTTCATTATATATTCATAGACTGAATAGTTTAAGATTCCATTGGTTGTGGCCTACTGAGTTTTACTCACACCATATTTATGATTCCAATTTCCATCCAGATGGACTTCATGGATTCATCTAGGGACAAAGGAAATAACACTACTACGGAAGCTTAATTTATTTTACTAGGAAGGAGTATGAGTGTAGGGGACCAAGCTAGTGCGAGTGATCTTATTGGAGATAGCCTTTATCCTTTTTTATATTTTTTATTGCATACTTTATATATGTCTTCTTCTCTATTTCACCCCGTATCCCCCATTTTTTATACCATCATGACATGAAACCATTTCTCAATATGTATTACTCAAAATTCGTTATTCTAGTTTATTCACTTTTATAGATGTTTATCATTCAATTACACAAATTATTAATTTATTATACCTTTGTGTTGTGCTCTGATCATAGGGGTATAGTCTCTCAACCATATCCTCACAGACCCTTGCTACTAGTCGGCAACCTACGGTGTATGGGGAGGCATGCTTAAGGATATGTATCCAATGAAACTAAAAACCTACCTATGAATCGAGCCTGGGATTACACAAGTTGCTTCTACAACACCAAATCCAATATAAAATTATTCTAATAGGTGATGTTCAATCATTTATGGAAGGGATGAGGACTGGCCTATTGGGTTCCTAGGGTGTGTGTGTGTTATATTTTCTTGTAATTCCTTTTACTAGTAATAAGTAATAGTTAATAACTAATAAAAATGACTCAAGTTCATGATTTTGGTGTTGAAAAATACCATGGATCCTTTATAAAAATATAAAAATTGTATTAGGAATAGTACATGTGAAAAAAGTGTAAAAATCACTACCACAAAAGCCACACATGTACAAAACACAATAAAAAGGAGAAAAAGTAGGAAATACATAACATACTCAGTCTCTACTTCCATCATTTTTAGGAGTGCCAGGACCTTTGAAGTTGTGGCCTCTCCAAAAAATCTTCATGTTTTTTCATGATTCATCAACATAAATAGTTCATAATTATCATTAATGGATAATATAATAAAATTATTATTTATTAATTAGTGGGTAATAGTTAATTAAAATTTATTATTTAATATTTAATATAATTATTAATAGTTAATAATTAACATATTATAATTAATATAATATATTATCATTAATTATTAATATAATTAATTGTTCAATATAGTTAATTATTAA
The DNA here is from genome assembly GCA_963277665.1 of Viscum album. Lineage (NCBI taxonomy): Eukaryota > Viridiplantae > Streptophyta > Magnoliopsida > Santalales > Viscaceae > Viscum > Viscum album. The sequence goes on from OY728125.1 coordinate 933,443,222, forward strand.
TAGCCCCTTACCTAAACCCCTTGAATGTTTTATTATCTTGGGATAATTATCTTTTTAACTCGGTTTAAAGGGATATCTTAAACAGTTCTAAGGAAAAGAGTATATGAATCAGAGGAATAAAGATGAAAAGGCCTTCAAAATAATTATATTGAATAATAAATTAATTATATTGAATAATTGATTTTATTATATTAATTATTAACTATTAATTAAATATATTTTATTAATTGTAAACTATATTTAATAATTATTCAATATACTTAATTAATAATTAATTAATTAATTAATTAATTATATTACTTATTTACTATTAATAAGTTAATTTCATGCATTATTAACTATTAATTAATTAATCATATTTAATAATTAATAGGATGGATTCCCCCTCATACGTAGTGACTCACTCTCTATCCTATTATGGAGATCGTTTTGGAAATTATAGGAAATCAATCGTCTCAAAGGATGATCAAACTCAATCCAATATATTTGGGAAAAAGGAGGTTTTCCCCTCTATTGTCCATGAAAAAGGAATAAACTACTCAAGGTTGATTAAAAAATGTATGGAAAGAAATATTTTTCTAGGGATCACTATAAATCACATATTTTTTAGGATTTTTAATATTCATTGAAGGGTTAAAATCCTTGGTCTCATGATAATATAAAGTGGAGGACCTCAGATTTGGGGGTTCTCAAATCATAGGTCGACTATAAGCACTCATAATGTAGGGTGATGATGGTGTGACTGGAGTTTCAAGAGTATATGGGTCAATGTTTTTTCATGATGGCCATAATATCTTGGGGGTGTTGAAAACCTATCAACAAAAAGGGCATGAATCTGGTGACAACCATGTTATATGTCTCTAGATGGGTATGGGACCCTAGCATCCATGATTGGTGATAGAGACAGTGGCAAAAGTTATCGATTATTGGGACCCTGTTAATGGTGTGTCGACTATAACTCAGTAGTTGGGAGCCCTACCCATCAGTGGGGATAATGATTGAGTGTAGGCCATCCTTGGGATGTGAGCAAGCCAATGATTAATTCAGATAGTTATTATCACCTATGTTTTTTGGGATCAGGTTGGTGACGTCCTTGGCCAATGAAAACCACAATCTTGGGGCGCAGGGAGGAGGTGTCTGGAATATGCAAGCAATTAACTAGGGATGGATCAGTGGCCTCAGGATAGGGTTATTGGATGATAAAGACTCTGGTGAATGATGACTTCAAGATGGATACAGCCTTGGAATGGGGGAAGTTTGGATATGATTATGCGGGATAGAAATGTCTCGGGATTGGGTTGTATTTTTTCAGGTGGGGTGGTTTGACCTCAGGTTGGGACTTTTACATATAATCCTTTGGGACAATAGTTGGATGACGTATGTGTGTTTTTTTATAAAGTTAAGTGCCAAAGAGTGCCTTCCATGATGGTGGGGACATTCTAGCAGGATGTTCTGGTCTGATGGTGGAAGCACTGGTCACCACATGATGAATGATGGTGGTATGTGACACTAATGTGGGTGGTGATCTCAAGTACCATGGGTTGTCGGTGGTACGATACATTAATGGTGATAAAATCTTGCTGATGATGTGAAGGCACCAACACCTCCGGTGATGGGAAATAGGGATGACCACCATCGCGTGAGCGATGACGCTGAAGGGAACAATGACATCCCTAGGTGAATGATTTATTGACATTAAATGGTTATTGGTTCTTCATCAAAGATGTTTACCTTGGGTTGTGTGTTTTTGTATAGACTCGTCGATGTGGTTGGGTTCGTGTGGTCTTTGAGGTTGGTAGTTATTGGATGACATCATGGCCACATCAGTCGATGCAGGTGTTTATGGGCCTTTGGGCTCTTTTGATATGGGTCTTCAACCCTATAAAAAATTGGTTTATAGGCCATGATGAGTGGGTCTTTGAGGCATAATTTATAGGTGCATATGTTCATATATATAATAATAAATAATGGGGCCTGATGGGTGGGGTTCCCCTTGGGGGTATAGTGAACTCCCTGTCCAACCCTGTCGTTGTGAGGTGTGTATGTGTTTCACTGTAATTGTACATCCAACTAAATTATATAAATAAATATATAATAATTTTATTATATTAATTAATTTTATTATATTAATTCATAAATATAAATAATTAATTTCTAACTGCTTATATTATATTAATAAATTGTATTGAAAAATTAATTACATTTTATTATATTAATTATTTACTATTAACTATTAATTATATTGGATAATTAATTATATTATATTTGTTAATTCTATTATATCAATTATTAAGTATTAATAATTAATAATATAAAATAATTAATCAATAAAATATTTATAACTATTAACTAATTTATTATATTAGTTGTTAACTATATTAATTAGAGAATGGGGTAAAAATCAGTTGGTGGTACGTTCTTCTCTGCGAAATCCATATAGTTGAAGATAACGGGTTTGATCCCTTACATAGCCCCCATTGTGGGGAGATCCTTTAATGATAAAGGCATGATGGAAGTTGCGGATGTTATTAGGGACTGATGTCTGTCGACTAGTTCACATCTTGTAGTTGCAATGGTGATCAGCAGGAGATGACTGTGGTGTTCGGTGGTGATATTGACGATGAGTGACGGTGGACCGGGTTAAATCATGATGATTTCAAACAATGGTGAGGTTGATGACGAGCGATGAAGGCCGGGTAGACACAAATAGGGGCTCAAACAGGGTCTATGATGGTAGGCATGGACGTGCTTGAAAGTAGGGAGAACTACATGGACTGGGCGGGCACATAAGATAATCAATGGGGTATGGGCCTTCAGGTCTTGTTGTCTTGGGTTTAATATCCATTGGTCCAATGGGTGATGTAATGGGATCCCTATTTCCAGAAAAATAAGAGTGTTTTTTTGTTTGATAAGGGGAAGGGAGGGCTTCAGCCCTACTTATTTACAAGAAAACTATATTATTTAATTAATTTTTTTTCATTTTTATTTTTAATACGGTAGAAGGGATTACAAAGCACAAACACACACACACCCTATACACCCCTAAATGATAAGCCTTCATCCCTCTCCAATTGGATTGATAATCACCACAACTATTAAATAATTAATTTTATTGAATAATTAATTGTATTATATTAATTATTAACTATTTATGATTAATTATACATAATAATTAGGTGTTTTAATTAATTATATTATATTAATGACTAACTATTTATAATTACATTAACTACTAACTAATAATAGATAATTAATTATTAACAATTGATTATTAATTATTAATTATTAATTATTATATTATATTTTATTAACCATTAATTATAATTATTAACTATTTATTATTTACTATTAATTATAATTATATTAATTATTAATTATTATACTAATTATTAATTATGTACTAACTATTAATTATATTACTTTTTAATTGTTAACAATTAATCAATTAAGTTCATTATATTAATTTTTAATTACGTTACTAATAATTTCCAATTATAATAATTGTAATAATAAATATTAATTGTGTTTCTAGTTGATAACTTGGTTATTATTATTATTTATATTATAATTTAATGGGTATCTTATTAATTAATAATTATTTAAATCATGCTATTAAGTAATTAATATTAATTTTATGAAATTATTTACTTTATGTGTTTTATATATTAATTATTATATATATATATATATTAGATATTGGGGGTAAAATTACAACAAATCACACACACACCTCACACCCATAGGCATCAAGGGTATGTTATAGACCATATAATATAGAAGCCCAAAAGGTACACTTAATATTTGGTGTAAACACCCACAATAAATGGCCTCAAGGCCCAAATACACCTCTTGCACCATGCTAGTCAGTGGAGACCATTGTCTCCCCCTCTAATTTTTCAGTTTTTGATGCCCCATCCACCAATGGCGTCAATTATAAAAATCCAACCACAAACCTACCAGTGGTCGCACCACACCTACCGACCTTCGATGATTGGGTCACACCATGCAGATACTACATTATCCAAGTGTTAACGTCGCCACTTCCTTCACCCACCATCGACTTGATGACACACCTGTGTCTAAAGCATCCCCAACTACATAACATACAATCAACCCCCATTCATCAATCATTTTCTGTCATGAAGCCTTCCCACCCCACGTGTCCATCAAACCACAAGTCCACTATTGAGAGGGTTCACCCATTCCACCTCGGATTCCCAAACAACTATCACAAGACCCTTCTTTACCTTTTTCCAAATGCTCACACCACTCACCTACCAGCATCGAAGACCACTACCCCCCAATCGTTGTCGAACCATGCACCCTCCATCAAGTGGGGGTCCATCATCTACCACCCCACACTGATGGTATAGGCTCTTCTGCCACCACTAGTATCACAAGCCACCAAATACCACCCTAATCTAATAGAACCATATATTATAAGTGTTGGGATTCAAACCCCAAACATCCCAATAGGTGTTAGGCCAAATATTATTATATATTATATTACATATATTAATAATTTTTTATTATTTATTATATTAATTATTTTATTAAATAATATATATATACACACTCTCACAACAAAAGCTAATAAAAAGAAATATTTTTTAAAAAAAATACATCCTAAAGAGTGAATAATTTCCACTCTTTGTTAAGAAATTCAAATAACAAATCATGAACCAGGTTCACTCTTCAATGACAAGGATGAAGTCTAAATGGGGTTTATTCTTTTTGGACCCTCTTTTGTAAAATATGTATAACCATATCATATTTTCAAGAAAAAGTATAAAACCCAAAAAAAATTAGTCGAAGATACACATTGTCTACAACTCATTTGATAATCTAGAACACTCACTATTTATTCAATCACTTTCCGATGGTGTTCCCCCACATTATGACCATTTACTCCTCACTTAGCACAAACCTTTCACTTGGATTGTCTCAACCATCATATTTATCCTTTACTTATTTTATGATATCTATATTTCCTTTGAAAAATTATTACTTTCCCATAAAATAAAATATTATGCATGAATCACTATTATTGGGGAAATTTCCAATTACCATTTCTAATTCATTTAATTATTAATTTCATTTAAAAACATATTTTTAACCATCTACTCCCATAAAAGTATAAAATCCAAAATCAAAAGTCTGATATTATTAATAAAATAAAAAAATTGAATTTTATAATATAAATCATGCCTGAAATTATAGCTATCAAAACACCTTTTCTAAATTTTAGAGATTATTCATGGTCCATCATCGAATCGATGGATTAATATGATGAGGAGATATATAATATTTTTAAAAGCATAAATTAATTTTCAAATAGAATTATAAAAAAATATAGGTTTTTCAATCATTAATTGTGGAGGAATCAAATAGAAAAAAGATAGAGACAAAATTCCTTAGATGTGTTTTATTCCCTCAAAAAGAGGTGAAAGTACCCCTTTAAGAAAATAAATCTCATATAAGAGTCTCATAATTATAAATTAAATATAAATATTTACATTTATATATTTTAATTTATTTCAATTCATCTAATTTCCATTTATCGTAGATCATATCAAACCTCGAACAATAAAATAGAGTAATCCATACTCCGAAAAAGATTATATACAGTGAAATTATATCCAACTAGAACTGTGTTTTTATGAAATTGTTTTTAAAATATAAAAAACACAAATATGTATTGGAATGTGAAAAAACAAATATCACTAATTTTGGAACTAGGTTGGAGATAAATCATGATATTTTAACCTTGTCGAAAGGTCCAAACATAAAAAAAATTCTATTCCGATGAATGAATAAAAGGTAATAGTAATTCCAATAGTTCCTAAAACTATCCCTTTGTGATTTTTGAAGTCCTAGAGGTGTCAAAGGGGTGTTTGGGGTCTTCTACCCCCCCCCCCCTAAAATTTTCCTGTTTTCTCTCACGATATCACTTCTCCTTCACACGACCATAGTTTTTTATCAAAGTTTCACATTTCCTTCACAATTTTATAGTTTATTTTCCCAATCACATGTTTCTTTCACATTGTTTCAGTTTGTTATCACTTTTATAGTTTTCTTTCCCATGATTTCAATTTTTTCTTATAATAATACTTTTCCTTCACATGGTGTAATTTTTTTTTGTTATAGTTGAACCTTACGTTATTATGGTTTTAGGTTGGCCTCATGGTCCCACAATTCCTTTGTATGGTCGAACCCTTCACTGTCACTCCAACAATTTGTAAAATTTCCCAGTTTTTCAAAATGTGTAGATTTTTCATAATGACGTGAAAAATGTTTTTAGCCTAAAATAACGAATTTAAAGATTCATTAAATGTTTTTAAAATATATTTCATGGATATATAATTTAGTAATTAAATTTATTAAACCCCAAGGTTTAGAAAAGTGGGTTATTCTTCATGTTTTAAATGAAACTGAATTTTAATGATAATTAAATATAAATTTGATGGAATTAATCTCTGAGAAACAATATTTAGCATCTTAAAAGTATGATACCTTATACATTAAAGTCTTTATTGTTTCCTTTGTGTCCAAATGAACCAGAACCCTATTCTGGAACCTTGATAATTGTTTATATCCAACTTAATCATCCTTGTTTATGATTCCAACAAGGTTCAATAGTTTGGTTCCTACTCTATTTCATCAGTGTGTCACATTTGAGGTAGGTGATTATTTCTCATTCATATTTACCCTTCTATGAAAATGAAGAAAAAAAATTTAATCCCCTAAATTTTGGATATCTAGCTGAATATATCATCTTACTTTTCCCTTAATTTTTCGTAGAATGTGTTTTAGAACTTTTTTTACCTGTAGGGGATCATTATTCTCTCTTATTTATGAATATGTGCAATTTGAATGTTTTTTCTAGTGGGTGGGTGGTATGGATTAAATGATGAATATAATAAACTAAAGTAATTTTAATTGAAGGGTATGGGGGTATTTGAATGTTTTACTAGGTCAGGTGTGGAATTTGTTGTGGGTTATGGTAGTGGGGTGTGTTAACTATAGTTATTGTGGTGAGATTATTGTTTCTTGTTACATGTGCTATGAGAGGTGGTTTGGTCAAGACTTGAAGGTATGGGGTGTTAGATTAAATGGTTTTTTTAGAGAGACAGTTGGTCTAATATGTAGTGCATTTGGTTAATATTTTGGTTGTAGTGGAATAAAACTATAAATGGTGGAATTTGATAAATGTGGGATGGAATTCATGTGTGGTATATGAATTGATGATTTTATTAATCACGAACAATTCCTATTAATGAAATAATCTAAAAAGGTGGGTGAATCTATAATTGAAACCAAGATCTAGGGGATGTTTTTGGTTGTTCTATGGATGGGTTTCATTTAGTTGGTGGAATCATGTGATACTATTCGGAAAAATATTTAATAATGATTTATTAGAAACAGTTTCTTAAACCCCTACTAAAAATTTTAGAAACATTAGCGGTGGTCTTTTAAATACCACCGAAAATGTTTTTTCATTTCATAAAAAAGGCACCCCTACATCAACCCCTTCTCCTCATATCCATCCTTATCTACCCAACATTTTATGTAACTCCACTTTCCCCCTCAACGGTGCACCCCAACTGACCTCACTGTCCTTACCCTTCCCCTTGTCTCAACTCCTTGACCAAGACCTCACCACCACTCCCGGATCCCTTTCTCTCGCCACTCCCCGAGATACATTTCCTTATTCCGACTCTACTCCCCAAGCCATCTCTGTTCCATACTTGATCCCTCACTACCCCTCCCCCTTTCTCTCTAGCCAGGGGCTATTTCTATAATATCTCTATTTTAATTTAATATTTTATTAATTTCAATATGTTTTGTGTGTATTTATTCTCTAATTTTAATAAATTCTTGAAAAAATATAATGAATGGATATTTTGATCATTGTTGATACTATAGAATAAATTATAAAAATTGAAGTTTAGTTTTATCTATAACATGATTGATTTTATAATTATACTATTGTGTGGAATGTAAATTTATTGAATTATTTGATAATTTTTTAACATCATTTTATCACATATATTTTACATTTTCAATTCTTTAAATTTACTTATATAAAATCTATAATTTTGTGATGGATTATTTAAATTTTAATAAAAACGTGGCTATTCAAAAATATAATCAAATTAATCTACATAAATAATTTTTTATATTGTTTTTTTAATAATTTAGTAACTATTTTTTTTAATGACATATTATTTCTTATGTGTTTTAATTTTATTTAACGAATTTTAGTCCTTTTATGATCTATTGATAAAATGTGGATCAAATTACCGAGGAACATACCTCATTATTCTAAGGGTGTGGAAGAGTTTTAGATTATACAATTTCCAATCAACCCATTGATGGTAAAACACGATGTCCATGCCCTAAATATAAATTTATAATATGGTTGAAGAGACATAGAGTTTATGAACACATTATATTGAATTAATTACCTACTCAATATTTTTGTTGGGTTTGGAATGGAGAATCAAATGTTACATAAAGCTTGAGCATTGATGTCAGTCAATAGAATGAGCTCCCAACATCAACAAAAATAGACAATGAAATAAAAAACATTATAAAAATGATTTTGAAATTATAAGAGAACAATGTCAGCATCAAAACATATCAGAAAAAAATAGTTTAGGGTTTTAAAAATGGTAATTTGAGACATGATTTTTTTTGGACTATATACTAATCTGATCAAGAAGATAACATATCATTGGATCCTCCTCTTGATGTTGTGGAGACTAATATATGAGATAACTTCACTGAGTAGAAAAATGACTATGAAAAATTAAAGATAAGGTGATGTACATGATATTGGAATTGTTTTGTGACACTTTTTTTGATGTTAAGATCCATGAGTCTTTTTATGATATGAATTTTTTTAATAATTTTGTTCTGAATATTCAAAAATACATGTTTTCCCAATTATTGCATGATTTATTGGGGAGAGGATTCAAGTAGACAAGATTAAAAAAATAGCTTTCTAAATGGAAGTTAATGGGTGATGTTGGAAGCCTTAATCAACATACTACTAGGAATAAGAAGAAAAATATCACAGATTATAATGTTTTTATGTTTCTTCCCTTTAAAATCGATTAAAAATATTATTCATGTCATTTAAAACCATTAGGCATATAAATTTTCATTATATTGAAAAAAATGATGGGTTAATGTGACATCCAAGATATTCAAAATCATAACATACATTTGATTCATTACATATAGATTTCAAATCCAATCCTGGGAATGTGTGAATGGGATCATATACTGATGGATTCAATCCATTTGAGACTTTGAGTACCACTTATAATATTTGATCAGTGGTTTTGATACCTTAAAATTTACCTATGTTGATGTGTACCCAACAAATGTATTTTATTGTTTAGAGGATTATTCATACAAAAAAATTCCTATAAATGATAGAGATGTATACTTACAGTCTCTAATTGAATAATTATTTTATTAATGGAGCAACAATGTTGAGAAATATGATGGTTATTGAAGAAAAATTTTCACAACGCATGATTCTCTAATTTCGTACATTAGGGAATACCCTAGATTTATGAACTTATCTAGTTTGAAAAAATTGATGGTTTTGTCTTATCCTTCTTGTAACTTTGATTTTTATCCAAAATGGCTACCTTAATGAAAAAATGGGGCTTCATTTGTCATTACATATTTCTCTATATTTCTCATAGATCTTAGTTAAATGAGTCAAAAATCAATGGTTATATTGATCGAAATGCACCTAATTTATTTATAGGTTCTAAAATATTTTCATAATTAGTAAATATTGAAATATAATTTTAGATGGTACATATTTTTAATTATAGTGGGAAATGAGTTCAAAGTTAATCATCAATTGAAATATAAATGTAATAATGGAAGAAAAAAAGTATATCATTCAAATTCTGTATTGGAAATTTATTTATTGTGATATAATCTTGATGTTATGCATATTGAGAAGAATGTTTTTGAAAATTTTATCTTCACATTAATTATTGATAAGGGATAATTGAAGTATTATATCAATGCTTAGATGGAATTATAAACAATGAATATAATGTGAGATCTATGGCTAGATTAGAATAGAAAGTATGACCCAACAATTTTTTCAAGGAAAAAAAGAAATAAAAATACATTCATTTTAAATTTAAAACATGTGAATTTTTCTTATTGGTATTAAAGTAACATTTCAAGGTGTTTCAACTGAAATAATCATAGGTTACATAGATTGAAAAGTGATGATTCAAAACATTTGTTACAGTAGTTACTACCAATTTAATTACATACATTGTTACCTAAAAAGATTACTATTGTTTTACTCCAATTTTTCAAATTATTCAGAAAAATATGTGATAAAACTATAAAACCATATTAGCATTAAAACCTTCATGGTATATTTTTACTGACACATTGTGCAATGAATATTATTTTTCCTCCATAATTTTTACTATCATGATCCATCTAACTATGCATTTGGTTGAGAAAACTAAATTAGGAGGTATCATAAATTATTGATGGATGTATCCAATTGAGAGATAAACTATTTATATATTTTTAATATTAATTACAATATTCCTTTCACTTAATTAAATATGTAACTATGTTTTATTTATTTTATTTCATAAATACCTTCATCATTTGAAATCACATGTGAAAACAAAAATCTCAACCTGGAGACTCAATTTCGGAATGCTATTTAGAGAAAGTGTGTATTAAATAATTTTCTAGATACTTGAATTATATTGAGAAAAAATTCAATTGAGTTGGATATGTTGATGATATATCAACACAATCTCAACTACATAGAAAATAAAAAATCTTTCATACTATTGGCTGATCAGTTGGGAGGATCCCAAATATTACACTAAAAAATATTTACTATAGACACATAGATATGTGCTACTAAATAGTAAAATTTAATATACATTTTTTGAAGATATCATGATACAAACCAAGTTATGTAAAATAATAAAAACAAAAAATGAGATTGATATAACAAAAGCTGTTAATAAAGAGCCTGTCGAATGATTTTCACATCGCGTAAGTTTATAAATATTTAAATTAACAAGAATATTTGGATGACACATATATTTTATAAATATAATAATTTATATTAACTTTTTAATATCATTAATAGTAATACTAGAGATGAATTTTTAGAATATTGGAAGTTTTTGGCTCTACGTCCTCTAAAAAAGACTATAAAGTTTGAAATTTACAATGCGGGAATCATAAAATTATATAAATTCAATTAGGAAGAGGTTTTAAAAAAATATAATAGTGTTATATTTATAGTTTTTGAATTTGTATACTATGGAATGTTTAAATATATTATCAAATCAAACTACCATATTCACTTTTTTAGTTGTTTTAGATAAATGCAAGTGGGTTGATATTACTAGGGGTTTTAAAAGAGATTCCTTGAAATTCAATTTTGTAAACATCTCTCACTTTATGGACGTTGGTGATCATGAATTACATGATCCATATATCTTCTCATCACAATAGAAAATTTTATATTATGTGGAATATGTCTTGGATAAAGGGTGGAGGGTATTTGTTCTCATTAAAAAAGGCTGGTATTATATGGGTGAAGAAGTTGAATATTTGACATCTCATATTGAATCTCATCAATAGAAAAAAGATGAATTTTTTATCCATCAATATTTTGAAAATATTTGTCCTGAAAGGGTGGATGGAGTATATGAAGTAACGATAACACACGATAATGACATGATTGAAGTAAAAAATGGATTGAATGTGTAGTCATCCATTAACTTATCATCCACCTATGTTATATGTTATTCATTTATCATACTGTGGATCTGTTATCATTTTTAAAATTATTTTCATGCATGAGTTGTTTAATTTTGAAAAATTAAATTCTATATTTGTTTGTATTCATAGTTATTCATTATCATGCATATGTATATTATCATTTTCAGTACAATTAATCGATTTTCATTTATAAATTTCTTTTTCTGCATGAATTTTTTGAAATATATATCTTGAAATTATTTTTAATTTTATAAATGGTTGTGATTACTAGGAAGAATTATTTCACTAATCCTAATGATCTCCCAATAGATGTTCCCCCTATACATATAAATTTCATCAATGTTACCTAATAATCCATTAGGCTACCTCCCTATATCATTTGTGTGGTCCTATGTATACACCCTATCCGTGTCTACCACACCCTCTGTCTTCCTTCCAACAACATCTAACACACCCTTATTATCCCTCCCATCTGCATCTGAAAACTTTCCTCATGATTTATTAGGTTTAACATGAGGAAAATATACAATGAGGAAACAACTGGTCATTATTATTTCATCATGAGGATTTTGGAGGGTGATTGTTATAGGTACAAAATTTAATGTGAATAATGTTATTGTACTTTTTTTACTAATAACTATTTTTTTCATAAAATATATAAAAACATTTAATACCAAGAACAATATTAATAGTTCATATGTTTCGAATATGAAAGGATTTAAGATAGTTGTCCCTTTTTATTTTTATGGGGTCCCCACAGCTGATGTCAAAGGATAATTTGGCCAGATTCTAGGATAATTGGTAACTAATAAAGTTACCCTTCCAATTAAATATTTTGATTCAAGTCATATGACTCAATATTGGATTAATGGAGTATTTTATTCCCAGATAAGGGTAATTTTAATGCATTATGGAAAAACTAAATTCCTTTATTTAATTAAATTATAGTATTTTAATAATTAATATCTTTGTACAGATGTTATTCCACTTCACCGTTGTTGATCTTACCACATGAAAGTGGATGTTGAAAATTTTGGGTACAAAATGGAAATATTTTAAATGGAGAATATAGAATTAATTCAATGATACATCATTGATAACTCAACTGTAGTATGATAAGGTACATAAAGGGGAGCCTAGAGAGCAGTGGAATCTGTTTTTTTATAGCCATATCCTTGATAGGCACATAGTATTGGAAAATATATCATTATATTAATAACATTATATATATATATTATAATGAAAAATAGATCATATTTAACAAATTACTACTAAAATAAATTTTATTTATTTCAGGAAGTTTCAAGAAAAAATGTATCAAGTCAAGAAAAACAAATCATCCTCCACACTACAGGTGCAAATAGTTTTTCAAGAAATAGGTAGACTATGGTAATATTTTCAATAGTTTAAGTATTTATATGATAAATTTATATGATTAATATATTAAATTATTGATTTATACTTCTTTAATGTTGACAAAGAATATAGGTCACTATGTCTCCCGACAGAATCATTGGTTGGATGTTCATGTAAAATATGATTGGAGTTATGTGGGTATGAAATCCCTTTTCCTTTAAAAAAATTATTTATTTTTGTCACTTTACTAATATTATTTTCTTTAAATATTATTGATATTTTATTTCTAAGAAAAAATAAAATAACTATTGGATATTGTACTTGATATTTCCTTCTCGGTCTCCCAAGAAGATCATGTTAGTTAAGTCTTTAGGAAGGAGCATCCTCGTCATGTGTGTGGGATGGGTTACAGAATATTAACTTTTGAGGAATTTGGAAAGTCATCAGGGATTATAGTATCATCTAATCCAACTTTTAGTTACTCTTTAACTCAAGATACTCAAAGGCATTTTATTGAAATTTAAAAAAAGAAATAAGGGATCACAATCCAAAAACATGGGACTCATATACAAATACAATATGTGAATTTAGTTTCTCTATAGAAATCATTGTTTAACTATATGAGAAGCTGAATGGATGTGTCCTTAGTGATATTGAGTTAATGGATGGTTTTATTGAGTAGGTAAATCACATAATTTCATTACAATTTAGTACAAAAAATTAATTGGTTTTAAGTTGAAATTTAAATATACAATACTATTTAATTTTCAATAAAATTTTCAAATAGTTAACGGTTGTAGGGAGTGGAGAAGAAGATACAGAGGGTTTTGATCTTAGTTCGTCAGGTAGTGATGAGGAATGAATTTATATTCAGTTTTAGTGATGTGTAACTAACCTCATTATAGACTAACACAATGATATGGTGATTGAGAAATCATGTTTTTGTTTGAGGTAGGCTATATCTATATTTATCTTACATTACATGAAATCTATATGTTTGGTTGATATTATATGTTTTCTTCTTAATTTTACCATATACTTATCATTATTAGGATCTTTTGGGTTATTTTTTAAATTATTTCATGTGAAGTATTTCATTATATTTTTATTAATTTTTTCCTTTTCTTAAATGTTATATTAGAGTTTTTATGGGTAGACTATGATTAGTGTGATGAAAGAAGGGATATTAATAGGCTCGTTTTAGGATAGAGATTTAGGTTGGCCCATATAATGAGGAGATTATTAGTAAGTCATAGGTGTATAAATTTTTGGTATTATCCATTGTTTCCCATGTTATCATTGTTATGCTTGTTGTATTAGGGTGTTTTTTGTTTCAAAAATAAAAGTTGGGTTGTGGTAGAATTTAGGGAACAATGGAATAAAGTTCTATGATAATTTGGTGGTGTAGTTTATTATTGTCTTGTTATGTGTAATCCTTGTTATGGAAAAATTATTATAGTAATTGATTTCGTGTTGTTTTTTTATTTTTGTGTGTTGGAAGATATTTGGTGATGATATGGTAAAGATTTATAATGATATGTGGTGTAAATATAAAAGAGGTGTCCAATGAATATGTAGAGGTGGTGATGTTGTAAAATAATGTTTTGGGTTCTATATATATGGTGGGGTTATGTGATTATGTGGTGGTATACAGTGATGTGGTTATATTGTGGATTGTGGTTATATGTAAGGATGGATGAAGTGAAAACATGATGAGGTTTTTGTGTGTTGATTTTATAGGCACTTTTTTTTTTACTTTTAGTGGTGAATTTTTGTGTTATGATAAAGTATTTCATTTATTGTTATTTGATATTTCATTATGATATTTCTAATCCATTAATTTTAGATTTTATTATTAACCATTTATTTTTTGAACATTTATTATATTTTTATATATCTTTATTTGACTCGGGTTTCTATCTTTATAAACATGAGATTGTGTTTACTGATATCACAAACTTAGTTAAGACTATATTAAAACTCTTCATGTTGTTATTATTGATTATAACATACTATTATAATTATTTATATAAAATAATTCATTATAGATTCTATAAATGTATATTTTTGAATGTGGCATGCATATTTCTCATGTTTTGATTATGTTTCAATTGATACTCCATTTAGAGTTGGTCTGTTATGGTTTTTAGAATATCAATATGAAATCATTTTATTTTCATGTATTATCCACTTCGTAGATGATTTTTTCGGTCTTTTGTAATCATTTTTAATTTGGTGTTTTGTAATTTTATTATGTGAATACTCTTTCTTTTTTATTTGTTTATGTTATTTTTCTATTTTTACACTTATTTTTTATTTTTTGGGGTATTCAGTTTCTCCACCTTTTATTTTTTTAATAAAAATATGTAATGGTAGTTTAAACCACTATTATATATGGAAACAATTTATTGGGTTTTTAAATTTCTACTAAATGTTCTTTATTGGGACTTCCTAGAAACCACTACTGAATGGGTGAAATGGACACAAATTGAATGCTAACACCAACTTTAGCAACAGTATTAAAAAACCTCCATGGAACTATTTGGTAACAGTTTAAATAGTTATCAAACTAAAAGAACTTCCAATATTACCCTATTCTATTTTTGTGTGATAACCATTATATTTTGTTGATGATATGGAAAATATGATGAAGTATTTATAGAAAACCTTTCAGTTGGGATTTTGTTCTATCTATGTGAATATATATATACTTATTTTTCATGTTATTTTTATATGCACCACACCCATGTCATGTACCATGTACTATCACCTAGATATTATTGGGGTTTTACCCAACATCTGGATGGTGCATAATGAATGGATGATTACCCCATCTTCAATGTTCTTACATCAGTGGTAGTGACAATGACTATTTGGTGTTGGAGATCATATAGTGACAATGTGGATGTGATATGTGGCAGTGGTCATTCCTAGTAGGAGGGAATGAGGTTTGTGTTTTTCAAATTCATGATACCCTATAACCATAGTTCATGATGAGGCTATGATGTGGACATTGATTGATGTCAACATGAGATTCTATGCCCTGTAGGAAGCTAGGGTGGGTAGGGATATGTCCCAACCGACATCGGATATGGATAAAATAGTGGTATGAGAGGTGTGTGTGATTAAATTGATGCAGGAACATGATGATGGTCCCCATGGAAGGCTGATGTAGGTAGTCTTGGGAACTTACACACATCAAATGTGACTTGATATGTGGTGATGAGAAGGCATATAAATGATGTGAGCACAGGATGTTGTACGTTGGGGTGTGAAAGAAGAAATTCAGTGGAGTAAGTGGATACAGGGTGCCTTTATCAATGTTCTCCTACTACTATATCACTAGTTGATTTCGTTATTTTTTGGGTGATCCATGGTGAGGTTAGGATAGATAAATTTCATGTTTATGTTCTTATTGGTTTTTTTATTTGTTCACAAGTGCATTGGTATTCAACTTTCATATTATCATGGGAAATTTTTTGTATGATCCTAATAAGTATATATGTCATACTCACCCTACATATGTAAACAATTTTATGGATTCTGGTAGGGTTACAAAGACCAATATGGGCTTTACTAACTTGAAGATTGAATTTTTTTTATTTAGTTACTATAGTAGGACTTGTGTTTTGGTTTTCATTTGGGGATTTTTTTTGACATTGTTATTGTATTATGGGAAGGTCTAGTTTTTATTTTAAATTATTTTATGGAGTTTTTTGGTGGCTGATATCATATATCATGATCCTATATATATTATTTATGGTAATCCCTTCCAAATGTGATATTATTATACCCCCAGTTATAGTCACTAATAGAGGACTTACTGATGGCGGGACTCAAGGTTCATTTTTACTTTTCCTTCTTTGTTAGACAAGGTGGATTACCTTTGGAGGTAGGGGGTTTATATAGATATATAGAATAAAATTTGAAGTTAGGAACTTTTTAGGATTTCATGGGTTGGTAGGGAAGTTGTATCATTGGATCTTCATGTGTGATATGTACAATGGAGACCACCTTGGACATGAGATTTTAGGCCCCCCATGATTCAATGAAAGGATTATGAGTCTACTGAATAACCAAGTCAGGTGGTATTTGATGAAGGGTACATACCTTACAGAGGTACAATCATCAATATTTATTCAACTAGTGATTGAATGATGTGCTTTTGGGATCTTAAAAACAAATTTAATCAAATAAATCATGAATTTTTTTAATGTTTCTCTGATGGAGAATGTGATGTAATATATTATAAAATATTATTTTTATCTAAATTCGTCACACAAACTAAAATAAATGAGTAAATTGGTGATTAACTAGCATAATTTCTTTTTTGAGTCTTGAAATGTACAATTCCCTTTCCTATAATAACATGATTCTTCATCACTGTAATTTTAAATCCATCATTAA
Organism: Viscum album; assembly: GCA_963277665.1. Lineage (NCBI taxonomy): Eukaryota > Viridiplantae > Streptophyta > Magnoliopsida > Santalales > Viscaceae > Viscum > Viscum album. The sequence continues at coordinate 933,460,793 of OY728125.1, forward strand.
AATACATCACATGATGACTTTTTTTCCTAATATTTGAGATTTATACCAAAGTAAAATTAGTGTATTTTATTGTAAATAGCTACAAAATTTTAAAATCCTTTATGAAATATTATACCTTAAGTATATTTTGTATTTTCATGTTGAATTTATGGTTTTGAAACCATTCTTAGTAGTAGTATCATTTCCATGAAAATTGGTATACCATGCATTTATTCACTTTATGAAGTATCCTCATATTGTGTATGGACTTATTATAAAATATGATTTTTGATATTTAAATAATGTAATTACATGAAAATGACTAGAATGTTTTTTGATAATATATTTAATTTTAAATACATTCACATGAAAAAATTTACCCTCTTTTTTGTCATGACTATTATTTTTAGTATTAATCCATTTACATATTGCATTCTACTGTTAGAAATTCATATAAAGTGTAAAATTTTGGTGTCTTTCATCTCTGAATTCTGAAAAAAAAATATAATTATTCTCAGTGATAATAGTTAACAATATAAAATTTTTCTAAATCAAAAAATCTATCTCATTTTCCCTGCATGGTTAAAATATTTTTTATGATAGATTATTTATTTTGTTAAACATTGTAATGTGGATGTTATTACCTAAGTTTCCATTTTTCTCATGTAATGTAGCTTTCATTTATTAGGAATTTATTATAAGATATGATTTTTTTATTTGTTCTAAATTCTTAGAAAATGATAAACATTCTTGTTGTAACTTTTCGAGACTTTTAATTTTTTTATTGAACATATTATTTCAAGATATGAAACATTTTTAGTGAAAAAGTATGTATAACTTACATTCTAAGTCATGAGTATAAATCCACGAGAAAGTGTTGAATTATGGATGATTGTGTCATATTTTAAAATTAAAATATATGTAGTCCATTAAATATAGTATGGGAGCTTGTTTCATCAGTAGTAATGAATCTCAAGTTTGTGAATGGTTAATATGAAGCATGAAAATTGAAAACTTATGATATTTTATTTCGAATTATGAATGAATTTCATGTGTTCTCCACATTGTTTTTAGTTATGGAAGAAAAATTATGTTACCATTATTGCAGTATATATTCATATTTTCTAGAAAAATTAAATGAATAATGAATTACTAGTTCGATCAGAATAATCATGATACATAGTGATACAACATGTGCAGTTTTAATTTTGTGATCTAATAGAATTTTTTGAGAATTATCTAATAATAATGTATATGTAATGGGATATTTGAATTAATAATGAATACTTATCACGTACAGATTTTTTATATTAACTTAGATGTATATTTGTTTGGTAACAAGATGATTCTAGAATGTTTTTTATGAATGTTTGGCATGATTCATGAGGTAATGCATGTGAATTTTTCATTCAATTAGAATCATGTTTCCTTAACAATAAATTTTTTTATGTATGTTAATCCAAATTTCTATCACACATCATTTGTGGTTTTATATTTTAATTCAGTCACATGATTGATTTATTTAAAAATAAGTCATAATGTTTCCTTGAAATTGATTTAAAAATGTTGAGTCTTAATACTTATATATTTAACTATTGGTTCATTGTATTGAATAAGTGATGTGCATGGATGAAAAATATATTTTACAATATATTAATTTATTTATTAAAGAATATTTAAGAATGGATTGTTCCATAATGAATTTTAATCCAAAAAAATTGATTTTCTTAACCAAAAACTATATGAAGTGAACTTTGAGGTGATATTTCTTGTTATTATGTGCATGTGTCAATAATATGATTATTTTTTGTGTTAAAGTTGTATTTACGAAACCAACCACCCCATTTAAAAATTTTAACCACATAAACTCATTAGTAAACAGGTTTCTTGTAAAATCTTGAAATTGATGAAGATAAACTTTCTTTCTATACCTAAATTGTCATAAAGAACTTATTGGTAGTTATATGTTGTTGATTTGGGTTTTTCATGATTGATTTTATATTAATGGTGTGTGTTATATCATAAAGAATGTGAATATTGGGATACTTCTTCCCCATCAAGATGAATTATATTTAAGAAAAATGATAAAATTGTGTGAGCGAGTCATGGACACCAAAATGGAATAATATCCTAATATAGTTGGTGGTTCACATTGATTTTTATTCTTAAATATATGATGTTTTTCCCATTTATATAGTATGAGGAGGTTTTGTATGTTTGTTTTGGTAGATTTTGGGTTAGGCTATATATAGGTTTAAATGGTGGTGTGAATCATTATGTGGAAGAGAGGTGGCCTGTGACTGGGGTGAGATGGTGTGTTGTTATGCCTGATATAGAGTAGTTATATGCTTGTGTGTGGTGTTTTACAATAGTGTTGGTCTAGTTTTACATGATTCTTGTTATGTAATTATTTTCCCTATTTTTTTATTGTAAAGATTTTTTGGTTTATTCTAGACCTCTAGTTCCCTGATTCAATGTAATTTTATAAAAATTCTATTAAGGTTTGGGGAATGGAAATGAAGAGTGGTATTGTGATAGAGCCTTATTGTAATTATAGATATAGGAAGAGCTTATGTTTTTTGGTGGGACCTCCATCCCTAAAATTGAGTATTTTTAATAGGATGTTGAGGTTGATTTTGGGTTAAAGTAGACCATAACTGGATTATGTGTTTTTTTATCCATTGAATTTTTTCATATGAAAACTCAAAGGTTGTGGTAGAAAAAGTGTGGTTATCCAGGAGAGATGTATTGGGTAAAATTTCTTAAATTATTCAATAAAAATTTCCTTTCTTGAGTAGAGTTGTGTGATCATTCAAAGGATATGTCTCCTGAAGATCCCACCCAAGTGGTGGGAAAGGTATATTTGAATTATCATGTTTTCATCTATCAAGATTCACGAGAGAAGAGAGTGAGGTGATTTTCTATGTCTAGGGAGTAACTTGGCACTTTGGGGTTGAGTGGTTCAAGGTTTCTTATGTTTGGAGAGGAAATCTATTTCTACTATGATGTGGAGGGGAACCACCAATATAAAAATCTGGAAAATTAACATATTGCCAAAGATTTTGTAAAGAGTTAGTAAAGAGGGAATTCATTGGTTGAGTTCTACACCTTCCACTAAATCCTTTTAATAAATTTTAATTTTTTTTAAATTTTATTAAATGATTTGGAAAAAATTTAAGTATTAATGTTTTGAAAAGAATTTATGGAATATCCCTCTAGAAATTAAATGATATGTTTTAGTCAAGATGAAATATTTTTTTATAAATGTGTGGACATCTTGAAACCTAATTAAGGTGGAAGGAGTAGTTGAGAAAAAATTTCTATAGATAATAAGGATGATGAAACTTTGGCTTTATCCAGTGGAGGCATGGTGTCTTGGAGGAGAGTATTTAGAAGCAGGAGTCATAGATGTGTTGTCAACAACCTAAGTTGTATTGATGATTCATCGTTTTTTAATTTTTATGAAATGATGTTTTTAACCTTATAATTTATATGAGATTTAATCTCTCCCTTATTTTATGGAGTATCATGGCTATGTGTTTTTTTCCTCCCATGTGTTGTGGTATTCTTATCATAACGAGATCCTTGAGAAGTATCTCATGAGTGTTCACCTGAACCTCCTTTCCATTTATCTTATTAGTTGTTTTTATTCTTGAGAATGATAATTATTTGAAATGTATCTCATATAATGACTCTAGTTCTTAAAACCTTCTCTTTGGGATTTATCAAGTAATAGAGTTGTCAAGGGGGAGTTTGGGGTTATCTTCCCAATGAAATTTCCATATTTATTTTCATGGTTGACCATTGCCTTCACAGGGTCCCTGTTGGTTATCATGGTCATAGTTTTCCTTCACACAATCCAAATTTTTTTTTCTCAATCACACTTTAGCTTCTCAAAGTAAAATTTTATTCTCACATTAATATTATTAATTCAAACAACAGTAGTTTTTCTTGCAATTGTACATTTCCATTACATGATCATAGTATTGTTCTTATGGTCATACAATCCCTTATCAAGGTTGCATGTTGGTCTCATAGTTTCATAAATCCTTCTCATAGTATAACCCTTCATTCTCACTCAAAAAATCTAAATATTTCCAAATTTTTCATAATGCCAAAATTTTCTAGAATGATGTCAAAAATGTTTTGAACATTAAATAATGATTTTAAGACCTAAATAAATTATTTTTAAATCAGTTTAATGGGGATTAAAATTTAGTAATAAAATTCTATAAACCCCATGGTTAAAAAAGGTAATCTAGAGTGTTATAAAAGAAAATAAATTTTAATAAAAATTAAAGATTAATATTGAACATGATACCCGTCAGGAAAATGAATCAAGTATCTTAAATGTATGTGAACTTATCCATTTATGTCATTATTATTTCCTTCAATTCTAGATGACCGAGAACCCTATTATTGAACCTTGGTAGTTATTTACATCCACTTGAAGCCTCACTATTTTTTATTCAAATCATGTTAAATAGCTTAGTTCCGGATCGGTTTCTGTATTGTGTCACACTTGAGGTGGGATCTTGTTTCTCCTTTGTATTTCCCATTTTATGAAAATGATGAAAGATTAATTATAATCTTACCTTCATTATATCTAGTAGGTTAATTCATATTCATTTTCCCCTATTCTTAGTATAATACGTTTTAGAACATCTTTTCTAGAAAGGGGATCCTTGTTCTATATTCTTTGGTAATCTGATAAATTAGCATGATTTTTTATCAAGTGGGTGGGTCACATGAATTAATTAATAAAGATAATGAACTGTGTTAAATTGATTTGAATGTTATGGGGTGTATTCACATGTTTTAATAGTTTTTTTTATTAATAAGTGATGTTTTTTATTCAAAATCACGTATTTTTGTAGTCTGTGTTGTGAATGTTGTGAATTTTTAACCCCTGTTATGGATTGATAAACCTTTATTGATTTATTTTTTAAACTGACCACACAATTAATAAATAATAAATAAATTTATTTTAGAGTTTGTTTCCTGTGTAAATCTACAATTGTGTGAAAATACCCTTCCATAATAAGATAACTTAATGTAGAACCCCCTATAAATGTATTGTGGTAAAATACATTGTTTGATAATCTACTAATGTCTTCTTCTAGTGTGTTTATTATTGGACTTTTGGATGTGTGGACTTTATGGGATTTTTATGGCAATGGTGGTGACTGGTTTAGGTGTGGGATATGTTTTGGTTTTTGGAAGTGTGTTATCTATTGTTTAGTTAATATGGTGATATTATTATTTCATGTTATCGTGGATGTGAGAGATGGTGTAGTTGTGAATAGAAAACGAGGGGTCTGGGATACAATGGTTACTATTGTGAGGCATTTTTTTGATGTGTGGTGTCTTGGTTTAGTGTCCTAGTAGTCGTGTAATAATATAGAAAATGCAAGAATTTAATAAATATTGGTTGGAATTCTGGTGTGGTAAATTAATTGATGAGTTAAGTAATTATGAAAAATGGTCATTAATGCAATAATCTAGAATAGTGGGTGAACCTGTAATTTATAAAATGAAATGTGGTTTGTGTGTGGTTTTCCAAGGGATGGGTTTCATATAATTGGTAGCAATAAGTGATAAAATTTATATGTTGTTGATGATAATGTTAAGGTGATGAAGTATTGATTTCAAACCTTTAGGTTGGTCTTGTGTGATGTATATATAAATATATATTCTTGTATTTATTGTTATTTCTATACACACCCCACTCACATAGAGTACCATGTACCAATGCCCAAATGTTCTAGGTGGTTTTTTATCTAACATCTAGATGGTGAGGAACTGATGGTTGATTACCTCCTCTTCCCCTCTCTTCCTTTGGTGGTAGTGATGATGATGGGATGGTGTTGGAGATTTCCTAGTGATAATGAAGATGTGATGTGTGGTGGGGGTCATGCATGGTATAATTATAGAATTAGGTTTATTTTCTTCATGTTTATTATACCCTTCCACCTTACTACCCTATTTAATAATGATTTTTTGATATAGATGTTGAAGGATTCATGTATAAGATGTTTGGCGATGCAGGAGGCTGGTTAGGTAAGGATGCATCTGGACCCACATCAAAGACGAATGCATCAGTGGAATAAGAGGTGTGTGTGATGACATTGATATTATCACAAGATATTGGAACCAATTGGAGTCTAGGGTAAGTAGGGTTGTAACCCGAACCAAATTAGTGGTTTCTTGATATATAGTGATGAGATTACATAGAAGGGATGTGATCATAGGATGTTTGGCATTTGGGTGTGAGAGTAGAAACTCTGTGGGGATCTGGATCGAGGGAACCTTTATTGATATTCTACCATCATTATCTTAGTACTTTCTTTCATTACTTAGTGAGTGATTCATGGTGATATTTGTATGTATAACTATCCTATTTGGGTTCTTTTTTGTTTTATTGTTTGTTCATTGGTGCGTTGATATGATCTTTTCACATTTTCTTGAGAAACCTGGGTTATGATCCTATTGAGTATACATGTTATTATCACCAAACATATATAAAATATTGTTAGGTTTCTAGGGGGTTTATAGAGACCAAAATAGGATTTAACATCTTAGATATTGAAGCTGATGTTGTGTTTATTCCATATAAATTATATTTCGGTTTTCATTTAGAGACATTTATTTGTTTTTTTTACATTCTTCGTACATTATTTGACACTTTGGTTTTTATTTTATACTATGTGATGGATTATTTCAGTGATTTATATAATATCTACCAATACTATTTGTATTATTAATGGTGATTTCTCCCATATATTTGATTATTATACACTCAGTATATTCAACAACCTGAGGTCTACTAAAGGAGGGACTTAGGGGGGGGCATTGTCTCTCTTCCTTCACGGTTATCCCAAGAAGGGTACATTTGTATTGAGGTGGTAATGACAGTGTTGATAACCTATTGTCTTTAAAAATATATATCTAATCATTCGTTATTATTATAATTTCAATTATTATGTTTTTAGTATTTTTATTTATCAAATAAAATAGTAAAAGGTTGGATTTTATCAAAATAAATGAAACAAAATTCGGAAATAATAACATGTGATATAGTCTTTTATTATTCTTTTAATATTTATTAAACATTAAAATCTACTTATTAATCACACTCAATATCATTCATGTGATTATATCTCATTATTTTCCTCATGTAATGAACCAATTCGTTGCCATCACATGTTCACTATACCTTATAACTTCGTAAGTCTAGTGGTATGAGAAATACCTCAATCGATTCGATAGACACTTGAATTTCTCATCCATATGACCAAGTGACTAAAGTGAATAACTCTATAAAAGTTCAGTAACCACCAAACCACTCCCATGATATCCCATATATCTATCATAAGTTAAATTTCCATAGAATGGGAAGCTTTTTGGTACATGTTTTGGATGAAATATCAATGTTAGAAAGAGTTATTGAGTGCAAACCACATCCTTAAATTCTCATTTTAAATACCTAGGATATAGAAGAAGCATGAATGAAAACGTGTTTCATAAAATATGGATTTGTATTTATATTTATACCACCACATAAAAACATAGAAGGTTATCCTTCCATGAAAGGATATTTTTATCAAGGAACAACATAGTTGAAAATAGAAAATAAAATATATAATCAATGTGAAAAAGTAAACTACATCAAATTTTGGGTAATCCCACAATATTTATCCCCTGACCTTCACTCTTTTATTTATGGCTCAAGAATCATTCTAAATGGATTTTATCACTTTTATATAGTCATGGGTTCTTCATAAAAATTTTCCATATAGATAGTAAGATATCAAGGTACTTTTCTTCATCACTAAGATTTAGGTAAGTTCTGAAATCAGTTCTAATAATCTACCCATTTCATTAATTCACCTATGTGTGGAACATTTATTACCTAATTACATTAACTAGATAGTTTTGTGCATAAAAATATCCCTTGATTCACCCCCATGGGCTTATATGTCTTCCATGTGCATCCTCCCTTGAATAAATATCCCTATAACTTTCCACTACTCATTTGTTCTATATAAGTCTTTCAGATTGATTATTACAAGATTTTATGGTGCCAAGCATTATTGGTTTCTATGTTGGTGATGTTTTGTTCATTTTATGAGATAATTTTATGTTTTATGATATATGGTATTATATTTATGATATATAGTATCTTATTAATGATATGTGACACGTTAATTCAACCAAATCCACTGTCTGTTATAATATATTTAGTTTTAGTCTATGTCTTCCTCAACCTAGTGTACCATTTATGTTGATATGACTTATCACCAGCTGAAGATACAGTGATATTTGAAGGTAAATTACTTTTATATGGGGATGAAATTTCACTACATAAGGTTAATTATGATAATTCATAAAAGTTGTAAATTTTTAAAATTCAAAATGACTAAAGATTTTTAGTGTGAAGATAATTATAATGGTGTGGAATCCATATTGATACTTTTAACCACTAAATTAGTTTATATATGTTTTATTAACAATGTTCATTAATTAAATGGATAAGAACGGTTTACAAATTCGTAGTAAACAAAACATGAGATGATTTTGAAGACTTCAATACTGGAGGAAAAAATGGAAGCTTGCCGCCCATGTGGAAATTTCCTACTACCAAATTCAATCATATGTAGATTAATCCTAGGAACATATAAAATTACCCGTTACATTAAATATTTATAGCCTATATTATAGAGGAATTTTTATAGTTAATTCACGGTAAAAGTTGAATAGGTTTATCTATATATTTTTATATTCTAATTGATTATTTATGTTAATGAAGTGTTTGTTCTATATCTCTCTTATAATTTCCATTGTTATTATTCCTGTATCCTTTCTAAATTCACACTATCATCGTTAATATTGATGATAGTGAATAAATAACCAAAGGGATCTCTCTGGAAAGGGATCCAATGATGAAATTTAGTCCTTGATCATACATGTTTAGTCGTATTTTATCTATTTAGGGTTCTTCTGAGGATAATCAGGGGTGAGGAATGATGATAGTGTATTATCACTATGATTACCTTAGGATTTATTTATTTTTATTCTATAATATTATCCCTCATTCCATGATCATCATAAAATATGATGGATACATGATTGTTAAGTTTTTAATGGGTTCTATTTCATAAAAGGAAGGTGGGTTAGTGGGATATCTCAATTGAAGATCCCTTTATATTACTAAATAAGGAGGTGGTGGATGTTTAGTGTTCTTATATATTTTATGGTGCACTATATATTCAAAACTAGGGTATAATTTAATGACTACACATAAGATATAGTGTGACCATTAAGTAGGTAAAAGATTAAAAAAGAGGTAATGAAGTCTCACTCTATGTGATTATCCTAAGAGTGTTTTCCTTATTTTTAGCTTCATTTTGTATGAATCCACATGAATTTTTATCTTTATTTATTTTCCATAATTTTAGAAACCCCCAAATTTCCTTTTTTTAATAAATATAAACAATATTAAAATATAGTAAGTAAATAGAATTGTGTGTGATCCAAAATAGGATACTTGAGAGATGACCCTAGTCATCCATTATATTTCATTGGGATAAATACAAATATATTTTCTACCACGCCACAATAGGTGCATCCAAATTTGGAATAATTTTTGGGAAGCTAGTCAATAACACTTTATTCATTTCACATTTATAAATATTTATCTTCTCATTAATTTAAAAATCTAAATTGAACCATTGTTTAACTCACCCTAATCTATGGAGGAGATTGGTTCTTAATTTTATAGATATGTGAAGGGAGATCAAAGATTAACTTGTATAGAGGATTAATTTTTGGAGGTCATCCAAGACCTTCAGTAGCCCATTTTTTACCTAGAGTTTGAAAACATGGACCAAGAATTAACTTACTTCCATGAGTACTTTAAAAAGTTACATTAAATAAGAAATTAGGGAACAAGAAGAAATTATCTTGTTTCCTCATATTTTTTAAAAATAAATTCTATATTTTGACAACATACTTTAAGTGCATCTAATACCCAACCATCTCAAGAGGCCAAATAATACACTCCATGAAGAACAATAGAAGATAAGTGAAATGTTAGAGGATGATGACTAGTATCTAGATTCATTAGTCTTTAAATTTTCTCAAATTCATTTAAAACCTAACATTACTGGATTTAATAATACAAAGTTGGTAGTTTTAGGGTATTCCATGGATGATAGAGAATAATAGGTAGCGATTCATTCTGAAATAATAGAGCGTTCATTTCCCACTCTAAAAAAATATCCACATAGGTTATTGTTGAGTAAAATGAGCTTGAAGATAAAATTTAAAAGGAGATAAATTTTCAGAGTGTTTATTTTATTTGGTCTTCATTAATACTAAATTGACAACTGAATTTACTTATGAATATTTTATAGATCCAACTATAATGGTGTAAGCCTTATAAGATTATAAAGATTCCACTAAAGATGTTTTTAAGGAAAAAAATTAAGGTTTTTTCTATTTTACACTAATTCATATAATTAATATGGTACATAGTTTCATACCCTCGAAGAATCAAAATTTTACCCTTGTAACAAACCAATCTGAGTCAACCTAACACTTCACCTAAGATGGATTAGAACAAGACCTGAAGCGTGTTCTTGATTTCCATGGGCTAGAAAAAATAACCTAGATATATATATATGAAATTATGGGAATTATTTTACCCTAAAATATTTCTCAACATGTCTCATGTATACCATAAATAAGATAAAAAATAAGAGTACAATGCAGATGAAAAGTACTCATCCATGAGACATACAAAGACTAGAAAAAAATAGGATGAACATGAAGGAAAACCCAAAAAAGCACAAGACCAAGTATCCTTGTGATAGTATTTCACCACCATACCAATACACTAACAAGGTGATAACAACCAATAGAATCATTCAAGACACATGATTCCCTATAATTTACTTATAACCTAAAAATCCAAGGATACAAATTCCAAAAGGTAAAAGTGGGTTGTGAGAACTAATTCCAGTAGGATAACACCAAAGAATCTATACAATGTCTATCACCATGATACTGTTCGTTCTAGATTAAAAAATAGTTAAAAAATACATCTCCATATGAAAACCAATTGGTAAAACATCCTTTGGATTCCTTTCAAATAATTCCATATTAAAAGCCACAAAAATATGAATTTAAACAAGAATGAAAAATATGCATAGTAATAAAAACAAATATATCCAAAAATATAACATGGAGATCATTTAAATCATGGTACACAATTATAACCAATATAATACAATATGGTTCGAGAGTACCATGTCCATAGGACAAAAAACCATAAGATAAACATGTGAGTATATAGGATATAATACACAAGTGAAACCATAATGAACGAAACATTTTAGGATCTAGCATATTATAATAAATAAATAGGAAAATAAGGAACCATAATTCAAAAATTGAATCCTAATGATATCGAGTCCTATCACATTTTATTGACACTGGGTTACCCAATTTTCTTCCATATCCTCATGAGCACCTATATAAAATCCTCAATTGTTTTACACACTCTACGGTTAGTTTCTGTCCATTAATAGCGTTTCAAAATGTTCCAATGTGTCACATTTTCAAAAATAAATCATAAATCATACTCAAAAATAATAAAACATTTACATAATCAAAGTATCACTGATCCCAGGCTTTGAAAACCCACTTTAAGATAAAAATAATTTATCAATATAATTTTTTCACATGAAGCATCACCACCACCACACAATGAAAATATATTTTTTTAATAATAAATTATTTAGTAATTTTAGAAGAATATAAAGTAAATAAACTTTTTTTTAAATATAAAACCCTTTAAAAAAAATTAATATCATCTGAGGAAACATTTTAGGAAAACTGGCCTCACACATTTCAACTAAAGGAATTTAATATATCAATCAGAAGGGTTTCACATAAACATTTTGATACAATATTATCTATCTAAAGGATAATTTTCCCATTTTTCTTTCAAGAACATGAAAAAAAAATTATCAAGAACATCCAATATTTTATGGGTTAGCACCAATGTATAGTGACACCTACCACAAATACGGTTGATGGTTTCTCGATATAAAAACCTCCATTGAAAAGTTGAGGCTTAAAAATTCACGGTAAACTACCGTTATCCCTTCCTAAAATTTTCCTAGTGGGGAGTGAAGATAAACAAGCATAAATATTCTAAATAGGATTATATGAAATCAATAGTAGTATACATTTATATATTTTAAATAAATAAAAACACCATATTTTTTAGTTTGGATCACCTAAAACCAAAAAAAATTACACCAATTAGTTTTTTTAATAAATTCATACCTTCTCAGTTTTTAAAACACTCATAAATGAGTTAAAAGCATTAATAGAGATAAAATTATTGATTTCCCATAATTTTATAGCTTTTAAAAATACCTTAATGAGTTAAAGTGTCGATCTAGAGTAGAAGAAATGGAAAAAATATATTATTTATTTATTTTTCTCTCAAAATTAGTGTTGAATAATGGTTACATGGTTTTACCCTTGAGAAGATATTAATTTTCATGTATGGGTAATGGGTTACCCTTATAAATCTCATTATACCATTATGTGGCCTTTGAAATGGAATGTTTACCTTTGTGTAGTGCCTTAGGGAACCATTACACATGATTAGAAAACCCAAGACACCCCTTACACAGTAAGGGTTTACCCATATGTACAAGATTGACTACCATTAAAAAAATAATGAAACCAAGGATCTACCCTTACAAAACCTTTGAAAAAAAGGTTATTCTTAAATATCTACCCTTATATAGAGGCTTTACCCTTATAAAGTGTAGGGTTTACCCATATGCAGTGCATATACATAGGGCCTTACCATTATGAAACAACCCTTATGAAGCATAGAGTTTACCCTTACACAATGAATATACACAGGTCCTTAACCTTATGTAGTGTGGGGTTTACCCTTATACCACAAAATATAGCCTTACCAGTGTTTTAGTTACCCTTACATGATATAAATAAATTCATTGCCTCTATGTAGTGGAATGGTTTCCAATACACAACTCATATACGAAAGGCTTATCCTTACACAACCAATTGAAAAATAGGTTTACCATTACATAAACCTTGAAAATTAGGGGTTACCCTTATGTAGAAAATATTTACCCTTACAAGAACTAAAATAAAGACACACTACCCTTACGCAACAAGGGAAAATTCATTTTGAACCATATGCATCTTATTAAAACTCCATTTTTCCCTTATTAAGCACCATAAATCCATCTTGTGTATAAGTATATGACTTTACCTTTACGTTTTCCATAGGCCCTAAAAAAGGGTAAAACAAAAACTTCAAAATTATTAAATTTTCATTAAAATATCTTTTAAATTAAAACCAAAATGTGTTTTAATTATTAGAAACATTAGGGTATTTCAATTATCCCCACCATAAATGATTTATCCCCCCTAAAATGTGGGAAAGATTTTCAACTCAAAAAAAGATAAATACACAACCTTATAAATAATTATTTCCATTCCCATTACATGGGATTATTCCGTCTACATTTCCATAGTACACAGATTATAGATTCAATGAGGGAGACCCAATTACTCAACCCATCCTCTAAAGAACAATAATGATAGTTTTCATGACATCACATGTGTCTTAGAACTATAACCAACGTTTAATGAGATAACCACACCATCTCATAAGGAGTCTATGGTGGTATAATTAAGAATTATATATATTATTTTCTATAAATTCTATAATAAAATGGATAAGGATATTTCAAATGGTAGGTATGTGGTGTTCCACACTACTTTTCTAATAGGAATGACATCATGACCTAATGTTTTCAATTGACTTGCTCACTCTAGACACTATCCTTGATGTCTCAAATCACAAAACATCTTGATAACCCTATAGTGTACAAAACAACTAGAAGTAAGGTCAAAATCTGTAAACATATATAAAAAAACAACTGGAACAACAAACTACATCTAAAGACATAAGGAATCAAAAGAGAGAATCCAGAAACCCAATGTCTCCCCACCATAAAATTTTACATTAAAACCTATCCAGTTGGGATATAATACTTACTAAAGCCAAATATGATCACAAAAGTACCATCTTGGTCACTAGATAATAACACAAGAACCTAAAATCCTCTAAGAGAACCACGTTCATTTCTAAAAATAGGTTCTCTAAAGATCCACCCTCTTTTGATTAAACATATCCCAAGTTGGTAAAACCCTACTCAATGTTTTTGTGACCACACCTAATTCTCTAAGATTTTACCCAATATCAAAATCTAAGATCTGAAATCACTTAACTGATAATTTCTATCATAAGATCATCTTAATCTTGGTAAAGTTACACTTCAAACACTTATGTTCTGAATATATCATAAACTTCTCTCAAAAGTACTAGTGTTACAATGTTCTGAGAGTATGTACATATTCTATCAAATCAAGTTCATGGTGTGATAGATTCATTCCAAATAGGCATAATTCGTAAAATATTTAATCCATAACCCACTTTTAAACATCAATATATATCTCAATTACATGTCTCAGCCTTTAGAGTGTCATAATCAAGACCCAACTAGGCTTAGCATGAAAAGACACTAGAGATAAAGTTAACATTACTTCTATATTTTCAAAGTAGTTCCAGGTCCTAGATTATCCCACATGAGGATATAAAAGAATATAGGCCTAAAAATGGTCTCCCAACCATTTAAAATTAGTCTAAATTGGTTTGATAACAAGAAAATTTATCTATACAAGATAGAAACAACAAGGTATTGAAGGTCCCCAACAAACAAAAAAACCCCAAATATTTCCATCCAAAACCAAGGAAATTGTATATCCTCATAGGGTAAAAACAACCAAGGGACAACTAGAGGAATCCTTTGAAATGGTAACACCCCAAATAAATTTCCAATAGATCAACTTCAAAGATCATTAGGAAAGAATAAGCTAGAAAACTAGATCTACAACATCTCACAAAACTAAAAGACAGTTCAAGAAAATATATGCCTCAATTAGAAATGATATGGAACTAATCATGGGTTATGAAATTTCATTTATGGTTACTCGGGTTTATAAATATTAACCCCATGGTCCACAATATCTAACTGATAATAAAATATCACCAATTTTCATCTCAACCAAACTGGTCTTGAAACTAAATCATATTACCCAAGCGCATACCTATGGATCACCAAGTCTGGGGCACTAAGATGGAATATCGTTGTAATGACCCAAAGTTTTTCAATGGAAATTCCCTTCTTATATTTATGTCATAAAATCACATGAAAAAACAACATAATGAACTACTAAGTGATAAGTGACCTTTAAACATAAGTTTGTCATGTATGTGTTTGGAATTTCGAAAATCCAGCATACACGGTTGTGTTCAAGATGCTTTTTGGAGTCTAATAAAACAAAAATAATTTTTGGCGAATAGTAACCTACCCTAATGAATATTAACATACCCTTATGAATAGTGATATAACCTAATTAATAGTAACCTAACCTATGATAGTATAAAAATAATATTCAAGTTTGAAGTACAATATACCTATGTTTTAGAATGAGTTAATGCATGTTTTAAATCTGGTTTTTGATAATAAATTATGATTTTAATTAAATATTAATATAATATTATTTAGAAAATTATTTTTGAAAAATGGACTTCATTTTTAGATTCTACACATCAAAAAATGGTTCGGGTGAATTTTTGGGATTTTTCGGAAATACTTGAAATTTTGATCAATAGTAGAATCTGATAATTCACAATAAATGATAAATAATGGATTAATTGAGTCATCAATGATGTTTTTCTGATGTAAGACCACTTGTTTCGAATTCACATGACCCATTTACTATTATGGGTCATGGAATACTTACTATTCCTTTTCTTGGGAAGAAAGTAATAAATTAATGAATATAATATCATGAAATCCCTCCCCTCCTCCACTATAAACCCCCCCCCCTTCAATCCCTCTTCTCTCCACTCCTCTCAAGAACCATGACTTCTCTAATTTCTAACCAAATCTCTCCCCAAGGTCCTCCCCCATTTCCAAAATCTCTCAACCTCCTCAAAATACCAAAACCTCTTACCTTAAGAGGTTCTCAAAGGAGGATGTCTCAAGAGGTAAATTCCTCTTCAAAAATTTCTTCTTTTCTTTTAAGTTCTTTTATTTTTAATTTCTTTCTTCACCTCCCTTCACCATAATAGTATGATAAATACAGTAGAATAAATGTACTGTAATTTTTTCATGCTAGTGGTAAATTTCATTATCTTCTCTCTTTTCCCCACCCTGTTATTCGAAAGAAATGAAAGAACCGTTTGAGATGTGCTAATTTAGCACATTCAAGGACAACAGTTTATCAATTTCGATTATCTTTAATTCTGGTCATGAAACCATTTATGTTGTGGTTGAACCAGATTATTATATATGTAATATATCCTATTTTTTTGGTTCTGTAATCTTTTTGTACAAATGGAAATAAGTTAGATTGAAAAACACATTCTTTTTAACCAAATCCACCGATTAACAAATACGGTTATCACTAAGTTTATATATATAATAATTAGACATCACTATAAGTAACCTATTTAAAATTAAAACCATGTAATCCCCTGTATAAGAGCTAAATAATTCTGTACAACCACTTTCATCTTCCATATAATCCAAACTTGAATATAAGTGAACTGATCTTTTAAAGCCAAGTAAACAAACGAGCCCAAACAATGAAATTGAACCTTGTAACTAATCAAAAAGGATTTGAATGACCTAAAACGGGTTATAGTAAATAAATTAAACATATAATAGTTTCTTTAATTATGAATTAATAAATCTAATTTGTTTATTCAGGTCATTAATAACAAGTGGAGAACACCACCGTATTTGCGGTAAGGGATCATATTATTTTCTCTCTTAATCATGATTGTCCTCTATACTATACCATTATATGTGTACTAGAAAATGATGAGGTATGTTTAAGAACCTACCCCATACTTCCTTCTGTATTTATAAGTGATGAGAAACCTCATTTCTCTCTCATCAATCCCTCTTGGTCACACCCGACACTATGCCGATAAAATCGTAACGAATTCTATCGGAACCTTGTTTGTTCTTTAGGGTTGCCTTATCCTTCTTTCAAAATGGTGTTATCTTATCTATTTATGTGAGTATTATGAATTCTGGTTAGTTGTACAAGATTCTTATATCCACACCCTTTCATCACATTCTTTCAGGGATATACATGATTTTGGAAAGATTCTCTCCTTAGAACATTCTGATAAGCAAACCTATTTTAAGGGGACTTCCCAAATTTTTACCCAAAACTCAAGTTCAATCTATCCTTTATTTTAAGATAAAATTGTCTTTATAAAATCAGTATTTTAATTATGAAATCCTTTCTTGGTTAAGTTCTGGTTTTATATAAAATAATGTCCTCTTTTCTATTTTAAAATCTCTAGAATGTTTTCCTTAAAACCGCAGAAAAATGTTTTAATGGTAATGTTTCTAAAATACATTTTTAATATGTTGTCACTTGTATTTGACACCACTTACCATGCTATATTCCTATTTTACCCTATTAATGTCCATGTATGTTCTAATCCTTTCCTTTCATGGACACTTTCGTGATACGCCCATTGGATATGTTTTTGGTCATGATTGTGGTAACAAATTCTTTCCATGGGTACCCTTATGTTTATTTATGGTTGATTATGTATGATTATTTATGTGGAAGGATTATTTATGTGGAAAGAATATTCATGTATATGTTTATATGGGTGTGCCTAGATAGTGCTCTAATGCATTGGTTAAGGATAAGTCTCACGAGATGCGATGTGAAACGGGATTGGCAGTTAGCCTTGACCCATACTAAAATGGGAAATGGGATTGGCGATTAGCCTTGACCCATACTAAAGATATGATTTATGATTCTGCCACATTTATATGATTACATGTTTATATGATCCCATCATTATATTAAATGATTTCATAAGTTTCATGCTTTGGATATCATTATGTCATGCCTCTTAATTCATGTTCTTGAGGTGCATCCTTATGTTCATTCCCTTACTGGGAATTTTTCGCTCAACCCTTTGTTCATGTGTTCCCCAGAGTACCCTATGAAGATGTAAGGGCTCAAAGGAAGTTAGGAGCTCATTATGGAGATTAAATAAAGAAGTGTTTTTTATCCCCATGTTTTATGTTATATGTACCAAGTCTTCTAAGACAATAGACTTAACGATCCTTGGCTTGTACTCTGATGATTAATTATGCTTGAAATAATGAAATGTTATATGTAAAATGCTCAGGGCGCTATAATCGTTACCCATAATTCTAGCCTATGGAAAAAAGTTCACATAGGGAAATAAAAAACATGACATGAAGAAAATATGGATGACCAATTGTCTCGATGAATCATTCCAAGGAAGATATCAAAGATCACACCTAAACAAGTCAATACCAAAACTAAAACAACTTTGAAACTAGAGAGTGTAAACTTGAAGTAATCAACATAAAAAATCCCAGTATATGACCAAGATTACACGATTTCCAAGAAACATTTGAAAACTAGGAAAATCAGTCCTTAAATACCTTTTTACCCAACCAAACATATTCTTTGTTTGGCCCATAAGAGG
The DNA here is from genome assembly GCA_963277665.1 of Viscum album. Classification (NCBI taxonomy): domain Eukaryota; kingdom Viridiplantae; phylum Streptophyta; class Magnoliopsida; order Santalales; family Viscaceae; genus Viscum; species Viscum album. The sequence goes on from OY728125.1 coordinate 933,479,454, forward strand.
AATATAATCTTTATTTACTTCATGAACATTCATCAATAGAACGTTAAGAGGTAATAAAATTATCACCGCACTATTTAGAGTCTGAGAAAGAATAAATAGATGAGGAAAAATTATTTCACTTGAGGAAATAATCACACTCATATTAATGATATCTCTGGAAGACTCAATCAAACCAAAAAATAGGGGATCTCTATCCCATACTATCCCTTAGAGAACATCTAATAACCCATACAAATAATAAAAGGCAAGGCCAAACATACCAGTCAAAAAAATAAGAAAACACTTTCAGAGAGGTTTCAAAACAAACCCAGTCAATAAGAAGAAACCTCTTTGAAAAACTATTCATTTTTAAAACCACCAAAAAAAAATTTAAAAATTATTTATAAAAACAACTCATTTCACAAGTAAAATTCCTTCATTACTTCAAAAAATAATCCAATATATAAATATTTTACAACTTATCAAAACCCTATTACCTTTTAACCCAAACAATTTAAGAAGGATTCATTTTTTATTTTTCGATAAATTTCTCAAGTTCAAAGTTATTTAAAAAAATAACCACCATTCAATTTATAAGAATTTTTTTCCCTAAAAATCAGAATCTTATTTCAAAATCCATTTAGTCATCAAAGTAAAAAACAACCACATATTTTTTCATAAAACCAAAAAATCACCCTTTACTACTTCCTGGTATACAGAAATTTCATATAAAATATTTAAAGATTATCAAAAACTTTCTTAATTGGTGGGAAATGTTTTTCATGAAAAATATTTAACTAGTTTGAGAAAAAAATAATTTTCTAGGTTTTTATGAATAAACAACCATTTCTAAAAAATGACCAAAAAACAAGAATCATTTCATAGTCAGAGAAATAAATAATCACTTTTGAAACAAGAAGTATTTTTCATGAAAACCATTTTACATAATAAAAACATATGAAATTCCTTCACAACAAAAATATTCCATAACTATTAGTAAAATGGATTATTAATAACCACATATCCCAAGAACCACCTTGATTATTTTCTTGTTAATGAGACTCACTCAAATAAACCAAGAATAATCAGATCTAAATAATAAAAATAAAGGTATGTAGAGTCATGCTAAACCTAAGAATGTGGTTTATGTCCATGTGGTAAGTGTTCCACAACCCCCTTGACACTTTCAAAACCATGTTTATAGTAACTGAATGGTTTTTCAAAACTTCTCGGTAAAATTTACAACTTGATTCCTCTTTTAGATTACACCCCAAATCTATAATAACCCCTAAAGTGACCAATACATGCCCAAAAGGAACATAAGTCATCATATCAAACAATAAATCATGAAAACATCAAATGAAAAAAAATCATTTTGGGATATCTATTGTAACTCATGTGGAGTCATGAAGTGTGGTGATCAAGAACATACTCACTATCTACACATTGGCCCCCGACAATTCCTAGATCTAGTATAACTTTTACTGTAAACCAAAAATATTTACTTTTATCACACTTGTTGTTGGGTATTAACTCGAATACCATTTTATAATGAACCAACCCAGGTCAACCTAATGCGTCACTCAAGATGGATTGGAACAGGACTCAAAGAACATTCTCGATTTCTATGGTACTAAGACAAGAACCGAAGTATCAAAATGTGGAAGCACAAGAATTATTTTACACTGAAATATAACTCAATATATTTTTTTATTCCAAAAAAAAGATAAAAAATCAGAGTATAACACAGAAGAAAAGTACGCATCCTTGATATATACAAAGACTACCTAATAAGAATAAATCTTTAAGAAAAACCAAACAAGTGTAAGACCAAGACTCTATGTTAAAATCCACCATCCCAATCCACTATGAACATGATAACAACCAATAGAAAAAACCATACCACATAACACCCTTCTCTTTACCTGTAACCCATAAAACCAAGACTAAAAATACCCAAAGGAAAAAGTAGGTTGTGAGCACTAAGCCGAATATGATACCACCAAAGAAAATATAAGAAGTACATCATTATAAAACCAATAGTTCTTTTGAGAAAGTTTTTTTTAATAAAACTCTATACTATTATGATTAGGGGAGATTATTGAGAATGTATTGTTTCAACAATAATCTATCATTTTATGATGATTTTGATGCTCACAAATAACCTTGTTTGTTATTCTAATGATTTTACTTGGAGTATATTTCAGGAAATTAATATTCTTTATATTTCTATTTTTGAATAATATTAAAGTGTTTAATCCACATTTAATATTTGAAAAAAATTTCGGAAATCATTTTAGCGTGTTATGAAAACACTATTCATACCCTACATTGAAGAGCGTAGCATAAGGATAAAATTCTACGTTTATACTATGAGAGTTCATAAAATAATTGTTAATCAACCTTACTGGGGGAAGGAACCCTACGTTTTTTATATCAAAAAAATTATGAAATAAGAACCTTACGTAAGTATGGAACCTTAAATTTTCTTCACAAAAGTATGGATCATCAAACATACTTTTACAATGAACATTACGTTCTATTGAAAAGTTTTGATCATGTATCTTATGTTTTTATAAAGAGGAAAGTATGGATATTATACCATACTTTTGAAATTTGTAGTGAAAAGTATGGATGATCAACCTTAAATTTGAGATCAACCATACATTTGAAGAATATATCATCACCCCTATGTTTAGCATCAGAGATTTAAAATACGTCTTTATTTTACAATAGTCTTTTTGTAGAATATCAGGCTGATTTCAAGCCAGTTTCAAAGCCTGATATTATAGAATATATTTTACTGATTTAAAGATGTTTATTTGTGATTCAAATGATAGATTTTTGTGGAGTATTTCATGTTGATTATTAAGGAAAGTTACTAATACTCGATTATTCAAATATTTGAATATCACAATTCTTAAGGCGAAATTTGCGGATCTAAATTTGAAAGGAAAATTCTTGTATTTATTCTTTATATATCTATGTTATTTTGAATTAAAAAATGATAGAAGGATCATTGAGAAACAGATAATAAGAAAAATCTCTCGAGTTTTTCACAACTACAATTCTTTCAGAGTTATACGAGTCACACAGATCTGCGGCTACCAAGATCTATCATTCTCTATTTTTCTGAAGAAAAGGAAAAGCATTAAAGATTCTTTTTCCACATCGAAGATCTATCATGAACCGATTATTGTAAAAGTTTCATATTTTATTTCATGATCCATTTGCAACTAGATCGACTCATAACTATTCTTACCTAAAGCACATATTTTTTTAATACGGCGATCCATCTAATTTGAAGAAGAACTAGAAAGTTTTTTTTTTGAAATATACTCTTTTCATTTTGAGTAATTAGCTTCTCATTCTACACTATGTATTCAGTTCTGTGAATGAACTAAAAGGCTCTGTTCTAGCCTTATCTTGTAAAGATGTCAACTGCCTACACTCAGTTGTGGACAGTCTGTTGATAAGATGACCAAATAGTGAAAATCACCAAGCTCGTGGAGTAGAGCGTTGGTGGAGTAGACTAGGGGCCTTCTGTTCCCCGAACCAATATACATATGTGCATTCTTCAATCTTTTTATTTTACACTAAATAACCATTATGATAAAGTTAAAGGAAATATTTTGGAATCATCATGGTTCTGGAAGAAATTGTAAAATACACAAGACACCCCCCCTATTTTGAATATTTAGTATAACCTGATCTAAAAATTGGTATTAGATGTGGTTCTTTTGTTAAAGCTATAACAAACTTAATGTTTCAAAAGATTTTACTCAAAAATATCAAAGGCCGATACACGAGAAGGAATGTTAATGGTTTTAGCTCCATACATTAATAGTGAAAACTATGGTTGTTCGAAGTCGAGGATGATCATCTATCTGAAAAATATTGGACACAGAGTCTACTCAAAAATTCTTACTCCATGTGAAATTCCAGAGAAACATGAAACATGGAGTGCGGCTACTGAAGAAGAGTATGACATAAATTCAAAAGCTATGAATTTTATCATATATGGTTTAGGACTAGGTGAATTTAATCGAGTATCTAAATTTTCTACTACATATGATATGTGGAAGACAATTGAAGTTCCCTATGAAGGAACTGCCAATATCAGAAAAATGAGGTATGCAATAGAAAAAATAAAATTCGATACATTTATAATGATTGATGGTGAGAGCATCACATAGATAAATGGAATGCTTAAAAAATAGTCAAAAATATCAATGACTTGGGGGATCCTATCAAACAAGAAGATCAAACCTTAAATGTACTAAGAGTACTTCCAACCCAATTGAATGGGATATAGGCTTCAATTAGGCAATCATAACCAATTAAAGATCTAACTATGAGAAAATTAATTGCAACCATGGTGATGTATGAATATGAGATGAAAGATGAAGATAATGAGAATAAAGTATTGATCAAGAGAGAAAATACTACTTTGAAAGTAATATCCCAAAATAAGAGAAGAAATGTGAAACAAGAGATCAAGAGATAATCAGAAAGTTATGATTCATCTAATTCAGATGTGGAACTGGCTCAGTTAGCAAGGAAATTCAGTAAATTCTACATAAAGTATAATGGATTCATAAAATCCTTCAAGAAAGATAAAAAGGATCCAAAGGAAGTCAGAATATATGAATTAAAAAATATGGGTCACATAAGACCTGACTATCCTCAACTAAAAGAAAAAAAGGAAAAGATATTTTTCAAAAACAATGATTATGAGCAGAAATAAAAAATCTCAATGAAAGATATATGTATTGTTTCTAAAATATCCAGTACCTCATCATATACTGAATTAGAAAAGGAAGAATTGAATCTAATGGAAACTATGTGCTTCATGGAATAAGTTGATGAGGTACAATCTTATTAATCATTTGATTCTGATTCAAGTTCTAGTTGCTCAAATGATAAACTTGCAGCTAACTAAAATATGCTACAAGATAATTATGATTCCTTATTTAAGAAACATAAGTCACTGAAAAATATTCACACTGCTATTTTAGGAGAAAGATACACTCGGCTAAAACAACATCAATAGTTAATTAAAAAATATAACTCATCAAACACAAACTGTACAGATGATGAAACTGAAACGAAAAAAACACAAACAGAAGTAGAGACATAAAAAAATTAAACTATTATTTTTAAAAAAAGAGAAAATTATCTAAATGAAATTCTTGGAAATAATGGGATTAAAATGGAAAGATATGGAATAGGAAGTAAAGGTGAGAAACCCAAACTATATAAGCCATATTTTTTCATAGTAAATAAAAGAATAATTTGCAACTACTATGGAACAAAAGGTCACATATATAGAAACTTATATTTAAGGAAAAATAAAATAAGTGGGACTAAGAAATCCTTTTTTTCAATCAGTTTATATGACTCTATTGATTATGGAAAAATAAAGCAAGTCTGGATTCCCATATCATTGCAAGAAAACATAGTTGGACCCAAAAAAATTTGGGAAACAAGAAAAAATTAATACCTTTGCTGGAAGAAGGTCACCGAAACCGAACTGAAATATCGTATTTGGACAGTGGTTGCTACAAGAATATGAGTGGAAACTCATTGAACTTTAAAACATTAACTCAAAAGAATGGAGGATTAGTCACATTTTGTGACAATGCCAAAGGTAAAATAATTAGCATTAGAACTGTTGGAGATCCAGAAGATGTCTCAATCAATGAAGTACTCTATATACAAGGATTGAAACACAACATGATAAGTATCTCTCAACTATGTGATGATGGTTATTTTTTTGATTTTCTAACAAATGTTGTTCTGTTTTTGAAGATAAATTGCTTAAATTTAGATCACTAAGAGTTGATAATGTTTATATTTTGGACTTAAATTCCATGTGTAAACAAAAATTAAATTGGTTGACTACTAAGATAAATGAATCTTTGATCTGGAATAGAAGACTTGGACATTTCAATATATATTCTTTACATAAGTTATCTAAGAAAAAACTTCTTTCTGATTTACCTAGTCTTAAATTTGATAGTGATAGATTTTGTGATGCATGTCAACATGGAAAGAAATGAAAACCATCCTTCAAATCAATTAATAAAATTTCTACATCTAAACTTTTAGAACCTATCTATATGGATCTGTTTGGACCAACAAGAGTATCAAGTTTGGCTGGTAAATTATATGTGTTTGTTTCAATTAATGACTATTCAATATTTACATGGGTATATTTTCTGAAATATAAAAAAGATTCTTCTAATATATTCGAATGTTTTTTTAAAGCTGTTCAAAATGAAAAAGGTTTTAAAATAATTTCATTAAGAAGTAATCATGGTGGGGAATTTGGGAATTTGGAATCAAAACCCTTTTTCTCAAATTTTGGTATTAAATGCGTCTTTTTTGAACTAAGAACACCTTAGTATAATGGGATTGTTGAAAGAAGAAATAGAACTATTCAAGAAATGGCTATGACTATGCTAAATGAATACAACCTTTCAACCTATTTCTGGGAAGATGTTGTTAGAATATACTCTTATATAATGAATATAGTTCTAATCATACCTATTTTCCAAAAGACGCCCAATGAACTATAGAATAATAGAAAACCTAAAGTAAAATGCTTTAATGTTTTTGGATGAAAGTTTTATATCTTGAACACCAAAGATAATCTTGGTTAATTCAATCTGAAATCTAATGAAGGAATTTTATTAGTATATTCTACAACTTACAAATATTATATAATTTTTAATAAAAAGTCAAGGATTTTTGAAGAATAAATTAATGTGAAATTTGATGAATCTAATTCCTTTGAGAAAATAGAATATCAAATTAATGAATCTGACTCTAATGATAACATGAGACTTGAAAATTTTAATGATGATTTTGAAAAAGATATTAATAACATTATGTCCAGTTCAGCAGAACATGAAACTGATAAACCTAATAGTGTATTACCTCGATTGTCTAGAACCTTAAAGAATAACCGTTTAGAAACTGTTATAGGAGACCTAGACATTGGTATAAAAACTAGAATAAATGTAGAAAATCTTGTTGAGTTTTCTGCCTTTCTATCCCAATTAGAACCTAATTCAATAAAATATGCCATAGTTGATGAAAGTTGGATGATAGCAGTGCAAGAAGAACTAAACTAATTCAAGAGAAATAAAGTTTGTAATTTAGTTGAATGACCACAAAACTATCTTATTATATGAAATAAATTGGTCTTTAAGAATAAACAAGATGATCAAGTTATAATAACTTGAAATAATCCATCACTAGTAGCTAAAGGATATAATCAGGAAGAAGGTGTGAATTATGATGAGACCTTTTCCCCAGTAGCAAGATTAGAATCGATTAGAATATTTTTATCCTTTGCATTTCATATGAATTTTAACTTATTTCAGATGAATGTTAAATCTGTTTTTTTAAATGGTTATTTAATGGATGAATTTTTTTGAGCAACCTCCTAATTTTAAAAATTCTCAAAAACCAGCTTTTGTTTTTAAACTAACTAATTCTCCTTATGGCCTTAAACATGCACTTAGAGATTGGTATGAAATATAAAGTTCTATTCTTTTGAAAAATGGTTTTACTGTTGGAATGGAAGTTCCAACATTATTTAAGAAAACAGTAAACTCTAATATTTTATTGGTTCAATTTTATGTTGATGATGTAATTTTTGGATCAACAGACAAAAAATATTTTCAGAAGTTTTCAAATTTAATGAAAAAAGAATATTAAATGATTATTATGAGAGAATTAAATTTATTTTTAGGACTTAAAATATATCAAAATGATTATGTAAATGTTTTCAATGAAATAAAATACATTACTGATTAACAGATGAAATTTATACTTGAAAACCACAAATAAAATACAAATCCTATGGGTTCTAATATAAAATGTGGCTTTTATAAAACTGGAAAATTATATGACAACAAGTTATATAGAGTTACGATTTGTATTTGATTATATCTTACTACTAGCATGCTTGATATAATGTACTCAGTATTTTTTTTGAAATATTTCAATCAAATCCTAAAGAATTGCACTAAAGTGTTGTCATGTGGAGTTTTAGATATTTAAAAAAACTGTTTTTCAATCCCTTATCTATCCTAAAACATATGATTTTAAATTTATTTCATATTCAGATGTTGACTTAGGAAGATGTAGGTTAGATAGAAAAATAACCTTAGGAACATGTCACTTTTTAGGAAAATCATTAGTTTCATCGTCAAGTAAGAAACAACACTCAGTTTCTTTGTCAATAGCCAAGAAAGTATATGTGTTTGTAGGATGTTCTTTTGTACAGGTGTTTTGGATGAAAAATAATCTTATGGAATTTGGACTAAATTTTAATAATACACCTATTTTATGTTATAATACAAGTGCAATAAATATTTCAAAAAATCATATTAATCATTCTAGGACGAAGAATATTGATATCGAACATAATTTTCTAAGATATCATGTTCTTAAGAAGTATATATTCACAGAATTTGTAAGTACTGAAATTTAATTAGATGATATTTTTACTAAACCACTTCCCACTTCAAGGTTTGATTATATTAAGGGGGCTAGATTTATTTAATTTTAAATGAAATTTTAATTTTAATTTTACTTAATTATTATATTAATTCTTATATTATTTTAATCATCACTGTTTTAAATAATTTAATTATATTTTTTTAGAATAATTTAAAATTTTGTCTGTACTACTATAAAAAAATTTCTCTTCACGTTTGTTTTTTAAAAATAATGTAATGATTATTATATATGTAATGACATGGGAATCAAGGATGTCAAAGCCCATTTCAAATTACAAACCAGTTCATTTTCATAAAACCTTTCGAAACACCTAAACACTTACTACCTTCATCTACCTTTGACTGAACCTTAGAAACCCTAAACAGTCAAGCATTCAGAACATTGAGACAGAAATGGAAAAGGTAAATAGAATCATGTAAGGAGATGCTAGTAATGCCAAGCGTCAATGTTTGGTGGGAAGGAATATATTACAGGGAAAAGTAATTGATTTGGAATGATTGCACCAGACCAATCTAACGCTGAAGAAAGCTTTGGATTTTCAGAATCTTGAACAAACTTTTAGTGATGAAAACACAAAATTTCTATATGAGATAGAATATCAATATTTCTTTAAATCTATTCAGTTAAGTCTTGAAGATACAGAGGAATTCATATTAATGAAAATTGAATATTGAGATTTTTTCTATTTTGTATGTGGAAATAGTTATAATCTTAAACTTCCCTCATGAGGGAGTTTATCACATTGATTTGAAATCCATTAGAGATAAAGAACTTAAGTCAGAGGAAATTTTGTCATTTTTATTTGGTTCTAAGAATATCAGAAAACATTTAGTCAAGGATTTGGAACCAGATGAGAAAATTCCTGTAGAAATTATTCAAATAGTGATTTCCCCAAGGATGTGTAAAATGGAAAAAAGTTTATATCATGATATGTATTTGATGTTTCTATTTCTGACTGACATCAAGTTGAATTATCCATGTTATATGATAAGGTATTTGAACTATTTTTGTCAACCATAGGTGAGAATGAACTTCTATCCCTATTGAAGGTTCATTTAAAAATTGTTGTTTAACTCAGATGTGATGAGATTCGTGGATTCCATAGTGAGATTCCATCACAGTAACGTATTCAATGTTGTAAATTTAAGAAAAATAGGATTTCCAGGAGTAATGTGAAATGAAATATTATTCTTACTGGTGCTGATGAAGATCATGTGTTTGCTCAAAGAGAGAAAACTGGGAAAACCAAATAAGGAATAGTATAATCAAGGACCACTAATGTTTCAAAAACATCAAGAAGAATTACATATGAAGAATTTGATGCACCTACTAATCAGGGAAGTCAAGAGGGACTTCATAAGAGAAGGCACAGAGAGACTGAAGCTGATTATGAGCATGTTCAAACAAATTTTGTTACAACTAGAGATATTTTAAGCTGAAAATTTGTAAGAGATGTTTTTTCATAGATTGAGGTGGTAAAACAAATTGAAAAGGAAGTTGAACCTTAATAAGAGGCCGAACCTAGAGAAGTTGAAGTGGCTCAAACTGAATCTGTTCAAGAAAAATCCGAACAACCCACTGAAGTTATTCCAGAAGAAACATTTCAAGAAGTACATGTTTTAGAGGAAGAGAATGTAGATTCTCATATGGATAAACAACCTGGTGAAAATATAAACAGAGGAAAGAGCATATCTAAAGTTCGTAATGAGGTTTTAAATGAAAATTTTAATGTGTATGACTCAGATCATGACTCTAAAGAAAAATTGGTTGAGAAGCCAGTAGAGAAGGCTATAAATCATAGATCTGATGCTCAATATTTCACACTAATTTTTGTAGATCTGGTTGTAAATCAAACACAGAGTGCCTCTGATTCTATGTAATAACATGTTGAGGAACTTTTCCGAATTATTAATATATCTAAAGGAAAGCATTATTCTTTAAAAATATTGTTAGAAAAAGAGAAATATATATTTCATGATCTGAATGACAGCTCTCTTTCAAAACAAGAAGTTGATGTTTTTAAGAAATAATTTCTAGTATAGGTTGCAAAGTTAAAATCTGACATTTTTCTAAAATCAGATTTGGTAGAGTTCAAAACTTTTATAGAGAAATAGTTTGGAACTGTCACGAGTAGTCAAGAAAGTACATAAGGTACTTTTCGTGATCTGATCAAGAGAATACAGGATATTAAAACTATAATGAGAAATATAAATGACAGGTTGTAGGATTTACAGTGTAATAATGCTCCTTTTTATGTCTTGTTGTACAATCAAAAATTTCATGTTGATCAACTTAACTTAGGTGAAAAAGTATTAAACAATTATTGGACAGATTCACTAAGAAGTTAAATCGGTTCAAGTAAAAGGAATAAAGAGTGAATGAGTTTTTCAGAGTCAATCTGATTTAAGATATTAATTTGACCCAGGTTGGAAGAGATCTGATAATTCAGTTAGGAGATGGACTGATGAAGAGGTTGATAATGTAGTTAGTAGAGCTCAGGGAAGTTGTTCAGAGTCACTGAAATACCCTTTTTTAAACCCTTTTATCCCAAACTTGATTCCTTTATCAATTATGTACTTACATTTTCAATAAACCATCTTTTTATTCCCATTTTCTTTTTGTGTTTAATTTTTTTAACTAATCTGTCTATATTAGAATGCCAAAATCTAGATTCAATTATTGATAAATATTTAATGACAACATTTACTTAAGTTCAGTACTACATTAAATGTGTTATATTCTTTATTCTAAAATTTTTTTAATTAAAAGGGGAGAAATTTGGTTTAACACAACATTTTTAGTTTAAGAAAATGGATAAATATTTTTCTCCGGGGGAGAAATTTTGATAGAATACAACATTCTATAGCGTATTTATGTTTTACCTTTATGGGAAAAATTTTGATAAACTCATTTTTTTATTATTTTACAATATAAAATGGGGAGAAATTTCTAAAAGAAATTTTAAAATAAAAAAAAACACTTTTCATTATATATGGAAGAACTATGAATAACACTTTATTTATTTCTTGTTGAAATAATTTTGTTAGAATATAAAATTATTTGATCCTTGAAAATTTTTAAATTATATACAATTAATTTCATGGGTTATTTTCATGGGTTTTGTGATCATCAAAAAGGGGTAGATTTTTTACCAAGTGTTTTTTAACAATAATATATACTGTTATGTTTAATGGATATTGTTTAGCATGTATTTTTTCAACAATACTCTATCTTTTTATGATGATTTCGATGCTCACAAATACCCTTGTTTATTATTATAATGATTTTAAATTGATTATATATCAATAAATTAATATTTCTTATATTTATATTTTGGAATAATATTAAAGAATTTAATACACATGGAATATTTGACAAAGTGTTCAGAAATCACTTTACCATGTTATGGAAACACTATTCATACCCTACATTGAAGAGCGTAGAGTAAGGATAAAATTCTATGTTTTCTTTACGAGAGTTTAGAAAATTATGGTTAATCAACCTTATGTGTGGAAGGAACCCTACTTTTGTTATATGAAAAAATTATGGAAGAAGAACCTTACATAAGTATGGAACCTTATTTTTTCTTCACAAAAGTATAGATCATCAACCTTACTTTTATAATGTACCTTGCATTCTATTGAAAAGTGTGGATCATGTATCTTGAATTTTTCTAAAGAGGAAAGTATGGATATTATACCATATGTTTTAAAGTTGAAGATAAATGCATGGATGATCACCTTAAATTTGAGATCAACCTTACGTTTGAAGAGTAGATCATTAACCGTATGTTTAGCATCGGAGATTTAAAATTAAAATTTATCATACAACAGTCTTTGTTCAGAATATCAGGCTAATTCCAAGCCAGTTTCAAAGCTTGATATTAAATCATATATTTGACTAATTTAAATATGTTTATTTTTTATTAAAAGGATCGATTTAAGTGGAGGATTTCATGCCGATCTTTAAGGGATGTTACAACTCCTCTATTATTCAAACATTTGAATATCACGATTCTTAAGGAGACATTTTTGGATCTAAATTTGAAAGGAAAATGATCATATTTATTCTTTATATATCTGTGTTATTTTGAATTACAAAATTAGAGACGGATCATTACGAAAAATATAAGAATAACAAGCTCTCGAGTTATTCATGACTTCAATTTTTATTGAGTTATATGAGTCACACAGATCTGTTGCTACCAAGATCTATCAGACTATGTTTTTCTGAAGAAAAGGAAAAGCATTAAAGATTCTTATTCTACATCGAAGATCTATCATGAATATATTGTTGTTAATGTTTCTTATTTTATTTCAAGATCTATTTTTATCTTGATCGACTCAGAAATGTCCTTACCTAAACAACATATTTTCTAAAGACAATGATTTATATAATATGATGAAGAACTGGATTTTTGTTTTTGAAAAATACTCTTTTCATTTTGAGTAACCGGCTTCTCATTCTAATTTGTGTATTTGGTTCTATGCATGAACCAGAACGCTCTATTTTAGCCTTATCTTGGAAAGGTGTCAACTGCCTACACTCATATGTGGACGGTCTGTTGATAAGAGGACCAGATAGTGAAAATCACCAAGCTCGTGGAGTAGAGCATTGTTGGAGTGGACTAGGGGCCCTCTGTTTCTCAAACCAATATACATATGTGTGTTATAAAATTTGTTTATATTCCACTACATAACCATTATCATAAAGTTAAAGGACATATTTGTAAATCATCATGGTTCTGGAAGAAATTGTAAAAGATACATTTCACCCCCCCCCCTCTTGAGCATATTTAGTATAACCTGGTCTAACAAGTTCTGGATTAAAAAAACTAGTTTAAAAATACATTTCCATATGAGACATAATTTATAAAATATCCTTTGTTTTCCTTTCAAAACATTCAAGTTTCAAATATATAAGAATATGGACATAAACAATAGTTATAAATAGAGGGAATTAATCAAAATAACTATATCCCAAAAGACTATATGGAGAGAATGTAAATCATGGTACACAAATATAAACAATAGAATGCAGTCTAATCTAGGAGTTCCATGTCCACAATAAAAAAATCATAAGATAATGATGTGACTATATAGATCAGGATACACAAGTAAAACCATAATGCATGAAACATATTTGGATCTAGCCTATGGGAATAAATAAATAATAAAAAAAGGAAAATATTAATGAAAATAGAATCCCAATGATATCGAGTAATATCATTGTTTATCGATATCAGGCTACCTAAGTTTCTTCCACATCCTCATGAGAACCTATATAAAATCCCTAGTGGTGTTACAAACACTAAGGATTATTTGTACCCATTCCCAAGGTTCCAAAATGTTCCTATATTCCATGTTTTTACAAACTAATCATAAATCATACTCATAATTAATAAAACATCTTCTAAAGTGATGTATAGTTACTCCCATGCTTTGAAAATACACTTTAAGATAAAAAAATTATGAAAATAATTTTCACAACTGATGCATCACCACTCCCTTACTTAGAAAATAAATTTAAAAGACTTATTCATTATTTAGAATTTTTATCAAACACATATATTATATAAACTATTTTTAAAGATAAAACCCTCTACAAACATTTTTAAAAATATTTGAGGGGGAATTTTAGGGGAAAACCCTCACATATTTCAAATAAAAGAATTTAATAAATAAACCAGAAGGGTTTTATAAGAACATTTTGATAAAATATTCTCTCTGATAGATAATTTTCTAAATTATCATTTAAGAACATGAAAACGAAATTATCAATAACATAAAGGGTTTCATCTGTTAACTTCATCTTATAGATACACCTACCTCAGACAAGGTCGATGGTTTCGTAACACAAAAACCTTTACTGGAAATTCAAGACTCAAACGTTCAATCTAAACAACCTCAATTCCTTAATATTATTATTCCAATGGAGAAGAAAGATAAATGATCCAAACACTTCTCAAGAGGATACCATTAAATCAAGATCAATATAACATTTAATGTTAAAAATAAATAAAAATATTAGGTTTTTTGTTTCGCATCCCTTAAAACATAAATTCAATTACACTAATTAATTTTCTTTTTAATTGATTCATAGCTATTAAGAGTTTAAAACTCTAATAATAAAATTTTAAATGAGTTAAAATAATTTATCCATGTGATTTTCCATCTTTTAAAATGTAGTTTTTGTGTTATTGGGTTGATCTGAAAAAGAAGAAATGGAAAATCCATTTTTTATTTATTTTTCTCCCAAACAGAGCATTGTGTAAGGGTAACATGGTTTTACCCTTATGCAGATCTTAAGTGTCGTATATGGGTACTAGGTTACCATTATATAGATCTTAAATGTCATGTATGGCTATTAAGAAACCCTTATGCATCTCACTCTACCCTTATGTAGCCTTTGAGAAGGCATGGTTTCCTTTAGACAACATCATAGGGTACCTTTACGCAAGCTTAGAAAACTTGGGGCTACCCTTACACAGTAAGGGATTACCCTTACATGGTAACAAATTTCCCTAACATATAGGCTTATCTACCATTAAAAAACATTAAACCAAGGATGTACCCATACAAAACCTTTAAAAATGGGAGGCTACCTTTATGTATCTACCCTTATGTTGAGGGTTTACCCATATGTAGCATAGGGTTTACCCTTACACAGTGTATATGCATAGGTCCTTACTCTAACATAGATACCCTTATATAGATGGTTTACCATTGTGAAATTTAGGGGTTTCCCTTATAAAGATCATATATATAGGGCCTTACCCTTATGCATCATTGGGGTTAACATTATGTAGTGAAGGTTACCTTTACGCAGTGTCAGGGTTACCCTGCACAACACATAAAAAAATTCCCTTAACCTTATACAGTGGAAAATTTACCCCCAAGAAACCTGTATTCCCATGGAATTAACCTTTCATAGCCCTTTGAAAAAAAGGTTTACCCTTATGTAAACCTTGAAACTAGGGGTTACCATTACATAGTGGTTATCAACCCTTACACAAATTATAAAAAAGACACACTACCCTTACACAAATAGAGGAAGCACATGATAACCCTCAAAAAATATATTAAAACGAATTTTTACCCTTACACAACACTATAAACCCCTCTTGTTTAAAGTTAAAATGCTTTGCCTTTACATTGGACATAGGCCATACATAAGGGAAATATTGAATTATTAAATTATTAAATTTTCATTAAAATAACTTTTATATTAAAACAAAAGGGGTTGTTAATGATTATAAAATGTGGGTATTACAACCATGAACTAGAAGACAAACAATACCCCAGAGTAAAAATACCCATACCATTACACATTACTACTTCTATTGAAATTTTTCTTTAGAGGAACCATTCATCATCCTTTAACCCCCATCATACATGTGGTATCTCATTGTAATGGGGGTGGAAATACACTACACTAACAAAGGGGACCTCCAGAAAATAATGTAAGTTGAGAAGAATAAAGGCTCCAAAAATATGTGGTGGGTAATATCATAGAAACACCATATTATTTTATATTTGGGATAACCATAAGACTACCTAGATATATACATTATAAACACAACACCTCTTGTGGGATTACCAAAGTTTATCTTATCATTGTTTCATTTACTACTTACTTTAATTTTCAAATAATTGTTCATTTGTTTTTTATTTATATGGCTACAAAATGTATTAATTGGGAGCTTAAATCAAGGCCGCTACAGTCAAATAAACCATTTTGTATTTCTTCTTCTTATTTTATTTGTGCCCTATGTTTTATAAACCTATATCTTATGCCTTAATTCAAATGGGTGGTTTAATTTAAGTATGGAGGATTGTTCACCATCTTATAAGATTTTGATTTTTTACTATTTTTCATTTTTTAATAAATTTTATATATAGTGAATCTTTATTATCATTTTTCACTTTTGATTTAATTTTGAGTAAGCAGACTTATAATTTTTAAAAAATATTTTTAGTTTTTTTTATGAAATCTTTTCTTTGACTTTGAATTTTAAAAAAATTATAAGATTCACCAATTTAAAATAACATGTCCATGAAACACCTACCCAAAATATTTTTCTATCTGTGAGTGGTATTCTAAACCCTTTTGACATATTATTCCTAATACCCTCACATTCTTGAGAGAAACATAGATCTAGCATAAGAAATATAACTTACGATTTTCTATTTCAAATATCTAGTTTTCAATAAATATTTTTGATATTATTGAGGCACTTATTTAGAAAGATGAATTTTTTAATCTAATACATGTCTTTTACATTAACCCTTGTTTATCCCAAAGAATCCATGAATTTTATTATAGTTTTAATCCATATTAAAATTAAATTTATCCTTACCTAAATTTATACTTAATACATTATAATGAATGTTTCAAGTTTGATCTATGTGTAATAACCATTCATGTCATTTCTTAGGAAGAAACTCATGGATGGGTGTGTGAGGGGTGAAACTGTAAAACCTCATGTTTTTCTATGTTGTGAAAATTAGAAAATAATTGAATTTTTAGTTTCAAAGGATAATAAGAGGTAAAATTTCCATTTTATCCTATAAAATTATTGATGATAAATTTGATGACCTCTTAATTGGTCCCAAAATAGTTTGTTTACCCTAGTATAGGAATTTGGAGGAAATATGAGTCATTTGAAATTTGAAAAAATATTTAATAAATTAAATATTAATTTATTAGTACACATTCATTCAGTGACAACATTTGACTGGAGTATCGGATTGAGATTTTTAATCCATTATTGATTTTGGAATTAATGGTTTTTCATAGAAGAGGCATAAACTTGTATCCGGTGACGGGCCAGGGCCCGAGCCAAATATATTTTTTCTTTTTCTTTTCTTTTTTTTTCTTTTCCCCCTTTTCTCCTTTTATTCCTCCTCCCTCCATCTTGTCACACACTCCTGAGGTTACTTCTACTTTTGGGCCTTATATTGACAGATAAAGAGTGGGATAAGAGAAGGGATCAGGTTTGAGAGCTTATGCGGAGCTTGATCAGGTATCGGTTGGTGCATCTGGCAGATTTGGGATCCAAGAGTCAACATTTTATTCCCGTAGGTAATATATGTTTTCAGTTTTATCCCTTGATCCCCATATATTCATTCTTTTTAATTTTTCATTATCTACCATTACTTTTAGGACCCTCAAGTGTTTATCTACACTTAATTAGGTAAAAATAGGGGTTTCA
Organism: Viscum album; assembly: GCA_963277665.1. NCBI lineage: Eukaryota > Viridiplantae > Streptophyta > Magnoliopsida > Santalales > Viscaceae > Viscum > Viscum album. The sequence goes on from OY728125.1 coordinate 933,497,182, forward strand.
TGAGGTTTTAAGGGGTTTATGTTTGGGAAATCATGATCACACAACGTATGGTCTTGTGAACACACATTGTGTATTCTTTATATTCAATGAAGATGATGTTTTCGGGACTAAAAACTATGTAATCATAATATGCACCATATAAAAGTAAATTTCTATCTGGTCGAGTACTTGGGTAGACACCCTATGTATGGGGGACATCGTCATGTAGTAGTACATGTCGAGACCCCAGGTACCCAATTTATGTATTAGTACATGGATATACACTTTTCTACCCTGACCATTTTTTATTACATGGATATTCCATATGTATACCCATTCCATTTAAAATAACATGGATATAGGGGTGGTTTTAGAATACACACCATGTACTTAGGGTACACACTTTGTACTGCACCCTTGTTGTCAATTTAGGGTTGTTTGTGGTTTTATAACCTATAGATAGAATTTGAAAAAAGAAAATATCATTCTAATCATTCTTTGATATAAAACATGATGGTGGAACCCTTGGGGTGTTTTGAGGACTTTCACGAGGCGATTTGGTGTGTCCAAGCTATGAATGAGAGGTTCTTCCTCCAAAGAGAGAAATAAAGGGCACCCTTATAGAGACATGGGATGAGAACTAGATGGGGATCATGAGAATGGTTAGAGGAAATGGAATGGGAGAATGAATGTCCTTGTTTTGTGTTATCATGGGACAATCCTTGTTTAGTGGGGTTCAGTTTTGACTCAATGAGGAATATAGGTTGGGTGTTTGGGAAAACATGAAGTGTCCTGGAAAGGGGATGATATTTGGGCCATCTCCCTTAAGTGGTTTTCCTTTTGGGCCTATGAGTCCATGATATGTTTGAGAATAGGTTGTGGAATGTGTTTCCCTAAAATATAGGCATTTTCCCAGTATACTAGTTATGACTGAGGATCCCAAGAGGGATTCATATGCTATGTTTGACCGAAATTACCACAAGATGGGTGCCTCTACTAATTCCTTGATTATGGGGATCCTAATAGGGATTCCTTGACTTATGCACTAACTTAGTTGACCTTAGTAGGTTCCTTTTGACAGAATGACCCTCATGGTTTGGGTAGATATGATTATGCATATCAACTAAAACTCAAAAAAAATGTGTAATCCCATTGGGGATTAGATTATTATGACAGGTGTGGGTTTTTGACCATCCCATGTTAATCATTGTTTTTTTATATCGGAACTTGGTTTGTGCCCTCAAGTCAACTTTGATATGGTTGGGAACCCATTGTTTTGGGGTCAATATATGGTTGGTATTCTATAAGTTAGATCCGATTATGGGTGGGAGATTCCACGACGTTGGATATCAGTGATCGGTCCCACCATGGATTTAGTGATCAAATACTAATAGGGGATATGTAACACCCTGTTAATCTTTTTAGGTACGCGCTTTTCATGCTTTATTTATCATCTTTATTTGGGTCTGTTTGCAGGTTTTTTGGGTATGGAGAACCATTTTAGGTCAAAATGACCTAATATTCAGGGATGCATGTTTTTTTAATTAATGGAGTCTGAGTGTAAATACAACAATGGATTTGAGTGGTTCTCCTCAAGTTTAGAGAATGTCTTAGGTGCTTTGGTGGCATTCTACGGAGAACTGGGTTGTTTGTTGTCTACTAGTCAATTACACACCATAAAAATTGATTTCAAGCCATGTAATGGTCCTCAAGAATATTCCAAGAATCTAGTTTAGTGTGTGAATCTTTGACATCATTTATTTGGAGTTCACATCATATAATGGTTGAAATTAGGTTTTTATAAAAATGAAATTCATTTTTCAGTGTTTTCAGCATTTGTGGAATTCATGTCGTGTAATGGGATTACACACCATGTAAATATCTTGAGTTGTGGATTTTAGGTCACTGTAAGAGTAATTTTAATTTCATTAAAATTTGAATCCTCCCTCTCTTTATCCAAATATCAACCAAGGAAATTTTGGTGATCTTTATTCCGTCCATATTTTTGGTTCGATGATCAATTATTAGTGTTGTTATGGTGCACCTATCCAGGTAAGCGTTCATTCTGGTTCTTCATTCCTTGGGTCATGGATACTGTTTTGGCTATGTTTATAGTTAATATTTCTGATTGTATAGTATTTACTATCAATACTTTTCAATTTATTATCTTTTATTGTCTTTCAAAGGATGATCTCTTGGTTTCCAATCACTATTGTTGATGTCGGCAAGGTTTATACCATATTGAGGTAGGTTTTTCTACATAATGGGTTAATTATATGAATTTCATATCATTCTTGATAAATTAATTTTGTTTGTTCATTGAATTGAATTTATTTTTGGTTTCAATGGATTTAATGGAAAGTTAATTTTTAAGGGGGTTTAATTTAAAAATGGGGTTGTTTTGATTTCAAAACAATTTTTTCAAACCCCGAAGTGGTTTGGATTAGATTTGAAAAAATTTATATAAATTTTGAGTATGGTTCTTAAAATATATTTTGACAAGCATGGAGATTTGGGAACCTTGTGTGTGTTAAGAAATAGACATAGGAAACCTTAGTGTGTCTGGAACCACTAGTGGTTGTTCTAAGATCCCGGATCTGGGTACCACACAACGGGTGCCCCGAACCCGGTTAGTCACATGACCTCAAACGCATTTCCCCAAATTCCAGAGTCTTCCAACTAGCAGTGAGGTCCAGGGACTGATAGTGGGGAAACTATTCCCTCATTTGTCCAAGTGTAGTGCAGTATAAAAAAAGATAATAATACAAAAGTGGAAACAGTAAAAAATATAGACCTGAAATGGACAATGGGACTGAAGTAAAAGATAATCAACAATCATATATATGATGATGCAACATGACTCTAATTCTAAGAAAGCATCCAAAATAGGATACACTGTAATATGATACAATACAACACAAGTTAAAAAGTATAGAAAAACAAAACTAAAGCGGCTCAACAGGAAATCAGCAGTATCACAAGCCTAAGCTCGGTCCCATGCTCTCCTACTACTCTGCAACAATCATGAACCTATATGGGAACCCTTGTCCTTATTGACACCTGCATCAATATAATCTGTTTGGGCCCAAGACATGACCCAAACAGGGTGTGAGAAATATATACTAGTAGGAAACCACCAAAGGCATGTGCCCAACTATTAGTGAAAATGTACAACAACAGTGGGCAATAATAAAATGCAGTAAACTAGGAAGTACTCAAAAGTAACCATTTATACCAGTTACATTACCATTTTAATAATTATTTAACTATTATATATAATTTAATTATGAGTTTCTTGAGACTCGATCTCGACAGACAATCTCCTATACAGTGCCACAGCAGAAACCACAACCGGATATCTAACAAGTAAAAGATAATAATAATACCAATAATGTGCTTTAGCTTAGTAGGTACAACATAAGAAATCACCACAGTGAATATTCAAAGTAAACATTGTCCTCATACATTCAAATCCTTACCCTCAGGAAAATAGAAATGAAAACCTCGGGTGACTTCCCTAAGGTATAAAGAATATTTCCCTCAGGCATACGAGATATCTCCCTTAGGTACATAAGCTACTACCCTCAGGCATAAGAAACATTACCCTCAGAATGAAAAAACCCTTTCCTTCAGGCTAAACAAAACACTTCCCTCAGGCATAAGAAATGTGGCCCTCAGGATGAACAAATCCTTTCCCTAAAGCTAAAAAAACACTACCCTCAGGCTAAAAAAACACTACCCTCAGGCTTTCCATAACAAAAGAAATTAATCGGGCCGAGCCCAATTCATAAGTATGTAATTTATATATGTATCCTCTCAAGAAAACTCAAAAACATGCTATAATCATGGCATACCCATGGGTATCATGTCCAAATGGCTAAATAAGGGAATCACACCCTCAAGGTGGCCCTGGATCAAAGAAACGATCCCAAACATCAATTTATAAATATTCATCAGATTACCTATGAAATTATAGAAATATCAACAGGAAAAGTCTCAGCCATACGATACCCCGAACATAGGCCTGTGGCACAATGGTAAAAAAAATCAACTCGGCGGTTGGAATTAAACATAAGACCACCTACCTCTATCTCCTCTGATCGAAATACGTGAAAGGCGCCTCCTGAAACGACCAAGAACGACGTATATCTGAGATGAACTATTACCCATTCAAACCTAATTAACTTCCCTTAGAGAAAGAATTGGAAGGAGATACTCAAGGAGAGGCAAGACCTTACCCGTGCAGTTTAAACGAGATCGACATTGGAAGAATCAGAGTCTTGGTGAGCGATGAGGAGCTCCTCCAATTCTCACCATCCTCTCCCATTGCTCCTGGTGAGTCATCTTCCTCTACTATCTAATAAGGAGGCTATTGGCTCTTTTTAAAGAAAAAACATAACTACATGGCATGTAATCTCAATTACACAGCGTGTACTTTCCTATTAACTTGTTCCTCTACCAACTACTTTCCACCACTTCACTATTCATCTGCCAATTAATCACATGACATGTATTACTAAGTACATGGCGTGTACTATAATTCCTCGGGTGGATACTTCTACCACCTTACTGTTCACCTGCCGACTGATCACACAGTGTGAATTGCTAAGTATATGGAGTGTAGTTAGTTTTTACACCCTTAATCGCTGAAAATCCTACACGCCCAGTATTCTCATCCCACACGGCCAAAGTACACGGTGTGTGTTCAAAATTACATGGAGTGTACCCATAAATTTGGGATTTTTCCCACATTTCCCTTGTTTTCTCAAAAACACTTAAGGAAAAAGGAAAAGAAGAAACTCGCACCTCAAGAATAAGAACCAAGTTCGTAAAAACTTCCCCCCTTAAAGAAAGTCATCCCCAAATTTACCTTCCATGGGTGGTGAAGATAAATCTGAGAACAATTCTGTCCACTGAGCATGTTCATCGGTCTCCCGCTCCTATGTTTTGTCCTGTACTCGGCCATGCTTCCATAAAAACCGTATGAGAGGAACTGACCAGCCTCGAAGAACTTCTGTACTCCTATCAACAATAGAAATTGGTTGATCCTAAAAGGATGAATCAAACTGATGTTCAACCACCTCGGGCTGAAAACGTGAGTTGGGTCTGAGTGATAACGGCACAGCTGAGATACATGGAAGACGTCATGCATGGCCCGATACTTTTGTGGTAACTACAACCGATAGGAAACCAGCCTGACTCTCTCCAGAATCTCAAACGGGCCTACATACCTCGATGAAAGTTTACAATAACTCTTGATCCTCCTGTGTCCCAACCTTGGTGAAACACATAAGAAAACATGATCCCTGACCACGAAATCCAAGGTTTGTCTGCGGCGATCAGCATAAGATTTATGATGAGACTGTGTAGTAGCCATACATTTCTAAATCAACTGGACCTGCTCTAAAGTCTCTTGCATGAGACGTGGTCCCAATAAATATGTCTCACCTGCCTCTAACTAGCACAAAGGTGATCAGAATGTCCTACCATATAAATCCTCATAAGGTTCCATCTCAATAGTTTCCTGAAAACTATTATTATAGGAAAAATCGACCAGGGGTATGTGCTTCTCCCAAGATCTCCCAAAGTCCAGGATGCATGCACGCAGCATGTCCTCTAGCACCTGTATTGTACACTCTAACTAGTCATCGGTCTGAGGGTGGTAAGATGTGCTCAGAATCACTAGTGTACCCAGTGCCCTCTGAAAACTCTACCACAAACGAGAAGTAAAACGAAAATCCCTCTATAAAATTATAGAACAAGGGACGCCATGAAGACATACTACCTCTCAGATATATAACTTCATGATCTCATCAACACCGAAGGTCTTCTTGATTGGAAAAAGGTGATCTACCTTCGTAAGTCTGTCCACAACAACCCATACGACATCATTGCCTTGAGGTGACCCCGGCAACACGGTCATGCAGTCCATCGCGACATCACACCATTTCCAATCTGGAATGGGTAACTGCTGTAATAGTCTGGCTGGCCTCTAATACTCCTCTTTCACCTACTGACAGGTGGAACATCTTGTCACAAAACCAGCTACCTCTTTTTTCATACCTGGATGCCAATACTGACGTCTCAAGTCACAGTACATTTTGGTAACTTCGAGATGCACTGCCCAAGATGTATCATGAAATTCCCGCATCAACTCCTCATTTATATCCCTTGGAATCCACACTCGTCCATGGATAAGTAGTACCTCATCATCGCCTATCGTCCAACCAGGAGGAGGGTCCTCACTCGCCACCGACTCCTGTATAACTAAGCCTTCTGAATCTGATTGTTGTCTCATCCTCACTCTATCCTGGAGGGTAGAAGTCACTACTAAGGATGAAAGATAGGTTCACCCCGGACTATCGTGCTCCTCCAAATGCATCACAGAGAACAAAGACATAAGCTTCCACTCACCACTGGTCTCCTGTACAACCTTTATCTGAGTCCTCCTACTCAATGCATCAATTACTGCATTACCCTTACCCAGTGTATAGGCAATCTCAAAGTCTAAGGACTGAAGGTTTTCAACCCACCTTCTCTATCTCAAATTCAATTCATGCTAGTTAAAGATGTATTGAAGACTTTTTTGATCTGTAAACACAATAAAATGTTCTCCCAAGATATAATATCTCCAACAGCGTAATGCATGAACAACTGCATCCAACTCAAGATCATGCGTCGGGTAATTCCTCTCATGTGGCCTCAACTACCAAGACTCATATGCAAATAATCGATCGCCATGCATCAACACTACTCCCAGACCAATATTGGATGCATCATAGTAAACTTTATAGCTCTTCCCTTGCTCTAGATGTTTCAAGACTGGTGCTGATTTCAACCATCCCTTCATCTCAAAAAAGGTTGTCTCACAAGCTTCTGACCAAAAAAAATTCATACCCTTCTTAGTCAAACCTGTCAATGATGCTACTAAGAAGGAGAAGTCCTGTATAAAGTGCCTATAGTTAACAAACAACCTCAAGAAACTCCGTATATCAAACACATTCTTAGGCTTCCCCCAAGAAACTACTGCTCTCACTTTCTATGGGTCTACCACAACTCCTACCTCTGAGATAATATGACTTAGGAAGTGAATCTGGTCAATCCAAAAGTGCCACTTTGAAAGATTATCATACAACTGATGCCCTCTTAGTGTACTCAGTACAATCACAAGATGGGTGGCATGGTCGTGTCGAGTGAGAGAGTACACCAAGATATCATCCACGAAGTCTACCACAAAAGAATCCAGATATGGGTGGAACACATGATTCATCAGAGCCATGAAAACTTTGGCGTGTTTGTGAGTCTGAACGGCATGACCAAGTACTCGTATAGTCCATATTTTCTCCAAAAGGATATGAGCAGTATGTCTGATGGCCTAACACGCAACTAGTGATATTCGAATCTCAAGTCAATATTCAAGAACCCTCGTTCTCCTTGAAGTTGATCAAAAATATCATCAATCCTCGATAAGGGATATAGGTTCATAACTGTCAACTAGTTCAGATTCTGATAATCCACACAAATTATGAGGGTACCATCTGCCTTCTTCACAAACAGGACAGGTGAACCCCAAGGAGAAGTACTGGGTCGGATGAAACCCTTTTACTGTAACTCCTCTAACTGTCTCTTGAGCTCCTACAATTCTGGTGTATCCATACTATAAAGAGGAATGGATACAGGTTCCACTCCTAGAACAAGCTCAATATAGAAATCCACCTCTCATTCTAGAGTTAGAACTAAAAAGTCATTTCGGAAGACATCCCTAAAACAATCTACCACTGGAGGGAAATCCTTCTGACAAGTTCCCTATTAATCTAGATATAAACTCGCAATATTGGATGTCACTCCATCTCTCCCACGATGCTCGGGTCCAGCTCAACTCACCTAGACATCCCATTCACCATTTTATAGAAACTCTCCACCCTCTGGTGATATAAAACTCACCCTGCGACGATAGAATATCTACAAAGGCTCGGAAGGGTACCAACCAGTCCATCCCGAGAATGAAATCATAGGCTATCATCTCTAAGACATAGATGTCCCATGGAAAGTGAAACCCACCAACCTCTAGGGGGAACTCCTTGCACTGACGCACACATGCCATTCTAATTCCCAACGGAGTGTCTAGCATCATGATATCTGAAGAAGAATAAACATAGAGCCGAAGGCTCTCCACAATGGGAAATGATATAAAGCTATGTGTAGAACCAGTATCAAAAAGTTTAGAAGAGAAAACACAAGCAACTAGAATAGTACCTCTGACAATGGAAAGTCCAAGATCCTGCTCTTGTTGGGTCTGTTTCACTACATATGTCTGCCCAGTGCCACGACCCTACGACACAACCTGGCTACCTGAGCTAACCCACCCTGTTGTCTCTAAGATCCTGGTGTCTGGCTACCACAGCCATGACCACCACTTCGCCCTGAACATCCTGACATATTCCAATTCCCTGACTGGAAAGAAGTTGCTGGACCTACCCCAACACACTGAGTCTACACAGAACCCCTCTCACTAGTCACTGGTGGAAACACCCAGAAAAAACACAGAACATTACCCATCATTCCGCAAGCTCGACACTCCATAGGGTCACGTGAACACTGAGTTCTCTTATGCCCCACTTTACCACACTGGTAGCATATTATCAGGCCACCTGAAGAATTCTTCTGACTTGTACTACCACTGTGAGAGAAATTTATCTGCCTCTTTCTCTTGCTAGTAGAAATAGTACCATAGACAGGTGTCGAACCGCCATGGTAAGCACTACTAGCTTCCTGCAGATTCTGCTTAGTAATCAACGTCTGGTTCCCAATATCATGCACTGTAGGTAACCTTAAAAAATTCACCAGTGCTTGGATGTCATATGAAAGACCATCCTCAAAGCATCTATCGCTCAACGTCTCATCACCCACCAAAACAGGGAAAAAACAATTTAGTTCGGTAAAGAAGGCAGAATAGTTCATCACTGACATGGCGCCCTGCTGCAGATTCATGAACTCTTGAGCTCTATCTTCCCTCAGAATCTCCGGAAAGAAAAATTCATAGAAGGCTGCTAGAAAATATTCCCACGCCATGACTCAGTGATTCTTAGTCTGGGTGGTAACATCCCACCATCTCTTGGAGGAATCACGAATCATGTAAGTAGCGAGCTTGACCCACCTCCCCAGTGGTGTCTCCAGATGCTCGAAGATCGCCTGTGGTCCGCCATCCTCTGAAAATGTTGTTGGATGCTGCCACTGGAGTATACATGTCAGCTCTGCCCTAGATGTGGCAACCATCGGTGACCCTTGGAAGGTATGCATGAACCGCATAAAGCCTTCATGGAACTATGCATCTGCGCCTACGTCTAGTATAGTGGTTGGCATCGTGTCTGTAATTTCTGTAGGATCCATCAATAGTCCATGGTCTACTGTCTCTGGAGTATAATCGTCACCACTCTCTTGGCGAGCAACTCGATGTCATCTTGGTGGCATGACTCTACAAGGTCAAACACAAGCCATAGATTCAGATTATCAAGGACTAAAAACTAGAAACATAATAAGGGACCAAGAGAAAGAAGACATTTGTGTTTTACGAAACAAGACTACACAGCGTGTATAATAACTACAAGGTGTGTTCTCTTAAGTCTTTCACATGGGCGTGTTCTCCTGCCAGAACCTGTCATGTGACACCCCAAACACATGGCGTGTTGACCTTACACACGGTATGTACATGAATTTTCTTCCCCTGCCCAAGTCCTTCTACACTGCTAAGCCACATGGCTACCCTTAGAAAAAGGTTACATGGCGTGTTACACCTGAACACAACATGTACACCACCATATTTCCCAATCCACTTGACCAAGTCCACACGGTGTCTCACTGGTCAAGACTACATGGTATGTCCTATAAGAACATGATGTGTAATAATAGAGCATTACCAACACGTGTTGTTTGAGACACGGCTGGATACACGGATCAAACTACACGACATCTTCCAAAAAGGACACGGCGTGTACTTGAAAATAAAACCTCGATACGTGTTGTTAGCTACACGTCCGGATCCCAATATTACACTACATGAAGTTTTCATAATTGAAACGGTGTATATAAGATAAAATTTATCTATCTATGTTGTTAGTCACTTGGGTGAACACAGGGTCACGATGACAAGGCATGTACAACCGGTACACGGCGTGTTCCTCGGTATAATCTGGAAGACCCATGTTCCCTCCCACACGGTGGATTACAAGACCTTATACTACACGGTGTAAACATATAAGTACATGGACTGTAATTAGAAATTTTTCCTCTCTCCTGGAATAGAAGAGTTCATGGTGTGTGTTCATAGAACCACACACCATGTTGTCTGGGTTTCCAAATAGAAAACCTCAGATACTACTCTGGAACCCCTTTTTCATTAATTTCAAGCGTCAGTATGCCAAATTCTCATCCCTGAGGGCCCATACTCCTTACGAACCAATGATTAGCACACAACCTTTCACATTATAGTACAAAATGCAACAAAATGTTGGATCATAATCCACCAATTTCTGGTCCAAGAGAGCCTACACTTCTCAGAAGCCAATGTTTAGCGTCCATAAAACCAACTAAAACATGAACCAATACCCTATAAATAGTAGGTGCGTATATCAAGGTAACTATAACAACATCATGCATTTATTAGCACAAAATATATCACAACAACATGCAATTTCTAATGAACCTTCCTGGCATGGAAATATGCATGACATGTGAATCTATCATGTGCCTAAATGATGCATGAGATGGCATAACCTCATCTCATCGGGCTGCAACTAAATAGAACCCAAGTATAAAAATATAAACAGCACACCACAAGTACGTCATCCATTCATTAAAATCAAATCAACACAAAAATTGCAAAACCAGAAAAATTACAACATGAGGTAAATTGGCTTTCCCCTGTACATAGGTTAGCTACTCCCAGGCACAACTTATTTCCAAGTACTTATTCTGTCCTATCCATGGATATAGGATCCAAATAGTGAGTCAAAGGGAAGAAACTCCTCTGAGACAACTTTGTAACTTCCCATATCCGGGTGCCACACAACGGGTGCCCCGAACCCGGTTAGTCACATGACCTCAAACGCATTTCCACAAATGCCAGAGGCTCCCGACTAGCAGCGAGGGCCTAAGACTGATAGTGGGGAAAATATGCCCTCATTTTTCAAAGTGTAGAGCAGTGGAAAAAAAGTTAATCATACAAAAGAAAAAGCAGTAAAAAATATAAACCAGAAATGGACAATGGAACTAAAGTAAAAGATAATCCACAATCATATATATGATGATGCAACATGTATCTAATTCTAATAAATCAGAAAAAATAAGATACACTGCAATCTGATACAATACAACACAAGGTACAAAGTATAGTAAAACAAAACTAAAGAAGTGCAACCGGAACTCAACAACATCACAAGACTAAGCTCGGTCCTATGCTCTCCTACTCCTCTACAAAAATCATGAACATGTGTGGGGACCCTTGTTCTTATCGACACTTGTAGAAATATAATCTTTCTAGGCCCAAGACATGACCCAAATAGGGTAAGAGAAACAAATCCCAGTAGGCAACCACCAAAGTCTCATGCCCAACTATCAATGAAATTGTGAAATAGAAGTGTGCAAAAATGAAATGCAGTAAACTAGGAAGTACTCAAAAGTAACCATTCCTATCAGTTACATTTCCATTTTAATAATAATTTAACAATTCAATATAATTAAATTATGATATTCCTGAGACTCGGCCTCGACTAACAATTTCATATAGAGTGCCACAACAGAAACCGCAATAGGCTATCTAAGAAGTAAAAGTTAATAATAATACCAAGCCTCTACTTTAGCTTGGCTGGTATAACATAAGAAATCACCATAGTGAATATTCAAATTAATCATTTTCCTTAGACATGAAAATCCTTACCCTAATGCAAAAAGAAACGAAACCCTCAGGTCACTTCCCTCTGGCATAACAAATATTTCCCTCAGGCATACAAGATATCACCCTCAGGAACAAAAGCTACTGCCCTCAGGCATAAGAAATGTTTCCCTTAGGCTGAACAAAACCTTACCCTCAGGCTAAACAAAACATTTCCCTCAGACATAAGAAATGTTTCCCTCAGGCACAACAAAACCTTGCCCTCATGCTAAACAAAACATTTCCCTCATGATAAACAAAACACTTCCCTAAGGCATTCCATAGGAAAAGAAAGTAATCAGGCTAATCCCAACGCATAAGCGAGAAATTTATATATGTTTTCTCTCAAGAAAACTCAAAAACATTCTATAATCACAGCATACCCATGGGTATCCTATCCAAACGGTTAAATAAGGGAACTGTACCCTTAGGGTGGCCCTAGATCAAAGCAACGATCGTAAACAGTAGTTTATTCTTATTCATTAGATTACCTATGAAATTATAGGTATCTCAACAGTCAAAGTCTCAGCCATACGACACCCCGAACATAGGCGCATAGCACAACGGTACACAAAATCAACTCGACATTTGGAATTAAACACAAGACCACCTACCTCGATCTCCTCTGATCGATATATGTGAAAGGCGCCTCCCAAAATGACCATGAACGACGTAGATCTGATATGAACAATTACACGTTCAAACCTAAATAACTTCACTTAGGGAAAGAATTGGAAGGAGGTGCTCAAAGAGAGGGAAGACCTTACCCATGCGGTTCAATCAAAATCGATGATGGAAGAATCAGAGTCTCAATGAGCGATCGAGAGCTCCTCCAAGTCTCATCCTCCTCTCCCACAGCTCCTAGTGAGTCGTCTTCCTCCTCTACCGAATTAGGAGGTTACTTCCTATTTTTTACGATAAAACATGACTACACGCTGTGTACTCTCAAGTACACAGGGTGTACTTTCCTTTTAAACTATTCCCCTTGGGGAAAAATTCCACCGCCTCACTGTTCATTTTCCGAATGATCACACGGCGTGTATTACTAAGTACAAGGCATGTACTATCATTTCTCTGGTGGCTACATCCACCGCCTTACTGTTCAAATGCCAAATGATCACATGGTGTGTATTACTAAGTACACGGTGTGCAGTTATTTTTTACACCCATAATCACCAACAAGCCTACATGCCCTATATTGTCATCCCACATGGCTAAAGTACATGGTGTGTGTACAAAAGTACATGGATTGTACTTATAAATTTGGTATTTTCCCACATTTCTCTTATTTTCTCAAAAACACTTAAGGGAAAAAGGAAAAGAAGAAACTCATACCTCAAGAATAAGAACTAAGTTCTTACAATTATTTTATTGATATCGATAAAAAATGGTGGGAATCGATAACGGTTTGATCCAACATTTGACTTGGATTAGATATATTTTTATGTCTAGTACATATTGTCCCATTGGATAGATCCCAAATGATATTGTTCTTGTTCATTTTTGTATTTTTATCGCATGATGGTTTTTATCATGGATTGTTTCTCATAGGTTTTTATATGAGGTTGTATCACATGGATTCACATGATGGTATTTTTGGGATATGTGTTTACTTTATTACCTTATGATGTATGTATATGATTTCCTATTTAATCAATTATACTTTTTGTATTTATATATTGATAATATGATTGGATTTTATGATAAAAAAATAGAAAATGATTTATAAATGATTTTATATTTATGATTTTTTTTGTAAAAGTGTTTTTGTCTTAAAGTATAGAACTGTTTCATTCATAATATTAGACATTTCATAGACTCTATTGTGGTATCCTCCAGGGAATTTTTTATCACACCATAATCTTTTCATTTGGGTGGTTTTAGATGTTTTATTATAAGATTCAAGTAAAGCTAAGGTAATCCTATAACATGTTGGATTCTCTTATGGTCGCTGCCTTCAGTTCAGGTTGGCTTGAAGGTGACAATTGGTCATATGGTGACTTTTTAGTCATTAATTGTTCGTACTTTCAGGTTTAGTTTGTTGGAAATGGAATTTTTGGATCTTTTTGTGTATTTTCTTCTTCTTATACCCTGGTTCTATGTCTTTTTTTGGTTATATTCCATACATGGTTTCATAATTACCATTTAAATATTTGTTATACATTACCATGTGATGAGATGGATTGGGTGGAATCTCGAGTTGACTCGGTTTAGTCTATTACTAATTGGTATCAGAGGGAAATCCCATCCTGAAGTTTGTTAACACTACCTGAGTTTGGTTTAGTGTATTGGGTAGACATGAGTTATGACCATCAAAATTCAGATAGTAAGTGCGAAAAATGGGCATGTCCAGCTCACTTTCATGACTAAACCTGAGTTAACATTGCTTGTCAAGGAATTTTACCATATTTGAGACATTAGGTTTGAGTTCATTAGAATTAAATGTACATGAAGTTTATTTAAATTGACCCTTTAATTTCTAAGTAATGTTTTTCATCAGTAGAATTAATAATTTCTTTAAATTATGGTTTTTTTAAATCATTGGTTTGAATTATGAATGTGGTATTATGATTTTTCAATGTTCTCATGATCTAATTGGTTATTTTATTGTATTTATTAAAAATTTACATTATGAATATCTCTTTAAAATATGAGAGAGGAATTTGTGAGTTAGGTTTCTCAATAGAATCCTCTAGAGTAACCTTCTTTGTTTAAAGAAGTAATTTTTATTATCCAGACTCTAGGTCAAGTGGGTGTCTAAAACCCCAAACATGTGGTGGATCATGGATCTTAGTTGAATAATCAGCATCAACCCATATTCCATGGTAAAAGGGGACCACATTAATAGGAGGAGTGTATTGATCAGATTGATAGGATATTAAACTTATTTATGACTCTGGAAGACTATAAGGTGAGTATTTCCATATACATGATCGAGGGGACAAGAAGGGGATGGTGAGACTATATTGTGAAAGCTAAGATGCATAATAATATTACATGGGATTCTTTTAAGAAACTGTTTAATTAAAAAAATTCACCCTGAGATGTTATGTGATGTGAAGACCTAGATGTTTCTAACCTTAGAGAAGGTGGAGCATACTGTTCTAGAGTACTCCACCAATTTTTATAAGCTGGTGAATTTGGTGCTGGAGATTGTTACTAATGAGTACCTAAAGGCTTCGAGGTTTGAGTTGAGACTAAGGCATGATATTAAGCCTATATTGATTCTTAGTTGCCTTCTGAACTTTTTGGAGGTAGTTAAAAAATAGCTTTGTCTGAGACAAACATAGCTGGAAAGATAGGTTTGGGTGGAGCTTTGGTTGGTGTAGTTATTATCTAGGGTGTATCTTCTAGCTAGAAATAGAAATGAAATAATGTTCGGTTATTTCTAGGACCATTTTCAAGGGATTCATATGGGAATCAATAGTTTTTTTTCTATTAGTGTGTAATGAGAGGTAATACTAATACTATCTTTGTGGAAGCTCCAAAGACTTTTCATCTTTATAGATGATCTGTCCATTTGAAACATTTTTGTGATAGGATATCCCAGTGCAGTAGGGTAGGATCCACTCTCACCAAGGGTTCGTAGGTATGTGTTCATTCTTCAAAGGGTGGTGGCTCCTATCCTCATGCTAAGGGGGATTTACATGTGGTTAATAAATCTTATGGAGGATATGAGACCAGATGTATTAACATATTTGAGTATGCACCAGAGTAATCTGAAGCAGTGCAAACTACTGTTAGAGGTATGGTGTTTATTTCTTCTTATATGGTGTTATATTTGTTTTTGATATAGGTGGTACTCATTCTATCATATAATCAAAGTTATTTGTTGTGTTGGGTTTTAATTTAGATCCTGCTTTATGGATATATCCAAACCTTTGTAAAAGTGGTCTGAAAAAGGATCCAAGTGTCCCACATTTTGGGTGATGATAGTTGAATCTAAGGTGGAGTGGGAATTTTTAGTTCTTGATATTGAATTCTTTGATTCGATTATTTTCATGGATTGGATTATAAGTGATAAGGCCCAAATACACTATTATCAATCTTGGGTATAGTTTTTATCTTCTAATGGGATCAATAATGTTTTTTAGGTTGAGTGGGACTCTATATGAGGAAGGGAAGGTCCTTATGTTGGGGTAATATCATGCTAGTTGTTAGAGATGTTCCTTGATGCAGTTGACCCTTGTTTGGGTGTTCAACTTCTGGTAGTGGTTTGTGTATACCCCGAGGTCTTTTAGGATTATTTTTATATTATAAAACCATAGAGAGAGGTTGAGTTAACTCTTGATATTCTCCCTAGTGTGATGGATATTTCAATGACATATTATTAAATGGAACCAGTTGAGTTGGTGGAACTTAAGGTCCCACATGAGGACCTAGAGGCTAATAGATTTATTATTCCAATAATTTCATCATGGGATTATTTTTTCAACTTTTCTAAAATTGAATACAGAAGTATCAGACTTTGTATTTAATAAAGTAAAATTGAATCAGGTGACTATTAAGATAAAAATATCATTTACCTCGGAATAATGATCATTTTGTCTAGTTTAGATGGGTGTGTTTATTTTCCAAGATTGAACTTTAGTTATGGTACCACTAGTTGAGTGTTTGAGAAGTGGATATACCTAAGACAACATTTAGGAGTCAGTATGGTCATTTTGAGTTTCTGGTTATTTCATTCGGTCTGACTAATGATCCTTCAATGTTTACGGATTTGATGAACCCTATATTTCATCAGTTCTTAGATTTTTTTTGTGTTCATGGAAGATATTTTGGTGTAATTCAAGTTAGAAGAGGATCATAGGGACCATTTAGATATTATTCTTTGAACCTTGAAATAGCATCTTCTATATGGTAAGCTTTCCAAATGTGAGTTTTGGATCTGAGAAGTAAAATTTCTAGGGCATGTGATATCTGATAGGGGAATCCTAGTGGATCCTAAAAGGGTAGAGGATTTTATTTCTTGGGATCACCATCGATATGTGATTAAGATATGAAGATTATTTGTTTTGGATAGTTACTATTGATGGGTTTTTCTAGATTTCTCCATTCTTTCATGTTAAATGATATCTTTGACCTGTAAAGATGTAAAGTTTTAATGGAATTAAAAATATAAAACATCTTTTGAGGAGCTAAAATTGTGGTTGACCTAAGAACCAATTTTGAATCTTTCAGAACCTGGTTCGGTTTATGATGTTTTCTATAATGCTTCTAGTATGGGTTTTGTATGTATAATGATTTAGATTAAATAAGTGGTGATCAATCCTTCATTCTAGTTATCCACTCATGGGAAGAATACCCTACCCATGATCTTGAGTTGGAAGCGGTTATTGAGGTACTAAAATTTTTGTGACACTATCTCTTTGGGGAGAGGTTTACTGTGTATTCTATTAATAATATCCGGAAATATATTTTTTACTTAGAGGGATCTAAACATGGGATAAAGACACTGGGTGGCGTACCTTCATACTATTTATTTTGATATTTCATACACCTTTGGGAAAGGAAATGTTGTTTCTTGTGTGTTGAGAAGAATATTACCGACACAATTCATGAAGTAATCCATTGAGGAGTGGTGTATGATGATTTTATTTGCTGATATAATCTTGGGAATAGAGTAGGTTGGTGGAAATGTGTTCTTGGATTTGATTTAAGTGAGATATTTTGGCTCGAGGTTGTCATATACTCTATGTTCCAATATTTTAGTGAAATAATTTATGGTGGGAAGACCTTGGGATAGTGGTCTCGGTCTCCCAGTGTTGTTTTATGATTTCATAGTAGGTTGGTTGTTCTATTTTCCCTAAGGAAGTAGTTTACGGATAGTGGGAATCAATCTTGTTGGTCTATTCACCCTAGGGCCACCAATATGTATATTGACTAGAGACGTTGGTATTGGAGGCATGGGATGAGATAGTTGATTGTGTATTTTGTATCGTGGTGTCTTACTTTTCATAGAATTAATGTGGAACACCAGATACCTACAAATTATTTGTATCCCTTTCCCATTCTGGTATGGAAGTGGGATGAGATTTCCATGTATTTCATCATTAGCTTCCAATAAATCCTAGTATGAGGGATCTGATTTGGGTGATCATTGATCGAATCATAAAATCACCATATTTCTTCCATGTCAATGAGATGAAAAATATGGAATAGCTCGACGACTTGTATATCCAATATATTGTGATACTCCATGGGGTTTCCTCTACAGTTGTTTTTGAAATAGACTTGAGGCTCACATCTATGTTTTGGAATGTTTTTTAGGGATTGATGGGTCCCTAGATTAAATTGATCTTAGGTTATCATATGAAAACGGATGGATGGGTATAAAGTGCTATCTAGGTTCTTGAGGATATGCTCCAGGCCTGTGTGCTTAATTTTGGATCATTTTGGGAAAATAAGTTGCCTATGGTTTATAGTTCATATAATATCAGTTAGCATTCCTTTATTAAGATGGTTCCATTAGAGGTTTTTTATGGATGACCATATAGATATACCTTATGTTGGGAAGAGTTGGGAAAATGGTCCTTAGTTGGGCAGAGTATTTTTTAGAATATACATAGAAGGTCCGGTTGACCTGATGGAGATTGATTATGAAACAAAGTCATCATAAATCTTATGAGGACTGCCATCATCAACCACTGGAGTCTGTGGCTCGTCATTATATTTTTACTAAATTGTATCCTTTCATGGGAGATCATCATTTGGGTAAGTAGGATAAGTTGACACCATGGTTTGTGGGACCCTTTGAGATATTTTAATGATTAGAGAAGTTAACCTATTAGTTGGAATTTTCGTTTGGTTTGAAATATATCCACGACATGTTTTTTGTTTCTCTGTTAAGGAGGTATATACAGGATCCTTTCCTTTTGATTTGATGAGAGTATGTTAACTTTAATACAGGTAGAACTATAGTTGAGGATCTAGATCATATTATGGACTAGCGAGAGAAGGTACTACCCGAAAAAATGATTCCTCTTGTTCGGCTATTTTAACAGTGCAGATGGGATAGACATATTATATGGGAGAGGTAATTGTTGATGAGGTAGAAATGTAATTCAATTTTTTCTATTCCAATAATATGATAAATTTATATGGGTATAAATATTTTATGGTGGAGATATTTTAACACCGCGTTAAACTTTTAATGTACTCTCATGTTCATGAATTTGTTATCATCCTTATTTAGGTTAATTTGTGGGTTTCTCTTTGATGGAGGGCCTTTGATGGGGAAAATGACCTAAATTTTAGGGGTGTATGTTTTTTAATTAATAGAGTCCAATAATAAATGTTTTAATGTATTTGAGGGGTTATCCCAAGTTTGGAGAACATCCCATGTTCTTTGGTGGACTTATGCTGATAATTGGGTTATTTTCTCTTTGCTGGGAAATTACACATTGTATAAAGGGATTTTAGACTATGTAATGATCAATGCGAACTTGTCGTGAATCTATTTTAGGTCATGAAGTTTACATGTTGTTAATTTTAAGTTCACATAATGTAATGGATGGAATCAATTTTTTTTATAAAAAGGTGATGCATTTTTCAGTATTTTCAGCCTTTAAGAAATTCACATAGTGTAATGGGATTACACACCAAGTAAATCCCATGATATTTTCATTTTAGGGATATTTATGATTGTTTTTTATTTCATAAAACCATGAAACCTCCCTCACTCTACCCAGAGCACACCCTACTGAATTTTGGAGATCTTCATACCTTGAGGACAGCTTGTTTAGCGATTGATCATCCAGGTTGTTGTGGTGTGACACTCTAAGTAAGTGTTAATTATATTTATTCAATAATTTGGTGATAGATCCTATTTTGGAGATTTTTATGGTTCATATTTGTGATCATATAGTGTTTTATATTGATCCTTTATTTTTTATTGTCACACCATGTCTTTTTAAGGAAAATCTCTTGGTTTCCAATCACCTTTGTGTAATGCGGTAGGTTTATAACGTTTTGTTGTAGGTGTTTCTATAAAATGGGTTAATTTGATGAATTTATTGTCATTATTTACAAATTTATTTGGTTTGTTCATGGAATTGAATTTATTTGTGGTTTCAAATGATTTCTTGGAAAGATAAATGTTTTTAATGGGGTTTTCTATAAAAACAAATTTGTTTCTATTCAGAAATTTGTTTTTCAAACACTGAAGTAGTTTTTCTTGGCGTTCAAATCTTTTTCATAAATTGTGAGGATGGTTTTTGAAAAATATTTTGACATGATTGGAACTTTATAAACCTTGGGTGTGTCAGGAAATAGACATAGGAAACGTTTGGGTGTGTGGAACCACTAGTGGTAGTTTTTTTTATATCGACAGACTATGGAAGGACTCACTATCAGTTGGATCCATTATTTGACCAATATTAGATCTATTTTTATGTATAGTATGTACTATTACATAGTCTAGAGCCAAAATGATAGTGTTCTTGGTAATTTATGAATTTTTAATGCCTGATGGTTTTTATCATGGATAGTTTATCATAGGTTTTAATATGAGGTTGTATTGCATGGCTTCACATAATGGTATTTCATGGATATGCCTTTATTTTTCTTAACATATTATGCATGTATGTGATTTCATATTTTATCAATTCTACTTTTCATATTTCCATTTTGATAATATGAAAGTATTTGTAGAAAAAACGGAAAATAATTTACATATGAGTTTTGATTTATGAATATTATTTTTAAATATTTTTTTATTTTAAAAGATATAACTATTACATTCTTGATATTAGACCTTTTTTAGACTCTATAGTGGTATCCTAATAGGATTTCTTCTCACACCCTACTTTTTCCTTTTAGGGGTTTTCGATGTTTTATTGAAAGAATCAGGTAATGATAAG
The DNA here is from genome assembly GCA_963277665.1 of Viscum album. Classification (NCBI taxonomy): domain Eukaryota; kingdom Viridiplantae; phylum Streptophyta; class Magnoliopsida; order Santalales; family Viscaceae; genus Viscum; species Viscum album. The sequence goes on from OY728125.1 coordinate 933,517,951, forward strand.
CGCCTCTTGTAGCACGAATTATTCTCTTGTGGTTAGTACCTTTACTTTGGGTTGGTTTGGAGTTGACTATTGGTCATAGGGAGACTTGTTGGTAATGTTGCGTTCAAACTTTAGTGTTTATCCGATTGGGCTTGGATTATATGTATCTGGTTACTTTTCTTCCACTTATACTTTGGTTGTATATCTTATTTTGGTTATATTCAATAGTTGTTTTCTCGTTTCCTATTTTTCCTATTTTTTAAAGATTAACATGTTATGGGACAACTCGGGTGGCTTATCGAGTTGACTCGGGTTGGTCTGTTACACATTTCCATGGATTTGGAGATCAGATAATTGGGATTCCATGTGTTTTTTCCCATAATAGAGAGGATATGATAGTGGATTTCATGGATTTGGATCATGAATGATAGGACTAGAATGGGATTCATACCCAAAGTCAAGATGATATGATAGGATCTACCTTGTATTAGGATCATAAATTATAGTACTATCATGGGATGGATCCCTGAAGTCATGAGGATTGGTTGGGGATACCATATATGTGGATATTTCATGTTACTTTGGATTCACAATCTTCAAGACAAGCTTAGCGGCACCCTTACACTGAATAATGTAATTATGTTCTATTGGGGTCATAGACCTAAATATCGATATTAATTTATTTATTTTTGATTGTTATTTCTTTATATTATCTGATCATGTCACCTGAATATATTGCGGTGTTTTCTTGTAAGTATGGTACTACATTGGTGGTTCCCTATAGAGTGTTGTTCTTACATCCTTCTACACACTCCACTACACTTGGGTGCCTGAACATATGTTCACCTAGTTACAGTAAGAGGTTGGTCTGAGGCCTAGGATAACATAGTCCCGATGGATAGCTTAAAAGGTATCATGATACTAGATGAGGTTCATCTCATAGATTCAATGGATGCCATATTTTTAATTATTTTTTTGTATGTATATGTAATCGGTCCATTGGGTGTTTATTTTATGTATAACAGGTTTTTTGAGCCTTACTACATTGAATTTTATTCATCCTTTTTATATTTTTTACTTTTTCTTTTAGTTTATTATAATGTATGATGCCTGGTTATTTTATTAGTTATTGTGAACTCTAATATAGGGGGTATATTCTCCCCATTGTAACACCTTATACCCCTACTACTAGTTTGGAGGACCACTTCAAGATATGATAAACCCTAATAGGGGTGATTATTGTTAGGAGATTTTAAACATTTAAACTTTTTATCCCTTTACCTCTTTAACCTATTACAATATTGATTATATTATTCTATTTTCATTATTGCATGAAATTAATGTAAAGTAAGTAAATATATCTCACAATATTTTTTTTATATTTGGTCCCCTAAAAACAACTACTTTTTACTTTATATTATATATATATTCAGAAAAGATAATATTAATATAACTACCTTATCACAAGTTGGTTATTCTTCTACAAAAAATTAATGTAATAATGTCTAAAAGCATATATTGAATTGAAAATGGGCATAGAAGATCCCCGATGTGATGAGAACCTTGAAATTACATGAATATATTCTTAAATATTATTCTTTGATTGGATAAAATGCTGTTATGAGACCCATGGAATGATGGTTTTTAGGTTCGAGTACTCATAAGAGGAAGATTCTTCATCTCCTGGATTTTGAACCTGGTAATCTACAAGATGAGGGATTATGATAATGGACCTACAAATAGAAATTAAACATGTTTATGTTTCATTAGATATCTTAATCTATGAGTATGTGTAATGTTCCTTGAACTTTATTTCTTTATTAATGCATTTCTCAACTCACACACTTTAATGTATTTCTTAAACCTTAATGATACAGTTCATGGTGAAAATGGATATGTTGGGTGTGTCACAAATAAAATATTATTAATGATAAGTCAAGGAAGTATTTTTCCCTTACATCTTGATAGATGTTGGTATCTCAATCCTTGTATTGAAATGGAACTATCACATTAAATTCCATGGACATGGTACAACAACAAAATTATTTAATATAGTCTAAAAAATACATATCAATCATATAGGTTGATGACACTTATGTGAAACCTACTTGATGAGATATTGAGACAAAGTGATTGTACTACAAGGTAAGTGTTTGTATGTGGTTGTCGACATTTCAACATTAAATTATTTCTCTTGGGTTCCCTGGCCCATTGTGTAACAACCAGGTACATATAAAATAATTTGTTTTCATTTTGGAATTAAATAGTTAAATTCATTATAAATTATAATGAAATAAGTGGTATTTATAGAAATTAAGGAAAATATATTAATAGAATATTAACCTAACCTATGAAAGTATAAATAAAACTTTTGTATCATATAGGTTAAAATATGATATATTTATATCATGGTATTAGTTAATAAATGTTTTGAATATGATAAATTAAGTGTTGGTATTTTTCTGAAACATAAATGTATCTTTATAATTTTATAATAAATAAAATAATTTTAAAGAAAATTTATCTTCATAAAATAGATTCTTAAATTAATATTTTCTTTTATTTAAATTATAAGAAACTTTTATGAGACCTTAATTAATTTTTTAACATGTCATAAAATCGATTGTATTATTAAAATTTTATTTTTTGAATAAATGATGAATTTAATAGAAAATTAAATGTCTCATATATAGAAAAATATTTTAAAAAAATGGAGTCTATTTTTGAATTCAATCTCTGTGAAAAATTATTAGGGGGAATTTTGGTATTTTTCAGAAATAGTAGAATTTTTAGTGAATAGTAAAATATGGTAATTTATAGTATTTAGAAAATACCTAAATTGTTGAGTCATAGATGATGTATGGGTGATTTAATCACCATAATACAGAACCATACTTTTCTATTTAATTTTTTTATTCATGTAATCAATACTTTTCATAGTCTTTAACCAAAATAATGAACTAGTGAATAAAATAATCAAAAAACACCCCTCTCATCCACTATAAATACCACCCCTCACCACCTTTCTACCCACACCTCCGAATCCTTGTATCTTGCCTAATTTATACCCCATTAACTTCCCAATACTATTCCCCACATCTAACACTTGGTGGTCTCACCCAAAGGCCAAAACCAAGGGCCTTATGAAGGTTCTCAAGGAGAAGAATTCAAGAGGTAAAATCCTCTTTCATTTTCCTTTATTTTCTTTTCAATTTATTTTATTTTTTTCTCTCCTAAACTCCCCTAAAAAAATTGATATAATTACTATAGTATATTACATATATTTTAATGTTATTTTGTTAATGGAATATCCACTATCAAACCCCTCCTCTTCTCCTCTTATTCTAGAAAATGAAATCATCGTTCGTGACGTGTTGATTCACTACCTTCATGGATGAAAAATTTTCATTTTCATTTACCACCTTCACGTCTGGTCATAAAATAATTATTATGGTTAAATAAAATTTTACTATAGATATTATAAGTTATATAATGTTATGGAATGAATAATAAACATGATATTAAATAAAATGATATAAGTTTGGAATGGTCATAAATAACTTCCAAAATAAATTAAATCATTTTCATTAATGTTTTATCTAATGAATCATCCTCATATCATAAAAAAAATTTAATTATGGAAAAATAATAATAACTTTTATTTCCAATTCTTTAGTTTTTCTTCCATTTGACAAGAAATCCCATAATAAACCAACCATGGAAACCATGGAATAAATGCACCCAAAATAATTAAAATAACAAAATATTATTCACAAATAGATGGAATGACGTTATAAAAAACGTTATAAGGTTATATAAATATGAATATATTTATGAAATTAATTGATAACACTCTTTAAACCATTATTCATGAGGTTTGAACATGTTTGAAGGAAGTTAAACCTGATGTATGAGACTTTTTTTAAATCCTCTTTTAAATTTCCTTTTTTTACAAAATTCAAAAGAAATGTTTTTATGATGAAAGTATTCATGTTTTATTATTATGTTTTTGTTTTGGGAATTGTTTATGATTATAGGTGGGTCTATGAAATACCTTCAATGCATTGGGTATGTTTATGTTGGATGTTAACCGTAATTCTTATTCTAAGTGTAACTGTGATGGTTACACCACAAGGTAGTTGTGAGAGTTACATTGTAAGGTATCCATGAGGGTTAAAAATAATAAGGTATCCACAAGGCTTACAATATTATGTAATTATGGGTGAGAAGTATATCTTTGGGAAAAAAATTTTAATATGTTTTTATATATTAATAGAATAATAGTTTATTTATTTCTTCTTATGTCCCTTTCTAATATTTTTCTACTCATCCTAAGTTTAAAATGATATTCAGAGGTTTTAAGGATGGGTGAGAGAAAATAAAAATCCAAGAAGAATTTTTTGAAGTTTTTTCATGAAAATAATTCATGTTTTATTAAAAACTTTTGTATTTTGCAAGAAATTAATAGTGTTTTAATTAGTATAATTTTTGTATGACTATGAGTTGTCATGTATGAATTATGAACTAGTTATCTTAAACTATAAAATAATATGAACATTGGGAATTAAATAAAATAAATTCAAGTTGAATTAAGTATAATATGAAATGTTTAAGGATGAGTCTTTATAGTTTGTATTAGATCATAGTTTAGATAAATTTATAGGTTAGGATGATATTAATAAAATACCAAAATTTATTTTTACCTTTTCTTTATGTATAAATGATATTGAATTTGAATATTACAATGTTTATTAATCTAATAAATGCTTGTTTAGAGTGGTTTTCTACAAAAGAAATAGGGAATCTGAAGTAGGAAGGGACCGAGAGGATGATATATTTCCAAATTTGCAACCTAAAATGGTGGGAATTAGAAATGATCAGTTTGTAAAAGTAATGGATCAGTTGGTGTGTACTATAAATAGTCATAATCCATGAAAGAGAACATCCAGAGCTACCATAAAGGACCATGATGATAGAGGAACATTTTATGAGGCAAAACCATCCTGTTTTAAGTGGATATTTTGGCCCAATGTTAATTGAAGGGTGGATTAAATCACTTGAAAAGATATTTTATTTTATGGGGTGTTCAAATAATAAAAAGGATCTTCTTTCTATTTAGCATTTGGAATGTGAATCCGGCCTGTGGAGGTCAATGGTTAACAATATTAGAGATATAGGTGAGATTGATGCCTTGGAATGGGATGAATTTAAGAACAATTTCCTTAAAAAATATTTTCCTAAGGTGTATTGACATAGAATGGAAAATAAATTACTTGAATTGAAAAAAAAAATGAGGACGATTCAGTGGTCGTGTATATAGAAAACTTCACTCGATTAGCAAGGTATGCTCCAAATCTTATTTGAGATCTTGATATTAAAATCAATCATTTTTTCTCAGTATTGAATCTAAGGTATCGAAGGGCATTGGGTTCCAATGAATTCAAAAGTTATGTGAAACTTGTTCTATGTTTTGAGAGGGAAGAAATGGAGTTTTATTCTTTTCACATGTGCTTTGAAATCACGTAGATAAAAAGGTCCACATGGAAATAAATGAGTAATAATCATTCAAAAAGCTCTTAAAGTTAGAAAATCCAATTTCCAGTTTTTTGGAAAGTGTGGAAAAAATAAACTAGGAGAATGCCTTAACAAATCTAGTAAGTTTTTAGGATGTGGTAAGTTTGGATATATGGCTCGATATTGTAATGAGAAAGATCTTGGTGATGGTATGTTTAGTTCTGATAAGAAAACTATATATTGTTTTAAACATGGTAAGATGGTTCATTATTCACATACGTACCAAAAGAAGGTTCTAAATTATGGGAATCATCCATAATATACGTAAAAAAGGTATAGTGAAATCTTTTGTGACTACTTATATAGATATTGGTCCATCCAAAGAAGTGGTATTAGGTATATTGTTTGACTACTCATATTTTTCTAATGTCTTTTTTTATATGAGGTCTAGACATTCCTTTATATTTGAGAAATTTTCGGGTAAATTGGAAATTAAATCTCAAAAAATGAAACCAGAGTTTATAATTAAAACATAAAGGGGAAATATTAGTGTAAAAAGGCATTATAAGAATCTTTCAATTATTATCTATGGAAATAAATTACATGCAAACCTTAATGTTTTTTCCTTAGTATAGTTTGATTTTATTATGGGTATGGATTAGATTTTTGTTTACCATGATAAGATTGATTATAGAGCTAATGAAGTTGTTTTTAAAAAATAGTTTTAGATCATATAAAATAATGAAATCATATTGTTGATAACATATTAGGAATATGAGAAACAGTTAGAATATGTAAATAAATGTTATCTTACATGTATTATTTAAAATAAGGGAAGTATTCATATCAATGATTTAATTGTTATAATTGAATACCTTAATGTTTCTTTATGAGTTTTTTGGTGTCATTAATGATTTAGAAGTTGAATTTACCATTTAACTTGTTTTTGATGCCACGAAAATTTTAAAAACCCCCCTTATCGAATGGCATATGTGGAACTTCTATAATTGAAAAAGCAGTCGTCGAAGTTTCTTAATAGAGGTTTCATTCTTCCTAACACTTCGTCATGGGGTTGTTCTATTTTTAGTTTAAAATAACAATGTTTCCATGATACTTTACATTTATCATATATCTTTTAATAACAATACTATTAAAAATAAGTAACCATTTCTTTATATTGATGACTTGTTTGATCAGATCTTGGGAGCTCAGTATTCTTCCAAGATTGACTGGAGATATGGGTACCGTCATCTAAAGGTGAAGGAGGATAACATTCCAAAAACAACTTTATAATATATATATGGTTATTATGAGTTTGTTTTTATTCCCTTTGGTTTTACAAATTCCCCTACTATATTTATGGATCTTATGAATGGAATTTTCTATGAATATATGGATAATTTTTTTGGTTTTTATTGATGATATTTTGGTTTATTAAAAAATTTAAAAAGATCATGAAAAAAATATAAGGATTGTTCTAAAAACCATTAAAGAAAATAAGTTTTATGGGAAATTTATAAAATTTGATTTTTGGTAGCAACATATTTATTTTCTTTCGAACATTGTAAATAAGGATGGAATCATGGTTGATCCCACCAAAACAAAAGTGATTTATGAGTGGGAAAGACCTAAAAATTTTACCGAGATTTGTAGTTTTCTTGGATTAGTAGGATATTACCAATGTTTTGTTAAAAACATTACATGGTTATCCATACTGAAAACTAAGTTAACATGAAAGGGGGTTAAATTTAATTGGATAGAAGAATGTGATGTTTATTTTTAGGAATTGAAAAATAAATTGGTAAATTCTCTATTTTTCGACCTACCTTTAAAAAATTCTGATTTTTTCATCTATAATGATGTTTCATTGAATAGAATTTGATTTTTTCTAATGCAGAATGATCGAGTAATTGCTTATGATTCAAGACAACTAAAACCTCTAGAGTTAAATTAATCCAGACAAGATTTGCAATTGGCAGTTATGGTTTTCAATTTAAAAATTCAGAAGTATCATTTATATAGATCAAAATGTGATTTATATAATGTCCATAAAATTATGAAGTATATATTCATTCATAATGAATTGAACATGAGGTAGAGAAGATGGATGGAATAGATAAAGTATTATGAGTACACAGTCAACTACTACCCTAGAAAAAAAACAAAGTAATGGATGCCTTGATTCGAAAACATCATGCTACCTTAACCGTGTTATTTTTAGAATATGAAACCTTTGTTAATTATTTGATGAATTTTATCATAGAATATTTCTGTGTAGGAAGTTACTCTATTTTGTTTCATGTTTTTGTAATCATCTCTATTAGAAAGAATTGTTAAATCATATAAGGAAGATTGTGAGTTATAACAAAGATATAATTGGTGAAAAATGGTATTTTTCCATAATTTAACATTGATAAAGATTGTATTTTGAGATTTTGGAAGAGATTTTGTTTGCATTGTGATTCATAGTTTAAGAAATATTTATTACACGAAGCTCAATTATCTCTGTTTTCAGTTCATCCTGGCAGCACTAAGATGTACATGGAACTTCATGGGTATTATTGCTGGGATGTAATGAAAATATATATTTTTTATTTTACCATGAAATTTTTTATTTTTTAATAGGTTAAAGTAGAGAGACAACTTCTAAAGGGGACACTTCATCCTTTTCCAGTGCCAGAGTGGAAATGGGAAAATATATCCGTAGACATCATACTGAGACTACCAAAGGGGACACTTAGAGATATTTTGTCTTTAGTTATACATTCTCGACTGTACCCTAAATATATTATTAGGTTACATGGTGTTCCTCTCTTCATTGTATCTGAACATGATCCCAAGTTCACTTTCAACTTTTGGACTAGCCTTCAGAAGTCATTGGGATCTGAATTATATTTAATCAATTATTTTCATCATCAATATGATGGACAGACTGAGAAAACAATTCAAAAATTGGGGAACATGATTTGAGCTTGTTGAAGAGATTACAAGAGAATTTTGGATCAATATATTTCTTTAGTTGTGTTTTCTTTTAATAATAGTTTTCATTCTAATATATAGAGTCACCTTTTGAGGAATTTTATAGAAAGAGGTGTCTAACTCTAGAATTTTGGGATAAATATGGGGATATGAAGTTAATGGGACCAAAATTAGTAGATAAAGTGGTTTAGAAAGAAAATATGATCAAAACACATATGAAGATAGCTCAGAGAAGGTGGAAAAGTTATGCAGATAACTGAAGGAAGGATCTTTCTTTCGAGGTAGGTAATCATTTTTTCCTCAATGTTTCTATGGGGAAATGTGTGATGTGTTTTGGAAAGAAGTTAAATTTGAATCCATGGTTCACTGGACCCTATTAAATGCTATATAAATTTGGATTAGTTTCTTATAGAGTGGTTTTTCCTCTAAGAATTTCCCAAGTACATAATGTTTTTCATGTTTTGGTTTTAAGAAAGTATGTTCAAGATTCATCTCATGTTTTAATCCTAGAAGTAGTTTTTCTGGAAGAGAAACTTTCATATGAAGAGAAACATGTTTAGATTGTTGACCATAGAGAGCAAGTATTGGAGAATAAGATAATTCACTAGGTTGAAGTTTAATGGGAAAACCACCTGGTTGAAGAAGTTACATGCGAAAATGAAAATTCTCTAAGGGAATGGTATCATTTCTTATTTAATAAGTTTATAAAAATTATGAGGATGAAATTTTTATAGGGGAGGGGGAGAATGTAACAACTAGGTACTTATAAAATAATCTGTTTTCCATTTTGGAATAAAATAGTTAAATTCATTATAAATGTATAATGAAAAAAGTGGTATTTATTGAAATTAAGGAATATGTACTAATTGAATAGGACCCTCACCTATTTAAATGTAAATTATATTTAGGTATCTTATATGAAAAAATATGATATATTTATATCATTGAATAAGAGAATATTTTTTTAGAAACGATAAATTAAGTGTTCCTATTTTAGGGAAACATAAATATTTATATAAAATTTTATAATTAATATAATGATTTAAAATAAAATTAAAATTCATAAAATAGATTCATAAATTAATATTTTGTTTTATTATAATTATAATAAAATTGTATGAGACCATAATTAATTTTTCAAAGTGTTGTAAAATTAGTTATATTATTAAAATAATTATTTTTCAAATAAATGATGAATTTAATTAAAAATTAAATTTAGTATATTTAGAAAATATTTTTAACAAAATGGGGACCATTTTTGAATTATACACATTGAAAAATTTTTAGGGTGAATTTTTTATGTTTTCCTAAAATAGTTAAATTTTTTGTGAATAGTGAAATACGGTAATTTACGGTATTTAGAAAATACATAAATTATTGAGTCATCGATGTTGTATGGATGATATAAGAACCATAATATCCAAAATTTAATTCCCTATTTAATTTATTTATACATATAGTTTAAACTATTCATAATCTTGAACGAAAATAATAAACTAGTGAATAAAATACTAAAAAACAACCCTCTGCTCCACGATAAATACCACCCATCACTACCTCTTCTCATCACACCTCTAAATACTTTTATCTTGTCTAATTTATACCCTGTTACCTTACCAAGAATATTACCCACGTCCAAGACCCATTTGTCTCTACAAAACGCTATAACCAAGGGTCTTAAGGAGATTCTCAAGGAGAATAATTTAAGAGGTAAAATCTTCTTTCATTTTCTTTTATTTTCTTTTCAATTTCTTTTCTTTTATTATTATCTCCTCAACTACAATCATATAAGTGACTTGATAACTCCTATATAATACATATACTTAAATTTTATTGTGTTAATGTAATACCCACCATAAAACCTCTCCTATTATCCTCTTATTCTAGAAAATAAAATCATCGTCAGTGACATGTCGATTCACCACCTTCATGGATAATGAGTTTTAATTTTCCTTTATCTCTTTAAAGGATCATCATAAAAACTATTATGGTTAAATAATATTTTATTATAGATATTATAAGTTATATAATGTTCTATAACCTATATATAAACATGATATTAAATAAAATGATATATGTTTTTAATGGTTATAAATAACTGGAAAAATAAATTACATCATTTTCTTTAATGTTTTATCTAATGAATCATCCTTTTATAATAAAATAAAATGATATATGTAAATATGGAAACATATTAATACCATTTTTTCCACTTCTGTATTTTTTTCTTCCATTCGATAAAAAATTATATAATGAACCGACAACGAAACCCATGAAATAAATGCACCTCAAACAATGAAAATGAAAAAATATTATTAATAAATGGGTGTAAATATGTTTTAAAAGATTTTATAATGTATTATAAATATTAATATAGTTCTAAAAATAATTAATAACACTCTTTAAACCATTATACAGAAGGTTTGAACATGTTTGAAAGAAGTCAAACCTGAGGTAAGGGACTGTTCTTTAAAAATCATCTTTTAAATTTTTATTTTTACAAAATTCAAAATGATTGTTTTTATGATGAAATTATTCATGGTTTATATTTATTTTTTTGTTCTTAGTCACCTTTTATAATTAAGGGTGGGTATTTTATATCCCTCCTATGCATTGGGGATGTTTATCTTGGAATTTGACTTTAATGGTTATTCTACGTGTAACTTGGATGGTTACACCATATGGTAACCTCGACGGTTACATTATAAAGTAGAGGTGAGGGTTAAAAATCATAAGGTAACTACCAGGGTTATAATCCAATGTAATTATACGAAAGAAATTATTCCCCAATTTACCTAAATGGTTTATATTATTTTCTATGTTTCATGGAAATCTTACGTTCTCAAAAAGTAATTATATGTTTCTTTACGGGTAAGAAGTATATCTTTTTAAATATGATTTCATATGTTTATAAGTATTCATCGAATAACAATTTCCATATTTTTTTATCTCTATTACATAGACTTTTGTGCTCATCCCAAGTTTTAAAATGTATTTCATAGGGTTTAGGGATGGGTAAGAGAAAAGAACAAGCCAATCTAAAAATTGTGAAGAATTTTCATGAAAAAAATTCATCTTTTATTAAAAACATTTGTATTTTGGATGAAATGGATACTATTTTATGTAGTTTTATCTTTTTATTATTTTAGATTGTCATGTATGAATTATGAACAAATTCTATAAAAATATAAACTCATAGGATCTTTGGGAATGAAAGAAAATGAATTCTATTTGAATTATCAAGAATATTTAATGTTTATGGTTGTGTATTTACAAATTTATAGCTTGTAATCATGGAGATTAGGAAATCCCACCTAATTTCAATGAGATATAATCTAATAGGGTCACACACTAAGTGTTTCAATTGATCTCAAAATTATATTTTAATTTAATTATTGGAATAAATATTATTTTCAAGAATGATGAGTAATTTTATTTATGATCTGTTAATCACAAATATTCACAAGGTAATAAATAATTATTTATTTATTAATAAATAATTTATTTATTTAAATGAATATTTTATAAAAATTTATTCATCATATTGTGAATAGAATATTTATTTTATTTATTAAATATATAATAAATATTTCTTCATCAGACATTGAATAAGATTATTTATTTTATACATAAATATTTATTTAGGTATTCGATAAATGACAAGAAGGTTGGATAGACCAATATCATGTACAATGATAGTTATTAATTTGCAAGAAGATAAAATAATATTTATCATTGCATCTATTAACACACGTTGTAAAATAATAGTAATATTGTTATATAGAATGGGGTCAGATAAGGGTTATTATATTATTTAAATGCCATTATGCAATTAAATAATATTTTAACGTAAACCATAACACTACAAATAGACTTACATGTTTATAATGTCGGGTAAATTTTGAATTTAGAATCGTTTTTCAAAATGGAATTCTCTATCAGATTCCTCTATATGTAATCCTATCAAGAATGATAAGAATAAGAGATAATAATTTAATCATGAATGAACTAGAAGAGATCGAGATAAAAAACACAAGATGATCAATCTACCATGCTAGCATCTGATTTTCCATCAGTATTTTTCTGAGATCAAAGGAGTATATGTGGATAAAAGTTAGAGGGATTCTACACTAGGATCTTATAAAAACAATGATAGTAATATGAAGAATTATTTTATAATGATCAATAACGTCAACAAAGAATGATCCGAAGGAAAGGTAAAATTTCCTTAGATGTAATTAAAATTAATTATAAATTTAACATGAAAAATATCCACTCTCTGGGTTCCAAAATTTTATATTTCAATATTCAATAGAAAAATGTAATTTTTTGTGACATTTAAATATTTCATAATCGAGTAATGATCAATCAAATCTAAAAACAATTATGGTTATTCTCCCACCAAGTGTTTCTATTATGTCTGGAACATTCAATTTTTAAAAGTTTCACTACTCAATAAGTGTATCTAATCCTTTACTCATGTGGTGTTGAATAGTACATGGATTCTCCACTATAATGAGACACTAGTTATAGTGGTTTATAAAGAAAAAAATATTTATCCATGTGTGAGTCCCTACACTTAAGGATGGTGTATTAAAACAATCTTATTCCCTATATTGGTGAAAACCTTGTTCAAATTATATCTCCTCACTATTTCATTATACAAAATTTGAATATAGTATTCACCTTCTTCTTAAGTTACTTTGTAACACCAACAAATTATTCCGCTTTTTGTGAATTTTGATGGATATCACAGTGATACGTTTTTCTCAACTATTCTTCTTCTTTACTTTGATACATACACAAAAAGTAGGAAAGAAATTTTCATTAAGTTTTATTCATTCAAAACATATCCATCCAATTATTTGTTTCATTCTATATGTTTTATGAAATTCATATAGTGTTAGATCAATGGAACCTTCTTCTTATTCTCAGTATCAAACCAAAATCCATTCGTTCTTTCTTCATTCTGCACACCCATTCATCTTGTATTATCTATCATATGGTGTCTTTCTTGTGACATTTTGTCAGATATTTCCTTATGGAGGAAAGTACAAGAACTAAAATAGGTGTTCTTATATATAGATTTTCTTCTATAGAAAAGTACAAGAAGTCAAATATATTTTCCTTCCCATCTCAATCTTGAATTTTAAACTTTCCATTCATTTTTATTCCACTAGAATGTTTCCAACTATAATAGAACATTATAGATGTTAATAATATTTCTAAATTTTTTTAATATTACAATAATCACAAACACTCTATGTGAGTTTTGAAACATTTAACGATCATCACAACATCCCCACAATTAATTACTTTACGAACATTTAAAATCTCTTTAAACATTCCTCCCAATTTAACTTTTTAACATGTTTTCCATCTAGTGAAACATCATTTTTTATTCCTTCAAAAAATTATAAAAACATCATGGAAAAATATTTATATGAATCTTCCTATGACCAATGACATGTTTCAAAATAATTTTAATGTTTCCTTGGCTTGTCAACTTCTAACCGATGAACATCATTCAATAAACTTTGTCTAATGATCCTGAAAATTTTCATATTATTTAATTTATTTGATCTTACCATTGAAAGTATTTTAAACATACCTTCTTAGGTTTATTTTTTCATTCTAATGGGTTCTAATATTTTTGTTAGTTTTATTATTTCCACTAAACCCTCAGATATTGGCACTAGTTCTTATATTGGATGGATTTTTAGAACTCTGTTAGATTAATTTTTGAAACTTAGGTTTATTTCAATATAAGATTTTATCTCATTACATCTATCAAATAGAATTCCAAGGAAACTATTCAGAAACCATTACAAACTCTATTTGATCATAATATATGGAAACTTTATTTTTTGTGAAACATTGCTGAATTTTTCATCCAATGACATCATGATTGTTTTTATGATGCATTTTCATCCAATTCAACCTTCATACCACAACACCCTTTGAAACGTTGAACTTTATACAATGAGTCAAATTGTATTTACATATATTATATCTATCTATAGATATTCATCTATCTATTTTACATGATTCATTGATGTGTTATAAAATTCTTTCAAATTTTAAAGACTTCTATCAATGAAAAAAATTTCAATATGGCTATAACTTCTTAAACATTTAATTGAAAATTAATAAATTTTCAACTCAAACTTTTTAAAAGTTTTTAAATTGTACTTGGTATAAATCTTCCACTAAACTTTAATCATCTCCACATGGTGTTTGGGAACTTGAGTTCTGCTGATTTTCTCTACACTATAATATCTTTATAATTAAAAACATTACACAGTCACTCCTCAATATCCTTCTTTTTTACTTAGCTGATTAAACACTCTCTTTGGAGATTTTTTCACTTTTTTTGAACTTACAATTGAATCACATACATAATTAATAGCTATATTTTATCAATAAAGAACAAATTACATACAAACGTCTAATATATTTGTCTGAGTTTTGTTTGTCTGGTGTAAAAATGAATGAAATCAGTAAAAACTTTCTTTCTATTTGTCTAATTGAAATTTAAAAATAAGAATGTCCTATTGATATTTTCTATTTCATGAAGACTTTGTAAAGGTATTTATGATGGGAACTCCATCTGATAATTTTTTATGAAAAACTCAATCTAATGAAACTTCTTATAAACCTTCATATGATTGACCTTGGTTTAATGATCTTCACTTTCTCTATTTTTTTCACTGACTTCTCTATGTGGGTTCATTATTCTAAAAATATTCTAAATAAATGTTAATCTATTAAATTTTACAAACTTATTAACTAAAAATCATTAAGGAATTTTTTTATGATCTCATTTTTAATCTCAATCCATTCATCCTACCAAATTTTTATGTTTCACTAACTTTTAATGGAAAAAATTCTTAAGGAAACATTCACTAACTTATTAATAAAACTCCTTAGGTAGAATCCATCAAATTTTTAATGTTGAAAAAAATTGAATTTAAAATAATCATATAACATATATTTCACAAGAATAAAAGTTCATCAATCATCTAATAAAAACTCAATGTATTCAAAGTAACTTTCTTAAGAAAAAAACTCTTGAAAATATTCATTAATACATCATCCAAGCTACGTAAAAAAAATTTATCAATATTTTTAACTTCATTTGAATCCTTATAATCTGTTTATTTCTATATTCCTAAAAATATTTATATCAATGAAATATTTATAATTATTTTATATTTGTTTACATTCAAAATTCGTTGAAATTTTTTACCTTACACAGAAAGTGGGCTAAAAATCTCTCCCTTTGTATTTATTGGAAATAACGTCAATGTTAATTATAAATGAATTTTCTAATTTTAAAATATTTATCTTTATCTCCCCTTTAATATTCCAAAAATATATCTCCCCCATTGTTTTTAAAAACTTTCATTTCACCTTACCTCTCCTTTATTGTCAAGAAATACAAAGTTCATGTGAAAAGGGTATTATATCATTCTTGGAAAATGTTCCAGCCATCATTTCACCCTAATTCTACATGATCCATGCTTGTTTTAGAAAAACAAAGATTATTTAATTTATGCCAAAAAATTATCCCTTGCCAACTGATCTTAATACCTCATAAAAAATCAAAAATATTCAAGCACGAAAAAAAGGATAAGTGGCCTTAGGGAAATTTCATACTTCTATTTTTCATATGTCATAGAAAAATTAAATTTCTACACCCTTACGTAAATATCATTATCATGAGTAACCAAAGTTGAGAGATAAAAAAACACACAACTTTTAAAATTACAGGATCTTCAATCAATATTTATAATAACTACATTTTTATCATGTATTGAATCTAGAAGATTCTTTAACATTTTCAAAATTTATCCCCCTAAAGGAGATTGTTATTGTGATATTCAAAATGATGAAAATATTTAAAATAAAATCATTGAAAGCATTATGTTTACAAGTCATCAAAATATATATTTTCTTATATAGATTTATAGACTATTTATAATTTCAAAATCATTAACATAATTGATGCTTTATACAATTTTTTTTGTAAACCACCAAAGAAAACGTTTTTGGATAGAAAATTCCTTAAAAAAAGTTGTATGAGGTTGATAAACATTTTTATTATCTCAGTTTCGCCTCTTTAGATTATTCATCAGCTTCAATTACTAATTTTGGTAGTGAAAATTCAAAACAAAAATGTTAAAGGAATAAGGATAATTTTTCTTGCTTCTTCACTGAAAAAACAACGTTTGAGATGGTCTTCTCAATCAAGTTTCCCCCATTTACTTTTTTCATTTGGATTGAATCTATGGGATTCAATTATTATTTAAGATGTATGGATATTATCACTTCTTAAATTTCTTAGTGAGTGAAATTTCTATTTTCTAGAGATTCGAAAGTACTTTTATCACCTGGTGCCACTTCAGTTTCTTTGTGAATTTTTGTTGTGTTGGAATTATTATAGATAAATTGATCAGAGTATTTCTATAAATATCACACCGAAGACATAGGTTTTATTTAACTTTATATGGAATTTTGGATTTTTATTTTTCAGTTGTTGTTTCTTATGTTTATTTCATTTTTCTCATTCTTTACAAATATTCTGGACATATAATTACCATTTCTTTAGGAACGTTTTTAGTATTTTTGGAAGTTTTTCATGATTTATATTGGGTTCATTACTTATTATTTATTATTTTGGATGGATTTATATTATTTAACTTCTTTTATTTGAAATCTATCATTTTCTCTGTTTTTCTTCTTGAAATATTCTTTGGAGAATATTTGTTTACAAAATATTTTTTCTTACATCCCAAGGATGCTTATTCTTTCTTAGAAAACTTTTATGGTCTTATTTTCTTATCATATTCTAATACATCTTGAGATGATAGTGTACCAACCTTATGACCACCATTTTTTCTAATATCATAGATATTTTTAAACATTCCAAAACTGTTGTAAGTTTTTATATTTATTTTATAATAAGAATGTTAATTCTTCATCTCTATCATTATCCCCCTAGGAAAGGTATTCCTTTGCAATTTTTTATTTTTAGTATCATAACAACAATGTAAATCATAATTCTTGACTCTATTATAGTACCAAAATTAACCTACAAACCTTGAATTAATTAAATTTTTTATATGAAGGTTTTGGATCTTATTCACAAACTATTGAGAAATTCATGGGGAACTAAGTTCTACACTCCTTACCATATCCCCCATATTCATAGTGATAGTTTTATCATATTTATTAATTTATACTTGTTTATATTTTATTTTACAATATACAATATTCATAAAAATATATTTATAAACATTATTAAAAGTGGGAATGGATGGTACCCATTTCTTTAAGAGTTCTTGAGATTGATCATTTAATGAATTAATGATCTTATTATCAAATTTCGTGGGTCATACAAACTTAGAATCCAACAATGAGCATTTAATAGTAGCATTAATTTTTCCCCCTTTTGTGTAGTCTCAATATGTTTCTTTTCAAAAACATTCAACAGAACATTTAATTTTAAACATCTTATGTTGAGTGAATTATTATTATCTTCAATCATAATTAACTTATATTTAATAACTTTCCTCATTATTTTTTCTTCCTCTTATTCCAGCACACACACACACACACACACACATATATATATATATCAAAGAGTTAATTTTCTTGATTTTATTAGATTTCACTGTAATGTTTAAATCCTTGAAATAAATGTTATTTTTTAACTTTAATTATAGTTAATGGATCTTTTTTTCAAATTCATATTGACTTATTATTTCTTTTCAAATTTGTGGATCAATGTAATTTTAAACTGTGAGGAAACTATTTCAAGCTCCAATTTTCTTAATTCAAATGCTCCATGTTGTTTTTAAATCATTATACAATCTATAAATTTTGTTTATAAAGGTTTCTTTATATTTCCAACTTCTTCTTCTAGCTGGGTAATATCTTCTTACATACTTTGAAAAACTACACAAATAAGGGATAACATTTCTTTAAGGACATAATTCAGAATATATCTCAATATATCAAATGATATAGGGTGAGAATTTGTATATCACTAATGATAATATTTTCTTGCTAAGGATAATTTTTAAGAGTGTTTTCACATACCTCATGATCACTTAACATCATCAGTTAACATGATGAAGGAAATTTATCATTCTCCTTGGTGGAAAATTAAGCCACCTTCTCTTCACTTCCCAAGCCTGATATATTTTAATTTTTGGCAAGGAAAGGAGAAACTGATACTTCCTCCTCTTTATATAATAGGGTAAACCTATTATTATTTATTATATATTTATTTTTCCTATTATAAATGGTCTTGTTTAGAATTGATTTCTTCTCAAAGGTAACTAAATCTTCACCAAATCTGTAATCTGTTGTTATAATGGAAAATTAGCTCATATATTCAAATATAATAGATACAATGTATAGAATATAACATAAATAAACAAATGATATATTAAATATTAATAGGAACACATTAGGATACGAATAACACTGATATGGGGGTAAATCATTATTAGGAACTTTTAACTTTTTTATAAATTTTATCCCTTTACCTCTTTGATCGGTTAAGATATTTTTTTATTCTTCTATTTTCCTTATCTCATAAAAGTATATGAAATATATAAAATATAGGACTTTATAGTTTTACAAGGTTCACTACTCAACAAGACTAGCTAGTCTTTATGATGTATGGTGTCAACCAATACATAGATTCTCTACTATAATGAGAGACATGTTACAGTGGTTTGGAAAGAAAATAATCATTATCAAAGTGTTCATCCCTATAATTAAGAAGGGGGTGGAAAAACTATTATTCCATGGATTGGTGAAAACCTCATCCAACATGAACCTCTTCACTATTTCTTTATACTATCTTTGAATATATTCTTCCTCTTCTTCTTAAGGTACTTTGTATCACCAATAAAGTCTTATAATAGTTAATAATTCTAATGGATGTCACCATGATAATTTTTTCATCACTTTTATTATTCTTCACTTTATTAATTCCACAAAAATTGGAAAGAAAATTTCCTTGATTTTTATTTATTTTGAACCTATTCATTTGATTATATGTTCGATGTAGTTCAAAAGGTGTTAGTTTAGTGGAAACTTCTTCTTCTTCTCAGAAGAAAACTGAAACATCTCTTTCTATCTTCTTCCTAGATACATATTCATCTAATACTATCTATCTTTTGATTTCTGTCTGATGTCAGTTCATAAAATCATTATTCTTCATCTCCCTTATTCTATTGATCATCACTTTATAAAGAAACTATTTTTTGTTTTTACTCGATCATTCATCTAATTTTTTTCATCTAGTGTTTTAGCATCATTTACTGTTTTGGCTCCATCTGATACCCCTGCTCTATCCTATTATTCTTCAAATGAAAACATTATCCTAGATGAGAATGAATATTAATCTTTAAGGTTAGTACTTTCCTTAAAAAATAATATTCTGTAATTCAACTCCTTTACACATGAATAGTGTTTCAATCACTTTTATTGCCTCAGTACCCCCTTTTTATAGGCAGGGTTTCATAGAAAATAATAAGAACTCAAATATATTTTCCCTTCCAACATAATATTAAATTCTAAACTTCCCAATCTTTTGTTTAATTATATAATGATTCCTAATTCTTTCAGAACATTCGATTTGTTAACAATCTTTCTCAAACTTCTTTAATCTTAGTAGAATCAACAATCCCTTTATTATTATTGAAACATTTAATGAACAAATCATCATTTCCACATTTAATAACATTACAATATTTTCAATGATCTTATAATTTCCAGTAAACTTTGTAACATGTCTTATATTAGGTGTGAATTTATCCAATATTCCTTCAAAAAATTAATTGAATATCATGGAAAACTATTTATAGGAATCTTACTCTGACTGATGATATGTTTTATAAATATTAATCTATTTAATTGGTTAGAGTCTTCTAACTAATGAACTGAATTCAAGAATATATGTATAATTATCCAATAAATGTTTATATAGTGGACATGTTTTGATATTCCCATTGAAAATAATTGAGACATACATTCATAGGGTTCATCCTCTATCTAATGGGTTCTCATATGTTTTTCACTTTGCTCTTTTTGGTGAACCCTCAAATATATACTCTACTTATTTTGTTTGATGGATTCATAGAACTCTATTAGATTAATTTTTAAAACTTATCTAGATGTATTTGTAACATTATATCCTATGAAATATCTCAGAAACTTCATTCTTATGAAACATCTAAGAAAACTATTTTCAATGAAACTGCTCAGAAACCTCTGAAACCTCTATCCAATCATCTTGCATAAAAGCTTCAGTTTGTAGCAACATCTCTAAATCTTCCATTCTATGACATTGTAATTGTTTTCATAACTCACATTCATCTGTTGGAACATTTATTCCACCACACACTTTAAAACTTTGAACTTCATACATTGAGTAACATAGTCTTTTCATACAATTTTTAAGTTTATAAATATTCATTTTTGCATTTCACTCAAGTCATTGATGTACTATAACATTTTTGTAATTTCTAAATACTTCTATCATAGAAGAAAATTCAATCTAGATAAAACATTTTCAACACTTCATTGAAACTTCTTAACTTCGCATATCAATATTTCTATAAGTCTATATAATGGAATTAGAAAAAAGCTTCTGCCAAACATCAAGTATCTCTCTATAGTGTTAGGGAACCTGATTTCTTCTATGTTCCTTATAAATAAAATATTTTCATAATTAAAAACATTAAACAATATCTCTTTAATATTCCCCTTTGTACTTGTCTGATTAAACTCTATCATGAGATAATTTTCAATTCTTGTAAACTTATTCTTGAATAATTTCCATAAGGCATCATGATATTTGAACAATGAATATCTCATCGCAAAGAAATTTCTGATATATTTGCCTGATTATTTTTATCTGATATAACCATGAATGAAATTAATCAAATTTATTTTGATATGCTCGACTGGAATTTTCAAATAATTTAACCTAATTAGAATTTACTATACAGAGAAGACTCTATAAAAGCCTATCTGGTGGACACTCAATCTAATAGTGTTTTCTGGAAAAGTCAATCCGATTGAGATTCTATAAAACCTTAATTTTATATTCCTTGTTTTAATGATAATCACTTTATCAATTTCGTTATTAATGCCTTCTAGGTCTAGAAAAAATTTAATCTAAATATTCTTAAGTAAATTTTCATCCATTTGGATTCACAAACTACTTGAGGAAAACTACTTAAGGAAAAAAAATATCACCTTTTCTATCTATGCCAATTTGGCCTTCCAAACTTTTATGTCTTACTAACTTATAAAAGATAAAATTCTTAAGGAAACTTTCGAAAATTTCTTAAGAAAATTACTTAAGGAAAATTCATCAATGTTGTAAAGTTGATAACAAATTTTATTTTCAGACAATCATAGAACAAGTTGTAGAAATGAAGAAAAACTCATCAATCATCATAATAAAAACTCTAAATCTATAAAATAATGTAATTATGAAAATAATTGCTGATCAATATCCTTCCTTCATCATACAAGCTACATCAACTTTGTTATCAAGATTTGAAATGTTAGTCATACCTATAACAATTAATTCTTTTTAAATTATTCAACATATTGAAATAAATGATATATTTATATTTCGTTGACAACCATTTAAAATTAAAATCTATTAACAAAAAATATAACTTACACATAAATTAGGATCAACACTAGTCGATGGCCTCTGTTATACAAGGAGTTTCACCAGAGGTCACAAGGTTAACCAATTAATCTATTATTCATTGAGAGATCTAGTTTATGATGTAAAAAAGTATAATCAAATCATGATTATATTTTTTTCTTACAATTTTTCATTTTGGTAGACTAGAGATATAAGAATTGTTTAGGTATTTTGATGGATATCAGATAGGTGTCTTGAGAATAACTATTTTGGTAATAATTCGAGGTTACTAGAGCTAGGATTGATGTTTCGTGTTTTTGTTATTATGGTTTTATATGATTTTTTTCATTGATTTATGCACATATATTTTTTAGAAATTATTATTTATTATGGATTTACAGCTCTTGACCCATTATCAAGAGGCTGGTTTTTGGGTTTTTACACTTATCTTATAAAAGAAAGAGGAATATCAGGCATCATGGTAGGCATGTAGGATCCACATATTATAGTTTTACTTGTGTGTGATTTCACTGAATACTGAGTATTAGTTGTTTAATGTGTAAAAACGTTCTCATATGATTTTTTACCATATGAGTAGTTGGTGGAATTATACTCAGCAGGGCTGACTTGTGAATATATTTTTTTTATTTACTTTTAAGTGGATTTTTGATGATATTCTCAAAAATTAAGATAATGAATTAGTCATCATTTATAGGAGGTTTAGAGACTCTAGTGGGTCATCATGGAATGGGATTTTTAATGATAAACCCCTTTGTGGGTTGTTTTTTCAGGTTCAATTATTTACAATGTTAGCAATAACCTATAAGGTTTTTTCTAACATATATTGGCATAACATTATACATAACTAAACCATTTTTATGGGTTTACATGGATCATCTAGGATGATACCATGTGTGTGTATTGTTGTATGGTGAGATGTGATCCAATAGGGAGAAATATACAGTATAGATTCTCAAAGAGGATGGGTTCACAAGTTGTGGATGGTGGTCAGTGCATGATTTCACTAGTATGAGGGACTCTGTGGGTGAGTATTTCGGCATATTGATAATGTGGGTTTTGATACGGGAGAATGGACGACACCCTGTGACATGTGACCTTTATGAGACATGGGGGGGGGGGGTAGGGTTATTTGTTGGGACCTAGTGACACTTTGTGAGACCTAAATCATAGGGATATGGGAGACCTAGAGACCCTTATCTATAACTTGGGCCTTATTGGGTTAGTGTTTTTTGTTTTTAGAGGGAATCCCATGGGAGGATTTATATGGTTTAGTGATTTTATTGAGACATAAGCACATGTAAAATGGTGCACGAGTGGTTCTTGAGGTTTGATGACTATGTGGGATAATAAAATGAGCTTCTAAGTAATCCCATAGGGTGTTTTGAATTTGAGAAGGGATCGTAAGGGTAGTACAGTTCAAGTTTCTAGACCTATTGACCAGTGGGTGTTCTTTTGGAAACATGGTCTCAATGTTGAAGGACTCTCATATCAAGAATGATACTAGGTGGGGGATAAGCATTTGGATGAGATTGACAAGATTCTGACTGACGATAAGAACCTATGGAACTACAATGACACCATTATATGATAGTTCATAGGATAAATCATTTATTAGGTAGGATGTCTAATTTTAGAGAGGAGTTCCAAAGGATCTCTTAGCAAGTCGAGACTGATGGGTCATATAACATTATTAGTTTGGATTGGTGTAGTGTGACTCGTAATATCATGATATGAGTTCTATAATTGGTTGGTATGGGATAATATACCCATTATGTTTTTGGATATAAAGGTGAAACAGAATGGGTATGCATGGGGACATTGAGGTATGGAATTGAAGGTGGTTTTGATCTGCTTGATGGATGATGGTGATTGATGAAACACTTGTGTGAACAGTGGAATGGAGTTTTGATGGGATCAAATATATACCTACATGGTTGATGAGACATAAGAACTGCATTAGGTTCCATGAAATGGTTGACATGAGGGTGTAACTTGGCACACATTATTATGGATACATGGTTCTAGTGGTTAATAATAAGTGAGAATTGATCGTGGGGAGAAGTGTGCTCTTTGCGATGGAACCTATTAAGGTGTCCATCAAGGAGTGGAGTAAAGAAATTTCTTATAGTGGGGAAGGAACATTAGGTCATTAGAGGATGTGATCCTTATTCTAAGTGGGTTTTTGAGCATAGGTATTTCTATTACATAAGATCATGGAATATGTGGTTGATGTTTTCATGTTGTCACTCTAGTGTGAGTAGTTTAGAAATATATAATCATTTCATTAAATGATGGATGAATCATAGGATATAGAGTTGGTGTTCAATTATGGGGATATTATAAGGATAATTATATGGTGAGTGTCATTGGATTAGTCATGGTGATACTAACTTTGTCTGGGTAGAGTCAAGGAAGAAGTGGGAACCACATCAAGTAGGATGGTATACCGGTAATGTTGTGTTTTAGTAAGGGATTCTAACATTATAAGTTATCATGGATCAGAATTACCTATTGTAGGTTGAGTTCTACAATGGGGAACATCATGAAAATACTAATTAATTATGGATTATGTTGTGATTTCTCAAGATGGATGAGGGTAGTCATGAAAAATTTGGGAAGTTTACTAATAGTGGCAGGATGTAACTTGACCTCTAATGAGTTATACACTTTTTCTTTGGAGTTGTAGAGAGGAAAATAGATTATAATTTTAAACTATAATTTAATGAATTGATTATGTATTAATGATTGATATGGATTGGGAGGTGTGTTCGGAATACCACTAATGGTTTTCAGGGAGGATAAGTTCTATAGTGGAGAGATTGTAAAACCTCATGTTTTTCTGGGTTTAAAAAATTTAGAAGAAAAAAATTGAATTATTGGTTTTAGATGATCATAAGTGGAAAATAGTAATTTTACCATATAATATAATCTCATATAATTTTTTTACAAAAACTTTTGGTCCGTTAATTTGGTGTTTAACCTAGGATAGGATTTTGGTGGAAATTTTAGAAACTCAAACTTTTTTAGAATATTAAATATTTATTAATTGAAATATTAATTTATTCACATGCATCCATTTAGTGATAAATTTTTAAAAGATCATTAAATTGAGACTCAAAATTCATGGATGAATCTAGAACATCGACTTTTTCCTAATAGAGGCATAAAATTGTGTTGGGCTCTAGGGTTAGTCCCAAACATTATTTTCTTTTTCCTTTATTTCCTTTTTATTTTCACTTATTATATTTTTATCCTTTACTTCAACCTCCATCCTGATTTTTTTTTGCATTCATAAGGTTAATTCCCCTTTAGGTATTCATTCGTAGGTGCAAGAATTTTATCAACGGTGATATTATCATTACACACATGTGGCGTGAGGGGAACAAAGCTTCTGACTTTCTTGCATCAAGAGCTTCATATACTAATTTTTTTCCTGTTTTTTCTAGTGTGGGGTAATTTCCCAAGGAGGGTTTCATTTTTGTTGCTAATGATGCTCTTGAACTCCAATATTATAGACCTCTGTGATCTCCTCCTTCCTAGCCTAGAGGTTTTAAGCTAGGATCTATCTTTTTAGAAAATAATCAATAAGTAAATACGGGATAAGAGAGGATTTCTCATCGGAGAGCCACTGTAGAGCCATATTGATCAATGATGGGAACATATCATGGATCTAGGATTGAAGTGTCAATGTTTTACACCCTGAGGTAGGCTAGTTTTCAAGTATTATTCCTTGATCCCCACAAATTTTCTGTTTTTTTAATCTTAAATACCTATTATAACTACTGAAAACCCCATGGGGGACTATCTATGCTTAATTTGTTAAAAAATATGGTTTTATGAGTTTTTATGGATTTATTTTTGGAAAATCCAAGCCACAGGACGTATGGATTTAAGAACACACATTGTGTGTTCTTTCTATTTGGGGAAACTGAAGTTTTTAGGAATAAATTCCATGTACATGGAGTATATTCTCTCTATTATGAGATGAAAATGATATCGATTATTTGGGTAGACACCCCATGAAAAAAGGGGAATGTCCATGTTGTTGTACACATCCATTCCCTTGGTGTGCCCAAGCCATGTAGTAGTAATGGATAGAACCCATGTGTACCCTATCTATCTAGTGTTACATGGCTAGGCCGATGGTATACCCATACCATATAGAATTACAAGGTCATGGTGGAGGTTTTGGAGTACATGTTGTGTTCTCGATCATGCGTCATGTACTACACCCGTGTTTCCCATTGAGGGTTTTTTTTGTGATTTTGTGATTTTCATCTAGAATTGGACAAAAGATGAGTAAATTTTCAATTTTTTTTCATATATAACGTCATTTTGGAAGCCTTGTGGAATTTTTAGGACTTTCAAGATTTGATTCCAGGTGGCCAAGATATGAACAAGATGTTCATCCTCCTATAATAGAAACCAGAGGTATCCTAAGTGATATATAGGATAAGTCCCAAATGGGTGTCCTGGGAATAGTTTCAAGATAAGTAAATGGAGTGAAAAAATCCTAATTTGGTTCTGTCTAGGTCCATTCCTTGGTCAGTGAGGTTGGTTTTTAATTCAATGTGGAAAATAGGTTCGGTCTTTGGCCCAACCCGAAGTGGCTTAGAATGTGGATGGGCATAAGCCCATCACCTTTGTGATATGATAATTTTATTGAGATACTAGGCGTGACCAAGAATCCCAAGATGGATGCATATGCATATGTTTGACCTAGAAAATCCCAAGAGGGATGCCTCTAATTATGTACCAATTCTTATGATCCAAAGAGGGATTCCTCTACTTATTTACTAACCTAGAGGGACCATGTCTTGTTTCATTGGTAGACAAACCATAAGTGGGTGTGAAGATGGGGTAGAGATGGTTGTAGGAGTCACATAGAACCCAAACCAATATGTAAGTGAGATGGGACTAGAATCATGATGACGTGCATAAGTGTTTAGTCTACCCTTATTATGCTTCTTTTATTTTGTGTATGTTGAAACATGGTTTGATTCCTTGAGGTTTTTGTGATATGGTTAGGCCTCCATGGTTTTGAAGATGATATATGGGGGGTGACACATTTTAGATTCAATTACAAGTGGAAGCTTCCATGGTTTTCGAGCTCAGTGATAAGGGATGCAATGGATTTTGTGCTCTTATACTGATAAGGGATTCTATTTATTTGGATCCCAGATGATAGATCTCTTATGGGATGAATCCCTATATTCAAGAGGATATGATAAGAGATTTCATGGATTTAAATCCTAAATGATAGGGCTAGCATGGGCTTCATCCCCTAAGTCAAGAGGACATGGTAAGGGATTACAGGGACTAAGAGCTCAAATTATAGGAATATCATGGGATGGATACCCATTGTCATGAGAATATTTGTCACGACCCGTCCTCAGGGCCCATGCCGTGACTACCCCAAGCCCGCCTTCCATAGGCCAGGGGCTGACGACTAGCACCAAAGACGTAAATCCCGATAACTGGGAAGGCATTGCCTTTAAAAAAAGTAAACTAAACACCACAGAGTACAAGAGGAAGTAAAACACTAAGTACAAAAGAAAGTGTTGAAAAGTAAATGGGCTAGAATACAAACACAACTGAAAGTAAAATTACAACTAAACAAAAGTACAACAGAAAAGACAATAGCTGGAAGAAAGGAAGCAGCTCCTGGGTCGTCCTCCTCGGATTCTACCTGAAGGGTAGGTACAGATAGCGCAACTCATGGATCATCCACCACGGATCCTACCTGAAGGGTCGGTACAGATAGCCTCCACAATGCTCTTGCCCGTCAACCTCCTATAAGTATCATCTCGCCGTGAAGTCCACCTCCTGATACTGACTCGTCGTGAGGTCCACCTCCAGGTATCGTCCAAGCCTCGAACACTCAGCCTTTGTCAGTGATGCCCGTCATCTACAACCAACACAAAGAGGTGCGGGCATAGCCCATGCAGGGGTGAGTATACGATACTCAGTAGGGACCCCGAGACCCTCAAGTTCTCACTAAATCCAACAAGGATAACCACAAAGAAGGATCTCAATAGATAACCCTTACTTAGGTATAAGCACATACTTACACCTAAGTTATTCAGTAACCCATCTCAATCATGAGGAAACACATAGATAATGAAATCAACGGAACACCACTACCCAGGTATATGCCCATACATATACATAAGTTATCAAGTCACCCATCTCAATCATGAGGTAAACACAAAGATAATAGACTCAGCTCAAACCAGGATTTTCAATATCAAAACCGTAACTGCTGAAGAGCCCCGTCTCTAGAGTGTATAGTGGTAATGTCATGACTCCGAGGTACTGCTCACTAACCTAAGACTGCTGAGGTACTCCTCCTGTCGAGTACTGCGGGCCAGCCACCCAAACACAGTAGTTCTTCCCGCCGGGGTATGGCACCCAAACACAGTAGTGAACACCCCCTAATAGCCTGCAGAGGTACTCTCCGGACGAGTACCGCGGGTCTGCACTGTCACACAGGTAGTAAAACGTCCACCATGGGTCTGCACCCAACAAAGTAGTGCTCTATCCACTGGTCTAGTCGACTCACTCCAAGTCAAGTCGGTCAAGCAGTCGTCATGTCTCATCCGGCTACACGGTCTCCGTACTCCGAACGCTCGTCTCCGGGAGGGTCCGATCCACGAGCTACGGATCGATACTCCAAGTATCTCAAAGTCCCACGAAGAAGTATCTCAAAGGACCGCCTCATCATAGGGGTCTCAACGCAACAGACGACACGTCAATCGGACACCCGGTCTGTGAGTTATTAGCCTTTTCGTCCCAGGGGCCCGGTTGGTTTCGTGTGCGAACCAACCCGGCCGTATCTCAATTGTACCTCATACTCTCATAGGGTATACTCATAGAGACCGATTATCAACAAGATCACCAATGCCGTTGACGGTTAGTCAAACGGACGTCCAGTCTGAAAGTTATCAGCTTTTCCGTTCTAGGGGCCCGGTTGGATTTTCGGTACTATCCAACCCATCCATATTCCAACAGCGTCCAAACATCAGGCAAAGTATACCAAAAGAACCGTCTCAACAAGAGGAATCCAAAAAAGTCGACGGCACGTCAATCGGACGTCCGGAGCTCAAGTTATAAGCATTTCCGCTCCGAGGGCCCGGTTGGATTCATGTTCGATCCAACCCAGTCGTACTTCAAATCACACCAATTAACCAAAGCAGTCACACCATTGTGATCCATACGAAAAAACAAACGAGATGGACTACCCATTGGTCCCAAACGGATAGCTGGTGAAAAAGTTTTGATTCACCACATCATGCCCAAACTGGACCTCATGGGGCCCACGACTCAACCTCGACTTAATTATACAAAATTAGTCTTGAAACATCCGTCGTAATTCCAGGGTCGCAACATCGCAGACGGTTCGTCATTCCGATACCGTATGAGAGAGATATGTCCGATACAAGATCCCGTAATAATAATAATAATATTATTATTCGGTGTTTCGTGGCCCACACCACGAACTAGAATTTAGTATCCAACATTATACTTGAATCGACCGTATTAATTACGGGATTATATCGCCACTGACGGAAATCCAATCAGACGTCGCACGCATGAGTTATGGTGGGTCGAAGATTTAATAATAATATTAAATCTATTATTTTTCCGAGCGCTTCGGGTACCCGATCCAAAAACCTGAAAAAGACATCCAATATTGGACTCATAAACTCTGTCTCGAAGTTAGGGTCACACTGCCGCAGACGGTTCATGAAACCGAGGTCGCATGAAGAAGTTACGGCATAAAAAGTGTTTTATCAACAAAAGTAATAATAACAATATTTTATTATTATTATTACTTATTTATTTGTGTTTCCTTAACTCAAAATTCAATCAACGCATGTGAATTCATTTTCTACATGCGGCTTCCATGTGGGAATTCATTTTCCATTTATTTTGTTTTTATTCTATATCCTTTCAATTCCATCTTCTCTTTCCAATCACATAACTTATTCATTCACGA
Source organism: Viscum album (assembly GCA_963277665.1). Taxonomy (NCBI): domain Eukaryota; kingdom Viridiplantae; phylum Streptophyta; class Magnoliopsida; order Santalales; family Viscaceae; genus Viscum; species Viscum album. Next base: position 933,548,130 of record OY728125.1, read on the forward strand.
TTTCACGCCGCCTCTCCTGTGATCCCCAGCAGCCAACCTCTCGCACCCACTGCATTCGCTAGAACCGTCGCGGCTGCCTTCAGCCAGCCGCGCCGCTGCTGTCTTCACCGAAAAGCCCCGATGCGCCCGCTCCCGCATCAACTGCTTCCTCACACGACTTCTCCCCACGACCTGCACCAGCGGCCTCCGCCTTCCGCACTCCATTCCGACATAGATTTAACTCGGAAAAAAGATACGAACGCATATTCATGATCCTCGGGTTGAGATCTTCGTGTCCGTATGTCGCGCTCAGGGAAACATTGAGTTTCCAGCATCAATAAATATTCGGACGCCTCCTTCCGTGAGCAATTGCGGTTTCGTTCCAAGCCCGAAAAAATAAATGATCGCATATTTTTGATCCATGCATCGAGGGCTTCACATCCATATATTGCGCTCAACAAAACTTCGTGTTTCCAGCATCAATAAATATTTGGCATTAAAGAACGCACGAAGAACACGTGAAGAATAAAAAGAAAAAGGAGAATGGTTTATGTGCGAGACGATGTCCATGTTCATTTGGTCATCATCATCGTGAATTTAAGATATGAAGAATCAATAAAACGAATTCAATCATATATAAAAACCCCTACCTCGAAAAGACGTTTCACATTGTCAAGTCGTGGAAGTCGAACGCCGAGGTAGAATGGTGTTGCGAAGAAGGAATAGAGAGTGACGACGGTCGTTGGTGTTCGTTGCTTCTGTTGTTGTAGAAGTGCACCCGAAGAAGAATCGACATCTCCTCTCTTGTCTCAAGAAGAAGAGGATAGAAGGTGTGTCTTCGTTCTTCATGGAAGGGTGTGTCGTTCTTCTCCGGAGGTTTCGGTGTTCGTCAACGATGGAGGAAAACCCCTCTTCCTACACAAATCTCTCCCTCAAGAGGGTTCTCCCCACTAAACAAAAGCCAACCATATTAAAATAAGAATCAACCTTATTTTAATTAATCTTCCAAGCCATTCAAAATTTGAATAACTTAATTCATTAATTGTGTATATTTCATTAATTAAACATGGAGTTGGAAAAAGTTAAACTGAAAGAGGAAGAGGGAAGAGGAAGAGTCACAAAAGTTAATGTGGAGTTACAAAAATAAAGAGGGAAGTGAGTTATGGGAGGTCAAGGGGGTTATGGGAAGATCAAGGGGGTTAGGGTCTCGTCTGGGCCCCACCTCCCACATATCCGCACATGGGAAGTTGGGAGGTTGTGGGTCCCACCAACAACTTCCCATGGTATAATTTAACTCTCTTGGTTAAAAAAATAAAATTGTTCACAATTTTATTTATTTCTTCCTTAAACCCCAAAATTTAACTTCTTCTACCAAGAAAACACACCTACGGTAAAAGTCCTCTTAAGCAAATATAGGTGATGTGAGTTCATCGGTGTCCTCAGATTTCAATTCCGAGTACCGGTTCAAAAGATAGAAAAACCCGCTCGTTCGTTAACTTAACGTACCAGAGCTAAACCTCGAAAATTGATTCTGGGCTCACCGGGCCTCGGAATCAGACGCCGTCAGAAACTGTGTTCTTGTAAAATCCCAAAGAAAATTAAGAAAAAAATCCCTTGAATTTTACGGGTCTTTACATTACTCCCACATCAGGGCTTTACGTCCTCATAAAGTGTTAACACAAACTAGGGATACAAAAGCGGTACTGAGCACACATCTGAGTCTTTCGCTCCCATGTGCTCAACTAGGGGTTCTCGTACTGCCAGTGAAAGCGCACCCAAGGAATCGACCGTCCTCGTAGGATCCGCTCTTTTCAATCCTCAATCTCCACTGGATCCTCCGTGCATGTCGCCCTTTCATCGACGTCCAACTCCATGAGGTCGATGATGTGTGAAGGATCTTGCACGTATCTCCTCAGCCGAGTTACGTGGAAGATTTCATGCACACGGTGCAACTGAGGTGGAAAGGTGAAGCGGTAAACCACCTTGCCTACCCTTTTCGGGACCTATAAAGGTCCGTTGAACCTCAGAGATATCTCGCCGCCTCGGCTACATCTCCGTAAATCTCGTCGAGGTGAGACCCGTATAAGAACGTGGTCGCCATCCTCGAACTCTAGAGGTCTCCCTTTCCTGATTAGATCTGAAACTCAAAACTCCTGCTGCCACGAGGGTAAGGTTGGCTGACCCAAGAATGATCAGCTACACCCTCCCATGCAAGAGTTTATCTTGTGCTGCCTAGGGTTTCCTTTTCTCCGACCAAGGAAAACCCATCCCGACGTTTTCCTAATACCGTCAATCAGTGTATGAACTGTGGATCCAATCCATACTCAGACCAACGTCGTAAGGCATCGACACTGCCACCAAGAGATTCCAACCGAAACTCTCGCCTCGCGGGTCAGATCACACTGTCGGCGTAAGTGTGATTATCAAGTCTCCTTCCAAGGTATCTCCAGACGTGAGGGTTAATTCTATGGTTTTAACCGGAAACTCTAGGTCTGGGACAAGATTCGTGGAAGGAAGGAATGATTCATATCAACGTCTGTTACTACGGTAGCTAGTAGTGAACACAGATTGTCCCTCGAATCATTCTTAGAGCCATTGGGTCACACTCCTTGACCGCATGCAGCTACTCTATTCCCCTGCCCTCCACGTCTGCTACTCTGCAAATTTATCCATCCTTAACATTTCCTCTTTTTGAAACATTCGCACACCCAAGTCTCAGAGACTGGAACCAGTTCGCATCTTCCTACTGGCGAAAACCGATCATCCAAAGAACATTCAACCACAAAGGTTCTTTCTAGCACCCTAACATAAATAGGAATTCATAGAGAAAAGAGTGCTTACTCGGATATCCTTTAAATACACCTCGCTCCAAGGTTCGAGCTCTAAAGCACTGATCATATCGCAGTCATCAAGTACAATGAAAGATCGGTACGCCTCGATGATTACTCAGCTATCGACTCGTCGTCCTTCCGAAGCTGTATAAGCTCAAGAAAACTTTCATCCACCTCCTCAAGCCAGTCCTCAGCCACCTGTGAGTCGAGCTCACCTCGGAACTTGAGGGTATCTGATGTTAGAACATGTGTAAGGCAGTAAGCCTACATGTGTCACCTACCGGTACCGCCGGTTGCAACTGCAGACCAACAGGTAGTGATGTATAGCTGACACACTACCCTAAGGCACTATCTCAGGCATCAGTCCACATACCAAAGCCTCATCACTATGCAGACCATCCTCATGGTCACTCACTGGAAAACACTAGTAGTCAATTCCACCATCCACTCCACCGGTGCCTCAGCTAGGCGGAAAAGTAACTTTCTTAAGAAAAAAACTCTTAAAAAGATTCATTAATACATCATCCAAGCAACTTAAAAAAAATTATCAATATTTTTAACTTCATTTGAATCCTTAAAATCTTTTTATTTCTATATTCTTAAAAATATTTACATCAATGAAATATTTATAATTATTTGATAGTTTTTTACAATCAAAATTCGTTGAAAATTTTTACCTTACACAAAAAGTGGGCTAAAAATATCTCCCTTTGTATTTATTGGAAATAACTTCAATGTTAATTCCAAATGAATTTTCTAATTTTCAAATATTTATCTTTATCTCCCCTTTACTATTCCAAAAATATATCTCCCCCATTGTTTTTACAAACTTTCATTTCACCTTACCTCTCCCTTATTGTCAAGAAATACAAAGTTCATGTGAAAAGGGTATTATATCATTCATGGAAAATGTTTCAGCCATCATTTCATTCTAATTATACATGATCCATGCTTGTTTTAGAAAAAAAACATTATTTAATTTATGCCAAAAATTTATCCCTTGCCAACTGATCTTAATACCTCATAAAAAATCAAAAATATTCAAGCACGACAAAAATGATAAGTGGCCTTAGGGAAATTTCATACATCTATTTTTCAAATGTCATAGAAAAATTAAATTTCTACACCCTTCCATAAATATAATTATCGTGAGTAACCAAAGTTGAGAGATAAAAAAACACAACTTTTAAAATGACAGGATCTTCAATCAATATTTATAATAGCTAAATTTTTATGATGTATTGAATCTAGAAGATTCTTTAACATTTTCAAAATTTATCCCCCTGAAGGATACTGTTCTTATGATCTTTAAAATGATGAAAATATTTAAAATAAAATCATTGAAAACTTCATGTTTACAATTCATCAAAATATATCTTTTCTTATATAGATTTATAGACTATTTATAATTTCTAAATCATTAACATAATTGATCCTTTATACAATTTTTTTTGTAAACCACCAAAGAAAACGTTTTTGGATAGAAACTTCCTTAACAAAAGTTGTATGAGGTTGATAAATATTTTTGTTATCTTAGTTTCTCCTCTTTAGATTATTCCTCATCTTAAATTACCAATTTTGGTAGTGAAAATTCAAAACAAAAATGTTAAAGGAATAAGGCTAATATTTCTTGCATCTTCATTGAAAAAAAAAACGTTTGAGATGGTTTTCTCAACCAAGTTTCCCCCATTTCCTTTTTTTCATTTAGATTGAATCTATGGGATTAAATTATGATTTAAGATGTATGGATCTTATCACTTCTTAAATTTCTTAGTGAGTGAAATTTATATTTTCTAGATATTCGAAAGTACTTTTATCACCTGGTGCCACTTTCAGTTTCTTTATGAATTTTTGTTGTGTTGGAATTATTATAGAGAAATTTATCAGAGTATTTGTAACACCCGAGACTTTTATGTTATATAAATCATCAAAGGAATCTTTTTCTACACAACACTTGTTTGGCTTGCTTTACACGAAATCGCGACCTTTCTTGATAGCTTGCGTCGTACGCAATACCGAGTTTCACTAAACAATGATATGCTATTAAAATATTATTAAAACTAGCTGTTACGAATAATAATAACCAATTTTTAAAATTTTTAAAATTTTATTTTTCAAAATTGACTTAATTTTTGGATTCGAAATATAGAAATTATCCTAGGGTGAAATTTTGGTATATTTCTGAAAACTTTCAATTTTTGTTGAATTGTGAAACTACTAAGTGGTAGTTAAAAAACTGCATTTTTCATAAAACTTAATTTTACCGCTTCTGTGAGTGGAATTTCTAAAATCTGAGAGACACGGTTAATATCAAGGACTAAAATGTGGTTCAATGAATGAAAATAATTTTTGGTGAATAGTCACTTTTTACTTTTTTTTACCACGGTTAAAAGTAAATAGGGTAATTAAGGGTAAAGATGATATTATTATTACCCTAACACATGTCCTAATTCTATTGGACAAGTTTAATTCGACCAAAAACAAGTTTAGGAATATAATATGACCATTTAGGCCCACTTGGATTAGAATAGGACATTTATTATTAATTTATTTAAAGAAGGGTTAAAATAGTTAAAATCAACGTTTAATAAGTAAATAATTTTTAATATAAGGTTATACATAAGATAAATTCAACTATAAATATTCATTAGAAAGATAAAAAGATTTCCTACATAATTATATTTTATTTGTAATTTTTAAACATTAAATAATTTAATTTATTTATGACACAATGATGATGAAGTAATTATCTTATTAATAAAATATTGACATTATTGATGTTATAAATACCCAAATAAATTTAATTTGAGACTTTTTATGAATTAAACTAAATTTATAGGTTAATATGACATGTTAGTATTGATTTAAGTAACTTGTTTCGAACTAATAATTCTTTTATGATTTTCACAAAAATCAATTACTAAATAGTGTCAAAATTGACATAAAATAGTTTTTAAAACAAATATTATATTAATAATTGTTATTTTATTCCTAAAAATCTAAGGTTCGGCCAAATGACTTAGATAAGGTTATATTTATTAATAAAAAACAACTTGGGGTTCGTTTGTCTGCTTATAGTAAGTTAATTAACCTTATAGTATAAGAACACAAGAAGACACGGTAAAATTAAAATTATTTAACTTAATGTTAAATCTAAATGATAAGGTTAAAATAGGAACCTAAACTTGTCTAAAGTCTACTGGATGAGATGATTTCGACCCATCCACACCTTAGCTTGGAAATATATCAATTTGGAGCTATTTAAAACCGAATTTGACTTTATAATAAAATAATAGTTTTAGTTATTCCAAAGGTGCCCCTCTCCTCCCTTATAAAAGGACACCTCCTCCCCCTCTTGATCACTCTACTTTGAGCCTACAAGCTCGGCCCACCCCTACCAATTCCTCCTCTCCACTTCCCTAGAGACATCCTAGAGGTCCTGTTCTTCTTCAAAGACCAATTTTAGTTCCCTAAAAGAAGGTCTCAAAGAAGCACTTCAAAGAAGAGGTAATGTCTGTTACTGATTCTTTCATCTTTATTTCTTCTTCCACATTTTATTATTTAGTTGTTTCATTATGAAGTAATAACATCAGTATCACTCATATGCTGATATGTTATTATAAGTATGAAACAACCCTATTCACCATCTATCCATCCTATGGAAAAAGAAATCACCGCGCGTGCGTACGTACGGAATACAGTCTCCACGCCATGGTGTAATCTATTTTCCACAACCACCTTACTTGGATGGGTATAATGGTATAAATAATGACTATATATGACTATTATAAAGTGATACTGATTCTGAAATAGTATACATGCACTCCAATACAATTCCATGATCATAGGAATGATATCATCACTCGTGCGTACGTACGGAATACCGTCTCCACGATGTGATGCGACTCGTTCTACATGATCTTCATTTCATAATGATTATATAAATGAATTGAATGAATGAATATGATATATATTACACTAATACCATTCTGGAAATGAGGTATCTATAACCTAAAGAGAAGAATAAGAATTTATTCGACAAAACACGCATAAGAACAAAAAGTTGTAAACACCCGAATAACAAGTAGCAATGAAATATTACTACTAAGAAGCTAAGAATATGACCATATATGATATCATAAAAATAATTATGATTCTGTAATAAGTCAATAACATTATTTAAATCATTATACAGGAGGTTCGGACACGTACAAATCATATCGGACCTAAGGTAAGGGAAATATCACAATCTCATTTTTATCCGAGATTGTTTATAAATTAGTATTTACTGGGGTGTATTTTATCATCCACATCCATGTTTCCTCAATATGTAATATTATTTCCATTCACCTACAATTGTTTAAATCCTATTTTGCCCTTTGGTTAGTTTTTAGTAAAAGATATGAAATGAATCTTTTGTCGTTTTTCGTACGAGGTACTTTTTTGACTTTTCCGACAAAAGTACGAGAAGAATGTTTTTTTAACTTATACGGAATGAATGGATTTTTAAAACATTATTTACCAGAAGATTAATTTACAATTTTTCAAGTTTATTTTTAATAAACTTCTTTTAGTTTAAAATTGTAAGACATGTTAAGAAAGGAAGATATTTTTGAAGTAGAAAGGATATTTTCCTCAAGAATGGAGTTCAAGTGTTTTATCAAAATTATTTTCGATCTAAGATAATAAAGGGTTATGTTTCTATCCCTATTATTTCATGGATTTGATTATGTTGTGATGGAAATATTTTTATGAATTCCTTTATCTTATAAGAATTGTTTTATGATGTCATGTTGTTTAAGAATCCCATTTTTATTACATGGGTTATGCTATGATGTATGGTTTATGATTTTGTGGCACACATAAGAATTGTATCATTATGAGATGGGTGGGACCTATATCTCCCTCCAATGCATTGGGTAAATATTTTATATCTCATGAGATAGACATGGCTGGAAAGGTAGGTTATACCGGTTCAGTGAAACAGGACTGAAACGAGGAGTGAACTCGATTCAGAAAGGGACTTTGTCCACTAAGATAGTCTAGGAAATGAGCCTTGACTAATAAGAAATTATTCTCTCTTATTATGTGTGTATGCCAAAAAGTTTCATGTTTTAAGTTATGATTATTGTGATTACATTTCACTGCCATGATTTATCCCATGTTATGAAATTATGATCTCTCTTGAAGGTTAAGATTTACAAAAGTTATGTGCTTATGTATATGATGTGATTGATATTTCTTTTGTTTACCCTTACTGAGAATTTTAGCTCACCCTTTTGTATGTTTTCTTTCCCCAAGTCAGGAAGAAGATTATTAAGTAAGATATTCCAAATGGGACTATAGATATGATGAAATAAATGGGAGACAGTGTAGACGCTTTATGAACTAGTTGTTTATGTTTCCCAGTTTCTAAAGACACTATACATATACGGTCCTTTCTTGTTTTTGTTATATGTTGTAATAAGTGTTCTTCAATTCTGAAGTAATAACAATGTATGTAAAGTATGGGTTGTTATAGTTGGTATCAGAGGAAAGGTATAGTCAACCTTTGGAAACTAGGATGTGAAAGCCTTAGTAAGAACCCTAAGGATAAGTCTAAGAATAGAACACAATCTTAGTGTTTTAGAAATGGCCATGAATAACCTAGGATAATACCTTAAGTGTGAAATTTTATTCTTGATTATGTGGTTTTCCTATTATAATTAGTATTGCTCACACTATTCTTCTTGGTTTTAGTCAATGGCTGGAACCCGAAGGAATCGTGTTAATGCGGAATACGACGGGCAATGCAATGATTGTCCCCCTGAGCAACCAAACGTTATGGGAGCTGGAATGCAAAATCTTGTAGCCATGCTCACACAACTTTCTCAAGCTATGAATCATGCAGGACTTCCAAAAGAGCAAAGGAAGGAGCAACATTCTGTTGAATCCTTCATGAGGCAGCGTCCACCTTCTTTAAGCGGGTCTACTGATCCATTAGTTGCTGAACAATGGATTAGTACTACTGAAAAGATATTTTCAGTTCTTCAATGTTCTGAACAAGATAAAGTCATCCTATCAGTGTATCGTTTGGAAGGAGATGTTGATCAATGGTGGAATCTTATTAAGAATATGAGGCAAAGGGATGAAATTGAGTCCATGGAATGGGACGAGTTCAAGAACTTATTTTTCAATAAGTACTTCCCTCATATTCTCCGAATAAAGATCGAGAAAGAGTTTCTTGAACTGAAGCAAAAGGATGATGAATCTGTTGGTACCTATGAAGCAAATTTTACAAGACTTTCAAGGTACGCTTCTGGTATTATTATCCAACCTGAGAGTAAGATCGATCGATTCTTTAGTGGCTTAAACCCACGTCTTTGAAGGGCGTTAGCCATAAGGGACTTCAATAGCTACGAGGAAATCGTTCGATGTGCTCTCAAAGTCGAGATTGAGATTGGAGTAACCCATCAGTCATATGGGTTTGATAAGAAGAGGAAAATGGAATTCAAAGGAAAATCTAAAGAGCACACTGAAAAGAAGACGATCTTTCCCTTATGCTCAAAGTGTGGAAAGAAACATGGAGGGAGTTGTCTTAAAGGGGCAAGTAAATGTTTCAAATGTGTAAAGGAAGGTCATCAGGCATTTGAATGCTGCGATGATGGGAAGAATATGTCTAATGATGCAAACAAGGGAAGGGATACACAGAATGAACCTACTACACTTCCATGTTTCAAGTGCAAGGAGATGGGTCATTATGCCAATAAATTCCCTAATCCAAGGGTCGATGATGATGGTCGACGTCAACAAACTCTTAAGGCTAAAGACAAAGGAAAGTCACATGCAATTTCTATCAGAGATGTGGAGTACGATAACGATGTGGTGAAAGGTACACTTACCATCCACTCTAAAGTAGAAAATGTTTTATTTGATTCTGGATCCCCCCACTCTTTTATTTCTGATGAATTTTCTAAGGGTATCACCATATTACCTCAACAATTAGATGTTGAGTTAGCTGTGACAACACCTAATGGAACAATAGTCGCATCAAAAGTTTATAATTATTCTATGATCGAAGTTTGTGGGAAAGTGCTTCCTGCAAATCTTGTGATCCTTCCTATAGTGTAATTTGATGTGATTCTTGGCATGGATTGGATTTCTTTATATGGAGCTCATATCAATTGCCAAAGAAGGGAAGTCACATTTCATATTCCAGATCAATCTATGATCGTCTATCGATGAAAGGATGAACATAACCTTCCAGTGGAAATTTCTTCCATTTTATGGGTCTTGATTCCACTAAATAAAGGTTATTTATCTCAAATGGTTGGTGAGAAACTCACGATTAAGAATATGCCCATTGTACGGGAGTTTTATGATGTCTTTCCGGAGGAATTACCGGGTCTTCCACCAAATCGTGAAGTTGAGTTTTCAATAGAACTCATACCGGGTGCTTTGCCTATTTCAAAGACACCTTATAGAATGGCCCCAATTGATTTGGAGCAATTGAAGAAGCAAATCCAAGAGAATATTTATAAGGTATTCATACGCCCTAGTGTGTCACCTTGGGGAGCACCTGTTCTATTTGTTAAGAAGAAAGATGGATCAATGAGACTCTGCATTGATTATCGAGAACTTAACAAGATCACTATCAAGAAAAAATATCCTCTCCCACGCATTGATGACTTATTTGACCAACTACGCAGAGCTCAATACTTTTCCAAGATTGATCTTCTTTCATGGTATCATCAATTAAGGGTCAAAAGGGAGGATATACCAAAGATGGATTTCCGTACAAGGTATGGACACTATGAATTTATAGTGATGCCATTTGGTCTTACTAATGCCCCTGCTATCTTCATGGATCTTATGAATAGAGTCTTTAGAGACTATTTGATCAATTTGTGGTAGTCTTTATAGATGATATTATTGTCTATTCAAAGAGCAAGGAAGAACATGAAGATCACTTGAGAATTATATTGAAGACCCTGAGAAAGGAGAAGCTTTATGCCAAATTTACCAATTGTGAATTTTGGCTTCAAAAAGATGCATTTTTGGGTCACATAATCTCAAAAGAGGGGATATCTGTGGATCCAGCAAAAATAGAGGTTATCGAAAGATGGTCGAGTCCAACAACAGTAACTGAGATCCGAAGTTTTCTAGGTTTGGATGGATATTATCGACGTTTTGTGAATGATTTTTCACGATTATCTAATCCACTCACCAAGTTGACTCGGAAAGGAGTTAAGTTTGTTTGGACGGAAGAATGTGAAGAGAATTTCAAGGAGTTGAAAAGAAGGTTATCCAGTGCACCTGTGCTCACACTGCCTTGTAGTGGAGAATGGTTTGTGATCTATAGTAATGCATCCAAGAAGGGATTGGGGTGCGTTCTTATGCAAAATGATATGGTGATAGCTTATGCCTCACGACAGTTGAAATTCCATGAGCAAAATTACCCAACACATGATTTGGAGTTAGCTGCGGTAACCTTTGCATTAATGATTTGGAGGCATTACCTTTATGGTGAAAGGTGTGATATTTATACTGATCATAAAAGTTTAAAGTATATTTTTAGACAAAAGGAGCTGAATATGCGTCAAAGAAGATGGTTGGAGCTGATTAAGGATTATGACTGCTCAATCCATTACCACCCTAGGAAAGCAAACAAGGTGGAAGATGCATTAAGTCGACAAGACCATGCCAGTTTATCCAGGATGAGGATCACAAAAGATCCAATATTTATGGATTTACAATGGATGGATCTTGGAATTATAATGGAAGGGGAAAAATCTTATCTTTCTCAAATGAATGTTCAACCATCTATACATGTGAAGATTAAAGAGGCACAGAAAGAAGATGTCGATTTACAAAAGAAGGTGAGAAGTGTTCCTGAATTCAACCTTGATTGTGATGGGATAATAAAGTTCAGGAATCGGGTTTGTGTTCCTCCCATCCCGGAATTAAAGAAGGAGATGCTGGATGAGGCTCATAGTTCTTCATTCTCTATTCGTCCTGGAAGCACGAAGATGTATAGGGACCTGAAAGAGTAATTCTGGTGGGATGGCATGAAAAGAGATGTTGCTGAATATGTCTCTCGATGCTTGGTTTGTCAACAAGTTAAAGCTGAGAGACAGAAGTCTAAGGGGATGTTACAACCATTACCCATACCCGAATGGAAATGGGAAAACATCACTATGGACTTTGTCACAGGACTTCCTAAAACATCCAAAGGCAATAATGCTATCTGGGTCATAGTTGATCGTCGTACCAAGTCTGCACATTTCATTGCTATTAGAGAGGATTTCTCTCTAGATCAGCTTGCCAGGATATATGTAAAGTAAGTGGTAAGATTGCATGGAGTACCACTTTCTATTATATCTGATCGGAATCCGAGATTTACCTCGAAGTTCTGGCGAAGTCTTCAGCATACTCTGGATACAGAGTTGAGTTTCAGCATTGCTTTTCATCCTCAGACAGACGGTCAGTCTGAGAGAACAATTCAAACTCTAGAAGATATGTTGAGAGCTTGCTCTATGGATTTCAAAGGTGGTTGGGATCAACACCTACCTTTGGTGGAATTTTCTTATAATAATAGATTTCACTCTAGTATTTAGATGGCTCCTTATGAAGCATTCTATGGAAAGAAATGTAGGACTCCATCTTGCTGGGATGAAGATGGGGAAAGAAAGCTATTAGGACCTGATCTCATTGATGAAATGGCAGAAAAGGTCAGATCTATTCAACAACACATAAGAGTAGCTCAGAGTCGACAGAAAAGTTATGACGACAACCGAAGAAAGACCTAGAGTTTGATGTGGGTGATAAAGTGTTCTTTCGAATATCTCCCTGGAAGAGAGTTATGAGATTTGGAAAGAAGGGGAAGTTGAGTCCTAGATATATCGGTCCTTTCGAAATACTAGATCGTGTTGGGAAGGTAGCTTACCGATTGGCGCTTCCACCGAATCTCTCTCAAGTTCACGATGTGTTCCATGTATCTCTCCTGAGAAAGTACATACCTGATCCTTCACATGTACTCAGCTCAGATGTTGTACCGCTGGAGCAAGATCTTTCTTATGAAGAACAGCCGATAGAGATTCTGGATCGTAGCGAAAAAGTCCTACGAAACAAGACCACTCGCTTGGTGAAAGTTTTATGGAGGAACCACCAATTAGAAGAAGCTACATGGGAGCTTGAGGATATGATGAGGGAGAGGTATCCTCATCTGTTTGTTACAAAGTGACAAATTTCGAGGGCGAAATTCATTTTAAGGGGGGTAGAATGTAACACCTGAGACTTTTATGTTATATAAATCATCAAAGGAATCTTTTTCTACACAACACTTGCTTGGCTTGCTTTATACGAAATCGCTACCTTCCTCGATAGCTTGCGTCGTACGCAATACCGAGTTTCACTAAACAATGATATGCTATTAAAATATTATTAAAACTAGCCATTACGAATAGTAATAACTACTTTTTGAAATTTTATAAATTTTATTTTTTCAAAATGGACTTCATTTTTGGATTCGGAATATCGAAATTAGCCTAGGGTGAAATTTTGGTATTTTTTTGAAAACTTTCAATTTTTGATGAATAGTGAAACCACTAAGTGGTAGTTAAAAACTGAATTTTTCATAAAACATAATTTTACCGCTTCTGTGAGTGGAATTTCGAAAATCCGAGAGCCACGGTTAATATCAAGGACTAAAATGTTGTTCAATGAGATGAAAATAATTTTTGGTGAATAGTAACTTTTTACTTTTTTTTACCACGGTTAAAAGTAAATATGGTAATTAAGGGTAAAGATGATATTATTATTACCCTAACACATGTCTTAATTCTATTGGACAAGTGTAATTCGACCAGAAACAAGCTTAGGAATAAAATATGACCATTTAGGCCCACTTTGATTAGATTAGGACATTTATTATTAATATATTTAAAGAAGGGTTAAAATAGTTAACATCAATGTTTAATAAGTAAATAATTTTTAATATAAGGTTATACATAAGATAAATTCGACTATAAATATTCATTAGAAATCTAAAAATATTTCCTACATAATTATAGTTTATTTGTAATTTTTAGACATTAAATATTTTAATTTATTTATGACACAATGATGATGTAGTAATTATCTTATTAATGAAATATTGACATAATTGATGTTATAAATACCCAAATAAATGTAATTTGAGAATTTTTATGAATTACACTGATTTTATAGGTTAATATGACATGTTAGTATTGATTTAAGTAACTTTATTCGAACTAATAATTCTGTTATGATTTTCACAAAAATCAATTACTAAATAGTGTCAAAATTGACATAAAATAGAATTTAAAACAAATATTATATTATTAATTGTTATTTTATTCATAAAAATCTAAGGTTCGGAAAAATGACTTAGATAAGGTTATATATAGTAATAATAAACAACTTGGGGTTCGTTTGGCTGCTTATAGTAAGTTTATTAACCTTATAGTATAAGAACACAAGAAGACACGGTAAAAGTAAAATTATTTAACTTAATGTTAAATCTAAATGATAAGGTTAAAATAGGAACCTAAAATTGTATAAATTCTATTGGATGAGAGGATTTCGACCCATCCCCACCTTAGCTTAGAAATATATCAATTTGGAGCTATTTAAAACCGAATTTGACTTTATAATAAAATAATAGTTTTTGTTATTCCAAAGGTGCCCCTCTCCTCCCTTATAAAAGGACACATCCTCCCCCTCTTGCTCACACCACATTAAGCCTTCAAGCTCGGCCAACCCCTGAAAATTTCTCCTCTCCACTTCCCTAGAGACATCCTAGAGGTCCTGTTCTTCTTAAAAGACCAATTTTAGTGCCCTAAAAGAAGGTCTCAAAGAAGCACTTCAAAGAAGAGGTAATGTACGTTACCGATTCTTTCATCATTATTTCTTCTCCCACTTATTCTTATTTAGTTTTTTCATTATGAAGTAATAACATAAGTATCACTCATATACTGATATGTTATTATAAGTATGAAAAAACCCTATTTCACTATCTATCCATCCTACGGAAAAAGAAATCACCGCGCGTGCGTACGTATGGAATACCGTCTCCACGCCGTGATGTAATCTATTTTCCACCACCACCTTACTTGGATAGGGTATAATGGTATAAATAATGACTATATATGAATATTATAAAGTGATATTGATTCTGAAATAGTATACATGCACTCTAATACAATTCCCCGATCATAGGAACGATATCATCACTCGTGCGTACGTATGGAATGCCCTCTCCACGATGTGATGCGACTCGTTCTACATGATCTTCATTTCATAATGATTATATAAATGAATTTAATGAATTAATATGATATATATTACACTAATACAATTCTGGAAATGAGGTATCTATAACCTAAATAGAAGAATAAGAATTTATTCGACAAAACACGCATAAGAACAAAAGGTTATAAACACCCGAATAACAAGTAACAATGAAATATTACTACTAAGAAGATAAGAATATGACTATATATGATATCATAAAAATAATTATGATTCTGTAATAAGTAAATAACATTATTTAAATCATTATACAGGAGGTTCAGACATGTACAAAGCATATCAGACCTAAGGTAAGGGAAATATCACAATCTCATTTTTATCCGAGATTGTTTATACTTTAGTATTTACTGGGGTGTATTTTATCATCCACATCCATGATTCCTCAATATGTAATATTATTTCCATTCACCTACAATTGTTTAAATCCTATATTACCCTTCAGTGAGTTTTTAGTAAAATATATGAAAGGAATCTTTTGTCGTTTTTCGTACGAGGTACTTTTTTGACTTTTCCGACAAAAGTACGAGAAGAATGTTTTTTTAAATTATACAGCATGAATGGATTTTTAAAACATTATTTACAAGAATATTCCTTTACAAGTTTTCAAGTTTATTTTTAATAAACTTCTTTTAGATTAAAATTGAAAGACATGTTAAGAAAGGAAAATGTTTTTGAAGTAGAAAGGATATTTTCCTCAAGAATGGAGTTCAAGTGTTTTATCAAAATTATTTTCCATATAAGATAATAAAGGGTTCTGTTTCTATCCCTATTTTTACATGGATTTGATTATGTTGTGAGGGAAATATTTTTATGAATTCATTTATCTTATATGAATTGTTTTATGATGTCATGTTGTTTAAGAATCCCATTTTCATTACATGGGTTATGCTATGATGTATGGTTTATGATTTTGTGGCACACATAAGAATGGTATCATTATGAGATGGGTGGGACCTGTATCTCCCTCCAATGCATTAAGTAAAGATTTTATATCTCATGAGATTGACATGGATGGAACGGTAGGTTATACCGGTTTAGTGAAACAGGACTGAAACGAGGAGTGAACTCGGTTCAGAAAGGGACTTTGTCCACTAAGATAGTCTTGGCAATGAGCCTTGACTAATAAGAAATGATTCTCTATGATTATGTGTGTATGCCAAAAAGTTTCATGTTTTAAGTTATGATTATTGTGATTACATTTCAATGCCATGATTTATCCCATGTTATGAAATTATGATCTCTTTTGCAGGTTAAGATTTCCAAAAGTTATGTTCTTATGTATATGATGTGATTGATATTTCTTTTGTTTACCCTTACTGAGCATTTGAGCTCACCCTTTTGTATGTTTTCTTTCCCCAGGTCAGGAAGAAGGTTATTAAGTAAGATATGCCAAATTGGACAGTAGATATGATGAAATAAATGGGAGACAGTGTAGACGCTTTATGAACCAGTTGTTTATGTTTCCCAGTTTCTAAAGACACTATACCTATACAGTCCTTTCTTGGTTTTGTTATATGTTGTAATAAGTGTGCTTCAATTCTGAAGTAATAACAATGTATGTAAAGTATTTTTCGTTATAGTATTTCTATAAATATCACACCTAAGACATAGGTTTTATCTAACTTTCTATGGAATTTTGGATTTGTATTTTTCAGTTGTTGTTTCTTATGCTTATTTCATTTTTCTCATTCTTTACAAATATTCTGGGCATATAATTACCATATCATTAGGAACGTTTTTAGTATTTTGGAAGTTTTTCATGATTTATATTGGGTTCCTTACTTATTATTTATTATTTTGGATGGATTTATATTATTTAACTTCTTCGATTTGAAATCCATCCTTTTCTCTATTTTTCTTCTTGAAATATTCTTTGGAGAATATTTGTTTACAAAATATTTTTTCTAACTTACCAAGTATGCTTATTCTTTCTTATAAAACTTTTATGGTCTTATGTTCTTATCATATTCTAATAAATCTTGAGATTATAGTGTAACAACCATATGACCACCATTTTTTCTAATATCATAGATATTTTTAAACATTCCAAAACTGTTGTAAGTTTTTTGATTTTTCTTATAATAAGAATGTTAATTCTTCATCTCTAACATTATCCCCCTAGGCAAGGTATTCCTTTGCAATTTTTTATTTTTAGTATCATAACAACAATGTAAATCATAATTCTTGACTCTATTATAGTACCAACATTAACCTACAAACCTTGAATTAGATAAATTTTTTGTATGAAGTTTTTGGATCTTATTCACAAACTATTGAGAAATTCATGGGGAACTATGTTCTACACTCCTTACCATATCCCCCATATTCATAGTGATAGTTTTCTCATATTTATTAATTTATACTTGTATATATTTTATTTTCCAATATACAATATTCATAAAAATATATTTATAAACATTATTAAAAGTGGGAATGGATGGTACCTATTTCTTTAAGAGTTCTTGAGATTGATCATTTAATGAATTAATGATCTTATTATCAAATTTTGTGGGTCATACAAACTTATAATCCAACAATGAGCATTCATTAGTAGCATTAATTTTTCCCCCTTTTGTGAAGTCTCAATATGTTTCTTTTCAAAAACATTCAACAGAACATTTAATTTTAAACATCTTATATTGACTGAATTATTATGATATTCAATCATAATTAACTTATATTTAAAAAACATCCTCATTATTTTTTCTTCCTCTTATTCCGGCACACACACACACACACACACACACATATATATATATATAAGAGTTAATTTTATTTATTTTATTAGATTTCACTATTATGTTTAAATCCTTGAAATAAATGTTATTTTTTTACTTTAATTATAGTGAATGGATCTTTTTTTCAAATTCATATTGAATTATTATTTCTTTTCAAATTTTTGGATCAATGTAATTTTGAACTCTGAGGAACCTATTTCAAGCTCCAATTTTCTTAATTCAAATGCTCCATGTTTTTTTAAATCATTATAAAATCTATAAATTTTCTTTATAAAGGATTCTTTATATTTCCAACTTCTTCTTCTACCTGGGTAATATCTTCTTACATACTTTGAAAAACTACACAAATAAGGTATAACATTTCTTTAAGGACATAATTCAGAATATATCTCAATATATCAACTGATATAGGGTGAGAATTTTTATATCACTTATGATAATATTTTCTTGTTACGGAATATTTTTAAGAGTGTTTTCACATACCTCGTGATCACTTAACATCATCAATTAAAATGATGAAGGAAATTTATCATTCTCCTTGGTGGAAAATTAAGCCACCTTCTCTTCACTTCCCAATCCTGATATATTTTAATTGTTGTCAAGGCAAGGAGAAACTGATACTTCCTCCTCTTTATATAATAGGGTAAACTTATAATGATTTATTATATATTTATTTTTCCTATTAAAAATGGTCTTGTTTAAAATTGATTTCTTCTCAAAGGTAAATAAATATTCACCAAAACTGTAATTTGTTGTTATAATGGAAAATTAGCTCATATTTTCAAATATAATAGATAAAATGTATTTAATATAACATAAAACCTATGATATATTAAATATTAAGAGGAACACATTAGGATATGATTAACACTGATATGGGGGTGAATCATTGTTTGGAACATTTAACTTTTTAATAAATTTTATCCCTTTACCTCTTTGATCGGTTAAGATCTTGTTTCTATTCTTCTATTTTCCGTATCTCATAAAAGTATATGAAATATAGAAAAGATAGGACTTGATAGTTTTACAAGGTTCACTACTCAACAAGACTAGCTAGTCTTTATGATGTATGGTGTCAACCAATACATAGATTCTCTACTATAATGAGAGAGATGTTACAGTGCTTTGGAAAGAAATTAATCATTATCAAAGTTTCCATCTCTATAATTAAGAAGGGGGTGGAAAAAATATTATTCCATGGATTGGTGAAAACCTCATCCAACATGAACCTCTTCACTATTTCTTTATACTATCTCTGAAGATATTCTTCCTCTTCTTATTAAGGTACTTTGTATCACCAAGAAATTCTTACAACAGTTAATAATTCTAATGGATGTCACCATGATATTTTTTCATCACTTTTATTCTTCTTCACTTTATTAATTGCAAAAAAATTGGAAAGAAAATTTCCTTCATTTTTATTTATTTTGAACCTATTCATTTGATTCTATGTTCTATGTAGTTCAAAAGGTGTTAGTTTAGTGGAAACTCATTCTTCTTCTCAGTAGAAAATTGAAACATCTCTTTCTATATTATTCCTAGATACATATTCATCCAATACTATCTGTCTTTTGATGTCTATCTAATGTCAGTTCATTAAATCATTATTCTTCATCTCCCTTATTCTATTGATCATCACTTTATAAAGAAACTATTTTTTGTATTTACTCGATCATTCATCAAATTGTTTTCATCTAGTGTTTTAGCATTGTTTACTGTTTTGGCTCCATCTGATACCCCTGCTCTATCCCATTATTCTTCAAATGAAAACATTATCCTAGATGAGAATTAATATTAATCTTTAAGGTTAGTACTTTCCTTAAAAAATACTATTCTGTAATTCAAATCCTTTACACATGAATAGTGTTTCAATCACTTTTATAGCCTCAGTACCCCCTTTTTATAGGCAGGATTTCATAGAAAATAATAAGAACTCAAATATATTTTCCCTTCCAACATAATATTAAATTCTAAACTTCCCAATATTTTGGATATTTCTATAATGATTCCTAATTCTTTCAGAACATTTGATTTGTTAACAATCTTTCTCGAATTTCTTTAATCTTAGTAGAATCAACAATCCCTTTATGATTATTGAAACATTTAATGATCAAATCATCATTTCCACATTTAATAACATTACAATATTTTCAATGATCTTATAATTTCCAGTAAACTTTGTAACATGTCTTATATTAGGTGCGAATTTATCCAATATTACATCAAAAAATTAATTGAATATCATGGTAAACTATTTATAGGAATCTTACTCTGACCGATGATATGTTTTATAAATATTAATCTATTTCATTGGTTAGAATCTTCTAACTAATGAACTGAATTCAAGAATATCTGTCTAATGATCCAATAAATGTTTATATAGTGGACATTTTTTGATATTCCCATTGAAAATATTTTAGACATACATTCAGAGGGTTCATCCTCTATCTAATGGGTTCTCATATGTTTTTCACTTTTCTCTTTTTGGTGAACCCTCATATATATACTCTACTTATTTTGTTTGATGGATTCATAGAACTCTATTAGATTAATTTTTAAAACTCATCTAGATGTATTTGTAACATTCTATCTTATGAAATAGCTCAGAAACTTCATTCTGATGAAACATCTAAGAAAATTATTTTCAATGAAACTGCTTAGAAACCTCTGAAATCTCTATCCAATCATCTTGCATAAAATCTTTATTTTGTAGCAACATCTCTAAATCTTCCATTTCATGACATTGTAATTATTTTCATAACTCACATTCATCTAATGGAACATTTATTCCACCACACACTTTACAACTTTGAACTTCATACATTGAGTAACATAGTCTTTTCATACAATTTTTATGTTTATAAATATTCATTTTTGCATTTCACTCAAGTAATTGATGTACTATAACATTGTTGTAATTTCTAAATTCTTCTATCATAGAAGACAATTCAATCTAGATAAAACATTTTCAACACCTCATTGAAACTTCTTAACTTCGCATATCAATATTTCTATAAGTCCATATAATGGAATTGGAAAAAATCTTTTGCCAAACATCAATTATCTCTCAATAGTGTTAAGGAACCTGATTTCTCTTATGTTCCTTATAAATATAATATTTTATTAATTAAAAACATTAAACAATCTCTCCTTAATATTCCCCATTGTACTTTTCTGATTAAACTCTATCATGAGATAATTTTCAATTCTTGTAAACTTATTCTTGAATAATTTCCATAAGGCATCATGATATTTGAACAATGAATATCTCATCACAAAGAAATTTCTGATATATTTGCCTGATTATTTTTATCTGATGTAACCATGAATGAAATTAATCAAATTTATTTTGATATGCTCGACTGGAATTTTCAAATAATTTAACCTAATTAGAATTTACTATATAGATAAGACTCTATAAAAGTCTATCTGATGGACACTCAATCTAATAGTGTTTTCTGGAAAAGTCAATCTGAATGAGATTCTATAAAACCTTAATTTTATATACCTTGTTTTAATGATCATCACTTTATCAATTTCGTTATTAATGCCTTCTACGTCTAGAAAAATTTTAATCTAAATATTATTAAGTAAATTTTCATCCATTTGGATTCACAAACTACTTGAGGAAAACTAATTAAGGAAAAAAATATCACCTTTTCTATCTATGCCAAATTGGCCTTCCAAACTGTTATGGTTTACTAACTTATAAAAGTTAAAATTCTTAAGGAATCTTTTGAAAACTTCTTTAGAAAATTACTTAAGGAAAATTCATCAATGTTGTAAAGTTGATAACAAATTTTATTTTTAGACAATCATAGAACATGTTGTAGAAATGAAGAAAAACTCATCAATCATCATAATAAAAACTCTAAGTCTATAAAATAATGTAATTAAGAAAATAATTGCTGATCAATATCCTTCCTTCATCATACAAGCTACATCAACTTTGTTAACATGATTTGAAATTTTAGTCAAACCTATAACAATTAATTATTTTTAAATTATTCAACATATTGAAATAAATGATATATTTATATTTCATTGACAACCATTTAAAATTAAAATCTATTAACAACAAATATAATTTACACATAAAGTAGGATCAACACTATTCGGTGGCCTCTGTCATTCAAGGAGTTTCACCTGAGGTCACATGGTTAACCAATTAATCTATTATTTATTGAGAGATCTAGTTTATGATGTAAAAAAGTATCATCAAATCATGATTATATTATTTTCCTACAATTTTTCGTTTTGGTAGACTAGAGATATAAGAATTTTTTAGGTATTTTGATGGATATCAGATAGGTGTGTCGAGAATAACTATTTTGGTCATAATTCGAGGTTACTAGAGCTAGTATTGATGTTTCGTGTTTTTATTATTATGGTTTTATGTGATTTTTTCATTGAGTTATGGACATATATTTTTTAGAATTTATTATTTATTATGGATTTACAGCTCTTGACCCATTATCAAGAGGCTAGTTTTTGGTTTTTTAAACTTATCTTATAAAGGAAAGAGTAATATCAGGCATCATGGTAGGCATGTATGATGCACATATTATAGTTTTACTTGTGTGTGATTTCACTGAATACTGAGTATTAGTTGTTTAAAGTGTAAAAACGTTCTCATATGATTTTTTACCATATGATTAGTTCGTGGAATTATACTCAGCAGGGCTGACTTGTGAATAGATATTTTTTATTTACTTTTAAGTGGATTTGTGATGATATTCTCAACAATTAAGATAATTAATTAGTCATCATTTATAGGAGGTTTAGAGACCCTAGTGGGTCATCATGGAATGGGATTCTTAATGATAATCCCCTTTGTGGGTTGTTTTTTCAGGTTCAATTATTTAAAATGTAAGAAATAACCTATAAGGTGTTTTCTAACATAGATTGGCATAACATTATACATAACTAAACCATTTTTATGGGTTTACATGGATCATCTAGGATGATACCATGTGTTTGTATTGTTATATGGTGAGATGTTATCCAATAGGGAGAAATATACAGTGTAGATGCTCGAAGAGGATGGGTTCACAAGTTGTGGATGGTGGCCAGTGCATGATTTCACTAGTATGAGGGACTCTGTGGGTGAGTATTTGGGCATATTGATAATGTGGGTTTTGATACGGGAGCATAGACGACACCCTGTGACATGTGACCTTTATGAGACATGGGAGGGTAGGGGGTATTTGTTGGGACCCAGTGACACTTTGTGAGACCTAACTCATAGGGATATGAGAGACCTAGAGACCCTTAGCTATAACTTGGACCTTAGTTGGTTAGTGTTTTTTGTTTTTAGAGGTAATCCCATGACAGGATTTATATGGTTTAGTGATTTTCTTGAGACAGAAGCACATGTAAAATGGTGCACGAGTGGTTCTTGGGGTTTGATGACTATGTGGGATAATGAAATTAGCTTCTAAGTAATCACGTAGGGTGTTTTGAATTTGAGAAGGGATCTTAAGGGTAGTACAGTTGAAGTTCCTAGACCTATTGACCAATGGGTGTTCTTTTGGAAACATGGTCTCAGTGTTGAAGGAATATCATGTCAAGAATGATACTAGGTGGGGGATAAGCATGTGGATGAGATTGACAAGATTCTGACTGAGGATAAGAACTTATGGAACTACAATGACACCATTATACGATAGTTCATAGGATAAATCATTTATTAGGTAGGATGTCTAATTTTAGAGAGGATTTCCAAAGTATCTCTTAGCATGTCGAGACAGATGTGTCATATAACATTATTAGTTTGGATTGGTGTAGTGTGACTCGTAATATCATGATATGAGTTCTATAATTGGTTGGTATGGGATAATATACCCATTATGTTTTTGGATCTAAAGGTGAAACACAATGGGTATGCATGGTGACATTGAGGTATGGAATTGATGGTGGCTGTGATCTGCTTGAGGGATGATGGTGATTGATGAAACACTTGTGTGAACAGTGGAATGGAGTTTTGATGGGATCAAATATATACCTACAAGGTTGATGAGACACAAGAACTGCATTGAGTTCCATGAAATGGTTTACATGAGGGTGTAACTTGGCACATATTATTATGGATACATGGTTCTAGTGGTTAATAATAAGTTAGAATTGATCGTGGGGAGAAGTGGGCTCTTTGCGATGGAACCTATTAAGCTGTCCTTCAAGGAGTGGAGTAAAGAAATTCTTATAGTGGGGAAGGAACATTAGGTCATTAGAGGATGTGATCCTTATTCTAAGTGGGTTGTTGAGCATAGGTATTTCTATTACTGGAGATCTTGGAATATGTGGTTGATGTTTTCATGTTGTCACTCTAGTGTGAGTAGTTTAGAAATATATAATCATTTCATTCAATGATGGATGAATCATAGGATATAGAGTTGGTGTTCAATTATGGGGATATTATAAGGATAATTATATGGTGAGTGTCATTGGATTAGTCATGGTGATACTAACCTTGTGTGGGTAGAGTCAAGGAAGAAGTGGGAACCACATCAAGTAAGATGGTAGACCGGTAATGTTGTGTTTTAGTAAGGGATTCTAACATTATAAATTATCATGGATCAGAATTACCTATTATAGGTTGTGTTCTACAATGGGGAACACCATGAAAATACTAATTAATTATGCATTATGTTGTTATTTCTCAAGATGGACGAGGGTAATCAAGAAAAATTTGGGAAGTTTACTAATAGTGGCAGGATGTAACTTGACCTCTAATGAGTTATACACTTTGTCTTTGGTGTTGTAGAGAGGAAAATATATTATAATTGTAAACTATAATGCAATGAATTGATTATGTATTAATGATTGATATGGATTGGGAGGTGTGGTTGGAATACCACTAATGGTTTTCAAGGATGATATGTTCTATAGTGGAGAGATTGTAAAACCTCATGTTTTTTCGGGTTGAAAAAATTTAGAAGAAAAAAATTTGAATTTTTGGTTTTAGATGATCATAAGTAGAAAATAGTAATTTTACCATATAATATAATCTCATATAATTTTTTTACCAAATCTTTTGGTCCGTTAATTTGGTGTTTAACCTAGGATCGGATTTTGGTGGAAATTTTAGAAACTCAAACTTTTTTAGAATATTAAATATTTATTAATTGAAATATTAATTTATTCACATGCATCCATTTAGTGATAAATTTTTAAAAGATCAATAAATTGAGACTCAAATTTCATGGCTGAATCTAGAACATGGATTTTTTCTTAAGAGAGGCATAAATTTGTGTTGGCCTCTAGGGTCAGTCCCAAACATTATTTTCTTTTTCCTTTATTTCCATTTTATTTTCACTTATTATATTTTTATCCTTTACTTCAACCTCCATCCTGATTTTTTTTGCATTCATAAGGTTAATTCCCCTTTAGGTATTCATTCGTAGGTGCAAGAATTTTATCAATGGTAATATGATCATTACACACATGTGGCGTGAGGGGAATAAAGATTCTTTCTTTCTTGCATCAAGAGATTCATCTCCTGATTCTTTTCCTGTTTTTTCTAGTGTAGGGTAATTACCCAAGGAGGGTTTCATTTTTGTTGCTAATGATGCTCTTGAACTCCAATATTATAGACCTCTGTGAAATACTCCTTCCTAGACTAGAGGTTTTAAGCTAGGATCTATCTTTTTAGAAAATAATCAATAAGTAAATAGGGGATAAGAGAGGATTTCTCATCAGAGAGCCACTGTAGAGCTATATTGATCAATGATGGGAATATATCATGGATCCAGGATTGAAGTGTTAATGTTTTACACCCTGAGGTTGGCTAGTTTTCGAGTTTTATTCCTTGATCCCCATAAATTTTCTGTTTTTTTAATCTTAAATACCTATTATAACAACTAAAAACCCCATGGGGGACTATCTATGCTTAATTTGTTAAAAATTATGGTTTTAGGAGTTTTTAGGGATTTATTTTTGGAAAATCCAAGCCCCACGGCGTATGGTTTTAAGAACACACATTGTGTGTTCTTTTTATTTGGGGAAGCTGAAGTTTTTAGGAATACATTCCATGTACTTGGAGTATATTCTCTCTATTATGAGATGTAAATGATATCGATTACTTGGGTAGACACCCCATGAAAAAAGGGGCATGTCCATGTTGTTGTACACATCCATTCCCTTGGTGTTCCCAAGCCATGTAGTAGTAATGGATAGAACCCATGTCTACCCTATCTATCTAGTGTTACATGGCTAGGCCTAAGGTATACCCAGACCATATAGAATTACAAGGTCATGGTGGAGGTTTTGGAGTACATGTTGTGTTCTCGATCATGAGTCGTGTACTACACCCTTGTTTCCCTTTGAGGGTTTTTTTGTGATTTTGTGACATTCATCTAGAATTGGACAAAAGATGAGTCAATTTTCAATTTTATTTCATATATAACGTGATTTTGGAAGCCTTGTGGAATTTTTAGGACTTTCAAGTTTTGATTCCAGGTGGCCAAGATATGAACAAGATGTTCATCCTACTATAATAGAAACCAGAGGTATCCTAAGTGAGATACAGGATAAGTCCCAAACGGGTGTCCAGGGAATAGTTATAAGATAAGGAAATGGAGTGAAAAAATCCTAATTTGGTTCTGTCTTGGGCCATTCCTTGGTCAGTGAGGTTGGTTTTTAATTCAATGTGGAAAATAGGTTTGGTCTATGGCCCAACCCGAAGTGGCTTAGAAAGTGGATGGACATAAGCCCATCTCCTTTGTGATATGATAATTTTATTGAGATACTAGGCATGACCAAGAATCCCAAGATGGATGCATCTGCATATGTTTGACCTAGAAAATCCCAAGAGGGATGCCTTTAATTATGTACCAATTCTTTGGATCCAAAGAGGGATTCCTCTACTTATTTACTAACCTAGGGGGACCATGTCTTTTTTCATTGGTAGAAAAACCCTAAGTCGGTGTGCATATGGGGTAGAGATGGTTGTAGGAGTCACATAGAACCCATACCAATGTGTAAGTGAGATGGGACTAAAATCATGATGACGGGCATGAGTGTTTAGTCTACCCTTATTATGCTTATTTTATTTTGTTTATGTTGAAACTTGGTTTGATTCCTTGAGGTCGTTGTGATATGGTTAGGCCTCCATGGTTTTGGAAATGATATATGGGGGGGTGACACATTTTAGATTCAATTACAAGTGGAAGCTTCCATGGTTTTCGAGCTCAGTGATAAGGGATGCAATGGATTTTGTGCTCTTATACTGATAAGGGATTCTATTTATTTGGATCCCAGATGATAGATCTCCTATGGGATGAATCCCTATATTCAAGAGGATATGATAAGAGATTTCATGGATTTAAATCCTAAATGATAGGGCTAGCATGGGCTTCATCCCCTAAGTCAAGAGGACATGGTAAGGGATTACAAGGACTAGGAGATCAAATGATAGAACTATCATGGTATGGATCCCCATAGTCATGAGAATATTTGTCACGACCCATCCTCGGGGCCCATGCCGTGACTATCCCAAGCCCGCCTTCCATAGGCTAGGGGCTGGCGACTAGCACCAAAGGCGTAAATCCCGATAATTGGGAAGGCATTTCCATTAAAAAAAGTAAACTAAACACCACAGAGTAGAAGCAGAAGTAAAACACTAAGTACAAAAGAAAGTGTTGAAAAGTAAATGGGCAAGAATACAAACCCAAATGAAAGTAAAACTACAACTGAACAAAAGTACAACAGAAAAGACAATAGCTGGAAGAAAGGAAGCAGCTCCTGGGTCGTCCTCCTCGGATTCTACCTGAAGGGTAGGTACAGATAGTGCAACTCATGGATCATCTTCCACGGACCCTACCTGAAGGGTAGGTACATATAGCCTCCACAATGCTCTTGCTCGTCAACCTCCTATGAGTATCATCTCGCCGTGAAGTCCACCTCTTGATACTGACTCGTTGTGAGGTCCACCTCCAGGTATCGTCCAGTCCTCGAACACTCGGCCTTTGTCAGTGCTTCCCGTCATCTGCAACCAACAAAACGAGGTGCGGGCATATCCCGTGCTGGGGTGAGTATACGATACTTAGTAGGGACCCTGAGACCCTTAAGATCTCACTAAATCCAACAAGGATAACCCCAAAGAAGGATCTCAACAGATAACCTTTACTTAGGTATATGTCCATACTTATACCTAAGTTATTCAGTAACCCATCCAATCATGAGGAAACACATAGATTATGAAATCAACAGATAACCACTACCCAGGTATATACCCATACATATATCTAAGTTATCAAGTGACCCATCGCAATCATGAGGTAAACACAAATATCATAGACTCATCTCAAACCAGGATTTTCATTATCAAAACCATAACTGCTGAAGAGCCCCATCTCTGGAGTGTACAGTGGTCCTGTCACGACTCAGAGGTACTGCTCACTAACCTAAGACTGCTGAGGTACTCCTCCTGTCGACTACCGCGGGCTAGCCACCCAAACATAGTAGTTCTTCCCGCCGGGGTATGGCACCCAAACACAGTAGTGCACACCCCCTAATAGGCTGCAGAGGTACTCTCTGGACGAGTATCGCGGGTCTGTACTGTCACACAGGTAGTGCTCCTTCTGACATGGTTCTTCACCCAACAAAGTAGTGCTCCGTCCACTGGGCTAGTCGACTCACTCCAAGTCGAGTCGGTCAAGCAGTCGTCAGGTCTCACCCGGCTACACGGTCTTCGTACTCCGAACGCTCGTCTCTAGGAGGGTCCGCTCCATGGGCTACAGGTCGATACTCCAAGTATCTCAAAGTCCCACTAAGAAGTATCTCAAAGGACCACCTCATCATAGGGGTCTCAACGCAACAGACGGCGCGTCAATCGGACACCCGGTCTTTGAGTTATTAGCCTTTTCGTCCCAGGGGCCCAGTTGGTTTCATGTGCGAACCAACCCGGCTGTATCTCAAATGTACCTCGAACTCTCATAGGGTATACTCATAGGGAACGATTCTCAACAAGATCACCAACGCCGCTGACGGTTAGTCAAACAGACGTCCACTCTGAAAGTTATCAGCTTTTTCGTTCTAGGGGCCCGGTTGGATTTCAGGTACTATCCAACCCGACCATATTCAAACAACGTCCAAACCTCAGGCGAAGTATACCAAAAGAACCGTCTCATCAAGAGGAATCCAAAAAAGTCGACGGCACGTCAATCAGACGTCTGGTGCTCATGTTATAAGCACTTCCGCTCCGAGGGCCCGGTTGGATTCATGTTCGATCCAACCTAGTCGTACTTCAAATGACACCGGTTAACCAAACCGGTCACACCATTGTGTTCCATACGGAAAAACAAACGAGATGGACTACCCATTGGTCCCAAATAGATAGCCGGTGAAAAGGTTTCATTTCACCGCATCATACGCGAACCGGGCCTCGTGGGGCCCACGCCTCAACCTCGACATAAATATCCAAAATTAGTCTTGAAACATCCGTCGTAATTACAGGGTCGCAACATCGCAGACGGTTTATCATTCTGATACCATATGAGAGAGATATGTCTGATACAAGATCCCGTAATAATAATAATAATATTATTATTCGGTGTTTCCTGGCCCCGCACCACGAACTAGAACTTAGTATCCAACATTTGACTTGAATCGACCATATTAATGATAGTATTATATCACCACTAACGGCAATCCAATCGGACGTCGCACGCATGAGTTATGGTGGGTCGAAGATTTAATAATAATATTAAATCTATTATTTTTTCGAGCGCTTCGGGTACCCGATCCAAAAACCCGAAAAAGACATCCAATATTGGACTCATAAATTCCATCTCGAAGTCAGGGTCACACTGCCGCAGACGGTTCATGAAACCGAGGTCACATGAAGAAGTTACGGCATAAAAAGTGTTTTATCAATAAAGTAATAATAACAATATTTTATTATTATTATTTCTTATTTATTTGTTTGTTTTTCCTTAACTCAAAATTCAATCAACGCATGGGAATTCATTTTCAACATGAGGCTTCCACGTGGGCATTCATTTTCCATTTATTTTGTTTTTATTTTATATCCTTTCAATTCCATCTTCTCTCTCCAATCACATAACTTATTCATTCACGATTTCACGCTGCCTCTCCTACGAACCCCAGCGGCCAACCTCTCGCACCCGCTGCATTCGCCAGAACCGTCGCAGCTGCCTTCAGCCTGCCGCACCACTGCTATCTTCACCGTAAAACCCTGATGCACATGCTCCCGCATCACCTGCTTCGTCACACGACTTCTCCCCACGACCTGCACCAGCGGCCTCCTCCTTCCGCACTCCATTCCGACTTCGATTTAACTCGGAAAAAAGATACGAACGCATATTCATGATCCTCGGGTTGAGATCTTCGTGTCTGTATGTCACGCTCAGGGAAACATTGAGTTTCCAGCGTCAATAAAAATTTGGACGCCTCCTTCCGCGAGCAATTGCAGTTTCGTTCCATGCCCGAATAATTAAACGATCGCATATTTGTGATCCATGCATCGAGGGCTTCGCATCCATATATTGCGCTCAACAAAACTTCGTGTTTCCAGCATCAATAAATACTTGGCATTGAAGAACACATGAAGAACACATGAAGAATAAAAAGAAAAAGGATAATGGTTTATGTGCGGGATGATGTCCATGTTTATTTGGTCATCATCATCGTGAATTTAAGATATGAACAATCAATAAAACGAATTCAATCATATAAAAAACCCCTACCTTGAAAAGACGTTGCACGTCGTCGAGTCGTGGAAGTCGAATGTCGCGGTAGAATGGCGTTGCAAAGAAGGAATAGAGAGTGATGACGGTCGTTGGTGTTCGTCACTTCCGTCGTTGTAAAAGTGCTCCCGAAGAAGAATCGACATCTCCTCTCTTGTCGCATGCAGAAGCGGATAGAGGGTGCATCTTCGTTCTTCGTGGAAGGGTGTGTCGTTCTTCGCCGGAGGTTTCGGTGTTCTTCAACGATGGAGGAAAACCCCTCTTCCTTCACAAAGCTCTCTCTCAAGAGGGTTCTCCCCACTAAACAAAAGCCAACCATATTAAAATAAGAATCCACCTTATTTTAATTAATCTTCCAAGCCATTCAAAATTTGAATAACTTAATACATTAATTATGTAGGTTTCATTAATTAAACATGGAGTTGACAAAAGTTAAACTGAAAGAGGAAGAGGGAAGATGAAGAGTCACATAAGTTAAAGTGGAGTTACAAAATTAAAGAGGGAAGTGAGTTATGGGAGGTCAAGGGGGTTATGGGAAGATCAAGGGGGTTAGGGTCTCGTGTGGCCCCCACCTTCCACATATCCACACATGGGAAGTTGGGTGGTTGTGGCTCCCACCAACAACTTCCCATGGTATAATTTAACTCCCTTGGTTAACAAAAATAAAATTGTTCACAATTTTATTTATTTCTTCCTTAAACCCCAAAATTTAACTTCTTCTCCCAAGAAAACGCACCTATGGTAAAAGTCCTCTTAAGAAAATACCGGTGCTGCGAGTTCATCGGTGTCCTTAGATTTCAATTCTGAGTACCGATTCAAAAGTTAGAAAAACCCACTCGTTCGTTCACTGAACGTACCCGAGCTAAACTTCGGAAATTGATTCCGGGATCACCGGGCCTCGGAATCAGACGCTGTCAGAAACTGTGTTCTTGTAAAATCCCAAAGAAAATTAAGAAAAAATTTCCCTTGAATTTTACGTTCCTTTTCATTACTCCCACCTCATGGCTTTACGTCCTCGTAAAGATTTAACACAAAGTAGGGATACAAAAGCGGTACTGAGCACACATCTGAGCCTTTCGCTCCCATGTGCTCACTTGGAGGTTCTCGTACTGCCAGTGAAAGCGCACCCAAGTAATTGACCGTCCTCGTAGGATCCGCTCTTGTCGATCTTCAATCTACCCTGGAACCTCTATGCATGTCCCCCTTTCATCGACGTCCAACTCACTGAGGTCGATGATGTGTGAAGGATCTTGCACGTATCTCCTCAGCCGATGTACGTGGAAGATTTCAAGCACCCGGTGCAACTGAGGTGGAAAGGTGAAGCGGTAAACCACCTCGCCTGCCTTACTAGGGACCTATAAAGGTCCGTTGAACCTCAGAGATATCTCACTGCCTCGGCTACATCTCCGTAAACCTCGTCGAGGTGAGACCCGTATAAGAACTTGGTCACCATCCTCGAACTCTAGAGGTATCCCTTTCATGATTAGATCTGAAACTCCAAACTCCTGATGCCACGAGGGTAAGGTTGGCTGACCCAAGAATGATCGGCTACACCCTCCCATGCAAGAGTTTATCTTGTGCTGCCTAGGGTTTCCTTTTCGCCAACCAAGGAAAACTCATCCTGACGTTTTCCTAATACCGTCAATCCGTGTATGAACTGTGGATCCAATCCATACTCAGACCAATGTCGTAAGGCCTCGACGCTGCCACCAAGAGATTCCAACTGAAACTCTTGCCTCGTGGGTTATATCACATTGTCGGCGTAAGTGTGATTATCGAGTCTCCTCCCAAGGTATCTCCAGACATGAGGGTCAAGTCTACAGTTTTAACTGGAAACTCTAGGTCTGGGAAAAGATTCATGGAAGGAAGGAATGATTCATATCAACGTATGTTACTACGGCAGCTAGTAGTGAACACAGACTGTACCTCGAATCATTCTCAGAGCCATTGGGTCACACTCCTTGACCGCATGCAGCTACTCTCTTCCCCTTCCCTCCACGTCTGCTACTCTGCAGATTTATCCGTCCTTAACATTTCCTCTTTTTGAAACATTCGCATGCCCAAGTCTCAGAGACTGGAACCAGTTCGCATCTTCCCACTGCTAACATTCACTGGCTAAAACCGATCAGCAAAAGAACATTCAACCACAAAGGTTCTTTCTAGCACCCTAACATAAATAGGAATGCATAGAGAAAAGAGTGCTTACTCGGATATACTTTAAACACACCTTGCTCCGAGGTCCGAGCTCTAAAGAACTGATCATATCGCATTCATCAAGTACAATGAATGATCGGTACGCCTCGATGAATACTCAGCTATCGACTCATCGTCCTTCTGAAGCTGTATAAGCTCAAGAAAACTTTCAGCCACCTCCTCAAGCCAGTCCTCAGCCGCCTGTGAGTCGGGCTCACCTCAAAACTTGAGGGTATCTAATGTTAGAACACGTGTAAGGCAGTAAGCCTACATGTGTCACCTACCGGTACTGCCGATTGTAACTACAGACCAACAGGTAGTGATGTATAGCTGACACACTACCCGAAGGTACTATCTCAGGCATCGGTCCACATACTGAATCATTATCACTATGTGGACCATCATCATGGTCACTCACTGGAAAACACTAGTAGTCAAGTCCACCATCCACTCCACTGGTGCCTCATCTTGGCGGAAAACTCTAGCAATCGCCTCCAGCCAGTCCTCTACTGTTTGGGAATCTGCCTCGCCTCGTAACCTCGGAGGTCGTTGCTGCTGGAACTCGTGAATCGTGCTCTGCCAGCATGCACAATTCGCTAGTATGGCTAGTGGCATCTGCTTCCCATCAGGTGGTGGGGGTGCTGGTACACCACCCGAGGGTGTCAACATAGTAAAAAGGGCCCTGCACCGGAGCCTCGTCGCTCGGTGGGCCGTCATCGAGTACTCTCTCGGAACTACAACTGACTGTCTGCGTGGAGACATCCTGAACAGATGCGACACAGTCAACGTTTATACCTGGTGAGCTGACCTGGTTTGAGCTGACTTTAGTACTTTGGAAACACACTCGCAATCATTATTTTCGTGTACAAAGTCGGAAATCAGTAGTCAGGGACCTGGTGTACGGATACATCGGCCGCCGCACAAACACTGGACTCCCTGAACTGAAGACCATACTCG
Organism: Viscum album; assembly: GCA_963277665.1. Classification (NCBI taxonomy): domain Eukaryota; kingdom Viridiplantae; phylum Streptophyta; class Magnoliopsida; order Santalales; family Viscaceae; genus Viscum; species Viscum album. Next base: position 933,581,847 of record OY728125.1, read on the forward strand.
GTACCCTTATCACTATTTCTTCACATAGAAAAAGATCAGATTCCTTAGTTTTGCGGTAGAACTGAACTCCTCTGATACCAATTTGTCACGACCCTTCTTCGGGGCCCGTGCCGTGACTACCCCATGCCTGCCTTCCATAGGCCAGTGGCTGGCGACTAGCACCAATGGCGTAAATCTGGATAACTGGGAAGGCATGGCCTTTAAAAAAAGTAAACTAAACACCACAGAGTACAAGAGGAAGTAAAACACTAAGTACAAAAGAAAGTGCTGAAAAGTAAATGGGCCAGAATACAAACACAACTGAAAGTACAACTACAACTGAACGAAAGTACAATAGAAAAGACAACAGTTGGAATAAAGGAAGCAGCTCTTGGGTCATCCTCCTCAGATCCTTCCAGAAGGGTAGGTACCGATAGCGCAGCTCCTGGATCGTCCACCACAGATCCTACCTCAAGGGTAGGTACAGATAGCCTCCACAATGATCTTTCCCATCAACCTCCAATGAGTATCATCCCGTCATGAAGTCCACCTCCTGATACTGACTCGTCGTGAGGTCCACCTCCAGGTATCGTCCAGTCCTCGAACACTTGGCCTTTGTCAGCGCTGCCCGTCATCTGCAACCAACACAACGAGGTGCTGGCATAGCCCGTGCAGGGGTGAGTATACGATACTCAGTAGGGACCCCGAGACCCTCAAGGTCTCACTAAATCCAACAAGGATAACCACAAAGAAGGATCTCAACAGATAACCTTTACTTAGGTATAAGCCCATACTTATACCTAAGTTATCAAGTAACCCATCTCAATCATGAGGAAACACATAGATTATGAAATAAACGGATAACTACTACCCAGGTATATGCCCATACATATACCTAAGTTATCAAGTGACCCATCTCAATCATGAGGTAAACAAAAAGTTCATAGACTCAGCTCAAACCACGATTTTCATTATCGAAACCGTAATTGCTGAAGAGCCCCGTCTCTGGAGTGTACAGTGGTCCTGTCACGACTCCGAGGTACTGCTCACTAACCTAAGACTGCTAAGGTACTCCTCCTGTCGAGTACCGCGGGACATCCACCCAAACACAGTAGTGCTTCCCAGTGGGGTATGACACCCAAACACAGTAGTGCACAACCCCTAATAGCCTACAGAGGTACTCTCCGGACGAGTACTGCGGGTTTGCACTGTCACACGGGTAGTGCTCTGTCTGCCATGGGTCTGCACCCAACAAAGTAGTGCTCCATCCAATGGGCTAGTCAACTCACTCCAAGTCGAGTCGGTCAAGCAGTCATCAGGTCTCAGCCGGCTACACGGTCTCCATACTCCGAACGCTCATCTCCGAGAGGGTCCCCTCCATGAGCTACAGGTCGATACTCAAAGTATCTCAAAGTCCCAAGAATAAGTATCTCAAAGGACCGCCTCATCATAGGGGTCTCAACGCAACAGACGACACGTCAATCGGACACCCGGTCTGTGAGTTATTAGCCTATTCGTCCCCGGGGGCCGGTTGGTTTCGTGTGCGAACCAACCCGACCATATCTCAACTGTACCCCGAACTCTCATACGGTATACTCATAGGGACCGATTCTCAACAAGATCACCAACGCCGCTGACGGTTCGTCAAACAGACGTCCAGTCTGAAAGTTATCAGCTATTCCGTTCCAGGGGCCCGGTTGGATTTCGGGTACTATCCAACCTGGACATATTCCAACAGCGTCCAAACCTCAGGCAAAGTATACCAAAAGAACCGTCTCATCAAGAGGAATCTAACAAAGTCGAAGGCACATCAATCAGACGTCCGAAACTCAAGTTATAAGTGTTTCCGCTCCGAGGGCCCGGTTGGATTCATGTTCGATCCAACTCAGTCGTACTTCAAATGAAACCAGTTAACCAAACCGGTCACACCATTGCGATCCAAACGGAAAAACACACGAGATGGACTACCCATTGGTTCCAAAAGGATAGCCGGTGAAAAATTTGCATTTCACCGCATCATTCGTGAACCGGGCCTCGTGGGGCCCGCGCCTCAACATCGACTTAAATATCCAAAATTATTCTTCAAACATCCATCGTAATTCCAGGGTCGCAACGTCGCAGACGTTTCGTCATTCTGATACCGTATGAGAGAGATATGTCCGATACAAGATCCCGCAATAATAATAATAATAATAATATTCGGTGTTTTGTGGCCTCACACCACGAACTAGAATTTAGTATCCAACATTAGACTTGAATCCACTGTATTAATTATGGGATTATATCGCCACTGACGACAAGCCAATCGGACGTTGCACGCATGAGTTATGGTGGGTCGAAGATTTAATAATAATATTAAATCTATTATTTTTCCGAGCGCTTCGGGTACCCAATTCAAAAACCCGAAAAAGACATCCAATATTGGACTCATTAATTCCGTCTCGAAGTCAGGGTCACACTGCCGCAGACGGTTCGTGAAACCGAGGTCGCACGAAGAAGTTACGGCATAAAAAGTGTTTTATCAACAAAAGTAATAATAACAATATTTTATTATTATTATTATTACTTATTTATTTGTTTTTCCTTATCTCAAAATTCAATCAACGCATGGGCATTCATTTTCTACATGCGGCTTCCATGTGGGCATTCATTTTCCATTTATTTTGTTTTTATTTTATATCCTTTCAATTCCATCTTCTCTCTCCAATCACATATCTTATTCATTCACGATTTCATGCCGCCTCTCCCGCGAACCCCAGCGGCCAACCTCTCGCACCCACTGCACTCGCCAGAAACGTCGGGGATTCCTTCAGCCTGTTGCGCCGCTGCAGTATTCACCGTAAAACCCTGATGCGCCCACTCCCGCATCACCTGCTTCCTCACACGACTTCTCCCCACGACCTGCACCAGCAGCCTCCACCTTCCGCACTCCATTCCGACTTCGATTTAACTCGGAAAAAAGATACGAACGCATATTCATGATCCTCGGGTCGAGATCTTCGTGTCTGTATGTCGCGCTCAGGGAAACATTGAGTTTCCAGCGTCAATAAATATTTGGACGCCTCCTTCTGCGAGCAATTGCGGCTTCATTCCAAGCCCGAAAAATTAAACGATCACATATTTGTGATCCTTGCGTCGAGGGCTTCGCATCCATATATTGCGCTCAACAAAACTTTGTGTTTCCAGCGTCAATAAATATTTGGAATTGAAGAACGCACGAAGAACACGTGAAGAATAAAAAGAAAAAGGAGAATGGTTTATGTGCGGGACGATGTCCATGTTCATTTGGTCATCATCATCGTGAATTTAAGATATGAAAAATCAATAAAACTATTTCAATCATATATAAAAACCCCTATCTCTAAAAGACGTCACTCGTCGTCGAGTCGTGGAAGTCAAACGTTGCGGTAGAATGGCGTTGCGAAGAAGGAATAGAGAGTGACGATGATGGTTGGTGTTCGTCGCTTCCGTCGTTGTAGAAGTGCACTCGAAGAAGAATCGATGTCTCCTCTATTGTCGCATGAAGAAGAGTATAGAGGGTGTGTCGTCGTTCTTTGTGGAAGGGTCTGTCGTTCTTTGCCGGAGGTTTCGGTGTTCTTCAACGGTGGAGGAAAACCCCTCTTCTTTCACAAAGCTCTCTCTCAAGAGGGTTCTCCCCACTAAAAAAAGTTAACCCTATTAAAATAAGAATCCACATTATTTTAATTAATCATCCAAGCCATTCAAAATTTGAATAATTTAATTCATTAATTGTGTAGGTTTCATTAATTAAACATGGAGTTGGCAAAAGTTAAACTGAAAGAGGAAGAGGGAAGAGGAAGAGTCAGATAAGTTAAAGTGGAGTTACAAAATTAAAGTGCAAAGTAATTTATGGGAGGTCAAGGGGGTTATGGGAAGATCAAGGGGGGTTAGGGTCTCGTGTGGGACCCACCTCCCACATATCCACACATGGGAATTTGGGTGGGTGTGGGTCCCACCAACAGCTTCCCATGGTATAATTTAACTTCCTTGGTTAACAAAAATAAAATTGTTCACAATTTTATTTATTTCTTCCTTAAAACCCAAAATTTAACTTCTTCTCCCAAGAAAATGCACGTATGGTAAAAGTCCTCTTAAGAAACTTTTGGCGCTGCGAGTTCATCGGTGCCCTCAGATTTCAATTCCGAGTACCGGTTCAAAAGATAGAAAAACCCGCTCGTTCGTTCACAGAACATACCCAAGCTAAATTTTGGAAATTGATTCCGGGCTCACCGGGCCTCAGAATCAGACGCCATGAGAAACTGTGTTCTTGTAAAATCCCAAAGAAAATTAAGAAAAAATATCCCTTGAATTTTACGGGTCTTTTCAATATTAATGGGATACCATAGATATATATACTTCATGTTAATTGCGATTCATTTTCTTCGATATGTACTCAGAGTCACCCTGACATTGGTTAAAGAAAGTATGGTCGGTCGGGGTCACAGACCAAAGGATCAATAGTAATTTAATTATTTTTAGTATCTATTTATTTATTTCAGTTGAGCATGTCACATTTATATACCACGATGTGTGATAGTTATTTAAACACCATGTTAGTGATTCAATATTGATTTTTGTTCTCACAACCTTCTTAGGTTTCCACAACACTTGGGCACCTTAGCAGATGTTCACTTGGTTGCAGACATAGGTTGGGCTGAGGCTCTAGATAGTGTGGTCGATTAGGATATCTTGGATGGTATTGGGATTCTGGGTGAGGTTTATCTTATAGATTTAGTGGATCCCTTTTTTTATTCCTTTTATGTTAATAATTTTATGTAATAATCATAGTGGGAACTCAGTGTATGTATGACATGGTTATTTGAACCTTACTACATTTCATTTATTCTCCAATTTTTTTTATATTTATTGATTCCACTTTCAGTTTATTTTGATGTCTAAAGATTGTTTATTTTATTGTTTATTGTGAAATCCAATAGAGGGTGTATTGTCTATCCACAATACCACCTTAGACCCCCACTACTAGTCAGTATCCTCTCACATATGAGGAGATGTGAATGAGGTCTCATGGTGAAACAGTCCAACTATTGTTCATAGAGTGAGTTGGGGTGTGACATTATAGTGAAACAATATTACTAATTAGAGAGATAAATGTTCATGATTTATTATCTTCATTATACTTAATTTATTATCATCATATTATCCTAAAAAAATAAAAAACGATGGGAAAAAGAAAAAATAGACATGAGATTTAATTATCCAAAATTCTTAAATTTATGGATCATAATCCGCTCAAGAATAAATGGTCATGAATTTTCATTGATTCACTATATTTTTTTGTCTCATGTTCCATTAAAAAAATGAAAAAAAGGTAAAAAGGGGGGAATAAGTATGAATCCATTCAATGAATTTATCGCTTTACTGATGATCAATGTCAAGAAATGGAAGTGTGGTGTACATTTTGTAATGGTGAATTAATTAAGGTATATATCATATGGTTTAACTTCAATATTCATGAAACTATATCTAAGGTTGAAAAAATCTTTTTTAAACCTTTAAAATTTTAATTTATTTTATCTACCCACCCTTAGGAAAAAAATCTCCTTAAAAAATAATTAAGATTTAAACTAATTTTACATCTCATGGTGTGGTGAAATAGGAGTTTCATAAGACTATAGTGATACTGAAATTTTCTAATTATGAGCATAACTCTATATTATATTTTTATTGATTTAATAGTAAAATGAATATTCTGTGTGAGGTAGGTTGTGATAGGGTTATGGTTATATTTTTACAGTTGAAAAAATAAAAATGTGAGAGAATAAAAATATAAGAATCCATTTTTCATAAATGAGATATGATGAATTTTATTTCTAAAAGGATCCTGAAAATTATCTTATATTTTTATTTTTTGTGAGTTTGATATGGATATGTGATTATTTTCCAAAAGTGAAATGTTTAAGTATGTGGGAATTGATAGAGATTAAATATTGATTATCCAAACTATATAATTTAATGGTTTAATACCCATTAATTCCATATTTTAGTAGAAATAATCACATATTTAGTTTATAGGTTCATTTTTATCATTATTTTCAAACTGGACTAAATTCACGATTTTAGATAATTTTGATAACAATTTATATTTTATAACCATTTAAATAATTATTTTTTTATGTTTTTATGTCAAGAAGGTAAATTTTGGAAGTTATGTTCTTTTGAATATAATAAGAAGATGAATAAATTCTCAAAGTTACTTATGTTCTGAAATTAGAAGTTGAGTATTCTAAAAGTTAGTTATGTTCAAAAAATAAAGTATCTAGAAATTTAAGTTTGATGAGTTAAACCTGGAAGGTGTTTTAAGATGATAAATTCTCAAGGTCTAGAAGATAAAAATTAAAGTTGAGTAGAAGATAATGAAATCCAAAAGTATGGAATCTAAGGTATTTTGATGTGGAATAGATTAGAATGGGGTTTAAAATTTGGATATGGACCTAATACATAAGATTCACTTTACTCAATACATAATACTAACTCTGAGTTGATGGACTGAAAAATAAAACATTACTCTAAGAAACTATGATGTGTAAAAGTATCTCTAAGGATACATAAAGGAATAATATTATTTCGTTGGTGTGCAACACATGACATGTAAAGGTCACATACGTATTAGAAATTTATAAATATACAATGATTCTTAAATGTAAAATACTTTTTCCTGATATTGAAATGTCAATATATTTAAGTTATCATAAAAATACATAAAGGTTATATCCTTTAAAAAATTAGAAGGTCTAAAACTTCATGGAATGAAGACAAATATTCCTCCATGGAATCTAACAGGATACTTTCAACCATTGAAATATTTTCCATATTTTTTGTTAATCTTGTGCATTAATCAAAGGGAGAAGAAACGATCAAGAATTAGAAGTGAAAATTGTGAGAAGATATTGAATACTACAAGGATGGTGGAAAATATAAAAGCTTGCTACCCATGTGGAAACATCTCACCACCCAATCCAAACTGATGTGAAGTGATCCCAAGTATATGTAGAAGTCTTTATTGCCTATTTAAAAATATATCCCCACATTATTGGGGATTTCATCCATTTTAGTTCAATCTCAACCAAATTATAATAGGTTTTTATATTTTTTTCCTACTATATTTCATTCTATGTTTTAATAAAGTGTATTTTCACTATCTACTATATGGTTTCTTTCATGCTTCTTCACATCTCTATTCCATATTCTCATAATGATATACAATCTTCACTTTAACACCCCAATATTTTAGTGTCAATTTATATTTAAATAAATTTATGTTGAATATCTCATTTCACAAGTAATAACAAACAAAAAAACCTTGATAGATTTTATTGAAATAAAATATTACAATGTAAGAAAAACATTAATACATTATGAGAATGCAATAATGAAACAAAAAGGTAATAATTAATTAAGATATTTTATTATAAAAATATATATTTTTATGCATCACATGTTATTTTTAGATGATTTATTTATAGAATCCAAAGAAATATTTTAATTTCAATGGAATAAAAGAATTAAAATTTTATAATATGAAGAATTTTTTTAATTTTATTTTGGTGAAGATTATTTGATATAAAAGTAATATATTTCAAAGAATTGTTTTTTAATTTTTTTAAATATTAATTACTCATGAAAAAAGAATTATTTTAATTATAGTATTGATAATTTTTAAAAGAAAATGAATTAAAATTTATCCAAAAGTTATTAATAGGAAATTAATAAGAATAGATTCATTTAATGTTTAAAATCGACTTTACTAAAAAATTTCTTCTTATGAATTATGAATTTATATTTTAAGAAACTAAATATATTATGGTTAAAATATGAAAAATATACTATTGATATATTAAAAATAAATTATTTAGTAATTTATATAAAATAAGAATAAGAACAATTAATATTTCAATGTTATTTTTATATAAAAGATTTTTTCATTATATTTTATCTTTCTATTTAAATGTTTTATTCAAAAAATTTATAATTATAATTTTTAAAAATAAAAATTATTTTTGGTTTCAACATAATAACATTATCATAGGTTGAATATTTGTGATTTTTCAAGAAGAATAGTTTTTAGGTGAATAGTGGAAAATACCAATTTTACAAATACCATGACTTTTATCACATCATTTGGATATATGAATAACTTAAAAATTATGAAACCGTTTTTTAACAAAATATTTATTTTATAATTAAAATTATACATTTAAAAATATTAAGATTATTTTAAAAACCAATATTTTACATTTTAGAAAATATGTTTTATTTTTATCAAAAACTATTTTTAATGAATTATACATCTATAATTTTAGAATTAATTTTTATCACTTTTATAAATTATATCCAATAAAATGGATTTCATATTTGGAATCATAAGGATCATATCATATAATATGTTCTAATTTATTTTTATGAATAAAAAAATAAATTACTTCAATAAAAAAATTTATCCTGATAAAATTCAATATAGTAAAACTATTAAATAAAAGGATAAAAGACTCATAACACGTTCAAAAATGTCTAAATATTATTTTTTGAGGTATTTATTGAACTTACCTCAGCCCCACTACATTCTTTAACATTTTTGGAGCAACTTTCCTAGAATAGTGCACCTCTTGTGACAAAAAATACGACTCCTCTCACTTATAAAAGGATCCCTTAGCCACCTCACTTCTTTACACACCACAAGAACATTAGTTCAAAAATACTCTAAAAAATACCTCCAATAAACTCCTATAAATTTTCTATTTTTTCCTCCTCATAATTCCACACCTCAGATGTGATATTCTAAAACCAGTTCACTTAACAGTAACCGAACCTAGTTGGCCACAAAGCCTCAAGATCAACCCCCCCAGTACACTAGAGGATACTAAATAGAAGATAGGGTCCATGGTGTAATAGTGGGTGTACTATACCGCCATTATCAGAGTGTATCATAGGAGTATAATCAGATTAATCAATAGTTGAGGCATATAAAAAAACTGAATAGCTAAAGAATAAAAAACCACACCAAAATAACCAAATAGTCTCATCCAGCAATGTCATATACAATGATGACCATGTAATTCTATTAAAAATACATTTAATTCATAGAAAAATAATCCAGTATAATACATATTTCAAAAGTACAAAAACATTAAAATTGAGTATCCTCAGATACCATCATGAGCCATAGAATGGTCATATTATCCCTTTCTCATATGCAATAATAAATCAAACATCATAAATCAATTTCTTGACCCTTTCCATACTTGCATCCATGAAGTTTTTCCGGTTACCCAACGATGGACCAAACATGAGGTGATATAACACTCATTTGGGCACCACTAACAATGTCTCTAACAAGTCCATCATGTGCACATATGTTGAAGTAATGTGCAGATATAACAAGAGTAAAAGTAATAAAATCATAAACGATATTGTCCATTATATCATGACTCACTATGTTGGACCCCAAGATTTCAAAGTAAGTTATTTTCTTTAAATTAATTCAATAGCTTACGCTACATGCAACACTGGGTTCAAGTGCACTACGATTTACCAAACTAGCCGTTCGAAAAAGGTTATGAATAGTATTAATTTCATTTTGAATTTTATATACTCCATATAATTTTAGCATCCAAATTATTTGTTTATTAGACATAATATAAGAACAACTTCAATTTTTCAGAAAAAATAAGTATTTTTCAAAAAATGCAATTTTACCGCCTTTTAATCGAGAACCCTTTTTAAATCCAATATTTGATACTTTTATATATTAAATTTGACAATATAAACTTCTTTGTTTGTAATAGGTAAATAAAAATTTGTATTGGATAAATTCTTAGTACTTTTCTGACAACTTTTATATTTTGATGAATAGTAAAAAATATTAAATTTTAATTGAATTTTTTTTTAATCAAAATAATTTATAGTGTTAAATTATACATTTTAATGGTTATAAAGTATAATTAGATTATATTTTTATCATTTAACCCAATTTTTTTCATTGTAAATAAGTTTACATTTAAATTGGACATAAACGCATGTCAATCTTTTGATAGTGTTTACCACTCAAAAACCCACTTTCTGGTTTTGACAACGAGAATATTTTTTTACATTAATTAATAAAACTTATATGGTTTTAGTTTAATAAAATAGACATAATTTCTTAATTTAGAATATCAAAATTATCTTTGGGTGAGTTTTTGGTATTTTTCTAAAAACTTTCAATTTTTTGATGAATAGTGAAAAACATTGTGTTATTTAAAATAGAATTTTTATTTAAATAGTTATTTATTTAATATAAATTTATTTTAATTAAAAATAGATACATAAGACCAATATAAGTTAAATTTAATTCATTGTACTCATATTATACTAAAAGTAGATGTAAAAATTTTATTCAGCTTTTTAACGTCTTTTACCCACCTTCTAGGCACATTTGCAAATTTGCATAAAATATAATTTTTCCGCTTCTAAAAATTGAATTTCAAAACTCTGAGAGACATAGTTGAAATCAGTATGTAAAATGTTGTTTAATATGATTAAAATAATTTTTTGTGAAAAGTAACTTTTCAAATTAATTTTCCACAGTTAAAAGTAAATAGGGTAATTAAAGGTAAAAATGGTATTATAATTACACTGAATCATATCCTAATTCTATTGTATAAGTGTATTTAGACCAAAATAAACCTTAGGAATAAAATATGATCCTTTTTATCTACATGGATTGGATTAGGACATTTATTATTTTTTTATTTAAAGAAGAGTTAAAAGTGTTAAATTCAAATTTTAATAACTTAACTATTTTTAATATAGGGTTATACATAAGATAAATTAGACTATAAATATTCATTAGAAATATAAAAATATTTCCAACATAATTGTGCCTTATTTATAATTTTTAGACATTAAATATTTAAATTTATTTATCACAGAATGATGATACAGTAATTACCTTATTGATGAAAGATTAAAATAATTGATATTATAAATATCCAAATAAATATAAATTGTGACTTTTGATGCATTAATCTAATTTTAGATATTACTATGAAATTTTAGGATTTATTTAATTTATTTTTTAATAAGTAATAATGTTTTTTTGACTTCCACAAAAACCAAATACTATATACTGTCAAAATTGACATAAATGATTTTTAAAAAAAATAATATATTATTATATGTTATAATATAACTAAAAATATAAGGCTCTTACAAAAGACTCATATAATAATATAAATTTTATTAATTAACCACTTGGGGTTCTCTTGGATTTTTATAGTAAGTTTGATAACCATTTATTATAATAATACAAGAATACATGGTAAATGTTAAACTATTTAATTAAGAGTGAAATCTAAAAAATAAGGTTAATATGATGACCTAAACCTTTCTAAAACCTATTGGATGTGTGGTTTTTACCCTTACCTACCTTATCCTAGAAATAAATCCTTTTAGATCCATTATAAACCGAATATTTTTGTATAATAAATTACTATTTCAAGATTTTCCTAATGTGACCCTCCACTCTCTTATAAAAGGGTACATCCCCTTCTCTCAAAATCACACCTCGAAAGCCCTTTGGTTCAGCCATCCCCTGACCAAATATCTTCCCAACCACCCTCATATTATCCTAGATTCCTTACTTTTATTATAAATCCAACCTATGTATCCCTTTTGATCAAATAAAAAAGAAACGCCCGATGAAGAGGTAATAATTTCATCACCTCTTTCAAAGTTCTTTTCTTCTTCCACTTCCTCTTTCATTTTTTTTCCATACCAAAATAACAAATATAGTACCTTATACATATTATGATGTTATTAAAAATATGTTACAACCATTTTCATTATTATATCAATTCTATGAATGAAAAAATTACCATATGTGTGTATGTACGGCTTACCGTCTCGACGTCGTGGTGTAGTTTGTCATTCAAAACTTCATTATTTGGATTGGTAAAATAATGAGTCTAAATAATTTATATAATAAAGATAACATATTAATTATTCTATATTTATAATATACCATCAAATTTCATACGATTTCACCACCAATACAATGATATTGTCGCTCGTGCATACGTACGGATTACTTTTTCCACAACACAATGAGATTTCGTTATCCATCGTAACCATTCAAGAATAATTTTCATTTGGTGATTAAAAATACTTTTTAAGAACATAGTATAATTCTTTATATGAATCAAATATATTCTATCCATAACAAACATCACTTGCATAACAGAACATATAAAGGGTAACAAATTAGTTAACACCCAAAACAATGATAATACTGAAATATCGTTAACAAAGAAATATTAGAATATCATATATGAAATAATATTTATGTAAGTGATTCTTATATAATTTAATAACAATGATTTTACCGTTATATAGGATGATAACCTACCCTTTACTAAAGAATAGTACAAGGTAAGGGGTTTTCGTCTCACTTTTATTCCTGTGAGATTCTTGCTATATTTTCCACTATTTCCTTTCGTGTGGTGTTTATACTACCCATGATTATATTCTTTGCGAAATATAATTTAATTTATTGTTATTTAAATCTTCATTGTATTATCCTTCTTTCAAGGGGTGTATGTTTCGTAAGTTACCAAATCATTAGGGGAATTTCTAATTTCAATTTCCACTCATTGGGTTTTATGTATACTTGATTGATTATTTTACTTCATGATTATGTGTGGAATCACAGTTTATTTTATTATGAATTAATTTTCACTACCCTTTCTGTGCATATAATTTTGATATACATAATATCTACATTGATAAATTCTCATTTCATTTATATGAACTTGGTAAGGGTCATCTTAAATCAATTTACATTCATTAAGTTAAACATCCATGTCATTAGTTTCATTTTTACAAGAATATGTTAGAATTTACTCTGATTGATTTACACTAAATATCCAATCATATTTAGGGTATTTATATTTTTCATACATAATTATGTCATCGATTTATCCTTAATCTAAGGATACAATCTTTGTAATGGATTTCGTCACAATTTTCATTCCATTGAGACTTCTTTGTTGTTGGGAACCAATTCACATTTATATGGTGTATATACATTCCTTTGAAATATTATATCATGAATACTTTTATTCTCGTAATATTATAATGTTTTTATTAATGTTATTCCTCAATTATTTGTATTCAATCATCTCTCATTTGGTTAGGAACTCATTAACTGAAATATCATTTTAAAGATTTATTCTTCTAAATATTTATCATTGATTTCCTTATTTTAAAAATGATTTTATGGATTTATTTATATAGACATGAATGTTTAAAAATTAATATTCATTTTAAAAGTTTCAAATAGGTATGGGACACTTTGATTCAAATAACTCTTTTTAACAGAATCTTGGTAAATAGTGAGACTTTTAAAGGTTTTCAAGAAAAAGAGGATATTTCCCTCAATTAGTTTTACTAGTTATTTTCATCTATGTCAATATCCTTCATTATTATTGATTTAGGTTGATAAAATCTTACATATTGTATTGAATTAGTTATGTTTGACTGTGGATGTGCTATTTTTTATATTATTCAAGGTATGTGGTTAAAATATTGACATTCGGTATGCTCGTTTTAATATGAATGTTTATATTGTATTTCAATCATATGAAGAATGCATTGGACTTAGTAAGTGATGGGTGGAGCCCACTATATATCCTTGATCCATCGGTAGGTCTTATGAGACAAACTAGTGTCTTGGACCAAGGCCTTGATGAAATCTTTATTTGTAGTCTTTCCATGAGGCCATGACTATGTGGTTATGATGTCCGACGTTATGCATTCTATAATTATTAAATTCTATATTGATATTACATGTGACTATTAGACTAGTATAATATCCATGTGAATAAGTAAATGGAATTATTTGATTTATATTTTTCAAATTATTCTGAAGTTAATTTTTTAAAGGCTTATATTTTAGTCTGATACATTGCCTTAAATGTTTGTGCTTATTTATGATAGTCTCCGCTATATTGTTATCTTTACTGAGCATCTGAGCTCACCCCTTTCATTGTTTTATTTTTTCTAGGATTAGTAGATGTATATTACAATTAACCTGCAGGAATAGGATAAGGGATATGAGTGTGTTCAAAGGGGACACAATGTTGTTGTTTTTCCATTTCATGATGTAATGTAAATCTAAGGTATGTATCTAGTACTTCTAAGGATTCTAAACTAATCCGTATTTCGAGACTTGATCTCTTGTGATCATGAAAATGTTATGTAATAATGCACTGACTCTGGGTAACTAAGGTTGGGGTATTACAGTTGGTATCAGAGGAAGTTTAGTATAAACCTTGGAAGTTAGATTTTGAAAAACTCTCATAAGAAAACACTACCCTAAGATAGAATTTGAGGATTAGTAACTATCCAAAAAATTTGGTAATGAAAAAATTTAGTGGGTTTTCCGAAAAATACAACCCTCTCTGGATACAAGCAGTTAGAGGTGGCTCTGATATAGGCGTACCTAGGGGTAAAACCCAAAAACACCGCTTTGATCTAGACTCAAATGGGAACTGGTGAATGACAACGGGCCTTGTTGCACTCTTGGTTACGACACTCTTGAGGGATATTCTTTGGATAATTCACATTTGCTTTACAAATATATTTGAAGTATTTTAATATAAGATGAGAATAAATAACCTTGGTTAATCCTGATGTGTTTTAGATTGAAAATAAGGTGTAATGATATTCTATAAATGATTTTATGACTATTTTTACACATACAATGATTTATGGTTTTAGTCAATGGTGGGATTCCAAGGAAGTCGTAGTAACAATGAGAATGATGTACAAGGTGGGAACTATGGAGGAGATGAGATACTAAATGGAATGTTGATAGGTTTAAAAGATGTGGGTTCATGCTGAAGTATGTTTCCAAAAATATGATCAATAATATATAAATTATAGAAATCCTAAACTCAACCAAGAAGAGAAAGGAGGAGAATGATAAGATCTCCAGTAGTAGTGACCATGGAGAAAAAAAAGGCCAATTTCTATCATGACGAAAATGTGAAAGGAGACACCCAGGAAAGTGTCTCAATGTAACAGAGAAATGCTTTATGTATGGGAAAGAAGGAAATAAAATAAATAATTGCCATAGGAAAATGAAGAGTACTATTGAGGAAAATAAAAATTATTCTAATAATACATTTATTGTCATTTTCTGTAAATATAGGGAACCTGGGCATTACCTGAGTCAATTCCCTATTCTATAGGATAACCACTAGGTTAAGGAAGATCCTATGAGGAAATAAATTCATGGTTAAATGTTTAAAATTATTAATGATCTTTGTTGATGAGATTACTTTGGAATACTTTTCTCTTATTCATGTAACACTATAGTTTGTTATGTGAAAATGCTATTTTAGGAAGAATTATCTTTTCTTTTGTGGATATAGTTATAAAGAACTATTTGTGTTTATATGATTCCTGAATTTGAGGAAATTACAGGTTCTTAATTTATGGGATGCAAATGTGAGGTAAGATATAAAATTTTTGGTTAAATTATGTTATATTCATTTTGAGTAATTTATCTCATTTAATAAATTATATAAAATATAGTTTTTGAAAAGGGACAACATGCAGATAGTGTGACAACCCGTCGCATTGGACAAAGCTATGGGAATCGAACCCACAACCAAAGTGTGACTAGGATTTATCACCTACCACTGGACTATGTGAAGTCCCTGGTTAGTGAGACTAATTATTTTTAGTTAAATGATTTTATAGATCAATAATAAATTAATTTTGGATCTTATGTTTTATCAAAAGAATATGCTTAGTATTGGAAAATGATTTTTTTCATTAACTGATAAATGTAATTTTGGGATATATTTTCTATGTTGGGAACACTATATGCCTAAGGAAAATATAATACTATGGGATTTAATTTTGAGGAGTAACGATGTATTTTTTATTTTGTAAGAATCTATGTTTTCTATATAGATTCAGGTTACTAATGGAAAGTATAAAACTATTATAGATAATATGTGATTTTGTTAATTACACTTTTGTATGAGACTTTAAGAGTAGTTGGTGTTATTTGGAGATAAATGTTATGATTTACTATGACAGACTAGGTGATTAAATTCTTATGAGTTTTGGGTTTCAATCTTAGTTTGGATTATATATTTTAAGGACAATTTTTTATTGAATGGTCTTTATTGAACATTGGGTATTATTTGTTTAATTTTGGAAATTAAGATTAGTATTTCTTTCTATAAAGAATTATCCATTTTGGGGATCATCTGATCTTGTATTAACCATTTGGTTTTGGTTATTCTCTAAATACAAGGGAAATATATATTTCATCCTTTGTAGATTACGTGATTCCCTAGAAGTTGTTTATAGAGCTATAGGTGTGACCAAGTCATCTTGAATACTCATCGTTTGGGGAAAAGATGAGTTAGTGGTAGAAATTTATTAAAGGATAAAACTCTACCCAAAAATTAATTATATCTCTTTATGTTCTATTTCAATCTCATAAAAACTTTCCTCAACATCATCAAAATGGAACTAAAAACAAAAAAAATGTTTACTTTTCCTACTAGGAAACTAATGACCATTTAACCCAACACAATTTTGTGGTTTTCTTGTTGTTAAATTTCTCCTAATCAAGTTTTCTATCACTCTCTATTAGAACTTGAAACATTTTTTATCTTCCATATCCATGTTTCCCTACATGGAATCCTTGTATGGGTTATCTCTGGTAACCTTTGTACTTATCTTTCTTTCTTTTAAAGTGACTGTTTTATTGACTCTTTTTCCGATGCGGGGCATTAAATGAAGTTCTCAAGCCCAACCTTAAAATTGAGAGCATAAAATTTCCAACAGGAGGGAAGAATGTATCACCCCAAGATTTCATAATAAGTTATTTTGTTAAACTAATTTAATAGCTTGCACTACACGCAACACCAAGTTCGAGTGCACCACGTCTTACCAAACTAGCCATTCAAAAATGGTTATGAATAGTATTAACAACATTTTTAATTTTATATACTCAATATAATTTTAACATCTGTATTATATGTCTCTTAGACATAATATAAGATCAAATTAATTTTTTCTTATAAAATAAGTATTTTTTAAAAAAAATAAAATTTTGTCGCCTCTTAATGGAGAATCCTTTTTAAATCCTATATTTGCCATTTTATATATTCAATTTAACAAAATAAACTTTTTATTTAGAAGGGGGACATAAAACTTTAGTTTGGATAGATTTTTAGTGATTTTCTGAAAACATTCACATTTTGAGGAATATTGAAAAATACTAAATTTTTATTGAAAACAACTTTTTTAATCAAAAAAATTTAGAGTGTTAAATTATAAATTTTAATGTTTTTGTCATATAATTGGATTATATTTTTATCATTTAATTCAATGTTAATCATTGGAAATAAGTTTAAATTTAAATTAGACATAAACACATATCAATCTTTTGATAGTTTTTACTTTTCAAAAACCTGCTTTTTGGTTTTGACAATGGAAATATTTTTCAAAATTAATTAATACAACTTTTATGATTTGAATTTTTTTTAAAAATAAATCATTTTTTAATTTGGAATATAAAAATTAGCTTTGGGTGAATTTCTGGTATTTTTCCGAAAACTATTAATTTTTGATGAATAGTGAGAAACAATACGTTATTGTTTAAAACCTATATTTTATTTAAATAATTATTTATTTATTTAAATTTAT
Source organism: Viscum album (assembly GCA_963277665.1). Taxonomy (NCBI): domain Eukaryota; kingdom Viridiplantae; phylum Streptophyta; class Magnoliopsida; order Santalales; family Viscaceae; genus Viscum; species Viscum album. The sequence goes on from OY728125.1 coordinate 933,599,577, forward strand.
TTTAAGTCAAAATAGATACATAATACCATTATAATTTCAATGTAATTCATTGGAGTCATTTTATTCTAAAATTAGATGTATAAAATTTTATTGAACTTTTTAACGTCTTTTACTCACCTTCTAGGAACATTTGCAAATTTGCATAAAACATAATCTTAACACTTCTGTGAATTGAATTTAAAAAATCTGAGATACTTGGTTGACATCATTTTGTATAATTTGGTTCAATAGGTTGAAAATAAGTTTTGGTGAATAGTAACATTTCAATTTTATTTTACACGGTTAAAAGTAAATAGAGTAATTAAAGGTAAAAATTATATTATAATTACCGAAACACATGTCCTAATTCAATTGGATAAGCTTATGTCGACAAAAATCAACCTTATGAATAAAATATGATCCTTTTGATCCACTTGGATTAGATTTGGACATTTATTATTATTTTATTTAAAGAAGAGTTAAAAGTGTTAAATTCAATGTTTAATAACTAAAAAAAATTTAATATTGGGTTATAAATAAGATAAATTCGACAATAAATATTCATTAGAAATATAAAAATATTTTCAACATAATTGGGTTTTATTTATAATTTTTAGACATTAAATAAATAAAATTTTTTATGACATAATGATGATGCAATATTTTCCATATTAATGAAAAATTATAATAATTGATATTATAAATATCCAAATAAATGAAAATTGAGACTTTTGATACATTAAAAAACTTTTATAGGTTAATATGACATGTCCTGATTGATTTAATTTATTTTTTTCTAAGTAATAAAGTGTTCTTCACTTTCACAAAAACAAAATACTAAATAGTGTCAAAATTGACATAAAAGAGTTTTTAAAACAAATACTATATTATTAAATGTTATGATATTCCAAAAAATATATGGTTCATCCAAAGGAATCTTATAATGATAGATATGTCATTAATTAACCACTTGGGGTTCTCTTGGCTTTTATAGTAAGTTTCTTAACCATTTATTATAATAATTAAAGAATACATTGTAAAAGTTAAACTATTTAACTTAGAGTTAAATCTAAAAAATAAGGTTAATATGGTGACCTAAACCTATCTCAAACCTATTGGATGAGATTTTTTAGACCCATAACCACCTTATCCTCAAATTAAATCCTTTTGGATCCATTATGAACTCAATATGACTGTATAATAAATTAATATTTCAATATTTTCCTAAAGTCACCCTCACCTCTATTATAAAAGGGTACTTCCCCTTATCTCAAAATCAAACCTCAAAATCCATTTGACTCAACCAAAACCTGATAAAATATCATCCCAAATACCCTCACTTGAAACGAGAGTCCTTAATTTGATCATAACACCATACTAAATATCCCTTTTTATCAAATCAAAAGGAAGCACCTGAAGAAGAGGTAATAATTTCAACACCTCTTTCGAAGTTCTTTTATTCTTCCACCTCATCTTTCATTTTTGTTTCCATAAAAAAAAATAACTCTAGTACCTTCTACATACTGTGATTTTATTATAAATATGATACAACCATATTTATTATATTATCCATCCTATGAATGACAAAGCCACCATACGTCCATACGTACGGCTTACCATCTCCACGTCGTGGTGTAGTTCTTTATCAACACTTCATTATTTTGATCGGTATAACAATGAGTATAAATGATGTAAATAATAAATATAACATGTTAATTATTATATATATATATAATATACCATCCAATTACATACTATTTCACCACCAGTAGAATGATATTGTCGCTTGTGCGTACGTACGGGTTACCGTCTCCACGACGCGATGAGATTTTGTTCCCCATTGTAACCATTCAAGATTAATTTTTATTTGAGGATTAAATATAATTTTTAATAACTTAATATAATTATTTATATGAATAAAATACATCCTATCCATAAAAAACATGACTTACGTAACAAAACATATAATGGAAAATGAATTAGTTAGCACCCAGAACTATGATACTACTGAAATCTAATTAACAGAGAAATATTAGAAGATTATATATGTTATAATATTTATGTATGTGGTAATTATATAATTTAATAACAATTATTTCTCCATTATACAGAAGTTTCAATTACTCTCTACTAATGAAAAGTAAAAGGTAAGGGGTTTTCGTCTCACTTTTATTTCTTTGAGATTCATGTTATATTTTCCACTATTTACTTTTGTGTGGTGTATGTACTACCAATTATTGTATTATTTGCATAATATAACATAATTTATGGGTATTTACATATTCATTGTATTATCCTTATTTCATGGGGTGTATGTTTTGTATGTTTCCAAATCGGTTGGGCAATTTCTAATTTCAATTTCTAGTCATTGTTTTTACGCAAACATCATTGATTATTTTACTTCCAGATTATGTGTGGAATCACTATTTATTTATTTATATAGTGATTTTCACTCCCATTTGTGTATATATACAATTTATACACATAATAACTCCATTTAAAAATTCTCATTTCATTTATTTGAACTTGATAAAGGTAATCTTAACTCAATTTCCATTCCTCGAGTTAAACATTAAGTAATTAGTTTTTTTACAAGAATATGTTTGAATGTCCATTATTTGATTTACACAAAATATCCAATCATATTGAGTGTATTTATTTTTTAAACACTTAATTATGTCATTGATATACCCTTTATTTTAGGATACAGTCTTTGTAATGGATTTTGTCTCAATTTATATTCCATTGATACTTCTTTGTTGTTAGACACCAATTCACTTTTATATGGTGTATATATTATCCTTTGACATATTATATCTTGAATAAATTTATTCTCATGATATTATAAAGTTTTCATTAATTTTATTCATCAATTATTGGTATTCAAGCGTCTCTTATTTGGTCAGTAACTTTTTAACTAAAATATCGTTTTAAAAAAATTATTCTTCTAAATCTTTCACATTAATATCCATGTTTTAAAATGATTTTATGGATTTATTTATATGGAAATGAATGTTTTAAAATTAAAATTCCTTTTAAATGTTTCAAAGTGTTATGGGAAACTTTGATTCAAAAATCTATTTTTAACAGCTTCTTGATAAATAGTGAGACATTTAAATGTTTTCAAGAAAAATGGGATATTTCTCTAAAATAGTTTTACTGCTTATTTTCATCTATGTCAATATCATTCATTATTATTGATTGAGTTTGATACAATCTTCCTTATTGTATTGAATGAGTTATGTTTTACTGTGGATGTACTATTTTTATACCATTCATGGTTTATGGTTAAAATATCGACATTTTTATGGTGGTTTTAATACGAATTTTAGATTGTGTTTCAACCATTTCATATGAGGAATTCATTGGACTTAGTAAGTGACGGTTTGAGCCCTCTATATCTCCTCAGTGCATCAATAGGTATTCTGAGACAAACTATTGTCTAGGCACAAGGCCTTGAAAAAATATTTATTTGCAGTCTTAGCACAAGGCCTCAACTATGTGGTTATGATATTTGGTATTATGCATTCCATCATTATGAAATTAGCTAATGATATTACATGTGATTATTCGACTAGTAGAATATCCATGGGAATAAGTAAATGGAATTATTTGATTAATCATTTCCATATTATGTTGAAGATTATGTTTAAAAGGCTTGTGTTTTAGTCTTATACATTGCCTTAAATGTTTCTGCTTATTTATGATAGTCTTCTCTATATTATTATCCTTACTGAGCATCTGATCTCACCCCTTTCTATGTTTTATTTTTTCCAGGATGCGAAGAACTATATTACAAAAAACCTGCAGGAATGGTCTAATGGATAAGAGTGTGTTCAAATGGGAAACAATGTTTTTGTTTTTCTATTTCATGATATAAGGTAAAACATATGTTTGTATCAAGTACATACATGGATACTAAACTAATCGGTCTTTTGAGAATTGATCTCTTATGATCATCCTAATGTTATGTAATAATTCACCAACTCTGGGTAACTAGGGTCAGAGCATTACACATTGTGATAAAGAAACTTAATCATAAGAGATATATATAAAGAATATAAAACATCAACAACCACAGTCTATCCCATGTAACCACGTATCATGCCTACATGGGATAGGATCCAAGGAGGTGAAATGTCTAAGTCAACCGCGTAAGATAATTTATAAAATTAAACATAATAAAAGGAGTATAAATGTCCAAGGCATCCTAATGTGTTAGATTCAAGGAGTAGAAATTTCCATGACATCCTAACACATTAGGTAATCTAGTTAAACTAGATAATTGGTGTAACGCACTGACCCCAGTTACCCAGAGTCGGTGCATTATTACATAACATTGGCATGATCACAAAAGATTATGTCTCTAAAGACCGATTAGTTTAGTATCCTTGGAAACACTATATACATTCATAAGGTTTTCATTACATCATAAAGTATAAAACTACAACAACATTGTTTTCAAAGACAACACTGAGATCCTAGAGACTATCCCTACAGATCAGTAATAATATACTTCTTCGCATCCTGGGAAAAATAAAACATATAAAGGGGTGAGCTCAGATGCTCAATAAGGATAACAATATAGAAGAAACATTATAAATAATCATAAACATTTAAATAAATGTATATCTATAAAAGCATTTTAAACTTGAACTTCATCATAATATGGAAAAAAATAAAATGAAATAATGCCATTTACTTATTCACATGGATATTCTACTAGTCGAATAATCACATGAAATATCAAAAAAAACTTTCATATTGATGGAATTCATAACACCAGACTTTCATAACCACATAGTCAAGGCTTGTGCCAAGAATAAAAATAATATTTTTCCAAGCCCTTATTCCAACACACTAGTTTGTCTCATGAGACCTACCGATGCATCGAGGATCTATAGCGGGCTCCACCCGTCACATACTAATTTTAATGCATTCCTCATATGAACAGGTTTGAACATAACATAAATATTCGTAATAAAACTAGCGTACGAAATGTAAATACATTATCCATAAACCATTAATGGTATAAAAATAACACTTCCATAGTAAAACATATCACAAAACCTTTAATACAATATGAAAGTTTTTTATCAAAATAAATCAACTTCAAATAAGCTTAAAATGCATCAAAGGATGTTGATATAGATGAAATCAAAACTATTTGAGAGAAATATATCTTTTTTTAATCATTTAAAGTCACATAATCATAAAATAAAAAATTTACTTTGAAAATATTCATATAATCTTGTAAGGGAAGATTCGATGATTTTATAAGGGCAGAAAATAGCCACACCTTCCGTATAAGTTAAAAAAGGACATTCTTACCTTAATTTTGTCGAAAAGGTTAAAAAGGACCTTGTTTTGAAAACAAAAAAAAACATTCCTTTATAAATATATTATAAAAATTCAAATAATTGTATAAATGAATTTAACCCATAGTCTATAAAAGAGTAAGAATGTTTTGAAATTCATTTTTAAGAAACATGGATGTGGATGATAAAGAGGTTCGAGGAGATAATTGCGTATAAACAGCCTCGGATTATGAAGAGATTGTGAAATAAACCCTTAACATGTACTTTTCATTGGTCAAGGGTAGGATAAACTCTTGTATAATAGTCAAATCATTGTTATTAAATAATAAAGGAATCATATACATTAATTTGATATCATATATGATCTTCTAATATTGCATTATTAATAATATTTTAGCATTATCGTCGTTTCGGGTGTTCACTTACTCATTTTATTTTATATGTTTTGTTACATAAGCCATGTTTGTTATGGATAGATTTTATATTATTTATATACATAATGATATCAAGTCCTTAAATATTATTTTTAATCATCAAATGAAAATTAGTCTTGAATGGATACGATGGGGAATGAATCTCATCGTGTTCATGGAGACGGTAATCTGTGCGTACACACGAGTGACGATATCATTATTTTGATATTAAAATCATATATAATTGGATGGTATATCATATATACCGAATAATTATGATGTTTTATTTATTATTTACATCAATTATACATCATTTTTATACCCATCCAAATAATAATATATTGAATTACAACGACACCACAACGTGGAGACGTTAAGTCGTACGTACACACGTATGGTGACATGTCATTCAAAGGATTGATGTAAAAATGAATATGGTGGTACGATATTTATAATAACATCATAGTATATAGAATATACTGGAGTTATTATTTTAGAATGGAAACAACATGGAAAGAAGAAGTGGAAGAAGAAAATAACTTGAAAGAGTTGATGAAATATTTACCTCTTCTTCAGGTTCTTCCTTTTGATTTGATCAAAAGGGCTCTTTAATTTGCCTTTATTACTAAAGTAATGCCTCAAGGATTAATTGAAGGAAGTTGAGAGGATATTGGGGTAGGGTTTGGCCGAGACAAAAGGCTTTGAAGGTGTAAATTTGAGAGAAGGGGAAGTTCCCTTTTATAAGAGGAGTGAGGGGAACCTTAGGAAATGCTAGAAATATTATTTTATAATAAATTCATATTCGGTTTATAATGGCTCAAAAGTAACTTATTTTAATCCTAGGGTGGGGATGGGTTGAAAACCTTTCCACAAATTTATTTTATCCAGGATTTTGTCACCCTATTAACCTTATCATTTATAGTTAACTCTTAGTTTAATATTTTTACATTTACCATGTCTCTTTGTATTTTTATATTATATGGTTAATAAACATACTATAACAAGCCAAGAGAACCCCAAGTGGTTAATTATTAATATATATAACCTTATCTAATTCATTTGGCCAAACCATAGATTTTTAGTAATAGAATATCAATTAATAATATAATATTTGTTTTAAAAACTCTTTTATGTCAATTTTGACACTATTTGGTATTTGGTTTTTTTAAAATTCATAAAAGCATTATTACTTCAAAAAAAATTCATTTAATAAACCCTAACATGTTATATTAACCTATAAAAGTATTTTAATTCATTAAAAGTTTCAAATTAAATTTGTTGGAGTATTTAAAATATCAATTAATTTAATATTTCATTAATAAGGTAATTACTGCAACACCATTGTGTGACAAATAAATTAAATTATTTAATATCTAAAAATTATAAATAAAAAATCCGTATGTAGGAAATATGTTTATATTTCTAATTAATATTTATAATCGAATTTATATTATTTATAACAATATATTAAAAATGTTTTAGTTATTAAAAATTGATTTTAACTCTTTTAACTCTTCCTTAAATAAAATAATAATAAATGTCCAAATATAATCCAAGTGGACCATATAAGTTCATATTTTATTCCTAAGGTTTTTTTGTCGAATTATACTTATCCAATAGAATTAGGACATGTTTTAGGGTAATAGTAATATCATTTTTACCTTTAATTACCCTATTTACTTTTAACTATGGTAAATACAAGTAGAAAGTTACTATTCACCAAAAATTATTTTTATCTTATTGAACCACATTTTACATAATGATATCAATTGTGTCTCTCGAAATTCTTGAAATTCAACTCACATAAGTGGTAAAATTAAGGTTTATGAAAATTTGCAAAATCTCCTAGGAGGTTGGTAAAAGACGGTAAAAAGTTCAATAAAATTTCATATATCTAAAATTATTTTAAACTGAATCCAATGAATTACATTGAACATATATAGGTATTATGTATCTATTTTGACCTAAAATAAATTAAAATAAAATAATTAATTACTTAAATAAAAATTCTGTTTTAAACTATAACTCAGTATTTTTCACTATTCATCAAAAATTTAAAGTTTTCAGAAAAATACCAATAATTCACCCTAAGCTAATTTCGATATTCTGGATCAAAAAATGAAGTCCATTTTGAATGATAAAATTTATAAAATTTCAAAAATTGGGTATTACTATTCATAACAGCTAGTTTGATTGGTTGTGGTGTGTTAGAACTCGAAGTTGCGTACAACACACGCTACTGTATTATTCAAACATAAACGTATCATGGAAGCTTGGGGTGTTACATTCTCCCCTCCTTCAAATAATTTCGTCCTTGAAATTTCTATAATATTACTGCATAAAAAGACTCTGGTGGTTCTTCATCATAAGTTCCTCGGGTTCCCACACTGCCTCTCCCATCTTATGGTTTCTCCATAGAACTTTTATCAGACGAGTCTTCCAGTTTCTCAACACTAGTTCTCTAGTATCAAGAATCCTAACGGGATCTTTTCAATAAGACAGATCGGGTTCCTGTTCTAATTCCTCATAGATGAGTAAATGTGTTGGGTCAGGCATGTATTTTCACAACAATGATATGTGGAACACATCGTGAACTTTGGAGACACTTGGAGGCATTTCCAAATGGTAAGCAACAGCCCCAATTCGTTATAGAATTTCAAAAGGTCCAATGTACCTGTGAATCAATTTATCCTTCTTACCGAAATGTGTAACACCCTTCCATGGAGATACCTTCCAGAAAACATGATCTCCTACCTGAAATTCCAAATCCTTCCTTCAGTTATCGACATAGATCTTCTCCCTACTTTGAGCTGCTTTGATGTGGGTTTGGATTACCTTAACATTTTCCATCATTTCCTCAACAAGTTATGGCCTATAGGTTTTCTTTCACCAACATCATCCCAATAGGTTGTTGTGCGTCATCTCTTTCCATATAACGCTTCATATGGTGTCATCTGAATACTTGAATGGAAACTATTATTATAGGAAAATTATATCGGAGGTAAATATTGATCCTACATACCCAGAAAGTCAAGTGAGTAGGATCTCAACATGTCTTCTATGGTTTGAATATTTCTTTCTGATTGTCCATCTTTTTTAGGGTGGTAGGAAGTAATCAAACAAAGTTCAGTATCAAGGGATTTCTAGAGACTTTTCTAGAATCTCGAAGTAAAAATGAGATCAAGATCAGTAACAATCGATTGGGGTACTTCATGAAGTCTCACAAATTCATTAATATATAGTCTTTCTAGATGTTCAAGTGGTAGATCTTATCTTATAGAAATAAAATGTGCTGACTTGCTAAGACAATCAACAATGACCCATATTTTATTGTTCCTTATAGGAGTCTTTTGTAGTCCCATGACAAAGTCCGTCGTAATATTATCCCATTTCCACTTAGGTATGGTTTGAGGTTGCGTAACTCCTCCAGGCTATCACCTTTCAGCTTTCACTTATTGAAAAACTATACACCATGACACAAAATCAACAATCTCCCTCTTCATGTTGTCCAACCAAAAATTTTCCTTCAAATCTCTATACATCTTAGTGATACCAGGGTGTAAAGAGAAATTGGAACTATGAGCATCATCCAACAATTCCTTTTTTAGATCTGGTACGTCGGTAACACAAATCCTCTTCCCAAATTTCAATATTCCATCTTCATACACAAATTCACTCAATCTCCCATTATTCACAGCTCTAATATTCTTTTGAAACTCTTCATCATCAGTCTGAGAACTCATTATCCTTTCTAGTAAGGATGGTTTGGAAACCATTTGAAAAAGTATCGATGTTTCACCTTCCATGGTAATTCCCATATCCATCTTCACTAGATTGATGAAAATATGATCCCTTTAAACTATCATCATGTAAAAAACTCCATGATATTTTCTGCTCAAAGAATCTTCCTCCATATTTCACTTCCTTGGGTGGTAGTGTATGGTGCAATCCTAATCCTTGAGTGGTTAAAGTCATCTCCTTTCCCTCATGTTGAGTTCTTTCTATGAGAAAATATACTTCAAACTCTTGTGATCGGTATATATCTCACATTTTTCTCCATAGAGATAATGTCTCAAAATCTTCAAAGAAAATATTATAGCTGCTAACTCATGATCATGAGTATGATATTTTTTCTCATAAATTTTTAGCTGTCATTATGCATAGGCAATACACCTACCATTCTACATAAGGACACAACCAAGTCTTTTTTTAGGCATCAATATATATAAAAAACCCATTATTCCTCGATGGTAGATTCAAGATAAGAGAATTGACTAATATTCTCTTCAGTTCTTCAAAACATTCTTTACACTATTTTGTCCAAAAACATTTAACCCCATTACGTGTGAACTTCGTTATTAGGTTAGCCGGTCAGGAAAAATTCTGCATGAAACGTCGATAATAACCTGCTAAACCAATAAAACTATGTACCTCAGTTATACTCGTTGGTGCTAGCCATTATAGGACTGCTATTTTCTTAGAAGGATCAACATAGATTCCATCCTTAGAGATAATATGACCAAGAAAAGAAATCTCTTGAATCTAGAATTTACACTTTCTAAACATCTCATATAATTCATTTCTTCTAAGAGTCTTTAGAATAATGCATAAGTGATTTTCATGATCTTCATAGCTTTTGGAGTATACCAAGATATCATCAATAAATACCACTAGAAATTCATTAAGAAATTCCTTGAAAACTATGTTCCATAGATCCATGAAAATAGAGGGTGCATTAGTTAGCCCAAAAGGCATTACTGTAAACTCGTAATGCCCATACCTGGTTCGAAATGCTGTTTTAGGAATGTCTTCCTTATTTACACACAACTGATGATATCCAGATCGAAGTTAATTCTTTGAAAAGTATTGAGCTATATGAATTTGGTCGAATAAATCATCAATATGAGGTTGGGGATACTTGTTATTTATTATTATAGCATTGATCTCCCCGTAGTCAATGCACAACCTCATAGATCCATCTTTCTTCTTAACAAAAAGAACAGGGGCTCCCCATGGAGAACCACTATGGAGAATAAATCCGTTATTACTCAATTACTCTAATTTTTTCTTCATTTCCACTAATTCTACAGTGGCCATTCTATAAGGGGTCTTCGATATGGGCCTTGAACCAGAAATTAATTAAATGGAAAACTCAATTTCTCGTTCTAGAGGATGTCCAAGTAAATCCTCTGAAAAAACATCAACATATTCTTGCACAATAGGTACATCCCTTATTCGATCATTCCTTTCCCCATCCATAGTTATTTCATTCTTTTCCACCCTAATAATTTAATTTAGTTAAGCTATTGGGGGTGGATCTAGATAAGAATTAGGTGGTGCAATTTCTGCTCTAATGATAAGGTACTCCTTATCATTATCAAAAATTGTAACCTCCTTCTTCTTACAATAAATTTTCGCAACATGGTCTGAAATCCAATCCATACTGAGGATTATATCAAATTCCATCATGGGTATAATGATGAGATCCGCAGATAAATAATGTTTATATGCCTTAATGGGAACTGATTCACAAAACATTATTGCAAAGATACTTCCCTTAGGTGTTTTTATTGAAAACTCCCTTGTTAAATCAAATTGGAAATATCTAATTTTTGTAGAAAACTAGGAAGATATGAAACAATGTGATGATCCAGAATCAAGTAAAGCATTGGCTAAACTTAAGGAACCCATTAGATTACCAGCAACCACGTCTTTCAGAGCTTCAACCTCAGCAGTAGTGATCACATAAGCTTGGCCTAGATCCATTGACCTTTTCTGAGGTAAGATTCCCTGATGCTTAGGAAATTCATTTTCATAATGTCCCATATCCCTTCTATTATAGCATTTAATATCGGTAGCTTCTTTCTTCCCCTTGAAATAAAGATCTTGCTGGATTTTTTACCACACTTTTAAGAGACTCCCATTCCATTCAAGAAAGTAACGGGGTGTTTCTTCCCACATTTACTACAAGATGGATATTCAACTTTTCCCTTATTCCACTTATTTCCATTTCTAGAGTGATCAGAAGATCTCTTCTTCTCTTGCTTTGATCTAAAGTCGTAATACTTGGAGAATTTCTTTTTTGTCTTGATAGCACATGAGACAATAACTTTGTATGATGAGAAGGATTGTGAGACTAATGTTGGACAGAGAAATGTTTCTAACCCATTAAAGAAATGATCAATATTCCTTCTTGGAATACGTATATAATCTACAGAATGACTCGTTAAACTAGTAAAGTTATACTCATACTTTGCAACATTCTCATCCTCCTTTTTCCACAGACTCATAAATTGTCTTTCCATATCTGATCGATGGTCATGAGGAAAGTATTTTTCTAATAAAATATCTTTAAACTCCCTCTATCGCATATTTGATACTTCATCATCTTACTTCATGTTTTGAATAAATGACCACCATTGATCTGTATGTCCAGTGAGGCGGTAAACTGCGAGGACAAATTTTTCCCTTTCACTACTCCCCAAGGAGTGGAATATATTTTATAAGGAATTTATCCATTTCTCAGATACTAGTGGATTTTCACCCCCATTTATTTTTGGTGTTTGTTTCCTCATGAAGCGATCTAACATTGATCCTCCATGATGCAGATCAGGGTTCTCCCTATGGGTAATGTTATTATTCATAACCTAAGTGATTTTTCCCAATATGGTGATAAGATGATCAGCATCAGTTGTATCACCAGCTCCACCATTATTATCTTTAGTAGGAGGGAAATCCCTAAATGGATTATGTGCATTGGTGCGGTTTCCATTCCTTCCACTAGGTACCAATTCTAAACAATGGAATAAACTAGATTAGTTCATGAATTGAAATACATAATTCCAAACATGAAAAACAGTTAACATAAATTGAACATTTTATGGATATAATCCATAATCATAAAAATGATTTCTTTAAGAAAGTATATACTCATAAACCCTTCATAATGGTTTGTAAAGAAAATGATAATTATCCAAAGCATATCCCCCAGGAGTGTCACAACCAAGAGTGCAGCAAGGCCCGTTGTCGTGCACCATTTCCCGTTCGAGTCTGGATCAAAGTGTTATTTTCAGTTTTTACCCCTAGGTACATTTGTGCCAGAGCTGCCTCTACCTACTCGTATCCAGATAGGGATGTATTTCTCATAAAATTCACAAAATCTCTACATTACCAAAATTCAATGAATTTCTTCTATACTAATCCTCAAAGTCTATCTTAGGGTAATGTGCTCTAATCAGATTTTATCTAAATATACCTTCAAAGGTTTGTACTAAAATTCCTCTGATACCAACTGTAACACCCCGGCCCCAGTTACCCAGAGTCTGTGCATTATTATATAACATTGGCATTATCATAAAAGATCAAGTCTTTAAATACCGATTAGTTTAGTATCCTTCGAAACACTAGATACATTCATATGGTTTTCATTACATCATAAAATGGAAAAATACAACAACATTGTTTCCAAAGACATCACTAAGATCCCATAGACTATCCCTACAAGTTAGTCATAATATAATTCTTCACATCTTGGGAAATATAAAACATATAAAGGGGTGATCTCAGATGCTCTGTAAGGATAAAAATATAGCATAAACTTTCATAAATAAGTATAAATATTTAAGGCAATGTACAACTAAAACAAAAGCCTTTTATACCTGAACTTCAGCATAATATGGAAAAAATAAAATTCAGTAATGCCATTTACTTATTCACATGGATATTCTACTAGTACAATAATCACATGCAATATCAATAACAACTTTTATAATGATGAAATGCATAATGCCAGACTTTCATAACCACATAGTCAAGGCCTTATTTCAAGACTACAAATAATATTTTGTCAAGGCCTTATTCCAAGACACTAGTTTGCCTCATGAGACCAACCAATGCATCATTGATATATAGTATTCCCCACCCATCACTTACTAAGTCCAATGCATTCCTCATATTAATAGGTTTAAACATAACATAAAAATTCGTATTAAAACTAGCATATGAAATGTCAATACTTTCTCAATAAACCATGAATGGTATAAAAATAAAACTTCCACAGTCAAACATATCACAAAACCTTAAATACAATATGGAAGTTTTGTATCATAATAAATCAAATTCAAATATGCTTAAAATCCATCAAAGGATATTGACTTAGATGAAATCAAAACTATTTGGGAGAAACATCTCCTTTTTCAAATCATCTAATAGTCACATAGTTATAAAACAAAAACATTTACTTTGAAAATATTCTTATAATATTGTAATGGAATCTTCTATGATTTAATAAGGGTGGGAAATAGCTGCACCCACCGTATAAGTTAAAAAAATACATTCTTACCTTACTTTTATCGAAATGGTTAAAAACGACCTTTTTTGGAAAACAACGGAAAGATTCATTTATAAACATCTTATAAAAATTCAAAGAAGGGTATAAATGACTTTAACCCATAGTCTATAAAATAGTAATAATGTTTTGAAATGCATTTTTAAGAAACATGGATGTGTATGATAAAGAGTTTCTAGTAGATAATTACATATAAACCACCTCGGATTATGAAGAGAGTGTGAAATAAACCCTTACCTTGTACTTTTCCTTGATTGAGGGTAGGTTATCCTCATATATAATAGTTAAATCATTGTTATTAAATTATACAATTATCATATACATAAATATTATATCATATATGATCTTTGAATATTGTTTTATTAATAATATTTTAGTATTGTCATCGTTTTGGGTGTTCACTTACTCATTTTATTTTATATGTTTTGTTACATAATTTGTGTTTGTTATGCATAGGTTGTATATTATTCTTCATAATGATATCAAGTCCTTAAAAATTATTTTTAATCATCAAATAAAAATTAGTCTTGAATGGATACGATGGGGAATTAATCTCATCATGTTCTTGGAGAGGGTAATCCGTAAGTATGCACGAGCGACAATATCATTCTTTTGATATTAAAATATTATATAATTGGATGGTATATCATATATAAAGAATAATTATCATGTTATATTTATTACTTAAATAAATTATACATCATTATTATACCCATCCAAATAATAATTTATTGAATAACAACTACACCACAACTTGGAGACGGTAAGTCGTACGTACGCACGTATGGTGACAAGTCATTAAAAGGATAGATAGAATAATGAATATGGTTGTACCATATTTATAATAATATCACATTATATAGAAGATACTGGAGTTATTATTTTATAATGAAAAAAACAAGTAAAGAAGATGTGGAAGAAGAAAATAACTTGAAATAGGTGATGAAATATTTACCTCTTCTTCATGTTCTTCATTTTGATTTGATCAAAAGGGATTCTTAACATGGATTTTTGACTAATGGAAGGCATCTAGTATGACGTGAGGGAAGTTGATAGGATATTTGGTTAGGGTTTGGCCAAGCCAAAAGGCTCTGAAGGTGTGAATTTGACAGAAGGGGAAGTGCCATTTTATAAGAGGAGTGAGGGGCACCTTAGGAAAAGTTAGAAATATTATTTTATAATAAATTTATATTCAGTTTATAATGGCTCCAAAATGGCTTGTTTCAAGGATAGGGTGGGTATGGATCTAAATCGTTTCAAATAATATATTTTAGATAGGTTTAGGTCCGCATATTAAACTTATCATTTATATTTAACTCTTAGTTAAATATTTTGACCTTTACCATGTCTCTTTGTATTTTTATATTATATGGTTAATAAACATACTATAACAAGCCAAGAGAATCCCAAGTGGTTCATTATTAATATATATAACCTTATCTAAGTCATTTGGATGAACCTTAGATTTTTAGGAATAGAATATCAATTAATAATATAATATTTGTTTTTGAAACTCTTTTATGTCAATTTTGACACTATTTGGTATTTTGTTTTTGTTAAATTTATAACAGTATTATTACTTCAAAAAAAATTCAGTTAATCAACCCTAAAAAGTAATATTAACCTAGAAATGTTGTTTAATTCATTAAAATTTTTCAATTACATTTATTTGGGTATTTAAAATATCAATTATTTTAATATTTCATTAATAAGAAAATTACTGCATCACCATTGTGTCATAAATAAATTAAATTATTTAATGTTTATAAATTATAAATAAACTAACATTAAGTAGGAAATATTTTTATCTTTCTAATGAATATTTATAATCAAATTTATCTTATGTATAACACTATATAAAAAAATTAGTTTTTAGACTTTGATTTTAACTCTTTTAACTCTTCCTTAAATAAAATAATAATAAATGTCCTAATCTAATCCAAGTGGACCAAAGAGGCTCATATTTTCTTCCTAAGGTTTTTTTGGTCGAATTATACTCATACAATAGAATTATGACATGTTTTATGGTAATATTAACATCATTTTTACCTTTAATTACCCTATTAAATTTTAACCGTGGAAAATAAAAGTAAAAAGTTACTATTCACCAAAAATTATTTTCATCTTATTGGACCACTTTTTACTTATTGATATCAATTGTGTCTCTCAGATTTTTGAAATTCAACTCATAGAATCGGAAAAATTAAATATTATGCAAATTTGAAAAAGATCCTTGGAGGTGGATAAAAGACGGTAAAAAGTTCAATAAAATTTTATATATCTAAAATTATTATAAACTGAATCCAATAAATTAAATTAAACATATATAGGTATTATGTATCTATTTTTACATAAAATAAATTTAAATAAACCAATTAATTATTTAAATAAAAATTCGGTTTTAAACTATAACTCAGTTTTTTTCACTATTCATCAGAAATTGAAAGTGTTCCGAAAAATACCAAAAATTCACCCAATGATAATTTCAATATTCTGAATCAAAAAATGAATTCCATTTTGAAAGTTAAAATTTATAAAATTTCAAAAAGTGGGTATTACTATTCATAACGGCTAGTTTGATTGGTTGTGGTTTGTTAGAACTTGAAGTTGCATACAACACACGCTACTGTATTATTCAAAGAGAAACGTGCCATGGAAGCTTGGGGTGTTACAATTAGAGTATAAATGTACATGGAATCTATGTAATCAATGTAACTATGATCAAAGGATTTTAAATTTACTAGGAATATTATTGGCTCATCAGGTCCATGGAGTAGTAATTTCCATAGAATAATAGTAAACAAAGTAATCAGATCCAAGGAGTAGAAATGTCCATGTAATCCAAGTAAGCTAACTAAATGACATCCATGGAGTATAAATTTATATGTTATCTATACCAATTCATTCAACATATAATAAATCTATTCATATTCATATATGATCCAAGGGATTAAATAATTTATACCTTTTATATACAAATCACAAGGTGATACAAGGTGCTTAAAACCCTTAACAGTTTACTTTAATACTGCATTCCCTTATTAGTTATACAAGTTGATTTCATCACACCCCAAGGGTGGAATAATCATGTTAAAAAAGTATTAACCACCCCATAAGAGGTTTATATTGAGCTCAACAACCTCTGAACTTGATAATGTATCAAAAATATTTTTATCAATTTACTCTAGGTTCAATTAATTTACAAAGGATAACCCATAATGTCTAATGTGTGTTACAATAACAAAAATCTATAAATAAATAGATATTTAGTTAAAAGGTATAGAATACCTACATTAATCCCTCTGAATAACACTCATCCAATCTCATTCTCTAATTTTATCAAGGTCAGAATAAAATAGAAGAATGAAAGAATGCCTAAAAATAGGGCATAAGAGCCTACACCAAAATAACGCAACTGATGGAAAGGAAAATAGTGAAATGAGCCTAAGTAATGAATGACCCACTAGTGAATATCCAATGATATGAACATATCTATAATTATAAATCATATGGAAGAATTACCTCAGAGCCTAATATAAGCTTCAATGGGTGCTCCAATGAGACAAAAGGTGGATGGATACTGGAGGAAATGAGAAATAAAATGGAGTGAGGGATTTAATGAAATAAAGGGAAAAAATTTCATTTTCCCTTGAAAAAATGTATAGCATGGTTTGGCCATATATTTTTTCATATGGTGAACCAATTGTGCCCCAATATTTGTCTCAAGACCCCCTCATATGGCCTTGGTACACAGTTAGACTAACAGTGTGCTAATCATGCATTTCCCCTCAATCAGAAACTCTACAGAAAATTCACGTGCATGAATCCTGGGTTACACAGTTAGGGAAAACTTTTCACCCTCTGATATTAACTTAAAATCCATTCATGGTTTACCCTAACCATGTGGACTGGGCATCATAGTTTCTACCCACTATTCGGCCCAGGCATGTTCTCCAAAAACAGGGGCTTCGGGTTCCAAACAAGCCCTCAACACCCGCATTTTCTCCATATCCTATCTTGGAATTCACATTAGGTCAAAACCAAAAAATTAATCTATAAATAAAAGGGTTATATACCTTATAAAAAATTTGGGTTCTCAAAATATACCCCCCACCTAAATCAATTGATCTCCAAATTTCCCTTCTAAAGGTGGTCACACCTCATTTGAGAATAACTTTATCCACTAAGAATGTATGTCAGCCTCTTAATCCCAAGCCTCATCTTATAAATATACATGCTTCCATTTCACCCATACCATAGGAACTAACTATCCTCAGATAAACCTCATTCCATGATCAACAACATGGATTGGATGCTCCTCAAAGGACACATCTACCTCTAACTCAACCGCCTTGGGATAAAGAATATATGATAGATCAGAATGATATCAGTGAAGCTAAGATGTAAGGAATACATCGTTCATGAACCAAAAACTTTTTGGAAATTAAAATTGATGGGATATTGTACCAACTCCCTCCAGATTCTCAAATGTCCCAAAGTAATGTGGCAGTCGCTTCCCTTGTTTCTGAATCTGTCTATGCCTCAGTCTAGGTGAAACTCACAAGAAAACCCAAATCCCCTCCTCAAAATATAATGGTTTATATTGATGATTGGCATATGAATTTTGTATATATTGAGCTATAGAAATCTACATCTTAATAAGATGAACTTACTCCAAAGTCTCATGAACTATATGAATACCCAATAGTATTTCTTATTATGCCTTTCACCAACATAGGGGTGAATAGCATGACCTACTGTATATGGAATTATAAGGAGACATCAATATGGTGTTTTATAGGATGTTATTTTTAGAGAACTCGATGAGAGGTATGTGTTTATCCCATGAACCTTAAAAATCAAGGATTAATTCTTAGATCATGTACTTCAAAAGATATATCGTATTATTAGACTGACCATCGGTCTATGGGTGATAGGTTGTACTCAGTAGTACCTGCCAACCGAGTGCCCTCTACAACCCCTTCCAGAACCATGACATGAAATGAGCATCTCTTTTTAATAAAATAGAATGTTTAACCCTATGGGTTAATATGATATAATGAATGTAGTTCCTCCTAATATCATCCACTAGTATAGCCTTCCGAATATTCAGAAAATGGGTGGCATTTTTCAACCTATCTACGATCACCCATAAAAAATCACTGCCCTGAGGTGATCTAGGTTTTCCCATCCTGAAATAATTGGTTAAGTCGCCCCATTTCTTCTCAAAAAGTGGTAATATCTATAAAATCCCCAATTTCTTTGGTTCCCAACCTTCACCTACTCACAGATGAAGCAGCATGTAACAAACCCAGCTATCACCCACTTCATCCCTAGCCACTGGTATTAATAGTGTAAGTCATGATACATCTTGGTAATATCGGGATGCATAGACCATATCGAGGCATGGGACTCTCACATTAACTCCTCTATGATTTAAATAGGAATACAGACACATCTGTGGATGCACAAGATCTCATCCTCATTAATGATACAACTATGTAGTGGGTCATCACCAGCATTATTCTCTTGTCGGACCAAGCCCTCAAAATCATATAGATTACTCATATTCACTCTCTTCAGAAGTGAATATTTCATGCATAATGATGCAATTATATACTGTATATAATGGTCCTAAACCTCTATGTTCATCTTAGAAAACAAATTCATATGTTTCGAATCACCTCTAGCCTCCTGAACTGCCAATTTCTGAATCCTCCTTCTTAGAGCATCAGTAACTGCATTGCCCTTCCCAGAAAATTAGGCAATATTAAACTAAAAATAATGTAGGTATTCAACCCACATTAATATCCTAATATTCAATTCATGTTGTTTAAATATTCGTTAAAGAAATTTGGGGTTTTTAGACCCCACTAAACTCTCCCCCAGTAAATAATTTCTCCAACAGTGTAAGGCATGAACAATAATGGCTTAATCAAGATCATGCATTGGGTAGTTCCCTTCGTGTGGACTCAATTGATGAGACCTGAGCACCATTACTAACTCCTCCCATATAATATTTTTTCCTATCTTAATACCTGATGAATAAAAACAAAATATATAGCTTCTTCATAGCTCTGGTAGAATTAGGATTAGTGATGAAATCAGTCTCCCTTTCAGCTCTTCAAAGGATGTATCATATGTCGCATACTATATAAAATTCACACCCTTCATAGTTAATCCATTAATAAGTGATTTGAGACATGGGAATTACTATATAATGCACTTTTAATATCTAAATATCCCTAAGAAACTCTTTATCTCAATGATATTTTTGGATGTCTCCCAAGAAAATACAACTCTAACCTTCTCTAGGTCAACAAGTACTTCAATATCTGAGATAATATGAATTAATATGTGAATCTTACCCATAGAAAAGAGACACATTGTGATATTATCATATAAATGATTCTCCCATAGTGTATCCAATATGTTCTCAACATGTTTTTCATGGTCATGTAAAGTGTGCGAATACACTAAGATATCATCCATGAATACCAAAAAAACTAATCCAGATATGGATAGAAAAACCAATACATTAATTCCATGAAAATTGATGGAACATTCATGAGACCTAAAAACATAACCATGTACTCATATAGACTATATCTTCTATGAAATGTTTTATAACGTATGTATGAAGGTCAAACACACACCTTATGATAACCTGATCTTAGATAAATCTATGAGAATACTCTATCTACTTAGAGATGGTCAAAGAGATAATATATCAGACAAAAGGGATAATAGTTCTTACCAGTCAACTGATTCAATTTCTAGTAGTCCACACATGAACAAAGGATTCCATCTTCCTTCTTGGAAAAAAGGACCAGCGATCCCCACAAAGAATACTGGTTTGTATAAACCTCTTTTCTTCTAATTACTATATATTCCCCTTGAGATCCTCTAACTTAGTGCTAGCCATAGTATAAGTAGAAATGGATATTAATGTATCTTAAAGAACTATCTTGATGAAAAATATACCCCTCTCTTGGGAGGTAGTTTATATAATTCATTTGGGAAAATATCCCTGAAATGATCAAACAATGGAGGTAAATCCTCCTGATGTGTTCCCTAATCAACCATATATAAAATCAAAATCTTGGATATCATCCTATATAGCCCATGATGCATAGTTCTAGCTTGACTCTCCAAGACATCACATTAACCCTTATGAATAAAAACCCTACCCTATGGTGATGTAAAATTCACCCTCTAGCAATATAAATCTATGTACACATGATAGGTAACCAACCAACCCATTATATGAATAATTTCAAACCATATCATCTTAATGAAAAAGAGTTTTAATACAGAGTGACACGCACCTACCTCAAGGGAGAACTCCCTATATTCACATACACTCTTCAATTGAATCCCCAATGAAGTATCTAGTGTCATCTCACGACTTGAAAACTGAACATCAAGCCCAACGCTCTCCATAACAGGCATAAATATGAAAGAATGGGAATAAAATATATAAAATAGAGTAGATACTAACGTAGAGGATACTAAAAAATTAACTCTCACTATAGAAGGTATAAAACTATACTCCTCATGTATTGGATGCACTGTATACATATGGAATATACCACAAACCTGTGGTATATCCTAATTACCCTAAACAGGCCCACTATACTTGTGTTGTAAGTCTGGTGTCTCGCTACCTCAGCCATGACAACCACCTTGGCCTGGTCAGCCAGTCAAACTCCAACTCCCTATAATATGAGAAGCTACTGACCCTACTCATGAATGTGGAATCAGTACAGACCCTCTCTCAAAAGCTACTAGAGCAAATTTCCTACCAAACCGCTATAGATGGCTCATCCTGCCACAATCTCAGAACTCCACTAGGTCTATATCAGACTAGCTCCTCATATGTCCCTACCTCCCACATTGATAACAATGAATGGAACTACCAACACTCATGATCTGGTTGGTATTCACCACACTAGATACCTCAAAGCATATCTTCCTACTTGAAGACACTGAGCCACTACGTCATGAAGCTGATATACTCTACTCTGTTCCCCCAAAATTCCCTCAGGTTATTTTCAGAAATCAATGCCTGGTTTTCTATTTCAGTTATAGTAGAAATTCAAAATATTTTCACTTATGATTGAATTTCATACCTGATACCATCCATGAATCTCTTATACTTCGATACATTATCACCTAAAAGAATAGGTGTAAGAAATTGGAGCCCTATAAAATGGGAATAATAGTCTATGAATGATAAGTCTCCATTCTACAGATTCATAAACTCACTAGATCTATCAAACCTCAACATATTGGGATAAAAATAATCATATAAGGCTATTTGAAAATCCATCCAAGCCATATCCCAATGAAGATCTGTTTGGGTAATCAAATTCCACCATCTCCTAGAGAAATTCAGGAGCATATATGTATAAGTCCTTACTCTCCTCTTAAGAGGTGTATTGAGATGCTCTAAAATCAATAGCATGGACTCTAGTAATGAATATTCATCATTTGGTTTACCATACTTAAAAAAAATGTGGGTGGATAATGCTTATGAAACTCTTGCATGGAATCTTCCATAGTTGGTGTTGGTTGCGTAGTTCCTTGAATGGTCTATATGAATCATAGGAATCTATCTCAAAACTAGGAACTGTCACCCATATCAGGTACTAGTAGAGGTGACTCAAGAGGCCCTAATGGAGGTCCTATTGGTGTCCCAAGTATAACCACCTCCAAATCATGGTCATTTCTACCCTCTTGTCACACAACTGGAGGCGGTCTTGGTTGTCAATCTCTACAAATTCCAAGAAAACACCTCATAAATAATTTAATATCGTTATGATCACAAATATACATCCTAGACAGGCACAAGATTTTCTAAACACAAGTCACACCCCTCCACATACTCTTAAATCTTGGTCTGGGTGACATACCTATCATAGATATGCAAGAGACACTGCCTACTACACACTACTAACGCCGTGTCAGTTTCAAGTTCTCTATTATAAGTCAAGTGTTCTAGTATACAGATTGTCAATTAAAAGTTATAGAAGAACCTTTAAATATCATTTTCCATTCCCATTTAATAACAACTATTTAATTTTTGAATTCAATTTCATTTAAATTCAATCTCATTTACATAGATATTGTCTTTAGAAGGTTTAACTATATAGAGTACCGCTTCCAATTAATAATTCCCCATACACCTTATAAATTGAAATGTGGATTTCATTTAATCCCAACCCATTATTAATCAATTAACTCCACAAACGTTTATCATAATTTCATGGAATAAGAAATAATCCACCAAAACTTGTTGTAAATAATGCATGAAATAATTAAAAATGGCGTGCAATAATTCATGACATATAAATCCTGAAGTGCCTATGATGATGAAAGATGCAATATTTCCTTCCCATACTATGCCAAGGGTAAATATATGTAATCATAAGAAACATGAAATAGAAACTTCATCACCCAATGGTGAAGTCAAATCAACTGTAACAAGCATAAACCAAAAAATCATATCCAAAACCAGAAATTTTTTCATTTTTTCCTTTAGGTGGGTTAGATAGTCCCTTGAATAAATAGTTACCAAATTCTAACACATTCATAATATCTTGTCTAATATTCCCAAATGATAAGAAAAAATAGTAGAACCTTTGATACCAGTTTGTGACATCCTAGTCCTGGTTCACTCAACAGTAACCAAACCCGATTGTCTACATGACATTAAGCACGCCTCCCCATATACCAGAGACTTCTGACTTGCAGTGGGGGTCCATGGTGGATCAATTGGGAGACTATACCCCTATAATAATAGTGTATCATAATGTTATAATCAGATCAATCAATAACAAAAGCATGTAAACTAACTGAGCAACTAAGGAATAAACATCCACATATAAAAAACCAAATAGTCTCATCTAGTAGATTCATATACAATGATGATCATATAATTCTATACCAAAGATAGGTAATACATGGAAATGGGCATCCAATACAATACATGTGTCAAAAGTAAAAAATTCTAAAATAAACAATCCCCATATAGAATCATGATCCATAGCCTAGTCATGTGCTCCCCTACTCCTTTGAAACAATAAATCAAGCATTAATAAATGGGAACTTTCCCCTTTCCATACATGAATCTATGAATTCTGTATGGGTACCCAATTGTGGTCCGAACATGGTGGGAGTTAGAATTCAGTATGAATCCACCAGTGGTGTCTATAACAAGTCCAACTTGTGCATATAAGATGAAGCAGTGTGAAAATATCATAGGTGTACAAGTAATAAAAGAAGAAATGATACTTTCCAATCTATCAGATATCATTGTGTTCAAGAAACTAAATCATAAGATATATCTATAGATCATATCAAGAAGAAACAACAATGGTCTATTCAGTGTAACCATGTATTAGTTCTATACTATCTAGTGTCCAAGGAGTTTACATCTGCATGGAAATTGAGTAAACTTAGTACTACAAGTAAATAGGATCCAAGGATTATAAATTTCTAAGGAATCCTAATGGTCTAGATCCAAGGAGTATAAGTTTACATGGAATACTAACATTTCAATTAAACTATTTAAACATTATCCTTGGAGTAAAAATTTCCAGGGCATTCAAGTAATCAATGTAACTAGGATCCAAGGAGTAGAAATGTTCAATTCATCCTAATGATTCATATAACTGGGATACAAGGAGTATCAATGACCAAGGAATCCTATTGGTTTATTGTATTCAAGATGTAGTAATTTCCAAGGCATCATAACATATCAAGTAAATAAAGAAATCAAATCCATGGAGTAGAAATTTCTATTGCATCCATGTATGAAAATTAAATGAGATCCAAGGATTATAAATTTCCAAGGAATCCAATCTAATTCATTCCCCGTTTCATAAATCCCTTCATAATAATATATAATCCAAGGTATTAAAAAATTTATACATTCCATGAATAAATGAAAAGGTGATACAAGGTGCTTAAAATATTTAACAACTTACTTTAATACCCCATTCAATTCTCAATTATACAAGGCATTCTCATCACACCCATATAATGGAATATTTATGATAAAAAGGTATAAACCACCCCATGTGTAGTTAAGGTTGAGGTCCAAAATTACCAACCTTGACAAAAAGAGTCATGGAATGTCACCAACATGTATTTATCAATTAACTCTAGGTTCAATTAATTTAGGAATCATCGCTCGAAATATCTGGCATGTAGCACAATGGAACCAAGCTATAAATAATTATAATTTCAGGGAAAAGGTAATGAACACCTACCAAAAAACATACAATAACACTCATCTAGTATTATCCAATTATTTGATCCATATTATAATAAAATTGAAGAACATATGAACACCTGGAAAATAGGGCATAATAGATCACACCAAAATAATTTCACTAATAGTAAGAAAAATAGTGGGAGGAGCCTAAGGAACTAAGGAATCACCAGTGGCTATCTAATGAGATGAACGTATCTTGAATAAGTTATCATATGGAGAAAATATCTCAATTCCTTGGCTAGTCTTCCATGGGAGCTCCAACAATAGAAATAGGGTATGGCCACTGGAGAAAATGAGATAGAAAGAGGGGGTGATTTGTTTAATGAAATAAGATGAAAATGGTTATTTACACTTTAAAAACTCGGTTTCAGGGTTTGGATGCATGGTTGGACAAAATGTTCACTATCCTTTCACCAAGATCTCTCTCAAGACCCCCTAGTACCATCATGGAACATGATTAGACAAACTATGCACTGACTATGTGTTTTCCCTCTACAAAAACTCTTAATAAAATGAATGAGCATGCAGAGTTGGTCACATTTTTAGGGTAAAACATGTGACCTATACTTTTCACTTAAACTCCCCACATTTTTTCCTTAACCATGTGTACTAGGTTGCAGAGTTTCTACAAACTGTGCAACCTAGATTTTTTCTCCAAAAAGTGAGGATTCGAGTTCCAAACAAGACCCAAACACCCTCGTTTCCTCCATAGCCTCACTATAAATTCACATTATGTAAAAAAATAATTAAACAAGAAATAAAATTGTTATATACATCATATAAAATACAGGTTCTTACATAAATATCTTATTCAACTTTTAAAGTAGTTATTCCAAGTAGTATGGTAAAAATTCCCAAACCACTCTTTCATTTCTATTTCCTTATGTCTTATTATTACAAAAAAATTATATTATACCATTATAAAATTATAGCATTATTATCATTAGCAGATTAAAATTTTATTATATTTATAGAATAATTATTTTTTACCACCCTCCCTTTTCCTTAGAAAAAATGAAAAGGTCCTCTTTGTGTACATGCGAACTACCACTACCATGTATGATGTGTTTTTTTAATTAACACCTCATATGGATTTATAAAAAATATTTATTTAATGAATAAATATTATATTTATAAAATTATTATGATTATAAACATATTAATATCCTTATAACTTCTTTCCATTCTATGGAAAATGAAAACATCATTTTTGAATACATGCGGACTACCGCCACAATGGGTGAAATGTTTTGTTTTTATAAATACCTTAAATGGATAATTATAAAATATATTTTATGAATATATATTATATTAATTAGTAATATATATAATTTAAATGGTTTTAAAATTATTACACAAAAATGGATGATCATTATAAAGTAATCTGTTGATGTCAGTAAATTACTTGAAACAAGTTCATCATGGTTCTCATTCTCCCAAACCATGCCCGTAGTTTTCATTAAATGAACGTGGGGATGAAAAAATAATTGAAAAAAAATTATTTAAATACATTTTATAATATTATAATAGTGAACTTAGTATCAAATAATGGTCTTTATCATTACAACTACGAATCATATTCTAAATAATTGAAAATTACCAACATCTGATGGTAAAAATAAATGATAACTAACTAATGAATGTATAATGAATGATTACAACTAAAGTGTAGAAAAGGTTAAAGATATAAATAAGGTAATAAAATACATTATTAACATATTTATTTTTATTATATAGTAGTTTGGATAACATCCATAGAATTTGAGAGTTAAGGGGAGGGTTTTCCATCTCAATTTCCCTCCAATGAGACATGTTTTTTATTATACACCTATTTTCATTTATATAGTGCACATAATGAATATTTGAAATATTATATCATTATTATCTATATATTTATGGTATTTAAATTTTTTTATGTTCTCTATTTTAATATCATTTAATTAAAAGATTTTTAAAACTATAAGTGTTTTATATCTCAATTTACCTTCTATGAGACATGATTCATGTTATAGAAATATTTTCATTTATATAGTGTATATAATTTACATTTGAAATATTATATCATGATTACCTCTATATTAATGGTATTTAAATTTCCATTTCAGGTTCTCTCTTTCAATATCATGTAATAAAAAGTCAAAAAATTCATATTGGTTTTTTTATTGCACTTTAATTTCATTGATACATATTTCATATTCACCAATTATTTTAAATTATATTGTATAAATACTACACTATAGATGTTTTATCGTATCATTAGTAAAATTAAAGGGATTTAAAAATCCATAATATTTTATCGTTTTTCAAGTGTTTTTTATTGAACTATTACAAAGTTGTAACAGATTTTTTGAAATAAAACATACTTTCTTTGAGTTATAATGTTTATTTTTTAATTTCATTATTCTATATTTTTTTCATCCACCCTAAGAATTTATTAAATGATACTATAACTTTCTATATAGGGAAATTGATATTTTTAATTCAAATTATCCTCTTTGATGAATTGATTTCCCATAAAAGTACAACATTGTTAAGAATAATTCCCATCCTCTTTAAAGACTATTTTTATTCCATGTCCATTTTATTTAATTCCAACAGAAATCCTTTATTATTTTGAAAATATAAATATTCATTATACCTTATGATATTTATATCTTTATTTAAATCTATTAAAAAATAAAATTTACTAATCTTTATAATGTGGTAGCATTTGAAGTGTTCTTTATATAAATGTGTTTTTCATTTATGTCAATATACATCAATATTATTATGCCTTGAAATGATAAGTTATCATAACACAATCCATGTTATTCATTTGCATGTCTTATAAAAAAATTATGGAATTTTTCATGAAAAATGTCTATTTTACATGCGTTAATTAAGTGATGTTTAAAATATGAATGTTTCATGTTCTTATAAAACATATATGTATGGTGGTCATTATGTGGTGGGTGGTTCAAAAATTATATATCTCACTATGTGATGGGTGGTCCAAAATTATATATCCCCCCAATTCATTGGGTAAATTTTAATATCTCATACAATAATGATTTTTTGTATGGATGTAATTTTTGTTAAGATATTCTCCCAATATTGTGTGTGGGTGTAATTTTTGTTAATATATGCTCAAATGACTGTGTCTAGGTGTAATTGCAGATAATCCATGCTCTTAATATTATGTATAAACATAATTTTGTTTATTCTATGTCCACAATTTTAGGAATTACTGTTATTATTCTTATTCCAAATTTCTATATTAAATGCATATGTTATGTTCTATGGATCATGATTATTGTCTCATGCTTCTAAACTCTTATTCTGTGGTATATGTTTAGTCATTAACGATTACATATCCTTTTATCATTACTTATAGAAAAATCCAATTATTCCACACTTATCACATGTTTTTTCAAATTATTATATTCTTACCCTCCAAGAAAATTTGATAATATTTCCATTATAGATCATTTAATCTCACCCCATATAATTTTTTCTCTTTCCCCAGGTTATAAAAATAATTATAAAATCTAATATGTCTATAAGGAAGTATATTATGGTGTGATTAGAGAGAAATGTTCACAAGTATTGTAAAATACTTTTCTTATGTAGTTCATCCCCAAATACGCTAAAACTTTAGGTTATGGTATTATGATATTGTTATAATATGAAATATTTAAATTATATGAAATGTATGAATCATAACTTATTATCAATTATAGTTTATAGTGTATGTGTTTTTTGCACCCGACCTGAGAGTGCAGGTCTAGGGATTCTCATTCAAAATGGTGAAGAACTAATATAAGGGATGTCCCAAGTGAAGGATATAGAAATAAACCATAGTCCTTCATCATTCATGTTTAAATATCTTTTATTTTTTTGGATTATTCTGATGATAATAAGGAATAAGTAGTGGTGATAGTGCATTATCACTATGAGTTTCTTATTATTTAGTTATTATTATAGACTATTATCCATATATTACATGATCATCTAGGCATTTGATGTATCCATTATGGTTAAGTAATGAATGATGGAAATTTCATACTAGGAAAGTGGGTTAGGAGATCCTCTCAACTAAGGATACCATAATTTTACTAACAATGAAAGTGGTGCATGTGCAATGTTCTTGTAAATTTATAGGTGGACTATATATTATAATCTAGGATAGAAGAGGATGACTGCACATACAATGGAGTGTGATCATCACGTGGGTAAGATAATGATAAATATGCAATTAAGGTTTAATCAGGGTGATTCTTCAGGGAGAATATACTTTCTTTCCAACTTCATTTTGTTTTCATCTTCACGCATGTTTATTTTTGTTTTTATCCCATCATTTTTTAAACTACAAACTTTTCATTATTTTAATAAATATAATAAATTCAAAAAAATTACAATATGTGAATAGAATAGTAAATTATACAAAACTAACTCCTTGAGGGAATAATTTTTCAAGCCACTGTGTTCTAATAGATGAAATAGACATAATATTTTATAACACCTCAAAATAGGTTTTCCAATATACCAAAGTAAAGTTTAATTTCCATTGTTTCGTGTGAAAAAACCTTTTCAATTCCAAATATCATCATAATTATCATGATTCATATATGTTTATAATTTCACTTATTTATTCCTTATCATAAGAGTTCATTCCAGACATTAATTTCCACCTATGAATAGTTTCACATAACTTCCTAGAATTTTGATCCCCATCACCCTATAATAGATTTGAAAAAGTTATTCTCATGCTCAAAATCTTGTATTCATAACCAAATGATTCTTGGTCTTATTTTTTTAATACTAAGGAATCAATATCAATTTATAATCATAAATAATTTTCAAGGTTGTTTTGTGGGTGAATACGGATGGATCAATTATGAAAAACAAAGGCTGGAAAGGAGGTTTGACTATTAAAAGTATAATACATGATTTACTAGTGTGTCACTCATTAAAAATACCTCAATTTTTTGAAAATTCATATAGTAAAAGAAAGAAATAAATCTTAATATTTATATGTATTCATTTTAGTTATTAATATTCATCATAGTTATATAAATAATTTTACACAATTTTTCAATCAAAAAAATGAATTGTTTTATTTAACTGAGTTGTTTTTCTTTATATTACATGGTTTAATTTAAAAGTTAATTTTATATATTTTAAATATTAATATTTCTAAAATGTACTTAATTTTTAAAATACTCATGTCAAAATAATATTAAGGTAATGTTTTTGGTATTTTTTTGAAATAGTTGGTTTTTGGTGAATAGTGAAAAATATTGATTTAAAAAACACTGTCATTTTTATGATATTATCGTGATATAATAACGAATTTAAGTTCTATTAAACAATTTTTATAGACTAAATATGTATTTAAGGATTAATATAATTCAATTAAAAAATAATTTTGAACTTATAAATCTATGTTTTATGTTTTGGAAATCTAAGTAATGTTTTTATTCAAATAAAAACTCTTTTTGATTCTTATCTTTTAATCAAGTGTTCAGATTGTTAATTTAGGTTTTTATTTGGTTTTAATGTAAAATATTTATAATTTTTTTTATTATAATTAAATTAACTCTATGTTAATCAACATCAAAATATATTTTGGCGTAAAATCATTTTATTCTTAAAAATGATATTTTTTCTAAAAATATATTTTCATTGCATTTTGTGAAATTATATTAAATGTGATTTTTACCAATTATAGAAATTAAATCTTAAAAATTTTATTAAATATTTTTTACCATCATGTTAATTTTTTTTAATGATTTAAATTTCATGTTTATTCATAATGAACACTTATCACAATAATATTTTGACACCATGATAAAGGTTAAAAGGGATAATCAGGGGTTAAGCTAAGAGATAAGGATTAATATATATATATATATATAACTTGTCTAAATATAATTTTTTTAGTGTATTTAGATCATTAATTACAATATATTTGAAATTATACTAAATTTTAACCACTTTTTATGAGAAATACATTTATTATATTTTAATGTTCTTAAAATTTACAAGGTTTCCACTCCTATCACTTATAAAAGGGAACCTCCTCTCGTAAATTATACTCTCAATTTGATAAATTTATCTCAATAAATATATAACCAAATCCCTTCCCAACTCTCCTCCATGTGTATTAAATGTTTTTTATCACCAAAATACCAATCCTACATGGATTAATGTGTAAGAAAAATGAAGATATCCAAGGAGGAGCAATAAGTCTTAACACGTACTTTAAATCTATTCTAACTTCCCAGATATAATGACATCACTATATTTAATATACTAAAATTTTATTATATTAATGGAGAAACTATTTTATAACAACTATTTCACACCTTATTTCCATATTATGGAAAATGAAAATGTCGCTTGTGCGTATGTGTGGACTACCACATCCATGAAGTGATTTGTTTTTTTTATCATTTACACATAACATTATTGGTTATCAATACAGATTTGATAGACATATAATATGATTATGAAACATTTATTAATATGTAAAGATAAAATATTATCTACATTTGTACCCTCTTATCCTTTGGAAAATTATTATGTCACTCATGTGTACATGTGGACTACAACCACCACAAAGCAACGTGATTATTTTTCATTTCCATCTTACATGTGTAGTCATAAAGATAGATTTAATGAATAAATATGAAATTTATAATATCATTATGATAATATAAAAGGAAAACCTTTATATTATTTATTTTATTTTCATCCAATAGAAACATGAAAATGTCACTCATGCGTACTTACAGACTACCGCCACCAGAGACAACTATCACATTTTTTTTATTATCGCCATAAATGGATGGATATAAAAGTATATTTAATGTATAAAAATTATAATTATATCATGTTTAAGATTATAGATATTATGGAACCATGACCCATTTTACCATGGTTGACACATCAAAGTTATTTTGAGATTATGAACAGAATGACCTTAAAGTATCTAACATAAACATAACCGAATTAGAAACTAAATAAAACCTCATAATTAATTAAATAAAAGAGTATTTATAAATTAATTAACATGAAAAAGTTATTTAGTCTAGTAAATAATTAATATAATTTTATCATTTAGAAATTAGAGAGTATATTAAGTACTAAAGAAATCATGTTAAGGAAATTTTCCTTAACTTTATTTTAATGTTCTAATTTAGAAATATTTCTCTTCCATATCCATATTATTCAAAAAAATAATGTTATAATTTAAACATCAATGGTTATTAATGTCTATTTTCAATTACTTTTTACTTTCTATATAAATTTATTAAAAGGAATATTTTTAATGTTTTTCATATGGGTCACTTTTGACTCTTTTTACTAAAATGTAGAAAATATTAATATTTACCACGTAGACACATTTTACCACCATCATAACCATTATTATTTATCAAGGTTACTCTATAAATATTCTTATTTTTACAAAAAATATCCTATTCTAATTATTATAATTTTTCATTATTAAGAGTTTTAAGAAAGTATATTCCCCTTATTTTCATGTGAAAATGGAAAGTGCATTTGGTTATGGATTCAAATGGGTTTCTAAAGATATTCACGATGAAAATTTGAAAGGTATAATTTTTTTGTCAATTATATGATACATAGACATTATATAAGGTCACAAGTGAGATATAAATATATCCATCTAAATCATTGGGTAATGATTTATTATTTAAACAAAATTTATGAATATCTGATTAGGATAATCCTATTTGAAGTGCCTAGATTAGTATGAGGTCACTAAATGGGGGAAGGGTTGAATCAATGATACCTTATTAATTATTCTAAAAAACCAATATATAAAACCTGTTATATTTTTTATCCAATCAAATATATACCTCAACATCTCCTTATATATATAAAATATAAAGGGAGATATCAGTACATGATATTTAAAAATCTATTTAAAACATTATTAAATATAAAATAGATTTTCTAAGGTTGGAAGAACATTTATGCATCATCATAATTATTTACATCCAAAAGTTTATGTAAAGTTACCTAACAATATTTCTAATATAAAAACTATCATGTTTCTCCATCATTTGATATTGAATAGTTTTACTCCAAACAGAACATCAAAAACGCGTCTCTGACTCATCCTCTTCAATTGTTTGGCTAGGTTTAGTAAACTTAGGATTTCTCTATATATCGAACTTTACATTTTCCCTTCATCTAATGGATTTCATAGACTTATCATTGTTTGAGTTAGTCCATATAAAGATATTAAACATTATTTATCTTGGGATATCCATATGTTGGATTCACAGAAATAAATTTTGATAAATATTTGTATAGATTATCTCCCTATAGAACACATAGTTTTCTCTTTCCAAAACACCCCCACACATTCCTCTATCTAATCATATTTATCTATATCAGCTATTAAAGTAAACCTCTATTTGATGGATGATAGATATTTTGTTTAATGGTATCTAGAATTTTCATCTAGTAACACTCATAGAATCCTCATTCCAATAATTTTGTGTCCAATCATATTATAATAACATCATAGATCATATTTCATACATCTTTAACTCCAGGAATTCATAACTTGGACTTTTTAATTCTACAACATCATTTTAGAGAGATCCATCTAGTAGACTATACTTGTTATACTCATTCTGATACATCTTGTTTTTTCTCAAAACATTTCCTTTTCAAAAACTCAACTTCTACCCTAAACATTAATATGATGCTTTTTACTTCGAAGACCAGTAAATCATCATTTGAAATTATATTTTGTATCTTAACCTAATAATTAATTTTCACTCAAAATTCTCTAAGTAACTTATTCTACCAAAACATATTGATATATTGACAATGAGTACAATCAACACAAATTGGACTAAATATATCCATATGTATATTTTTTTCAATATACCCAAACATCTTCAAAGTCAATATGTGTCTTCAATTATTTCTCCCTTATATGTGTATACATTTTATTTTCCCCGCTTATTAACAATAAAATTCAAAGGGGAACATAGGACTCATATCAACGAATCTTACTTCATCTCAGAAGACTATGAACATTTATCTGGAGAACAATAGTATCACATAAATATTTAAAAACGAACCTTTAATTAGGTCTATGTGGGAAAAGAGTGTAGAAAATAAGAGGGTAAAATAATGGGGGTCAATTTTGTCCATTAAAATTATTTTATGTAATACATTCCCCAAGTTTAGTACATAATCATTATATCAGGTTCAATCTAGGATAGTTTTATATAATGAAACCCACACCCATCCATACAAACCCATAAAAAATTCAAGTGTATAACCATAACTCCCTCTGTATACTATCTTTTCAAAATAATCATCACTCCTTCTTGATGATCGGTTATATATAACATGGGAAAGTGTGATTCATACCAAAAATTTAAGGTTTATCCCCCTAATGGTTAGAAAAACATCTTTCATTATGGTGATTTTAATATTCCATGATGGATATCTCTTCTTTATGCCAAAATACCACAACACTCAACCAACTCTTCTATTTATTATCATTCAATCCATTGCATATTAGTTAAAATAAACAAGAATAATGGGAATAAGGAGGAACCTCAAAGTTACATAGTAATAAAATTTGGACATAGGGTCTTCTCTCATTCTAAACTTCTTATTGTTCCTCTTATTTTTTAACTTAACATTAGATGAAATTTATTTCTTGGAATCCGCATTCATAGATTTTGTAATTAATTTATTCTCCTCTATCAAGTATTTAGATAATTCTATCATATTCTATTTAATTTTTAGAATATATTTATTACCTTGATTTTGAAACATCATTTTCATTATTTCCTCTTGGGTTGGTAATATATTCATATAATCTCTTGTACCATTCCCATATTACTCAAACCTCTCACATTTATTTTGAATCTTGAAACTACTATATGTAGACATCATGTCAGTGACTTTGTTCTCGTCTTATAAATCCCATATATTACCTTTTTCTTCAGTAGTATTTTTTTCTTCCTCTATATCTCTATCCTTTGAGACTTAATTTGGAAAAAAAATTATTAAGTACTCTTTATTTTCTTTCCCAACTTTCCGAAATTCCTCACATTCCTCACTAGAAAGTTTATCATTATTCACATTCCAAAATTTCTTTTCTTTATCATATTTCTTTATTAAAAATTGTTTCCTTATGTTATTATCATACCTCCAGCTTGAATAATTCCCCTTTCCTAGCAGAGACAAATTATACTAGAATGAGTATTATTTATGCTCAAATACACCAAAACACCAAAAGTACTTATGGATCTTGATCGCTCATAGTGATATTGGTTCTAATATAAAGTTTTTTATTATTTTCTACTTAAAAAAAATAAGTGTTTTTGGGGGGATATTATTGAATAATTCTACTGTTTATTTGTAGAATATTATTTCTCAAAAACTTTCTTGGTTCTTGCTAATTTAATCATATATTTTTAACCTTCATTATTAGTAAATGAAGACATATTTTGAGATTTCTTGAACAAAGAATCTACCTACCTCTATATAACCTTATTTTTATTGGCATAAGAAGATTAAAATTTAACCTCAACCACTTTCGAGAAGTCTTATAGAATATTCATTAAATTATTTTTTTTATAATACATATTGATTGAACCTCAAACAATTATTCATATTTCTCAACAAATCATTCCAAAATATATTTTATCTTATGATATTAATCATTCTTCAACTTGTTATTATTATATTCCCCAAAAAGTGTTATTTCTACCTCATTAACCTTCCCTTATTTGGTTGTTTTTTCTTCATGATTTTCATCTTCTTTTAAAACTTATCCACGTTCAAATTATATGCTCTAATATCATTATTTTTGCATTTTATTTTTAATATGCTCACCATTCTAAATAGGTATCACCTTAGTTTTTTTCCTCAAAATTTTATTCTCTTTCCTGATCTATAGAATTTTCATAAGATCTAATTCCAAATTATCTTTTAGAATACATATATATTTTTCCCACGAAATATTATTTTAAAATTTCCAATGTTTTTAAAATTCTGTAGCTTATGATATGTTTTACTGTTTCCTTTCTAATTTCCCAATTTAAATCTCTTATAAAAAAGATAAATAATTTTTTTGAAGTCTTATTAGAAAAACAATTATTATTATAATTAACTTTTTATTATGAAACTTATTATCTTCTAATTATGATGGATAATCATATAACATTTTCTTCGGAAAATTTCCTAAAAATGGACAATGTTTTTAAAATTTCATAACTTATGATATTTTTTACAATTACCTTTCTAATTTACCTTATTTTATCTCTTCTAAATAAGAACAATAATTTTTTTGAAGTATTATTCACACTCCTTAGTATCTGAATCACTTTATTCTTCTTATATTTATTTATCGATGAACTTATCTTTTAACATAGATTCAACATCTATTTATTCCATATAATTTTTCTGAAATACTATTTCTTTTCTGATTTTATATGTTATGAGAATATTCTAAATATAATCCAATGATAAACCCTCTTGAAATTCTAGTGGTGAAACCTAGTAATAAAACATATCATGAAACTATATCACTAATATCTTAACAATAGTATAATCTTCCATCTTCTCACCAAAACCTCTAATATTGACGAAAATCTCACTATACCTTGTAAATTAATCATCAATGTTTTCAACATAATCTATCCTGATTTATTTAAACATTATCGTCTATAAGTTTAACTTAGCCTCTTAGACTTTCACATTTCCTTCATAACTTCTTCTCAACTTATCGTACATTTATTTGGAATTTGGAAACCCCGTGAATTTTTTGTAAAATAGTCTAGAGAGAGCCATAAAATGTAATTTTGATATTTTCCATTAACTTTTAAATTTATATTATTAGTAGTTGTCTTAGAAACCTCAATTATTAGAGGAAATACCACTATATAAGAATCTCTAACTTCTTGTCTAAGAGATATAAGGTAGGGTAACATTCTATTTGACCAACTGTGATAGTTGTTACCATAAAATATATGAACAACCAATTTTTTAACTAAATTTATATTTTATATCCTATTTATATAGTTGTATATTTTAGAGGAAACATTCCTATTAATACTGATTAAACATCCCAAATTAGTGTGAGATCATTGAGAGAGGTAGGGGTGAATCAATGATCCCTTTATTTTAAGAATTCATTTAAAAAATAAACCTCTAAAACTTCTTAGAGTTTCAATACACTCAAATATATCACTCAATATAACCTCATATATAGTAAATATAAAGAGAGAGACTAGCACAAAAAATTTATAAGGTTAAAAAAATACATAGGCCTTTCCATGTTGATTAATCCCCTCAATATGAATTCCTTACTAACTTTTTTAGTTTTAAAAATTAATAAAAAAAATTGTTCTACACCCCAGTAATAATTCCTCTATTTGAACCCAGTTCTAACCCTAGTCACCAACTCTCTGCCATAGTTGGTTATACCCCCCACAATTATCCTCATTGTATCCTCTTCTTTCTTTATTAGTTATACCCCTACCCATGAGCCTCTTAAACAACTTTTTATACCCCCAAGCTATAGGCTCTTCATTATTCTTCATTGATTTAGTATATAAAGTACTCCTCATATATATAGACTTTCTCCACAATAAATTTGGATCTCATTTTCAGGTGTACAACTTCTTTAAGATCTTAAAAATCTCTCTAAAAAGTTTCATTGTCATGAAACTTTCTCTTGGTCTTGAAAGACATGGATAAAATCAAAACATCATAAGAAAATTTATGCCCAAAAATACTCTATGAAATATGTTGTTTATGGTTCTCCTCGGTCTATTATGCTCAATCTAATTCACTTATATTCAGTACTCTTCAATCAAATAAACCTGGGTCTAATGATCCACTATTTGAAACACCTCATCCCAATGCTCCTTATTTTCTTGGGTCTCTGTCTATCCAGTACTTCTCTAATTGGTGGATCTTATTCTAGAATTCTTCCTTCCAATTCTCGTCTTCTTAAACCAAGTAGAATTTTGATTCGAACCCACATTGTGATATCTCGAAAAAGTTAGTAATTTTTATCTCCACCAATAATAATATTAGCAACACAATATCTAAATAATCCCTCCCCCTTTTATTGTATCAACATCCATCAAAATGTAAGGACAAAATATGGGATCTAAATTTGACTTCTCGCAAAACTCAAATCTGGTTTGACCAACTTCAAAGGATTTAAAACTTCAAAGTCAAAATTTGTCTTCAAATATTACTCAATATCAGCATAAAAAATCTCTTTAAAAATTTCTTTAATCTTAGATAGATTTTCAAACCTGTAAATAACATCTTAAAATCATCACAATTATGTATTTATGAAGTTTATGTAAAGTTAATAAATTCTATATATAGTTTAAAAACTCTCATGTTTGTTCTTATACTTATATTTACAAGATTCCCTCTATCTATAACTTCTACAACACTTATCATTATGATTCTATTCATTAAATTTTCTTGGTCTAGAAAACTTATGATTTCTATAACCAGTTCCCTTTACATGTTTCCTTCATCTATGGTACAATATAGATTTCTCAATACCTGATTTATTTTGTCTTATGATATTAAATTTTCACAATTCGGTGATCACTATAAAATTGATTCAAAAACTCATCTGATAGATCTTTGTACATATTATCTCTTTCTGGTACTCCAAGATTTTTCATTCCATAACATCATTAGACTTTCTTCCATCCAATAAACTTCATCAAGATCAGCTATGTTAGGAAAACTCTATCTAATGGACTCATGATTTTCCAATAAATAGTCTATCGAATGTTTATATGATAAATTTATACACTTATCCATCTAATCATTTTGTGTTTGATCATATTATCATAACTTTAGATATCAGACTTCATTAAACCACAACTCAATGTCTTTATAACTTGGAATTTTTAACGATGTAACTTCATTTTGGATAACTTCATCCAACAA
This sequence comes from Viscum album, assembly GCA_963277665.1. Lineage (NCBI taxonomy): Eukaryota > Viridiplantae > Streptophyta > Magnoliopsida > Santalales > Viscaceae > Viscum > Viscum album. The sequence continues at coordinate 933,638,889 of OY728125.1, forward strand.
ATTCATTAATCTATCCTCGTTCTGGTACATATTCATTTTTTTCAACATTATTCTTTTGAACAAACTCAGCTCAAATAATGAACTTTTATGTAATGTATAGTACTTTCAAGATCAAGAAATCATCATTTGACATTATAATGTTTCTCTAAAGTTATCAATAATCTTCCTCTCAAACTTCTACATGTAACTTCTTCTACAAAAAATATTTACATATTGAAAATAAATGTAATCAAAACACATTGGAATAACACTATTGAATGTTTTCTATGCATGAGTTTAACAAGGTTTTAAATATAATGCCTCAAGATTTCAAGAGGGGTTTTCTATTATTATGATGTTTTTAAATATGAATATTTTAATTTCAAGAAAACTATTTTTCATGGGTTCTTATGTTTTCTCAAGATAACTCCATGATTTTTCTACTATTTCTATGGGTTTAAAAGTTTTTTATTTTAGAAAATGTTTTCTTTTAGATATAGTTGTTATTTATCTATATTCACAAAGTTTATTTTAAAAAAACATAAGAATATTTATGTGTTTCCATGTTGTTAACTGGACTAACAGGTTTCCATTATTTTTTCCCCTTATATAGATTTTTATTTTCATCCCAGGTTTTTAAATGTTTTTCATCTAAGTACATGTAAAAACTATAATAAGTTCAATCCTTATGGTATGGTAATTCAACGTAAAATAAGGATAAGTGTCATGAATGAAATAGGGGTGTAAATTTTGGAACCTGTACTTATGTAAAAGATGTACACAATGTGGAATTGTCTACATTATCAGTAAACAGTTTTCTTAATTCTCTAAAACTCTAAACCTAATATATCTTAGGAATGGGAGAATGTGAAATAATTTCTATTAAAATATTAATTATAGGTTGTTTAAGTTATGGGGTGTTATAATTAGTATCAAAGAAAGGTTTAGATAACTTTATAGGTTAGGATGACATTAAAAGATATTATTAGGAGATTACAATTTATATTATCATGAGATACTTTTTGAAGATTTTTGTTTTTCTTTATCTAATCCATTTCTAGTGAGAATTTTTTCATATATAGGACATGTGTAGAATGGTTAAGAAGGAATCATGAGGAGAATAAGCTTCCAAACTGGAAACCTAAATTAATTTGAGTCATAGATGAGGAGTTTTTGGCTGTGTTAACATAATTAATACGGGTTAAATATAGTATAAACCATGAAATGGAGTAAATTAATTGTCTATATAAGAATATGTTGATATTAAATACTTTCATGAAATAACACCCTCTATATTTTTGTGGATCTTCATAACTAGTGAAATATAAAGGATAGATAAATGCAATAAATAAGATAATTGAATTGTTTTGGGATATTTAAAGAATTAAAAGGAAAATCTTATTATTTATAATTTTGAAGTTAAATTAAGTAATTGGTGGTGTTTAATTAAGAATAAAAAAGATAAAAATAAAATTTATACCATGGAATAGCTGGTTTTTAAGGATATTTTTCTTCAGAATTAATTCCCTAAAGTTCTTTGACTAAAATTAGAAATACAATTTTTTGAAATTCAATTAAAGGTAAGAGGGCTCAGTTTCTTCCTAAGAAGTAAATTTCACTATATTGTCTAGGTATACACTGACTTTTGTTCTAGATATTGAAAATAAAATTGATAAATTTTACAACACACTGATATTAAGTTTACAAATAGATTTTTCCTACCACGAATTTGAAATCGATGAGGAAGTTGTTAGATGTGCTAAGAAAATTGAGATTGATTTTTTTGACACTTATGTACCTCATGAAAATAATAATATTAGGCAATCAAGGTTGTACGAAATGGATAATCAGTTTAAAAATAAATCTAAAGGTAAACCTCCAACATGTTCCTAATGTGGTAAAAATAAATATTAAGGAATTATTGATAGGATTAAGAAAGTGTTAACAGTATGGTAAGTTAGGTCATGTGGATCATTATTGAAAATAAAAGACTTCTAATCTAACTAGAAATGAGAAAACATATACTCAGGTGTCGGTGAGATGTTCTAATTGTAATGAGTTGATTCATTATGAAAATTCTTATCTAAAATTAGTCATCAAAAATAGGAATCAAAAAAATTCAAAGAAGAAAGATTTGGAAATGTCTTTTGTTACTAATATAATAGATGTGGGTCCCTCAAATGAAGAGGTGACAAGTTCATTAATTATTTACTCAAACTATGACTATGTCTTGTCTGATTTGGGTTCTATTTATGCCTTTATTTCAAGTAAATCTGTAATTAAAATAAAAATATAACCTTGAAAATAAATACATAACTTTTAGTAACAACTCCCAAGGAAAGTATTAAAGAAACATGAATTTATAGGATTATTATTATTATTATTATTTGTATGTTTTTTATTATAAACCTTGTTTTCTTACCCTTAGTGTAGTTCGATTTTATTTTAGATAGGTATTGGCCTCTAGTTTATCATGATAAGATAGATTATAGAGGTAAAGAATTCATTTTCAATTTTCTATGTGAGTTTATGTTTTTATATAAGAATGATTTTATACCTATGATAATATATCAAGAAGTTGATAAATGGATTAAATATGGGGGTGTAATTAATCAATCACATGTCATTAAAAATAAGGTAATTATTAAGCTTAGTTATGTGCCTATAGTAAATAAATTGTTGGATTTGTTTCCTAATGATATGATTGGTTGTGTTCCATATTAGGATTTTTTTTACAATTTACATAGTTCTAAATGATATTAAAATTTAAAAACCTCTTTATAAAATGAAACTAATAGTTTTAATGGAATTACAAAATAAGTTAGAGGAGTTACTTGATAAGGATTACATCCTCCCTAACACTTCAACTTGGGGTTCTCCTATTTTGTTTGATAAAAAATGATGGTTCAATGGGTCTTTAGATTGATTATAGAGCACTCAATAAAATTATTGTAAAAAAATATCTATTTCATATAATGATGACTTGTTTTATTATCTACAGGGTGATAAATATTTTTTCATGATCAACCTTAGATCTGGATAATATCATATAGAATTTAAAAAAGAGGACATTCTAAAGACAAAATTTCATACTAGGTGTAACCATTTTGAGTTTGTGGTTATTTATTTTTGGTTAATATATACACTAACATTATTTATGGATCTTATGAATATATTTTTCCTTGAGTTATGGAATAAATATTGTGTTGTATTCATAGATGAAATTTTAGTATATTTTAAAAGTTGTGTGGATTGTAGGAAACATATATGTACTGTTTTCCAAATTGTAAAATAAAATAAGTTTCATGGAAAATTCATCAAATGTGAATTTTGGTTACAAAAAATTCATTACATGGACATATTGTTTCTAAATATGGAATAAATATTGATCTTGGTGAACCAAAAATGGTGGAATGGTTTCCCAGACCTAACATTTCACTAGTATTTTATGTTTTCTTAAATTATAGGGGTACTATCAATGGTTTATTGATAAACAAATTCTATTACCTAGCCTACTAAAAAAGTAAAATTCAAAGGGATTTAAATTTATTTAGATAAAGTAATATGAATAAATTTTTCAAGAATTGAAAAAATATATGATAATGCTCTATAATTAGTTATTACATCAAGAAAAGATAAATTTTCTATATATAACATTGCTTTATTGAAGGTCCTTGGTAGTTTATTGATGCAAGATTATTGGTTAATTGTGTATGCATCAAGACAATCGAAACCCATTTGAAAAATTATCCAAATCCTGATCTTGATCTTTTAACGATGGTTTTTTGTTTAAAAATTTCAAGAAATATTATATATAGATTGAAATTTAAAATATATACATAATTTAAAATTATTAAGTATATATTCACTCAAAAATAATTAAACGTGAGGCATAAAAGATGGCTGGAACTGATAAAGCATTAAGATTTCCTGATTTAATATCATCTAGTTAAAGTTAAAAAAGTAGCTAATTCTTTGAGTTGAAAGGATAATGAATAATTATTTATTTTATATTAGGTACTTGATCCATTAGTAAATGATCTAATGAATATTTGACTGAAAATTATGTATGTAGAAACCCCTTCTCTTTTGTTGTAGGTTTTAGTGTAGTAATATTTATAAAAAATAATTAAAATTTATTAAAATTAATTTCATGTCTTGAAAGAAGAGATATAATTGGTTAATAAAGGTATGTTTCCTAAGTTTAACTTTCATAAAAAAGATTATTATTTTTTAAAATATTTTATGTGTACAGAATTATTCTTAGTCATAGAAAGAAGTATGGACTGTGGATCACAACTCTTCATATTTTGTTTATCTCGAAAGCACTAAGATGTATAAATACCTTTGGGAATATTAGTGGTGGGATTAAATGAAGAAATATATTTCATTTTTTACCATGAAATGTTGAAATTTTCAATATGTAAGGACTTGATTAAAACTAATGATGTGAATGCTTCAGTTGTTTCCAATTCTTGAATGGGAATGGGATAATATATCTATGTAATTCGTAGTGTCATATCTTATGAAATCTTAAGGTAATATTTTGATTTGGGTTATTTTTTATCATTTTAATAAATATACATATTTTATTCCTATTTGAGATATTATATATTTGGATCTGCTTTCTAAACTCTATCTTAAAGATATAGTTAGGATATATGGAGTCTCTCTCTCTCTCTCAATTATATCTAATCATGATCCCAGATTTACATTTAATTTTTATAAATCAATTCATAAGTTTTTGGGTACTGAATTAATTTTTAGTACAACATTTCATCCTCAATATGATGGATATTCAGAGAAAAAATTGAATTTGGAAGATATGATTTGACTATACAATTTATATTATAATGGAAGTTGGGATCGACATCTTTCTTTAGTGTAATTTTGTTATTATAATATTTTTCATTCCAGTATACAGATGTCACCATTTGAGGAATTATAATACAAGCATTGTAAAACCATTGCATGTTCAGAAAAATTCAGTGATAGAATGTTGTTGGGACCAAAATTGGTACATTATATGTTTGATATGGTATAGAATATTCAACACCGTATAATGGTAGCTTAGAAAAGGAAACAGAGTTATGTAGATGACTGAAGAAAAAATATATTTTTTGAGATAGGGGGCCATGTTTTTCTTAATGTGTCTCTTTGGAGATGTATTATGAATTTTGGAAGGAAAGGAAAATTAATTCCATGGTATATCAGTCCATATAAAATTCTAGATAAAGTGGGATCAGTTTCTTGTTAAGTATCTTTACCTCTAAGTTTATATTAGGTATATAATTTATTTTCATGTTTCCTAATTAATGAAATATATTATCGATGCATATCATATATTGACACTTGAAGTAGTTTTGTTGGAGGAGTATATTTAATATGAGAAAAAGATATTTCAAATTCTAGATTATAGTGATAAGGTATTGAGGAATAAAGTAACTCGCCTAGATAATATTTTATAGAAGAACCAAGTTATTTAATAAGTAACATGGGCATCAAAAAACACTATGAGGGAAAAATATTATCGCTTGTTTAATTAATTAATAAAATTATGAGGGAATAATTTATTTTATGGAGAGAATGTAAAAACATAGTTAATACAAGAAATAAATAAATAAAATCATTTATAGGTATTCATTTTATGGTTTCATATTTAACATATTTTTATAATTAATTTTATATAAATTTTTTATTGAAAAATGATAGATTTTATTTAACTAAATTGTTTTTCTATATATTACATGGTTTTATTTGAATGTTAAATTTATTAATTATAAAAATTTAAAATGATAGAATATAATTCATTTCTTTACTTTATAATGTCAAAATAAGAATAAGATAATTCTTTTGTTTTTTATAAAATATTTTATTTTTGGATAAATAGTGAAAAATACTAAATTTAAAAATAATGTAATTTTTATTATATTATCACGATATAATAATGAAATAAAATGTAATAAATCCTTTTTTATGAATATAATATTTATTAAATAAGTAATATAATTAATTTAAAAATGTAATTTTTAATTTTGAAATCTATTTTTGATATTCTGCAAATCAAAGTAATGTTTTATTCAAATCCAGGCAGGGGAGGAATTCTCAAGTTACTATAGTAGCATTATAGTAGATACTTTAGTAATATATGTACTATAATAGAAGTGGTACTATAGCCAGTACTGTAGCAGTGATGGTAGTGCATCACTCCAGGTGGTGTAGTAGTATTATTCCCCGAAGGGCCCTTTTGGCCAAAAAATGGGATTTCAAGGCTTGTATTCAGGCCACATGGCCTTTAGCATTCAGGAAATGTAATGGGTCTCCCTCTAAAAATATAAAAAAGAGGTATTTTCTTTAATAATAAAATGAGGCTTTGGCTCTAACCTTTAAAAAATGTAATTTTTTATTCAAATTTAAACTTTTTATTATTATTCTATTTAATAAATATTTCACAAGGTTAATATCGGTTTTTTTAAGATTCAAATACATATCCTTTTATTTATCTTAATTTAATTAATTTCATTTGAATCAAAATTAAACATTATTTTTTTTAATTCTTAAAAAATTATATTTAAAAAAACCATTTTTGTTTGCATTTTGGGAGCTTATATTAAAATTAATTTTTACTAATTCTAGAAATTGAATAATATAAAATGGATTAAATAGTTGGGATCATAATTTTATATTTTTTTCATTAATTCAATTTCATTTTTACACATAATTAATAGTTGTCATGGTAAAAGTTTTCCACCATGATAATGATTAAAATGGTGATGATGTAGTTAAACTAAGAGATGAGGCTTCAAAAGTCTCTAAAACATGTCTAAATAGGATTTTTTTGATTCAATTTAAACCTTATATTATCTTATATTTTATATTAAACTATATTGGTTCCACTTTTCATGATAAATATATTTATTATAATTTAATGTTCTTAATATTTATAAGGGTGAAAATCCTCTCACTTATAAAAGGGAACCTTATCTCCTAACTTATCTACACACTTTTAGGGCTCAATTTCAACCAATATATACCCAAATACCTTATAAAATATACTACCAACGTCCCATTGATCATATTATCACCAAAATAGAAATCCTATAATGCTTAAGGTATAATCCAAAGTAATATATCCACATATGAGGTGTAAGTCATAATCGATTTCTTTCATGTTTATTTCTTTTCTATACATCCATAAAAGTATTATAAACATAATAATATAATTAATTATATATATTTTATATAACCAAATTTTTTTATTTTAATGTAACAACTATTTTTACCTTTTTTCATCCCATGGGAAATGAAAATGCCACTCATGTCTATGTATAGACTACCCACTCCACAAAGAGATGTGTTTCATTTTTCATCACCACCTCACACTGATACTAATAAATATGAATTTAATAGATATATATTATGTTTATTAAATAAATATTTTTATTTAAATAAAAATATTATAAACTATCTTACCCTTCCATCCATTGAAAAATGATAATGTCGCTCACGTGCAAGTTTGTACTACCACCTCCACAAAGCGACGTGATTCGTTTTTTCATTTCCTCCTTACATGGATGGTAATAAAGATGTATTTAATGGATAAATTTTTTATCTGTAATATTATTATAATTATATAAATTTAAACAATTATCTTATTTATTTCTTTATCATCCATTATAAAAATTTAAATGCTGCTAATGTGTACGTGCAAACTACCACCTCCATGAATAGCATATCTTGGTTTTCGTGATCACCATACATGGATGCTTATAAAAGTGTATTCAATTTTTATAAAATTATAATTATATAATGTTTAATATTATAGATATAATAAAACCATTATCAATTTTACAATGTTCAATATAGTAAACTTATTTTTAGATTTTGAATCAAATGAACTCAAAACATCTAATGTAAACTTAACTGATTGAGTAAATAAACTGAAAATGACAATAAATTAAATAAAATAAATAATTATAATGAAATTAAATTTAAAAAGGTTATTAATAAATAAAATAGTGAACATAATTTCATTATTTTGGAGTTCGAGAATGTACAAAACAAGACAAGACTCAAGTTATGGGATTTTCCTTAAAACCTTGTTCTAAAGCTCTCATTTAAAAATATTTATCTTCCACGTACATATTACTCAAAAAAATTAATAAAATTATAATTTATAATTAAAATGTTGTTAAAGGTAATTTTAAACTACTTTTTATTTTCTTTATAATGTTTTAAAATATAATCTTATTATTATTTTCCAAACGGGTCGTTCTAAACTTTTTTTACTAAAGTGAAAAAGAATGTTTTATTAATATTTATTTCATGACCTTGGTTTCCCACCATAAAATAAGTTATTAATTATCAATATTAATCTATAAATTTTCTTTTTTTTCAAATATTAATTTATTCCCATTCTTTTGGGAATTGTTTTTAATATTTCTCAAAAGAAACGGATAATTCTACTTAATTTTATGTGAAAATGGAAAGTACCTCTTCTTATTGGTTCAAATGAGTTTTTCAAGGGTTTTATGATGAAAATTTGAAGAGATATAATTTTTTCCTTAATATGATACTTTTTAATTGTTTATTATAATGGGATATCCATGAATATAACTCTCCAATGCATTGAGTAATCAATTAGTCATCTAATAAAAAATATTGGAGATAACAAATTAGGTTACTTATATTGAAAGGGTTCAATGAATGAGTTTAACATGAGTTAGAATATAATTCCTAAATTCCTAACTGGTATTTTATCTGATTACAATTATTTTAGGTGTAAATCATTTTATTTAACAAAGAAGGTAAACAAGTTTTCAAAAGAGAAAGGTTTGTTTTCATGAATAACTATTTTCATGGGTTCTCATGTTTTCTAAATATTCCGTCATGGTTTTTATATGTTTTATATTTGTTTTTAGGGGTTTTATTTTATCAATGTTTTTTTTCTCATGTGGTTATGATTTACTTATATACTTAATTTTTATTGTGAAATGGTATGAAAAATTATGTGTTTTCATGTTCTTCACAAGATTAACTATTTTCCTTCACTTTTTATATCCCTTAAAGATATTTTTGTGTTCATACCAAGTTTTAAAATGATTTTACAAGATATATTGATGTGTAGAAAATATATAAAGGAAAATATTTTGACTACGGTGACTCATCTTAAAATAAGTAAATTTTCTTTAATGAAACAGTCTAAATTTAAGAACCATTTTTTTGTGAAAAAAATGTACACTATTTGGATGTTCCCACTTTTTCATGAAATGGATTTCCTAGTTATTGAAACAAAAAAACTAAATGATATTAGCAATGTAAGAATGTGAAATTGTTTATATTAAACTCATAGATATGGGTTATTTAAATCAGTAGGTGTTATATAGTCATTCCCATTCAAATGATGCTTTCATCACCACACTTCTACTTTTGTCATATAGGTTCACAAAACTATGATTTTAGTGAATGATACTTCCTTTATTATCATTTTGTTCTCATTCAATTATTTTTATGAAACTATATATTCTCTTATTTTTATTAGATAAATAGAGAGAACATTAAATTTTGATGAATTTAGTGAACCCTTTTCCCAAAAAAATAATGATAAATCCTAATATTTTTTCTAAAAGGAAACCAACCTCCCTTGAAACTCATGAAACAACCCTTCTGAGTATAATTTTTTTCAATAAAAACCCTGAAAAATGATCAAGATTTGGGCCAGTGATGATATAAAGCTCGAAATATAGCTACCTGACATGAAATTCATGGCATATAAGGGGGATAATAAAAAGGATATATATAAGGATTAGCTCAAATATAGTTATATTTCAAAATAGATGTAACATTTTAGCCTCAATAATTTTGACAAATACTCTATATTTTCCTATAATATTTGAAATAGAATGATAGAAAGTTATAGTTAGAATAGTATGGTTCATGTTCTCTTAATAAATATGGAAATGTAATAATATATAAAAAATTTACAAATCACATGGGATTATGAAATTTTTAAATGCATATTTATTTATTTCATGGGTTTCAAAATTTAATAAAATTTACAATTATACTATAAATTTTAATCTGAGAATGAAAATTACTATCATAAATCTTATAAGCTTTAGATATTCAAGTCAATAAAATCCATAAAACTTCACTAATGAAACTAAATATAATTATTCATTCAATTAAGATCATATTTTTGATATTTTAAAATTTTATAAAACAGTTTAAAAATAAAAATTAAAAACAAACACACAGACTATAGAAGTTTAATACCCCCCACACATATCTAATATAATCCCCCATATAATTATAATCATGATCAAATAAGTATGATAGAATAATTAAATTACATGGAAAGAAACCACATATTTATTCTTCAATGGATGCATGAGTTAAGATCATTTCCATTGATTCTTATATAACCTACATGAAACACAATCACATGAGTAGTTAATGAAAAACAAAAACAAATATAATAAAAAATAAAAAGAAGAAAAATTGGGTTTACTCTCCAAGAGGTGTCGTATTTTTATTATTCCCACTTTGAAAATTCTAATTTCCATTCCCATTCTTAAGGTGGATTGGGATTATCTTATAGAAACCACTGAATACTGTTGGATCCATAACATCACATTTATTATTTCTTGAGGTACACTTTTACTATATTCTTCCCCACCTTGTAAAGTGCGAATAGTGTTGTATATTTATGGTGTAAGGTTAATCTAGGTGATTTAATTCAACTCTATTGGATCTATTGACCTTTCCACTAAGTTTTGTATATCACAATCAGGGAGTATCTCATCATCATCTTAGAGATTAAATTGTTCCTATTTTACATTAACTAAATATCATATCCATAATAATTATCATTGGGTAACTATTCAAGTTTCTTCGTACACTATTTATCTATTGACACCTTTTTTGAGGCTTCTTATAATTCAAAATACAGGGTTGAAAACCATTCGATTGAGTCCTCATTTTTAGTAAATTGAGTTTATTTATAATTTTAGTTTGCTAGAAAACAAAAATAAATGTTTCAAATTTCATTCCAAATCTCTATAATAGTTCATCTTATATTTTTTGTTCTTAATGGAGTGATACAGAAAATTATGATGCAATCACTGTTTTATCTTCTTTTAGAATAGCCTTCACCTCCCTAATGTCAAAAATCAAAGGGTCTCATGCCTATTATTGTGATTTCTCTAATAATTTTCTATATATCTCTTATTAAATGGATTAAATTTGAACTTATTTCACTTTTATCTCTTGTATTTCATACTTCATGAATCATACCTCTTGATTCTTCAATAATTCATCAGTGTATGTTGTATGTTATTTCTAGTATAGTAGATATTAATATCCATGGGTATATCCTTGGATCTCTTCCAGTTAAGAATAGTGCACTTGGTGATGTTGTAGTGGTCGTTACTCCTAATATTATGCTTTATTTGGGTTCTCTTTTTTTAAGGTCATGGATTATGGCCAGATTATTTTGGTATAATTTGATCTACCACTCTTCTAAGATTATCCCAATTAGCTTTCAGTTCTAGAGACATACTATCCTCAGGGTCAAAGACATTATATTTTTATGAATATAGAAAATGTATCTTTATAATCTATAAAATGATAAAATTATCATTTTTATCGCTAGAAAAGAAAGAAAATTTGATGAGATAACCTTGTTGAATTGTCCACACATAAAATTCAAATTTATATTCCAATGAATGTATAAGGGGTGTTGAAAAACGTTTCTCTCATAGAGAGATAACTAAACATTTAATATTCTTCTAATGTTGCTTATTATGTTTTTATAATTTTATTTATAAAAGAAAATAAGGAAATCTGGGGGTTTGTTTTGAAAATAAATGGAACAAAATGAAATGGAATAATATTCAGCAAGAAGAGGGTGTAATCACTTAGAGAATCCTCAAATTCATTCCTTCATTGTTCTCTTAATGTTCATTCAATTTAATTTCTAAATAATCACAATCAATATAATTTATGTAACTACCCATCATGTTTTTCACATTTAAGAAACCAATAAATTACCATCTCATGTTCATTTACCTAGTGTTTTCTAAAGTCCAGTGGTAGGAGTCATCCCTTGATCGAGTAGATAGACCTTTTAAATACTCGTACATTTAGAAGAATGAATGATGTGAATCTCACTGCACATGGAAAACAATTGAAAACCCACTCCTTAAAATTAATCCTATATTTATCATATGATAGGAGATATAGAAGGGGGTTCATTGTGGATAAATTTTGGTAGAAAAATACAAAGGTTAAAAATATTTAAAATGTGAAAATAACTACCTCTTTCACTCAAATATTTCAATGTAAATAACCATAATACTATAGAAACCAGAATAGAAATTTAATTCATAAAATTTTTAAGTATATACATAGTTTACACACTATGAATAAATACTCAATGTTATCCCTCCATGGAATTAAGTTTTCATGGTGGAAAATAGTGCTTGACATTGAAAATAAAAATAAAATTAAAGTATATAAAAGTAAAATATGGATAGGGGAATCACTGAATGATTATCCCCAAACCCCACATTTTTTCTAAATATAATGTATCAAGATAGTTTTTGGGATCCTTAACACGTAGTCATGGGTTCTTAATGATGTGATTCCATATAGACAGTGAGGCCTCTTGGTTATTTTCTTCATCATTATGCTTTGGGAAAGTGTACGAATCAGTTACTATTATCTTCATCTTTATTTGATCATACTCTAAGTGTATTAAGTGTTTCCTCATTACCCAAATATGGTTATCTGGTTTATAAAAATATCCCTTGATGGTCCCCTCCAGATTTTACTCCTTCCACATGTCCCTCCCTTGAATTAATTACCATGACAATTTCCCTTTCTCATTCTTACCACATGAGTCTTTTAGAGTGATCATCATATGAATTTGGGTACCATGGATTATGGTTTTCATGATAGTGATGGGGTGGTCATTTTATAATATATTTATGAGTTTTATGATATAGATTATTGCATTTAAAATATGTTCTTATTGTATTAAATTTACACTAACACCAGCTATTAAGTGATACATTTTTGGGAAGTCCCCATTAAATAGCCCAATGAGACCTATGGATTAAATTTTAGATCCCAAAAATTAAAATTAAAATATAAAAACAAGTTAATTTAATTCTATAAATAGTGGAAATAAATAACAATACATGAATATACCAAAAAATTTATGAATTACCATTTATGGATCTATAAAAACTAATTACAGTAATTCAGAATTAAAAGAATGAGAATAATAAATTCTAGATGCATGATAACACATTTATAGAATCTCAAAAAACAAAGGCAGAGTCAAGAAACAAATTTAAATTGGTTAATTCCAAATCAATTCTAAATAATAAAATCAATGATAGGGTACATCAGCATCAACTAGTCTCTAAAGGTGGTAAAGATAGTATGGAAAGAGGACATTAGGATTTTTATATGATTTCGCCAATTAGACTATATTCACAAGGAAAGGGAACTAGGGTTCTACTATAAAAAAGAGTATAGGGAATGCAAGAAACATAGAACATAAACAAGAGAAGACAAAAGGAACATGAGGAATATGTTGGAAGGTCCAGTTCTAATAGATCCATGACTTGGTATGAAAATGAGTAGGATATAGGATATACGACATACCTTAGACATATGAAAATAAAACAACCAAGTATATATCAAAAAACTAGAGACTCAATAACTCATAAACAATTTAAATAATTTCCTTAAACCTCCTTAATTAGGCTCGGAATTACTATATTCAAAATTCTTGATTCTTGCTCTACAGATGAGTCTTGGCATCATAGTGCATCCTCATAATCATTTTACAGGTATAAGGAACACTAATAAATTTCAGAAGCTCATTGGATATGCCCACTAAGTATCAAAGATGGTATCCTCTATTCATGTAATGTCCCACTACTTAAATGGTTGTCCAGGTATAGGCCTGCAATGGTCCTCCTCTACACCACTCTCTCACCAAAGCCATAACCCCAAAATATAATCACTCGTGAAATAAGTCACACCCAAATATAGTAGCGTGGACACTAGTGAATATTGAGGAGCCATATAAGAAGGGAAATAATAATGAAGTAGTGGGAAAATTTCGATGAGGACATAAGTAAGTTGGAGCACATTCCTTGCACTAACGATTTTGAATTCCCACTTCAAAATGAGCTATTTAAAAAAAATGAAGTGCTCATAAAACATCATATATTAGGGCATCTAGGGGAGGCCAGAAATTAGATAAGAAAGAAGGTCAGGAATATAGACTAAGGCATGGACCAGCCAGTATCAGCCCAAGGGAAAAAAAATTAAACAAATATGTTGCTCAGATAAAATAAATCCACCAATTATTTATTAAAATTAAAAGAAATAATTAAATTCCATTTGATTTAAAAAAAGAATAGTAGGCTACAACTACCTTATCCCAGTGCACCTCTAATGATGATATGTCCTATCACCAGCTATGTTTTTCTCCCAATATATAATGTTGTTTTATGATATTAATAGAAAACATAACCTATGATATATCAGTTTCCTCAATATATAGTGTTGATATATCCATATTGTAAAATATTTTGGTCATTATGTGTATTGTAAATTTCCATCCAAAATTGATCATCATGGATGGGTTGGGATATCAAATAGTGAAATGTGAATCATAGACACTGTCATAGAATACAGATGACCTCTCCCAGTTCACCTTTTCTTTTATATCCACCAATCATATGAGGCATGCAGTGAATCCTTCTGTTATAACATCTGGTTACCTACAATTTCATGTCTTATTTTGAAACTATATATTATAGTTTATGAATTCTCCCTATCGTCAGATACGACATGTGTATTTCCTATTTATCTTGATTTTTTATTTAAAAAGCCTCTGAAAAGTAAACGAAAAGTGTAATTATGGGGGGATAAAGTAATAAAAGGTGTGTTTATCAGTGCTAAAAAAGTGTTGATTTTCTAAGCACCTATAAAAGGGGGTCACTTTTATCTTCACTAAAAAATGCTGATAAATACCCCTTTTATCATTATTTTAATAAATATATGATAAAATTCAAATAATAATATTTTTTTCTTTATATACGGGAGAGATTTGCAAAGAGGCCACCACCTTTTAACAATGCTCGAGGCACCACCTCCTCTCACCCTCCCCCCATTTATCATGGCTCGTCATTCCCTCCTCTCTTTTCTTTATCAATGCAAGACCATTACTCCTGCCCACAGCCTCATACACCTTCACTTGGATTCAATCATGGGACCCTCACTCTCATGAACCTATGTCTTTACCATAGCTCTATACTATTTTGTTCAATATTTTATAATATATCTATATATCTATATTTATATATTTAGTTACACTTTTTTATCCATATATTTATTCATATATTTATATGTATTTATATATTTATTTTTGAATACATTTATAAAATATGTTTTGTGTGTGTGCGTAAACAAATACATACATACATATACATATACAGATATATATATACATACATATATTTGTGTGTCTATAAATATAATTATACATATTTATATTTATTTATTATATTATATATTTATATTTATATAATGTATTAGAATATATAGATAAATAAATATATATATATAGTTGTTAATAAAGACACACACAAATATATATATTTATAAAAACATTATATATTAATTCTATAAGTATATAAATATTCATACTTTTTTATTTTAAATAAAATGGATATTATTTTTTATTTAGATATGGTTTATATATTTACAATGATATTTTATATGTAAATATTTTTACATATTTATTTATAAAAAAAATTATGTATAAATACACATAAATATGTATATATGTGTATATATTTAATTATAAACAGCACTATAATATAAAATATGATAACATTTGAATGTCATAATATTAATATTAGTGTAAACCCTATGAATAAATTGACCATCCACTGAAAAATATAACAAGACCCCCTTAACCAAGGTTGAAATTCCTCCAGATGTTTAAAAATTAATGTACCTGACAAAAAGCTCAATTTTAGATGCCTTCTGGACCATTTTTTAACCCCAGTAGAATGTTGACCTAGGTTTCTCAAATAACCTTTCCATAAATCTGAATGCAAGATACAATTTTATTTGTGGCGGATTTCAAAAGAACACCTGGATCAAAATTTATGGTCGTTTGAAGTTCAAGTCTTGTTTTTTACTTACTTAATATCATTTATTAATTTATTGAATTTTTCAATCATCAAATTGTTTTTAAATTAAAGTTACTCAATAATAATTAATAAATTGTTATTTAATATTAATGTTTTATTATTTTATAAACTATTTTTTCTAAATAACATATATATTAAGTGTGGTTAAATATTGAGTATTATATCAATCATATTTTATAAAATATACTATATTTATATCAATATAAATATATTTAAATATTAATTTATGAATTTCAATGATAAATATTTTTTTTCATGAAATGTTACTTTTATCAGCACTAAAAACAAATGTTTTATCACTCATAAATGGCACGATTTTATCTGCATTTTTGTTAGCATTGATAACAGTACCCCTTTATCATCAATTGTCTAGCACTGATAAAAGGGGGCATTGAATAAAGGCAGATATATAGTAGTAAACTCTCATATCGAAACTAATTGGTACACTAAAACGACCATTTAACAGTAGTTTTTTTCCATTTAATTACGGTTTATACCACCACCAAATATTTTCATGGCGGTTCATCAAACCGCTGCATAATGTGGTGTCCCTACAATGTTTTATATGGTTTTTAGAACTACTGCAAATAATTTTGTAGTAGTTTTCCAATAGTGGTTTAAACCTCAATAAATCATTTAACATCTATTTTTAACTTATAAATTTTTTATTTTCGTGATTAATTAATTAATTAATTATAATATATTATTTTTTATTATTTGTTATTATTTATTTAAATATTATTTATCCAACCATGCATGCATATTTCTAGCATGTTATGGATAAATTTAGCATATATATGATTTGGTTGAGATTTGAACCTCTTACCTCTAAATTATTCTACAAAGGATTTACCACTCCTGCAAACTCTTCATATAGAGAGTGAGAAGAATATAATACACACAGAAATGATTAAATACATTTGAATACATATACATAATTGATAATATTAAAGAATAATAATAAAAATAAATAATAAATAATAAAAAACAAATAAATATGAAAAAATAATTAATACATAATAAATAATAATAAAGAAAAAAATTATTAGTAAATAATAAGTAATAAATAATAAATAACAAATAAAAAAATAATACAATTATGATTACTGATTAAATAGTAATTATTAAATAGAAAGTAAATAAATAAACAAAAAGTAAATATTAAATAAGAAAATAATAAATAAATTAATAATGAATTAAAAATAAATTATTAATAAATAATATATTAATATATGATAAATAAATAATAAATTAAAAGTAACTAAAAAATAATTTATTAATATATAGTAAATATGTAATTGATAAATCATAAACAATATTTTATTAGTAAATTAATAATAAAAAATAATAAATTAAAAATGAATATTGAATTTAAATTTAATAAATAAGTAGTAAATATTTCATAAATAAATATATAATAAATAAGATATAATAAATAATAAATATATAATATAAAATAAATAAATAGTAGATAATAAATAAATATATATATATAGTAACTATATAATAAACAAATAATTTAGAATACGTTAATAAAAAATTAATAATTAATAATAAATAATAAATAATATGCAATAAATATTAAATAAAAATTAAATTAATAATTAATAATTAATTAATTAATTAACAATTACTAATAAATCGATAAATAATAAATAAGTAATATATAAGTAATAAATTAATAAAAAATAAAAATTGATTATAAATATTAATTATTAATTATTAATAAAAAATAATAACGGGTAAATATATAATAGATAGTAGTAAATAGATAATAAGAAAACAATAAATTAATTAATTAATAATAAATAAATAATAAATAATTCATAAAAATATTAATTAATTAATAAATCATAAATAAATGATAAATAAATTATAAATAAATAACATATAATTAATAAATTAATAATAAATAATAAATAATATCTTAATAATAACTTTATAATCAATTAAATAATCTATAAATAGTAGTAACAAAATAATATATCAATAATATATCAATAAATAAATAATGAATAATGAATAATGAATTAATACTCAAAATGAAACGAACCATGGGTTAAAGCACATGATCCCAAAATTTATTGAAAATAAAGCAAACACAAAGTATAAAGGTACATGACATGTAGAAAAGAGTGACATACCACTGTCCCAAAGTAGAGTAGACAACTGCCCAAGAAAAAAAGAGAATAAAATTTATCTTGTGGAATGAGATTCACCATCACCTTTATATCTCAAATGGCAACCCATCCCTTGGGTTTTGGGCTTTTTTCATATCTTTTCATCATAAGCTTAAGGGTCAGTGTTGTCATATGGTGGGGTGTGATCCTTAAGATTCTAAGGATCTTGTTCTCCAACCAAACCTAAAACCTCTGATAATATCCTCATATCAAAGCTAATCCTTGCATTTACAGTCTCATTGCTTAAGGTGTTTCCCTTCAACTGAGAACATTCCATGAGGGGTTTCAAATTCCTCAAGGAAAAATTCCCTACTGTTGGATTTATTTAAAATGTCAAGGAGACTAAGTGAGTGCTCCATTACATTCAATTGGACCTAGGTCAAGGGAGGATCATTAAAAGGATTTCCCTTTACAACTGAAGCATCTAGCTTCCCCATATATGAGTCTTAACCTGCTTTAAGATCCAAATTTCTAGGTTGTGAACCCTTCACGTTAGTATCATAACCAGTGGTCTGTGGAGCCGTATGATCCCCACCAACACCAGTCTATGTCTTAGTTGTCGCTACTTCATGCACAGGGGTGCACCTCAATTTCCCATTGTCTTCAACAACCTCCACTCTAGTACCAATCTTTTCCGAAGACGAGTCTGTCTATTTTGAAACTACAAAGGGAACATCATGGGAGATAGCATCGCTTGTGCCACTTAAAACAATCTTCTAGAGATCATCAACTAGCTTTGAGGTAAATATCACATGGTCCTATGATGAACCCTAGTTCTAGATAGCGTAGAGATGATCTAAAATAGAATTCCCAGTCTTTTCATCTATTCCAGAGGTATCAGTCCCCAGAGATGATCTTCTATTTCCAAGTCCAATATTCAATGGGCCTACGGACTTGTTCATCCCAAACCTATACTATATAGCCCCCTCTTTGGTGATTTTCTCCCAGTACCTTCCCATTATTGTCAATTGGACAAGAAAATTAATCCCTATGGAATGTTTTTTATTCCTACCATAACCAGAACTAAAGAATTTGTCTTCCTGTAAATATGATGAGTCCATGTTAAGCTCACTCTCTAAGGATCACATATCTATATTATTAAGATCAATTCCAACTTTATATGTGGATACAGTGTGATCTAGGTCACCACCTTTCTGATGTTTCATAGGCACATCTATATTGGGACCTTCATTCATTCCAAGACCAAGATAAATTTTTCTTGATCCAAGTTTGTTTCTTGCTTCAATAGGAGCCATCTCCTCAGCCTTATAAGCTCAGTTGGGTTTATGTGCATCTGGAGGCAGGCCTTCAGTCCCAATGCTAGTCCAACCTTCTACCGAGGAAGTAAATTCCTTTCCAAGTTAACTTTTATAATTATCAATATAATTCCATCCCATTCCATAAGTCATACAATTTAACCCTCTTCAATATTTTTCAATGGAATGAAAAATATTGTTGCATCCAATGTAATAGTCAAGGAACTTCTCAAATTGACCAACAAATCAAATCTGAATTCCATAGAATTTAAGGGAAAAATATGATCAAAGGAGGACTAAGATCAATTATAACTAAAACCCTTGAAAAGTGCCCATACTTATCCCTTGAGGTTTCCCTATCAATATTGACTACAACTCCAGTGGTAGAATCAATTTCCCATAAAATCTGTAGGTTCTAGAAAAACCAAATCAATCCCTGAATCTGAATCAAGACCTATGTGATGTAGTTTTTCTCATTAATGGGTTTAGAAAGTGGGTTCCAATCATGTATTCTAAAAATTCTAGGGTTAATATTGGAAAAAAACAAAACCCTATTCTATTGGTGTAAGGATTGCAGATGGATAAACAATATGTAAGTAACCTTTCTATAGAGATGTCATTCACTAATAATCAAAGACCCAATGTTAAAATAATTTCTTCCAAAGAACAAAAATGGTCAATCTATTATCCTTGGACTATAAAGGTAGATGCACAATAATGAAATTATTACACACATTGATCATGTCAGAGATAATCCCATTCCTCACTTCCACAAAGGTCGTTTCAGCCTTCTTTAAAAGTCTTCCACTCAAAGATTAAAGATTATATATATTTTCATAATATTTGATTTGAATAATTGTGGAGCTAAAATAGACATTCAGATCAAAAGTTATGTTCATTTGATGTTGGAGTTTTATTTTCAACTTATCCTAAAATTATATGCATTATATATATTATGTATTTAGGGGTACAATTACCATTAAACACACAAAAAATAAAATAAAATAAAATAAAAAGTAACAGTAAATAAAAATTTTAAATAATAAATGATAAATGATTATAAATAATTATTAATAAATAATTATTATAAAATCATAAACATCGAATTGCTTATTTTTGGGGATTTTAGAATAGGAAGCTCATACCTATAGGAAAGGGATATTTTTATATTCTGCTTACCTCCCACGATGAATTAGAGAGAGTCTGGAATATAGGAAATACTCAACTCAAACCTAGTCTACTTCATATTTATGATTGAGATTGTGATTTCAATCTGCACACCCATGGGAACAATACTTCCCAAATATGGGTTAGATTTCATGGTCTAAATTGGTACTTTTGGCACCCAAAAATTTTAAATAACATATCCTCTTGTATAGGAACTCCCCTAAAGGTTTATCAGAGAACATTAAATGTCGATCTAGGACTCTTTTCTAGAGTTATGATAGAATTGAATTTAGATTCTAAGATCCCACAAACTATCACCTTCAATGCGAATGATTATAGAATATATGTTTGAATTGAATATGAGAGTGAGCCCTCATTTTTCGATATTTGTAAAATCATAAGGAATTCTATTTTAAACTATAGAGTGTTGAAGAAACATGTTACCCAACTAAATTGCTCTGAATGGACTGAAATTAGAAAACATAGAAGGACAAAGGTCGTGCCCTCGATAAACCAAAACTCTATAAGAAGAAAACTGAAAAATGGGTTAATAAGTCAAATACATTAAACCCCAATGGGGATAATATGGGGGAATCTTGGGCAGAATTAGTTGAAGAGGATGTTCAAGCAGCTGAAGAAAACTGTTTTGTTGAGGAATTAGAATCTGTTATTATGGAGATCATTAAACAGTCTCAACTTGAGACAGATCCTATGTTGATTGAGTCACACATGAAAGATACATCCACCAAGCAGTCCCCTAACTCCTAAAACACACCTTATGACTATGAGGACAAAAACACCCCTTCTATTCTCCCTATTAGTAATGTGGGTGAAGAGTGTCCTATTTTCCCACTCCAAACAGCTAATGGAAGAGGGGACCTTAATCTTTTTCATTTCCAAACCATCCATTCCGACTTTCAAGTTATAAAGGAAAACAATATCGATGTTGTTGTTTTGGAGCTTCAACACATTGTTCTTACTGAACGTGACAGTATTCCAGCTACTCCTGATGTCAAGTGCAGTCCCATTATTTCTATTTCAAGTGTAGGTAGTGACACACATACCACTGATTCTAAGGAAGTCACCCACTGCACTTCAGACTCATCCACTTCTCTACCTTTCAAGGACCTGCCTACAGTTTGGGTTGATTGTGCATTGACTGTTTTAAATAACAGAAAACCTATAGATCATATATTTAAGGACACCTTAAATGTTGAGGTAGATGCATATATTGTTAATATTTATCTTATTGTTACTAGGAGTAAGTAGGGAAAGAAGTCCCATAAAATCTTGACAAACCCCCTAGAAGATCTTCTAGGAGGAAGGGTTCAGGGAATAAAAGAAAGGGGATTCCCACCCCAAAAACAGGTTCTAATAAATATTATGTTTTGGAATTTTTTGGAGAATAGTGAAATATGACACTTTTAATATTTTAAAAATATATATTAATACTCATCATCCAAAATGTTTTTCAATTTCTGAACCTAAGATCTATTTCTCCTCTCATTTTTCTCATCTTGGTCAGTCTAGTTATAACTTCTTAGGCTCTTGTAAAATCTATTCTTCCATTGAACCCCTTTGGGTCTTTACTCACTATACTCTCCAGAATGTTAATATTTTCCATAATTCAGAGCATGAGTTCACTTTTGATTTTACCTTTGACCACTCACATATTTATTTCCCTTTTATATATGCTAATAATATATACAAATATAGGAGACAACTTGGGAATGACCTTTCTTTTGTAGGCAATAGTTTTCATGAAACTTTGTTTGTGGTTGGTAATTTCAATTATATTCTTTCTCCAAGTGAGAAAATGGGACCAACTCACCCCACTATAGCTTCAAGGGATTTTAAATCTTTTATTGAGGTTAACAATCTTGTTGAAATTAATCTTACCGGTGCCAAGTATACGTGGTAGAGAAGACACTATAACAGGGTGGTGGCTAGAAAATTGGACAGATATTTCACAAATGATATATCTCTGGGTAAGTGGAACATAATTTATAATATAACCCATTCTAAAAATAATTTTGACCACCATCCAATCCTATTCAACCTCTCTATAAAACACAAAAAACTTGTTTTTTCTTCAGATTTAACAACACTTGGTATTCTGACCCTGATTGTGTTAACATCATTAAACCTTAATGGTCTTCTATACATCACTACAATGATGATTTTTCTTGTAACACTAAAATATAAAATCTGTAATAGATCTTTAAAGGGTGGTGTAGTACCAAATCAAAAAAATTATAACGACATTATTCTTTTCGAAAAAAAACTTACTATACTTCAAAAAACTACTACTTGCACCAATTTTGTCACTAACCCGCAACATGAAATCAATACTACTGCAAAACATGTCTCTTTGATCACCTTTAAAGATAACATGAGAAAAGAAATTTTCAAAACTAAATTGCTCAATGAATGTAATATAAAAACTAAATTTTACAATTACCTTCAAATAATCAAGAAAGCTAATAGACCTCTTACCTTCCTAGGAGATGGGGAAAACCTCTTTAATACTGAGAATAGAATTTCCAATCTTGTAGTATCTGATTTTGAAAATATCTTTAATGGATCTTCCATGAACAAGGACCTTATACCAAATGTCATCTCGGTAGTGGTAAATGATAAGGATAATTCTTTTCTTACTAGCATCCCTCATGATCATGAGATCAGAGATATTGTCTTCAGTTTAAATCCTTATAGTGCATGGGGCCCTAATGGTTTCAATAATGGATTCTCTTAGCATTTTTGGGATTCCATTAAAACTGACATGTGTAGGATAGTTAGGAATGTATTTTCTAGTGGTATTCCCCCTAATGGGTTGAATTCTCAGTTTCTCTCTTTGATCCCCAAAGTGGATAATGCTGCAGAAATTAACCAATTCAAACCAATGGCTTTAATCAATAGACTTTATAAAATTATCACCAAACTTATTTCCAATTTACTTTCTTATATTATCAATTAAATAGTTTCATGAAACAAATTTGGATTTGTTAAAGGCAGTTCCATTCAATATTGTATTTGTCCTACCTCTGAATGTATGAACTTATTAAATAGAACTAATAGGGGTGACAATATTTCCATTAACCTCGATATTCGGAAGTCCTTCGATACCATGGATTGGAGTTTTATTTTCAAGGTCCTTCAGAACTTTGGGTTTAACGATTAATTTATTAGTATAATTAAAACTCTTCTTAAATTGGCGAACATATCCATCCTTGTTAATGGATATCCAAATGGTTATTTTTAATACACCAAAGGTGTCAGACAAGGTGAACCTCTATTTTCTTTTCTTTTCTCAATTGCAGAAGATTACTTAAGTAGATTGATCACTCTCCTGATCGAGCAAAACAAGATTAATATGATTAAGGCTTCTAGTAATTTAAATGTTCCCATGCACCTTTTATATGCAGATGATATTATTAATTTTTTACAAGGGGATAAATGGAACATCCAAATTCTCAAAAAGTTCCCTTTCACACTATGAAGAAATTTTTTGTCAAATAATAAATTGGAACAAATCCTTTACCTTTTTCTGGAAAAGGTTTCTAGCTAATAGAAAATCCATTATTATTACTGATTTAGGTATTAAAGAAGGATCACTTCCCTTCATCTATCGTGATGTTCCCATTTTCAGGGGAATACCAAAAGATTTTTACTTTTCTAAAACTATTGACCAAATCTTACACCAACATTCATCTTGGAAAGTAAAATCCCTCATTATGGTTAGAAGGATTTGTCTTGTTAATTCTATGATTGTTTCTAAAATGATTTAATCTTTGATGATTTATAAATGGCATGATGGTCTTATTAAAATAATTAATGTATCCATTAAAAACATTGTTTGTAGAGGAAGAATGATTGAAAGGAAACTTGTGACTATTCATCGGTCTACTTGTTGCAAAACTTTAGAGAAGGGTGATCTTGGTATAAAAAATCTAAAACTCTTTAAAGTTACCCTTCAATCCACACTCACTTAAAACATCTTCTATAACAACTCTACTTCCAATTATTTCCTTTAAAATAGATTTCTTGACAAGATGAAGAAGGGTAATTGGAACTGCATGAGATCTTCCATTTGGAATTCCTTTAAGAATTATTTTTCTAGCATTATGTCTAACTACGGATTGATGGTGAGGAGAGACTATTCCATGAATTTTTTTCTCAAAAAATGGGATAGTGCTCCTCTTATATCTATGATTTACCCTAATAAACTTCCTGATCAAACTAATTATACTATCAAGGAGGTTGTAGATCTCCCAACCTTAATTTTCCCAACAATGTTAATTATCTCATTGACAGCTTCCCTTTTTCCAGCACTGATGATTGTTTAATTTGGAAACCTTCTCATATTGTCATTCTAGACTAAAAACCTGTTTACAACCATAGTTTTATTAATTATGAAAATACTTTTAGTTGGATAAATTTTTTTAATAAATTATGGTTAAAACCATTGAGAATCACTTTGATTTGGTGTATTGCTCACAAGAGAATTCCCACAAACACTTTTCTTCAGTATTTTGGGATCAATCTTTTCAATAAATTTTATCTTTTAACCAACATTGAGAATAAATTAACCACAAATTTATTTCTTGTGTTATTGTTGCTGCCCTGTGGAATTATGTGCTTGATCATTTTTAGAGCTGATGGTTACTTAATGAATCAATCAACTCTTGACTTCAATGTTGTGTGGATCTTGAAGACTCTTAGAAAATCTAGATCATTTTATTAAATATTGTTACTGAACTTATTCATGTTCTCTAGTAGGATAGGAATCCTATTATTTATAACAACTACTCACTTAGCTTACATGCAGGTCAGATGCGGATCCTCATGGCCATTCGATAAGCTTCTTCGATTCAAAAGGGATTTGGAAACAACATAGTGAATGACGTTGGGATTCTACATCCTCATGGGGTTGATGGTGTTTATCCCCAACCTAGATGCTCTTTTGAAGTGTTCTGGAAAAGCTATTCTCCTATGATGTATTAAATTGAATGTTGACGGTTCTTAGAAAGGAAACCTAGGACCTTCATGTTGCGGTACTATTTTTAGAAATCACTCTGGGAAGATTCTTGGATGTCTCTATATCACTTATGGAATCTCCTCAGCTTTGGAGGCTGAAATGAAGAGTGTGATCTATGCTATCACCTTCTCTAAGAAACATGGTTGGAAGAACATCTAGACTGAAAGAAACTCGACTACCATCGTTCAAGCTTTTTGGAATGGTGTGATACACCTTGCATGACCTCTTACAAAATGCTAGATGGACTGTATTCATTCACTCATGGAATTAAACTATGTCAATATGCATGCCTTTCATGAAGCAAATACGGTGGCGAATTGTCTTGAAAATATTGGAGTCAACCATGCCACCGCATGGTTGGATGACCTCCCTGTTGATTTACTTCTCCTTTATGATAGAGATTGTAAAAGAATCTCGTCTTTTAGACTCATGTAATTTCTGGTTTTAATAAAATATTTTTTTCTTTGGACTTTGAAAAATTCACCACCTTCTTAAAAAAATTATTATAAATAATTATTAATTATTAATTATTAATTATTAATTATTTTATAATTTTTTCGTTCAATTCAATAGATATTTTTAGGAAATTTCTGCTAAATTGTGAAAACATTTTAAAACTGAAAATAAAAAAAAATGAATAAAATAAATAAATAACTAACAAATTTAGAAGATATTTTTGAAAAAGTTATACTAAATATATTTTTCCCAAAGTATTTAGTGGCGTTTTTTAGAACCTCTGCTAAAAAACCACCTCTAAATCAAATTTTTATTATAGTGAATAATCAATTTTCTCCTTCAGATAATATAAATGAAAAACCAATGGTATGATGTGGGATTTCCCAAAAACAATTCAATAAGAATTGAGTTCATTTCCAAGTATGACAGCGGGATGCCTCAATTTTTTATAATGAGAAGACCTCTCAATAGAGTTAAGTGTTTGGTTGTTTTGTTGTTTTGTGATAAATATTTTCTAGAAAAGTATTGAAAATTATGGAAGGAATGATTTTGGAAGTTCCATATCAGAACCAGATTATGGAATTTTAGTGGAACCAAGGAAGTCCAAAACTGGCAGTTCATGGCAGTGGTAGGTGATAATTGGATTTTTTGATGATGGAAGTGAGAAAGGAGAAATTGACCTGCATATGAGTAACTTTAATTATATTTAAGAATAATTGATTTTTTTCCAAAGGATGTATAATAATATTTATAGGGTTGTGTCAGAGTAAAATTAACTGTTATAAAACCCATGGTAAACATCTCTATCTAAGAGAACGGATAAAGGGTGTGATTTATCAATGCTAAAAAGGATCTAAAGGAAAATGGTTTTCTCCTTTTGTATGAAGAATGGTCATGATGATTATATCTGTAGAAAGAAATAAAAAATAAAAAGGTGACCAACATGTTGTGGTCCTAGAGAGTGATAAAACCAAGAATGTTTCAAGTGAGAAGGTTTATGTGGATATCACTGTCCAGACAACTAGACTAAGCCATCTTGATGATTATTATGGGAATATTCCATTTGGAATAGATATTAACTCCAATAGAGGAAAGGATAGGGAGTAGTATACTTCTGGTGTGCTCTCTAATGTGAAGGGGTAATTGTCACGACCCGTCCTCGGGGCCCATGTCGTGACTACCCCAAACCCGCCTTCCATAGGCCAGGGGCTGGTGACTAGCACAAAAGGCATAAATCTCGATAACTGGGAAGGCATTGCATTTATAAAAGTAACTAAACACCACAGAGTACAAGCGGAAGTAAAACACTAAGAACAAAACGGAAGTGCTGAAAAGTAAATGGGCCAGAATACAAACCCAATCGAAAGTACAGCTACAAATGAAAGAAAGTACAACAAAGACAAGTAGCAGGAAAAAGATAGAAGCATCTCTTGGGTCATCCTCCTCGGATCCTACCTGAAGGGTAGGTACATATAGCGTAGCTCCTGGATCGTCCACCACAGATCCTACCTAAAGGGTAGGTACAGATAGCACACCTCCTGGATCGTCCACCACGGATCCTACCTGAAGGGTAGGTACAGATAGCCTCCACAATTCTCTCGCCCGTCAACCTCCTCCGAGTGTCGCCTCATCATGAATTCCACCACCGGATACTATCTCGTCATGAGGTCCACCTCCAGGTACCGTCCAGTCCACGAACACTCGGCCTCCGACTGTGCTGCCCGTCGTCTGTAACCAACAAAACGGGGTGTGGGCATAGACCGTGTAGGGGTGAGTATAACGATACTCAGTAGGGACCCCAAGACCCTCAAGGTCCCACTAAATCCAACAAGGATAACCAAAAATAAGATCTCAACAGATAACCTCTACTTAGGTATATTCTCATACATATACCCAAGTTATCAAATAACCCAGCTCAGTCATGAGGAAACACAAAGATTATGAAATGAACGGATAACCACTACCCAGGAATATTCCCATACATATACCTAAGTTATCAAGGGACCCATCTCAATCATGAGGTAAACACAAAGGTAATAGAGTAAGCTCAACCAGGATTTTATTCATGATGTCGAAACCAGGGCTGCTGGAGAACTCCTCCTCTGTCGAGTACAGTGGGCCTGCCGCTACAACCAAGTGAGCCCCACTAACCTTGGACTCCTGTAGTACTCCACTTGTCGAGTAACGTGGGCCTTCTACTACAACCATGAACTTCCCACCATGGGTTTTCCGCTACAACCAAGGGCTCCCCCTGATAGGCTCTAGAGGTGCTCCTTCTGTTGAGTACCGCGGGTCTGCCGCTACAACCAAAAGCTCCTCCATCTTGGGTCTGCCGCTACAACCTTGTTCTCCCCCTCATAGCCTCCAGAGGTACTCCTTCTGTTGAGTACCGCGGGTCTGCCACTACAACCAAGCGCTCCCCACTGGGCTATCCGAAACACACCGAGTCGATAGATCAGCAGTCGTCAAGTCTCACCCAGCTACTAGGTCTCTGCACTCTACTAACTCGTCCCCGAGAGGGTCTTCTCCACGAGCTAATGGTCGATACTCCTAGTATCATGAAGTTCCATGAAGAAGTATCTCAAAGGACCGCCTCGTCATAGGGGTCTCAACGCAACAGACGGCACGTCAGTCGGACGCCTGGTCTGTGAGATACTAGCCTTTTCGTACCAGGGGCCCGGTTGGTTCCGTGTGCGAACCAACGCGGTCGAATCTCGACTGTACCCCGAACTCTCATAGGGTATTCTCATAAGGGTCGTTTCTCAACGTGATCACCAATTCCGCTGACGGTTAGTCAAACGGACGTCTGGTCTGAAAGTTAGCAGCTTTTCCGTTCTAGGGGCCCGGTTGGATTTTAGGTACAATCCAACCCGGCCATTATCCAACTGCATCCAAAACTCAGGCGAAGCATTCCAAATGTTTCGTCTCATCAAGAGTAATCCAACAAAGTTGATGGCACATCAATCCGACGTTCAGTGCTCGAGATATAAGCATTTCTGCTCTGAGGGCCCGGTTGGTTTCGTTTCCGAACCAACCCGCCCATAATCAAAGTTCTCTAAAACCTTGAGTTTAATATACCGAAACGACCATCGCGATCCAAGGATTTCATCGCAATTGACAGTTCATCGATCGGGGGTCCGTAGCCCAAGATATGGTCATCTGAACGGAAACTGCCCGAAAATAGGGGGTTCAGGCCCGGTCTGACCCGGCCCGAGACCCCCTGGGTCGGCCCGAACCGGCTCGACCTGAACCGGGTCCGAGTCCAGCCCAAAAGGGCGCAGCCCGGCCCGGTGGGCACGGCCCCGTGGCCGCTCTGCTGTCCGGCTGAGCAGACAGGGGGTGCGGTTGCCCCCCGTGAAAGAAGTTGTGGCCCCCGCGTGGGGGCCGCTACCTGTCAGTGACGCAGTGACCCACCGTGTCTCCCTTGGTCCCGCACGGCCACGGGACCAGCCGATTGCCGCCGCGGCTTAAGCCGCGGCGGCCCTCCCCCAGTGGCGCGCCGGGCGCCGCCCGGCCGGCGTGGCGCACCGGCGAGATCTTCCGCGGACCACCGGACGCGCTCCAGTGGTCCGTTTGGACTGCCACCTTCGCCTAAGGCCCTCCCGGGACCTGTAGGTTACTGCGAAGGGTCCAAAATCACTTTTTCGACCCGCTTCATCCTCGCCCGTCGATCCGTACGTCAAATAAACAACTTCGGAGTCTTCAATTCGCCTCTACAGCCCCGACTCCGGCCGCGGTTTGGTTCAGCCTCAAAGGCACGACGTGATGGCGCTGCGCTCCTTCGTTGTATTCCTTCTTGTTTCTGCGCGTTGTCGTTGCACCGCGCTTCCTTTGTTCGAGCCGCAACAAACACACAATAAAGGGGGAGGAGGATCGGCCATGTTCGGGCGGTCCGACCTCCTCCTGTTAAATTGATAACAGGCAGCCCGAATATTTAAGGAATAACGCAAGGAAAATATTCACAGATAAAACCAAACCCCTACCTCGAGCATAATCATCGAATGAGGTCTGTTGTGGAAAGGGACGTCACGGAAAAGATCGTCGCGGAAGAAGCTTCCACACACTTGATAGAGATTGTCCGAGGAGGAAATGTGTCTCCCTTCTTTTGATGCGGGAAGGAGTAACGAAAGGGTGAGCATCGGATCGTCGATCTCCGAGGAAGGCGTCTCTCACCGTCGTCCGTCGTCGGAGGTCGGCGTTCTTCCCATTCTTCACGTTCTTCGCGTTCTTCGTCGAGGAAGAAGAACTTCAAGAACTTGATCAACAACTCCCCACGCCGTCACGCCCAACCAACCCCTTAATAAAATAAGACTTGTCTTATTTTATTAACACACAAGCCAATGCCTTTGAAATTCAAAATTGAAACAAACAATTAATTGAATTAATATAAACGTTTAAATCGTCGAATTAAAAGAGCCGTTTCATAAACAGATAAACGCAAGTGTTGACTTCCAATTAATGGGGGTTTAGGAAGAATGAAACGGTGGGGCTCATGTGGGTCCCACCTCACAAAAATCCTACCTAGTGGGTAGGATATTCTGGGTCCCACTCCATTTACTTAGCTTAGGTTAAACAACTTCAAGTAAAATAAAAACTGGTCACACCATTTTTATTTTAATCCTTTACTTAACCCAAAAATTTAAAAACGACACCCGAGCAAACGCAACTCCAGAAAAGGTGTTTCTAAGAAATAATCGGTGCTACGATTCCATCGGTGCCCTCGGAATTCGATTCCGAGCACCAGTTCAAAAGTTATAAAAACCCACTCGTTTGTTCACTGAACGTACCCGAGCTAAACTTCAAAAAATGATTTCGGCCACACCAGGCCTCGGAATTAGGCGCCGTCAGAAACTGTGTACTTGTAAAATACCAAAGAAAATTAAAAAAAAATTCCATGAAATTTTCGAGTCTTTACATTACTCCCTCCTCAGGGCGTTACATCCCCGCAAAGCTTTAACAAAAACTAGGGATACAAAAGCGGTACTGAGCATGCATCTGATCTTTCCGCTCCCATGTGCTCACCTGGAGGTTCTCATACTGCCAGTGAAAGCACACCCGAGAAATCGACCATCCTCGTGGGATCCACTCCTGTCATTCCTCGATCCCCACTGGAACCTCCGTGAGGGTCACCACATCACCCAAGTCTAGCTCCTCATGGTTGATGAAAAGCGAAGGGTCGAGTTTGTATCTCCTAAGTTGAGATACATGGAAGTCGTTGTGCACCTGGTGAAACTAAGGTGGGTGGGTCAAGTGGTAAACCACATCGCCTGCCCTACTAAGGACGTACAAAGGTCCATTGAACCTCGTTGATAACTTGTTGCCTCGGCCACATCTCCGTAACTCACGTCGAGGTGAGACCTGTAGGGAAACATGGTCGCCATCCTCGAACTCTAGTGGTCTCTACCTCCTGTCAGCACAAGACTTTTTCCGGCTCTGAGTTTTCCTCATCCACTCTTGGATGACTTGGACCTTTATGGTCCTACAAGAGCTGCTGATATTTCTTCTTTGCAGATAAGAGAAATCCGGTCTGATCCCCTAGATGAACCACATTATTCACCTGATAAAGTAAATCCCGACATTGATGATACTAGTCCATACCAAGGATGACGTCGTAAGGCCTTGATGCTACTACCAAGAGATCCAATCGTTACTCTCACCTCCAAGGGTTGAGTCACACTGTCGGCATCAGTGTGTGGTCACTGGGTCTCCTCCATTAGGTATCTCAAAGTGAGGGTCAAGTCAATGGTTTTTAAACCAAAACCTCTTAGTAACAACATAAAGAGAGGACAAGAAGGTAAACGCCACAAGAAAGGTGTTTTTTATTACTGCAGATCAAAGTACAAAGACACAAAGCATCTACAAACAAACATCAACAAAGCTAGAAGCAGCATAAACAAAAGTCTCCAGGTCTGGAGGTAGTCCCGCTCCTATCCATCTGCTCCCAGATCTCCATGATCGTAGGCCTCAGCTGCCTGAAGTTGTGCTCTCCCATGTCCACCTGTTCCCTGCGGTTGGGGTGGACCTCCTGGTGGGGGTGGTGGCAACACTTCAAAGCTTCGTCCACCTCCAGCTGCACGGCCAGCTCCCCTGCCACGGTCTCCTTCTCCATGCTGTCTCCCTCAATCGAACCTCTGCCTCTGCCTAGGAGGTCCTTCGTTCATCTGCTGGTCATCTGTATGGTGGGTCGGACACTCACGAGCCATGTGACCAACCCCGCCACAGGAGTAACATTGTCCGCTCATGGTAAGTCTTTGTCCACCCCGGGTGCCTCACACAAACCATCATGTGTCATGCGGTCGACCACCTATAGGTCTAGTCCTCTTGGACCACTGTGTCATTTATCTACTGCCCGCTGCAGAAGACTCTGCCGCATGCCGGATAGTGGTGGGTCATGCTGCTGGAGACTGCTCAGCAAGGAAACTCTCCACTAAGAGGGTTCGCTCCAACACCCATGTCTGTGTCGGAATGCTGTGAGAAACAACTAAAGCTGTGATCTCTCACCTGATCCCCTTCTTGAAGGTTCAGGCCCTGAAGAATGGGTCTCGTACCATGTCCGTGGAATAGCGCGAGAGATCGGTAAACCTCGCCACGTATTGGGCTACTGTCATGCTGCCCTGCCGCAGCTGTAGTAGCTCATGGATGTGCATCGCACGGAGGGTGGCCGGGACGAACTCTGAGCGTAAAAGGCTCTCAAAGTCCGTCCAAAGGAGAGATGCCTCGTCATGCACCTGGAGCATCAAGCTCCACCATCTGTCTGCTGCCGCGTGCTGGAGGCTCACTGCGAGGATCACCATGAGGTCATCTGGTGTCCCCACTAACCTGAAAACTCGCACAACTGCCTCCAGCCAATCCTTGGCTACTTGAGGGTCCGTCTCCCCACAGAACCTGGGTGGTCACTGATGATGAAACTCGTGCAGTGCACTAAGGCGACGTGCACCATCAGCGGCTGGGGCTGGTAGCATCGGTGGCTCGGCGGGTAGAGGTATCGTCGGTGCCTCTGCTGTCAAAGTGCCCTATACCGAGGCCTCATCGCTCGGTGGGCTGTCGTCTTGCACAACGCTTGGAACCCTAGCTGGCTGCCATAGTGGGGCCATCCTGAAAATAAACCGGTGTGCCACGGTAAACCAGTATACCTGGTTGAGCTGACATAAAGTAATCACAAAGAAAACTTGAAACACACAAGAAATCAATGTTTTCGTGCATTAAGTCGGAAATCAGAAGTCAGGGTCCTGGTGTACGGATACATCGGTCGCCGCACCAACACTGGACTCCATGGACTAATAACCACACTCAATACTCTTAACACTATTTCTTCACATAGAAAAATATCAGAGTCCTGAATTCTACAGTAGAACCGAACTCCTCTGATATCAATTTGTCACGACCCGTCCTCAGGGCTCGTGCCATGACTACCCCAAACCCGCCTTCCATAGGCCAGGGGCTGGCGACTAGCACCAAAGGCATAAATCTCGATAACTAAAAAGGCATTGCCTTTATAAAAGTAACAAAACACCACACAGTACAAGCGGAAGTAAAACACTAAGTACAAAAAGGAAGTGCTGAAAAGTAATTGGGCCGGAATACAAACCCAATCGAAAGTACAACTACAACTGAAAGAAAGAACTACAAAGACAAGCAGCTGGATGAAGATAGAAGTAGCTCCTGGGTCTTCCTCCTCGGATCCTACCTGAAGGGTAGGTACATATAGCGCAGCTCCTGGATCGTCCACCATTGATCCTACCTGAAGGGTAGGTACATATAGCGGAGCTCCTGGATCGTCCACCACGGATCCTACCTCAAGGGTAGGTACAGATAGTCTCCACAACGCTCTTTCCCGTCAACCTCCTCCGAGTGTCACCTCATCATGAAGTCCACCACTGGATACTGTCTCGTCGTGAGGTCAACCACCGAGTATCGTCCATTCCTAGAACACTCGGCCTCTGACTACGATGCCCATCGTCTACAACCAACACAACGAGGTGTGGGCATAGCCCGTGCAGGGGTGAGCATAACGATACTCAGTAGGGACCCCAAGACCCTCAATGCCTCACTAAATCCAACAAGGATAACCAAAAAGAAGATCTCAACAGATAACCTCTACTTAAGTATATGCCCATACATATACCCAAGTTATCAAGTAACCCACCTCAATCATGAGGAAACACAAAGATTATGAAATCAACGGATAACCACTACCCAGGTATATGCCCATGCATATACCTAAGTTATCAAGGGACCCATCTCAATCATGAGGTAAACACAAAGGTCATAGACTCATATCAACCATGATTTTATTCATGATGTTGAAACCACGGCAGCTGGAGAACTCCTCCTTTGTTGAGTACAGTGGGCCTGCCGCTACAACCAAGTGCACCCCACTAACCTTGGACTACGGTAGTACTCCACCTGTCGAATATTGTGGGCCTACTGCTACAACCAAGCGCTTCCCACCATGGGTTTTTCACTACAACCATGTGCTCCCCCTCATAGGCTCCAGAGGTACTCCTTCTGTTGAGTACGGCGAGTCTGCCGCTACAACCAACCGCTCCTCCGCCTTGGGTCTGCCGCTACAACCAAGTGCTCCCCCTCATAGCCTCCAGAGGTACTGCTTCTGTTGAGTACCGCGGGTCTGTCCCTACAACCAAGCGCTCCTCCACCTTGGGTCTTCCGCTACAACCAAGCGCTCCCCACTGGGCTATCTGAAACACACCGAGTCGATAGATCAGTAGTCGTCAAGTCTCAGCCAGCTACTAGGTCTCTGCACTCTGCTCGCTCGTCACCGAGAGGGTCTGCTCCATGAGCTACTGGTCGATACTCCTAGTATCACGAAGTTCCATGAAGAAGTATCTCAAAGTACCGCCTCATCATAGGGGTCTCAACGCAATAGACGGCGCGTCAGTCGGATGCCCGGTCTGTGAGATACTAGCCTTTTCGTCCTAGGGGCCTGGTTGGTTCCGTGTGCGAACCAACCCGGCCGTATCTTGACTATACCCCGAACTCTCATAGGGTATACTCAAAGGATCCACTACTCAGTGTGATCACCAACGCCGCTGACGGTTCGTCAAACGGGCGTCCGGTCTGAAAGTTATCAGTTTTTCCATTATAGGGGCCCGATTGGATTTCGGGTACAATCCAACCCAGCCATTATCCAACTGCATCCAAAATTCAGTCGAATAATTCCAAAGGTTTCGTCTAGTCAATCAGAATCCAACAAAGTCGACGGCACGTCAATCGGACGTCTATAACTCGAGATATAAGCGTTTCCGCTCCGAGGGCCCGGTTGGTTTCGTATCCGAACCAACCCGGCCGTACTCAAAGTTCTCCGAAACCTTGAGTGTAATATACCTAAACGACCGCCTCGATCCAAGGATCATATCGCAACTGACGGTGCGTCGATTTGGGGTCTTTAGACCAAGATATGAGCGTTTGAACAGAAATTGCCCGAAAATAGGGTGTTTGGGCCCGGCCGACCCGGCCCGAGACCCCCTGGGTCAGACCGAACCGGGTCGACCCAAATCGGGTCGGGGATGGCCCCAAAGGGCATGGGTCGGCCCAGCCGGTGAGGCCCGACAGGTTGGTCGGTCGCGCTGGCGCGACCGCGTGGCCGCTCGGCTGTCCGGCTGAGCGGACAGAGGGGTGCGGTTGCCCCTCGTGAAAGAATCTGCGGCCCCCGCGTGTGGGCCGTTCCCTGCCAGCGATGTGGCGACCCGTCGCGTCTCCCTTGGTCCCGCACGGCCTCAGGACCAGCCTGTAACACCCGAGATTTTTATGAGTAATATTTTGTTTTTATATATCATCAATGGAATCTTTCACTACATACTAGCTTGGCTTACTTTACACGCAATCGCGACCTTCCTCGATAGCTTGCGTCGTACGCAATACCGAGTTTCACTAAACAACGATATGCTATTAAAATATTATTAAAACTAGACGTTATGAATACTAATAACCACTTTTTGAAATTTTATAAATTTTATTTTTCAAAATGGTCTTAATTTTTGGATTCGGAATACCGAAATTAGCCTAGGGTAAAATTTTGGTATTTTTCTGAAAACTTTCAATTTTTGATGAATAGTGAAACCACTAAGTGGTAGGTTAAAAACTGAATTTTGCATAAAACTTAATTTTACCGCTTCTGTGAATGGAATTTCGAAAATCCGACAGACACGGTTGATATCAGTAAGTAAAATGTGGTTCAATGAGATAAAAATAATTTTTTGGTGAATAGTAACTTTTTAATTTTTTACAGCGGTTAATAGTAAATAGGGGTAAATATGATATTACTATTACCCTAACACATGTACTAATTCTATTGGATAAGTGTAATTCGACCAAAAACAACCTTATGAATAAAATATGACCATTTAGGTCCACTTGGGTTAGATTAGGACATTTATTATTAATTTATTTAAAGAAGGGTTAAAATAGTTAAAATCAAAGTTTAATAAGTAAATCATTTTTAATATGGGGTTATACATAAGCTAAATTCGACTATAAATATTCATTAGAAAGATAAAAAGATTTCATACATAAGGGTATTTTATTTATAATTTTTAGATATTAAATAATTTAATTTATTTATGACACAATTATGATGCAGTAATTATCTTATTTATGAAATACAGACATAATTGATTTTATAAACACAAAAATAAATGTAATTTGAGACTTTTTATAAATTCCACTAACTTTCTAGGTTACTATGATATATTAGTGTTGATGTAATCAACTTGTTTCGAACATATAATTCTGTTATTACTTTCACAAAAATCATATATCAAATAGTGTCAAAATTGACACAAAATAGTTTTTAAATCAAATATTATATTATTAATTGTTATTTTATTCCTAAAAATCTAAGGATCGGCCAAATGACTTTGATAAGGATATATATATTAATAATAAACAATTTGTGGTTCTTTTGGCATGTTATAGTGAGTGTATTAACCATATAGTGAAAGAAAACAAAAAGACACGGTAAAAGTTAAATTATTTAACTTAGAGTTAAATCTAATTGATAAGGTTAAAATAATACCCTAAACTTGTCTAAATCCTATTGGTTGATTGTATTTCTACCAATCCCCACTTTAGCTTCGATATAAGACACTTTGGAACCATTATAAACCGATTTTGAATTTAATATAAAATAATATTTTGAGGTATTCCTAAGGTGCCCCTCTCCTCCCTTATAAAAGGGCACCTCCTCCCCCTCCTCATCACACCAATTTGAGCACTCAAGCTCGGCCAACCCCTGCCATTTTCTCCTCTCCACTTCCCTAGAATAATCCTAGAGGTCCTGGTCTTCTTCAAAGACCAATCTTAGTTACCTAATTGGAGGATTCAAAGAGGCGTTCCAAAGAAGAGGTAATATCCATTACCGATCTTTTCAATTTCTTTCTTCTTCAACTTCTTCTTCTTTAGTTGTTTCATGATAAAGTAATAACATTAGTATTACTTACATACTGATATATTATTATAAATATTAACAACCCTAATTCGCCTTTTATCCATCCTACGGAAAAATGAAATCACCGCGCGTGCGTACGTACGAAATACCGTCTCCACGCCGTGGTGTAATATATTTTCCACCACCACATTACAAGGATGGGTATAATGGTGTAATGAGTAACTATTTATGATTATTATAAAGTAATATTGATACTGAAATAATATATATATACTCCAATACAATTCCACGATCATAGGAATGATATCATCACTCGTGCGTACGTACGGAATACCGTCTCCACGATGTGATGCGACTCGTTCTACATGATCATCATTACATAGTAATTATATAAATGAATTGAATGAATAAATATGATATATGTTACACTAATACCATTCTGGATATAAGGTATCTATAACCTTAAAGAAGAATAAGAATTTATTCGGCAAAACACGCATAAGAACAAAAGGCAATAAAGACCCGAGTAACAAGTAACAATGAAATATTACTAACAAGAAGCTAAGAATATGACCATATATGATATCATATAAATATGTATGATTCTGGAATAAGTCAATAACATGATTTAAACCATTATACAGGAGCTTCAGACACTTACAAAGCAAATCGGACCTAAGGTAAGGCAAATATCACAATCTCATTTTTATCCGAGATTGTTTATTCGTAAGTATTTACTGGGGTGTATTTTATCATCCACATCCATGTTTCATAAATATTTAATATTATTTCCATCCACCTAAAATTTTTTAAATCCATATTTACCCTTCGGTGAGTTTTTAGTAAAAGAAATGAAAGGAATCTTTTGTCATTTTTCGTACGAGGTACTTTTTGACTTTTCCGACAAAAGTACGAAGAATGTTTTTTTAACTTATACGGCGTGAATGGATTTCTAAAACATTATTTCCAAGAAGTTTCCTTTACAAGTATTCAAGTTTATTTTTATTCAACTTCTTTTTAGTTTAAAATTTCATGACATGTTAAGAAAGGAAAAGTGTTTTTGAAGTAGAAAGGATATTTTCCTCAAGAATGGAGTTCAAGTATTTTATCAAAATTATTTTCCATCTAAGATAATAAAAGGGTTCTGTTTTTATCCCTATTATTACATGGATTTTATTATGTTGTGATGGAAATATTTTTTTTTCTTTATCTTATATGAATTGTTTTATGATGTCATGTTGTTTAAGAATCCCATTTTTATTACATGGGTTACGCTATGATGTATGGTTTATGATTATGTGGCACACATAAGAAAGGATTCATTATAAGATGGGTGGGACCTATATCTCCCTCCAATGCATTGGGTAAAGATTTTATATCTCATGAGATAGACATGGCTGGAATGGTAGGTTATACCGGTTCAGTGAAACCGGACTAGAACGAGGGTGACTCGGTTCAGAAAGGGACTTTGTCCACTAAGATAGTCTTGACAATGAGTCATGACTAACAAGAAATGATTTTCCATGATTATGTGTGCATGACACAAAGTTTCAAGTTTCATGTTATGATTATGGGGATCTCATTTTCACTTCTATGATTTGTTCCATGTTAATATATTATGATCTCTTTTGCAGGTTATGATTTTCAAAAAGATATGATATGATTTTTATTTCCTTTATTTTCCCTTGCTGAGCATTTGAGCTCACCATTTTATGTTTTATTTTCCCCAGGCCAGGAAGATGGATATTAAGTAGAATATGCTAAAAGGGACCCTAGATATGATGAAATAAATGGGAGACACTGTAGAAGATTTATGAACCAGTTGTTTATGTTTCCCAGTTTCTAAAGACACTATACCTATACGGTACTTTGTGGTTTTTTCATATGTTGTAATAAGTGTGCTTCAATTTTGAAGTAGTAACAATGTATGTAATGTATGGGTCGTTATAGTTGGTATCAGAGGAAATATATAATCAACCTTTGGAAACTAGGATGTGAAAGCCTTAGTAAGAACCCTAAGGATAAGTCTAAGCATAGAACACAATCTTAGTGTTTTAGAAATGTCCATGAATACCCTAGGATAAGACCATAAGTGTGAAATTTTATCCTTGATTATGTGGTTTTCCTATTATAATTAGTGTTGCTCACACTATTCTTCTTGGTTTTAGTCAATGGCTGGAACCTGATGGAACCGTGTTAATGTGGAATGCGATGGGCAATGCAATGATTGTCCCCCTGAGCAACCAAGTGATATGGGAGATGGAATGCAAAATCTTGTAGCCATGCTCACACAACTTTCTCAAGCTATGAATCATGCAGGACTTCCAAACGAGCAAAGGAACGAGCAACATTCTGTTGAATCCTTCATGAGGCAGCGTCCACCTTCTTTCAGTGGGTCTACCGATCCATTAGTTGCTGAACAATGGATTAGTACTACTGAAAATATATTTTCAGTTCTTCAATGTTCTGAGCATGATAAAGTCATCCTAGAAGTGTATCGTTTGGAAGGAGATGCTGATCAATGGTGGAATCTTATTAAGAATACGAGGCAAAGGGATGAAATTGAGTCTATGGAATGGGACGAGTTCAAGAACTTATTTTTCAATAAGTACTTCCCTCGTATTCTCCGAACAAAGATGGAGAAAGAGTTTCTTGAACTGAAGAAAAGGGATGATGAATCTGTTGGTACCTATGAAGCAAATTTTACAAGACTTGCAAGGTACGCTTCTGGTATTATTATCCAACCTGAGAGTAAGATCGATCGATTCTTTAGTGGCTTAAAACCAAGTCTTCGAAGGGCGTTAGCCATAAGGGACTTCAATAGCTACGAGGAAATCGTTCGATGTGCTCTCAAAGTCGAGATGGAGATTGGAGTAACCCATAAGTCACATGGGTTTGATAAGAAGAGGAAGATGGAATTCAAAGGAAAATCTAAAGAGCACACTGAAAAGATGATGAGCTTTACCTTATGCTCAATGTGTGGAAAGAAACATGGAGGGAGTTGTCTTAAAGGGACAAGTAAATGTTTCAAATGTGGAAAGGAAGGTCATCGTGCATTTGAATGCCGCGATAATGGGAAGAAGATGTCTAATGATGCAAACAAAGGAAGGGATACACAGAATGAACCTACTACACTTCAATGTTTCAAGTGCAAGGAGATGGGGCATTATGTCAATCAATGCCCAAATACAAGGGTTGATGATGATGGTCGACGTCAAAAAAATATTAAGGCTAAAGATAAAGGAAAGTCACATGCAATTTCTATCAGTGATGTGGAGTACGATAATGAAGTGGTGAAAGGTACACTTACCATCCACTCTAAAGTAGAAAATGTTTTATTTGATTCTGGATCCACCCACTCTTTTATTTCTGAAAAATTTTCTAAGGGTATCACCGTATTACCTCAACAATTAGATGTTGAGTTAGCTGTGACAACACCTAATGGTACAACAGTCGCTTCAAAAGTTTATAATTCTTCTCCGATCGAAGTTTGTGGGAAAGTGCTTCCTGAAAATCTTGTGATCCTTCCTTTAGTGAAATTTTAAGTGATTCTTGGCATGGATTGGCTTTCTCTACATGTAGATCATAACAATTTCCAAATAAGGGAAGTCACATTTCATATTCCAGATCAATCTACGATCGTCTATCGATGCAAGGATGAATATAACCTTCCAGTGGAAATTCCTTCCATCTTATGGGTCTTGATTCCACTAAATGAAGGTTATTTATCTCAAATGGTTGGTGAGAAACTTACGATTAAGAATATGCCCATCGTACGGGAGTTTGATGATGTCTTTCCGGAGGAATTACCGGGTCTTCCACCAAATCATGAAGTTGATTTTTCAATAGAACTCGTACCGGGTGCTTTGCCTATTTCAAAGACACCTTATAGAATGGCCCCAATTGAGTTACAGGAATTGAAGAAGCAACTCCAAGAGAATCCTGATAAGGGATTCATACGCCCTAGTGTGTCACCTTAGGGAGCACCTGTTCTATTTGTTAAGAAGAAAGATGGATCAATGAGACTCTGCATTGATTATCGAGAACTTAACAAGATCACTATCAAGAACAAATATCCTCTCCCACGCATTGATGACTTATTTGACCAACTACGCGGAGCTCAATACTTTTCCAAGATTGATCTTCGTTCAGGGTATCATCAATTAATGGTCAAAAGGGAGGATATACCAAAGACGGCTTTCCGTACAAGGTATGGACACTATGAATTTATAGTGATGCCATTTGGTCTTACTAATGCCCCTGCTATCTTCATGGATCTAATGAATAGAGTCTTTAGAGACTATCTTGATCAATTTGTGGTTGTCTTTATAGACTATATTCTTGTCTATTCAAAGAGCAAGGAAGAGCATGAAGATCACTTGAGAATTATATTGAAGACCCTGAGAAAGGAGAAGCTTTATGCCAAATTTA
This sequence comes from Viscum album, assembly GCA_963277665.1. Taxonomy (NCBI): domain Eukaryota; kingdom Viridiplantae; phylum Streptophyta; class Magnoliopsida; order Santalales; family Viscaceae; genus Viscum; species Viscum album. The sequence goes on from OY728125.1 coordinate 933,681,047, forward strand.
CCAAGTGTGAATTTTGGCTTCAAAAAGTTGCATTTTTGGGTCACATAATCTCAAAAGAGGGGATATCTGTGGATCCAGCAAAAACAGAGGTTATCGAAAGATGGTCGAGACCAACAACAGTAACTGTGATCTGAAGTTTTCCTGGTTTGGCTGGATATTATCGACGTTTTGTAAAAGATTTTTCACGATTATCTAATCCACTCACCAAGTTGACTCGGAAAGGAGTTAAGTTTGTTTGGACAAAGGAATGTGAAGAGAATTTCAAGGAGTTGAAAAGAAGGTTATCCAGTGCACCAGTGCTCACACTGCCTTGTAGTGGAGAATGGTTTGTGATCTACAGTGATGCATCCATGAAGGGATTGGGGTGTGTTATTATGCAAAATGATATGGTGATAGCTTATGCCTCACAACAATTGAAAATCCATGAGCAAAATTACCCAACACATGATTTGGAGTTGGCTGCGGTAATCTTTGCATTAAAGATTTGGAGGCATTACCTTTATGGTGAAAGGTGTGATATTTATACTGATCATAAAAGTTTAAAGTATATTTTCACACAAAAGGAGTTGAATATGTGTCAAAGAAGATGGTTGGAGCTGATTAAGGATTATGACTGCTCAATCCATTACCACCCTGGGAAAGCAAACAAGGTGGAAGATGCATTAAGTCGACAAGAACATGCTAGTTTATCCATGATGAGGATCACAAAAGATCCAATATTTATGGATTTACAAAGGATGGATCTTGGAATTATAATGGAAGGGGAAAAATCTTATCTTTCTCAAATGAATGTTCAACCATCTATACATGTTAAGATTAAAGAGGCAAAGAAAGAAGATGTCGAGTTACAAAAGAAGGTGAGAAATGTTCCTGAATTCAACCTTGATTGTGATGGGATAATAAAGTTCAAGAATCAGGTTTGTGTTCCTCCCATCCCCGAATTAAAGAAGGAGCTGCTGGATGAGGCTCATAATTCTTCATTCTCTATTCATCCTGGAAGCACGAAGATGTATAGGTACCTGAAGGAGTACTTCTGGTGGGATGGCATGAAAAGAGATGTTGCTGAATATGTCTCTCGATGCTTGGTTTGTCAACAAGTTAAAGGTGAGAGACAAAAGTCTAAGGGGATGTTACAACCATTACCCATACCCGAATGGAAATGGGAAAACATCACTATGGACTTTGTCACAGGACTTCCTAAAACATCCAAAGGCAATAATGCTATTTGGGTCATAGTTGATCGTCTTACAAAGTCTGCACACTTCATTGCTATTAGAGAGGATTTCTCTCTAGATCATCTTGCCAGTATATATGTAAAGGAAGTGGTAAGATTGCATGGAGTACCAATTTCTATTATATCTGATCGGGATCCGAGATTTACCTCGAAGTTATGGCGAATTCTTCAGCATACTCTGGATACAGAGTTGAGTTTCAGCACTGCTTATCATCCTCAGACAAATGGTCAGTCTGAGAGAACAATTCAAACCCTAGAAGATATGTTGAGAGCTTGCTCTATGGATTTCAAAGGAGGTTGGGATCAACACCTACCTTTGGTGGAATTTTCTTATAATAATAGCTTTCACTCCAGTATTCAGATGGCTCCTTATGAAGCTCTCTATGGAAAGAAATGCAGGACTCCAACTTGCTGGGATGAAGTTGGGGAAAGAAAGCTATTAGGACCTGATCTCAATGATGAAATGGCAGAAAAGGTCAGATCTATTCAACAACACATAAGAGCAGCTCAGAGTCGACAGAAAAGTTATGCCGACAACCGAAGAAAAGACCTAGAGTTTGAAGTGGGTGATAAAGTGTTCTTACGAATATCTCCCTGGAAGAGGGTTATGAGATTTGGAAAGAAGGGGAAGTTGAGCCCTAGATATATCGGTCCTTTCGAAATACTGGATCGTGTTAGAAAGGTATCTTACCGATTGGCGCTTCCACCGAATCTCTCTCAAGTTCACGATGTGTTCCATGTATCTCTCCTGAGAAAGTACATACCTGATCCTTCACATGTACTCAGCTCAGAAGTTGTACCGCTGGAGCAAGATCTTTCTTATGAAGAACAACCGATAGAGATTCTGGATCGTAGCGAAAAAGTCCTATGAAACAAGACCACTCGATTGGTGAAAGTTTTATGGAGGAACCACCAATTAGAATAAGCGACATGGGAGCTTGAGGATATGATTAGGGAGAAGTATCCTCATCTGTTTGTTACAAAGTAACGAATTTTGAGGGAGAAATTCTTTTTAAGGAGGGTAGAATGTAACACCTGAGAATTTTATGAGTAATATTTTGTTTTTATATATCATCAATGGAATCTTTCACTACATACTAGCTTGGCTTACTTTACACGCAATCGCGACCTTCCTCGATAGTTTGCGTCGTACGCAATACCGAGTTTCACTAAACAACGATATGCTATTAAAATATTATTAAAACTAGCCGTTATGAATAGTAATAACAACTTTTTGAAATTTTATAAATTTTATTTTTCAAAATGGACTTAATTTTTGGATTCGGAATACCGAAATTATCCTAGGGTAAAATTTTGGTATTTTTCTGAAAACTTTCAATTTTTGATGAATAGTGAAACCACTAAGTGGTAGGTTAAAAACTGAATTTTGCATAAAACTTAATTTTACCGCTTCTGTGAATGGAATTTCAAAAATCCGACAGACACGGTTGATATCAGTAAGTAAAATGTGGTTCAATGAGATAAAAATAATTTTTTGGTGAATAGAAACTTTTTACTTTTTTACAGCGGTTAATAGTAAATAGGGGTAAATATGATATTACTATTACCCTAACACATGTACTAATTCTATTGGATAAGTTTAATTCGACCAAAAACAACATTATGAATAAAATATGACCATTTAGGCCCACTTGGGTTAGATTAGGACATTTATTATTAATTTATTTAAAGAAGGGTTAAAATAGTTAAAATCAATGTTTAATAAGTAAATCATTTTTAATATGGGGTTATAGATAAGATAAATTCGACTATAAATATTCATTATAAAGATAAAAAGATTTCCTACATAATGGTATTTTATTTATAATTTTTAGACATTAAATAATTTAATTTATTTATGACACAATTATGATGCAGTAATTATCTTATTTATGAAATATTGACATAATTGATGTTATAAACACCAAAATAAATGTAATTTGAGACTTTTTATGAATTAAACTAATTTTCTAGGTAACTATGATATATTATTGTTCATTTAATCAACTTGTTTCGAACATATAATTCTGTTATGACTTTCACAAAAATCATATTTCAAATAGTTTCAAAATTGACACAAAATAGTTATTAAATCAAATATTATATTATTAATTGTTATTTTATTCCTAAAAATCTAAGGTTCGGAAAAATGACTTAGATAAGGATATATATATTAATAATAAACAATTTGGGGTTCTTTTGGCATGTTATAGTGAGTGTATTAACCATATAGTGAAATAAAACAAAAAGACACGGTAAAAGTTAAATTATTTAACTTAGAGTTAAATCTAATTGATAAGGTTAAAATAATACCCTAAACTTGTCTAAATCCTATTGGTTGATAGGATTTAGACCCATCCCCACTTTAGCTTCGAAATAAGACCCTTTGGAACCATTATAAACCGATTTTGAATTTAATATAAAATAATATTTTGAGATATTCCTAAGGTGCCCCTCTCCTCCCTTATAAAAGGGCACCTCCTCCCCCTCCTCCTCACACCAATTTGAGCACTCAAGCTCGGCCAAACCCTGCCATGTTCTCCTCTCCACTTCCCTAGAATAATCCTACAGGTCCTGGTCTTCTTCAATGACCAATCTTAGTTCCCCAAGTGGAGGATTCAAAGAGGCGTTCCAAAGAAGAGGTAATATCCATTACCGATCTTTTCAATTTCTTTCTTCTTCAACTTCTTCTTCTTTAGTTGTTTCATGATAAAGTAATAACATCAGTATTACTTACATACTGATATATTATTATAAATATAAAACAACCCTAATTCACCTTCTATCCATCCTACGGAAAAATGAAATCACCGCGCGTGCGTACGTACGGAATACCTTCTCCACGCCGTGGTGTAATCTATTTTCCACCACCACCTTACAAGGATGGTTATAATGGTGTAATGAGTAAATATTTATGATTATTATAAATTAATATTGATACTGAAATAATATATATATACTCCAATACAATTCCATGATCATAGGAATGATATCATCACTCGTGCGTACGTACGGAATACCGTCTCCACGATGTGATGCGACTTGTTCTACATGATCATCATTACATAGTAATTATATAAATTAATTGAATGAATAAATATGATATATGTTACACTAATACCATTCTGGATATAAGGTATCTATAACCTTAAAAGAAGAATAAGAATTTATTTGGCAAAACACGCATAAGAACAAAAGGCAATAAAGACCCGAGTAACAAGTAACAATGAAATATTACTAACAAGAAGCTAAGAATATGACCATATATGATATCATATCAATATATATGATTCTGGAATAAGTCAATAACATGATTTAAACCATTATACAGGATCTTTGGACACGTAAAAAGAAAATCGGACCTAATGTAAGGGAAATATCACAATCTCATTTTTATCCGAGATTGTTTATTCGTAAGTATTTACTGGGGTGTATTTTATCATCCACATCCATGTTTCATAAATATTTAATATTATTTCCATCCACCTACAATTGTTTAAATCCATTTTTACCCTTCGGTGAGTTTTTAGTAAAAGAAATGAAAGGAATCTTTTGTCGTTTTTCGTACGAGGTACTTTTTGACTTTTCTGACAAAAGTACGAAGAATGTTTTTTTAACTTATACGGCGTGAATGGATTTCTAAAACATTATTTCCAAGAAGTTTCCTTTACAAGTATTCAAGTTTATTTTTATTCAACTTCTTTTTAGTTTAAAATTGTATGACATGTTAAGAAAGGAAAAGTGTTTTTGAAGTAGAAAGGATATTTTCCTCAAGAATGGAGTCCAAGTATTTTATCAAAATTATTTTCCATCTAAGATAATAAAAGGGTTCTGTTTTTATCCCTATTTTTACATGGATTTGATTTTGTTGTGATGGAAATATTTTTTTTTCTTTATCTTATATGAATTGTTTTGTGATGTCATGTTGTTTAAGAATCCCATTTTTATTACATGGGTTACGCTATGATGTATGGTTTATGATTATGTGGCACACATAAGAAAGGATTAATTATAAGATGGGTGGGAACTATATCTCCCTCAAATGCATTGGGTAAAGATTTTATATCTCCTGAGATAGACATGGCTGGAACGGTAGGTTATACTTGTTTAGTGAAACAGGACTGGAACGAGGGCGACTCGGTTCAGAAAGGGACTTTGTCCACTAATATAGTCTTGGCAATCAGTCATGACTAACAAGAAATGATTTTCCATGATTATGTGTGCATGCCACAAAGTTTCAAGTTTCATGTTATGATTATGTGGATATCATTTTCACTTCTATGATTTGTTCCATGTTAAGATATTATGATCTCTTTTGTAGGTTATGTTTTTCAAAAAGATATGATATGATTTTTATTTCCTTTATTTGCCCTTGCTGAGCATTTGAGCTCACCCTTTTATGTTTTCTTTTCCCCAGGTCAGGAAGTTGGATATTAAGTAGAATATGCTAAAAGGGACCCTAGATATGATGAAATAAATGGGAGACACTGTAGAAGATTTATGAACCAGTTGTTTATGTTTCCCAATTTCTAAAGACACTATACCTATACGGTCCTTTGTGGTTTTGTCATATGCTGTAATAAGTCTGCTTTAATTTTGAAGTATTAACAATTTATGTAAAGTATGGGTCGTTATACAGCCGCCTGCCGCCGCGGCTGAAGCCGCGGCGGCGCCCCGGCGAGATCTTCCGCGGACCACCGGACGCGCTCCGGTGGTCCGTTTGGCCTTCCGTCTTCGCCTAAGGCCCTCCCGGGACCCGTAGGTTACTTCAAAGGGTCCAAAATCACCTTTGAGAACCGTTTCATAATCGCCTGTCGATCCGCACATCAAATAAACAACTTTGGAGTCTTCGATTCGCCTATGCAGCCCCGACTCCGGCAGCGGTTTGGTTCGGCCTCAACGGCGCAGCGCGATGGCGTCGCGCTCCTTCATCGCATTACTTCTTGTTTTTGCGCGGTTTCGTTTCACCGCGATGCCTTTGTTCGAGCCGCAACGAACACACAACAAAGGGCGAGGAGAATCATCAGTGTTCGGGCGGTCCGACCTCCTCCCGTTAAATTGATAACAGGCGGCCAGAATATTTAACGAAGAACGCAAGGAAAATATTCACGGAAAAAACCAAACCCCTACCTCGAGCATAATCGTCGAACGAGGTCTGTTGCGGAAAGGGACATCGTGGAAAAGATCGTTGCGAAATAAGGTTCTGAAAACTTGATAGAGATCATCCGAGGAGGAAAGGTGTCTCCCTTCCTTTGACGTGGGAAGGAGGAACGAAAGGGTGAGCGTCGGATCGTCGATCTTCGAGGAAGGCGTCTCTCACCATCGTCCATCGTCGGAGGTCGGCGTTCTTCGCGTTCTTTGCATTCTTCGCGTTCTTCGCGTTCTTCATCGAGGAAGAATAACTTCAAGAACATGAGCAAAAAAATTCTACGCCTTCACGCACAACAGACCTCTTAATAAAAAAAGACTTCTCTTATTTTATTAACAGACAAGCCAACGCCTTTAAAATTAAAAATTGAAACAATCAATTAATTGAATTAATATAAATATTTAAACCGCCGAATTAAACGAGGCGTTTCATAAAAAGATAAAAGCAAGGGTTGACTTCCAAATAATGGGGGTTTAGGAAGAAAGAAACGGTGGGGCTCGTGTGGGACCCACCACACAAATATCCTACCTAGTGGGTAGGATATTGTGGGTCTCACTCCATTTACTTAGCTTAGGTTAAGAAACTTCAAGTAAAATAAAAACAGGTCACACCATTTTTATTTTAATCCTTTACTTAACCCAAAAATTTAAAAACCACACCCGAGCAAACGCAACTCCGGAATAGGTGTTTCTATGCAATTACCGACGATGTGACTCCATCAGTGCCCTCAGAATTCAATTCTGAGCATCGATTAAAAACATAGAAAAACCCACTCATTCGTTCACTGAAAGAACCCGAGCTAAACTTCGGAAAATGATTTCAGGCACACCGGGCCTCAGAATCAGGCGCCGTCAGAAACTGTGTACTCATAAAATACCAAAGAAAATTAAAAAAAATTATTTAAATTTCCAAGTATTTACAATAATCTCCCATAAGTACTCCCTGATTTGGATCTCTTTTTTATGGGGTATAGCCTAAGAAAATTTGGGGGACCACTGTGTTCGTGGTGATTTTGAGGGAGCAATGAATAAATCACCTATGGATAAATATTGTGATCAAGAGCAAGCTGATAAAAAACTAATGCAAGAACAAAAAAATTAACTTAAGGTTTCATAAGTGCCAATGAAGAATTATTTCAGAAATTCCATCAAAATATAAGCATGGTACTCCAGAACCTCAGGGTTGTCAGGTTATTCCTATGATGAGTGTGACTACACCCTCTACTAGAGAAACATGTGATACCACTGTGGGATGTAATTAAATGGAGGGAAAACTGTGGCATCTTCCCATATGAGGGTTGGATCATCCTACTACCCATTGTACATGTCACGAACCAACTCGGGTCGACCATGAACCGATCACCCGAGCCGATCCACAGAAAGGCCTGAGAGGCATTCTTGATCCTCCGAGGCTGGAAACAAGTGCCATGGAATCAACAGAGACTGTGGGAATGGTTTCCTCCAAGAAAAATAAATAAAATTATAGGAAATAATAAAGAGCAGTGAATAATAAATAAACAAAACACATAAATAATCAAGAACTGAATAAGATAACACTAAGCGAACTTGATGACCAAACTATCTCTATGTGACCCCATGGGTCACTCTCCAACTCAATGATCAATCCTCACTTAAGGCGAGAAAACCCAAGCTGGAGCCTGTACAAAAATTGAAAAGAGAAAATAACTATAGGCGTGAGTATTAAAACTCAGTAGGCTATCCTGATATCTATTCCCAATGCACTTCCTTTAAAATAAAAGAAAACCAATTTCAAGTTTGTACTACAATTTATAAAATTAATATTTTCGATATATTTTACTTAAAAACAAAGTACGAACCATTCCCTTTATCCATTTTCAAATATAGGTTCTTTTCATTTCTGTCAATGACTTTTTGAAAGGGAAAGTGTTTTTTACATTTTCATATTTTATAAATATGATAAAACATTTTCATTGAAAACCCAGTTTTAGAAACCCAACCAAAATCAACACCCCACTTTCCAAGAAAACAAATAGAGGAAGGAACAATAGAAACCGCAAAGCAAGGGAAATGTAGGTATACATATAATAATCATAATCACTATTGCAACCGACAAAAGACGAGTAGACATGGGTGAACCTAGGAGATCAATAATAATCCAGAAGACACCAATACATGAGACCTTATCTCCATTGACATGTCACACACGATGAAATCAAAATGGTCAAATGCTTGGATATCCTTTCTCAGGCAGGCCGAGGGAAAATCCCATAGCAATGAACCCAATTCCATCCACCAACTATGGGCCATTGGTTAGTACCATAACATACCATTTTGGAAATAATTTTTAGAATATTATCTCAATATGCCTGGTTCTTATGTCTCAAGTATTTAGAAAGGGGGTGATCCAATCGATGCCAGTCGAGCATCCAATTACAGTATATATAATAATAACGTACAATAGGTCTCATCCCAAGTCTCCCCTATGAATATTCTCATGCCTTAAAATTAAACAATTATAAAGGGTTCCAACTGAAGAAACATAACATTAGATTCCCTGGATCCCCAACAAGGACATCCATCCCATTTCATGCAGTCGAGGCATGAGAAGCACCCAACAAGGGTTTTCATAATTAATATTTTTCACAAATATCACCAAGGATCCAAATTTTACTTTAATTATTATCCACAACAACATCATTTTTAAGAGAAATAAACTTTTAGAAATAGTGTAAACCCACCATTGTACATTTCATAACCATTCATAAAATAGTCCATTTAAATCCCACACACAACATATAAAAACAAAAGAATTTTTTTTAAAACACCAAATGTGTCATAATCCATTATCACTTGTTAAACTACTTTATAAGTCAAATACACACTTCTTTAAATATGAATCTATTCGAAGCACTTCCAAGAAACCCTTATAAGAAACTCAATTCACCTCTTTCTCTTCCACAACCATTTATGAAATATAATTTCCTTATAAAACTAAAACCAGTTTGAAACCATTCATGGAGCCTCAAAATACTACATCGCATGTTGAAAATAATTTTATAAAAACAAACAAAATGATTTTCTATCCCAAATAAACCATAAGGGATAACTAGTAAATTTATCAACGACACAAGAAACATTAACTATAATAGTTTCTAAATAATATTGAACCAGGTGAAAACACAAATTTCATGCCACGAACTTATTTAAATTGATAAACTAGGTTCTAAGCATCAAAAATCAAGTGTGAGATTAATAAAACATATAATTGAGAAACCAATGTGCACAAGCATAAAAAAAATGATATCATTTTGCACAAAACAAGAATTGGATTATAAATTCGCATAATAAATAAATTAAAAACAAGTTTCACAACAATATTTAGCACATATATATAGGGTGGAAATAGCAGGAAATAGATGCAACTTAATTTCTAAAAGGTGGTGCTATGGGAACCTACCTCATAACCAAGGCACAAAGAAACAACGTGCATTCAGAACCGATGTAAGATCTTGTTCACACCTCAACTACACGCTCTAGAAGCTGAATCCAACCCAACGCTACCAAAAAAACCCAAAATAAACACAATCTCAAACCAAAACAAAGGAAAAAAGAATGACAATAAAATGAAATAAGCAAATCGGTATACCGACGGGGAGAGAAACGGGTTGGTAGATGAAATTCACGAAGAAAGGTGGTTCACGTGAGGTTGTGTGTGCCAGAGACAAAGGGTGCTAAGGATTTCCAATAATCCATAGAGGTTGTAGGTTGGCTGGAAATGTTGTGTATTGGTTGGAGAGGTTGTAGTAGCTGAAGAAGGGAGGTTTGGCACCAGCGGGTGGCCTCGTCGGAGGTAGTCGCCGGCTAGGGCTACTGCGGACCGAGCAGAAGATCTAAGGGGGGGGGGGGGGTTATGCCTCCGGCTTGAGAAAGGGGATTTCGGGGTGCCGTGCCGGTGAAGGAGGGAGGCGGTGGGGTCGTATGTGCAGAGGGGGTGTGTGCTGGTGGCACTGAGAAGAGGGGGAAATGTGGGGGTAGAGTCTGTCGTGCAAAGGGGGGGGAAGTGCTGGGGTGCTGGTGTGAAGGAAGGTTGAGGTCTGGGTGGGGCTCTTCCTTGTAGAGGAAGAGGGAACCCGGCGGTGAGGTGCTACAGGGGGGACCCGAACCGAGGAATAGGTGGAGCTATAGGGGAAGAGAAAAAATGTGCCACATGCAGGGAGGTATAAGGGGGAGTGGGGGCGGCCGCGTAGTGAGGAAGATAGAGGGAGTAAGCTGGTCTGGAACCCTAAAACAATGGGTGAACCCAACCTAAAAACAAAACTAAATAAAATTTGTGATAACATAATAAAAATAATTATCATCATCATCATCATCATCATCATCATAATGATAATAAAAAAATAATAATAACCTTAGTGATAAAATAAAAATAATAAATGTATTCCTATAATTTTAAAATAAAAAATATAAGATTTTAGTTTTTAGTTAAAATAAAAATATTTAAATTCTTAATAACCATAAAAATTTTAAATTATGATATAAATTTACATTTATTTATCCATTTTAATTCTTCAAAAATAAAAAGGACACGCAGTTGAGTGGGTGAAACCACGGGGTGTCAAGCTCTGCCCGTGAGTCCAATGACCTCGAACCCAAGACACAAAATTTTTATCAAAAACTCAGAAATTTCATTTGGGACTTTCCCCAGACCCTATAAAAAATATTTAAAGGTAGAACTAATTAAATAAATTTATACACATAGGTAGAGGTGTGACAGTTCTTCCCACCATAATGCTTCTACCCCGGGAAGCCACAACACTAACTAGCTAATCGATCAACGCCTAAGGATTCCACACAAGCACGATCCAACCACTTAAGTGAAGGAAATTTCAATAACCACCGAAGGGACACAAACTCATTTTCCGAAACATATCACCAGAAGAGGGGAGGTCTGACTAGACTCCCCACCAAAAGAATTCAACTAACCTCTTGTAATGACTTTAGAGAAAACCCAAAGCGAAAGAGGTATCCCCAACATAGAGAACCAACATATACATGGACAATGGAAGTCCAACTTAGACCTACACTAGGCCTTACTCAAACTAAAAGAAGCACATCAAGAACATTCAAACAACTCACTCTTGTATGAAAGGGATAAGATATTAAAGGAAAACTCTACATGAACTAAAAACCCTAACCCCACTGGTGGGGAGGGAGGACCTAAGGATTGGATCAATGAAACTACGATGGGAAATTTTTACTAAATTACCACTTCGGGGTGGACAGAAAAAAAAGACGCAACTAATTCACATGGGTGGTCCAAGCAAGGCCAGTGATTGGAAACTCGCATCCAAAATGGGACAATTACTGACATTTCATGTGGGATAAGTCCATCGCGCTCTTTTCAACAAGAGGAGAATTACAACAACAGAGAAACCAAAACTGAAACACTAATAATGTCTCATCGCACGATATAGGGACAACCTTAACCAAGATCCTTAAAATTCTATAAGGTTATTGACTACACTTCGGCTTCACTCCAAGGCCTTTTGGCTGGAGCTCTGATAATGAAATCATCTTCTTCCTTGTAGTCAAGTTTTGATAATCCCAATAAGAAACATACATATTTTTATTTTACAAAATAATGGAAAATATTTTGAAATAAAAATCACGTTGGCATTGAAAACTGGAGTTCATCAAAAGACACATGACATTTTCAAGCATTTCAAAACCTAAAATACCATTAGTTCGCTATAACGATATGAGATCCCTTACACTGTAAGGAATCATACACATGAAACTTTAAACAGAAACCCGAGAACACATTACTTCTGAGAACTTCCTCCGCAATGTTTCCCAGTAATACACCGATTGAATTATTGTAAGTGACCCAAATATCTGGAAGCATGATAGAAATTTCGATTACTTGGGAATGATGGATTCTTATCCCCCAGATTTCCATACTAATAACACACAAGGATCTATCACTCTGAATATGTTGATGAAAGATCCTGAGGCCTTTTGATTCCATGACTTTCTCCATCCACTTTCAATCGATTACTCGTCTTCTTTATAGAATATTCACCAATGCTCATAGGGCTCGAAGGAGGGAGGAATAATTTGAACAATCTGGTCATCACTGCTTCAACATGAAAATAATATCTCAGTACATTAACAATTGAATTTAAGTTGTACTTCGACACCTTCGACTATAGATCAGGGCGGAGGCCTTCCTCGAAGCGTCGAGCCTTCATGGAGTCATTTGTGACATACCCTATGTCATAAGGGACTATCTCCACAAAGAGCTGGAAATATTCCAACACGGATCTGTCACCCTACTGAAAATAACACATCCCCATCCCCTTTCTCACCCTTTATTCCTTAGAGAAGTACTAATGAATGAAAAAAATCCTTGAAAAACTCCCAATAAAGAGCTTGGTAGTGCTTTCCCCGAGACACTGACTTCCATGACATCCACGATGAACCTTCAAGAATGAAGGTTGAAAACTTGACCTTCAATGACAGGGGAAACTCAATGAGGTTAAAGTTATTTTCAATATTCCACATACACTCCTCTTCTATGGAAGGATCCTATTGACCATAAAAGATAGGTGGATCTAGCATCCGAAACTCAAGCATAAAATCCTTAGTTTGATCAACCGTACTACAATCACCCATAAAAGCTTCAAGGGGACAACTATTGGAAAAGAAAAGTCAAGAACCCAATCAAGTCCAACTCAATAAATAAAATCCCCAAAATCAAACACCGCATATGTGCAAGCTCTAAAAAAGAAGAAAAGATACCATAACATCAAAAAAATTCTTCTGAAAACATATTTAATTTAAAACCATCTTGGGGGGTTAAACCCTCACCAATGGTTTTCTTTAGAGTCTCACTCACATTAATGTTTTTGTGCCACCCTTGGAATCCATCCTTCATACCATAAATCCATTTATATTCCAACATACCACTATGCATGTGAGCACCCCTAGGAACACCAAGTCCAGAACAAAACTACTTCATTTTCCATAAACAAATCATTCATCCCATATCTTTTAAAACAATCCAAAAATTAACCATATCATTTCAAACAACTATTTTTAAAAATCAATTTTTCCGGTTCAAACTACTTTCAGAAGTAACAGGAGTCTCCAAACATCCCAAATAGGGAACTAGTGTCGTGGGTGACTTGACCATATCGTTGGAGGCCATATTCCAAACACATCATTGCTATGGAGATTCTTTTAATACCACGCCCCTAGCTCCACATGGATTTCCAGACCGTGCAGGCTCACGAGGACTATTAGCCAAACTCCCTTTTTCATATCCCAAAAACAAAACATTCCATAAAAACCCAAAGAAATTAATTAAACTGGAATTCCCATGGAAACCTAAGGATTAGCACAAGCAAGATTTTGTGACGCTCTTCCTATACCTACCCCTAGAGTCTTGAAAATCCTACTATGTTTAACTTGACATCCCAAATAACAAAGGGTGCTATGAAAAGAGAGTTCTTCTAAGAGTTGGCTTACTCTGATGCCATTTTTATAACGAACCAACCCAGGTCGACCCTGAACCAGCCACCCAAGCTGATTCGTAGAAAGGCCCGAGAGGCTTTCTCGGTCCTCCCGGGCTGGAGACAAGCACTAGGGGCATCAATAGAGATTGTGGGAACGGTTTCTCCCAATAAAAATTAGTAAAAGAAGAGGAAATAATAAAGATAAGTGCAGAATAAATAAACCAAAAACATAACTAAATAAGAACTAAATAATATAACACTAACTGAACTTGGCGACTGAACTATCTCTGTGTGATCCCGTGAGTCACTCTCAGACTCAACGATAAAGCCTCACCCAAGGTGAGCGCACCCAATATGGAGCCTCCACAAACACTAAAAACATAAAATAACTATAGGTGTGAGTATTCAAACATAGTAGGCTATCCAGATATCTATTCCCAATGCACTACCTTTAAAATAAAAGAAACACGATTTCATGTTTGAACGACATTTTATAAAAGTAATTTTTTTGTCATGTTTTATTTAAAAACAAAGTATAAACCATTTCCCTTAACCATTTTTAAATTTATGTTATTTTCATTATTGTTAAGGACATTTTCAAACGGAAAGTGATTTATAGCTTTTTATATTTGTATAAAGAGGATAAAACATTTTCATTTGAAAACCTGTTCAAGAAACCCAAACAAAACCATCTCACCACTTTCCAAGAAAACTGATACAGGAAAGAATAATAGAAATCACACAAGAAGTCTAATATAGGTATACATATAAGCATCATAATCACAATCTAAACCAACAAAATTCGAATAGACATGGGTGAACCTAGTAGACCAAGAATAATCCAGAAGACACCAATACCTGAGACCTCATCCTCATTGACATGTCACACACGATGAAATCAAAACGCTCAAACTCTCGACCATACTTTCTCAAGAAGGTAGAGGGAAAATATCATATAAATGAACTTAGACACACCCGCCTACTATGGTCCACTATTCAGTACTATAACCTACCAGTACGGGAATCATTCTCAAAATATTCTCTCAATATGTCAGGTTACCATGTCTCAAGTACTTAGAAAGGGGACGATCCAACCAATGTCAGCCGAGAATCCAATAACAATATATATAATACTAACACACAAAAGGTCTCACCCTGAGTCTCCCCTAGGACTCTTATCATGACTTAAAATAAAACAATTATAATGGGTTCCAACCAAGAAACCATAACATTAGATTTCCAGGATCCCCAACAAGGACCTACCTCCCAATGCATGTAGTGGAGGCATCAGAAGCACCCAACAAGGGTTTTTATAATTAATATTTTTAGCAAATCTCAAAAAGGTTCCAAATGAGTGTTAAGTTCTACCCACAAAACATAATTTTTAAGAGAAATAAACTATCTTTAATAAAGAGTGTAAACACACCATTTTACATTTTATAACCATTCATAAAATAGTCCATTTAAATCCCTCATAGAACTTATAAAAGCCAAATCCTTTTTTATTAAAATTCCAAATGGGTCACAATCCATTATCACATGTAAAACCACTTTAAAATTCAAATACACACTTCTTTAAATATGAAACTATTTGAAGCACTTCCATGAAACCCTTTTAAGAAACTTAATTCACCTCTTTCTCTTCCACAACAATTTATGAAATATAATTTCCTCATAAAAAACCATTTTGAAACCATTAAAAGAGAATAAAAATACTACTTTTCATGTTTCCAATACTTTTATAAAAAAAAACAAATCATTCTCTATCCAAAATAAACCATAAGGTCTAACTAGGAAATTTATCAGTGACAGATGCAACATTTACTAAAATAGTTTCTAAATAATAATCAACCGGGTGCAAACACAAATTTCATGCCATAGACTTATTTAAATTGATATACCAGGTTCTGAGCATCACAAATCAAGTTCAAGATTAATAAAACTTTTAATCGAGCAATTAAAATGTGCAAGAATAACAAAATAACATCATTTCACACACAACATGAATTATTTATAAATTCATATAATAAATGAATTAACCACAAGTTGCACAATAATATTTAGCACATATATATAGGGTGAAAACAATAGGAAATAGATGAAACTTAAACTCTAAAAGGCAGTGCAATGGGAACCTACCTCATAACCAAGGTGAAATGAAACAGCGTGCATTCATAACTGGTATGATATCTCGTTCACACCTCAACTGTATGCTCCAGAAGCTAAATCCAACCCAACGCTTCCAAAACAAACCCAAAATAAGCTCAATCTCAAACCGAAACAAAGGAAAAGACATGAATAAAAATAAATAAACAAAAATGTATACCGAAGAGGATTGAAAAATGTTGGAAGATAAAATTTACGACTAAAGGTGGTTCTCTGGAGGTTGTGTGTGCCAGAGAAAAAGGGCGCTAGGGGTGTCGGGTTGGCCGGAGAGGCTGCGGGTTGGCCAGAAAGGCTACGGATCAGACAGAGATGTTGCAGTAACTGAATAAGGGAGGCATGGGACCGGTGGAGGGCCTCGCAAGAGGTGGCCGCTGGCTAGGGCTACTGCAGACTAAGTAAGAGGTCATAGGGGGTGGGGGTCGTGCCTCCAAATTGAACAAGGGGGAGCCAGGGATTTGTGTCAGTGAAGGAGGGGGTGGATGGGTCACCTGTGTAGAGGGGATGTCCACTAACGGCACTGAGAATATGGTGAAAAGTGGGGGTTGAGTCCACCATGCAATGAGGGGAGGAATCACTGGGGTTCTGGTGCCAAGGAAGGCAGAGTTCCGGGCGGGGCTCTTCACTACAGAGGAGGAGGGAACCGTGCAGTAAGGCGTTGCAGGGGGGAGCCAAACCAAGGTAGAGCCAGTGATACAAGGGAAGAGAAAAAAATGTGCCGCATATAGGGAGGGCTAAGGGAGAGAGGGGTGGACCCTTAGAGAGGAAGAGAGCGGGGTGAAGCCAGCTGGGAACCCTAAAAGAAAGGGTGAACCCAACCTAAAAAAACTAAATTAAAATTGTAATAACATAATAACAGTAATCATCATCATCATCATAATAATAATAATGATAATAATAAAAATAATAATAACCTTAATGGTAAAATAAAAATAATAATGTATTCATATCATTTTAATAAAAAAATTAGCAATTTTAGTTTTCATTTAAAATAAAAATATTAAAATTCTTAATAACCATGAAAATTTTAAATGATTCAATAAATTAACAATTACATAACAATTTTAATTCTTCAAAGACGAAAAGGCCATGAATTTTCTTGGGGGAAGTCATGTGGTGTTTCGCTCGACTCGTGTGTCCAATGACATTGAACCCAAGACACAAACGTTTTATCCAAAACTCATAAATTTCTTCTGGGACTCACCCGGGACCCTAGTAAAAATATTTAAATGTAAAAAATAATTAAATAAATTTATACACATGGGTAGGGGTGTGATATTACAAGTGAGACAAAAGGTCTGGAAGAGGCTTCAAGTTCCCCTCCTGTGGATTCTGACCCCAAGGTGGGTTTTTCAAAAGGAGTTTCCATACCTGATGCCTCTAATCTGATTGATATAGATTTTTCTATTCGATAGACTAGGGTTAGGGCCTCCCAGGTTTCTATAAAAATGACTGTTGAAGTGGATGATAAGGATTATATGGGAATGAAGGGGTTTACTGGTCTATAGGCCTCTAATCATGTTGCATCCACCCTAGATAAAAAATGTACACCCTTATGGATATAGATGGATTTCAACCAGTTACTTCTAAAAAATTCAATAACCCTTCACCTATTTCCGATTCGGAATAAAAAGGTCAGGATACTATTGTGGGTGGTCCAGCTTCTGGTGGCACTCTGGAAGGGAAAGTGATTGAGGAGGTACCATCAGTCTCTCATCCAGGTACTAATAAATTTTCATTACTTGATATTTCAAATAGATTGAACAGTAAGGAAATATTACACGAGGATTTTTGAAAAGTCCATGGATCAAGTGAAATTCATCCATGTAATGAAGAAGATGAGCCATCAACCATGGATGTTTAGGAGGAAAATTGGCAAACTCCAAAATATTGGAAGAGAGGAAGACATCTGAGGATCCGTGGAGGCTCTCATGGAAGGGGTGGTAGAATTAAAAGGATGTGAATGTGGATTAAATTATGGAAATTCTTACTAAGCATTGTAAACCCCTATATTATTACTTGTAATTTCGATTTTGAATAAAGTTTTCAGGGAAATAAATTCTATCCATGGTCTGTGTCATTTTGAGTATATTTATATTCATAAAAATATAAGATATTTTGTTAAATTTGATTTATATACAAAAAAATATACTTTTACACTTAATATATAATATACTTAGTGAAAACGGTATATAAAATAAAATTTTAATTTTATTAAAAATATTATTTCATATAGAAATATATTTATTTTGATATATATATATATATATATAATTTTATTAAATATTATATATATAATACTAAATATCTACAATAAATAATATTAATATGTTATATATTTAATAAAAAATGGTATATAGTTTAATTAAAAATTAATATTATTTAAAAAATATTAGCTATTTAATATTAATAGACATTTAATAACATCTTGTTTTATCAATTTCAATTTTTTTTCAATACGACTTATATATCAAATAATAAATATTTAATTATTAATTTAAAAAATTGACAACATATGTTACACTTAATACGTCATTCAATAATTTCACATGTAAATATAAAAAATTATTTCAATTTTATAGAGACCAACAAACACATATAATAAATTGATAATTTTACTGTTTTATATTTTTTTATTAATATTAAATATTAAATATATTGTGGTTTTAATTATTAAATTTTATTTATTTTTACATTTATTTTTAATATAAACTAATTATTACAGTTTAGTATATATATAAACTAAATTTATTTATTTATTATTATTTATTTTATTAATAATTTTTTATATTTTAGAATTTATACATTTTTACTTTTTATTTATAGAATATTTTTCTATTCATTCTTAATGTAGATTTATATTGATTTATTAACATTTAATGTTTTTAATATATTTTTAATTTACATTATTAATATATATATTCATTTTCAATTAAACATATAATCATTTTTATTTTTAAAAAATTTATATAATTAATAACACTTATTCATTTTTTTAAAAAAATCAATCTTTTCAACTTTTCATTAAATTTCACTCATTTTTAAGATTCATTCATTTAATAAAATGTATTGATTAATAAGGTTACATTTTTTTACTTCTTTATAATTTATTCATTTAAAATATTTATTCCCTTGATATTTTTTAAATTTATTCATTTTTAATGTTTTTATACTTAATTATTCGTTAATATATTTTATATTTTTAATATATAAGTATATTCAAATAAATATATATATATATATATACCAATATAAATAATACTTCTTTAAATATGATTTATATCATAAAAAATATGTATTTACATTAATTAACTCATATATTTAGTGAAAAATGGATTATAATTAAAAATTAAAATTAAATAAAAAATTGATTAATTAGTATCGAGTAATTAATGTTTAATGAAATTTAATTTGGTTTTTTCAATTTAACATATATCAAAATTATGTTATTTTAATTTTACATACACACATATGTAATTAATTCAATTTTATATGGAAACATTCACACACACACGCAAAATATTACGATAATTTATTCAATTTTTAATATCCATTTTAGAGTTTCATTTATTAATATAATATATTTAATATATATTATATATTTAAAGAGTGAATTTAATTCATTTTTTAAATTTTTATTCAATATATACTATTTATTAATTTTCAATATTTTTTAAATTTAATCGTTTTTAAAATTATTTATTAATTAATAATTTTATTTATTTTTTAATATTTTTGTAATTTATTCTTTCTCAATTTTCATTTGTTTAATGTTTTTTGTAATTTTACCAATTTTTTATATTTATTTTTACATGTTTGTTCATTAAAATTTAATGTTTTTAATGTGGTTATACGCAAACGGTGCTAACCATTGGCCAAAAACCCAATGGCCTCATAAATTTATTTAATAAAAAGATAAAGTAACAAAGAGGGGTTGCGACGTGAAGAGCATGTTACACACTCCCTAAAGACCAAAAATAAATGATAGGACAATTCAATCCTATAAAGAAACCCAAAAATCAAGTTTTACACTCTTTAATATCTAACATGGCCTCGAGGATGAAGTCCTCTCCTCCATTCTAGAGTGACCCATGGGCCACCTCGATCATCTTTCACAACATCCTCTTTATCTATCACTAGCTATCATTCCATGCTCGAGGGTTGAGCTCCATCATTAATAGCCTCTATTAATGATTTTAACGTGCTTGTAATTTATATAATTAATATAT
Organism: Viscum album; assembly: GCA_963277665.1. NCBI lineage: Eukaryota > Viridiplantae > Streptophyta > Magnoliopsida > Santalales > Viscaceae > Viscum > Viscum album. Next base: position 933,701,320 of record OY728125.1, read on the forward strand.
AATCATTTTCATCATGACATATATTCTTTTTTAATTTTTTTCATAATATATATAATTAATAACGATTATACATTTTTTGAATATTTATTCAATCTAATTATTTTTTTAATTACTATATTTAGGCCTTTTTAACATTCAATCATTTAATATTATTTATTATTATTTATTCATGAATAATTTTAATCAATTATTACTTTCCTTTATAATTTATTTATTTTTATTATTTATTCATTTAATGTTTTTTTAATTTAATCTTTTTTAATATTTATTTATGAATATTTAATTCTTCTTAGGGCTTATAAGGTCATGTAATGGGATCCCATGACTGTGAAAATAAGAGGAAGTTTCTTTGGATTAATGAAAATGGGGAACTTCCCCTACCTGTATAAGAAAAATGTACATAGTTAATATGTATTCATCTTCACTTCAATATATATTCGTTTTTAATTTCTTAAATAATTTATATAATTAATAAAATTTATTCATTTTTTTAATATTTTTGAAGTCTATTCATTTTTAGTTATTAAATTTCATTCATTTATAAAACTCATGCATTTAAGATTATTTATTTATTAATATTGCTAAATATTTTTTTACTTTTTCTGTAATTTATTCAATTTTAATATATAATCATTTGATATTTTTTAATTTATTTTATATAGTTTTTATCACTAAATTCCAAAAAGCATTGATAAATATAGGTTGTATCAACACTTTTTATTTTATCACTGATAAAACCTATATTTATCAATGGTTTCTAAAAATCATTGATAAAATCCTTTCAGTACTCTAAATACAAACCTAACAGAGAACCTCACTCACTTTCCCCATTTATGCCATCACAAAACTAAACCTTTACCGTTTCTCCCTCTAAAATATTTCAGATGAATCAATCTTTTAAAAACTCAAGTTATGTGATTATTTCCACTCCTTTTCGGTCAATATTGCATTATTTCATCCTTTTTAGTTCTTTTTCCCCATCTACCATACGACCCTCGTTCCCCTTGTCCTATAGGTATCATAGTGGCATGTACCTTTACAATACGCCCACCATTTTCAATTTCGAAAGGGTTCAGATACTCAATGTTTGGGTGTTTTTATTTTTTTTTAAATTTCACAGTGGATCTTAACATATTATTGGTAGAATTTCTTATTAATGTTTATAGTTTCCCATTGCAATGTTTATAAAAAATCAAAAATCAATTATAAAGTTAGACTTTTTCTTTAAAATTAACAAGAAATATTTATGATAATAAAATAACATATATGTATTTTATTTATATTTTGACTTAATTTTTTGATACTATATGAATGTATAAAATATTTATGGTCACACAAAACCACATATGAAATATAAATTTTTTAAATATATGAATATATATATATATCATTACATATGTATATACAAACACACATATATCTAAATACATATATATTAGGAATATATGTGGATAGGGTGATGGAAAGGTTGTTTATTGTGGGATGGGATCAGTTTGTTCTGATTGCAGGTTTATGTAGTGTCCATAAGTATTAATATAGGTCATTTTTATTCTAACAATTCAGTGTGCATATAAATCAATTATTTGCCTCCCTATATAATTTTCTCTCATATATGTGTTACGCTTTCAATTAATTTTAATTTCTTCACATGGTATTGGGGTGTCAAAAGACTATATTATTAAAATGTTACCAAAAATAAACACACACATATATCTATATACATATTATTAGAATGTAATTTCTTCACATGATTTCTTTATATTGTAAATATGATTTCTAAAGGCATTTGATACATATATTTTTTACATAATAATTCAATATATGTGTCTGATGTTTTCATTCAATGATGTTGATAATTGAGTTATTTGTCATTTAAAATATTAATTGATTCAAATTGAATAGAATTTGAATTATTGAAAAAAAAATTATGACTTAATTCAAAAAATATTAATAGAAAATGAACATGGAAAAAATGGGTTTTGAAGAATGAAAAAAAAAATAAAAGAGTGAAAGAGGTTTGAAAAGGTATGAATTTATCTTTTGATGAAAATAACAACTCTATTTAGAGTGGTTACCTTAAACATGTTCATGCTATGTAAACATTCTCAAAATAGAGCATGCATAAACTAAAATTATAAAATTTTGTTTTCATATCAATGTATATACACATTATATACACACCTTAGGTTCATTTATTTACTTTTTGTATAAAATCAATATTATTGAACCACATAAGAAGGATATGAATTGAAAATGAATGGATGAAAATTATATGCCAAAGGAGTATGAGGATGGTTCTAAATAGTTCATTAAGTTTACAATAGATTGTGCATACACCCCCTCTCAAATCTTGTTTATAATGAACCATACTTTACATACATTGTTATTACTTCAGAATTGAAGCACACTTATTACAACATATAACAAAACTAGGAAAGGACCGTATAGGTATAGAGTCTTTAGAAACTGGGAAACATAAACAACTGGTTCATAAAGCATCTACTTTGCCTCCCATTTATTTCATTATATCTAGAGTACCTTTTGGAATATCATACTTAATAACCTTGTTCCTGTCCTGGGGAAATAAAACATACAAAAGGGTGAGCTCAAATTCTCAGTAAGGGTAAACAAAAGAAATATCAATCACATCATATACATAAGAACGTAACTTTTGGAAATCTTAACTTGAAAAAGAGATCATAATTTCATAACATGGGATAAATCAGAGTAGTGAAATGTAATCCCAATAATCATAACATAAAACATGAAACTTTGTTCCATACAGACATAATCATATAGAATCATTTCTTATTAGTCAAGACTCATTTCAAAGACTATCTTAGTGGACAAAGTCCATTTCTGAACCGAGTTCACTCCTTGTTTCAGTCCTGTTTCACTGAACCGGATTAACCTGCTGTTCCACCCATGTCTATATCATGAGATATAAAATCTTTACCCAATGCATTAGAGGGAGATATAGGTCCCACCCATCTCATAATTCTACCATTCTTATGTGTGCCACAAAATCATAAACCATACATCATAGCATAACCCATGTAATAAAAATGGGAATCTTAAACATCGTGACATCATAAAAAAAATTCATCTAAGATAAAGGAATTCATAAAAATATTTCCATCACAACATAGTCAAATCAATGTAATAATAGGGATGGAAACAGAACCCTATATTATCTTATATGGAAAATAATTTTGATAAAACACTTGAACTCCATTCTTGAGGAAAATATCCTTTCCACTTCAAAAACACTTTTCATTTCATAAAATGTCCTACAATTCTAAATTAAAAGAAGTTGATTAAAATTAAACTTTAAAACTTGTAAAGTAAGCTTCATTGAAATAATTTTCTAAAAAAATCCATTCATGCCGTATAAGTTAAAAAAACATTCTTCACGTACTTTTTTCAGAAAAGTCAAAAAGTACCTTGTAAGAAAAACGAAAAAAGATTCCTTTCATATATTTTACTAAAAACTCACCGAAGGGTAAAATTTGATATAAACTATTGTATAAGGATATAAATATTACATATTTAGGAAACATGGATGTGGATGATAAATATTCCCCAGTAAATTCTGAAGTATAAACAATCTCGGATTAAAATTGAGATTGCGATATTTTCCATTACCTTAGGTCCGATTTGCTTCGTAAGTGTCCGGACCTCCTGTGTAATGATTTAAATAATGTAATTGACTTATTCCAGAATCATACTCATTTTTATGATATCATATATGATCATATTCTTAGCTTTTTATTAGTAATATTTCATTGCTACTTGTTATTTGGGTGTTTATTACTTTTTGTTCTTATGTGTGTTTTGTCGAATAAATTATTATTCTTCTTTTTAGGTTATAGATACCTCATTTCCAGAATGGTATTAGTGCAATATATATCATATTTATTCACTCAATTCATTTATGTGATCATTATGCAATTAAAATCATGTAGAACGAGTCGCATCACATCGTGGAGACGGTATTCCGTACCTACGCACGAGCAATAATATCTTTCCCATGATCATGGAATTGTATTGGAGTGTATGTGTACTATTTAAGAATAAATATCACTTTAAAATAATCATATATATTCATTCTTTACACCATTATACCCATCCAAGTAAGGTGGTGGTGGAAAATAGATTACACCACGGCGTGGAGACGGTATTCCGTACGTACGCACGCGCGGTGATTTCATTTTATGTAGGATGGATAGATGGTGAAATAGGGTTGTTTCATACTTATAATAACATATCATTATATGAGTTATACTGATGTTATTACTTCATAATGAAACAACTAAAGAATAATAAGTGGAAGAAGAAATAAAGTTGAAAGAATCGGTAATGGACATTACCTATTCTTTGAAGCCCCTCTTTGAGACCTCCTCTTAGGGAACTAAAATTTGTCTTTGAAGAATAACAGGACCTCTAGGATGTTTCTAGGGAAGTGGAGAAGATAATTTGTCAAGGTTTGACTGAGCATTAAGGCACAAAGTGGTGTGAGTAAGAGAGGGAGGAGGTTCCCTTTTATAAGGGAGGAGAGGGGCTCATTTGGAAAAACTAAAAACATTATTTTATTATAAAGACATATTCGGTTTTAAATAGCTCCAAATTGATTTATTTCGAAGCTAAGGTGGGGATGGGTCGAAATAATCTCATACAATAGAATTTGGACAAGTTTAGTTTACTATTTTAAACTTATAATTTAGATTTAACTTTAAGTTAGATAATTTTACTTTTACCGTGTCTTTTTGTGTTCTTACACTATAAGGTTAATAAACTTATTATATCAAGACAAAAAACCCCAAGATATTTATTATTAATATATATAACCTTATATATGTCATTTTTCTGAACCTTAGATTTTTAGGAATAAAATAACAATTAATAATATAATATTTGTTTTAAAAAACTATTTTATGTCAATTTTGACACTATTTAGTAATTGATTTTTGTGAAAATCATAACAGAATGATTAGTTCGAAAAAAGTTAATTAAATCAATACTAAAATGTCATATTAACCTATAAAATTAGTGGAATTCATAAAAAGTCTCAAATTACATTTATTTGGGTATTTATAAATCAATTATGTCAATATTTCATTAATAAGATAATTACTACATCATCTTTGTGTCATATATAAATTAAATTATTTAATGTCGAAAAATTAAAAATAAAATACCATTATGTAGTAAATTGCATTATCTTTCTAACTAATATTTATAGTCGAATTTATCTTATGTATAAACCTATATTAAAAATGATTTAGTTATTAAACTTTGATTTTAACTATTTTAACCCTTCTTTACATAAATTAATAATAAATGTTAAATCTAATCCAAGTGGGCCTAAATGGTGATATTTTATTCCTAAGGTTGTTTTTGGTCGAACTACACTTATCCAATAGAATTAGGACATGTGTTAGGGTAATAATAATAACATTTTACCCTTAAATACCCTATTTACTTTTAACCGTGTTAAAAAAAATAAAAGGTTACTATTCACCAAAAATTATTTTCATCTCATTGAACCACATTTTACTTACTGACATCAACCGTGTCTCTCGGATTTTTGAAATTCCACTCACATAAGCGGTAAAATTATGTTTTATGTAAATTTGCAAATTCTCCTAGGAGGTGGGTAAAAGACGGTGAAAAGTTCAATAAAATTTTTATATATCTCAAATTATTATAAAATGACTCCAATGAATTGCATTGAACTTATATAGGTCTTATGTATCAATTTTTACCTAAAATAAATTTAATTAAAATAAATAATTATTTAAATAAAATGTCGGTTTTTAAATAGTAACCCAGTGTTTTCACTATTCATTAAAAATTGAAAGTTTTTAGAAAAATACCAAAATTTCACCCTAGGCTAATTTCGATATTCTGAATCCAAAAATGAATTCCATTTTGAAAAATAATATTTACAAAATTTCAGAAGGTGGTCATTACTATTCATAACGGTTATTTTTAATAATATTTTAATAGCATATCGTTGTTTAGTGAACCTCGGTATTGCGTACGGCGCAAGCTATCAAGGAAGGCTGCAGTTGCATGTAAAGCAAGACAAGATAGTGTTGTCTGTAGTGAAAGATTCCTTTGATGATTTAAATAAAATAAAAACAAAATATTTCCTATAAAAGTCTCGGGTGTTACATTCTACCCCCCTTAAAATGAATTTCGCCCTCGAAATTTGTCACTTTGTAACAAAAAGATGAGGATACCTCTCCCTCATCATATCCTCAAGCTCCCATGTAGCTTCTTCTAATTGGTGGTTCCTCCATAAAAAATTCACCAAGCGAGTGGTCTTGTTCCATAGGAATTTTTCACTACGATCGAGAATCTCTATCGGTTGTTCTTCATAAGAAAGATCTTGCTCCAGCGGTACAGCTTCTGAGCTGAGTACATGTGACGCATCAGGTATGTACTTTCTCAGGAGAGATACATGGAACACATCGTGAACTTGAGAGAGATTCGCTGGAAGCGCCAATCGGTAAGATACCTTCCCAATACGATCCAGAATTTCAAAAGGACCGATATATCTAGGGCTCAACTTTCCTTTCTTTCCAAATCTCATGACCCTCTTCCAGGGAGATATTCATAAGAACACTTTATCTCCCACTTCAAACTCTAAGTCTTTTTTCCAGTTGTTGACATAACTTTTTTGTCGACTCTGAGCTGCTCTTATGTGTTGTTGAATAGATCGGACCTTTTCTTCCATCTCATCAACAAGATCAGGTCCTAATAGCTTTCTTTCCCCAACTTCATCCCAGCAAGTTGGAGTCCTGCATTTCTTTCCATAGAGAGCTTCATAGAAATCCATTTGAATACTGGAGTGAAAGCTATTATTATAAGAAAATTCCACCGAAGGTAGGTGTTGATCCCAACCACCGTTGAAATCCATAGATCAAGCTCTCAAAATATCTTCTAGAGTGTGAATTATCCTCTCAGACTGACCGTCTGTCTGAGGATGATAAGCAGTGTTGAAACTCAACTCTGTATCCAGAGTATGCTGAAGACTTAGCCAGAACTTTGAGGTAAACCTCGGATCCTGATCAGATATAATAGAAAGTGGTACTCCATGCAGTCTTACCACTTCTTTTACATATATCCTGGAAATCTGATCCAGAGAGAAATCCTCTCTAATAGAAATGAAGTGTGCAGACTTTGTAAGACGATCAACTATGACCCAGATAGCATTATTTCCTTTGGATTTTTTAGGAAGTCCGGTGACAAAGTCCATAGTGATGTTTTCTCATTTACATTCGGGTATGGGTAATGGTTGTAACATCCCCTTAGACTTATGTCTCTCAGCTTTAACTTGCTGACAAACCAAGCATCGAGAGACATATTTAGCAACATCCCTTTTCATGCCATCCCACCAGAAGTACTCTTTCAGGTCCCTATACATCTTCGTGCTTCCAGGAGGAATAGAGAATGAAGATCTATGAGCCTCATCCAGCAGCTCCTTCTTTAATTCGTGGATGAGAGGAACACAAACCTGATTCCTGAACATTATTATCCCATTACAATCAAGGTTGGATTCAGGAACAATTCTCACATTCTTTTGTAACTCTACATCTTCTTTATGTGCCTCTTTAATCTTCAAATGTATATATGGTTGAACATTCATTTGAGAAAGATACGATTTTCCCCCTTCCATTATAATTCCAAGATCCATCCTTTGTAAATCCATAAATATTGGATCTTTTGTGATCCTCATCATGGATAAACTAGCATGGTCTTGTCGACTTAATGCATATGCCACCTTGTTTGCTTTCCCAGGGTGGTAATGAATTTAGTAGTCATAATCCTTAATCAGATCTAACCATCTTCTTTGGCACATATTCAGATCCTTTTGTGTGAAAATATACTTTAAACTTTTATGATCAGTATAAATGTCACAACATTCTCCATATAGATAATGCCTCCATATCTTTAATGCAAAGATTACTGCAGCTAACTCCAAATCATGATTTGGGTAATTTTGCTCATGGATTTTGATCTGTTGTGAGGCATAAGCTATCACCATATCATTTTGCATAAGAACACACCCCAATCCCTTCTTGGATGCATCACTGTAGATCACAAACCTTTCTCCACTACAAGGCAGTGTGAGCACAGGTGCACTGGATAACCTTCTTTTCAACTCCTTGAAATTCTCTTCACATTCCTCCATCCAAACAAACTTAACTCCTTTCCGAGTCAACCTGGTGATTGTATTAGATAATCGTGAAAAATATTTCACAAAACTTCAATAATATCCAGCCAAACCAAGAAAAATTCGGATCTCAGTTACTGTTGTTGGTCTCGACCATCTTTCGATAACCTCTTTTTTTGCTGGATCCACAGATATCCCCTCTTTTGAGATTATGTGACCCAAAAATGCAACTTTTTGAAGCCAAAATTCACACTTGGTAAATTTGGAATAAAGCTTCTCCTTTCTTATGGTCTTCAATATAATTCTCATGTGATATTCATGTTCTTCCTTGATCTTTGAATATACAAGAATATCATCTATAAAGACTACCACAAACTGATCAATATAGTCTCTAAAGACTCTATTCATCAGATCTATGAAGATAGAAGGGGCATTAGTAAGACCAAATGGCATCACTATAAATTCATAGTGTCCATACCTTGTACGGAAATCCATATTTGGTATATCCTCCCTTTTGAACCTTAATTGATGATACCCTGAACGAATATAAATCTTGGAAAAGTATTGAACTCCGCGTAGTTGGTCAAATAAGTCATCAATGCGCGAGAGAGGATATTTTTTCTTGATAGTGATCTTGTTAAGTTCTCGATAATCAATGCAGAGTCTCATTGATCCATCTTTCTTCTTAACAAACAGAACAGGTGCTCCCCAAAGTGACGCACTAGGGCGTATGAATCCCTTATCAAGATTCTCTTGGAGTTGCTTCTTCAATTCCTGCAACTCAACTGGGTCCATTCTATAAGGTGTCTTTGAAATAGGCAAAGCACACGGTACGAGTTCTATTGAAAACTCAACTTCACGATTTGGTGGAAGACCCGGCAATTCCTCTGGAAAGACATCATCAAACTCACGTACAATGGGAATATTCTTAATCATGAGTTTCTCTCCAGCCATTTGAGATAAATAACCCTCATTTAGTGGAATCAAGACCCATAAGATGGAAGAAATTTCCACTGGAAGGTTATGTTCATCCTTGCATCGATAGACGGTCATATATTGATCTGGAATATGAAATGGGACTTCACTTCTTTGGAAATTGATGTGAGCTCCATATAAATAAAGCCAATCCATGCCAAGAATAACATCAAATTCCACTATAGGAAGGATCACAAGATTTGCAGGAATCACTTTCCCACAAACTTCAATCAGGGAAGAATTATAAAATTTTGATGTGACTGTTGTGCCATTAGGGGTTGTCACAGCTAACTCAACATCTAATTGTTGAGGTAATATGGTGATACCCTTAGAAACTTCTTCAGAAATAAAAGAGTGGGTGGATCCAGAATCAAATAAAACATTTTCTACTTTAGAGTGGATGGTAAGTGTACCTTTCACCACATCGTTATCGTACTCCACAACACTGATAGAAATTGCATGTGACATTCCTTTGTCTTTAGCCTTAAGAGTTTGTTGACGTCGACCATCATCATCAACCCTAGGATTTGGGAATTTATTGGTATAATGCCTCATCTCCTTGCACTTGAAACATTGAAGTGTAGTAGATTCATTCTGTGTATCCCTTCCTTTTATTGCATCATTAGACATCTTCTTCCCATCATTGTGGAATTCAAATGCCTGATGACCTTCCTTTCCACATTTGAAACATTTACTTGTACCTTTAAGACAACTCCCTCAATGTTTCTTTCCAAACATTGAGCATAAGGGAAAGCTCATCTTCTTTTCAGTGTGCTATTTAGATTTTCCTTTGAATTCCATTTTCCTATTCTTATCAAACCCATATGACTGATGGGTTACTCCAATCTCCATCTCAACTTTGAGAGCACATCGAACGATTTCCTCGTAGCTATTGAAGTCTCTTATGGATAAGGCCCTTTGAAGACTTGGTTTTAAGCCACTAAAGAATCGATCGATCTTACTCTCAGGTTGGATAATAATACCAGAAGCATACCTTGCAAGTCTTGTAAAATTTTCTTCATAGGTACCAACAGATTCATCATCCTTTTGATTCAGTTCAAGAAACTCTTTCTCCATATTTGTCCAGAGAATAAGAGGTAAGTACTTATTGAAAAATAAGTTCTTGAACTCATCCCATTCCATGGACTCAATTTCATCCCTTTTCCTCGTATTCTTAATAAGATTCCACCATTGATCAGCATCTCCTTCCAAACGATATACTGCTTGGATGACTTTATCATGTTCAGAACATTGAAGAACTGAAAATATCTTTTCAGTAGTACTAATCCATTGTTCAGCAACTAATGGATCAGTAGAGCCGCGGAATGAAGGTGGACACTGCCTCATGAAGGATTCAACAGAATGTTACACCTACCTTTTCTTGTTTAGAAGTCCTGCATGATTCATAGCTTGAGAAAGTTGTGTGAGTATGGCTACAAGATTTTTCATTCCATCTCCCATAACGTTTGGTTGCTCAGGGGGACAATCATTGCATTGCCCGTCGCATTCCGCATTAACACGGTTCCTGCAGGTTCCAGCCATTGACTAAAACCAAGAAGAATAGTGTGAGAAACACTAATTATAATAGGAAAACCACATAATCAAGAATAAAATTTCACACTTAAGGTCTTATCCTAGGTTATTCATGGCCATTTCTAAAACACTATGATTGTGTTCTATGCTTAGACTTATCCTTAGGGTTCTTACTAAGGCTTTCACATCCTAGTTTCCAAAGGATGACTATACCTTTCCTCTGATACCAACTATAACGACCCATACTTTACATAAATTGATATTAATTCAGAATTGAATCACACTTATTACAACATATAACAAAACCAGGAAAGGCCCGTATAGGTATAGAGTCTTTAGAAACTGGGAAACATAAACAACTGGTTCATAAATCATCTACTTTGCCTCCCATTTATTTCATCATATCTAGAGTCACTTTTGGCATATCCTACTTAATAACCTTCTTACTGGCCTGGGGAAATAAAACCTATAAAAGGGAGATCTCAAATGCTCAGTAAAGGTAAAAAAAAGAAATATCAATCACATCATATACATAAGAACATAACTTTTGGAAATATTAACCTGCAAAAGAGATCATAATTTCATAACATGGGATAAATCATAGTAGTGAAATGTAATCCCAATAATCATAACTTAAAACAAGAAACTTTGTGGAATACACACATAATCAGAGAGAACCATTTCTTATTAGTAAAGACTCATTTCCAAGACTATCTTAGTGGACAAAGGCCATTTCTGAACCGAGTTCACTCCTCGTTTCAGTCCTGTTTCACTGAACCGGATTAACCTGCCATTCCACCCATGTCTATCTCATGAGATATAAAATCTTTACCCAATGCATTGGAGGGAGATATAGATACCACCCATCTCATAATGATACCATTCTTATGTGTGCCACAAAACCATAAACCATACATCATAGCATAACCCTTGTAATAAAAATGGGAATCTTAAACATCGTGACATCATAAAACAATTCATATAAGATAAAGGAATTCATAAAAATATTTCCATCACAAAATAGTCAAATCAATGTAATAATAGGTATGTAAACAGAACCCTATATTACCTTATATGGAAAATAATTTTGATAAAACACTTGAACTCCATTCTTGAGGAAAATATCCTTTCTACTTCAAAAACACTTTTCATTTCTTAACATGTCGTACAATTATAAACTAAAAGAAGTTGATTAAAATAAACATGAAAACATGTAAAGGAAGCTTCATGGAAATAATTTTCTAAAAAAATTCATTCATTCCATATAAGTTAAAAAACATTCTTCTCATACTTTTGTCGGAAAAGTCAAAAAGTACCTTGTACGAAAAACGACAAAAGATTCCATCCATATCTTTTACTAAAAACTCACCGAAGGGTAAAATTGGATATAAAATATTGTAGAAATATATAAATATTACATATTAAGGAAACATGGATGTGGATGATAAATATTCCCCAGTAAATTCTGAAGTATAAAAAATCTCGGATAAAAATTGAGATTGAGAAATTTTCCCTTACCTTAGGTCTGATTTGCTTCGTAAGTGTCCAGAACTCCTGTGTAATGATTTAAATAATGTCATTGACTTATTCCAGAATCATACTCATTGTTATGATATCATATATGGTCATATTCTTAGCTTTTTATTAGTAATATTTCATTGCTACTTGTTATTTGGGTGTTTATTACTTTTTGTTCTTATGTGTGTTTTGTCGAATAAATTCTTATTCTTCTTTTTTGGTTATAGATACCTCATTTCTAGAATGGTATTAGGGAAATATATAACATATTTATTCACTCAATTCATTTATGTAATCATTATGCAATGAAAATCAAGTAGAACGAATCGCATCACATTGTGGAGACGGTATTCCGTACGTACGCACGAGCGATGATATCATTACCATGATCGTGGAATTGTATTGGAGTGTATTTATACTATTTCAGAATAAATATAAAATTACAATAATAATATATATTCATTATTTACACCATTATAACCATCCAAGTACGGTGGTGGTGGAAAATATATTACACCATGGCGTGGAGACGGCATTCCGTACGCACGCACGTGCGGTGATTTCGTTTTCCGTAGTATGGATAGATGGTGAAATAGGGTTGTTTTATACTTATAATAACATATCCGTATATGAGTGATACTGATGTTATTACTTCATAATGAATCAAATAAATAAGAATAAGTGGAAGAAGAAATAAATTTGAAAGAATCGGTAACGGACATTACCTCTTCTTTGAAGCGCCTTTTTGAGATCTCCTCTTAGGGAACTAAAATTGGTCTTTGAAGAATACCAGGACCTCTAGGATGTTTCTAGGGAAGTGGAGAAGATAATTTTACAGGGGTTGGCCGAGCTTGAAGGCTCAAAGTGGTGTGAGGAAGAGAGGTAGGAGGTTCCCTTTTATAAGGGAGGAGAGGGGCTCCTTTGGAAAAACTAAAAATATTATTTTATTATAAATCCATATTCGGTTTTAAATAGCTCCAAATTGATTTATTTCGAAGCTAAGATGGGGATGGGTCTAAATAATCTCATCCAATAGAATTTGGAAAAGTTTAGTTTACTATTTTAACCTTATCATTTAGATTTAACTTTAAGTTAGATAATTTTACTTTTACCGTGTCTTTTTGTGTTCTTACACTATAAGGTTAATAAACTTATTATAACAAGCCACACAAACCCCAAGTAGTTTATTATTAATATATATAACCTTATCTAAGTCATTTGGACTAACCTTAGATTTTTATGAATAAAATAACAATTAATAATATAATATTTGTTTTAAAAAACTATTTTATGTCAATTTTGACACTATTTAGTAATTGATTTTTCTGAAAATCATAACGGAATGATTAGTTAGAAAAACGTTAATTAGATCAATACTAACATGTCATATTAACATTTAAAATTAGTGTAATTCATAAAAAGTCTCAAATTAAATTTATTTGGGTATTTATAACATCAAATATGTTAATATTACATTAATAAGATAATTACTGCATCATCTTTGTGTCATAAATAAATTAAATTATTTAATGTCTAAAAATTACAAATAAATTAACACTATGTAGGAAATAGTTTTATATTTCTAATGAATATTTATAGTCTAAATTATCTTATGTATAATCCTATATTAAAAATTATTTAGTTATTAAACTTTGATTTTAACTATTTTAACCCTTCTTTAAATAAATTAATAATAAATTTCCTAATCTAATCCAAGTGGCCCTAAATGGTCATATTTTATTCCTAAGGTTGTTTTTTCTCGAATTACACTTATCTAATAGAATTAGGACATGTTTTAGGGTAATAATAATAACATTTGTACCCTTAATTACCCTATTTACTTTTAACCGGGTTAAAAAAAAGTAAAAAGTTACTATTCACCAAAAATTATTTTCATCTCATTGAACCACATTTTACTTAGTGAAATCAACCGCGTCTCTTGGATTTTTGAAATTCCACTCACAGAAGCGGTAAAATTATGTTTTATGTAAATTTTCAAATTCTCCTAGGAGGTGGGTAAAAGACGGTGAAACGTTCAATAAAATTTTTATATATCTAAAATTATTATAAAATGACTCCAATGAATTTCATTGAACTTATATAGGTATTATTTATCAATTTTGACCTAAAATAAATTTAATTAAAATAAATAATTATTTAAATAAAAAGCTGGTTTTTAAATACTAACCCAGTGTTTTCACTATTCATCAAAAATATAAAGTTTTCAGAAAAATACCAAAATTTCACCCCAGGCTAATTTAGATATTCTGAATCCAAAAATGAAGTCCATTTTGAAAAAATAAAATTTAAAAAATTTCAAAAAGTGGTTATTACTATTTATAACGGCTAGTTTTTATAATATTTTAATAGCATATTGTTGTTTAGTGAAACTCGGTATTGCGTACGATGCAAGCTATCGAAGAAGGCCACGGTTGCGTGTAAAGCAAGAAAAGCTAGTGTTGTGTGTAGTGAAAGATTCCTTTGATGATTTATATAAAATAAAAACAAAATATTTCTTATAAAATTCTCAGGTGTTACACTGTTTCTGTGTTTATGTTGTTCTTATTCAAGATTAATACATTAATAAGAGTTCTGAGAGAATTTTATTTGTCATAGAATATATCAAATCTATAAATGTTGGTCTAAACATGGGAAAAACTAAATGTACATATTGATTGGGGTGGAACTTCTATTTATGGATCATTTGATATGAATACTAGTTTAAATGATGATGGAGATTGTATGTAATAAATGACAATTACAATTGGTGATGAACTTCATGATTGTCCAAAGTTATTTGAGAAGTTAAATAATTGTGAAAGGAGATCATTGTATACTATTTGTACTAAATATAAAACATTTACAACTATATTGAATTTATATAATTTGAAATATGGAAGAGGATGGAGTGACCCCAATTTTTTATAACTACTTGGTATCCTAAATGATATGTTACCAACTGAAAATGAGATTCATGATCAAATATATGAAGCTAATACAATACTATGTTTAGTGGGTATGATATATGAAAAAATACACACCAAACCAAATGACTGTATATTGTTCTTCAGGAACCATGAATCACTCAAAAAATCCTTATGTGTTGTGTTAATTGATACAAAAAATATGAATCAAGTATTCAAAAGTTTCATGGTACTTTCAAATCATTCTAATGTTTAGATGATTATATGGATGTTAGGAAACTACTAAAAAATGACATGGAACATAGATACAAAAATTGAATATGGGAATATACGTCGCCTGATAGACTGTCCTTGGTGGAAGAAAATATATTATGAGTTTCTTGAATTCAAAAATGATCCAAGAAACCTACATATTGTGTCCTCTATAAAATGAAAAAATAATTTTTTGTGTATAGTGTATTAATCCTAGTACATGGTTGGTTATGTTTTTAAATTATTAATTTACACCATGGTTTCGTATGAAATACAAATACATTATATTGTCTTTTCTTATAAATGGACTAAAACAACCTAGTAGTGATATTGATGTCTATTAGGATCCATTGATCAAATATTTTAACTTTTTGTGGGATAAAGTTGTTACATTGCATAATGATCATAAAAAGTGAAGAGTTCACATTGAGATCCATGTTGTATGGGATGATAAATGACTTTACTGCTTATAGAAAGTTTTCAAAATATAGTATTAAAGGAATTTTGGAGTGTCCAATTTTTTAGTAGGTACACAATCAGTTATATTGAAACATTTCTTAAATACAATTTATCAGAAATCACAAATTTTTACCCTAATCACAAAAATACTTATCCAAGATGTCTCTATTCGACGTAAATATATAAAAAGGTACAATATTATCTTCTCTAAAACGTGTCAATTAAATCAATAAAGTAAAATATATCAACCGGGATTTCAATATTTTTTTATAAAAACTATAATAAATAGGGTAGGAAAAAAAGATAAATTTTATTTGAATTTCCATTATGGACTTGTTTTTATATCATATATTTTCTTGATTTCATGTACTTAGAAACAAATTCTGTGATATCACTATTTGGATGTTACTAAATGTAATAGAGAAAAAAAATGATTACATTAATTCTAGGTTGGATATGATTGACATGTGGATACGGTAAGAGTTGGAAATAGTGAAGGGTGAAAGATGAACATTTCTTCCTCCATTATCTTTCTGGTTTTTCCCAACTTTACCCAAGATTTTAGGTTACGTGGTAGCTTGAAGTTTATCTTGGGTTGTCGAATCCTCGAATTCCTAAGAAATAAACTAAAGACACGTACATTCTATGGATTGTTTTTGGATATCAAGTTTCTAACTTTGGGTTTATTTTAGATGGTTTTAAAAGATCACTAACATATCTATGTTAATTCAAATTAATATAATGAGTTGATCCTGGGTTATCGCTCGGGGTGGATTGAATGAATTCCTTTTTCAATTATTTCAATTTCTTATATTCGAGATGGGTTTATTTATGGAGATCAAAAAACATCATCACTTACTGGTTTAATTCCTACACACCCTAATACTAATCAGTTATACACTTGAAGGATCAAATTTTTGAGCACTCTAAGGTAAAGGTTTGTATTATCACTTGAAGTGTGTGGCCTTAAATTCAACAAGGACGAAAGATTTTAAAGATTTTCCAAAAAATATTTCTATTAAAATAAGTGATCTGACATGAATGGAGAGAGAAATAACATCCAATCCATCCCCATTCTACTCCCTATGATCAAACCATAAGTGTTTTATCCCTTCATTGATTCTATAGTTTCATTGGAAGTGGGAAGTAGACTCATGAGGGAGGAAATGGGGAAGTAAAAAAAGACAATGAAATAATGATCACTCCACCATGGTGTGATAATTTCACAAGTTTTGGTGTGAATAAATCACACCTTGAGACAATAGTATCAATATGATATGAATAACAGCAGAATAAGAAGTGAATAACAACTTTTATTAAGTAACTAAGATGAATAAGAACAACTTAAATGTGAAAGACAAACTAGAGACAACAAAAATGAAGCATAACATTACAATGAAACAAAGCACCAATGATGAATAACTCATTCAACACCATATCTTTAAATTGGTATATTAGGAGCCTTGGGTCAAGACTCCAATATTGAAAGTTATCCCACTTGAGTATTGCAGGCTAACAGTGGTGGAAAGCTTGTGGAACTTAGACTTTTCCACTCTTGACCCGAAGTGGAATCTAGCTTGCATCCACTGAAAGAAGGCATCGAAATGACCTTTCAGATGATAGAATTAGAGTGGTATACAGAATAATAAAATGGATACCATGATTTCTCCCACCAAAATTTAAAGTTTTATCCCAAATTGAATTTTTTTGGCGATATATTATCGAAATGGTGGGTTGTCTTTCTGGGCCACAGAATCTGGCCAGTAATTTTATCTCCAAATTGGGCCTCCATTAAATCCCTTAAAAAAATACTAATTATCTCTTGTAACTATTGAATGAAATGTGAAAAATGATTTCCTATATCATTAGTTAAATTTTTAGAATCATTAGTTATGGATCCTAGTCGCTACATCTCTTTATTGGGATGTTGTCTAGTTTACTTTTCACATAATGTGTTTCCATGAAAGCCCATTTTTGTGGTCTTCCAATGTGAATATTAAAGTACTCCAGAATTTTTAATTGTTCCCAATTTAATAATAAACTTTAAAATTAAATATTAAAATAAAATCAATACCATTGGGTATATTATATGGTGTTCAAATATGTACAATGTAATAGTGAATTTTAAGAAGGACTTACAATCATAATGTGAAATGATGTTTAAAGTTTAAAATACACTAAAATAGTGTTTATGAATAATAAACACATGAATATTATATATATTAACAATAAATATTAGCCTTATTCAATGGCTAATCACACCCCCCAACTTGAGTTTTTCTAGTCCCGAGAAAAATATATATCAATAATAAGATATTAAAATTTAATTTTCCAAAACATTTTAATACACAATGATCACCAAAAAGACATATACCAAAAAATTATTCAATAAATCAAAATATTTTAATACAAGATAGTTTCATAAGCATGTCCCAATCCCAAACCCATTCCTTTGTTCAAATTCATCCCCACATTTCATCCAATTTCAATTAATCATGATGAGGTGTTGTGTATCCCAATTGACATGGGGTTTCATCTTTATTCAAGGACAAATGATGGAAGCGATAGGTGGAATTACATTTCAATATTAAGATGAGTATTAAATTTTTTTATTTTTTTATTTTTTTGATTTTTTGTAATTTTTCCATGGAAATTGAAATTGCACTCAATAGATTCAACCCATGTAGAGAGACTTTGTCGATGAGTCCTAGGCTCAAATACCTTAGGGAACCATGTGAAGACCACATACTCAGGAATCATCTCGAGTTAACTAAATCCAAAAAAAGATTAATTACCAAAAATATAGATAAAATTACTAACTCTGGGTTATACAACTATGGAGTCATGATCCCCAAGTGTCGAAAGCTACGCATTATGTCATTTTATTTCGTTTCGCAAAAATTTATTATTTTTTTATTTTTTTGATTTTTTTTATTGAATACTCGAATTAAAACTAAATTGATCACAAAGAATATGCTATTTATTTTTGGTTCCCCATTAACTCAAACTAATACCCCACTATCCAAAGGTTGTGTGTTGTGATCTTTTTTATTTTGATGAAAATATAAATGATGAAATATCACATTAGACAGCCACCCTTTCCAAAATCTATGCTCATGAAATTATACATGGATTAAAATCATAATCATGGCATGCTAAATTATTCTATATTTAATTTCAAAATTTTCAATGTGTATTATCATGTTTAAAGTTAAAGTGATTTTTCTTTTCATGCATTTTTTATACACACAAAATTAATATTTTATTCAGTCTCTTCACCCCCCAACGTAAAATTACACTATCCCCAGTGTTTAAAGAAAATAAAATTTAGAAGGGGGTACATGTAAATGAGAGGAGTTATAAAAGTAATTTGAAATATGAAACATAGAACAAGGTCACTTGGGTTTTTGAAGTTTAAGTTCACAACACTTCTGATTACACCATTGATCTCCATGTCACTCGGAGAAGCCTTATCAATGATGATAGTTTGGGTTTATATATCTATGATTTGTTTAAAAAACCTCAACTCAGCATCTCTTGAATCTCAAACACCAATAAAATTAGAGCACAATGGAAACCCCTTGAGGTCCCTTTAAATAAAAAAACAAAAGGAAAGGGAAAAACACACCTGTTTATTTAAGCATACCAAAGTCTGATACTAGGAACAAATAAATATTAGAATTATATATGTATATATATATGGATATATAAATTTTAGGATATAAGTATATATATAAATAAAATACAATAAGGAAACACTATAATCCATAGGTTAGTGGTAGGCGCACTCCCTTTTCCCCCTTTGGTCATGGGTTTGAGTCCCCATGGCTTTGCTGGTTGTGACAGGGTTTTCCCCATGACCTACGATGTGTCCTTTTAATTTTTTAATTTTTTTAATTATTATTATTTTTTTACATTAACCTATAAACACATAAAAATAAAATTAACTGACAATACATTATCTCCTCTTTAAATTTCTGGGTAAGGTATTACTCAAGGATCACACCACGTGACACAGATCAATATGGTTCTCCCCTTTCACAGCCATCCATACTCAAAATAGAATAATAGGTCAAATTTCTATTTTTTTAATATCAAAAGGATTCATTAATTCTATTTGAAAAATAAATATGATTCACAAAAATTAGAAACTTGAAAACCACAGGTTGCCTCCCTTACAATGCTTTTGTTAAATATTATTAGCCTAACATGGATCCTAAATCAATCAATTTTTTCCTGGTGTATAGGTTGGCTCAGTTAACTCAACCTATGTTTCTTGTTTATTGAATGATTCAATGAATGGGTTTAACCTATGAGCATTGACATTGAAAATGTGACCACTTTTGGGATCCTGAATCTCTACTACCCCATGGGGGTAAACATGATGCACTATGAGTGGACCTGACCATCTAGACCTTAACTTTCTCAGGTGTAAATGAAGTTTAGAACGATACAAGAGCACGAATATTCATAGTTCAAAGTGATTATATTTGAGATTCATTGATTGGTATGCTTGAACTATAGCTTTATGTATCCTTGAATTTTCAAAATCCTCCATCCAAAGTTCCTCAAGTTCATTAAGATCTAATTTCCTCTTTTCATTGGCCAAAGAAATGTTTAAATTAATTTTTTTTGATTGCACAAAATGCCTTGTGCTCAATTTCAAAAGGTAAATGTCATGATTTTCCATAAATGAAACTATATGGTGAGATTACTATGATGGTTTTTAATGCTTTAAGATATACCCAAAAGGTATCCAAGAGTTTCTCAGACCAATCATTTCTAGAGCGACTGAATTTTTTTTCAAGAATTTGATTAATCTCTCTATTTTCTAACTCAGATTGACCATTGGGTTGAGGATGGTATGCATTTTAAAGTTTATGAGAAATCCCATACTTATACATGAGTGAAGAGAATGGGAATTTGTATAAATGGGTTCCTCGATCACTGATTATATCCCTAGGAATTCCAAATCGAGAAAATATGTGCTCTTTTAGAAATCAGATCACAATATAATGGTCATTGTACTTGGTGGGAATGTATTCAACCCATTTCAATAAATAATCAATATATAAGAGGATTTATAGGTATCCCATAGAGTTTGGGAAGGGTCCCATGAAATCAATTCCCCAACAATAAAAGATTTCAACAATCAGAATGGGAGTGGTGGACATTTGATTTCTTTTGGTAATGGATATTAATTGTTGACACTGAAGAAAACTTTTTCAGAATTGGAAGGAATCCTTAGTGAGGTTAGTCCATTAGAAATCACTTTGGAGGACCTTTATAGTGGTTTTATTTGTAGAAAAGTGGCCTCCACATGCCTCTCCATGAAAATATTTTAGAATGGACCCTTGCTCCGACTCGGGAGCACATCTCATAATGATTTGATCAGGACAGAACCTAAAAAGGTAAGGATCATCAAACACATAGTTTTTAAAATCACAAAAGAATTTCCTCTTAGCTTGGTTTCCTAAGAATTTTGGAATTTCACCTATCACCAAATGGTTATCTATGTCATCATACCATGGGAAATCACTCACAGAATAGAGGTGCTCATCAAGAAATGAATCAGGCACAAAAAGGTGATGTGTGTTGTCTTTGAATTCCATCCTAGAGAGGTGATTAGCTACAACATTTTCAGCACACTTTTTATCCTTAATGGTTAAATCGAACTCTTTAATAAGAATGAACCACCTAATAAATCTATCCTTTCATTCTAATTTTGGAAAAGGTATTTTAGGGATTAATGGTTCTTGAAGACAATGATGGCTGATCCTAAGAGATAAGACCATAATTTCTCTAAGGCAAAGACAACAGAAATCAACTATTTTTCATTTTTTTAGTTTATTTGTTTATTATTTAAATATTTTCTTTCATAAGAAATGACACATGGAGTTTTCTCACACCTTTTTTCTAATAATTCTCCTACAGCGAAGTCACTCGCATCACACATGAGATCAAAATAAAGATTCAAATTTGGAGATTGAATGATAGGTGGAGAGATAAGAGATGACTTGATCATATAGAATTATTCCTCACATATTTATATCCATAAAAATGGATCATCTTTCACCAATAGAGCACAAAGTGGTCAAGAAATATAGCTCAAATTCCTAATGAACCTTCTATAGAAACTAGAATGTCCTAAGAAAGACCTCAATTCCTTAATAGTTTTAGGAGAGGGCAGGTGAAAAATGATTTCTACCTTAGCTTTATCAAATTAAATACCTCTTCCAGATACCATATGGCCTATAACAAGTCTTTCCTTTACCATGAAATGTTATTTTTACCAATTTAGGATGACATATGTATCCTCACATATTGACAAAACCCTTTCAAAATTAAGAATTCATCCCTCAAAAGTATCCCAAAAGATGGAGAATTCATCCATGAAGACCTCTAAATAATCCCAACCATGTCTGAGAAGATTTCCATCATCCACCGCTAGAAGGTACCAGGATCATTACATAACCCAGTAGGAATGCACTTGAAGAAAAAAGTGCTGAATGGACAAGTGAAGGTTGTTTTTACTTGATCCTCTAAAGAGACCTCGATTTGATTATACCCTGATAATCCATCTAGAAAGTAATATAATTGATGACCAGCCACTCTCTTGAGGACTTGATCAATAAAGGGTAATGAGAAATGGTATTTCTTGGTACAAGATTTGAGCTTCCTATAGTCAATACAGACTCTCCATCCACTACTGACCCTTGTGGGTAAAAGGTCACCATCCTCATTTGTTGTCATAGTGATTCCAGCTTTCTTTGGGAAAACTTGAATTGGGATTACCCACTCACTCTCATTAATGGGGTAGATGATACCTTATTTCAACAACTTAATAAGTTATTTCCTTACCACATCCATAAGATTTGGATTGATTATCTGCTGAGGTTGATGACATGGTTTGGATTCAGATTCAATATCAATACTATGAGTTCCAATTAGTGGGATAATCCCAGGAATATCAGAAAGTGTCCATCCAATTTCTTTCTTATGGTTTCTTAGGAAATCCAGAAGCATCGTCTATTGATTTGATTCAAGAGAGGAAGAAATGACAACAGGAAAGGACCGATTGTCCCCTAAGAACGCATACTTGAGTGATGAACGTAGGAACTTAAATTAGAGATCATATATGTTATAACTTTCCAAGAAAGGATGAGACTTTTTATTGAACTCAATTTCTTTTTTCATATTTAGTGATGGAATTGGTTCCTTGTGAAAAGAATTTTCATCAACAAAATTAGCCAGAGCAGTGTCACGAATGGGTATAAACTCAATGTTATTAATTTCTCCAATGGTATATTTGATTGGTGATTCTATAAAATCATCAATAGATATATATGAATGTTTCCCTCTAGAATGGGGGATGACCCCGTTGATTGAAGGTTCAAACATTCCAATCGTTTTCTAACGGGTTTGTTCGTAGAACTGGAAACATCCAATGATTCCATATCCATTTGGACCTACTTTCCAAAGGTAGGTGCTCATTAGTTGTGGACTGATGAGGCTTAGGAATTTTCATTGGTCGAGACGATGGGAGGTCGGACTTATCACACCTTTTTGAGGGGAATTATTGTCTACTTCGGGACTCTCTTTATAGATTTAAGTTATGTTCGTGAATACTTATTACATTACCAGGTATAAAATGAGATTCCCATTAGATCTGACAATAAATGATTTATATGTAGAAAATTTATATAATCTTATATATGTATTCTAGGTTCTTCATCAATAGAGAAAAATCTGTATTTGTTTAGAGATTCTTAGCCAATGGTATCCTTCAATACATAAAAGTCTCTTGGCCATTATGATGACCATACTGGTTTTAAAGCCACTCAGTGGGGAACTTGAAATTTATTGTCATTCAGAAGGACATAGATTGTCTCAAAGTTGGGATCGTACCCACAGATGGGCTACTTACATGTCTTTTGTTTTATAAAAGGAATGAGAACCCACGTAGTTCGAGTAAGGGAGTATGATTATTATGCATGATTGATGGCTCAAAGAAAGAAGTCATGATTACTTTTACACTCTAAGATCACGTGAGTCATGCTCGGTGTGAGAAACAAGAGGTATTGGTGAAACCAGACAATTGTGCCACGAAATATGCATTGATGTGGGGTTATGTGTTTATGAATGCCCAAATAGATGAGGATTAAGATTTACTCTAGGGAAGAAATTGAGGAATAGGGTCCATAAAGGTATATGTGCTTCATGGAGATTTGGATACTCTAATCTTGGGTCTTACTCTTAAGGAATATTCCCAAGTTAGGAGGGGACTTATGATTGGGTTTTACTCCTGAGAAAGAAGCCCCAAATCAAAAGTAAATTAAGACTGGTTAAGAGAAATTAAGACTGGGGATTACTCCTGAAAAGGAGGCATAGGTTAAGGGACTTGAAAAATTAAGGGACTTGGGGATTAGTCAATAAGAGGATTCTCATATTTGAGACTGGGGATTATTTCTGAAAAAGAAGCCCAAGTTAAGAGAATTATGGTTGGGGATTACTCCTGAGGATGATTCCCATATTTGAAACTGGGGCTTACTCCTGTAAAGGAGGCCCAGATTAAAGAGGACTTGGGGATTACTCCTAAGTAGGATGCCCATATTAAGGATAATTTGGACTGGGGCTTACTCTTGAAAAGGAGGCCCAGGTTAAGGATTCATTCATCTTAAAGGATGAGGTTGAATGAATGAAATCTCAATCTTTAGTGACATAAAGATGTGTAAATAACTATATTTTGAGAGATGTTCCATGGAGTTCCTTTCAGATAAGGAATCCAAATCAAGAAATCATGCGATAAACGGATTTTAATAGTGTCTTGGGGACTGAATATTGAATAGGAGAAGTGGAATGACATAAGAGGGGTGAAGTGGGTAGGAAAGGGACCCAAAAAGGTAGGGACGCACAAGTCCTGGCTGGCGCGCTGGTACTGCATGGGCGTGCAAGTCTAGGTCGCGTAGGTATACCTGCACGACACATGGGTACTTGCACGATTTTCAGTCCTTAGAGTAATACTTGGGTGAGACTTGGCTCAAAACCATGGTATTAGCCATAGAGGCTTTCCAGAAGATGGCGTGCAAGTTCTGGTGAAGAAGTAGGGCGGCACGCAAGTGTGTCCATTTCCCTTAATGGTAAAACAACTTAGGCATGTGTATACCCCGGAAAACACGTCCCCAAAATCTTCCAAATGCTTCCATTCATGATCCAAGATCGTAGTCCATTTCGCAAGCTTCGATTTGGTAGGTCGCAGGGCCCGAACGGAACTACGGAACAGGAGTTATGGACATTTGAAGTTGGGCTGGAAATCTGGTTCGCGAAGCCCATTCGCGAAGCCCCCTCCATGATCGCGGAGTGCCGCCGCGAAGTAATGAGGCGAGAGGCTCCGCGAACCCGTTTGATGTTCGCGATACGCCGCGAAGACCCCTCGCGAAGCACTGATGCGAAGCACAGATGCGAAGCACCGATGCGAAGCACCCGAGCATCGCGGTCCCGCGAAGCTCCGGAGGCGGTAACTCTCCACGAACGAATTTGACGTTCGCGAGCCCGCCGCGAAGCTCTGGAGGCGGTACCTCTCCGCGAACGAATTTGACATTCGCGAGCGTGCCGCGAAGCTCCTGAGGCGGCGCGGGAGTTCTGCTTCGTGGCGCCCCTTGCCTATAAATACCCAGCTCACCCCCCATCTCCAGAGGACGGCCACGACCACTTCGCCCCTTGGGCGGCCCAGCGGAGCTCCGCATTGCGGCTCCGCAAGCAGCTTCCTTCGCGTTGCTGCTCTGTGAGCGGAGGATCCGCGAGTCCATGCTCCGCAAGCCAATGCTCCGCGATGCTGCTCCACGAGACCATGCTCCGCGAGACCCCTTTGCTCCGCGAGAGATCATTGCTCCGCGGGGCCTTGCTCCGCAAAGCTACTTCATGAAGACCTATCCTTCGCGAGGATCCTACCTTCGCGCCCACCGGTCCCTTCGCTACTGTCACAGACCCCCATGACAAATGGAGAGTCGCACCGCGAACTTTTTGGGCCGGGATGCCGGGATTTTCCATTGCACCCTTATGCGCTCCCACCTTCAACCTATGGAATACCATGATTTGATATACTCCTCCACACACCATGAAACACCTTGAGTTGATGTATTCCTCTTGGTTTGTTTCCTATGTCGTGAGTTGAGGTTCTCATCATCAATTCCCCGAGTACCTTGAGTCGAACCATTCCTCAGGAAACTCCTCCAAACCCAATCACTTGGCTCCTATGCCAGGTTGAACCAGAAAGGGTCGCCCTTGCGTAAGTCCCAACACCAACCATTTCTAGTGTAACACCCCAAGCTTCTACGGTACGTTTCCCTTTGAATAATGCGATAGCGTGTGTTGTACGCAACCTCGAGTTCTAACACACACCACAACTAATTAAACTAGCCGTTGTGAATAGTAATACCTACTTTTTGAAATAATATATATTCTATATTTCAAAATGGACTTCATTTTTGGATTCAGAATATCAAAATTAGCCTAGGGTGAAATTTTGGTACATTTCGGATAACTTTCATATTTTGATGAATAGTGAAAATTTCTAAATTTTAATTAAAAACAACTTTTTTAATCAAAATAATTAATAGTGATAAATTATGAATTTGAGTGGTTTTAAAGTATATTTAGAATATATTTTTGCCATTCAATTTAATGTTTATCATTGGACATAATTTTACAATTAAACCGAACATAAACAAGTGTCAATCTTTTGATAGTTATTATCTCTTAAAAACACGCTTTTTGTTTTGACAGCGGGAATTAATTTTAAAGTAATTTCTGCCACTTCTGTGTTTTGAATTTAGGAAAATGGATTCCATATTTGGAATCAGGATGTTCAAATTGTGTAAATAGGTAACTTTTATTTTTACACATTTTGAATAATTACTGCGGTAAATATTTTATTTACCATGGTTAAAGGGTAAATCCGGTAAATAAGGGTTAAAAAAATAATATTATAATAATACTAAATTACCCTAAAACGTGTCTTATCCCTATTGGTTGATACATGGTCGACCATGGGCATCTTTGGGTCTGTTTTGGGACCCCATGGATCCACTTGTAAGTGATAATGACACTTTATTTTAATTAAGTTAAAATGAATACAAAAATGACACAAGCATATATCTTTTAGAACAACAATTTTTACATAGGGTTATATATGTTGGATTTTAGATTATAAATATTCATTAGAAAGCTAAAAATATTTCCTACATAATTATATTTTATTTATAATTTTTAGACATTAAATAATTTATTTTATTTATGACACAATGATGATGCAGTAATTACTATAATAGTGAAAAATTAAAATAATTGATATTATAAATACCCAAATAAATATAATATGAAACTTTTAATGAATTAAACTAATTTTCTAGGCTAATATGATATATTAGGATTGATTTAATGGACTTTGTTCGAAGTAATCAATCTGTTATGAGTTTCACAAAAATCAACTATTGAATAGTGTCAAAATTGACATAAAAGAGTTCTTAAAACAAATATTATATTATTAATTGATATTAAATTCCTAAAAATCTAAGGTTCGGCCAAGAGACTTATATTATGATAGGTTAATCATTAATGGACCACTTGGGGGTCGCTTGGATGTATATAGTAAGTTTATTAACCATATTATATAAAAATACAAAGAGACATTGTAAAAGTGAAACTAATTAACTTAGAGTTAATACTTAAAGATAAGGTTAATATAAGTACCCAAACCTGTCTAAATTCTATTGGATGAGTTGTTTTCGACCTATCCCCACCTCATCCTTTGAATAGTCAACTTTGGAGCCTTTGGAAACCGAATATGAATTTATTATAAATTAATATTTCTAGCTTTTCCAAAAGTGCCCCTCACCCCTCTTATAAAAGGGCACTCCTCCTTCTCTTTTCCTCACACCTCTAAAGCCTTTTGGTTCGGCCAAACTCTGCCCAAATACTCTCCCAACATCCCTCACTTCAACCTAGAGGCCTTAGTTTGATCAGAAAGCCAACCTAAGGAGCCCTTTTGATCAAATCAAAAGGAAGAACCCGAAGAAGAGGTAATGATTTCACCACCCTTTTCTAAGTTCATTTCTTCTTACACTTCCTCTTTCTTTGTTCTTACCATTCTAAAATAATAACTCCAGTATCTTAGATATACTGTGATGTTATTATAAATATGGTACAACCATATTCAGTATTCTATCCACCCTTTGAATAACATGTCACCATACGTGCGTACGTACGGCTTACCGTCTCCACGTCGTGGTGTAATTGTTATTCAATATATTATTATTTGTATGGGTATAATAATGATGTGTAACTCATGTAAATAATAAATATAACATGTTAATGATTCTGTATATATGATATACCATCCATTTATATATTATTTTAAGAATGATATTGTCGCTCGTGCGTACGTACGGACTACCGTCTCCACGAACGCGATGAGATTCATTCTCCATCGTATCCATTCAAGTATAATTATCATTTTATGATTTAAAAATGATGTTTAAGGACTTGATATCATTCTGGATATGAATAAGATACAACAAACATGGCTTATGTAACAAAACACTTAAAATAAAGTGAGTAAGTTAACACCCGAAACGATGATAATTCTAAGATATTATTAATAAATCAATGTTAAAAGATCATATATGATATCATATTAATATATATGATTCTTGTATAATTTAATAACAATTATTTCACCATTATACAGGAGGTTAAACTACCCCAACCAAGGAAAAGTACAAGGTAAGGGTTATTTCACAATCTCTTCTTTATCCGAGGTTGTTTATACGTAATAATCTACTGGGATCTCGTTATCATCCACATCCATGTTTCTTCAAAATGTATTTCAAAACATTTTTACTATTTACAAGAATATGGGTTAAAGTCATTTATACCCTTGTTTGACTTTTTATAAGAGGTTTATAAAGGAATCTTTCCGTCGTTTTCAAAACAAGGTCCTTTTTAACCTTTTCGACAGAATTGAGGTAAGAATGTTTTTTTTAACTTATACGGCGGGTGCGGTTATTTTCCGCCGTTATAAAATCGTCGAAGCTTTCCATAGAAGCTTATAAGAATATTTTCAAAGAAAATGTTTTATTTTATATGGATCTTAAATGATTTCAAAATAAAAGGAGATACTTCTTTAAAAAGAATTTTGATTTCATCTATGTCAACATCCTTTGATGGATTTTAAGATTATTTATTATGATACAAAACTTCTATATTGTATTGAAGGTTTTGTGATATGTTTGACTGTGGATGTGCTATTTTTATACCATTCATAGTTTATGGTGAAATTATTGACATTTCGTATGCTAGTTTTAATAAGAATGTTTATGTTATGTTTAAACCTTTTCATATGGGAATGCATTGGACTTAATAAGTGACAGGTGGAGCCCGCTATAGCTCCTTGATGCATCGGTAGGTCTCATGAGACAAACTAGTGTCTTGGCACAAGGCCTTGACAAAAATCTTATTTGTAGTCTTGGCACGAGGCCTTGGCTATGTGGTTATGATAGTCTGGCATTATGCATTCCAACATTATGAAAGTGGTTATTGATTTTTGCATGTGATTATTCGATTAGTAGAATATCCATGTGAATAAGTAAATGGAATTATTTCATTTTATTTATGCCATACCATGTTGAAAGTTCATATTTAAAAGGCTTTTGTTTTAGTTATACACTGCCTTAAATGTTTATTCTTATTTATGAAAGTTTCCGCTATATTGTTATCCTTACTGGGCATTTTAGCTCACCCCTTTTTAATGTTTTATTTTTCCCAGGAAGTGAAGAAGTAGGTTATGAATGACCTGCAGGGATATTATGTGGGGATATGAGTGTGGATTATGGAGACATTACGTTGTTGTATTATTTTTTCATTTTATGATGTAATGTAAAACTTATGATTATATCTAGTGTTTCCAAGGCTACTAAACTAATCGGTCTTTCGAGATTTGATCTTTCTTGTGATCATGCCAATGTTACGAAGTAATGCACCGACTCTGGGCAGCTGGGGTCGGGGCGTTACAGTTGGTATCAGAGGAAGTTTAGTACAAACCTTGGAAGCTAGATTTAGATAAACTCTGATTAGAGCACGTAGACTTAAGATGAACTTTGAGGATTAGTATAGAAGAACTTCCTAGAATTTTGGTATTGTAGAGATTTTGTGAGTTTTCCGAGCAATACATCCCTGTCTGGATACGAGCAGGTAGAGGCGGCTCTGGCACAGATGTACCTAGGGGTAAAACCCGAAAACACCGCTTTGAGCTAGACTCGAACGGGAACTGGTGCACGACAACGGGCCTTGCTGCACTCTTGGTTACGACACTCCCGGGGGATATGCTTAGGATAACTCTCATTATCTTTACAAATCATTATGAAGGGTTTATGAGTATATACTTCCTCAAAGAAAACATATTTATGATTATGGATTATATCCATAGATAGTTCAATTTATGTTAAGTGTTTTATAAGTATGGGATTATGTATTTTGATTCATAAACTGATCTAGTTTATGCCATTGTTTAGAAATGGCGCCTAGTGGAAGAAATGGAAACCGTATCAATGCATGCACTCCATGTAGGGATTTCCCTCCTTCTCAAGATAATTATAGTGGGACTGGTGATGCAACTGGTGCTGATCATCTAATCACCATACTGGGACAACTTACTCAGGTTATGAATAATAACCTTACCCGTATGGAGCACCCTGATCCGCAGCATGGAGGATCAATGTTAGATCGATTCATGAGGCAACAACCACCAACGTTCAATGGGAATACAAATCCCTTAGTAGCTGAGCAATGGATATTTTCCCTAGAGAAAATATTTCAGGCTTTGGGGAGCAGTGAAAGGGAAAAAGTTATCATGGCAGTTTACCGCCTCACTGGAGATGCTGATCAATGGTGGTCATTGATTCAAAATACGAAGGAAGATGATGAAGTATCAAATATGGAATGGAGGGAATTCAAAGATCTGTTTTTAGAAAAATACTTCCCTCGCGACCATCGAGCGGATATGGAAAGAAAATTTCTGAGTCTGAGACAAAAGGAGGATGAGAATGTCACAAAGTATGAGGCGAACTTTACAAGGTTAGCGAGGTATGCTGGAGATTATATTCGCAACCCAAGAAGTAAGATTGATCGTTTCTTTGATGGGTTAAAACCATTTCTCCGTCGAGCATTAGTCTCACAATCCTTTTCATCGTACGAAGACATTGTCTCATGTGCTATAAAGACCGAAAAGGAATTCTCTAAGTCTTATGACTTTAAAGCAAAGCAAGAGAAGAAGAGACCTGCTGATCAATCTGGGAATGGAAATAAGGGGAAGAAGGGAAAGGTTGAATATCCATCTTGTGGTAAATGCGGGAAGAAACATCCTGGTACTTGCTTGAAGGGAATGGGAGTCTGTTACAAGTGTGGTGAAAAAGGCCACCAAGCTCATGATTGCAAGGGGAAGAAGGAAGCTACCAACGTTCAGTGCTACAATTGCAGGGAGATGGGGCATTATGCAAATGCATGTCCTAAGCGTCAGGAGAACTTACCTCAGAAAAGGCCAAGGGATCAAGGCCAGGCTTATGCTGTCACTACTGCTGAGGTAGAAGCTCCGAAAGACGTGGTGGCAGGTAATTTAATGGTTTCCTCAAGTTTAGCAAATGCATTATTTGATTCTGGATCATCGCATTGTTTCATATCTTCCCAGTTTGCTAAGAAAATTAGATATTTCCAATTTGATTTAATAAGGGAGTTGTCAGTTAAAACTCCTAAGGGAAGTATCGTTGCAACAAAGTTTTGTGAATCAGTCCCCATTAGAGCACATAAATTTTCTTTATCTGTTGATCTCATCGTCATACCTATGATCGAGTTTGATATAATCCTCGGTATGGACTGGCTTTCGGACTATGATGCGAAGATTTATTGTAAGAAGAAAGAGGTTACGATTCTTGATGATAATGATAAGGAACACCTTATTTTTAGAGCAGAATCGTCACCACCTAATTCTTATTTAGATCCACCCCCAGTAGCTCAAATTAATTCAATTATTGGGGAGGAAGAGAATGAAATAACTGTCGGTGAGGAAAGGAATGTTCAAATAGAGGATGTACCTGTTGTGAAAGAATTTGTAGATGTATTTCCGGAAGATTTACCTGGACATCCTCCAGAACGAGAAGTTGAGTTTTCTATTGATTTGATTCCTGGATCAAGGCCTATATCGAAGACCCCTTATAGAATGGCCACTGTAGAATTAGTCGAACTAAAGAAACAACTAGAGGAATTGAGTAATAAGGGATTTATTCGCCCTAGTGTTTCTCCATGGGGAGCCCCTGTTCTTTTTGTTAAAAAGAAAGATGGATCTATGAGGTTATGTATCGACTACAGGGAGATCAATGCTATAACGATAAAGAACAAGTATCCCCTACCTCGTATTGATGATTTATTTGACCAACTGCATGGAGCTCAATACTTTTCAAAGATTGACCTTCGATCTGGATACCATCAGTTGTGTGTGAAGAAGGAAGACATTCCGAAGACAGCATTTCGAACCAGGTACGGGCATTACGAGTTTACTGTAATGCCGTTTGGATTGACTAATGCACCCTCTGTATTCATGGATCTGATGAATAGAGTTTTCAAGGAGTATCTCGATGAATTTGTGGTGGTATTTATTGATGATATCTTGGTATACTCAAAAACCTACGAAGATCATGAAAATCACTTGCGCATTATCTTGAAGACTCTGAGGAGGCATGAATTATATGGGAAGTTTAGCAAGTGTGAATTCTGGCTTCAGGAGATTTCTTTTCTTGGCCATATTGTCTCTAAAGATGGAATCTCTGTTGATCCTTCTAAGACCAAGGTAATCCAAGAATGGCCAGCACCTACGAGTATAACTGAGGTACGTAGTTTTATTGGTTTGGCAGGTTATTATCGACGTTTCGTCCAGAATTTTGCCCGATTGGCTATCCCATTAACGAAGCTCACACGTAAAGGGGTTAAATTTGTTTGGACAAAAGAGTGTGAAGAATGTTTCGAAGAACTGAAGAGAAGATTAGTCAATGCTCCTATATTGACTCTACCATCGGGGAATGATGGGTTCGTTATTTATAGTGATGCATCAAAGAAAGGACTTGGTTGTGTCCTTATGCAGAATGATAGAGTTATTGCCTATGCATCACGACAGTTGAAAATTCATGAACAAAACTATCCTACTCATGATCTTGAGTTAGCAGCTGTGATCTTTGCTTTGAAGATATGGAGGCACTACCTCTATGGTGAAAAATGTGAGATTTATACTGATCACAAGAGTTTGAAGTATATTTTCTCACAAAAAGAACTCAACATGAGGCAAAGGAGATGGCTTGAATTACTTAAGGATTATGATTGCACGATACACTACCACCCGGGGAAAGCAAACAAAGTAGCAGATGCTTTGAGCAGAAAAGACCATGGAGTTCTGAACATGATGAGAATTGAAAGGGATCCAATTTTCATGGATCTAGAGAAGATGGACATGGGAATAACCAGGGAAGGTGAAACATCAATGCTTTTTCAAATGGTTTCCAAACCATCTTTACTAGAAAGGATTAAGAGTTCCCAGACCGATGATGAAGAATTTCAGAAGAAGATTAAAGCTGTGAATGATGGGAGATTGAGAGACTTTGTGTATGAAGATGGAATTTTGAAATTCGGGAAGAGACTTTGTGTTCCCAATATACCTGATCTAAAAAGGGAATTGCTGGATGACGCTCATAGTTCCAATTTCTCTATACACCCTGGGAGCACCAAAATGTATAGAGATTTGAAGGAACATTTTTGGTGGGACAACATGAAGAGGGAGATTGCTGATTTTGTGTCAAGATGTATGGTTTGTCAACAAGTGAAAGCTGGAAGGCAACATCCTGGAGGAGTCATGCAACCTCTTCCCATACCGGAGTGGAAATGGGACAATATTACGATGGACTTTGTCATGGGGCTACCAAAGACTCCTAGAAGGAACGATGCAATATGGGTTATTGTTGATCGTCTTACCAAGTCAGCACATTTTCTTGCTATAAGAGAAGATCTACCCCTGGAACGTCTAGAAAGACTATATATTAATGAAGTTGTGAGACTTCATGGAGTACCCCTATCAATTGTTTCGGATCGTGATCCCCGTTTTACTTGAAGGTTTTGGAAAAGTCTTCAGAAATCCCTGGATACAGAACTTCATTTGAGCACTGCTTACCACCCTCAGACAGACGGACAATCAGAACGGACTATTCAAACCTTAGAAGACATGTTGAGATCTTTCTCACTTGACTTTCAGGGTATGTGGGATCAATATTTACCACTGGTAGAATTTTCCTATAACAATAGCTTCCATTCGAGTATACAGATGGCACCATATGAAGCGTTATACAGAAAGAGATGTCGTACACCAACCTGTTGGGATGAAGTTGGTGAAAGAAAACTTGTAGGCCCAGAACTAGTGGAGGAAACGGTGGAAAAGGTGAAGGTAATCCAAAATCACATCAAAGCAGCTCAAAGTAGGCAGAAGAGCTATGCCGATAATCGAAGGAAGGATTTGGAATTTCAAGTCGGTGATCATGTTTTTCTGAAGGTATCTCCGTGGAAGGGAGTCATACGTTTTGGTAAGAAAGGTAAATTGAGTCCCAGGTACATCGGACCTTTCGAAATTCTAGAACGAATTGGGGTTGTAGCTTACCGATTGGCAATGCCGCCAAGTCTCTCCAAAGTTCACGATGTATTCCACGTATCTCTGTTGAGGAAATACATGCCTGACCCAACGCATGTACTCACCTATGAAGATTTAGAACTGGAACCCGATCTGTCTTATTGCGAAGAGCCCATCAAGATTCTTGATACGAGAGAACAAGTGCTGAGAAACCGGACGACGCGTCTGGTAAAAGTTTTGTGGAGGAATCATAAGATGGAAGAGGCAACGTGGGAACCCGAGGAACTTATGATGAAGAACCACCCGAGTCTTTTTGTGCAGTAATACCCTAGAAATTGCGAGGACGCAATTATTTGAAGGAGGGGAGAATGTAACACCCCAAGCTTCTACGGTACGTTTCCCTTTGAATAATGCGATAGCGTGTGTTGTACGCAACCTCGAGTTCTAACACACACCACAACTAATTAAACTAGCCGTTGTGAATAGTAATACCTAATTTTTGAAATCATATATATTCTATATTTCAAAATGGACTTCATTTTTGGATTCAGAATATCAAAATTAGCCTAGGGTGAAATTTTGGTACATTTCGGATAACTTTCATATTTTGATGAATAGTGAAAATTTCTAAATTTTAATTAAAAACAACTTTTTTAATCAAAATAATTAATAGTGAAAAATTATGAATTTGAGTGGTTTTAAAGTATATTTAGAATATATTTTTGCCATTCAATTTAATGTTTATCATTGGACATAATTTTACAATTAAACCGAACATAAACAAGTGTCAATCTTTTGATAGTTATTATCTCTTAAAAACACGCTTTTTGTTTTGACAGCGGGAATTAATTTTAAATTAATTTCTGCCACTTCTGTGTTTTGAATTTAGGAAAATGGATTCCATATTTGGAATCAGGATGTTCAAATTGTGTAAATAGGTAACTTTTATTTTTACACATTTTGAATAATTACTGCGGTAAATATTTTATTTACCATGGTTAAAGGGTAAATCCGGTAAATAAGGGTTAAAAAAATAATATTATAATAATACTAAATTACCCTAAAACGTGTCTTATCCCTATTGGTTGATACATGGTCGACCATGGGCATCTTTGGGTCTGTTTTGGGACCCCATGGATCCACTTGTAAGTGATAATGACACTTTATTTTAATTAAGTTAAAATGAATACAAAAATGACACAAGCATATATCTTTTAGAACAACAATTTTTACATAGGGTTATATATGTTGGATTTTAGATTATAAATATTCATTAGAAAGCTAAAAATATTTCCTACATAATGATATTTTATTTATAATTTTTAGACATTAAATAATTTATTTTATTTATGACACAATGATGATGCAGTAATTACTATAATAGTGAAAAATTAAAATAATTGATATTATAAATACCCAAATAAATATAATATGAAACTTTTAATGAATTAAACTAATTTTCTAGGCTAATATGATATATTAGGATTGATTTAATGGACTTTGTTCGAAGTAATCAATCTGTTATGAGTTTCACAAAAATCAACTATTGAATAGTGTCAAAATTGACATAAAAGAGTTCTTAAAACAAATATTATATTATTAATTGATATTAAATTCCTAAAAATCTAAGGTTCGGCCAAGAGACTTATATTATGATAGGTTAATCATTAATGGACCACTTGGGGGTCGCTTGGATGTATATAGTAAGTTTATTAACCATATTATATAAAAATACAAAGAGACATTGTAAAAGTGAAACTAATTAACTTAGAGTTAATACTTAAAGATAAGGTTAATATAAGTACCCAAACCTGTCGAAATTCTATTGGATGAGTTGTTTTCGACCTATCCCCACCTCATCCTTTGAATAGTCAACTTTGGAGCCTTTGGAAACCGAATATTAATTTATTATAAATTAATATTTCTAGCTTTTCCAAAAGTGCCCCTCACCCCTCTTATAAAAGGGCACTCCTCCTTCTCTTTTCCTCACACCTCTAAAGCCTTTTGGTTCGGCCAAACTCTGCCCAAATACTCTCCCAACATCCCTCACTTCAACCTAGAGGCCTTAGTTTGATCAGAAAGCCAACCTAAGGAGCCCTTTTGATCAAATCAAAAGGAAGAACCCGAAGAAGAGGTAATGATTTCACCACCCTTTTCTAAGTTCATTTCTTCTTACACTTCCTCTTTCTTTGTTCTTACCATTCTAAAATAATAACTCCAGTATCTTAGATATACTGTGATGTTATTATAAATATGGTACAACCATATTCAGTATTCTATCCACCCTTTGAATAACATGTCACCATACGTGCGTACGTACGGCTTACCGTCTCCACGTCGTGGTGTAATTGTTATTCAATATATTATTATTTGTATGGGTATAATAATGATGTGTAACTCATGTAAATAATAAATATAACATGTTAATGATTCTGTATATATGATATACCATCCATTTATATATTATTTTAAGAATGATATTGTCGCTCGTGCGTACGTACGGACTACCGTCTCCACGAACGCGATGAGATTCATTCTCCATCGTATCCATTCAAGTATAATTATCATTTTATGATTTAAAAATGATGTTTAAGGACTTGATATCATTCTGGATATGAATAAGATACAACAAACATGGCTTATGTAACAAAACACTTAAAAGAAAATGAGTAAGTTAACACCCGAAACGATGATAATTCTAAGATATTATTAATAAATCAATGTTAAAAGATCATATATGATATCATATTAATATATATGATTCTTGTATAATTTAATAACAATTATTTCACCATTATACAGGAGGTTAACCTACCCCAACCAAGGAAAAGTACAAGGTAAGGGTTATTTCACAATCTCTTCTTTATTCGAGGTTGTTTATACGTAATAATCTACTGGGATCTCGTTATCATCCACATCCATGTTTCTTCAAAATGTATTTCAAAACATTTTTACTATTTACAAGAATATGGGTTAAAGTCATTTATACCCTTGTTTGACTTTTTATAAGAGGTTTATAAAGGAATCTTTCTGTCATTTTCAAAATAAGGTCCTTTTTAACCTTTTCGACAGAATTGAGGTAAGAATGTTTTTTTTAACTTATACGGTGGGTGCGGTTATTTTCCGCCGTTATAAAATCGTTGAAGCTTTCCATAGAAGCTTATAAGAATATTTTCAAAGAAAATGTTTTATTTTATATGGATCTTAAATGATTTCAAAATAAAAGGAGATACTTCTTTAAAAAGAATTTTGATTTCATCTATGTCAACATCCTTTGATGGATTTTAAGATTATTTATTATGATACAAAACTTCTATATTGTATTGAAGGTTTTGTGATATGTTTGACTGTGGATGTGATATTTTTATACCATTCATAGTTTATGGTGAAATTATTGACATTTCGTATGCTAGTTTTAATACGAATGTTTATGTTATGTTTAAACCTTTTCATATGGGAATGCATTGGACTTAATAAGTGACGGGTGGAGCCCGCTATAGCTCCTCGATGCATCGGTAGGTCTCATGAGACAAACTAGTGTCTTGGCACAAGGCCTTGACAAAATCTTATTTGTAGTCTTGGCACGAGGCCTTGGCTATGTGGTTATGATAGTCTGGCATTATGCATTCCAACATTATGAAAGTGGTTATTGATTTTTGCATGTGATTATTCGATTAGTAGAATATCCATGTGAATAAGTAAATGGCATTATTTCATTTTATTTATGCCATACCATGTTGAAAGTTCATATTTAAAAGGCTTTTGTTTTAGTTATACACTGCCTTAAATGTTTATTCTTATTTATGAAAGTTTCCGCTATATTGTTATCCTTACTGGGCATTTGAGCTCACCCCTTTTTAATGTTTTATTTTTCCCAGGAAGTGAAGAAGTAGGTTATGAATGACCTGCAGGGATATTATGTGGGGATATGAGTGTGGATTATGGAGACATTACGTTGTTGTATTAGTTTTTCATTTTATGATGTAATGTAAAACTTATGATTATATCTAGTGTTTCCAAGGCTACTAAACTAATCGGTCTTTCGAGATTTGATCTTTCTTGTGATCATGCCAATGTTACGAAGTAATGCACCGACTCTGGGCAGCTGGGGTCGGGGCGTTACATCTAGGCACCTTCTGCCAACAGTCCTACCTACATGACTCTAAACTGTAGTAATTCTTATGTGCCAAACATAGGATTCCTCTTTCCCTATGTGAGAGATGCCTTATGCTCCAAGCATGAGATGCCAATAGTCTTTTCTACATGACTCTAAACTGTAGTAATCCCTATCTAACAAATGATAGGATGCCTCTCACTCTATACGAGATATGCCTCATACATCAAGCATGGGATGCCAATAGTCCTATCTACATGACTTTAAACTGTAGTAATCCCTATGTGCCAAACATAGGATGTCTCTTGCTCCAAATAAGAGATGCCTTATGCTCCTAGCATGAGATGCCAACAGTCCTATCTACATGACTTTAAACTGTAGTACACCCTATCTAACAAATGGTAGGATGCCTCTTACTCCAAACAAGAGATGCCTCTTGCCCTATACGAGAGATGCCTTATGCTCCTAGCATGAGATGCCAATAGTCCTACCTACATGACTCTAAACTGTAGTATTATCCCTATCTAACAAATGATAGGATGCCCCCTTTCTCCAAGCAAGAGATGCCTTATGCTCCTAGCATGAGATGCCAACAGTCCTACCTACAATACTATAAACTATAGTATTCTCCCTATGTTCCTAACGTAGGATGCCTCTTGTTCCAAACATGAGATGTCGTATGCTCCAAGCGTAATATGCTCAATGCCATGACTACAGTGGCATGATTCCAACGCCCCTTGGCATTATCCCTCTTGTGCACCAGTGCATAGGTGAAGGCCTCAATTAATCACTGATTTGGGATGCCCTCATGGCCATACATGAGGAAGACATTGCGGTCAGCTTCCTTGCGTAAGCCCCATTCACCAATGCCTCTCTATAGCGGCACCCGGGCAGCTTCTTGCATAATCCCCATTCACCAATGCCTCTCCATAGCGGCACATCGGGCAGCTTCCTTGCATAAGCCCCATTCGCCATTGCCGCTCCATATCGGCACTCGGGCAGCTCCTTGCATAAGCCCCATCCACCGTTGTCGCTCCTTAGCAGCACCCGGGTAGCTCCTTGCGTAAGCCCCATTCGCCATTGCCGCTCCATAGCGGCACCCGGGCAGCTCCTTGCATAAGCCCCATCCACCGTTTCCGCTCCTTAGCAACACACGGGCAGCTCCTTGCGTAAGCCCCATTCACCAGTGTCGCTCCTTAGCGACACCCGGGAAGCTTCCTAGCGTAATCCCCATTCAACATTTCCGCTCCTTAGCAGCACCCGGGCAGCTCCTTGCGTAAGCCCCATTCACCAATGCCTCTCCATAGCGGCACCCGGGCAGCTTCCTAGCGTAAGCCCCATTCAACATTTCCGCTCCTTAGCGGCACCAGGGCAGCTTCCTCGTGTAAGCCCCATCCACTGTTGTGATCCCAATCAGCGGTAAGCCGTTGTGATCCTATGCGGCGGTAACCCGTTCACATCCTTATCCAGCGGTAAGCCGTTGTGACCCAATCCAGCGGTAAGCCATTGTGACCCAATCCAGCGGTAAGCCGTTGCGACCCCCAATCAGCGGAAAGTCGTCATCAGAAGAACTACGTGGTCTTTGATCCATGTCAAGGCATGGTACGTAGGAAGCCTCTTCAAGGATCAAGCTTGAAACAATCCTCATCCTTTTCTTTGGGCCTCTATCCTGGAGTAAGTCCCAGAACCATGGGCCGCCTTACGCGTAAGCCCCTCTTCGCTTCTCACGGACGCATCCTTCGCGACGTGATCATCAGGTCCTTGCAACCTCTTGTTTCTCACACCGAGCTTGACTCACGTGGGCTTAGAGTGATCACCGACCCTGACCCCCCACCCTCAGCGAGCTACGAGGACTTTGATCCATGTCAAGGCATGGTACGTAGGAAGCCTCCATGAGGTTCAAGCCCACCCATCATTTATTCACGTCGGGTCTCATTCCTGTCCAGCATGACGTTAAACTGCATTCCGGTCCAATGGCAAGCCATTTCGACCCATCCCATTTGAACTACGAGGATTTTGATCCATGTCAAGGCATGGTACGTAGGAAGCCTCCATGAGGTTCAAGCCACATTGCTCGGTCGTTCATTCACGTCGGGTTTTTCCCTCATCCAGCATGACGTTAAACTGCATGCCCTCGTCCAACATGAAGTTAAACTGTATGCCTTTGTCCCGCATGACATTAAACTTCCCACTCATTCCCACCCGAACCACGAGGTCTTTGATCCATGTCAAGGCATGGTACGTAGGAAGCCTTCCAGAGGTTCAAGCCCACCACTCATTAGACCAAGGTCCACCTTCACGTCGGTTCACCGACAAAGCCCCATTTGAACTACGAGGTCTTTGATCCATGTCAAGGCATGGTACGTAGGAAGCCTCCATGAGGTTCAAGCCCACCCATCATCCAATTCACGTCAAGTTCTACCTACGTCCAGCATGACGTTAAACTACAATTCCAGTCTGACGGCAAGCCGTTGTGACTAACCCGAACTACGAGGTCTTTGATCCATGTCATGGCATGGTACGTAGGAAGCCTCTACGAGGTTCAAACCCACCATCTAGTCGTTCCGACCTCATTCACGTCGGTTCACCCTCGTCCCGCATGACGTTAAACTGTATTCCCCAATCCGAACTACGAGGTCTTTGATCCATGTCAAGGCGTGGTACGTAGGAAGCCTCCCTGAGGTTCAAGCCCAACAATCATTGGCCCAAACCGTCTCCTAGTCGGTGTCCCAGGCCCCCATTTTCAAGCCCATTTCCCATTGGACCAAGGTCCCTCATTTACGTCGGTTCACCGACACCCAATGCTCGTCGTTTATTCATGTCAGGGTTCACTATCGTCCCGCATGACGTTAAACTATATTCCATCGATCCTTTGAACTATGAGGACTTTGATCCATGTCAAGGCATGGTACGTAGGAAACCTTCCCAAGGTTCAAGCCCACCACTAGTGGACCCACGGGTCTACTTTCACGTCGGTTCACTGATGAAACCCTTTGAGCTACGAAGTATTTGATCCATGTCAAGGCATGGTACGTAGGAAGCCTCCCCGAGGTTCAAGCCCATCTCTCATCGGACCAATGTCCACCTTCACGTCGGTACGCTGAAGATGCCCATCGGACCAAGGTCCACCCTCACATTGGTTCGCTGAGGACATTCATCGGGCCAAGGTCCACCTTCACGTCAGTTTTCCGGCACCATCCTGAACTACGCGGACTTTGATTCCCTGCCACGGGGATACGTAGGAATCCTCTTCAAGGCTCAAGCCCAACTTCACTGTCGCCCCTACGATGGTCCCATTTCATTCCCCCTTGACTTCATTCATCCGTCCATCACCCATCCAGATTCTCACCCGAGCTGCCACATCCCGGTGGGACATGCCATCCACCTCCTCGCTGCTCCTAGCAGCGCATGGGCCACTTTCCACGTGTAAGTCCCATCATATCTCTGGGTTGTTGTCCTCTGTGTACACCCCAATTCATCACCCCTTCGAACTACGTGGGTTTGATCCCTGTCCTCTACACAGGGTA
This sequence comes from Viscum album, assembly GCA_963277665.1. Classification (NCBI taxonomy): domain Eukaryota; kingdom Viridiplantae; phylum Streptophyta; class Magnoliopsida; order Santalales; family Viscaceae; genus Viscum; species Viscum album. Next base: position 933,743,519 of record OY728125.1, read on the forward strand.
TGTAGGAAACCTCCAAGAGGTTCAATCCCAACCAATGGTAATGTACCCCATCAAGGGGTGCACTTCCCCTGATCCACCCTTAGTGGTGTTTAGATCAACCATTACGGTGTGACATCTCCCCTCCATGGGGTGCACCACCTTAGATCTGTCCTCATTGGGCGTTCTGATCCATACCCTTGGTAAAACATCCAGGTGTTCCCTCCTAGGGATGTACCAATCTGATCCGTCTCTATGGGACGTCCTAATCAGCCTCATTCCGTCTCCGCAAGACGTTAAACTCTCGGCCTACCTCATTCTAAACATGAGATGCCTAAGGAAAACCTTGGATGACACGCCTTTGGTGTAACCGTCTTCACAAGACATTAAACATGCTGCATACCCTGTGTTAAACATGGTAAGATGAGGAAAACCTCAGGTACACGCCTTTGGTGTAACCGTCTCTGCTAGACGTTAATCTTGCAACATACCCTGTGTTAAACACGGGAAGCTGAGGAAAACCTCAGATACATGCCTCGGGTTATGCACCCTTGAGATGCCCTCTTATGAGGAAGAATACAGGTTCCCCTATGTCCACGCACACAGAGATGCCGCGACATTCCTGATGTTGTCGTCTACTCTGACCGAAGGTCGCTACCATGTCAAGACCCTAGGGAAAGTCTTGACGGAAGTGGTGTAATTAACCGGTGTCCATGACGATATGGCACCGGGAATGAGATTTACGGACAACGTATTAAATCTATGAGGGAGACCCGGACTAGGTAATGAGCTCCGAGGAGAAATACACGGAGGGAAGAACCGACATCCCATCATCCCATTTCGATCAAGGAGAAGACGTACCTGAATAAGGAACGAATGTCGCCCGCCTTTGAAAAGCGGGAATGTGGCGCAACAGCAGTGCGTCCTCCACAGATGGATGCACGCGCCCCGGTGAAAGCGTCGGAAACAGCTTGCAAGTGTTAGTGAATTCTAACCCTTAGACCTTACTCCTCTTGTTTTGACCTTCCATTATAGGTAAGGAATTACCTTAGAAGTGTTCGGAAGACCTAAAGAAGAGAGTTGGGTGTTCAGATCTCTGTATGTGAATTCTGGAAAAATTCCTTTCTTAAATGGGGGGGCCCACAGGGTCTATTTATAGGCTTGAGAAGACCCCATGCGGTTATCCTTTAGGGCGCGCAAGTCACTTGCGCGACCATTATTTGTCGCGCAAGTATACTTGCGTGACAATGATGGACCTTGCATTCCCCTTGTGCATTTGAAGCCTTGTTCATGTCTTTGTTGATTTTTGATGTTTTCTTCAAAGGATGAATCAATTTGGGATAAGTAATTTCCCTTTCCATTCTTTTAGACAATGTGACAAAAAGTAGCATCAAAAAAAGTCCCCCCCCTTATAGTTGGATCCAAAAGAAAAATGATCTGACTCTGAGAAAAGGAAGAAAACCAAAGGGAAATAGGCGTGCAGATGCGAGTCACGCAGGTGCAAGTCGCGTAGGGTTGGAGGGCCCTGGATGGAGTGCGCTAGCTGTAGGCGCGCAGGTGGGAATCCTAGCCTATAAATATGTGGTCATTTTCTGTTCATAGAATCTGATTTTTAGATTTTCGAGCTCTCGTCGCGCAGGTCCCCTTCACCGCACAACTTGCTCGTTTTCCAATGTTTCTTCGCTGTCTTGCTGTTTTCAAGGAAATAGGACTTGCGCGGTGATACTTGCACGCAAAAAACTTGCACGGCATATTAACACTTGCACGACACATCCATACTTGCGCGCCAAGTTTAGACTTGTGCGCCTTAATGCCTTTGCCATTTTTTTTGAAATTCCTTCACAAATTTTATGAAAAATCAACTTACTTAAGAGTTAATTTATTCAACTTTTGTGCAGAATCAAATGGCTCTTAGAACCGGAATAACTGATGAACTGGCTAGCAAGCGGATTGACGATATGATGAAGATCATTGGCCATGATTATTATACCATCAAAAGTAACACTCTTCCGGATTTGTCTAAGTATCTGATGAAATATCATCACGACTTCCCCCAAAGCATTTATTTGCCTTTGTATGGCTATAGTAATCTGCGATAAGTTACTATTCAAGAAGCAAAGAACTATCTCCCATTTTCATGGTTTCAGAATTATACCAACTTTGCTTCAGAAAATATCTCATGTGGAGGAGTATTTATAAGTATTGGAATAGTGGAGAAGGCCCACATGATGCATCATAGTCCTTGTACGCCAGATCTAGAACCTCATAAGCCTGAGCTGTAACCACATTGTCATCCTTCAATATTCCAAAATGCTCAGATGGATCAATCCAAAGGCTAGAAGAAAAGTTGGGACTTCTGTCCTGGGGGAGGTGTGAAGCCAGAATAGATTTGGGCATACTGGGTGTGACAAACCTGTGCAGAGTTTGTTGAGGATCTGAAAGGTGTTGCGATATACGAAGCCGTTTGGGTTGGGAAAACATATGTTTACAGACATGATAACTTTGTGCCGGAGATACTCAGCCACTGGAGCCCAGAAACTAATTCTTTCCATCGGACTCATGGAGAAGTAGGCATCAGTCTATGGGATAACCACAAGATCTTAGGGGCTCCAATTTTGGGTGACATGTATGATGAATTTATTCCACCCAAGGTGACTTGTAATGATTCAGAGAAGGCTCCTACTTTATCTCGGGAATTATTTAACATCTTCCACAGGCTCAAGAATTCAGAGACCTCGTTAACTCATTCTAGAAAGTATAGTCATCTTGAGGAGTGGATGAATATATTTCTTAAAGAGAAGGAGCCAAAGGAGAGTAGCCAGAGGGGAAAGGATCCAAGAAAAAGAAATCCAAGGATAAGAGGCCCAAACATCTTACCACCTACCCAAAACCTGGGAAGAGGGGTGCTCCTAGCACATTCTGGCCAAATCTAGAAGTAGGAGAGTTTGGGAAATGAGGATATGAGGTGAATCAAAGGATCCCAAAGAAGACTCATCTGGCGGGATTCTTGGCTTTATGGCTCAGCGTTTATCTCTTACCAGTCAGGGATTCGAAGGGAGGTGTCAGGCCAGGGACCTTCGTCATTGCAGCAAAGTTGGATGAGGAAAAAATGGTTGGGTTGGCTACCGCCATTTTAGCAAAGATTCACAAGAGTTTACTTCATGTCTTCATGGGTAAATCACCTTTAAGAATATTGGGACCATTCCATGTTTTATGGGGATGGATTGCCACTCACTTACAGACTTACAATGTACAGAATGGATTACAAATTCCTGGAAGTTCTTTCAGGCCATCAGTGCAAGAATTCTCTAGAGTTACTCCATTAGATGTTAATGCCTATGACATGAAAGTGAGGCTGAGCATGTTTAAGGAATTCAACTTCTTTCCCTATGTAAATCTTCCAACCGGGCAGTTTGTTGATGATGGAACAACCCATTTGGATCTGAGGGCATACATGCTAGCTTGTAGAGATGGTGTGCTAGTTGCTAGGATTGACGGAGAAATTATATGTGAGGACTATGCTCCATATAGATTTGCATGTAAATTCAAGTGTCTGCAACAGATTGGTGTATCTCCCCCAGTACATGTCAGGTTAGAGCAACATCCGATGGTTGCTCGGAAACTGTGGCTGCTGACATCAAGGGAGAAAATTGGGGCGATATTTGACATACCAGTTGAAGAGGCGGAACCTAGCCTGGCTACTTGGTATGCCGAGCACTAGATAGCATCATACCCCAAAGGGGTGCTGAATCACCTAGTTTATCAGGTGGGAAAAAGGAAGAGGACTGTAGAGAAGGAAACCCTTCCTCGTGAAGGTGATGTTTCCCCACCTAAAGCTGATTCGCCAGATTACTCCTCTATGACTGATTCACCGGATTCCCATGATGGGGATGATGAGGCACAACAAGTGGAAAAGTGGCCTCATGCCTGATATAATCCTCTGGTTAGAATCAATAGACCTACTTCATCAACTCCTGGTGAGTTACTTCATTGTGGTAATTTAATCACTACTACTTTATAAAGCAATAAGTCTTGTTTTCTTATTCTTTATCTGCAGTTGCAGGAGCCAGGAAGAAATTGAAGACAAAGATTGTAGGACCTTCCTCACAGCCTTCATATCTAAGACCAGAGGCTATCCAGACATGGAAGAGTTTATACTGTGGTATTGAGACCGCCTGGCTGGATTTGTGTGAGGGCCTACAACTTCCTGGAATAGGGAATCTTCTGGATTTTACAGATATCCAATACGAGGATAACCCCAATGAAGTGCGGGCTTACATCAAAGAGATGGAAATGCTCATATATGCCACTGATGAGTCTGTTCATGTCACCAGGTGGGTGAAGTAAATGATTGATCGTGGCGCCACTGAGGGGCTGGTGGTTATGGAGATGAGGAGTGGCATGATTATGTGGCTCCTGAAGATGTAAGTTTTTTTCCTCATTTGCTTTGCAAATTGATTCCAGTCGAATCTTTGTCACTTAAGGAAGTTATTTTCTTAATCTTGAAGCTTGAAAAGAAAGGAACTGAGGTTACTTCGCCACAGTATAGCCCTGGTGGTACTTCCATCGGGGCTGCTGCTGATTCTCCTCGCGAACTGGGCGAGATATCTCCAGGCCAGCAGGCCCTGAATGAGGCATTGGACATATCCTTCCATTCACCAACTCAAGTGAAAATAAGTGAGACCGTTGATACTCCTAAAAATCCAAAAGGACAAAGGCGATGAAGGAGGAAGTCCACCGCTAAACGCTTTATCGGTAGTGGTAAGTCCTTCGGATAATCATGAATTTTAAGCCATGAAAAAGATTTCTCACTTTCCTTGGGATTGCAGGGTCTTCTTCAATTTCTCCTCTGAGGGAAAGGACTGATCCTCCCTTAAGGACCACGGAGGGTGTTGTGGAACAAACACAAATTCAGGCTGACTTGGCTGCTTCTGAAAAAGAGCCAACATCTATTCCCAGTACTGCTCTAGTTGCTGCTATAAGTAGAGAAGAGCATGTACCAGAATCATTGGAGGCCACAGCAACTGAATCTTCCATCATTCCTGAAGAATCTATCTAGGGTCAGGGGCCGTAGAATGAGGGTTGCTAAGAGGACACATAAAATTCTCCCACCGGTGAGACTAACCAGGATTCTGAAATATCGTTGGATTAAATGATGAATCGTGGCATGTCTTTCGAAGAATTTTATGATCATGCTAAGTTATCATGTGATTTAGAAGACCTTGTGCATGAGTGTTATCCTTCGCCCAATAGATTTTCTTATAATGTACACTTCTAATCATGGCTAAAAATAATATGCAGTTCCATCCGCAGAAGCTGCTGAACTGCCAATGCCTGAAGAGGGTGTGGACATTGATGTCAACCCTACCATTGCAGAAACATTAGCTCAAGTGGAGCTAAACCCAGTAAACCCTCTTGAGACCCATCTTGAAGATCCTATTGAAACTGAGAAAGATGGGGAGGAGTCTTCTCAAGCTGTTGATCTACTCTTAGGTAATGATTGGACTGAGTTTTCAAGATAGACAGCCAACTTACATTATTCTATGAAACTAACCATAATTTTAATTGATCAAAGAGGGCTATCAACATTAATGGTTAGAACTGGAGGTGAGGTCTCAAATTCCTTTCAAATAGAAGTAGAAGTTGAAGCAACTAGGGTCAGGGGGGAAGAAGCAGAACATGGCACTTCCTTAAGTGCATTAATCCCAGATTACTTGCCCCCCTATAATGATGATGTTGAGTCAGACCCATAGGTGCTTATGGTGCTCAGCTTCTCACGACGCAAGGAATGGAAAAACAGATGGAAAATCATATCTGAGGTGCCTTTACAAGAGATTTCATCAAATATTTCTTGGTTGTCGTCCCAGTTTATCATGCTAGGACTTAGCGGTTTTGGATACCAATAGATCCATACTGCGATGAAACAAGTCATCTTCAGGAGGGAGCAAGAGAAAAAGTGTCGCGGATATTTGACCAGGGTGAAACTGTCAGTCAACATCGGTGAACTTGAGGTTGCAGTATCCCAAGATGAGGCTGACTATGCTGCCAAGATGAAAGATTTGAAGCATAATATCAATGAAAAAGTCGTCCAAAAGATGCACCTTCAACAACAGTTAGATGTTGTTACTGGGGAACTTGACCAACTCAATAATTCACTAGAGGGAGTTCAAACGAGTGGTATGAAGACCATTGCGGATGCCAAGAAAGAACTCCATCAGGCTGAAAAGAGTGAAGTTGGTCAAGTGCATGAGCTTCAAGTAGCTGCTGATGAAGCTCGGGATTCGGTTCATCAATTAAAGACTTATGTTGACAGTCTTTTGTAATTTCCTGAAAAAGATAAGAGGCTCCAATCTATGGATGTCCCTCTAATTCTTGTGCATCAAAATGGAAATAATGCTTCCATCTTCAATCACTTCTGCACGTATTTTCCTGCTACCTGCTTTAAATTTTACCTAAGACAATGGGCCTAGTAAGCATAGTTTGATTTTTACTAGGATTATTATAAATAACCCTACAAACTTTGAATATTTTAATTTGCTCAATATTACCTAAATCATACAAAATGTATGTTTTGTGATCTAGAACTTGACTTTTATTCAAAGTTCCTTTGTATTTTGTGGGTAGTTTAAAGTCATGCACGTCATACATAAAGTGGATAATGTTTTAAGGTCGAAATAGCTTTGACCGAAATGGATTAAAATTGACTCAACTCCTTGACAATTTATCTGAAAACATATTACCATACTCAAGTATGAGGGAAAATATGCAAACTATGACTTAAGAATATTTGAATCTGAGGAATGATATGAAAAAGAGCTAAAAAGGCATTAGAAGAAGTAGTTCCCAAGAATGAAGTTACCATTATTTAACAAACCCGTTAGGGGGTTGAATTATGCCGGGCCACCTAAGGGCATTGGCCGCATAGTCAAATAAATAGCATCTTTTGGATGACAAGCCCGTTATATAGACTGTTTATGCAAGGCCACCTAAGGGCACGTGCTGTACATTCAAGCAAAATAACTCTCATAAATTTACTTTCCTAGTGCTAAAAAGCCAGTGAAAGTTTATGGAGATTCAAATTTTCCAAATTATAAAGTTTTCTATATGGAAAGAGGTACTTGAATAGGGAGAAGATATTTCCAAACAAGATTATCAAAGAACTGGATGGATATCACTCCTATGAAGGTCTGACCCAAATGTAGGGAAGGATAATATAAACCATAGACTTGAATACTTTCAGATCATGAAAAAGGATATGGGACAAATATTTTAAGGATGGCTATTTTTTGCGAATCCCTACATACTGTCATTTAATACCAATAAGGACAAAAGATGCTTTCTTCCCAAGAATGAAGTTACCAGTATCCTAAAAACTCGTTAGGGGGTTGAATTATGCAGGGCACCTTAGAGAATTGGATGCATAGTCAGATAATAGTATCTTTTGGCTGACAAATCTGTTATGGAGGCTGTTTATGTAAGGCCGCCTAAGGGTACATACTACATAGTCAGGTAAAAGAACTCCCAAAAATTAGACATTTTTGTGACTAAAATTCAAGAAATGGGTTATGAAGATCTGAAAATATTTAAGGTTAGGATTATGACACATAAATATGGGTATTGTCCAGTGTATATAAAGGTACACAGATCAATGCTAACCATAATCATGTTGTGGCTGGGTCCTGAATTGAAATGTTGGACTTCACTATGTATCCCATAAGAATGGGAATAAGCCATATGTAGTTCTTGAATTACAGTTTAACATCGTGTGGGACAAAAGGATTGAAGATCTTAGTTTAGGGTCATAGAGCTTGGACCATTATAAGAAATACACAGTGTGTGTTTTTATGGTGACTTTTCACCTAGGGTACTGAAAGAGGAATTTGGGGTTACGCCCAAAAGACTTGGGGCTGGATTCGAGGCACACTCAAACATTCCTACGTATCCCATAAGGATGGGAATCAATCCCACGTACTTCTAGATCCACCCTCTGTACAAATTTGGTTCGTACAAGTGAAGGGTGAAAGGGGACTTTAGTACAATGATGGTTTAACCCAAGATAAAAGGTTTGGGCATTGCCATGTATTCACATAGTCTTTGGAATGAAACATGATTCAAAAATCAATGTAAATAATGGTTCCCTCTTAGGTTAGGGTGTCAAAGAATATTGTAGTTTTATTTTCATACAGGACAAAAAGTGTTGTACAGTTTAACGTCATATAGCAAGGACGAAAGTGAACCAATGTAAAGATATTGATTCTAGGGATGGTTTCACGAATCAACGTCGTATGAGATAGAGGTGAACCAATGTGAAGAGATTGAATTTGGGATTTAACCTTGGGAGGTTGCCTACGTACCCAGCCTGGAAGGCAAGGATCAAAGTCCGTGTAGTTCAATTAAAGAATGAATTAATGATCAAGTTGTTCTTGGGGACAACGACCGAAAAAAATGATGTTGTTGGGACTTACACATGGTTAGTAGCCCAGAGAGAGTCTTATTGTTGAAGTTTTCTCTAATATCATGTGAGTCATACTCGGTGTGAGAAACAAGAGGTAACAACAACCTTAATGATGCACAGTTTAATGTCATGTAGGACATATAAAGGGACTATGCAGTTTAAAGTCTTGAAGTTAGGACTATTGGTGCTGCACAGTTTAGTGTCATGTAGCAGGGACAAAGTACAGTTTAATGTCATGTAGGACGTATAAAGGAATTTCTGTACAGTTTAGTGTCATGTAGTTAGGACTATGGGGACAATATAGTTTAATGTCATGTTGGACGAAAGGGGGACTGTGTAGTTTAATGTCATGCAGTGAGGACAAAAGAGTACACCATTTAACGTCATGTTGGACAAATTAGGGAAATTTTCACAGTTTAGCGTCATGTTGGATGAAAGTAAAAATAGTTTAAGGTCATATGTATGGACCACTGATGATGCAGTTTAACGTCTCGCTGGACGTAAGGGACTTCTGTACAGTTTGGCTTCATGTAGTTAGGACGTCACAGTTTAACGTCATGTGAGACGAAAGGAATACCAATAGTTTAAGGTCATATGTATGGAACGTTGCTGTATAGTTTAATGTCATATAACAAGGATGATGAAGGGGACACAGTTTAACGTCATGTTGGACATATGTGCAAATAGTTTAGGTTCATATGCATGGACCGTTGGTTATGCAGTTTAACGCCTTGTTGGATGGAAGGGACTTGCAAACAGTTTAGGGTCATATGCATGGACCGTTGGTTATGCAGTTTAATGTCTTGTAGGACGGTGGTGCAATTTAAGGTTATACCGGACCATGATGATATATTTTGTGTTTATAGAAAATACTTATTCAAAATTCTGGCATTGGTTGGAGTAGTGATGAGTTCTCCATCCATCAATATTAATGACTAAGCTCCATTGGAGTAGACCCTATGTATTGAGTAAGGTCCTTCCCATTTTGGCTCAAGCTTGGGAGGTTTCTTTCCTGGTATCATTGGAGTTCTGAGAACTAATACCAATTCTCCCTGAGTGAATGAACGAAGACGAAATTTTTTGTTAAAAACTCGTGCTATTCGATTCTGATAGACTTCCAAGTGGTGTAAACTACACGATCTTTTCTCATCTAACTGTTCCAATTCATTGAATCACTTTTGATATTGCTCATATGTAGATGACTGATCACAAATGGCTACTCTGAGCGAGGGTAATTGAACTTCAATGGGAAATACGGCTTCCGTTCCATATACTAGTGAATATAGAGTTGATTGTGTTGTAGTGTGGGTGGTAGTCCGATAATCCCATAAAGCATGGAAGACTTTATCAGGCCATGGTTTCTTATCTTTATCCACCATCTTTTTCAGTATATTTGAAAGATACTTATTGAAAGCTTCTATTTGGCCATTGGCCGCTGCATGATACCGATATTAATGGTTGGATTTGATGTTGTATTCTTGATACAACTTCTTCATCTCGGATTAACAGAAGTTGGTGCCATTGTCCGTCAATATGGTATGAGGGACACCAAGTCTGGTAATGATGTTAGACTTGATGAAGCTAACAATGCATTTTTCTCTGACTTCCTTGAGAGGTATTTCCTCTGCCCATTTGGGAAAGAAATCAGTAGCAGTAAGAATATACTTAAATTGTTAGGCAGTAGCTAAAGGTTAAGTTCCCACCACATCCATTCCCCATGTGGAAAATGGCCACGAGTATTTAGCTGTATGAAGAAACTCTGGAGGTTGATGAATGAAGTTGTCATGTACTTTTCATGAATGTAACTTCTTTACAAAATCAACACAATCTTGTATCATTGAAGGCCAAAAGTATCCAAGCCTTCGAATCTGATCAGACAGTCTATGTCCGAACTAGTGGGCACCACAGACTTCTGCATGCACTTCTTTCATGAGAGCAATTGTCTCTTCACCATCAATGCATCTGAAGAGAACTCCATCAAAACCACTCTTGTATAGAATTTTCTCTAGGTGATCTAGGCTATCATAATGAGTAAAATTGACCACACGTCACCGGATTTGTTCTTTCTCGGCTCTATTAGGTGGAAGTGTTCCATTTTGATGGTATTCCCTGATAGGTGACATCCATCCTGTAGTATGACCATATAGTTCAGAAATGGGACTAATTTCATTAATTTCCTCTGTTTTGATTCGAATATAAGGTGAAATTGCATGACGGTGGGAAATACTGATGGTTGTCTCGTCCCGATTTGGATCTGCCAGAGATGTGGCTATATTAGCTATTGCATCATCTTGAGCATTTTTTGATCACAGGACATAAGAAAATTTCAATTCTGAAGGGAATTCTGTCATTAACTCTCTCACGTAATCATACAAAGGGATTAGTTATTATTTTCTGATGGCATAATACCCATTTACTTGTTTGATTATCAGGTCTGAATCACCTTTCACCTTTAAGTGATTCACTTGTGCTTGAAGCGCCAATTCCAAGCCTGCGATGAGAGCTTGGTATTCTGCTTCATTATTGGTACCACCTTCCCACAATAAGACGGAATAAGGTAACACTGCCTTTTCTGGAGAAATGAGCACAATTCCTAAGACAACTTTGTTGAATTTAGGATTTTCCATTTTCCTCCCTGTTGGACTTCTGGAAGCACCATCAAAATAAATTTCCCATGCCTGTGGACTTTCTTGAATAGAGAATATTTCCTCATCAGGGAGTTCAATATCTAAAGATGTGTCTTCCACTGAAGGGTGTTCATCCAAGAAATCAGCCATAGCATGTCCCTTTATTGTCTTTTGAGACACATACTGAATGTCGAATTGCTGCAAAATAACTACCCACCTTGCCAGACGTCCTGTAAGAATTGGACGACTAAGGATGAATTTGAGTGGGTTATTACAAGATACCAATTGGACCTCTTGATGTTGCAGGTAGTGTCTCAATTTCTGAACTGCAAATATTAATGCCAGGTAGCACTTCTCAATACTTTAATACCGGGTTTCTGCTTCAAGCATAGTCCGAATGAGGTAGTAGAGGCTGTTTTCATTCCCAGCATCATTCTTCTGAGCAAGAAAGGCACCCAATGATCGCTCTAGAGTTGTCACGTAGAGGATAAGTGGTATTTTTTCAACTGGTGGCACGAGTACTGGTGGACTCAAGAGGTATTTCTTGAGAATATCGAATTCTTCTTGACATTCTTCAGTCCACTGGTAAGTGACTCCCTTCTTCATCAATTTGGTGAAGGGTAAATATTTTCCTGCCAAATTGGCGATGAAACACCGAATATAGGCTAAGTGTCCTTAAAGTCCTCTTAATTATTTCAAGTTTCGAGGAGGTGACATAACAAGGATTGAATTTATCTTCTGAGGATCGAATTCAATACCATGATTTCAAAATACAAAGCCGAGAAAATTTCCTAAGGTTAACCCAAAAGAACATTTTAAGGGGTTCATCTTCAAATTACGTTGTCGAAGTTTGCAGAATATGAATTCCAAATCAGCTAAGTGATTAGAATGTTGTTTGGATTTAACCACCAAATCATATACATATCATTCAACAAACTTCCCTAAAAAGGGTTTGAAGATATGATACATGGCATGCTGATATGTTTCACCTACATCCATTAAGCCAAAGGGCATTACCCGGTAGCAAAACATACCCTGAGGGTTCTGAAGGCTGTGGATTCCTCATCTTCTGGGGCCATTCGGATTTGATTATATCCGGAATATCCATCAATGAAGGAAAGTGCTTCCTACCCAGCTGTTGAATCAATTAAAAGTTCTGTAATCAGAACTGGGAAATCATCCTTAGGACAATGCCGATTAAGATCTCTGAAATTGATGCAAACTCTAATTTGTCAGTTCTTCTTCTTTACAGGGACAATATTATCCAACCACTTGGGATATTGAACTTCTCTGATGAAGTTAGCTTTGATAATCTTATCCACTTCAACTTCAATTTTGGAATCATAAGTTGGGTGTGTTTTTCTCGTGGATTGATTAAAACCTCGATGTTCTTCTAGTAAACCCAAATGATGAGTAGAAACATCAGGATCAAGCTCGGGCATCTCTTTATAGTTCCAAGAAAATATGTCTCAATTTTTCTTTAAAAAAAATTATACATCTCCTATTATTCAAGAGTCATGGTTGCACTAATTAAAGTGGGGTGTGGATATTCTTTTGTACCCAGATTTATTTCTCTGAGTTCATCCACGGTGGTAGAGATACCCTCTTCAAATGTTGGAGGAGCATCTCTGAGATCTTCCTCTTCTTCTTCATCATGTGTTATTTCTTTCGTTTCAACTTTCATAGTAGATGATAAATCATAATTTTCAAGATCAGAAGAGATGTCAAAATTTTTACATCTTGAAGAAGAAGCTTCCATTTTCGACCCGATTGATGATGAAGGGTCTTCTTTGGGTAATAAAGAGGAGATGATGGATTGAGAATCGACATCATTGTTCACCTTTTATGTTTCTATAACTTCTTCTGGCCTGATTGGAAAAGTATAGACTTGTTGGATTTCAGCAGATGAAATGAAGATGTCACCATTTGGGCTTTCATCACTGCTTGGAGGATCACCAATTTCTCCCATGTTGTCTGGCTCGATTGTCGTAATTGACATTATGGGTCTTTCCATAAGAGTATTTTGATTTGGGTTTATCTTGTAAATTTGACTGATAGTCAATACATAATCTGTACTCACAAGTGCAAATGGATTTACTGGAATCTTTTCCAAACCATACGGAGCACTAACTTTGGTGATCTCCTTTGTTGTGGATTTCTCCCTTGCCTTCATGTGATAGAATTCTAGCTCAATGTATTGAGACTCACATGTCTTGAATGAGGCCTTATCACCATATAATGTCCAAACATGACCATCGAAACAATATTTGATACATTGATGGTATGATGAAGGGATAGCCACATGTTGATGTAGCCAGGGTCTCCCAAGCAAGATGTTGAAGGCTGTGTCTTGATCAACAACCATGAAATCTGAATTGGAAAAAAGATATCCAAACTAAGTTCTGAGTGTAACTTCACCCAGTGGTTCTTGTTCATTTTTACCATATCCTTGTAACATCATGGTAGAAGGAGATAAATCAGATTCTGTGAGGCCCAATCGACAAAGTATATGAATGTGCATGAGGTTGACTACTGAACTATTGTCAATGAAATCTCTTCGGACGTCTATGCCATTGACCTTGCCAGATAAGTACAAAGGTCTAATATTCCCATGAACGACATCATCTTCATCTTCATTAGTGAAAGATATCATGGCATGGAATTCCGTAGGATTATTCTCTATGTGATAGACTTCAGCTGTAGCAATTTCAGTTTCAATCTCTTGAGGACTTGACAAAGCCTCGATGAGTACCTCCCAAAGATCCTTTGATAGATTCAATGCATCCATAATTGAATTGTCTGGTACTTGGGACAAGTGTTTCGATACATCATTCTTTTGATCCAGAGGTCTGCATTTCCCAACAGGAACATGTGGTTTAGCAGGTGCCTTGGAAGCAGATTCTTTGGAAGTTGATGCATCTTGTATTGGGATAGGAGTTGGCAATATTCCTAGTTTTGGAAGATTATACTGATTAGATCCATTCACTTGCTGAGAAGAAGAAGATGGAACCTTCAACCGGTCTTCCAGAATAATTGTACTATTACTGAATTTGCAATTGGTAGAAGAACTTGCTTGTTCTTGCTGAGCTCGCTGAAGGGATCTACCATGAGTTTCTGCTGCATACATAGTGCTAGCAGGGGTAGAATTGGAATATTGGCTTCTGAGAGATCCACCTCTTCCCCTGTATCCTGAGCCTCTAGAACTTCCTCTGATTCCTCTGTTTGATACAGGGAATTCAGGATCATCGAAATCGAAACTGCGACTAGCATATGGATCTGTTAATTGAATCATATTAACAGAACCAAAAATCAACTCTTCATCTGATGAGGATTCTGCCTGACTAGCCAATTTAGGTTGTGCTATTTGGTGGGGCGGTGCTCGTTGCTTCGAAGTAGATGGCATGAAGTTCACCAGAGTCAAAGACAACTTAGGCCTTGACACATTCTCATCTTCTTCGGATTCTTTCTCCTTCATGGAATTATGCCGCCCTTTTGAGGATTTTCCCTCTGAAGAGGATTTTGTAGCGGTATTCAAGGTAGAAGGTACAATTGGTTTCTTCAATTGTGTTCACAAAATATCATGAGTTCGGTTGATCGTCTTTCAGACCATCAAATAATCCTATTTTTGTGCATTTTTGCTTTTGACTTCTAGCCACTCGCCTTCCTCCTCTGAAACTGTAGCAGTAACACATGCTACCTAGGCTGAAGAGCCTTTCAGTTTGACTTGTCCCGAGTCGACCATCTTTTGCAGGAGGTCTTTGAAGAAAAAACACTCCTGGATGGGATGTCCCATAATTTTATGAAAGGGGAAATAATTGGGACGGTCTTCATCTCCTTCCTTGTTGGGCCTCTTGGGCCTTGGCAGCTGAACCAAATTATTCTCCAGAGCCGAAATAAAGTAACCAGGAACTTGTTCTTTTCGGAAATAGTATGTTTTTCTCTTCAGATCCTCAAATTGTTTCCATCTTTGATCTCTTTGACCGTCTTGACAAAACGACCTTTGTTGTTGATGTTCATGAGGTGGAACCCTTCTAGAAGATGAAGGTTTTGAGGTAGAAGCATGTACAGGTGCTTATTTAAACATAACTGTAGTAGTTTCTACTTTACCCATTCTCCTTCCTGGAGCTAATGGGATTACACGAGATTTAGCCTTAGTCTGTATAAGAGAATCTTCAATCTGTTGAGTGATTGAAGTAAGGTCTCGAAACCCTTCTGTGTATCTCATAGGGATCTGTGGCGTGCATAATTCGTCATGCAAATTTTCCACACAGATTGGCAACAGTTCCTCTTGAGGGAGTGATAAGCTTAGGGAATATGTTAATCCCTTCCAGCGAGCAATGAAATCAAAGACTCTTTCATTCTCCCTTTGCTAACAGTTTGTAAGATCAAAAACTGTTGTCTTTGGAAAAGATGAGCTGAATTGAAGAAGAAATTGTTGATGGAGATCTTCCCATCTAGTAATTGACCGGGATTCCAAGATTATATACCAGACAAAAGCTGGTCCTTGCAAGGTTCGCACGAAGCATCTGAGTTTCACTGCTTCTTGCTGCTCTGGAGTTCCCATCATAGGATCGCAAAAGGATATGTAATGCGTCAAATGTTGTTCAGGGTCGCCTGATCCATTGAAAATAGGGAATACAGGGTTCCCAAAATTTTATGGGGGATAGATTGAATCTACCCATTCAGGGTAAGCATTCTTTTCTGGTTGAACCTGTACACGCTTTCCTTCCATAGTCTCTAACCGAGCTGTTAATGACTCAATGGTTGTTATTAACTTTTAAGAAACATCTGGTTGAACTTGGACTTGGGCAGGTGCAATGACTAGAGTTTGGACAGGTATGGCAGCTGGTACTACAACCGATGAAAATACTGCCAATTATTGTTTCACTTGACCCATAGGATTAGACCTGTGAGGGTGTACTGATAAAGGAGGATATTCTTGATCCATCTTAGTAGCTGCAACAAACTCCCTTGGTTGACTGACTCCAGCATGCTTAGGAGGAAGACTACCTTGAAGTAGTTCTGCATTCATCCTCCTCAATTCCTTCATTTCATCCTCCTGTTGCGCAAATCTTTTCTCTAGTGAGAGCGATTAGCCTTCTCCAGAGGAAGGATATGTAACCTGATTCTTTCCCTTCCCCTTGTTTGATCCCTTTCGGAGTGGGGGAAGTGACTTATTTGAAAGAACACCCAGATTTTGGATAAATCTTTGATTTCCTGTATGCACACCTTCTTTATTTTTGTCAGTGCATACAACTTCCTGAGCAGGATCCTCTTCATCTGAGTCCCCTGAGTGAGCCTCATCTGTTGGATCAGCAATAAAGGCATTGATGACATTGATTGATTCATAACTCATCACATCCATTCTATCAATATTTCTGTGATATTGTCTTCTTCCATGTCTTTGATGAGACATTGCCTTTTATTGATTCAATCCCTCAGGAACTTCTTGACGAACCGTAATTGGGAGGGAATCTCCTGATAATTTGGCTCTTCGTTCCTCTTGAGGCTTCTTCCCCAATCGAAAAAAGACCAACTTTCTCTGAGGAGGGGATTGGTGATTTGAAATAGTCACCAGTCCGGTGGACTGTGGCTATTCCTATTGTTCTCGCTCAACTCCTCGAATTCTATTTGTTGATTCCAAGGGTTGGTTTAAAAGAGTCCCCAGTCTGGCAAGTTGGGGTGGATCTTGACATGCTATGTGTAATACTTTCTTAAAAACTCTCCTGATCTTGCGGACCTTAGTCCGAAAATTAGCCGGATGCATCAATCGACATCAACTTTTATCACCCATCTCGAAAGACCGTTGGATGATTTCTGACACTTCTATCACTTGATGATATGCTTGCTCCATACGAGAGGCCTATTCAATATTCTTGTTTGCTTGATGCAGGAGTAATTCAACAACTTGTTCTCTGTATTCTTGATTTTGAGAAGAACTAGTTGAGGCCTGTTCGTGGGAAAGATTTTTATTACAAACAAAACCCATTGATTGTGGTCGTCCATGGGAAATAACATTGCATGAGACCATTTTCGGTGGGCTTTGCTGACTGGAGAGCACATTGAAATGTAGTGCTCCATGAACACCCCATCCTCTAACATGAATACCAGATGGGGCATTGGAAATTAAATGGTGCAATATTCTTAGTGCGCCAAGGCATGAATGTTGAAGGGCTCTATGCTGCTTTTCAGCCTTCGGATATCAAGAGACTGATAGAGATTCCAAATCAATCTAAAGTTGTAACCCTTATATTATCTTAATATGATTTTCATATTCATAATAAGATAATACTTTCTTTTTCAACTGACAAATATTTTTCCAGATGTTGAGAAGAATATCATGAATTCCATCTTCCGTCAACATCTCTAGAATGTCATACTGAGAGTCAGCCAGAGGCCAAAACATGATTGGCACTACACCTTTCACCAGTTGTTTTCTCATATTCAGCATTTCCTCTTTGTCATTCAATGAAGATTATTCTACCTGATTTGACCAGAGCTGGTACTTCCTTTTTGCTTCATCAGATTCAACAAGATTGGTAGAGAAATCATTAATCAATCTAGAAGATGCATGACTTAGGGGTGGTTCGGAGAACGACCTACACCCTAGGCTATATTCTTGTTGAGAAATTATTTCACCTGCTAGCGATGAATCATTAGACATGACTGGTTTCTCATTTGCAAGTGCCTCAAGATAAGAGGGCCTTCTCGGCACTACATTGTCCACTAGAGAATTTTCTGGGAAATGTGCATCACTACTGTGAAGAGTACTTTTGCAGTGAAATTCATCATCATAGGGAGGACCACCATGGTGGGTTACAGAAAGAAATGATATCTCTTTCTCTTTGGTCTTCTGAACACACAGAGGGTTCCTATGGCTCTCACTTGAAGATGAAACTTCGAGATCAACCGAATTGTCATGAAGCGAGCCTTCATGAGGAAGTGTATGTTGAAGACCTTCGGAATTAATGTTCCCACTATTGGGAAATGAGGGAGTAGAATCTTGCATTCCAACAGATAACTGTCTGAGGGCTTCAAGAACTCCAGCATCGAGCAAGGTCTTGTTACAGATTGGCTCTTGATTTCTTGACTATGTTGGGCGGGTCTTCTTTTTAGACACCTTCTTAATCGCCTTGGAAACCACTTGTTTATGAAAGTGGCTGCTCTGAGTAGGTGTAAGTGCCTGATCAGGAGAGATGGCCAGGTTAGGCTGACGATCTCTGCTCAATTCAGGTGTATGTTCCTGACTTGGTTGTCTGTATGATATGGGTGAGTATGCCCCAAAACCCTCTTGGACTAGAAGAGATGTGTGTGACTGTTCCGGAGTGAACTATTGATGTGTTACTCCACTGGTAGGGATAGATTTATGTGTCTTTCCCTGAGATGCTACTGAAGTTGTTATAATATCCTAGAAAGCATCCAGAATATGAGCAGGGATTTTCTTCTGCTCTTTCACCATTGATAAAATATGCTTGGTGACTTCAGCTGCTGGAACAGGGATATACGTCCATTCCGTGATTGGAGTAGGTGTATGTTCCTGCTCCTTTCCTCCTTTTCCTGTCAGTGAATCCTGACAGTACTCAAGTGTGGGGGAAGAGAGTTGAGTCTGCCCCCTGTTTGTCGCTGGAGCTTTCCGAATGAATTCTCCGTGTGCTACCAAGAGAGACTATTGGTAGGCTTGATTAATACTAGTAGGTGTATGTGTCTGCTGATTGCACTTCGCAGAACATGGTTGATGAGCTCCATCATATGTAGGCAGATGAGCCTGCTGACTAGATGATGATGTATAAATAGGAGTATATTCCTACCAATAGTACTCGGCTGGAATTGCCTGGCGGGATTGGCGTGATGCTGCCAGACGAGTCTGCTGGACAGCGGAACTAAAACGGAAAGGTTTATGTGCCCGCTCATTGCTTGCCACCAAACTAGGTTGGTGGACTTCTCTGGAGATGGAAGAGATGAGAACCTGCTCACTGTTGACCGGATTTCGCCTCTGGCGATTCGACTTGCCTGCTCGGGTTCGAGGAACCTGAGCCAAACGCCTGGAGTTGGTACCCTCATCATGTTGAGGGCAAACTGCCGCACAACTCTGGCGGCGATTGTTGATAGGAGCCCTCAATATGGACTCCTGCTTCTTTGAATTAAGGCCCTGAGGGACCTACTCAGTCACCTCCCCAGAATATGGGAGTGATTGGTGATTGTGTTCCGGGGATAACGACCCGAAATGGTTGGAGACGGTAGTTAGCACCGCCTGCTTCTTGATCGCTGGTGGTCACTGTCCGGACGACCAGGGTGAATTGTTCACTTGGAGGGCTTGTCGAGCAGCCTCCAGAGTTGGAATGGTACCGTTTTGACGATACTCTGTAACCAGCGCATTTGATACCCAGTGTTGAAGATGATGAGTAGGTGATGTCATCCTCGGAGCAGATGATGATACATCAGGAGTATAAGCAGTAGCATTCGCAGTAGAGGTTTTCACAGCATATGTATTCACATATGTGAACTTAAGAGAATCCATTCTGGAAATGCAGAAGATCTTGGAAAAGAGTGCCTGTTTGATATAACAGACGTAATCAAGATAAATTCAACCACTACATCTTTTGGATGAGAACATATTTCAATGATTGTTTTTGTTATCCCTCCCATTGAGTTTTAAATAGGGGCCTAACAAATAAGTAAAACATCATTTTAACTTGGTTAAGGATTCACGGAGGGTTCACCATTTTTTGTTTCCCTCTGGAATGGGGGATGACCTCGTTGATTGAAGGTTCAAACATTCCAATCGGTTTCTAATGGGTTTGTTCGTAGAACCGGAAACATACAATGATTCCATATCCATTTGGACCTACTTTCCAAAGGTAGGCGCTCATTAGTTGTGGACTGATGAGGCTTAGGAATTTGCATTGGTCGAGAGGATGGGAGGTCGGACTTATCACACCTTTTTGAGGGGAATTATTGTCTACTCCAGGACTCTCTTTATACATTTAAGTTATGTTCGTGAATCCTTATTGCATTACCAAGTATAAAATGAGCTTTCATTTAGATCTGACAATAAATGTTTTATATTTAGGAAATTTAGAGAATATTTTATATGTATTCGAGGTTCTTCGTCGATAGAGAATCATCTGTATTTGTTTAGATATTCTTAGCCAATGGTATCATTTAATAAAAAAAATTATCTTGGTCATTATGATGACCATACTGGTTTTAAAGACACTTAGTGGGGCACTTGAAATTTATTTTCATTCAAAAGGACATAGATTGTTTCAAAGTTGGGATCGTACCCACAGATAGGCTACCTACATATCCTTTGTTTTAGGAAAAGGAATCAGAACCCACGTAGTTCGAGTAAGGTAGTATGATTCTTATGCATGATTGATGACTCAAAGAAAGAATTCATGATTAATTTTACACTCTAAGCTCACGTGAGTCATGCTCGATGTGAGAAACAAGAGGTATTGGTGAAACCAGAAAATTGTGCCACGAAAGATGCAATGATGTGGGGCTTATGTGTTTAGGGCTGCCCAAATAGATGAGGATTAAGATTTACTCCAGGGAAGAAATCCAGGAACAGGGTCCATAAAGGTATATGTGCTTCATGGAGATTTGGATACTCTAATCTTGGGGATTACTCCTAAGGAAGATTCCCATGTTAGGAGGGGACTTATGATTGGGTTTTACTCCTGAGAAATAATACCCAAATCAAAAGTAAATTAGGACTGGTTAAGAGAAATTAAGACTGGAGATTACTCCTGAAAAGGAGTCCCAGGATAAGGGACTTGAAAAATTAAGGGACTTGTGGCTTACTCCTGAAGAGGATTCCCATATTTGAGACTAGGGATTATTCTTGAAAAGGAATCCCAGGTTAAGAGAATTATGGTCGGGGCTTACTCCTGAGGAGGATGCCCATATTTGAGACTGGGGCTTACTCCTATAAAGGAGGCCCAAATTAAAGAGGACTTGGGGCTTACTCCTAAGGAGGATGCCCATATTAATGAGAATTTGGACTAGGGCTTACTCCTGTAAAGGAGGCCCAGGTTAAGGATTCTCTCATCTTAAAGGATGATGTTGAATGAATGAAATCTCAATCTTTAGTTACATAAAGATGTGTAAATCACTATATTTTGAGAGATGTTCCAAGGAGTTCCTTTCAGATAAGGAATCCAAATCAATAAATCATGCCATAAATGGATTTGAAGAGTGTCTTGAAGACTGAATCTTGAATAGGAGAATTGGAATGGTATAAGAGGGGTGAAGTGGGCAGGAAAGGGACCCAAAAATGTAGGGATGTGCAAATCGTGGCAGGCGCGCTGGTACTGCGTGGGCGTTCAAGTCCTGGTTACGCAGGTATACCTGCGTGACACATGGGTACTTGCGCGATTTTCATCCCTTAGAGTAATACTTGGGCGAGACTTGGCTCAAACCCTTGGTATTATCCCTAGAGGCTTTCCAGAAGATGGTGCACAAGTTATGGTGAAGAAGTAGGGTGGCGCGCAAGTGTTTCCATTTCCCTTAAGGGTAAAAAAACTTAGGCGCACAAGTGTTAGTGAATTCTATCATTTAGACCTTACTCCTCTTGTTTTGACCATCCATTCTAGGTAAGGAATTACCTTAGAAGTGTTCGGAAGACCTGAAGAAGAGACTTTGGCGTTCAGAGCTCTGTATGTGAATTCTGGAAAAATTCTTTTCTTAAATGGGGGGCCCACAGGGTCTATTTATAGGCGGGAGATGACCTCGGGTGGTTATCCTTTAGGGCGCGCAAGTCACTTGCACGACCATTAGTTGTCGTGCAAGTATACTTGTGCGACAGTGATGGAACTTGCACGACCCTTGTGAATTTGAAGCCTTGTTCATTCCTTTGTTGATTTTTGATGTTTTCCTCAAAGGATGAATCAATTTGGGCTAAGTCATTTCCCTTTACATTCTTTTAGACAATGTGATGAAAAGGAGTGTCAACAATGAAAGAGATTTAATACAAGGATAAAAAGTTCCCTCATGTGAACTAAGAAAATCAATCTCTTCTTGACTTAAATATCCTTTAAGAATTCCTTTATGTTCCCCGTGTTCACCATCAACACTAACAATCCAATTAACCTCATGGATATCTTCATCATCCCCAATTTGACAGTTTTCATTGTATATTTTCAAGTCTAGACTCATGTTCCAGAAGGTTATTATAATGTTCCCATTTCAAACTCAGATAACTATGTTGATTGTTATAATAAAGGATGACCAAGGATGATGGGAGTTTTCTCCCTAGGACCTAAGCTTGCATGATTTTCAAGGACAATGAAGTAATCTGGGAAATTTAAATTTTCAACTTTCACAAAAACACCTTTTAAGATCCCCTTAAGAACTTGAACACTAAGATCAAAAAGTAGAAGAGTGAAAATGTGGGTTGGAGTTCTTTGAGACCCAACTAACAATACATAGAATAAGGAATGAGGTTCACACTGGCTCCCATATCACAAACAGCTTTGACCACTTTGTTCTCTCCTAACTCAATATTGACGTATGGATATCTTGGATCTTTCAACTTTAGAGGAATGGCCCCTTGAATGGTGTTACTCGCATTAGCAGCCAAAAGGACTTGGTTTTGTGTGAAAATTTCCTTTAAAAGTGCACAAGCCCTTAAGGTAATTTTAGTAGGAATGAATGGATTGGATTGAATCAATAAGGGGGATGTTCAACTTAAATTGAGAGAACATTTCCCTCAATGTCTCATTTAGTTATGGTTTAGGTTTTCCTCTCATGCATTGAGGTAAAGGAGCAGGTTGTTTGATTGTTTGGTGTGGTTGTAGTTCCTTCACATTCTCGTTGGATTTTTCAGAATTTATGGGTGGTGATTCATCATTTTCATGCATATTTAAATCTTTTAACGGTTTTGAAATATCTTGTTCAGGTTTCTCAATGGATTTCCCACTTCTTAAAATAGTTACTGCTTTGAGTTGTTCATGAGAGTTTTGTGTGTAACTAGATTCTCCCCTTAAAGTTAGGGATGGTATTGCCTGAGTAAGCATGGGTTCCTTCTCGGTTTTTATGGTTTTTAGTTCATGTTTAAGGGATGACACTTCTAAGTTCATTTTCTCCATTTTTTTTAAAAACTATTCAATGATTGGTAGAGGGATAGATTTGGTAGGGGCTTGTGCTGGTTGGTTTATCCGAGGAGGATACTTTGGATGTTGGATTGGTTGTTTCATGGGTTGTTTGATGGGTTGTTGGTATTGGATAAGAGGTTGTTGGTATTGGACTGGTTTTGGTTATAACGAGTTATGGTTTTGATAATGTTTTGGAAGGTAGGGCTTTGGTCCTTGTGGCTGACTAGGTTGTTGGTTATCTTTACAATGGAATCTTGGACTGTCATTATACCTTGGGTTGAATGTGTTTTGATATTGAATCTTTTTGAAGTTTAGGGAATTTTATTTAAGTAGGTGTTCCTCCAATAAAAACATCTTTAATGGAATGAATGGTTGGAAAATTTCAATCTTGTGGTCATGTTCGTCACAAATTGTGAAAATAGGGTCAACAGTTTGAATTTCATAGATCTTCCTAAGATAAATATCCTCGACCTTCTTAGTGAGTGAAGCCAGTTTATACCTAAGGATTCCTTCTAACCTAAGTGTGTGAATTATACCAGATTTGTGTGGCTTCACAGTGTAAGGTGATGTTCCCCATGTTTTATTTTTTTCATCAAGACTTTCTATATACTCGTAATCATTATTTGGGGATTTGTTTTTGAAAGTTCCATTATACATCATGTCAATGAATTGATTGTTTCCTAGAACCAACCCATCATATAAAATTATCACTTGTTTAGGTATAGAAAAACTATGGTGTGGAACCATGTTTAGAATGTCTTTGAACCTTTCCCATGTTTTATAAAATGGCTCCCCTTATTTTTTAAAAAATATTTGGATGCTATTTTTAAGTGATATTGTTCTGTGATGAGGGAAGTATGTTTTGTATAATTCTGTTTGAAATTTGTCCCATGAGAGGATTGATGTAGATATTATATTTTTTAACCAATTCTTTTCTCGACCCTTTGGTGATAAAGGAAACATCCTCATCTTAGATGACTCAAGTCGATGTGGTGGGAACATGGTTTCAATAATGTCGTTAAACTACTTTACATGAAGGTATGGCATTTCCGACTAGATCCCATGGAAGGTTATAAGGTGGTTTAGGACATGAGGTTTGAAAACATAGTGATATTATCCTTGGTAAACCTTCAAAATTCAAGAGGGTTCATTGCTCCAAGTAGGTGTGAGGTAGTCATTCATGGTTTGATCAACTACATTCCCCAAGTTTGGAGCTGCCTCATTTGGATTTCCATTTTGGTTCCCACCCAGGTTTATAAGTTGGTTTCTCTGAAGAGCTTCCATTGAAATGGGCTCAATTTTTGACTATGGAGTACTTGGAAGATTATGATATAATGTAAATTGTTCCCTTAGTGTACATGATTCCCAAACACCAGGACTATCCACCCTAACTAGATGGTTTGATTGGACTCAGGTGTAGGCAGACATGCGCCGAAAGAAAAAAAAATGAGAAATGGAAAAGATAAGATAATTTGGGGTGGGAAAAGAGAAACGGGGGAGAATATAATTAAGGTTGATATGATTTAATTGGGTCCCTAGTAATGGTTCCAAAATTTAGTCTTTCCCAAATTTACCCAAGATTTTAGGCTTAAGTAGTCGCTTGTAGTTTAGCTTGGGTTGTCGAATCCTCATAGACCTAAGAAGTAACATATAGACACAAAAAATTTATGGATTGTTTTTTGATGTGAATTTAATAACTTTGAGTTGATTTTAGATGGGATTAAAGGATAACTAATAGATCAATTTTAATTGAAATTAACATAATTAGTTGATCCTAGGTTATCGCTCGGGTTGGATTGGATGAATTCCTTTTTCAATTAATTCAATTTGTTATATTTGAGATGAGTTCATTTAAGGGGATAAAACAACATCATAACTTACTAGTTTAATTCCTAAAAAACCTAATAATAATCACCAATACACATGAATGATAAAAGTTTTGAGAACGCTAAGCTAAATGTTTGTATTAGCACTTGAAGTGTGTGGCCTTAAATTCAATAGGGAAGAAGGAGTTTAAAGATCATTAAATAAAATTTTCAATTAAAATAAGTGATTAGAAATTAATGGAGTGGGAAATAACATCAAATACAGACCCTTACTACCCCCATGGATCAACCCAAAAGCTATTTATCCCTTAATTGATTCTATGGTTTCAACCTAAGCGGGAAGTGGACTCATGAGGGAGGAAATTGAGAAGTAAAAAAAGACAATGAAATAACGATCACTCCTTAGTTGTGTGATAATTTTACAAGGTTTGGTGTGAATAAATTCATACCATAATCCAACGGTATCAACATGATATGAATAAAAACATAATAAGAGGATAAGAAGAACTTTTATTAAGAAACAAAAATAAATCACAACAACATACATGTGAAAGAAAAATATGAGACAAAAAAATGAAGCATAACATTATAATGAAAGACCGCACAAAAGATGAATAAATCCTCTAACACCACTGGATTAAATAGAAATTTTGGGAGCCTTGGGTCAATCTTCCAAGAGTGAAATTCATCCCACTTGAGTATGGTAGGCTTGGGGTGGTGGAATGCTTGTGGAACTTATAATTTTCCACTCTTGACCCGAAGTGGAAGCCATCTTGCAGCCACCGAGTAGAGGCATCTAAAGAACCTTATAGATGGTAGAATAAGAGTGGGCCATAGAAAATAAAATGGTTCCCCAGATGTCTCCTCACCATCTGTAAAATTTCATCCGAAATGGAATCTTTTTTTGTGAGATATTATCGAACTAGTGGGATGTTTTTATGGGCCGCAGAATCTGGTACAAAATTTTATCTCCAACATGGGCCGCCTGGAACTACCATAAAAAATCTGAATTATCTCTTTTCACTATTAGATGAAATGTTCAAAATCATTTTATATATGTTTAGTTAAATTTTGAGAATCATTGGGCTTGGATCCTATTTTATATAGTCTCTTTATTGGACTGTTGTCCAATTTACTTTTCCTAGAATGTGTTTCCATGAAAGCCCATTTTGGTGGCATTCCAATGTAAATCTTCAAATACTCCAAAAGTATGAATTTTTTCCAATGGAATGAGAAACCTGAAAATTAAATATTAAAATAAAATCAAGACTATTTTTTATTTTATATGGTGTATAAAAATGTACCATGTAATAGTTCATTTGAAGAAGGACTTACAATCATAATGTGAAATGATGTTCGAAGTGTGAAATGAACTAAAATGGTGTTTATGTATAATAAATCACATGAATATTATATATATTAACAATGAATATTATCCTTATTCAATGGCTAATCACTTAAAATCTATCCATTTAAGGAAAAAAATTAATTTTTTACAGCTTCCTTAATGGTATAAAAGTTACAGAGGGATATTCATCAAATATAAGGAATTACGTGTGAATGAATAATTTGAAATCACAGTGTCTAAAATCACATGACTAAAATTTTTAAATGAATGATTTAATGTATGTAAATTTATGTTGAATTATTCAAAATATTGTATGACATACATTAACTAGACTGTGCATCTTTGTCAAAGTGATATGCAGTAAAGTTATAAACTCGATGAAGTTTCCAATTATGAATAAATAAATTAAATTCATATTATACGAATTAGGGATGTTCTTCCCACCATCATTATTTGAAATAATGTTCCTCCTGATTTTTCACTTGGTTTTAGATATTCAACTACGTAGTCCTTTACAATATAGATATATGTACCCCATTAAATGACAAATGATGATTTTAAAAGGGTAAATAGATAATTGAAGTTGTCTAGAATGTTTTATTGTAGTGAAATACATTTTCTAAGAAACTATTGAATTCTATACCAATTACCTATTAGATATTGATCGAATTAGTCTCCCAAAATTTCATCACAATAAAATCCATATGGGAAAATGGATTTTTTGAATATATATTGTTATAATTAGCATTGTATAGAAAGAGAACACTCACCTTTATATTTTAGAAAATAGTATAGAGATTTCACCAAACATTGAATCGAAAAAATTAATTCTTAGTCATTAAAATCCATAAAGGTATGGAAGATGGATCTAAAATAACAACAATCAATAGTTTATAGGATGGTTCTAAGATCATATTCATTGTGATTCACTACAGTAAAATTGTTCTATACCCACACACCTATTCCAACAGTTTGAAAAACCATTGGGATAGATGTGCTAGGTATAGATATCCCTAATGTTTTAAATAAACTATAAGTATACCAGCCCTCCTATTTCAAGTATGTTAGGATCATCCTCATGTGTCACTCCCCCGAAAACTCTCCTATCCCCCAAAAACCATCATCTCCCATGAAAATTCTCTTCTCCCCTGATTATCCATCATGCTCATCCCCGACATGAACAATCCTTTATCCCCTGCCAACCCTATTCTCCCATAATTCCTCTATCATCCATCACACTCATCCTACTCAAAGATGAAACCCTGCCTCGATTCTTTTTTTCCTTCTTATTCCTCCATTCCATTTTCGGCTTTTTTCCTCCTTGTTAGCACTCAAACACTTGGTGGTTTGGATAACCAAGGTTTTGTCTCCATTTCTTTTTCCATGTTTCCCTATGTTTTTCTCTTTCTTTATTTTCATGTTTGGTTTGGTCAAACCGTAGTTCAAGGGTTTGACATGATTTTTGTGGTTTCTTGGGTTTTTAGGGTTCATGGTAGTTTATTATTGGTCGTTTGGTCACCCACTATCACAAGCGATGAATTTATGCTCATTTTTCATTGATTCAAGGTAGGTTTTACCATTCCCTAACATTTAATTTGGAAACTGTTGATTACTTAGTATTTTGAACTTATATTTTAATTGTTAAATTATAGTTTAAATTAAGGTTATTGGGTTTAAAAGGTAAAACCTTGTATTTCTATTAGATCTATTTGAAAGAGAAAGGTTTTAATATTTTAAGTGCTAGTATAAATCTAATTTTGTGTGATTTTTCACATAGTTCGTTTATGAGACTGCTCAAATGGCCTTAGAAAATAGTATTTGAAATATAAAAAAATATTTAGGATTTTAAAGGGATTTCTCAAAGGTACAACATGGAATTTCAAGTTATACTTGAAATTTAATATATTGTAAAAAATATTTAAATATTTTTTTTGAATAAAATCAAAGGGTTGCAAATGGTTTGACCCCATTTAGGTCATGAATTAAATTAAAGGGTGATTTTTTAAACCATAAAGTTTTTGGTATAAAAGTTAGTTTACTATTTTTTTTGATAATCAGGGTGTTTTTTAAATGGAATCCAATATGTTTTAAAAAATTTGGTTTTTAAGAGATGTTAGAAATGAGATTTTAAATGATTTAAAAAATATGTAAAGTAGATCATAATCATGAATATGATGTTTTTTATGGTCTATTTTTCAATTTATGTGATTTTATAAAGTGTACGAGACCCTCACTAAACCCGTGTGACTATTATACCCTCTCCTTATTTTACCATGATAGTTATACATATGATGAGATAACTAGGGTTTTGAGATTTGATTAACTAATTGGTGTCTCTAACTGCATGAAGTTTTTAATTTCTGACTATTTCTATTTATTACCATTGTAATTTAAACCCTTATGAATATTTCTAATTTGAAAAGTTTTTTTTTATATATTAATTTATAGACATGTTCTTGTTTACTATGATCTGTGATATTATGTTTCATCTTATATTGAACAATAATTGTTGTCTTCTGATATCAAATAGACTCACTGTTAACATCATCAAGGGACTCTTTTAATAAAAAGAAAA
This sequence comes from Viscum album, assembly GCA_963277665.1. Lineage (NCBI taxonomy): Eukaryota > Viridiplantae > Streptophyta > Magnoliopsida > Santalales > Viscaceae > Viscum > Viscum album. The sequence continues at coordinate 933,772,424 of OY728125.1, forward strand.
TATGCCAATATATTTTTCATAACTACTCAACTCAATTGAAGGTTTTATTTTTTTCAATTAATGCATACTTTATTTATATTGTTGTACACTATCATTTAATATTGAATATTATTATACACTTTCATTTTTTTTTAATTCCTAAGGTTAAATGATGTCATTTAATACTGTCTACTATTATACACTATCTTTTGTTTAATGTATACTATTATAAAATATCATTTTATTTTGTATATTGTTATACACTATCATTTAATACTCTCTAAGGTTATAAACTACCTATTTAATATCATATCTACTATTTTAAACTATCATTTTTTAAAAACTTAGTGTTGTTGATATTTATAAATTTCAATGGAGGACCTTCCCATTTATTTTTATGGATGTGATAGCTAATAAATCATAGAATATCATTTTTTAATACTTCTTTGATTTATTATCTATCCCTTTTACTAAAATGTAACTGAATAAATGGGCATTTCCTTCATCTGTTAGTTATCCCATATACTATTGTATCTCAATAAAATGTATAGAAATATACCCAAATTTGAGAATATACCCAAGTACTAGATCTTATAAATTTATATTTCAAATTCAAAACCCGATGTAAAAAATGAATGGTCATTTGGTTTCTCTTAATATATTATTTGTTTCCATTATATTTTTTCAGAAATGAAATGATGATACGCTATATAAGTTTTGAAATATATTTTCCATATTACAAGTCTAAAAAATGTTGTCTTAGTATACTCTACATCTAAATTCTATGTAGCCTAATATATCATGTTATAATATTTGGTTGTTTGAGTATCTTTATTTATATTTTTTTTATTGATTTTTTTATTTGAGGTTTGTTCTATAATCCTCTTAATAATTTTTTGATGTTTAGGGAAATCATGTTATTTGGTGTTGATAATGGGATTAGCTAGGTTAAACTAAGATAAAATTATTATTGACCCAATACTACACTTGGTAGATCACCACATTTGGTCACCTAGGACCTTACTTCAACTCTTACATGTCTTTGAGATCAAATAGTTTTTCAAATAATTAGTGATTCTATTTCTCAAAACCACTTTAACACATTAGGTTTTGATAAACCATCCACTATGTGTTATCCTAATAGTATTCTTTAATATTGTCACATCACATGGTTACACTAATCCTTACAAGGGTCTTCATAGTTAATCCCATTCCCAACACCTAATTTTTTCATTAAAATAAATTTCAAGATCTATATAATTTTTCCGCTCCTTTACTGAAAAAACCCAAAAGGTAAACCTATGAAAAAACCAACCATCACAAGGTGTAAACTCACTAGACCCCTCTAACTAGATCACAAGTGACCACCCTAGATCTCTTATGTTTTATATCACAACTGAACATCCATTTAGAGTTCATCATATGTATGTTCCAAAAAAAATACATGGTAAAATGGATTTAAATTAATCCTAAAACTAACCAACCATGTATGGAATTTCTATTTCAATCCTAATCGGGTCTACCTAATCTATCACTCAAATTCAAACCCTCTTTTTATCCATTCAGATCCCGTGTCCCTAACAGACATGTAATAAACCAAATCACAAAAAAAATTCAAAATATGTTTTTAACCACCTAAAATATAACATTATTACTTAACTCATCAATTTTCATCTACCATTTTATCCCCATTTGGGAGTTTTCAATGAATTTTTCAATAATTACAAAATTAAAAAATTTATCCAAAACACATTATATATAATTAAAGTAATGATAAATATATTAGATATTATCTTAGTCTTTTTTATAGATATTATACCTATAAAAATTTCAACAATTGTAAGATGGAAGTGATGTGTAGAGGGAGTCCAATATAAAGAGGGAAGGGGGAAAATATAGGGGGAGTATCCACTGCTTATGGAAATATAGAGAAATAATTAAGGAAACAAATATTTCTGATTTTTTTTTCATAAATGACTATAATACCCCCAAATAAATTAGGGTTTGGGAATCTACACTATATTCCCAGTGGTCCCATAGAAAGATCTAGATTATCTTTCATTGATCTCCTACTGGAAAGGGCAGTGGAAAAATTATACTACCAACCTACCAGACTCCCAATTGTATCCTATTGTGCTTATAGTGTGTTTTTTTGTTCCCACCTAATGGATTTTAACTCTATAATACCCAAAATATAAATCCGAGTCGTTTATATCCATATTTATACCTCCAAAATATCTTTTAAATCATCCCATGAATTGAAAAATATTTCTTCCCCTGGTCCAAATTATAATCATTCAAATTCAGTCTGATCCCATTTCATTGAGTTCCATTATTTTTTCATATTCCAATAATAATATTCAATTCGAGTCATTTCATACTCACCAATATATGAATTTTCATTCTCAATAAATACTATTTCACATCTCTAATGACCCAATAATTTACTAGGATATGATGTTGCTATTTTTTCTCAGTGATATACTAGATAAAACCATGCCACAATTGTGCTTGATATAGATATACTATATTTTATTTTAAATATATCTCTCTTTAATCAAAAATATACACTCATCACTTCCCAAACATTTCATTAAACACCTAATATACCTAGACGTAATCAATTACACTTGAAAATCACTTCTAACCACATCAATATACCTTATTCCCGTATAACAATGACAGTCATGTGCACTACAATATTATACTTTTCTTTTCTCTTCAAGACATGATGTGTTAAATGAGGTGACATACATAGAATTACCTAATCAATGAAATAAATCTTTAGGAGAAAAAATCTACGATCTCTAAAAATCATCCATCCACTCAAAACTACACCTAAGAATCTATTGATTATAAAAACTTGATCCATAGTCTCTTCATAAAGTCCCAGTCTATTGTACAAAATATCATTTAGTATAAAGGTTATCTCACTCCATTAATGACATTTATTCTTCTTCAAATTTTGTGGTGTGCATGGAATGTTCACTAAAATTACCTTTCATCAATTACCCTGGGAAATGAATTAGTCTAAAGTCCATTTACCAACTTACAAATCTAATTTATAGTTAGGAACAATATATAATTCACTTTATTATATTCTAATATTCCAAGAAACACCACATTGACCAACTTCCCAAGCTTGTTACACATTCCACCCTCTATATTCATCATAATTTACCAATCATAGTAATTATACAATAAAGGTACTAAAGAATTTTTAATCATAATAATACTTCCCATATCATTATTTCATCAATACTAGTGAACTAAAATTCTAACATTACATTAAATCCACTACACATGATCCCATCTCAATATAACCTAAAAAACCATCCCATTAAACTCACTCAATAATTTAAGGGAATAGAAATACTCTATATAAAAAATATATTTCATCTCAAACACGGTTTTTCTATTCAAAATATATCCAAATCATATATAAAAAACCAAGAAGAATCATTCAAATAATATTTAAATTCTTGAATAGATATAAGAATATTAAACATACCACAAAATTATTATCCTTTAGATTATACAACATTATTCCCATTGTTAATCTCATTCCTGAATCTATATTTTTATGTGAACATTTCTATATTACCGCTATAGAGACACCATTTCACCAAAGTTGATATATTTCTAATGTTCATCCATATAATTATTGGATACATTATACATCCTTCTACATGAGAGAAAATCTGCATTCCATTTCTTCATAGGTCATAACAGTGTAAAATACCCCCTGAGATACCACAATTAGACCTCTCCTGACTTGCCACAATTAGGATTGCATGAAACACAACAAACCAATATAAATCGTGGGAAACCAAAACAAATAAGATTATGAAGAGTAAACGAAAATGAGTTGAACTAAATAAAGTGGCACCATACAAATCCACAAAGGATAGAATAAAACCAAATAAAAAATAGAATAAAAAAATAAAAAAACTTCATAAACTAACCAAACATTACTGGTATAAATGTAAATCAGATCAACCAAAATAGATCTAAAATTACTAAAATCAAGAAAAGAGAATTAAAATAGAAAAAAACAGAATGAAACTAAATAAAACCAAGTCAAACTAATATAATTGAACTAATAGGAAATTATAAATGATGAATCAAATTAAACCAAATATAATGTATTCAAACCTATACGGTGACAACTAAAATAAACTAAAATGAACTAAACCAAACTAATATGAACCAAATGTAATCAAGATGAATTGATTCGAACCCAAGTGAATGAAATTTTCAAAGTTAATATAAACAAAAATAAGAAAAAATAAATCTAATGAAAATATCTCAAACAAACTTGTATAAAAAAGTGAAACTAGGATGAAAATCGATCCAAACTAATTATATATGATTAATAGGAATATTAATTATTAATTAAGAGGAATGTACTATTTGATATTATCATTTTTAAACTTGGATTTGTTTTCCACTGCTTCCAGGAACATGATTTGACCCACGTGGCGTTGTTGTTCATATATGTTGGGTGGTGACTTGTATAGTCATTGGATAAAGGAATTATATAGTTTAGTTTCTATTTTATTTTTTTTATCACATCATCCACTTAGTACTTTTACCACTTTCTATGGATATAGGGTAGTTATATTATGCCAAGGTGGATATAAGGGCACTGGAGGCAGCTACACGGCTTTCTTTGTATGGTAGGGAGATCAGGGTAGTGGAGAGATTAATTAGTGTGTTTATTTTTTTTCTACTTTATAGGATGTTTCTTCTGTTTATTTTCTTTTCCTTAGATGTGGACGTCTGACATACGGATGGGTCATGTTGAAATTTTATTTATTTTTCACTACCATTTTAATTAATTGTTTTTGGGTGAAATTGTTCCCCATTGGTGATTCCTTGATGCCCGAACATTTTTGCCCGCCCATGGGAATACCCCTTCCACCTTAATATATCCGTGTAATTCTTATATTAGAATCTAAATAGGCCATTACTATGTATAAACCATGGTAGGGCCTAGGAAACATAGAATAACTAGGGAGGTATTGGGAAAATATTTACAATTCTATTGTGAATGACCATAAAATAATGATGATTTTATAACATAGGGATCAAGTGACCTATGGGGATAAACACTACCATCTATTATTAGTGTATATATAAATAGACATAAAAATATGGAAAAAAATAGTTATATGATGATTTTTTACAATCAAATAAGTTCCAAAACCCATGAAAATCTACAAAATGAATAGAAAAACAAAAAATGAACTATAAATAAAAAGGAAAACCAAATGTGTCATTAAGGTAAAATAGAGAAGGTTTACCATATGTAAAATCCACATGAATAAAATATTATACAACCCATGTGTATCCCATGTTCATCAACTCTACACATCATTCAAGAACTCCACCAAATCCCCAGACTAAATGAGGCTCTAACTCCTTCCATTCCCATATCTAGAAGAGCCATGAACACTCCACACCTAATTAGGTACCTTAAAAGAATCATAATAATAGAATAATTTATAGAAGATTTTTTATGTAGGGTTTGATCACATACATACTCAATATGGAATCTCAAACAAGCCTCAATATAGTAACAAATAATACGATGTATTTGTAAACATGTCTTCTCATTTACATAGATATATAATAAAAAAAATTAGGAAAACAAATTTTGTAAAAGAGAAAACAAGAATTTAATAGATGAATTAGAAGAAATATCAAATTACTCCCTATACCTAGAGGATCCTCTCTATAAGTTACCTTGGGTTTGCCTACTTCGAGAATGATTGGTATCGATATCAGTCTTGAGGTATAGAATTCTTATAGCCTTTCCTGTCAAGGTTGGGGGTAGGTAAATCATGTATCATATCCCATACAATATCACATCTATATTTGAGGCCAAAAATCATACTATAGAAAGGGTAATGGTTATACAAATCAAGGCCCTTGGCCCATCCCATGGAATAGGGGAAGGGATATGTAGATCTATAGAATTGAGAACTTATCACATCATAAAACTCTATAATAATATGTATCTACTTAAAAAATTATATGGTAGGAATGAATATATGCATACAACACCTCTCCATCATTCTTATCAACTATCAAAAAATTAAACTTGCTAAAAAACAAATCAACCATTATTATGTTTAACTAACAATGATAGATATGCTCCGATAAAAACATTCAATAATGTAATAACATAATGGTATTCAAAATATACACTACATAGATCCAATATAAAATAATGGAGATCACAACATGTTATTTGAATTTTATGTTTTTAAACATAATTCCAAACATGTTTCATATAAGAAGGCCTTTGGGACAATCAGGTAGGAAAACATGTTTCATATAAGGGTAAAGCATTATCTTTGGGCACTCGATTGGAAATTATTTCCAAGTCTCTCTTCTTATTCAGATAGAATCTGAAAATATATTTTAAATATGTATTGTGGTTTGTTTTTTTTTTTGTCATAGGTTCTGGTAGAGTGTAATAGACACTACAAGAGTTTGTTGGGCTTGGATGGGAGAGGAGGTTGTACCAATGATTTTCTAAACTATTGATATGCAGTTCTACTGAATCGAAATACCCACAGTTGTAGAGCCATTTGTATATATATATATATACCAAAATTTTGTATGTAACTATTGGTATGTAGTTATACTAAATAGAAATACCCAAATTTTTAGATCTGTAGGTAGAAATTTATACCAACTATTTACATGAAACCATTGGTACATAATTCTTCTAGATAGAACAATTGCTGATTGGGATTTATCCACAATTTTGTCTACTCTGATAATGGTACGTGATGTGGATACCCTCTATCGATGTACCCCACAATGGCCTCAATTTTCTCCTCTCCTATCCAATTCAGGGTTCGGGTGGTATTAACATAAAGGCTTTGGGATTTTTGGTGCGGTGTATGGTGGGTTTCTGATGCTACCGGAGTCAGACCTTTTGCTCTCTCTGTTTCATTCCTGGCCACCCAAATCAGCTCTGACCTAGGGTTCTACCACTTCTCTCCAGGCCAGAGTCGGAGTGATGGTTACATAGGTTTTTTGGGCCACACAATTAGGTGGTCATTATGTTTATTTTTAGGTATCATCCATGGCCTTAATTGGGGTTTTTTCCCTTATTCTGTTTCTTCAATTTTGGTCCTCTTTCTTATTCGCAGTGTTTTTTCTCGTCGACGGTTTCATTTCTAGTTTAGTTTTTTGTAGCATAAAGATGAGTTAGTGGATTCAAATTGTGTTTTTTATGGGTTTTAGTGTTCCGTTGGGATGTTTTATCAGAGAAACTAGTGGCTATTTATCTAAATATAGTGGTGATTTTAAGTGATGTTAATGATGAAGGTGTTGAACAAATGATGATGATGATGATAATATAGGAAGTAAGAGATGATCGTGATGGAGTTGGGATGGTAGTGACGTTGACGGTCTTGGTTCTAAGAAGTAATATGATAATGGTGACTAGATGGTAGTGAAGGATATGGGGTATGTCTCAAGGTAGGTGTGTGGCGCATGCCCAGTGTAGGTGGTGAGGCAGCTCTCGGACCAAGGAACGACTTGTTTGTTTGAAATTTGAATTTTTAATTCCTGATTCTGGGATGATATTGACATGGATGACAGTGAATGTGATGTAATAATTTATAAATATTGTGATTTATGTTGGAATTTGGTTGTATTTGTATCATTAAATTAAGAGCAACCAAACCCGCTACAAGAAATAGCTCTGGATGAGGATTTAGAGAAGGAATCATTCAACAAACATAGGCATTCAGATTCAAATGAATGAGAGGGAGTGGATATTTCCATCAGTACCAATAACATTCAATCCAACATGTGATAGCTACCTGAGTGGCCTTTTGAAGGTGGAGGCTTGAAATAAAGATGGATATTTTGGGTTGGGGAAGTTTCATGTAGCATTGATCTTGAATGACTTTGTTTATGTTCTTATTTGGATTTTTTAGGGTTTACACTTAATCTTTTAAAAGGTCTGTTTGAAAATACAAAAAAAAGTATCGGTTAAGTGATTTATATATCTGGTTCCATGGATAGAAAAACAATTTGTGTAAATATGTCATATTTCATCATCATCAAATAGAAATACGAATTGGATTATATAATATTTGAAGTTCCAATTTTACCATTGGAAATGGGTCGGAAAAAAAAGTGAAATTAAAGACAACGAATTTGGATTTGATAAGGTGAATTTCTGTGTGTAAGGGAATAATGATAAACTATTTGTAATGAAATAACAAGAATTACAAGTATTTTATGTCCCAGATCAAGCAAATATAAATTGTTTAGTTATTCTTTTGGAATCTAAAACAACTAAAGGGTCATATGAAAATTAAATTGAGGATGACCTTTTCATTGTTAGATCATAATAATTTCATAGTAATCCCAATATAGATAATTTATTTAATGTTAGAGAGTATCAGAAGGAGGTTATTTGGATTCTCAATAGGGGATCCAAATCCATTAAACCTTTAATGAAAAAAACAAATATTTCAATTAATAGGTTTATGTTATTTTTAATATATTACAATTTTCCTCATAGTATTATGTTTTTTCTACTACATTTTTGTAATATAAATTAAATATTTGACTAATGATTCAATTAATGACTTTTATACATGATAAGGATACCAATGTCAAGGAAGAACACATGATTAATGATGAACTTGAATAATTAATAGGGGACCAAAAACATGATGATGAAAAAAACAAGAATGGAATTACATCAACATTTTAAATAAAATTATCAAGGAAAGAAGAAAAGGTATAAATTTTTAGTTTGGATAGAATCAACGTAGAGAAAATGTTAACCCCAACAAGTCAATGTTCATTAATTACATTAGGTTCACAGTAAGAATCCATGTGAAAAATTGATATATATATGTGGCACAACGTACTATTTGTATTGAAGTCAAACATTGGGGAAGATATTATGGAAATGTTATGATATATTTTCTCTATTTTATAGAAATTTTATATAATGAATTGTTGATTTTATTTTATTTACCCCATAAAAATTTCATTAATTTTAGATAATTACCTTAAGTAATTTTTCACAATGGTGGATCGAAAAGATAATAGTAGATTAGATACACTTTTTTCAAATAATCATCATAGGGATAATGAGGGGAAAGTAAATCCCAACCCGTCAACAATCTATACACATACTATAAACCAGGAAACATGGAAATAGTTCATTAGTTATAGTGATGAGGAATCATTTTAGATGAATTATAGTCGATAATATTTTATTTGAAATTATTTATTTTATCCACTTTGATTCAAAATTTCTAGTTTATAAAATAGAAAAGTGTTAAAAATAATCAAAAGGTGTCAAAATCAATGTACATATACCATAAAGAAAGTATGGGGTACACTTCACTTGAAAAGAAACCGGTACGTATTTTAAAACTAAAGTAAATTTTTTATGTGAAATGAAATAGCATATATCTTATTTTTTATATGTATATTGATGAATCATAATATAATGTCACTTCCATCCCACATAAAGTACTATATAAGGATGCACGTGTAAATAAAGGGGGAAAACTAGTAAATGAAAGCACACAAGTAGTATGGGAATCATGTGAAACTATGACATAATTTTAATTTTTTATTATTTATAATGGTATTATATAAATATATATATATATTATGTTTTTTATATGGTTTAGAAACAATAATCCACATCAATTTTACCTATAGAATGACTAACTTCAGTATATTTGATGTGGCCAGAACAATATGGAAACATTAGAGTTGTATGTTTTGGATTGTCACCTATGAGATTTTTTAAGAAGGAAAAGTCTCAAGAATATCCATATGATATGATGAAATACATGCAATCCAAGATATATTCTTTAAAAGATATAATTTTCTGGTCTAGTTTTGTGGACTAATATATGATAAAGGATCAAAGAAAACCAATAGTGGAATAATGATCTATACAAGATGATCATGGGGACCCCACTAGCTTTAGGGATATCCATTCCCCTCAACTTCATTCCTTACCTAATGGAGTCAATCTTTTCATAATTATGTCTCCTAATTGTGAATAAAACAACCTATGATTACTTTGTATTATTAAAATTATTCAAGGTGAAATTGTAGGTGATTTATATCTATCAATACCCACACATCACCATGCTTCCAGGGACATGTTTTACAAAATACCATGAGAGATACTATAAAATAAACAAATACTAAAAGATCACGTGAGTGTGGGGATTGAAGTATCTCTTAATCCGAGCATCAACATTCCTATTCCACTTGTTGATTTGGATGTTATTGTGTCGATTTTGCTATTGGAACTTTCATATCATGGGCATTTAATGTTATAACGATACATGAGGTATATCTTTAACAATTACTTTTCAAATTACAAACCTTTAATAGTTGATGATAAAAGGCTTGAAATGAGGTACAATATTACAAACACACAAAACAAAGTGAAAATGTAAGGGAAAATCTAGATAATCTGGTGGATCGACCAAGAAATCAAAAGGACCTTACTAGAGTAACTTCACCTCACCATTTATAATGGCACATATATTATCATTACATGTTTATGATGATGTAATAGTAAAAGATCGAAATATTTCATACATTGGATATTTAGAAGAAATATTTGGAGAGTCCCTTATATATGTGGTTGGCCTCAAGAGTATAAATGATATTATCATGTTTTAATGGTTATAAGTCTCGGTTTTGAATATATATATGAGCTTAATTTTCAAAATTTGTTTTCCTAAAAAATGATCTACTATGTTAATTACAATTAATAACTATTAATATTTTCTAAAAGCATATATATAACTACTATATAAAGGGTAAAACCTAGGAAGCAATATTTGGACCCATTAGTCCCTCTATAATTTATACGAAAGAATTTTATTTGTAAATGAATGAAATTAAATTGAAAAATATGACCATGTGAAATGTTTGAAAATTATGTTTTAGTTTGTGTTTTAATAATAATTTTTTTATGGTAGGGTATTCTACAAATATTTGTTGAATTATAGTAATAGCTTGGTGACTAAACATAAAAACCCTATGGATTTCTTAAAATGGAAACAAATAAACATATATATAGTAATATTTTTCTATCAAAAAATATTTCAAAACAATTTACATATTTTGTTAAATGTTTCTGTAGTGTCTGAAAATAAATAATGAAAAAAAATTTGGATATTATGTTTGATAATTTATGAAGAATATTATATTCCTTTAATAAACTAGCATCCCAAAACATATAATTTATGAATGCAATTACAATTTCATTAAAAATATGTATTAATTATCTTTTCTCTATATTTTACCAGTAACACTAGGACTTCCAATATTCAATGTACTCAAAAGAAGAATTAAATTTGTTTATATATGAGTGGGAAGATTACATGGTGTCAGAATGTTTTTTGATATCAAATTGAGGTGATTACCTATTGTATATGTGATCTAGTGCAGGCTATGAACTTGAAGATACATCTGGGATGTGAATAATTGGTATCGTAATTCATAGGTATTATTTTCCCTAAAATAAAATTAAATTGTTCACTCATTTCCTTTCTTTTTGGGTATGGATGATTTGGTATAAACTACAAAACACTTTGGTGATAAACCTGCAAAGAAATTAGGATTTTAGTTTCTTCTCAAGGAGAAGTAGCATGGAGGGTTATGAAATATGGATTCTAGAAGAGCTAGTAACATATCTAAAGATTCTCATGCTCATGAGATATTAGACTTCATGGCAACATTTGTGCTTGTAAAAATAGTTTGGTCCTTATTAAAATCACTTCTACATCCATGATAAAGGATCAAGATGAATTCATTTACTTTCACATTTGGTTCAACCAAAGACACAATAATGAAAGATACTATAAATACTAGTAGATATTCCTCACCCATATCTTGACCCAATGATCAAAGTGGAAATGAGGACATTTCTATGAAAGAAGTTGAACCAGGGTTCGAAGTTGAAAATATCAACACACCGATTGATCTCTACATGGTAACTTAGTTTAAAATCCACATAATTTTTTGAAAACTTGGAAAATGATATATGATTAACATAAAATTTTATTTAAATGATCTATGATTTATTTATGATGTGTTGAAATTGACATCATTTCAATCATACATATGATGTGGTTGGTAAGACTCCATGTTCATGATTTCAATAGAAATGTGTCATTTTACATTAAAAACACATAACATTTTGAAAACTAAGTAAATAAGATCTGATTATATTCTAACTTTAGGAAAATAGTCCATAATTTACTTTTGATGTGTAAGAATCAACCGCATTACAATCTGATATACAGTGTGGCCATTATGACTCAAAGTGCATATTTTCGCATTAAAAGTTTCATTTTAGTTTAAAAAATGTGTCGCATAGACAAAATAAAGAAAATGATAATGGATTTTCTTAAAAATTTTGAAAAATTATATATAATTCATTTTTGGAAAGTAGGAATTGATCTCACCTCAATACAACGCACGATGTGTCTTGTATGACTCAAAGTTCATGTCTTCACTTTAAAAGTGTCATTTTAGTTTAAAAAAAGTATCACAAATACAAAATTTATAAATTGAGCTCATTTTACTCTATTACATTTGGATTTTGATCCATAATTAATTCTTGATGTGTAGGAATAAACTTCACAAAAATCTAAAACATGATGCATCCGGTATGACTTAAAGTAAATCTTTTCAATATAAAAGTGCCATTTTTGTTTAAAATGCCTTTTACATATCCAAAATTAAGAAAATGGTCTCATATTGAGTTTAAAACTTATAAAAATGATCCATAATTTATTTTTGATGTGTAGTAAATAACCTTATGTTAATATAAAAATTGATGTGGTAGGAATGACTCAAAGTGCATGTTTTCAAGTGTCATTTTAGTGTGAAACACACACCACATATCTGAAAATGAGTATACAAGCTCGAATCATCTTGAAACATTAATAAAATGATCCATAATTCATTTTTTTCATGTAGAAATTTTCCTCATAATAATTCACCATTATGTGGCTGTTATGACTCCAAGATCATGTTTTCACGTTAAAGGTGTCATTTTACTCTAAAATACACATCACATAGCTAAAAAAAGTAAAAGATCTTGTATTTTCTTGATACTTTACTAAAATGATACATAATTTATTTTTTATGTGTATGAATCAACTAAACATCAATATGAAATATGATGTGGTTGGTATGACTCAATGTGTGTGTTTTCACATTAAAAGTGTCATTTTACTCTAAAACCCACATCACATAACCAAAGAGTAAAAAAGATTGTATTTTCTTGAAACTTTAGGAAAATGGCTCATAATTAATTTTTTGTGTATATTAATGGACCATACATTAATCCAACACATGATGTGGCTGGTATGACTCCAAGTTCATGTTTTCATTATAAAAGTATCATTTTAGTGTAAAACATGTGTCACATAATCAAAACAATGAAAAAGTGATCAAATATTTTTCAAACTTTAGGAAACTGATCGAAAATTCATTTTGGATGTGCAGGAATCGAATGAGCATCAATATGACACATGATGTGTTCAATATTACTTAAAGTGTGTCTTTTCAATATAAAAGTGTTGTCTTTATTTTAAAATTTTCATCACATTATCAAAACTACAAAAACATGTTCATATTGTTTTAAACTTTAAGAAAATAATACCTAATTCAAGGTTGACATGTTGGAATTGAATTTACATATATCTGACACAATATATGTCCATTATGATTCAAAAAACTTGTTTTCACATTTACTCTAAAACACATGTCATGTGACCGTGATACCTTCATCAACCTATTGTGTCCTTCCCCGAGAAGCTGTTATTCTACTATTACAATAAATTTTCATGTGAGCACACATCATCTCCAGCCTACCAAAATTATTCAATAAAATCTATCTTACCACATCTTTACCCCACAACCTATAGTTCCCACTCGTCATGGTAGATTATTCTACCACAAATGAAAGATCCATATACAATTTACCACATGTTCTCATCCAAACCTACCACATGTTCACCTACAAGTGACCATGAGCTCCCCCATCTTTAATATAACATGGAAATAACCACAGATATACCAAAATTTAATTGAGATCAACCAAAGTTGAGTTATTCTATAAACATTGAATCATACAAAGATGAAAAAAATTGGATTCGATGCTAGTGTCACTGAAATAAAAACAAATAATTCCAAAAATCCCTCATGGAAGATCCATACAATTCTCCATAAGATTGAACCCTCATCAAGATGCATTAATAATAAAAAGAGGTTGAGGGTGGGATATATGAAGCTAATAGTTTCACCTAGTTTAATTTTTTAAATAATATTGATAATTTTTTATTTTAATATTACATAATTATGTTTTATACTGATTTGAACTGGTATGATGACACTCTGAAGACCTGATTTTTAATCAAAACTAGGGTAAAAATGAAACATCAAAGGGAGTCTAAGCTTGTTTCAGAATCTTCACCAAACATAAAAAATGAGATCGAATTTATATTTGAAGGAGGCCTTTCATTATTTAAGATGAACATAATTTAGAAGTTTTGAAAATTCACATCTATCAATATGATCCATGCTGATACTAACTGAATCTATTTTTTTTCACTTTGTATTGTTGGTTTGTTGGTTGGTTGTTATGTTTGTAGGTGTGCTTGAAGATGGAAGAGCTCTGGTATCTTCCTAACACACAGTTTGTGAATCCATTGAGAGTCACACCCTATATTCTTGCTTAAATGCCCATAGAAGTGAAGGATGACTCTACATACTCTATCACCAGATCAAGTCACTCTCCCTCATTATTGCAGATTCATTCGATACAATCTAAGAGGAACATAAATTTACATCAATGAAGATGAGTTATACCATGAAAAAATGGAGTTCAAACTTGTGTGATATTGAAAATTCAATAAATATTGTGTCATTATCGGAGAATATGAGAAAAGGGAGAAGATTACGGTCACTTAAATTTTATCCAGTATAGAACTAAACCTAACTTCTCATCTAGAAGAACCTAAGTGGATATAAATCTATCCAGATTGGTCTATTTCATCATGAATATTTTGGGCACTAAATCTTATTTTACTTTGACTAATTATGGTTTTCATTTTCTAGGATTATGTTTGAAAATGTGAAGTTTCAAAATCCCAAAAGGAGCCTCATGATGTGGAATCCAAGTTTCCCCATTTTTTTATAAATTAAAAAATTGATTAGTGATGTCTAGGCCAAATTATAGGTGCAATCCCAATGTAGTGTTGAAAAGTCCTTGTTTTGAAGTCCAGATACCAACACCCAGTCCGATTCCAAAACAAGGTAAACCTATCCTCACTTAAGACCAATATGTAGACCCATTAAATTACACTATATATATATGTGTGTGTGTGTTTTTCTGGTTCATAAACTCAAATAATGGTGAATTGATTTAAAAATAAAATTTATGTTTAAATCTAATTTAAAACTTAAATCCCCAATTGAATAAAAATTCCCAATTAATCTAAATAGTAGAAATATATAAATTTGATCTTTCAAATAATTTCTTAGAAGAGGGATTAGGAATCAATTAAAATAGAAATTAATATTCAATTAAAAGAAAAAAAACAAAAAAAATAGTGAAAATAAAATAATGGGTTTGATCTCAAGAAGAGACTTAATCCTCTGTATATGGAAATAACCTGCTTCTAAGCAGTTTATTATATCAATAAATAGATCCACAATCTTGATTGGGATTTAAAATCAATAGCTCACAAGGCTATCTTGGAGAAAATACTCTTCTATAGTTCAAAATGGGATGAAAACAATACTAGGTAACACCAGACCAATTCCATAGTTATTTGTGACAATACAATAAAAGAGTATTGAGATGATGTGTTGACCACACACTAGTTTAAGAATAGAAGTCTGTTTGTATAGATAAATAGAGTAATTCAACACACTATTCAAAATTAAATAATAAAATTTAAAGAGAAATATATAGATATATATAAAGTGTGATGCATATTGATCTATAATGATTTAGTTGAACTGAGTCTTCAAGTTTGTCTTCGGATGGATCTTGAACATGTTTCTGAGTAAGACCAGGAAAAAAACGTTATAGAAGATTCTCTTATAAAAATCCCTTATTATTATCTATGTTCCGTCCATTTTTTTAGTATTGTATCATTTCATTTTACTCATAATTAAATGAATATATTTAAATAGATCTTCATCAAGAGTATCCATAGAAGAGTAATCATCCTTCATTAAATGCACTGATACTTCATTTAATGCATCAAGAAACTAGTCATTGAATATTTCAAATGATCCACTGATATGAAGACATGGTAAGCTATATTTACTTGAAGTATGGTCATCTGAGATCATGGAAACTTGACACAGTTAGCTTATGTGGCAAGGTGACATCATAAGTTCATCTCTTCATGTGGTTAACTCATTTTCACACATGGTAACTTGATGACTTCATGTGGTAAGCTTGTTCTTTGTTTGTTCACTACATTATAAAGATAAAATACAATAATTATTTTAATCTATGATAATTTACACAAACCTTATCATGGTAAAGTGATTTCTTCATGTTTTAGGTTGTTTTATTCATGTGGTAAGGTGGTTTCTTCATATGTTAAGGTGGTTTCCTTCATTTGGTAAGGCGATTTATTCATGTGGTAAGGTTTACTAATTTTCATGGTAGGTTCGTTCTTGTCAGGTGGTAAGATGATT
This sequence comes from Viscum album, assembly GCA_963277665.1. Lineage (NCBI taxonomy): Eukaryota > Viridiplantae > Streptophyta > Magnoliopsida > Santalales > Viscaceae > Viscum > Viscum album. Next base: position 933,789,161 of record OY728125.1, read on the forward strand.
CTTCAACATGTTTTCATCTCATGACTTAGATGAATTTTTTCCATCTAATTTATGGTAAGATGTTGTTTTCATATGCTAAGGTGAAACATAACATGTGGTAAGGTGATATGGTCACTAAACCTTCACATGGATAGGTGTCATAGTAATCTCTACAATTAGTCATTTATCAATTTTTTATATTAAACAATTTTATAATAAAAAACATTAAAACTATTAATAATAAGATAAAAAAGATTTTGAATCATTAAAATAGGGAGGTGTTGGTATAATACGACAATCTCCCCCCTTTTGATGATCACAAATCATGACATGTAAATTGAAATGAATTGAATGCATCAAAAGTATATTTGAAAAGGATTGAAATAACTATAATAAGTTTCTAAAATCATGCCAAGGGTTTCCACTTAATTCAATGAATTTTAATTTATCTCGTTACACCCCTTTCACATTATTATCTCACTTTAGATATTATCAAAAATAAATAGAACAAGTAATAATGGAAAATAAAACAAATAAAATAGAGAATGATATTTATATAGAAAAAGATATTACAACAAAAGAGTGAAAATAGAGTATAGAATATCCTATCATAAATCATAATATAAATCTGACCAATGGACATATCTCATATTTAAAGGAAGGATAAGGTCCTTTACTTTGGAAGTATAGGCAGGAGAAGAATTTGTCTTTGGAGCAGATGAAGAGGCAGGGGCTCTAATAACTACACACCTGGAAACTGGTCTATACTGCTAAATATCTAGGGTAGGAGTTAGTCCAAAAGGATTGATTGTATAGGAGGTAGTAGGATGAGAAAAATGAATGGCCAATGGAGAAAGGACATTCATCTAAGAGGTATAAAGGTAAGGTTCCATCAATCAATAAAACTCCCTGACATCTTGAGAACCATGTTTCAAAGAATGAAAGAAATCATCATGATTTCCCATGAGAGCATAAAAAATAGGATCCATATCTTTAATATTCTCATCTTGAGATTTAAAATCTTGAGTTAGATATGGAATATTTAAATCTAAATAAAGAGTTCAAAACATCCCTTTCAGATCCTAATTAGTAAATATCCTACATAGATATTAATCAGTATCCATTTTGATTGTGTCTTGGTCCTAAATAGCCTATTTAGAATCCTCATGAACTAAAGTAAGGTTCTTAGAAGTATGGTTCTAAAACCCATCATACATAGCTTTATGATTGTTATTGAATTATTTAAACAAAACATGAATCTCACACCAAATGAATTTTTTTATCATGACTGCATCAATAGAGGAGAATAAGATATAGGAGATGGATGAAACTTGGAATTCATGGACATCTAGTCTAATTGAGTCATCACATCTAATAGATTATATTGAAGATATATCATCAAATCTCTCATATCTTTAATATAATTTTGCATAATTTGTGTTATAAAATTAAATTTCGGATATAGATGATTAATGACCATGGTAATAACTTCAAAAATATCCCCTTATCTCACATTATTTAAAGAGTTTTGAAAGTTATAAAACACATGTTTGAGTATTTCCAAAATATCTGATTTAAAATAGACTAATTCATATTGAGTGACATATTAGGATGATGGAATATAAGTTTCAATAACAGAAGGAGAAAAATCACTATCTGAATTCCTACCATATACCTCATGTAAATTCTTCATCAAACTATCTCTCATAGTTTGTTTATTAACTCTAGAAGAAATTTTAACTATATTGTTATCATAATCTTTAATAATTTCCTCATGATCAATAAACTAATATGTTTCAATTATATCCTGAATATCAACCTCATCAATCAAAGATTCTTACAAGGTTATTTGAAAAGAAAGAGTGGAAAGTCAACCATGTCAAGGTGGACTACCTCCATGATCTTTATCATCTGAACTAGGATACTCTAAGACCAATATAAAATATCTAGAGGACTCCCCCCCCCCCCCTCGCATAAGGTTCATCTGGTAAACGTTTTCTAGGGTTAATCCCAATAATATGAGATCCATTAGATCTATACCAATCAACATCAGATCCAACCGATTTATCCCACACCGGTTCATCTTAAAACAATAAGAAAGCTTCTTCATTAAGATCAACAGTTTCTGTTTATTCTTATTTCTCTTTTTCAAAAACATGAACTTATTTACCTATTTTATCTTCTTCTTCACATACTCAGTATACTTCATCAGTAGGATAAACAACATCAACATACTACCCCATAATTTCTTCAGATTCAAGTCCTGGATTTATGAGATCCCTTAGTATAACTAGATACTTAACTAAATTAATCTATTCATATGATTTATTTGGGTCAGTTACCCATTCTTGTTTCTAAATATTCTAATTAACTTTCATCTTCTTACAAATATTTTGAGTAAGATAGAATCTATCAGAAGTATTTATTTTATCCTCTTCCTAAGTAACTATTTCTTTATATTCTAGAAAATCATAAATTAATTTAGGATATGGTAATGAACTAAACCTCAAATATCAATTTCACAGCTCAACTATATACCTAAAAAATATATAAAGTTTGATTTGAAAACAATTCTTTATTTAAAATTGGAAAAACAAAATTGATACCTCAAAATACCAAATTCTCTGTTCCTAGGCCATATATCATGCTAAATAAACTTATCTAGGATTTGAAATTCACCACTCATAAAAAACGTAGTGGGTCTTCTGAGAGTTCCATTCATCCCAAACTTGTCTTCGAATCACTTTCCATGTTAGAGATCAACTCAACTTCGACATTTGAGCATGTAATTATTTTTCCAATAAAACTAGATGTTTCAAAATATATGGGTTCTTAGACTCTACCAAAACACTCTATATTTCATTCATCTTATTAGACTTCTTCAAATATGGATACTAAATTGGAAAATTAGTTTCTAATAGACACTTTATTTTTAGAATTTTGATTCGATTCAAGATGTCTGAAGGTTTGAAAATGGGAGGTAAAAAAATTGGTTTGATATAAGGGAGTAATAAGTTTTAGATGATATAAAACAATCCACTCATAAGATCCTAAAATGATAAATGAGATCTAAAGAAAAAATAGTTACCAGTTTTTATTCATATTTGATTTTATTTTTAAATTATTTAGTGATTAAAATAATAATAAACATAAAATAACTCCTGCCAAAAATATTTTCACGAAAAAATAAAATTAAAAATAGACACAGTAATTTGGATTACCTTGGTTATGAAAATAATATAAGAATGGTAGGCATGTTGACCATATATTATTCGAGGTGTGCTAACTATACTACAAATACATACACGATAAGAACATATTTACCATGTGAACATATATTCTTTATAATCATAGTTACCATGTAGGAATATATATAGTAAAAAGTGTTAATAGTAGGAATGTTGACCTTATTAATAAAAAAATCATGGTTGTTCTACTGATCATCTGAATTATAATTCACATATATTTCTAGTTAAAATTTGAAAACAAAATCCAAACCATTTTAACAACTAAATCAATAAATAATCTCTAAATTATTCAATTTAAACATAATTTATCATTACCAATTCATGTCTAATATAGTTGAATCTCTCAAAAATCAAAGGCTTTTTAAATATATTAGAAATATGTTGTTTAGTACCTATGAATTCAAGAGTTATATCACCTTTCTGGTAATGATATATCAGAAAGTGATGTCTTATGTCAATATGATTTTTTATATAATGAGATATAGGGTTATTAGAAATATTTATCTCACTTTTATTATCACAATTTATAGGAACATGTTTGAAATGATATCCGTAATCTAGAAATGTTTGTTTCATCCATAAAATATGTACACAACAATTTCCTGTAGATATATACTCATCTTCAATATCGGATAATGCCACACAATTCTACTTCTTACTACACCTTGATAGTAGATACATTCCCAAAATATTCATAAGAATTATTAACCAAATCAAGTTCTTGTCCTTAGGAGTAAAATATTCATAAGTTGGTTGTATTCTTGAAGTATTTAAAAACTATTTTATAGCTAATTGATGTGATTGTTTTGGGTTTTATTGATAATGAGAACATATACATACACTAAACACAACATATGATCGGTTAGAAGTTAATTATAGTTAGCTTCTGATCATACCTCTATAAGTGGTTTGATTAGCTAATTTACTAGTTTCATCAAGATCCAACTTGAAAATAGTACTCATGGGAGTATCACTACATTTAGTATTATCCATACCAAAATGTTTTATAAGTTATTTGGTTTACTTGATTTGATATAATATAATAATTTCTTTTTTTGAAATATTTGAAAACTGGGAAATAATTTAAGTTCAACCATTAAAATCATTTCAACTTCACTTTGCATTATTATTTAATATTTAGTACCAAAATAATTTCTTGAAGATCCAAAAATAATATCATCAACATAAATTTTTATAACTAAAACATACTTTGAAATATTTTTAATAAATAAATTATGGTCAGCTATAGATTTAATAAAACCTATAGAAATTAGAAAAGAGTTTAGCCTATTATTCTAATATCTAGGAGTGTTTTAAACCATATAAAGCTTTAGATAATTTAAAAACACGATTTGAAATGAGGATTTTTAAATCTAGGGGTTATTACAAAAAAACATCCATAATAATATAACCATTTAATAATTCACTCTTTACATCCATTTAATGTAGTTTGAAATCAAAATGTACTGCATATGAACGCAGCATTCTAATGGATTCAAGTCTAGTTACTAGTGAAAAAGGTTTTCACAAAGTCAATACCTGCATCTTGAATATATAATTTTATAAACAATCTAGATTTGTTTCTAACTGTAGTTCATTACTCATCACATTTGTTTAAAAACACTCATTTAGTTCCAATATTTATATAATATTTAGGTTTATCCACTAGTTCTGAGAATTTATTCGTTTAAAATTTATTATGTTCTTCTTTCATTACCATTACTTAGAACTCATCACTTATTTCATCATTGATGTTATTAGGTTCAAGATGTGATAATAATTCTTGAAGGTCAGAAAAATTCATAAAATAATCTCTAGTTTTTGTTCCTCTATTTAGGCTTCCAACTACATCATTTAAGGGAATATATCTATGAGTCCTCATTGTTCTAGAAAAATAATGGTTGGATATTTCATTATCCACTATAGGTATAGTTTAAGGTCATTCAACATAGCTGTATGAGTTCTTTACAGAAGGTATGAAATAATTATCATGAGGTTTAGCATTTCCGTCCAGACTGGAAAGAATATCCTCAAGATCTGCTAAAGTGGGTTTAGGCTCATGTGGATATGTTTCATAAAAATTTACTTGTATATATTCTTCCAACATCTTATTCCTTTTCTTAAACACCCAATATGACTTACAGGTTTTTGAATACCCAAGTATAATTCATTCGTCACTATTGGACGAAAAAATTTCAAGATTATCCATCATGTTTAGAATAAATACTTTGAAAGAAGAAAACATTAAAGTAATTAACCTTTGGTTTTATTCCACTCCATAATTCATAAGGGGTCTTTTTTAAGAGAGTTCTAATTAAAAATATATTGATTATATAACAAGTTGTATTCACAAATTCTGCCCAAAAGTGAATAGTTAAATCATACCCATTGATCATGGTCTGGGTGATTTGTTGAAGGGATCTATTTTTCCTTCATAGTACTCCATTATGTTATGGAGTTCTAGGAGTAGAAAATTTATGATAATATCCATTTTGGGAGCGTAATGATTCAAAATATTTATTTTCAAACTCATCACCATGATCACTTCTTAAGGTCTTAATTATATGTCCACTAATATTTTCTATACATTTTTCACACATATAAAAATAGGTATAATAATCACTTTTGTAAGATAGAAAGAATACCCAAATACATCTATAAGATTCATCAACAAGAACATAAACATAATAATTCCCATTTAAACTAGAAACTCTAGATGGTCTAAAAAATCCATGTGAACCAACTCTAAGGGTTGAGAAGATGAAACTTCTTTCTTGTCTTGAAGATATTTTGTGGTCTTTCTCTTTTTGACATGGGTTACAGACTTTATCAACTATGATTTTTAGTTTAGGAAGATCCTTGGATAAACCTTTCCTAATTAGCTTAAAAAGTGAATGAATATTACAATGGCCTAGAATAAAATTCCAAATCCAAGATTATTTTTGAAAGGAATTTAGACCAGAATTATTTTGAGAAAAAATAAATATAAATTAACAACATAAACATTAAAAATTCTAAAAGCAGTAAAAACTAAAGCATTTTTAGAAACAAAAACATTTTAGGCATTGTTTTTAAATTTAACGGGAAAATAATAACAACATAATTGAGAAATGATAAGTATATTATACTTCAATCCATTTATAAATAAAACTTTGGAAACTAAAATATTGTTGTAATTTCTTATTTAGATAAGTCTAATAATATCCCATTTATCATTATCCTCAAAATTTACATGTCCTCCATCAACCTTGATTTGTTTCTTAAAACTTGAATAATCCCCAATAATGTGTCCAGATCATCCACTATCCAGACATCGTAGGTGTTTACTGGAACTCTTAAACCAAGTTTCCTAAAGAATAGACTTAAACTAAGAATGAATCCAGTACCCATATTTTCCTGGGTCTATAAATGTTATTGATAATATATTTTGGAATCTATAACTATTTAATAAGTTTCTTATAAGTATATTTTACACTTTTAGAAATAAAAACATTGTTGTGTCTATAAGAATAAAAACTAGTAAAGAATTTTTATAACTGGAAGTAAGAATAAATTTATTTTCAATAATCATTCTCTATCAAAGATAATATCCTATTTTAGTAGTATATTTATGAGATTTTTTCTTTCTGAGTATTTGGGTAAGAGTTTTTACTCAAATTTTAAATTTCTATAGATACTTCTTTAATAGTTTATTGGATAACATGAGATAAATAACCTATTTTAATAGTTTATTATTTTTATACTTATCAGCTATAAGATTAGTTTTAAAGTGATTAGAAAAAGCATGATTCTTCATTAAATATTTTTATTTATCTTTAATTTAATTAAAGATGAATTCTACCATATTAAAATATTCAAATATTTATTTACAAGACATATTTCCTTTATTATATTTATTATTACAAAGGTTTGAAATGTGAGTAGGATATTCAAGAAAAACATTCAATACCTATGATATGTTTTTCATTATACACAAATTGGATTTATCATTATTATCCTCTCTGAATGAATATTATTCACTCAAAGTATCTTATAAAGCACTCCAATTTTCATTCATAGATTTATTATACCTTTTTTACTTATCCTCATGCTTTTTTTATACCTTAGCTTAAGAAAGTCAACTTTTATATGTTCTTTTCACTTACATTCAGAGAAAACTATTTCATCGGTTGAATCATCCTTCTTCAAATATTTTCTCTAATTTCTGTTTTCATGATTTCCCCTAAAATTAGGTTTCCTGAATAACTTAGTCCTTTTTATAACTTTTCAAAATTCCTAGACATGTGTTCCATTTCCTCTTGTAAATTAGTATGTGACTCTTCATCACTTCAGATATCATCTTTGATCATTTCTTTTTGTTTTGAATCATTAGTTTATAAAGCTACTGATTTTCATTTTGGTTCATCCACTTATTTATTTTCAAATTGTAGTTCTTATCCATAAATTATTATCTTTCCAATAAGTTCCTTTACTGGAAGTGAACTAATATCACATTATTTTATTATTGATATAGATGCTCCCCTCTATCTTTCTTGTAAGAATCTAATAAGTCTAATGACTTGATCTTTTCCCATGATTTTCTTTCCCAGTTCATGAATCTAGTTCACTATCTCATTGAACATGAGATACATGTCAGATATAGATTCATCAAGGTTTATCTTAAATGTATCATATTTAATAGTGTAAGTATTTATCCACATTTCTTTAACATTATATGTTCTTTCCTGAGAAATATCTAGTGTATCCAAAATTTCAAAGGTAGTAGAAAAAGAAGATATTCTATTAAATTCATCTTTACCTAAAGCATAGTTTAAAAAATTCATAGCTTTAAAATTATTATCATATGCAGTTTTAGTAGTATCACTCCAAGTATCTCTATAAGTTTGAGGTTTTTCATATTTATCTTCAGTTACTATCAAAATATCAAAACTCAAACCCACTAAATGAATTTTCATTTTAATATTCTATTAAGAATAGTTACTTCAATTAACATAAGGAGGCGGATTGGTGGAAGTTCTTTTTAGTCTATTATTATCCATAAATAATTTTATTTAGAAATGAAAGAAATTTAATATATTTAAACTACAACCAAATCATAGTTAAAAAGTTGTTTAAAAGGATCTAATACTAAATGCCGGTCTAAATAAGTAACTTAATAGTGGGTGAATTGAGTTCCCAATAAAATTTTTATTTAAAAATAATTTAAAACATAAATCCCTAATTAGTTAAAAACACACAGTTATGAAAAAAAGTAGAAATATATAAATTCTATCTATCAAATAATTTCTTAGAAGTGGGATTAAGTCTCAGTTAAAATATATTATAAATAATATAAATTTTGAAACTATGTTACTTGATTTAAAACTTTATATAAACACAAATTAATAATAACTATCAAAGTAAAGTTTCGTCTATAGTTTTGAAAATAGAAAATAATTTTTAGATAAAAGAAAAAAAACATAATAAAAAAACATAAGAAATAAATAAAGTGGTATGTTCTCAAACCGAGACTTAATCCCCTCCTCTTGGAAATCACATGATTCCAAGAATTTTATTGTAAAAATAAATAGAACAACAACCTAGATTAGGTTTTACAATAAACAGCACACAAAGTTGTTGAAAAACAAATCCTCTTTCATAGTTCTAAATGGGATTAAAAAAATACCAATTCAAATAGGAACTATTCCATCATTATTAATAGGTTTAAAAGAAAGTAGTGAGAATGTGTCGAGCATACTCTGGTTTAATAAGAGGAGTCATTTTGTTATGATAAAAAAAGTACTTCAACACACTACTCAAAAGTAATGCATAAAATGGGAAAATAAAGGGATAGATAGATAGAATGTATGATGCATCTAGATATATGGTGCTTCAGTTGTTCTGATTTCTTGAGTTTATTTTTGGAAGGAGATCAAAAACTTTCCTCCTAAATCAAAGAAAAACATTGTGTAGTAGAAGGTGATCTCATATAAATCCTTTGTTATTCACTATTTCCTTCTAATGTTTTCAGTAGTGCATAATAATTTTTCTTCATGATCCAATGAATATATTTAAAGATATATTCATCGAAACTTTCCATTTAATAATAATAATCTTTTATTAGATGCACTAATACTACATTTAATGCGTCAAAAAACGAGACATTAAATATTTGAAATTTTCTACTGATAAGATAGACACGGTAAGATATATTCACTTGAAGTATGGTCAATTGAGCTCACAAAAACATGACATAGTCATCAGATATGGTAAGGTGACATGGTTGGTTAATCTCTTCATGCAGTTAGATCATTTACACATGTAGTACGTTGATGACTTTATTTGGAACGATTTTTCTTCCGGAGATTACTATATTATAAAAATAAAATAGTGTCAGTATTTTACTCTATAAGAATTTACACATACCTTATCATTTTATGGTGATTTATTCATGTGGTTGGTAGTTTCATTTATGTAGTAAGGATGCTTTATTCATATAGTAAGGTCGTTTCCTTCATTAAAAAATGTGATTTATTTATGCGATAAGGTGAAGGGGCGCTGCAAGCTTGGGTTCCCCATCATCGCCACCATCTTCCCCGTATGGGTTGGTGAGACATCCCTCCTCCTACTCAGTGATATCGTGGCGGTGGATCCTCTGTTACTGCGGTGTCAGTGACTTCATAGACCTAGTCGTCTCACCTATTTAAATTGTGGTTGGCCTCTCCTCGCCCAAATACTTCTTCATTGGACAGGGTTTCTCATGATAGAACAGTTTCGGATCATGGATGATATCCAACTTCAACATCATTAAACTTTCCACCTCATCCCTGGTGTGTGCGTTGGGTGGTTTTCCATGATCTTTATGAGCGACTTTGATAGGGGTGATGAGATTTGGTTTACAGGGGGTCTACGGCCTTGTGTGCTAGTGATGTTTTTCTAAATTATTTTTTTGAAATCATTTTTGGTTTTGGATGTGTTTCTATTTGAGTTGAGGATTTTGTGCGTCATCTTAGGGATTTTAATATGTTCTTATCTCAAATTTTTGTTTTTTGGAGTTTTTGATGCTGATTGTGTGACCAGTTCTTTGGAAATTACAATTTATGAAGGAAGTTTGGTTCTGAAGTGTGTTCTGGTAGACGCAGAAGTAAAAAAGGTTAAGTATAGGAAGATCATTATAGATGAGTATGGACTGGGTTGTTCTGATCCAGAGGTTAAATATGATTCGCAAGTAGAGGCGGTTTATTTGGTTTATATCACTGTTACGTACATGAATCATGGGAATATATTTCATTGAATTTTTTTCTAATATTGGATGGAAGGGAGGACAACATTGGTTTTTTGGATTGCTTTTGCAAATCTGTTTTGTTATAATTCTTTCTTTCATCACTGTAAATGTTGTTTTCCTGCGGCCTATTGTTCATGGTTCTTAATTCCATATTATCTTCAGAGACTGTTCCAGATGAGGTAGAGTTGCATGTTTTTACCAAACTTACGTGATTTAGTTTTGGATGTTTGAGAGGGTGTGACCTTGGTCATTGGTATCAGCCCAAATTTGAATGGGAAAGATTTCTGTGTAGTGTTGGAATGGTGGAAACTGGACCTAATGTTGTTTATGCTATGAAGGGTCCTTTATTTGTTGTTTGATCTGGTTTTTTGTATTTTGGACCCTTGGAGAAAGGATTGTGGTTTTTTCATTGAACTCATGTTTCATGTTTTCTCACTTTTACCTTCATATTGTTTCTTTAATAAAAAATTTAATTTTCAGTCATGTGATAAGGTGAGCCGATTTACATGCTAGGTAGGTTCTTGTTACAGGGTAAGCTGAATCTTCAGCATGAGTTTATCTCATGAATTAGATATATATTTTTCATTTGATTCATGTAAAAATGTTTTTTTTCATATGGTAAGGTGAAACATAATGTGTCGTAAGGTGATATGGTCACTTGACCTTCAAAATATAAGTTGTCATGTTAAGCTTAAATTTTTTCCATTTTTTCAATTTTTTCAAAAAAAACATTTTCTAGAAGAAAAATAAATATCAATAGAAACAAGATATAAATTATTTGGGATCATTAAAATAATGGTTTTTTGGTCTAATCTAACATTATAGTCCAATATATAAATCGTATTCTTCCTTTGATCATAGGTTCATTTCCACTATGTTGTGAAATTTTGAATAACTTCACCTCCAAATTGTATGAAGCTTGATCATCAGAGGAACGTGAATAAATTGTGTAAAATTCCATATTCCAAGAAAATCCATCATAACCCTCAAGTTGAACACATGTCAAGGATTCAAAATAGAATTCAATTAATCTCATCACTGAAATTGAAAAATCTTTTTGGAGATACTGGAAATGTTTAGGGATGATGAAAGAACTCATTCCGATCATGCGGAAAGAAGTATGGGTGAACCTAATGTGTTTTATATAAGAATGTATATTGTTCACTGAATAAATGTTCTTCTTCTTCAAACACTCGATGAAGATGATGATACTATTTACTACTTCTTTCTATTTATTTATCTAGTAATATCTTCAGTTGTGGAATACAAGGCCATTAATGGATGATCTGAGGATATTCCCCTTATTACCCATTAATTAACTCCATACATTAAATGTTTATTATCTTATGTTAATATTTCTTGATTAATTCAAACTATTTATACATTATTAGATTTATGTTTTATTATATTTTGAATTCATCAACTCTTATTCACTGGTTCACACACACATTTTCTTAGGTTCTCTCCATTGCTTGTGATCCTGATAATTGGGTAGACTTATGGGTAATTTAATATCCATGATTACTAGTCTAGGGGATATTACAGGTTGTCTTGGTCATTTCATCCCATCGATTAAACATAAATTTTTAGGTTAGGGTAATCAAGTGATATTTCAAAGGATTAGAAAGACATAAGTAGAGTAAAATGGAATAAGAATTTAACAGGAAAGGTAATAAGATATCTGAAGATATAACATATCTTTTATAATTAAATTTAAAACCAATCCAATTCAGTATCAAAAACATTATTTCAAACTCTAAAACCACCAAAAAAAATTAGAACACATTCGTAACACATTTCTCTCTAGACCCAACCTGACTGCACTATTAGTACATTTTTTGGTTTTAAATTTTTTTGTTAAGCCCCCCATGATAGGATTCTCATTAAAGAGTATAAAAGGTAATATATGTGAATAAAGTTCTGAAATAAGTTATTAACATTCTATATTATAGATGAGGTTATAGTTCTTTCATGGAATTCTAGAGTTAAATTAAGGGTTTCTCCTCAAATCCCTTTCTTTGAGACATGTTTTGTATTGTGAACATGTTTTTGTTTATATGGGGTATATGTTTCCTAATTGAAAGTATTATATCATTATTACCTCTATTCATGAAATTTAAATTTTGATTTCTAGTTTTCTCTTTCAAATAATTTTTGAATCAAATGTTACAAAAGACGTAAGGGTTTCTTGTCTCATTTTTATTTCTTTGAGACATAAGTAATATTCATTAATATTTTATATTGTGTAGTGTATATACTTCCCTGTGTAATTTTTATCATAATTTAATGAAATTAAATGGATTTAAAAATCCATCTAAAGTTCTATCATTCAGAGTATTTTTATTTACAATATACTAATTTTGTAAGGGTTTCCTCATCTCAGTTTACTTTTATCAGGATATGTTCTATATTCACCACATTTATTATTTTTTGTCGTGTATGTATTTATCATGAATTTATTTTATATTGATTTACATGAAAATTATATTTAATTAAAAATTCATCTAAAGTTTTTTATTTTATGAGGCTTTGATTCAAAGATTACCAAATCTATAAGTGTTTATAATACAATCTAACTTTTTATCAGGATTAATTATGTTTCAATATCCACTCAAGGGAATTATATGTTCTTAATATCCTAAATCCCATATATTTTCTTCTATTATCATTATTTCTATTATTTTCATGTATTATTTCTATTTATGCCCTATTTTCTTCTCAAAAATACAGAAAGAATGTTTTTTAAAAAGAAGATCGTATTTCTCTTGTTTAGCCTAGAATCCTTCTCTTTCATATCCTTATTCTTAAAAATTGTTGTATAGAAGATATTATATACTTTTAAATGACTTATAATGGTATTTCTATACTATATTTAACTTTATAATTTTTTATAAGGAATCTTATTATCATTTTTTAAATGCATCATTTTTTACTTTATTTACAAAAGTGTGAAAAGAATGTTTTTAATGAATTTACAGAAATGATAAATTTTCTCTCCATCATATCCCTTCTTCATCATGAAGTTTCCTTGACTATGGTGGCTTCATGGTAGAAGCAGATCTAGACGTGATACAAATCGCACATAAATGTGCAGGTTCCCTATTATGGCTCATATCTCCTATCTCAAAGGTAATCGTCCCTGGTCACTCACTGATTTACATACCCGTATTTCTGATTGTTGGGATTATTTGAACTGCAAATTAATTCCAATCGGAAAAGTTTACATTCATATATTGTTGAAGTCTCAAGAATATTTTGATATAATTTGGAAGTTATGAAACCTTAATATTAAACCTAGTTTTCTTCCTCTCTCTGACTGGGACTCCAATTTCAACTCGCACACTTATCGTAACACAATGGATTAGGTTTGGATCAAACTCCATGGTCATAATTGGTTTTTTTGGCACCCAAAAATCTCTAATGACATAGTTTCCTGCATAGGTTCTCCCCTCTAAATTTTTGAACGAACATTGAATGCAGATTTAGGACTCTTTTCTATAGTCATTGTAGAAATTAATCTGGAGTCAAAGCAACTTGATACTATTAATTTCATTGCCAAAGATTACAAAACAAAAATCAAAATATATTATGAGTGGAAACATCCATCTGTGACCATTGAAAGATCATTGGTCATACCATCTATAATTGTAGAGTGATTATAAAACAACCAACCCAACCACCTGAAAATGATTGGAAAGAAATAAGGAGACTTAGGAAGGATAAATCCAACTTGATACGTGCACCATAACCATCTAAAACTGCAACATGGGAGAAAAAAACTATCACTTCATCTCACTTAGGTGAGCACTCGGGTACTAAATGGTAAAACCTTGTTGAAGAGGAATAAAAAGATAAAGACCTCTTCACAGAATTGGAAACTATAGTTTTAGACAACCTTAAATAGGCTACTGAGATGGAAAAACCCAACTCATGTCTTGCTTAACAGAATAAAATCTCCAAACCTATAAAATTCACGACACTAGAAACATACAAAGCTTTGCAGGGTAACCCAGCTTTGACTCTTGACCTTGCAAAATTGGCCATCAAAACAAAAAATACAAATAATCATGAATCAGTAGACGATGGAATAGTTACTACACTACGGGATATGAAGAATGCAACCATAAATATCTCAATTGTTCCCCCCACTTCCCACACTTCTACTTGCATCCCATTAAGTCATGAAAAACATAACAATTCCCCCACGACTGTGCAACCTGTAACTCAGGATAATTATGATTTTATTTGTGATGGTTATAATAATTTGGTACAAGACTCTACTAACACACTGGATAATAAGGATGCATTACCAAAGATGCAGTTATCCTCTTTGGATCTATGCATGGTCAATCATCATAATGTTTCTCTTGAAAAAGCTACAGGTACGCCTTCTGATTCTGTTAGTAGTGCTTCCTGCATATTGAATAATGAAAAATATGAATTCTAATCATAATAAACACCTTTTTTGATGTGTTCAAAGAATTCCATGGACCCATTATTGCATGAACCATCAAAGGAACCCTCAATGAAGAATCCTAACTCAACTATAAATGATCAGGACAAAACCAATAGCACACAAAAGGTCAAAAGGTCTAAAATAAACAAAGGCTATGGTAAAAAGAAAATGGGGAGTCCTAACTCCAAATTTCAGTTTAAATGAAGATTTTCTTTTGGAATAGTCAAAGGTATCTCTAACCCTAACACATTCAATGTTTTAAAAATAATGGTCCATACCCATATTTATGTGATATTTGCGATTGCTGAACCTAAAATCACTTTCTCTACGAAATACACTTATATATGTCAACGCAATTACGTTTTCATTGGTGTAATACATAACACCCTCAATACATATTCTCTATGTATTTTTTCACCCTAATATTTACATAATACAAATATCTTCAATATCTCTAATCAAATTTTTACTTTCTCCATTAATATTGAGGGCACTCTTTCTTATTACTCCTTTGTTTATGCAAGGAATAAATATCAGGAAAGAAGAACTCTCAGGGACAATCTCTCTTCTAGCCAATAAAATAAATTCTCTTTGGTTTCTTATTGGTGATTTTAATTCCATTATTAACTCCAGAGAAAAAAATTTCCCTTCACATTCCTCAATCTCTACTAGATAATTCAAAGCCTCGATTGAGGACAATAATCTCATTAAGATAAACCTCACGGGTGCGAAATATGTAGGACCCCAGGACACCCTGAGAGGGGAGGGGTGAATCAGGGTGTCAACTTTTTCTTTTAAACTGATGGATCTTGTTCCCACGTTGGTAGGAACTAATTTAACCTATATGATAGATATGAGAAGCAATCAAACATTCACATGCAAAGAAAAAACACAGCACTTTTTATATGGTTCACCACTAAGGGCTATGTCCAAGGAGAATACAACGATAGGTTGTCGGTCGTACCAAATTCCACTATTCTACACTAGTTGTGGATTACAAAGGTTCGGGAATAGTGACTCTGTCCCAGGATCACTGCCTTTACAACTGTTTAGGGATATCCCTTTGCGTCCCTTGCGTCACTCCCGTTGACTCCCCCTATCTCACTTTCATTGGTGAAGTTCCAATCAGTTTATAGACGTGAAGGTATCTTCAAAAGATTCGTATTGAATTATTTGTCACTGCTTAGCATGAGACTCTCCTTGCATCGAAGTCCATTAATGATGCACTTTTATGCACTAAACCACTGAACCACATAACTAGAACGTGCAAACAATTTTCACTGACAAATACACGCAACACCAACCCTTTGCACTCAAGACCTTTATATTGCGCACAATATTTTCTTTTTCCCACGGAAAATTATTTCTCACAAAACCCATTTTCACGCAACTGAATCTTTTATGCGATGTCTCAATTTTTACGCGCAGCTATGCCTTTTTTGCGCATCCTGGAATTTTTCACGCAACTCGGATTTTTCACGCAAACGGAATATTTCATGCAACACGGAATTTTTCGCACAACCAGGAATTTTTCACATGGCTTAGAATTTTTCACGAAAGCCCCTTTACGCGAACCTTTTACGCACATCAGACCTCAGATCTTCTCTAAGTCTTCAATCATACGAAATTAGGGGGGTCACCACTTATTTATAGGCATTTCAGTCCCTCATGCACAAAACCCCCTATGGCGAGAAAAAACTCTCATTTGGCACATAATATTTAGTGCAGGTATCGTTTTTCGCGCACATCTCTATATTTTTCGCACAGCTCATACCTTTGACATTTTTCAATGTCCTGATTCTGAAACACTTTTTGCACGAAAACCCTCGAGGATTGACAAAAAAACACAAACCATACTTAAATTCGTGCATAAAATAGCCATGGTTCCCACAAAATACACCTAGTATATGAGAAATTATAACAAAGTGGTTACGTAAAAATTGGATAGTGCTTTCATAAATGTTTTTCCTTTAGATAAATGAGAATTTATCTCCAGCACCACTCTCCATAGGCAGAACTCTGATCATCACCCCATTCTTGTCAATGCCTCAACCGAATGCTTCAAACCCTGCCTAACTTTAAGATTTAAAAATGCATGGTTCTCATATGATGAGTTCTATCATTTAATCCAAACATTTTGGTCCTCTATGACTCACAACACAGATACCTTTTCCTATAACCTCAAATTATGTCATCTAAAAAATCCCCTACTTCCTAGTGCAGCTCCAAATACAAACAAGTTAACAGGGAAATCATGTTTCTTGAGAAGGAGATCAATGACATTCAAACCATTAACACCGACTCAGATCTTATCACTGATCCTAATCAAGAGCTTAATATTTCTATCAAAATCAACTTTATGCTCATGTTTAATGAAAATATGTGAAAACAAGCATTGAAAGTTAAATACTTAATCGATGGTGATAGAAATACCAAATTCTATAATTCTCTTCAATGTATCTGTAAGCCCTACAAGCCATTAAATTTCCTAAAGGATGGGGATAACCTGATTGATAACCAAGATGACATTTCCCATCATATTTTCTCCTACTATGATTCTATTTTTAATGTTCCTAAAATCAAAAAAATACCTCCTTCCTGAGGTCATGCCTTTTGTGATCACTAATGAAGAAAACACCTTCCTCCTTAGCACTCTGATGGAACATGAAATCAAAAACACTATCTTTAGTCTAAATCATGATATTTATCTTGGTCTTGATGGCTTCAATAATGGTTTTTTTCAATGTTATTGTGATATTATCCATAAATATGTTTCTAATCTTGTTAAATCCTTTTTATCTACTGGGGTACTCCCTTATTCCCTCAATGCTCAGTTTCTCACCTTAATTATTAAAGTGGATAATTCTTCTGAGATTCATCAATTTAGAACCATTTATTTTATCAATACCCTTTATAAAATTATCACTAAAATCAATGCTAACTTTCTCCCTACAATCACAAATAAAATTGTCTCTTGGAACTAATTTGGTTTCATAATGGGAAGACTCATTCAAGATTGTATCTGTCATTCCTCGGAATGTGTCCACAACTTGAATAAACCCAATAGAGGAGGTTACATTTCTATTAAAACTGACATCAGGAAAGCCATTGACACTATTTACAAGGGCTTTAAATTCAAAGTCATGAACGGCTTTGGTTTTAATGCTCATTTTATCTCTACAATCAGAACCCTCTTCAACTTCGCATCTATCTGGATTCTAATTAATGGATCACCAAATAGATATTTTAAATGCACTAAAGGTGTCAAAAAATTTGACCCTCTATCTTCCATCATTTTCTCAATAGCGTAAGACTATCTTAGTCACCTGATTAATGGTTTGGTGACCCAGAATAAGTTGAATCCCATTTATGTCTATACGAATGTTAATGCTCCTACTCACCTTTTTTATGTTGATGAAATCATCCTCTTCCTCCAAGGAGATAAAAGGAACATCCTCACCATAAAATATAACATGTCTCACTATGAAAAAGTTTCTGGCCAAACTGTTAGTTGGGACAAATCATGCATCTTCTTTTGTAAAAACTTTCCCCCCACAAGAAATGTAACATCATGAGCGACCTTGGTATTAAAGAAGTTCTTCTCCCTTTCATTTACCTTCGTGTACAAATCTTTTAGGGAAGGCATAAATCTTTTCATTTTACATCTATTTTTGTTCATTCCATTAAACAGTTAGCCTCTTGGAAAGGTAAGGCTCTTTCCATGGCAGGTAGGTCTCTCCTTGTTAAATCAATTATTGTCTCTAAGATGGTTTACTCCATGCTGATCTACAAATAGCATGTTGTTCTTATAAAAAAAATGAACATCGCCACTAATAATTTCATTTGGACTGGTAGTACCCTAGAAATAATGATTGTGACTATTCGCAGGTCAACCCGTTGCCAACATGTTGAGAATGGTGGTATTGGTATTAAAAATCTAAATCTTTTCAATGAAGACCTTCAGGCTTGACTCAGTTGGAACCTTCTCCAAAATTATTCTGATGCTATCACCTTTCTTAAAAATACATTTCTTACCAAACATAATTTGGGAAACTCTAGTTTCATTAATTCCACCATTTGGCCCTCCATCAAACACTCCATCAACAAAATTATGATTAATTCCAGATGGATGGTCTCTCGTGACTCTTTCATGAAATTTTGGCTGGACAACTGGGCGGGAACACCTTTAATTTCTTTGGTTAGTTTGGATTTCACACCTGATAATAGTACATGAACTATCAAATATATTTTATATTCTCAACATGATCACCTCCCTGATACTATTCTGAATGTTGCTGAAAATTACTCTTTTTCTCACACAGAGGATTTCTTAGTCTGGGAACCAGCTCACAATGGGATGATCACCTCCAAAAATTTATAAAATCATTAATATAGTGATTTTGAGAGTATTTACACCTAGCTCAAACATTTGAACAAACCTTGGATCAAACCTTCGAGATTAAATCTCATCTGGCATCTTGCTCTCAATAGAGTTCCCATCGAAAATTGCCTTCAATACTTTGGCATTCAACTTCTTTCTAAGAGTAGATTCTATAACCAACATAGGGAATATTTCAATCATATATTTCATTATTGTTCTACTTTTTCTTCTCTTTGGAACTATATTCTTGAAAAAAAAAATTGCAGATGGTTTTTTTTTACTCTGTTACAATTCAACCTAAAAATTTTACTAAAATGAAAGGATCTCAACAAATCAGGAATATTTTCCTAACGGTAGTTGATTAACTCTACCATTTGATATGGTATAATCATAATGCTATGATCCATCATAATTACTCACTCAATATTAATGTAGGTAAGATGCAGATCCTAATCGCTATACATGATCATGATTTATTACAAAATGGGTCATTGCCATAACACCATACAAGACTTTGGTATCTTGAGGAGGATTCAGATAAATGGAAATTAATGTCAACCTCATCATACCCTAGAGGTTTTATAGAGGTCCCCTATTCTTGTATGGACCAAAATCAACATTGATGGTGCCTCCAAGGGCAACCCAGGCCCTGCAGGGTGTGGTGTGGTCTTCAGGAATCATCCTGGGTAGATTCTTGGCTATTTCAGGGGAAAATGTGACTTTGAAACCTCCCTTGAAGCTTAGATTCTATGTTTGATCCATGTCATTTACTTTTCTATCCAATTGGGTTGAAACAATATCTATATTGAAATAGACTCAATGACCATCGTGCTAGCGATTTGGAATGAAGTTACTCACCTTTCTTGGCCGATTACTACTCATTGGATGGACTGCATCCGTTTTCTTACAAGTATCAAATATATCATCACACATGTGTATCATGAATCCAGTATGGTGGAAGATGGCATTACTAATAGTGGGATCAATCAAGGCACCACCTGGTTTGAAGACCTCCCCACTAATCTGATTTCCTTTCATGAAAAAGACTATAACATGATCTCATACTTTAAACTCTTGTAATCTTAGTTTTTTCTTAATAATTATTTTCATTTTCCTTTTAAAAAATGTATTCCTCATATCTACTAGCATCCTATTAGTGATATTATGCTTCACTGATGATATTGTATAGTGATACCATCCATATTTTTCTCTAGATGACTTATTATGATGATGTTTTCATAAAACCCATTTCTTTCCCTTGAGTTAATTAAGTTATAATGAAATGATTAATTCTTTCTAATCTTGTGGAAAAAATATGTATAGTTTTCATTATACTCTAGGTGGACCTATAAATATATTTACCTCCAATACATTGGGTAATTTTTTATGTATCATGAGATCAAATGGTATACCAGGGATTAGCCTTTTCCCAAGAGGGTATACAAGAGGTTTTCCCAAGCCCAAGAGGGTACATGGTATGTTTTCTCAAGTCCAAGAGGGTAAAAAGGTGATTATAATAATCCAATAGAAGGTACATGGGTGATTATCCCGAGACCAATAAGGTACATGTGTAATTATCCCAAACCCAAGAAGGTACTCAGGTGATTATACCAATCCCAAGAGGGTACATAGGAGGTTATCCCAAGATTTAAAGGGTACATTGGTGGTTAGATGAAGCCTGCTATAGGATGAATGTAATTGTGAGAAGCCTTAATATATCATTTATATGTTTATTCTTATGATACTCTTTTTTTGTGAAAAATATATGTCTTATTATTATGTTATTCTTTCATAGATCATGTTTGATTATTGATAATTCTTCACTCTTATCATCTATGTTTTTTATTATGACTTATATCATGACTTCTGTTTAATGTTTTATGACTTGTTGGGTATGATCTCATAAGTTATGATAATGTTATCATACCCTTAAGCTTATCTTATGATCATGTATGACCATGGTTTGATATCTCCTATGTTTACACTTTTTGATAATATGAGCTTGACCATTCTTATTTTTCTATTTCCCTAGGTTATGAAGGATGGTTTTAATAAGTAAATGTCTATGTAAGGTAGCATATGAGAATAAATTTTTGATAGATATTGAAGATATTCTATGAAATAATTTGATTAAGTATCTAGTATCTAGGGACACTAAACATAAATTTTATTAGTATTGTGATATTATTATGAGATATTATGTTTTATTAATTTTTAATATATGTAAATTTAACTTGAATCTTCTCACTTATTATCGAATACTCCATGTAAAAAAAATTCTTTAGCACCAAACCCGATTTTATAGGTATAACAAATTATAAAAATACATCTCATAAAAAGATAAATATGTAATGAAAGTAAATAAATTTATTGTGTGGCATTTCATATTTAAGTGATGTTAGTTATGAAAAGGAAGGTACATGTAGTTATAAGGGATATTGAAATTGAGCATCAATTATTGTTGATTATTTTTTATGTTGTTATGACTTGTGTGGATATTGTGGGGGTTGTTTAAATGAATTGGTTATGGCTGATTTATGGATGAGGAAGTGTGTTTTGTAGTGGGTCTCTAGCTTTATACTTTTATTTGGTGAGAGGATAGGTGGTTTTGGATGTGGGTTATCAGTATGATGGATTGTGTGGAGAGAGTAGGTGATATATGGTCTATAGTTTGGTTGTTGGCACACGATTGTGCAGCGAGTTTGTGTGGAATGGTTTGAGGTGGTTAGTGTATAGTTGTGAGTTCATATTTTTTGTTTGCTGATGGTGATGGAATATGTTCATACATGGTAAACCTATTAAATAGAATGGGATATAATTTAATGAATCATAGGGTGTAAATTTTATATTAAATGTTTGTAATAGCATGTAATGGATGGAATTATCGTCGGTTATGGATTAGAGTGGTTTAACATTAAATATGTAATTGTATGGAATAATAAATGTAATATGGTTGGTTTAATGGTAAAAATGTAAATGGTTAAATGAAATCGATTTATGGGGAACTATGTGTGGTTTTGGTGGCTATTTTGTAGAGGGAGTGGGGATAGCTTTTCATAATATAGCGATTAGTGGTGGCAGTTTGTGTGGAAATGATATTGTGGTGATGTTTGTGGGATACAAAATGTTTTTAGATAAACTATGAGGTTACGAATATGTGTGAATATATATAATTTTATTTTATCATGATTTCTATACACACCCCACCCAAATTAGATTTCCTTTCCAATAAACAAACATTTTGGGTTTCAGGTGTTCTCCAAAATATTTAGGATAGTGATTAAAGGAAGCAATCATTACTCCCAGCCCCCACTCTCCCTTCTAGATGAGGTATGGGATGTTATGGATTGTGGTAGGTATGATCATACTAATATAGTATGTGGTGTGCTGGAAGAACCTATGGGGTATTGTAATGATGATAGGTAAACGATTTTTTGGAAGACCATACAAGGTAAGGGTGAGGGGGTACAAGATGTACTAACAGACTCAGTGGGGTATATATAAGTGGATATTACATGGTGGGGGTTATGCATCGTAGGAGGTGCGAATGAGGTTGATTTCCTTCGTGTTCATGATAACTCAATTTACTGGATAAGTGGAGGATGGATGAAATGTGATTTGTGGTAGTGGGTATAGGATGCTAGGGATGATATAACTGTGACATGTTCGAAGATTGGGATATGAAACATGGTGTATTGTGGTATGGATATATAATGGATTGAGTGTATAAGATGTTTGGTGTTGGTAATGAGACAAAAAAATCAACAGGAAAGTGGTTGTGGGTTACCCTGTTTGTTATATTATTGATAATAATTTATTACTCTTGGATACAATACCCAGTGAGCTGGCCTTGGTGAGGCTGGGTTCCTGTTAAACTGATAGGTGCATATTGGTTCTATTTTTTTTCACTGGTGCATTAGTGTGCTCCTTTCACATTTTCACAAGAGGTACCAAGTATAATCATACGTAGTATACATGGTATACTCACCCTTATGTATATAAAACTGATTTCAGGTATCCAAGTTGAATTTAGGGATATGGATGGAAACGACTAGCTTAGAGTTGGGAGTGGTGGTCAGAGCTACTACGTAGAAGTTCTATTGGGAATTGTATGTAGAGACTTATTTTAGTCTGATTTATCATTCATTTCATACTATTATGGGTTTGGGTTATTTATTTATTATGGTGTTGATTTGTGGTTTTCCCTATTATTTTCCAAGGATATGTGATGGTAATTCAAACATTTTTATGTTTTATATTCTCATTGTTAGTTTATAACCTAGAGACTATTAGAGGTAGGCCTTAGGTTTATTTTCATCTTCACTATAGGCTCTAGAGGGGTTATCAGTGAGGATGGGTCATCAAAAAGGGTATGAATTATTTCAAAGGTAAACCCCATATTACATAACATTCATCTAAAATCATATGTTCAATAAGGAATATCATTATCTTCTGGTAACATGTAATTCAATAAATAAAGTAATTATGAAAAATGGTGTAACTTTATCAATTTACAGATTTCAAATTATATAACTTCACTATTCCTGTTGATGTTTTATATTTATAAAAAAATGAATATAGTTGTATCTTTTCATATCTATTTAACTTCCCAGAGACCTTTAGACTATCATGAATTTCATTTCAACTATCATCACCATTTCCTAAATATAATCTCCATCATCATTTACAATTATAATCATACCAAATTATCCATAAATCATAATTTTATCCTAGTCACTAGATATATTTTTTTCATCCCCATTTTTATAACTACATTTATAACTTTGATCTATTCTATGAAAAATAAAATTTTATTCTAACTCACACCGAAAAATCCTTCTTGAATAAGAATAACGTTGACATAGAAAAATGATCGTAGAATGGTCATTTCCACTCTTTGTTACAAGTTTTATGAACACTTTAACCCTATCCTTATACTCTTTGGTCATATTATTAGAATATATCCATTTTTTATTCACATTGGTCCAATTTGGTTTAACAGTTTCCATATTTAACAAAAAATAAATAAGTACAGAGAATCTAATCAATTGAGTAATCAAATTTGATTCAAATTAATTTTATTTGTTTCAATTGTAATTGTATTTCCTCCCACCATTATTAAATTTTATGAATTTAGGTAATCAATAAATTTATCATTTTTTTAAAAAAATTTGATTGTGTTTTTAGTTTATATTAATTTTAGCTATAATGATTAATACATTTATGATTACTTGTTTGACATAATTTTTTTTCACATTAACTTCTTTTAAACTCACATATTTGCCATATTACTTTATTTCAGAAATTTTAAATATGTTCAAAATTATAATTTTAATGTAATTTCATTGGATAAAAAATATATTTGAAATGTTTTTTTAATTTTTTTTAAATTTAGGAATTTTAATAAAACCAAAAACATATAAAATATAAAAAATTAATATTATTATACTTTAAAACAAAATCATAATTTTAAAACATTTAATGTACAAAAAAATTATTATGTTGTGATTTTATATTGTATTTTTTTAATATGTTTTCTATGATATATGATATTTGAATTAAACTTTGAACCACGTGAAACATAGCTCAAACACACTTGTTTTCAATATGCTTTCTGAAATAAAATAATAAGATATATATAATTAAGATATAAATATCTTTTTAATATAAATTAATAAAAATATATAGAATAATGAAATTTTATATTAACTTTTAATAAATATAAAATAAAATTATTCATATTAATTATCAAGGAACATATTTAAAAACATAAAAATAATTGTCTTAATATGATAGTAGAAACAATAATGTTAACAAATCAATATTACTGTAAAATAAAAATATAAAATAGTGAAGAATGAAATAATTTATATGTTTCCATCAATTTTAGACCAATATTCCTGGCAAGAACAATAAATGAAAATTATTTTGTATGAAATAGATTAAATAACAAACTTAAAACTAAAAACAATCAATTATCTCTTAAATTCCAGCAATCTAAATAGGAGTTCTTACAAAATCAGGAACCTTTCCTCATATTTGGTTCAAATAATTAATATACAATCCCTAAAAGATTGAATCTAAGAAAAATAAAAATAGAAAAAATAAATATTATATATGGATTAAAAAAATCAATAAAATAGAAATTAATATTCTTATAAAAGAGAACCTCCATTACCAATATTCGGCTTCATGAATCATGATTGATGATTACTTTATATATCCTTCAATATCCAACAGAAAAAATAAAATAGCATAAAAAATATCATTTTAAATTCATAGAAAAGGATACACACTAGATTAAAGAATGGTTGGGAATATACACTGATTGATATAGCCACTATTACATGTCCTCACGTTAACGGTGCACAATGAACTAAAAATCAATATTATCGTAAGCCCACTTAAAAGTATACAACTTTTTTCTGTGTTAATAATAGAAATGATAAAATTAATACTAATGTGGTGTGTTTCTAAAATTACTACACAATACAATGAAAAATAGAGAATTAACTTGAAATTAAATTTAAATTTCAAATATAAGAGAAAAAATATATTGTAGAAATTTCAAAAACATTAGTTTTTAAAATTAAAATTTAAAAAGTAAAATTTATCAAAAACATTAAAAAACTTCAACATTCTAAAATTTGTTTTCCATAACCCCTCTCAAAAGAGCCTAATCACGCAACCAGTAGTTGAACAAACAACTCCGGCTCGAGAAAAAGAGAAAAGCTGTATAAAAAATAATTATTATGTTAGTAATAGTATAAGGAAATAAATTTAACATCAATATGATACAATACATTAATAAATTTTCATTTTTAAACTAAAATATTACATTTTGATTCATGCTATTCACATTGTGTATTAGATTAATGTGTGGATGGTTCTTATACATCACAAATGACTTATTAATCATTTACCTAAAGTATCAAAATAATAGGAATGAATTTTCCTAGTTTTGATTATGTGATGTATGTTATGAACTAAAATGTCAATTTTAAATTATAAACATACAGATCGAGTCATATTAGGCACACCATTTATCTGATTGAGGTGAAACTGATTCTTACACATCAAAAATGAATAATGAATCATTTTAATAAAATATAAAAACAATAAGAATTTGGTTTCTTGTTTTTTAGTATGTGAAGTGTGTTTTGAAATAAAGTGTGAATTTTAAACTCAAAACAGACACTTTGAGTTATACCAAAAACATTGTATATCATATTGATGTGAAACTAATTCCTACACTTCATAAATGACTTAAGAATATTTTTTCTAAATTATTAATACAATACAAATGTTTTTACTGATTTTTGGGTATTTAATGTGTATTTTTTAATAAAATTTCAATTAAAATTGAAAACACATACATTGAATCATACTGGTCACATCGTACATCGGTTTAACATGAAATTGATTCATACACATCAAAAATGACTTATGAATCATTTTTTATAAAGTATCAAGACAATCTAATCACGTTTCCTTAGTCTTTAGTGAGTGAATCATTTTTTGAACTAAAATATCAACTTTAAATAGATAAAATACACTTTGAGTCATATTGGGAACACTATGTATCATATTGAGGTGTGGAAAATTCTTACAAGTCATAAGTGACTAATAGATAATTTTTTTAAAGTATCAAAATAATATTAATATTTTTGTTCTTATTGATTACGTGAAGTGTGTTTTGAACTAAAATGTTATTTTTAAATAAAAAAGACACATTTGGTGTCATATCGGCCACACCATGCATCATATTGACATGAAGTTGATTCATACATGTTAAAAATGACTAAAGGACCATTTTACTAAAGTATCAAAATAGGTAGAATGTGTTTTCACATATTTATATGATACTAATTATTACATGTCCTAAATGACATATAAATCATTTTCCTAAAGTATCAAGACAATTTGAGTGTGTTTTCTCAATTTTTAGTGAGTGGCATATGTTTTAAACTAAAATTTCAATTTTAAATAGATAACATACACTTTGATTCATACATGGAACACCATTTATTGGATTAAGGTGTAGATAATTACTACACACCAAAAATGACTTATTGATCATTGTCCTACAATATCAAAAAAAATATGATTGGGATTGTAAGATTTTGAGAATATGATGTCTGTTATGAACAAAAATGTAAATTTTAAATAAAAATATAATCTTTGAGTCATACTAGTCACACACTGTGTAAGATTAATTTTTGGATGATTCCTACACATCAAAAATGACTTAAGGATAATTTTCCTAAACTGTCAAAACAATATGACTATTTTTTCTTAGTTTTGAGTATGTCACGTTCCTTTTTTACTAAAATAAAAATTTAAAAAAAAAATAAACACTTGGAGTTATACGAGTCACAACATGTATCAGTTTTATATATGACTAATTCCTACACATCACAAATTACTTTTGAATCATTTTCCTAAATTATCATGAAAATCTAAGTGTGTTTTATCATTTTTCTGTGAGTGACACATGTTTTGAACTAAAATGTAAATTTTAAATTGATAACATACAATTTGAGTCATACTGGGCACACTATGTATCGTATTTAACTAAAGATAATTTATATACATCAGAAATGGCATATGGAACATTATCTTAAAGTATCTATATAATCTGAGTCTATTTTTTCAGTTTTGAGTATGTGATGTATGTTTTGAACTAAAATGTCTATTTCAAATAAACAAACACACTTGGAGACATACTAGTTACACCATGTGTTAGATTGATCTGAATTTTATTCCTACACATCAAAGATGACTTAAGGATTTTTTAATATAGTATCAAAACAATCGGAATGTGTTCACTAAATTTTGAGTATTTCATGTGTCTTTTATATTAAATGACAATTTAAATTGAAAGCGTGAACTTTGAGTCATACTGTTCATATTGTGTGTCTATTTGATATACAATTCTTACACATCACAAACACCTTATGAATCATTTTTATATACTATCATGACAATACGAGTTTGTTTTCTCATATTTCAATGAGTAATACAAATTTTGAACTAAAATTTCAATTTTAAAATAATAAAATACATTTGAGTCATACCATGAATATTATGTATCATATTAAGGTGAGGCTGATTCCTACACATAAAAATTAATTGTGTATTGTTGTCCTAAAGTATAAAAATAATAAGAATGATTTTTATCAATTTTTAGAATTTGATGTGTGTTTTGAACTAATATTTCAATTTAAAATAAATACACACACTTAGAGTAATATCGTTCATGTAATTCATTGGATTAATGTGTGGTTGATTCCAACACATCAGAAATGACTTAATGATCATTATTACAATATATAAAAAACAATTAGAATTTGTTTTTTCAGTTTTTAGAATGTGACATTTGTTTGGTAAGGAAATTTACTAAAATAAGTATCTAATAAAAATGATTAGGAAATTAACTAAAAAATAGTAGATAAAATGTTGAGAAAATTAGATACATAAGTATTTAAAGGTAACCTCTTCACGATGTCTATATACATTTTGCACTATGTGTTCTACCCATTTATTTCTAAACAAATTTATTTCCTCTCTTGAGTATGAGGACTATCGAAAGACCTTTTAGTACTAGAAAAATAAAAATAAACAAATGATTGATAAAAATTTTAAATTAAATAGTAATTATCATCATAAATATTTCTTAGGGGTTCTAGTTTGTTGATGGGATGTGATATCTTTCAGGAATTTGTAAATCTAATAGCCCCAATATTTTCCATTTGTTTTTTTTCTCTGTAGAAACATTGTTAAAAGGAAGTAATTTTTTATTTATTTTTTTGATAGTGAAATATTTTTATATATACTCTAATATTTATCCAAATGTAGAATTCAATAGGCTTATTGTGCTTCTCGTCTATCCCCATTCCATGATTTTGAAAATATTTAAACACTACCCTATTATAGCATAATTTTCCTTAAAACATAACATAAAATTTTTAACTTAATATTAATTTTCAAAATGTTTCATGTAGTTTATTACAAATAGATAAACACCATCACATGTTTTTGAGTTTCTAGGTATCCATGCAGTGAATCCAAAAAGCAAATATTTAGAGTATCCAAATTGATTACAATGAGTAACCAATACTTCCTAAAAAGAAAAATAAATAAGTGATTAAAGGAATGAAAATATATTTTATATGAATAAATTTTAGTTTTTTGACCCTTTATCATGGGAGTAAATAATTTTTTTTCTATAATATTTCTTTCAAACATTACGAAAAAAAATTACTCTTACTTCATACACCTTTAGTACTAATGTGAATTGTTGTGTAGAAGTGATGTGAGGACTAATGTGTCCAAATTTTTATTTATAGGGTTTTACCTTCAAATATAATTGATATATACAAATGGAAAAAATATGATTATTATTTATTCATAATTAAAATCGTAGTTTATATATTGGACAAAACAATTATGAAAACACACCACATGTATACATTTACAATTGAGACTACTAGAATTCATGCTTGAGGATTTCATTTACATTCACAACATCAAGATAGTCTATAATGGCCTCTACATATATATTTTCTTCTAAATAAATTATGATCATATCAACACTTTTTAACATTGTATCCATATGAACCTATAATTTTAGTAAATTTAGATATTGAGGTAGTAGGGTAAAGGTACTTTCGAAATATATTTTTGATTGGTTGCTTGATCTTTAAGATCATTTTGATTCTACCTTCCATTTCACCACTTCCCCTGTTCCATCTGTAATAAAATTCATTGGGTTAAGCCTTTTTTCATTAATTGTTAAAGGTTTTGCATAAAATAATAAATTGGGAAGGAATTACTCCGTGTAGACATGAATTGTTACAAGACAAAACAACCATACTATGAAAGTTACTATAATAAGATCAACTGTATGAATATCCCAGTCATCAAGTTGAATAGGTAAATTGAGGATCAGATCATGATATATGTGAATCCCCACTCTCACATGACCTATTAGAATTTTTTTGTTTATAATATCGCCTTGGATATTGTACAACATACCCCTCACAACAAGGTGATGGGTGGGTGATGATAGATATAAATAAAAATCATTTTCACCATTTAGAATATCAGTACCATAATGGTATCATTGTCCACCTGATACAAATTTCATGAAAATAGTTATAAAAAAAATTGATTACCTCTTATATGGTATCCCTTTTAGGGGAATGACTTTACTCAAAGATAGTGGGGGTGGGTGTCTGAATGTATTGGTTGTTGTTGTGTTGTTTCTTCTCTTTGATTCCTTCCCATAACATTTTCAAATAACTAAGACAACCAACTAATTTTTTCTTCCAGAGAATATAATAATGTCTACATATCATCAATTTTATTATATTTACACCATATTCATTTCTTTTCTAAAAATATATTTGGGGTGACAGACCAAAACCCACACCTCTAATGTCGCTGTATTGTTTTACCCTCTTTAGCTATATTATTTTACCCTCTTTAAGTCCACTGATAGTAGACATTCATTAGGAATATCCAATGATGAATCTTGTGTCTAAGTTAGATAAAAAATATATGAAAATAAGTAATCATTTTTATGTGATACCTATTTAAAGAAGAAAGTATTTTCATTATGTCATAATTACATTTGTTTCCTCTAATTTTAGTGTGTTTTCATCTATTAATATCTCATATTTATTTACACGATCCTCCTTCCATATCACATGATGTGGGATGGATGTTTTTTGGATTTTTATTCGTCAATTTTAATATAAATTAAGAAACATAATTATTTTGTTGCTTCAGGTCACATAAAATTATTACAATATATATGAAATAAATACCATTTTTTCTAATGAAGTGTACCCCATACTTGCTTTATGATAGGGGTACATTGGTTTTCTTACACGTTTCTTATTTTAAATACTCACTTATTGTTTCATAAATAAAAATTCATAATGAAGGTGAGTAATAAACATATTTTCAATAAATTTATTACCAATCAAAATATACCTAAAAAATTTTCTCCTCATAATGACCAATAAAAAAATTCCATATTTTTTTGGTTTTTCAGGTGTGCGTACTTCTATGGTGGGTGAGTGTTTATTTTCCCTTTAGAATATCAGAGATGATACTTCATAATAATTATAAAAAATACTCTAAAATCATCTCAAGTATGCATTAATACAAATTTAATTCAGTATTCATCTAGTATAAATTCACTTTTCTAGGGATAATGAAGAGTAAATCTACATTTCATTATTATATTTATTAAAATAAATAAAGTATATCATAATTTTACTATAATATATTCCCAAATTAGTGCCTTAAGTAAAAACACAACATTATTCCACACATCTACATCAACCAGTATAGTAATTCAAGTAGATATTCCAATGTAACTACTAAACATGACCTTATTGGGGTTAAACGGTCGGTCATGTTCCTTCCATTCAATATCAAATTTGATGACTCTATTTCTCTTATTAATAATTTTTATTGAAAAAAATCATGATACGATGCTCCTATTTTTTTGGGATATAGGTTGTTCAACATCAACCATTTCCTTAACTTCAACACCATCAATATATTGTTCCTCTAGATTCATATCATCGGTACGTGTATAAAATTATTATTCCTCTCTATTGGGAGAATCAACATGTTGAGAAACTTATTATTCCTTAAGATACAGAGCTTTGACATGTATGAAATTCACTTGTAAAAAAAGTGGTTGAACATTTAATTTAGATTATGTTAATCCAATAAGTAATAGATTACAATACAAGTTAATCCAATGTATATTAAAATATATATATATGTATATATAACCTGATTATTAAAATCTTTTTTTAAGTTTTAAGGGATTTGAACCCACTATAGAGTATAAAATTCCCTCATTGTGGTCTCCTCTAACATACAATACCCCTTATATATTGGGATCACTATAAAATGATTGTGACATCCTAATAAAAGGGTCATCCTTAATTAAATTGACATATAACCCTTCAGTCATTTTGGTTGATAATAGAATAATTAAACACTTTTATTTTTGGGATCTAGAACATAAAATTACTATACTTCCAAAGATTCCATAATAAATGGTTTTTCTTTGTACACTTCCTTAATTAAATCCACTTTTATTAATCCCAATTCATCTATTTTAATTTCACTCATGTCATCAACCCACTTGTATTGAAAGATTGACAGTTTTAATATTATATAATTAAACTCCCGTATTTGGTTGATGATGTCAAAGTATGACATATTCAGATAAATTGAATTGATATCCATGGTAATAGATACTTGCATCACTTCATCAATAAGTGTAACTCCACTATTTTTCATTTTAATACAGTCATCATTTAAATTTTTATAGAACGTATAACCATTATAAGATAATACATATAATCATGGTCTTTTGGCTAGCCAATAAATTCATTCTGAAATCAAATTCAAATTTTCAATTGTCTCCTCAAAAATATGGTATTAAAACCATCATATAAACTATTTATTATGTGTATTTGATATCCATATTTTATTACTTGATGGATTTGAATTCCTAAGAGTTACTTTGTGAATTTTAACATATAGCACAACCTCTAAACTGTTACAAAAAATGTAAAGGTGATCATCCTCCCACTATGTAATAGTAACTACGGAAACATCTATTCCAGAAATTCCTTTACCCACAATCCACCTAATGTGATGAAATTTTGGTATGCCAATGTTTTCCACATTAGAAAATTAGTCAGTATAGAATTCAATGTCTTCCTTAACATTATATCACTCTGCAATACAACCATCTAAAAAACATTGATTTTTGACATACCCTATCAAAATCTTCATATATAGTTCATTGGGGTACATCCATCTATAATGAATAGGACCAAATAGTATAATATATCTAACCAATTGAACCATCAAATGATCCATCATATCAAAGAATGGCATTAAGAAGAAAATCTGCAATTCATATAATAAGGTAGAAATTTCCTTTTCCATAGTTATAAATGTCCCTAGGTATATAAATTTTATACATATATCTTAGAAATAGAAAAATATCTTAGTTAATTTTTAATGAAATTTCTTAGGAAAATGAAACATAAATATAAAAGCATTAGATCTTCCATCAAAACATGAAAGTCCTGTGATTTCATGATCTTTAAATTTAAATTAGTCATTGACATGATATTATTGATATTTTATGAATACCCTTATGGGACCTTTACATAATTAAAGAAGTTGAAAGATTGATATCCCTATTTTCTATAAATAGTTTAAGTAGTTAGAGGAAAATAAGTCCATATTTCACCCATCATTGGCACAAACTCTTCCCATATCCCCATGTAAGTCATTCCCATCATATCCTTAATTCCATTATTTGTTTTATCGAGTGCATTTAATAACATGCCAATGACACTATCACATTAACGTTTTCCCACTTTCATGACATTGATAGAATTATTTATGTAAAAAAATATGAATTATTAATTAAAAAAACTAATCTCTTTTTTCAACCAATATTTGTAAAGGATCATAAAGAAGGTTTACCAAAATAGTGTCTATGTTTTTACTTTCTCAAATAGTTGATTACTTGTTATTGGAGATGGTGTTGTACCTTATTATAAACTCCCATTGCATAACATTTTCTAAGATTCTTATTTATATCATCGGCATAAAAATATGAGATATCCTAGAAACATAGTCTTCGATGAGTGTTTCAAACTAATTTATTATATGCCTTGCTCACAGATGGGACAAGATTGAGTTCCTTTAATGATATATCATGCCAAAATTTCATAAGTAGGAAAAAAATTGTCATCCAGTGCCTCATGGATCTCAATATGAAATCTTAATTTCTATAAGAATCATACAACGTAACACCTAAATCCCATAGTAATTTAAAATCTTCGATCAATAGGGCCAAATAAATATCAATATCATTACCGAGTTGTTTTGGTCCTGATCTAAACAAAGATAACAAAAAACATTGTTTCTTGAATAATCAGAGTGTAAAGTAATAATTAAACAAAAAAATCATCCATGTACTATGAGTACTAGTTTAAAAATAAAATGGGTTAATTCCATCTATAGATAACACAAGATTATGGTTTCTTGGATCATTTTCAAATTTTGGATACACATGAAAAATTTTCATCCAATGAGGAGAGACATCTAGGAGACGAAGTTTCCCATCTTTATTTCTTATGTCTTCATGCTATGTTAACTACCTTATAATCTACTCAATTCTATAAAGGCTCCTAAAAATTTCAATGATTTGAAATAACCATACAACTTTTTTAGAATATAATTACTCTTTTTTGTATCAAAAAACTCCAGAATTTAGGAATTTTTAAGTGATTTTTGGTCCTTAAAAATAGTATATAATCATTTGGATATGCGTGTATTAATTTAGAGATCATCCCCATTGAGAATAGAATTTTTTCAACATCATATGTTTGGAAAGTAATCTCATTATCTTATGGGATCATATGATTCAAAATATCAATTAGTTCAAAAAAACTAGGTTCACTCCAACCGTTTATAGATTTTATATTATACAGCTTAAATATGGCTAAAAATTCTATATATTTAGTACAAATAATATAAGATAGTGTATTTTCACAACTCTTTAACTTCTTAAACAATTTTGGATAATCATGAATTTCATCTTAAACTATCATTACCGTTTCCTCAATATGATTTTCATCATCCTTCATAGCATTAATTGTATCCTCAATACAATCTTATACATTGTTCACACTTGTAATCATATTAGATGATCCATAAAATGCAGTGTTATCCCAGACACTATCTACACTCACTTTTTCCCCATGTTTATTCTAACATTTATAACTTATAACTATTCTGTGACAGATCAACTATTCGTACAACTCCACTGGACTAATTAGTCTTGAATAACAATAGTGTAAACACGAAAAAAGAATTGATGAAGGTTCATATGTATCATCTTTTACAAACCTAAGGAACTCTTTCACCCCATACTCATACTCTTTTGACATACGATTACCATCCACCTATTTGTTATTCATATTCATCCAATTTAATTCAGTAAAATTAATATTTTAAAAAATAAATAAACATAAAAAAAGTATGATCTTATATACTGTAAAAGGTCATTCTTAAAGAATAATTTCAAAAACATGAAGCCATTTTTCTAAGATAATAAGAGTCGAATGATTTTTGTAGATATTTTTTTGTAGTTGTATAAATCATTTAAGGAAACAAATTTGTGATATATATAAAGTTACAAAAAAATTAATTAACTTTTAATCTATTGTAAAAAAACAAAGATCAGGGATGGTTTTTATAAATTTTTTAATACGGAGCACAATATGAGGGATAAGTTATGGTTTATTAATTTCTTTACATTTTATGTTATGGGTTAGGTGATTTTTTAGTGATAGAATTATTATGAGATGATGTTTATCATTTTTTAGATGATGAAAACATTGATAGGGACTAATCACATGGTCTTAAGAACCCAACTTTTTTACAAAGTCTTGAATTTAAATCCAATTAACCAAAAGTCTCATATTGGGGTTCTAAAGCTACTAGAAAAATCAAAGAACAATATAATTAGTGTTTCATGAATGGGTTAAATTTAAAAAATTCACATGGATGGGA
Organism: Viscum album; assembly: GCA_963277665.1. NCBI lineage: Eukaryota > Viridiplantae > Streptophyta > Magnoliopsida > Santalales > Viscaceae > Viscum > Viscum album. The sequence continues at coordinate 933,825,124 of OY728125.1, forward strand.
TGAAGCCTCAAAGAAAATAAATACAAATTCTTAATGGGGACAAAGTAACGATATACCTCAACAAATTTTGAAGAAGTTTCCTAATGGGATCAACATAAAGCCTCATATCAAACTAAATATTTGATTATAATCCAAACTGCCTCTAATAACATGAAAAAAATGATCCTCAGCATAACTATCAAATTTAATTAACCCCCCAAAAAATCAAGAGTGGAAATTGAGATGGAAGTTTAAACAAGACACAAGAAGATATAGACATTTTGAATGCTGGTCATGATTCTAATTTATTGATTGGAAGGAATCCTTAGAAGAGCTTCAAAGAGAGTTTTGGGAATACCCATAACTAGGATCATGGTTTAAATAAAATTGTGGGTCTTTATTAATAAAATCAATTGGAAAAAATATCAAGATATTGACGACTTAAAGAAATAAAATGGTGTTCAAAATGTATGAAATTGGGGAAAAGAGAACACAACAACATATTCATATTTTAAAAGCACTTGGCTTTATCGGCGCTAAAAAAATCACTTATAAAGCTCCCCTTTATCAGTGCTAATAATAAAGTACTAATAAAGGGGTGACCATTATCAGTGCTAATAAATACTAACCGATAAAGGGGTCCCTTTATTAGTGCTAAAAAATGTGCTGATAAAGGTGAGCTTTTATCATCACTTGTTAAAAAGTGCTTAAAAGGGCGGCATTATCAGTGTTTTTTTATTAGCGCTGTTAAAGACCCCCCTTTATCAATACTTTTTTTCCTAGCACTGATAAAGGGTATATTTAATTAAAATATATATATTTCATTAAAAATATATTAATAATATATAGATATATTTATATAGATAAAAATAATATATATATATATATTAAATATACTTCAGATAAGGAAAAATATGCATTTTTACTTAATATATAATATATTCATTGAAAATTTATTATAAAAAAATTAAAAAATAATATTTATTAATAATTTTTTAATTATTACTGAGTAATAATCATTTAATAATAATTGTATGACATAAAAAATTAAATTAATTAATTAACAGTCTAATATAAGTTGAAAACATAACTTGAACATCAAATAACCATAAATTTTGATTTGTGTGTTCGTTTGGACTCTTCCATATCTAAAATCAAATCTTGTGATGAGATCAACGCTTGATAACTAATTTGAATACCTGGTCACAAATTTGAATGCAAAAAAAGGTCCATAATGCCTCCAAAAGTGAGTTTTTAGTCGGAGTATCCAATTTTTTTAAAATTCTATGGATTTTCAGCCTCGTTTTATGGGGTTTTATTGACTTTTTTTGTGGGGGATGAATTTATTCTTAGGGATAACATTATTATTGACATTATGGTTTTGACGTTTAATCATTTTTATATTGTAGTTACATTTAAAATTAAATATATATATATTTTTTATTAATTATAATAAATCAATTGTATAAATAGATATATTAACATATTTATGTAAAAATGTAATCTTAAATATATAAAATAAATATTTATTATTCATTTTATTTAAAGTAAAAAATTATCCGTTTTATTTGAATTATAAAAAAATAATTGATATGTATATATAATTTTTATACATACATATGCGTATGTATCAATAAACATATATATATATATATATATTTCTATTCTAATATATATAAATGAATGTTAATATATAATATATTCAAATAGATAAAATAATTTAAAAATATATTAAAATTTTCTAAATATATACAAATAAATTGAAAAGTCATTAAATATACAACAAAACATGTTTGACATTGTGTTAAAGAGCATCGAGTCACATTAGGGAGCTCCAAGGATAAAATATAAGCATATTAAGGTATTTCGCGTAACATTTTAGCACTAACTAAGGGGGTGGGGTGTATGATGGCGGTTGGGGAGTAGAAAGTGAAAAGAAAGGGGCCCTGTAAGTGTTGAGAAAGGGGTGTTGGGGGCACGTGAAAATTATTATTTTTTCACATTTTTTACATCTATTTTTTAAGCACTGTTAAAAGACGACCTTTAACCGTATTAAAAAATAACTATTAATGGAACCCTTTATCAGGACTAAAAGTGTTGATAAAGGCGCCCTTTAAGAGCGCTATAAAACTGATGATAAATGTTGCATTTATTAGTGGTTTTTTTAGCACTATTAAAGCTAGGATTTTAACATTACTCATAATATAAGTTATTTTCAAGTTCTAATAAAACCATTTTAAAAGTGTTGATAAATTCTAGATTTGTAGTAGTGGAAAGAAGACACTGAAAAGAAAGAGTCACTTTATAATTAGAACCGAGGTTGAAATAAAATTGGAAGGAATCATCAATGGGGTCAGTATGGGGAAAAACTACTAAGTGTGAAAATCTATAGAACTATGGAACTATGAATGAAAGAATTAATGAATTAACCTATTTAAACAATACATATGTATTACCTTTTTTATTAATAAATCAAAAATTAATAATTTTTATTTTAATATATCATTATAATTTCAAGACAAGAAAATTAGATAAACGTTAAACTAAGACAAATTTATTAATAAAAATTTTAAAATTTTCAAAAAATGTTTATAAATTTTTTTTTCACATATTGATTAAAATTATTTAAAAATCATATATTTATTTATTTTAAAATATATTATTTAAATTTATACAAAACCATTAGTATATATTAATTTTTAAACCATTAAATTTCAACAACTATCAATATAATTAACTAAAAATATTTAAAATATTTACACACAAATTATTTATATAAATATAATTAAAATTATTTATGAATTAAAATGAATTTAGGAAAACAAATATTTTTTATAAATATTTACAATGGTCAAAAAAGAGTGATTAATACAACAAAAATCCTACAAACTAATAGGAAATAATTCAAAAAAAACATGAACACGATACCTTATTAAGAACCCTATCACTAAATTGGGTGAAAGCTAAGGGTAGAGGTTCAATAAAATATAATATAGATAGGGATAATATAGGAAATCTGAAGAAAAAATAGCACTATTTAATTTTTTTGAACCAAATCAACCTAATTTTATAGTGATTTGAAATCTTCAATTGGGAAGATATAGATTTATCCTAGTTTCTACATAAATGATTTTTCTCTATCAAAGATAACAACACCAAATAGGGAAGATGAGTTCAAATCAATCTATTTCATTTATTTTTCCCCAAATAATCGATGTCATGTGAGAAATATATTGAGAAAAAAATTCCCATGGATTTTGGATCACACTATTATTTTCTCATTCATATTGAGAAATAAACCCATTTAAAAGGTGAGGGAAAGTTCAAGGATTGTGATTAAATAGGATCTTGAATAGTTTGAAGGAGATGAACATATAGATTGAGTGATGTAAGATTTATTAAAGGGGAGTAGAAATAATCACATACCCTTGATTTTGAGGTCATATATTCATCATTAAAGTTCAAGGAAGATCAGTGGAAGAGGTCGACCTCTATGGAAGCATGAATGGTGTGAGGAAGAAAGTTCTGTTAGGGTTAGAATTTATAAGATCGAGAAAGGTTTTATCAGCACTTTCCAAAAATAAATGATAAATATTAGTTTAATCACTGCTAAAAGAATAGGTGCTTATAAAACATATCTTTATCAATGATTAATATTTTAGTGCTGATAAAATTTATATTTATCTGTGCTTTTATATGCGCCGATTAAATCTTCTTAAAATAAAATGCACAAAAATATATGAATATATATTAAATATGAATAAATTAAAAAAAACTGAAAAATATTTAACATTATAATTGAATATATAATCTCAAGTGAATGTTAAAAAAAGAGTAAAATTGAGTAATTAAAATTGAATATACTTTAAAAATATTAAAAACATTGATAAGTTTTATTAATAATATAAATTATTAAAAAAATTAGAAATGAATATATTTTAAAATGATATATATTGAAATTGGTAAAACATAGTAAACATGGAAAAAATGAATTTTTAATATTAACAACATTATTTGTAAATACGTACGTACAAAATATGAAGAAAATATGAAAAAACGCATTTAAATAAAACAATTATATAGATTTCACACATTTTAAAAATATTACAACTTAATAAAAAAAATCAATGAATATTGATCATATAAATTAAAAGCTTATAAATAATTTTAAAACCTAGTAAGTAATTGTGAATGACTTGTAAGAGCCCTTACATTAATTAACTATAAACAGGTACAAAAATAAAGAGAATATTAACAATTGAATTTATATAAATTAATTATATAAATTTCAAACATTTAAAAAATATTAGATCTTAATAAATGAAATTGAATAAATATTAGTCATATAAATTAAACACAAATTAAGAATATTAAAACATAGTTAATATTTATTTATAAATAAATATTAAAAAATGAAAAAATTCCAAAAATTTAAAAATTAATCAATAATAAAAATGAATAAAAATAATAAATGAAATAATATTATAAATTAATAAATAAAATTACAAAAAAATATTTTAAAAAGTGAATTTGTAACTTTTACATAAATTATATACACATTAAAGATGAATAAAAATAAATAAAGAGATAATATTAATTATATAAATACAAATTTTTTTAAAATGAATTATATTAAATATAAAAACATATTAATAATTAAATTAAATAGAATTAAATTAAATATACACACATATATTCATGATGAATAAATTAAAATATATATATATTAAAAATGAATAAATTACATAAAATACTAAAAATGGATGGATATTAAAAAAGAATAAATATTATTAAATCAATAAAGATACATATACACACACATACAAATACACATGACAAACATACATATCTACCCAAACAAAAACACACACATATACATATACATATATATACACAGACACATACACACATACAGTTATACATGTACATATAGTTTAAATTATTTAATATCAATATAGATATATATTTAAATAAATATATTCAATATATATTATATAATTGTTTAAAAAATATTAATATATTATATTTATTATAATTATATACACATTTTATAAATAATGTAAATAAATATACTATTAAAAAGTTTGACGAATATAAATTTGATAATTTTTTATATATAAAATTATGAAAACAAGTTTTATTTTCTATTAAAATATAAATAAATCATATTTATATATTATATTTACATATATACTAATTTTAAAATAAATCTTATTTGAAAATAAATAAATATTTATATATAAATTAAATTACTCACTATAAATTTTATCGGTGCTAAACAAAAAATGTTGATAAAAGTGTGACTTTTATCACCACTAAAAAAGAGTTAATAAAGGGGTGAATTTTATTAATGCTAGAAAAAAGTGCTCACAAAGGGTACCATTTATTAGTGATGTTTTTTTTCTAGTGATGATAATGGTCAGTAAAGAATATCTTTGTAATCTATGGTAGTGAAAACAATACACTGAATAAAATTCACACCTACTATGATATATCCAATCGTAGGATACAACTACCTTATCTTCCTATTTTAATTTTATTCATAATATAATAATTAATGAATAATGTTTTGTTTTTGGAAAACAATTTTTTTTATTGGTAAGGTGGAAAATTTTGGGAATCCCACCTTGAAAATGTGGGTTGAATTCTCAAATATCCTTCCTTATAAAGGGGGATTTTAGAATTGGGTCTTTCATTAAAGAATATATATAAAAAATAATAATTTTAAGCTGTTTTAAATATATATATATATATTTAGTAAAATAATTTGTTATATATATAACTAAAAAATAATTTTTTCATAAAAAACGGACTAATAATGTGATTGGTCATAACGGTTGGATTTTAAAATTTCAAAATATGAACATTCTCCCCACCAAGAGTTTTCTCACTTCGATCAAACAAAGGTTTTTTTCATCGAAATTTTGAGATCAAATTAGTGTGATTCACATCAATTTTGATCTATAAATAAGTTAATGATGTGATCGCTTAATATGATCAATATCTGCTCACTAAAGTTCTGTAGAAATAGTACTCCAACATCGATGATGTGGGATTTTTGAAATTTGGTGTTCAACCTTCCCAAAATCTTGGTGAAATTCTGGAGGTGAATTTCCACTGAGAACCCTACAACAACATGTTGGGGTTGATCAAACCCTTTTGGATAGTGAATATCATTCATGTGTCCAGATTACAAATTGTTTCTCTATTCCTCATTTGCATTCTGATTTTCATAATAATCAAAAGGGTTTGATACAAGGAATAACCTATATAATGGATTCAAAATCCCTTAAAGTGATGACCCAAGACATGGTCAAGCATGACCATTTAAATGGAAAAAACTTCTCCTGGTGGAAGGATAATATGAAGTTTCTTCTTATAGTGTGAATATTTTTTACATCATGGAATCGAACCTTCCTCCCATTCCTAATGAGCCTTCTCTAAATCATGATTGTATTCCCATTAACATGACTCAAGTTGAGCATATTAAAAAAATGAGGAAAAATTTTAAATATGGCCAGGTTTTGCGTTGATAAAATATTCCAAACACATTATCAAATCATTTTTATGACTAATTTTCTTTTCAAATGATGTCAGTTGAAGAGATGTGGGATACACTCAAATTCAAGTACAAATATGAGAAAAAAGGTACCAAGAAAATTATTATTTAAAACTATCATAAATTCAGGATGGTTGATAACAATCCAGTGTTGGATAAAGTTCATGAGCTCCAAGTTATTGCAAAAAAATATTCCTTATCTTAAAATTAATTAACTAGAAACATTCCAAATAAGATCAATTATTTCTCAATTGAAACCTATGTGGAAATAACTCGATAAATCGGTCATTAAAAACAGTGTTGATATTTCTTTGGAATAATTTTAAAATATTCTTCACATTGAAGAAGAATCCATGTTGAGATGCATGGGCATGACAATGATATTTTTATACAAAGATTGATATCATTGAGTGAAATTCATAAATAAACTCTTACTTACATGTCAAAAATAAAAATAAAAAATTAAATAAGTAAATCCTTATAATAAGAACTTAAAATTCATTGTTTCTGGAAAACCATGTCATTTTTCAAGTGAATGTCATTATTGAATGAAAATTGACAAACCCACTGCAAATATATCGAACGAATAGAATCTAGTTACAATTATTTCTAAATTCAATATGACTTTGATGAAAATAGTATGCTGGATTTATTTTGGAAAAATAAAGAATTTGTTTGAATGATCGTTTGTTTTTTAAAACATTTAATGATTGTACTATCATAATGTAAGTACAAATTGGTAATAATTAATGCATTAATGTTAGTGGATAAGGATTTTTGGAAATAAACTTTACTTCAGGGGAGAAATTGACTCATCTAAATGTTACCTATGTTCCTAAGATTTTAAATAATTTAATCTCTATTGATATTTTGTATAAAGATTGATTTTGGGTTTCATTTGAATCTGGAAAGGTTATCCTATCGAAGGGAGGCATGTTTTGCGGGAAGCGGTACTCAAATTGTGTCATTTATCAATTGTCTATAAATAATATGAATGAATATTTTTCTTATATAATTAAGACCTATAATTTATTTCATGATCATTTAGAAAAATTAAATTATTATTCATTAAAATTAATTAATAATTTAAACATAATTAACATTGAAAATGAATTTAACAAATCAGAAACAGGTGTAGAATATGAAATAGTTAAGAAAACTTTTGAAACTTTTGAAATAAATTCTAATATATAAGAATTTGTACATTCAAATATTTTTTATTTAAATGGTTTATTAACTCATAAATGAAAATTTTATTTTATTTCTTTTGTTGATGACTATAATAGATATTTAAATATATATCTTATCATAATAAAGGATAAATCCTTTAATTTATTTAATAAGTATGAAATGAATTTTAAAACCAATTAAACAAAAATATTAAAGTATTACACTCAGATATAGGTGGTGAAAATTTAATAAATTAATTTAAGGAGTTTTATGAATAAAATAGTCTAATTAATCAGTGTCCTACTCCTTATAAACCTTAGTAAAATGGACGTTTTTAAAGAAAGAAAACATTTTTAATAAAAATGTTAAATTTCATGATTAATAGACATAAGTTACCATTAAATTTATGGGGAAAAAGTTTGTTATATTCATGAAATATTCATAATAGGATTTCCTCTATGAAAACTAAGTTATCCCCTATAAACTTTTTGAAGGGAGAAGACCTAATATTTCATCTTTTAAAGTGTGGGGGTTTTGTCTTACTATAGATTTCTTAATCCTAAAATAACTAAAATTATTCCTATAACAATTAATGGTTTTTTTATTAGAAATGAAGAAATTATAAAATAATATAGAATTGTGGATTTGTGAGCTAACGTACTCATTGACTCAATGGAAGTATAGGTTTTTGAAAATAAATTTTATAAATAGAATGTGGTAGAGTTTATTCCTTATACAAATATATCTTGTACTTTATTTATTTAAAATAAAATAGTAGAGATCAATGATGATTCACGAGTTTAACTTAAATAGTGTATAAGACATTGGAATGAAAAACATCTACATTCATATTTTATTTCCCATGATTCCATATTTTTTCATGTTGAGGGGGATCAAAATAATCATCTTCTAAATATTTAATCTGTGTTATTGATTATAAAATATGGGACAAATAAATATAAGGAATCTATGACTTCTAGACATTTTTATCCCTATAAAGAATAAATTAATATTCAAATGGGTTACATTATGAGGAATAATACATGTGTACTTAAATATTTAATAAGAGGTTCAAAAACTATTGGTAGTAAATGGGTTTTCAGAATGACGTATGATTATAATGGTAACATTCAATATTTTAAAGCTACATTGGTTGAAAAATGTTTTAGAAAAAAATGATTGGTTATTTTGATACTTATACTCTTGTAGATTGAATTAATTCAATAAGGATTATATTTTCTTTTTCTTTAATTAACCATTTTTATGTAAATAAAATTTATTTTAAAACTACCTTTTGAATGGAGACATGAATGAATATATTTACATGAAAAGACCTGAAGATTTTTTTTACAAGGTAATTAAAAGAGAGTATATAAACTAGTTAAATCTCTTTATGGCCTTAAACAAGCTCCAAAGTAATGGCCTGAGAAATTTTATTATATTATTTTATCTAATATATTTACTCAAAACAATGTAGATAAATATGTTTATTCAATTTACAAAATAATATATATTTATTATTAGTTTACACTTGGATAATTTCTCACTTTCTGGAACCAATTGATTAGTGTAAATGAAACAAATAATTTTTTATCCTCTATGTTTAAAATCAAGGATCTTGGAAATATTTGATACTATTATAGGTATTGAAGTTAGAAAACATAGTGGGGTTTATTATTTAATTAATCCTTATTATATAATAAACATTTTAAATAGGTTTGATCATATTTGTTTTAATGGTGCAAATACTCCTTTCGATTCTAGTGTTAATCATTTTATGAATACAGGTAGATTCATAGAACAAATTGGGTATTCTAGTGCAATTTGTTCGTTAATGAATGCAATGCATTGTATTAGAAATTAAATTTCTTTTGGGGTATGTAAAATAATTATATATATTAATAATAATTGTGTGGATCATTGGATATGTATAAAGTGAATATTTGGATACTTAAGAGAGACCAAATATTTAAGTTTATACTACAATGATTAACCAACTATATTAGGAGGATGCACCAATGAATGTTGGATTATCAGTATTAGTGATAACCAATCCACATCTCGATTCTTGCTTAATCTTGGAGGTTTTGTTTTTTGTTAGGAGTGCAAGAAACAAAAATGTATTTCACATTCGACCATGGAGTAAGATTTTATCATCGCACCAGAATATGGAAAATAAGATGGATGAATTGGGAATATATTATTGGATATTAGATTGTGGCCTATTTAGATTCCTCTTATCTATATCAGTCATTATAGTGAAGAAACATTTTAGAGGTAAAATAGTTTCATGTGTAATTGAAAGTCTAGACATATCAGTTTGATACATGATTATGTGAGACAATTGTTACAAGATGGTGCCATAATAATTGTCTTTGTAAGAATATTTAAAAAAATTAGGGATACATTTAAAAAATATTTATTTGATAGATCATACATGAAACTAATAAATATATGGGGTTTAAAACCCTAGAATAAATCATTTCGGTTATGGAAACCCAACACTTTATTTATGTATAACCTAATCAAACTGTTTAATGGGTAAAAAAATTAAAAATATGATTTTTGATATTGGTAATTATAACCCAAAATACTTGGTTTAAATATCAACTTTTATAAATAGAGGTTGACTAATAAACTCATAGAAAAAATATTAATACTCAATAAGTTATGTGTTCTAATAATAGAAGAAAACTTTAATATTTTGCCAATGCAAACTTAAAATTAGTGTCATTTCTAATAGAAGTTAATAGGATTACTCCTTAGATAGTTCATAAAAATGATATAATCACATGGCCATAAAAGTAATACAGAATAGTATTTGGGATGGAAATATCATTGTATGTAAGTTATTTTTGGTTTATCAAAATTTTATCAGGTTTAATTTTTGGAGAGCTTGTAAATATGATAATAATTTGAGATATCGATACCAATTAAATGATTAAATTGAAAGATTCCTTTATTAAGTATAATAAATCACTTATGATCTAGAGGGTTAATATTTATGAATAAAAGTGGGGTTTTATTATAATTTTATTCAAAAATAATAATAAATGAATAAAGTGTTTTGATAGGGAAAAACATTTTTCTTGGATTAAGGATGTGGAAAACATTGGTAATCCCACATTAGAAATGTGGGTAGAATTTCCCAATATCCTCCCTTGTAAATAATACTTTGGGAATTAAGGTGTTCATTAAAAAATATTTATGCCAAAATTATTTTTAAAGTTTTTTAAAAATAAATACATTTAGTGAAATGTTATATATATATTTATATATTATGTATAAAAATACAATTAAAATATAAAATAAAATATAAAATATTTTATAAAAATGTATAATAATGTGATTAGTTGTAATAGTTATATTCTGAATTTTTAAGATTTTAATGGATGCCTCCCACCAAGAGTTGTCTCACTTAAATCAAACCAAGGAGTCTTTCGATCAATATGGTGAGATAAAATTGGTGTGATTCATGCCGATTTTGATCTTTAAATAAGTAGATGATAAGATTTCGTAGTATGATGAATCTATCACTTCTGAAATTCTCCAAAAATATTATTCCAGCATCAACTCTATGGGACTTTCAAAATTTGGTGTTTAGACTTCCAAAAACATCAAGGAAATCCTTGAGTGAAATTTCCACCAAGAACCCTGCACAAAAAAGTGGGGGTGGATCAAACCATTTTGAACAGTAAAAATCATTCTCTTATAGAGATTCCAAATTATTACCATCTTCTTCATCTGCCTTCTAATTTTCAAAATAATTCAGATGTACCTATATTGTCGATATGGCTTGTCACTAGCTATGATTTTTTTGAAGGCCATAATGTCATTTCATGATACTGTTAAGAAATTTTAACTTGTGATATGTCATTTAACTAAATATATGATGTTGATATAGAAATACTGTAAAATATGTCTGTCATTATGAGTATTGTAAATTTCCATCTGAAACTGATCATAGTGGTTGGTCGTGATATCATATGATGTGATGTAAATCATAGATGTTGTCATATAATATGGATGACCTCCACCGGTTCACTTATTCTTTTACAGTCACCAATAATTTGAGGTAGCCAACAAAACCTTATATCGTAACATCTGGTTTCTTATGATATCATGGATTCTTTAAAATCTAGGTATCGTAGCTTATGAATTCTACTTATCCTCAGATATGACATGTGTATTTCTCCACTATCTTGATTTTTTAGTTAGATAGCCATTGAAAATTGATGTAAAATTTTAATTATGGGGGATAAAGTAATAAAATAGAACATTATAAGCACAAAAATATTATTGATGTTCTAAGACCTGATAAAAGGGGGTCACTTTTATCATCTCTAAAAAACCATAGATAAAGACCCCTTTTATCAATGTTAAAAAAAGTGATGATAAAATTCAAAAAAATTATGTAAATAGGGGAGAGATTAGAAATGAGGATACCCCCCCCCATATTTTATCATCGCTCATATATCCCTCCTCATTTCCCTTTATCAATGCTAGTGTAACATCTCCCTGATCTGACACTCTCTCATGTGGTTGAAACAGGTTGGTTACGGGACCTCAAGCGTGCCTCCCTACAAACCAGAAGTTGATAACTAGTAGTGGGGGTGTGATAAGTATAGTGGGGATGTTATACTCCTTGTATACAGAGTCACAATATAGAAAAATTACCATATAACAATGAATATAAGAGTCACAGAATTAATAGAACCAATACAATACAATATAAAAACAAAATAATAAATCCAATTGAATAATACAATAAATAATAAATGAATAATGTAATGACATGATGAAATATAACTAATTATAGTGCTATAAGTAAAATAAATAAAATAATAGAATATTCAAATAAAGACTCAATAGTACCCTTTCCTGATCCCCCATGTAAATCCCATCTCCAAACTCCATCCCATCCACCAAGAAATAATTAGTAGCAAGATACTTTGACATTGTCAAATTCTGTATCCATGTAAACTTCTTAGGTACCAAATGATGACTTGAATAGGGTGTGAGAATAACTCAGTTGGTCAACACCACCATGTCTAAATATAACCAGTCTGATAATAAGTGCATACAAAAATTGAATAAACATGTGTATTAATTAATTAAATAATTAAATCAACACCACATCAATCTACTCCGACACAATGATAGAATGTCTCTGAGCATGTCTCATGACCATGCCAAAAAAACAATATAAACATGGTAAAACATAACCTAACTCAGTTCCATGCTGGAATATCTCTGAGCATGTCTCACAACCATGACAACCACAACCATATAACCATGGAATCACACAAAATCTAAGTCAAACCTGCTATATAAGAATTTCAATAATAAATTAGGGTTGAGTCTAGGATATAATAATTTCATCATGTATCAGGGACAAGCCCAGTATATAAGCATTTCATCATGTGTCACTAGGCATATCCATCTATAAAAGTATCACAATATTTTTTGGTACCAAGATTGGTATATAATCATTACATCAAGTATCAAGGACATTCCTAGTATATAAGCATTATAGCATGTATCACTAGGTATAATAGTAAGGATATCACAATATCACATTTTAAGGCTCAATGGTTAATTATGAGAATTACTATTTATCTTTCAATTACACATTTCATTTATTAAGTTGTCTTAAAACAATAACATGCCATTCATTCCAATAATCAATCCAAGAAAAGGTGAATTTATATCAAATAATCACTCAAAACTCATGTCATGCTAGACACACTTTAAGCCATTGGTTAATTCATTTATAATCAAGGGTTATCTCACCCGAACGGTATACATAATCAAATTCAAAACAATTAGGCCCAGATAAATTCTGAGGAATAATCCAATTCATCATTTAATTACTTTAGGCGCACACTACATTGGAAAATTTCATTATTACGCTTAAAATTAAATAGACGATGGGGTTAAGGTTTAAAAACCCTACCTTTAATCGGTGATTAATAAAACACTTCCAAAGGGTCACACCAACAAGGAAGAAGGTTTAGAAGAGTGAAAAAAGGACCTAGATCAATACAGGTCAAGATCACAACTAAAACTTGTCCAAGGATTCCACCACCCTAATGGAGAATAATGGAAGGGGAAGGGGAAACCAAAGCCAAAGAATAACCAGGGATCAATCACACAAATGGGACATTTAAAATAGATGATGTAACTACAAAATCATGTGGTATATTCCCTAGGGTTTCAAGATAATGTTTTATATATATTGAATGAAAAAACCATCTTTATGATGCCTTTAAAATTTCTGATCGGGATATTACATAGCATGTAACTCTTTTAAGTATCATGTATTTTTTTGAGGGATACAATAAAAAACCATCGCCTCAGGTTAATATTTATCTCAATCAACTATTATATGACATGAATGGTGTACTTAACATGTAATAATTTCATGGAATTCACTAGTTCACAACATGTGTCTAGAAGAAGTTACACATCATGTAACATGTACACGACTTCTAAATTCTCTAGAGATAGTTTTTAGACCCATTTCTAGAAAAAGACCCAAACCACATAAAAATCATTCCAACACTTTGAAACCCTCATAAATCTATTTAACACATTTATACTCTGACTTCATTAATTGAAACAAACATACATCCCAAAAATTTAAAGGTTCTACATCTTTGAACAAGACTCAACCACCAAGGCTCAAACTAAAAATGCACAGAGGTATGTACCGTGAAAGTTATGGGATCTTAAAAACTCTCCACCATATAATATCTCATCCTTGAGATTATCCATGCATCGTTGTGGGGTCTCAGGAAACAAGTCTGGCCATTGTTCTCACAAATCAGACTCCATCTCCCATGACTCCTCCTAAACTCGCCCATGCAACCACAACATTGGAACTAGAGGTATAATACTACTATAGAGATACTTATCACTACGATCCATAATCCATATCAGATGCTCCTTAAAGGATGCAACTACACTAATATCAACTTCTTCAACATCTATGACATGATAAGGGTCAGCATAATATCTCTAAATGTGTGACATGTGAAACACATCATGCATGGAACTATATAATTGGGGAAGGGATAATCGGTATGCCACTAGACCGACCCTATCCACTACTTAAAACTACCTAAAAAACATGGGTGATAGCTTTCCCTATTTCCTAAAATGAAATTTTTCCAACCTAGGAGACACATAAAAGAAAATACTATAACTAACCTCAAACTCCAGAGGTCATCTCTAATGGTCAAAGTAGTATTTCTTCATAATATTTGTTGTCAGCAAACGCCTCTTGGTCAACTGAACATGCTCAAATGTCACCTGGATAAGACTAGGCCGAACAAGTGCTGACCCACCTACCTTTGACCAATAAAGAGGACAATGAAATGGCATTCCATAAAATCCTAGAAATGTTCCATTTTGAGAAATTACGAGAATCATTTATTATATATAAACTCCACGAGTTCTATATGTTGTCCCATGAACCACTAAAATCCACAAAACAAGATCAAAATATATCCCCAAAAACACGAATAGTTTTCTTATATTGATCATCAGTATGAGGATGATAGGTTGCACTCATAAGAGCTATAAATCCCATATTCTTATAAATACCCTGCTAGAATCATGATGTGAAACAAGGATCCCTATCTGAAATGATACTTCTCAGAATAATGTGCATCCAAACTAGCTCATGCATGTAACTACTACCCATATAATCAACTGTGAAGGTATCCCTGATAGGAAATAAGTGTTCTACCTTCACCAATAGATCCATGATCACTCATACAACAAAATTCTTACAATTTTTCCAGGGTAATCCTGTCACAAAAATCCATAGTCACATCATCCCATTTCCACTCAAGAATGTTCAAAGGTAGCAAAAGCTCATCTGGCCTCTGATTCTTAACTTTCACCTACTGACAAGTGAAATTTTTTTCCATAATTCTTGCTACTTATTTCTTAATTCCTGACCAATAGTATTATCTATGGAGATCATGATATGTATTTGTATAACCAAGATGTACCTCCGATCTATAATCAATAAAATCTCTCATCATTTTCTCAGAAAATCCTGTAGGAGTCCATATTTAGCCACACAAAAATAGAATTCCCACTTCCAAGATACCATCTCGATAGTGTATCTCCACCATATAATCTATCAATCATAACTAAGTATTATGAATCATATATTATATCTATCTTGATTCGGTCCAAAATCATGAGTATAATATATTTCAAATTCAAAGCTATTCACCCCTTACACTCTTAAACATCACGATGAATGTCTTCAAAGAGTTGCATGATTATGCACTCATAGAAAGACTCTTGGACTGCCTCTTTCTGCTTCTTCCAACTTAATGTATCGGAAATGACATTTCCCTTTACCAGTGTGTAATCTAAATCTAAGTTGAAAGACTATATATACTCGACCCACAACCTCTTCCAAAGGTTCATGTCCCATGGATAAAAGATGTACCTGAGGCTCTTATGGTCCTTGTATACCAAAAAACTATCATCCAAGAGATAATTCCTCAAGAATATCAAGGCATGTACCACCACTAATAATCCCAAATTGTGAGTAGGGTAATTTATCTCATGAGGTCTAAGCTATATAGATCCATAAGAAACCACTCAATCCTCTAACATCAAGACTACATTGAGTCAAACTCTAGATTCATCATAGTACATGGTATATGGTTTTCCTAGCATAAGTAAGGAGAGGATAGGTGATGAGGTCAGCCTTCCATTAATATTTTGAAAATATCTCTCACAAGTATCAAACCAAAAAAACCTCAACCCTTTCTTAGTAACCCCTGACATTTGTTCTTCCAAATGGGATAAATCATAGATAAAGCACAGATAATAACATGATAAATAAAGAAAACTCTAAATATCAAATATATTCTTCGGTTGCACCTAAGAGGCCATGGATTTAACTTTATCTGGGTCCATTGAAACTCTAAGAACTAAGATCAAATGACCCAGGAAGTTAACTTCACCAATACAGAAACTACATTTGGTTATCTTTGTGTAAATTCAATGCTCTCTCAATATACTCATGAATATTTCAAGATTTTGGGCATGATTTTCTGATGAATAAGAGTATAATAAGATGTAATCAACAAAAACCCATAAGAAATAACATATAAAAGTATAAAAGTTATAATTAATCAATTCCATGAATATAGTTAGTGTATTTTTTAAACCAAATGACATCACTATAAACTCATACAATCCGTTCATGCTCCTAAAAGAAAACTGAGATTTGTCCGATGGTCTCAGCCTCAACTGGCGGTATCTAGATCTCAAACTAATCTTAGATAAGATCTTATCACATATCAACTGATCGAAGATATCATCAATACATGGAAGGGGATATCTGTTCTTGACCATCATCTAGTTCAATCCCCAATAATACACACATAAGAACAAGGTACCATCATCCATCATGCTGAAAAGAAATGGAGAACCACATGGAGACATACTATTCCATATAAAACCCTTAGATTCTATATCATACAATTGAAATTTTAACTCATGAATCTATTATTTTTCCATCATGTACGGAAGGTTATAAAATGGATCTTCTCCCAGCACCAACTTGATAAAGAACTTGATCTATCGCTTGTATGGTAATACATTGAAGTCATCAAGAAAGACATCCTAAAAATGGTCTATCACTATAGGAAAATAATCCGGCTACATTGCACCATCACCTAGAAAAATACCAGTTATCCGAGCCATGAGACAATTCAATCTACACTAAATTGGTCCTTTACTACCAGCCTAAATATTCCACTCACCTTAGTGAGAATAGCTGCCTCCTTCTGAAGATAAGAAGGTTACTCACCTCCAGTAATAATCAATATGTTCCTGATATAGATATATCAAACCATACCAGGAATAAAAGTTTAAACTATCATTTCCAGAAAAAAAATCCAAAAAGAAAAAGTAACCCCCAATCTCTAGAGAACACACCTTGCAACATTTGATATTCTCTGACCACACTCTCAAAGGTGTATAAATGGTCAAAAAACATCCAATATTTCCAAATCCAAGCCCAAAACATTTACAAATATATTGTATAAAAATTAATGTGATGCTCCTGTATCAAAAAAACACAACCAAGGGTTGATGATACAAGAATCGTACCTTGGACAGTAGATAGTCTTGTATCCAAAATAGAAAGATTAGTCTAAATAATGTGAATCTAACTATTCAATCGTCAATGGGATCCAACCAGACTCTTTTGAGCTATTACCTCTTACTGGTAAGGTCATTTTTTCATTGGGGTACCACATCCCCAACCTCGACCAGAAAATCCTTTGGAACTCTAGCTACCTATTTGCTGATGAGTATTTGAGTCCTTCCCAAACTATGGTGTCTGTCCTAATCCACATACACTACTCTCTTACTACATTACTCTACAAAACCTCTTTAGGTGGGCCATTATTCCTCAATCACAACACTCTAAAGTGAGGTATGTACATTGAGGCTATTTGTGGTCTATCTTTCCACATTGATATCACTACAATAGAACATGATCCTAAGATGTCTACCCTATACCCTGAATACTCTGGATGTTGTTTCCTGAGAGAAAAATGTTTTAGAAACACTTATTTTTACTAGAATAAGAGTTCCCAGTTTTCCCAAGATAAATATCATAGCCAATACTTAGGGTCTCCCTCGGATTCCCTTCCGAGATGAGTGTCTGATTCATCACATCCAAAAAACTAATCAAATAGAACACGTTCAACTATGACCTGATCTCATAGAAATTCCCATCCTAAAATTTTTTCTCCTTATATATATCATCATCAACCAAATATTGTACAAATCACTTTAAGTCATTGAAACGTTCAGTGTATTCCATCGCAAACATGTCCTCCTATGTTATGTGAATTAACTCACAATACTTCTTATCTCTCAACATGTAGAGATAGAAATGACTCAATAACTTTATCTTTAATTCCTTCCAAGATAGTTCACCATGCTTCTCATCTTCCTCTATAATATCCCACCAATGCTTTCCATGTCCACAAAGCATTTAAGTAGCAAGATTTACCCTGATATTTTTGATTGTCTCAAGATTCTTAAAGATCTTTTAGATTGACTCGATCTAGAACTTGATTTTCTAGGGGCCTCCCTCCCCAGTGAATATAGGTGAATGCTATAGCTGGAACTATCACTTCAACTCATCCATAAAATTAATAGTGTGAAAAAACTCCCTTTCCATTAATCTTATGACCCTAAAGAAGTTATTGTGAAGCTGGACATCTATCGGATTTTCAAGAGATATAGGAAGCTATAGATCAAATATTTTAGGTGCGTGATGATTTCCACTTTATTAACTCTCAAATAAAAGATAACATAGATTCATTTTCTCTACAATATAAACACACTCCTTAGAATACTTTCTATAACAACAAGGTCAACCTCAATAGATACCAATAACAGTGAACCATTGCTCCAGGACACTCTAAACATTGCTAAGAAGTATTTTATCCAGACATAACAATTCATTTAATTCCATTCAATAGATATAATAGGTATATTATATCATTGTTCAAACAGAAAAGTATATATCACGTGTAATAAATATGTCCCTATCATGAATAAGGCATGTCAATATATATCATTATGTACCTATCATAATGCATGCACACTCATCTCATGCCATACCTGGCCATGAGTATAAATCCCAAGAACCAGTAACATAATTAAAAAAATCACCTCACATAGAATGTGAATCACCCTAGGTTAAATAACATCAACTATAACAAGAAAACATCATAAACCACAATCCTGTCACTGGGTACTCAAATTTTCCCCCTTACATTGGTTAGATACTCCCATGCACAATCTCATTACCAAGTCTTGACACATACTAGTGATGTTATTCATTTATTCAAAACTTTTTGTCTACTTAATTTAGTAATTTTCTGGTAAAAGTTAATAATTAGTGTAAAATAACCATGTTTTAATACTAAATATAGGTTTTGAGCATTATTTGAATTAATCCATTTGATTCAATTTTCTATTTTAATTATAACTCTCACCCTAATTATCCAAATTGAAAAATTCATGTTTTTAGGGATACTTATTCAATTACTACAAAAAACTAAACTATAGTTTGTTCTAATTCATCCATTTGAAGGGTCATATGGTCCACACAATAAGGCCTAAAGAATCTATAAAGAAACTAGACCTGGAAGGATGATACAGTTTCTAGTCTCAATCAAGAATCCCAAATTTGATGAAACTCGTGAATATATTATTGAATATACAAAGGAACCATGGAAAAATATTTAAGGCCAAATTCAACCAGAAATGGGACCAAATGATACTTTGAAGTTCATCCCACCATTATGTACAGGAATTAAAATCAGTACATAATATTTGACTTTTCTCCAGATATAGACATGAAATTGATCTGAGATTTTTTAGTGTGAATGACAAGATATGGACTACCTATATTCTAGAATAAATGGTTCGTATTTGAGGGAATATTCTAATTAAAAACCCATTCACATTATGGCCTTAAAAAAATTTGGATTAAAATATATGTAAGAAAATTATTTATTAAAATAGCCATAACTTTGGCACCAAAATTCCAATAGTGAAAAAAATTGATAGTAAAAAATAAACATTCATATCTAACAATTTTAAGATTAATATTTATCCTAATTCTGCTATCTGTATTGTAAAATTGTCAGCCCAACCTGAGAGGAATATTTGGAATACAAACAGCCCACCACCTTGTGCTATAAATAAATCTCTATCCTCTCATTATAAGGGGTTAGAATTTCATAGCAAAGTGAAGCAACCAGGCACACAGCGGAAGCACCAAATAGGTGTGTTTTTAAAATTTTACACTGACATATGACATTAACTTGTCTATGTCGATTAAACGATTCCTGGTTAAATACTAGGATCTCATGTGAAGGGTTTTAAGAAAAAAATAAAATCTTAAAATACCAAGTTTAGATCTGAAGCCGCGCACAATGTCTTCTCATCATTGTTGATAACTTCTCAAAGAATATGAAGGTGAATTCCTCTAAATCATCCACACACACTTCAAGAAATATGTGGGAGCGATGATCATCATAATATAAGTTCTAGCGTAGAGATAAGACGACTCTTTCAGCACTTTGACGACCACCGCATCGCTCTAATTGTGAGGATTGAGAGAGATCTCCATCCAAGATCATTGGGTCCAGATCCTCTCTCTCTCTAATATGTGGGAGAGATAGGTAGTAAATAGTGAATGGAAAACTCCTCTCCTCCTCTATTTTTAGAGTTTAATGAAATTACCCAGAAACGTCAGCCCAGCCCTCGAATAATTAACACACTGTATAAATAATATTTTGACTACTAAACTCAATCATAAATATTATCCGACATTATTATGACATTTCTGTAATATATTAAATATATTACGTGATAATAAATAATTCCTTAACTTGAATCATCATTCCCAAAAATATTAATTGAACCTTGAATATATAAAACTAATATTTTTTAATTAATATTTTTTCACGTCTTTACTTAAAACATTCAAATAAATTTAATAAATAAATTTGATGCTCATTTTTATTAAATTAAATAATATAAATTTATTTATTAAATTGGTGATCATATGTCCTTGGACAAATCCCAGACCCCAGTGGTGGGGCCCACCAAGTCCAAAAATCATATTCAACTGAATAGGGCAGATTCTCAAATACGCTATTGTGTGTGACCCTCTAGGCCCTTATCTCGACAGAAGTGAATAGTATTCACAGACCAAGAGCAAGATCTGGGAACCCATAATAGCTCTAAAAAGATAACGATTTTCATAACAATGAAAACCAACCTACGAACACATACTATGCAATATAATCTCTTTGTCATTGATATCTTATAAAGAAGGACGCACACCAGTGTCATTTCCCTTTACTTTCTTTATTGTTTTTTTATCTAACTAGATGGATTTACCCTCGACTGCCATAGACATGGTCTTATAAAGGCACTACAATCCTTATGAACATGGCCTGAGATATATTACATCCATAAACCGGAAGTGAAAAATCCTTTATTGACCATTCAACTAATGTCATGTCATCAATGATTCACCCAAAACAAGCTACCTCTCCACGATTTCAACATCATGGTTCCCATCCTGTATCAATGTACGTGATCAATTTACATACACTAGAAATGATCTCAAGTCCGGAGACCATTACACATGATCATAGATAGGAACAACCAATGACCCATGAAACATGTGGTGTTCCTATTATAAGGTTTTCCTTCATTATCTCACTACATGAGATCACCACGTCCGAACATCATGAGAATAAGTCTCAATGCTTATGATCCCCCATCACATGATAGTCAAACATCTACTATGTCTAATCAAAAAGATGTATGTAGACCATAGAACATATATTTAATATTAATTTCATAGTATCCTGAGGTTCTCATTATAGAATAATATCTTTTATACCCTTTCGATTCAACAATTAATCATTGGACATTACCATTTCAATAGTGGATGTAGAAAAGCCAACACTATAATGGTAAGATGACATCATGTATAGCTAACTGTATACACGATATGGTAATCAAAAGCACTAAATAGTTGGGTCTATGGAACCCTCTATTTCAACACAAAGGAGGATACGTTATAATGACCAAGACTTTAATAATGTCTTGGGAGGATCTTCCATACTCAAGTTTCAACTTTAGATACCATTCCTCTGTGCTTCTTTTGATTTACTTTTGCTTTCATCTTCTTTTGTAATATCATAAGTGTTTGGGTTGTAATTATGTCTTAATTAATGTTTTTTATCATTATCTCTTATTATCATCCACCCTATGTTTTTTAATATTATTATTTTTTAAATAAATTAAATCAAGTTGAAAATAACTCCATTCTTTTTCTTTCTTATTAAATAAAAAGACTATTTTTAATTATCTTTACATTTCATGTGTGAGTTCAGCACACTACTCTTATCTTGTACCATTATTTTTCATATCTTTTTAACTCATAAACCAAAATATCATAAAGCAGATTAATATCCATCTCAACGGATGAGTAAATATACCATTGGTGTGAGTCATAATCTAAGGATGTAAAGTGATTGAGATCTCGTTCTTGATGAATATTATTTAAATTAATATTTTGTATATTGAACTTAAAATTTCATGAATTAATTACATGTTTTGTTTAATGAGTTGTTTCCATGGATTATTGGACCATAAATACACTACCACAAACGAGTTTTGATTGATATAAGAACCCTATGTTTAGTTAAGTGCTGGATTAAATCCTTAACAATTGGGAATTCCGATCAAAATCATCTTTTTAAGTGGGTGTCAATTTAATGAAATATAAAGTAAATCTCAAGAAAATCATAAATTTAAATACCCATTAAGGAACTCGCCCCAATATTTATCAAAATATTAAACAAAACATCATCCACCAATCAATTTATTTATTCCCTTCCAAGAAAATTCCCATTTCAAAATACAAAACAAAAATAATTGACTATCAAAAAAAGTACCATCACTGAGGATTCAACTCGACTACCATTATACACATTTATAGATAATCGAACCTTTGAACGATAGATAGGAGAAAATTGACTATGATTCAATAGCTTTATTTTTTGGGATACTTCAATTATTATTTGGTCACTTTTTATTTTTTGAAAATAAAATAATAATAATAATAATAATTCATATAAAAATGAACAAAAAAATATTAAAAAAACAAATCAGAACTTTTCTTCTTCCTATTTTCTAAACATATCATAATTCCACATAACCTCCCAAACAATACATAAGATTTTTTTAACCTAGAACTCAAAGGAAACTTCTCTAACTTATAGAGAACATTACGGATAATAAAATTATCAAAGTCTCATACATTGCTCATCCAAATGAACTAGATATGGCCAATCCTAGAGAACAAACCCTTGAAGAACTCGCTACCAATAATATGAATTATGAACCCCTTGGTATTAAATATAAAAATATTATAGCCGAATTCGAACTCAAATTGGGCTTGATATAACTTCTACCTCCTTTCCATGGACTAGTCGGTGAGGATCCACATCCTCATCTCAAATAGTTCCAAGTGGTGCACTCAACCATGATGCCTCAATGGGTTTCTAAAAAACAAATCATACTCCAAGCATTATCTTTCTCCATAGCCGACTTTTCCAAGTCATGGATCTACTACCTCCCCTATGTTTCCATAACCACATTGAATGACATGAAGTGACTCTTATTAAATAAATTATTTCTTACTTTTCCAATTGCTTCTATCCAAAAGTAAATTAGTTGTATCTATTAATTCCCCTATGAATCACTCCATTAGTATTTGGAGAAGTTCAAAAAGATTGTGGAAACCATCCCACACCACCAAATCCATGAACAAATCTTGACCCAATACTTCTATCAAGGGTTATTGACTATGGAGAGAACTATCATCGATGTTGCAAGTGGAGCTTCTCTTGTGGATAAAACTCTTTTAGTTTCATGAGATCTCATAAAAACATGGCTACAAACACATAACAATTCCATACATGAGCACATTATTAAGTAAAAAAAGTCCAATAGAATCAATCCAAAGATCCAAACAAGATGATAGAGTGAATGAGTGAACTTACAGGTCTTGTGTGAAAATTAGTTGTGGTTACCAAATCCCCAACCTCATCTTCTCCATAATATAAGTTCCCTAGAACTATCAAAAACATTAGAATCTGTATCTCATCAGCTCATCCAATAGACACATCTCCACAACTTTAAGATGATACATCTGATTCATCTTCTCAAATGAAGATCAATGAGGCATATTCTCAGAGGAATACCAAATCTCAACAATCATATTAATTAAATAGAAACTTCAACCAACAACACTCTGATCCCTTCTATTTTACCTATAACCCAAGCTTGAGGTATAGTAATCCCATATCTCATTTCCCTCAATTCCATCATCAAAACCCAAACCAATTACAATATGTTCTATGTGTTGGTAAATTCCAACTATCTTGCCCTTTTTTTACTCAACCTCAAAGGATCAAGCCTCCCTTTTCTTCTCCTAGACTCTATTATCCTAATGAACCTTCCCAATTACCAGGCCAATACAAGCACTTTCCCAAGAACCAAAATCAAGGAAATCCCAATACAGGACATGCCTATTCTTCCAAGAAATCTTGGGAAAGTGAAATGGAAGATCTTTCATCCTTCACCCATTATATCCTAAAAGAAATTGAAAACTAAATTGGTCAACTTGAATCCCACCTAATCTAGAAGCAAGAACCAAATTATTCCCAACTCCCAACACAACCATTACCCAACCCCAAGGGTAATGTAACTCCAATTTCAATTAGATCAGGAAACAAATTTCTATTCCTTATGAAGAGTCCTCTAATTACCCTTTAAATTTTGATATGGAAAATGAAAAGAAAAATAAACCAGAAAAGGAACATTAATCCATTACCTTACCTCCTTCCATTCCTCTAAGGAACCCAATTCTTTTTCCTCAATTTTTCTCTCGGCTGAGAAAATCCTTTGAACCCAATCCTAAAATTCTTGACATGTTTAGACTTGTTGAAGTGATAATTCCCCTAATAGATTACATAAAATAAATTACTAAGTATAACAAGTTTATTAAGGAGTTATGAACCCATTAGAGTAAACTTATGACCTTTAAAAATGTTTCGACCCAAGATTCTATACCAATGGAGTGCAAAGATCTTGGGATTGTTTCATGCCATATAGGGAGTTACAACTTCAACAATTCACTCATAGACCTTGGACCCTCAATAAATGGCAAGCCCAAATAAATCTTATACAACATTGGTATAGGTACCTTAAACCTAATAAGTGTTTTCACCCAGTTATATAATTTAAGCACTATTATTCCTCAGGGAATAATCAAGGATGTCTTTTTCTGTGTTAAGGATATTATCTTCCCAGCTAATTTCTATGTCCATGACATGGAATGTGAGACAAAATCTTCTCGATCTCCCCTAATTATTGGAAGACCATTCCTTATGATATCTATAAAAAATATTGATATCCATGTGGGCATCTTATCCATGGAATTTGGTGACCAGCTAGTCAAGTTCATCATTTTTTAATCCGTGAGATAACCATCTAAGGATCACTCTACCTTCTCAATCCATGTGTATGAGGACTCTTTTGAGATTCAATTAAACCACATTCTATCATGTTCATCATATTTATCATGTTCTAATGAGAGTGGGTCTTTTTTTATTTTCAACATTATTATAATTTGATGTTGACCTCTCATTCATAGACTCCATCAATATAAAGGATCTTGAGAACTCTCTTGAATACAATATTAACTTTGATCTCTATTATTACACCTTGGAAAGTATTAAGAAAAGTGAATCATAACCAACTGAACTCACTTCCTCCATTCATGAGTTGTCTATCCCACAAATTAAAGATTATACTGATATGAAACCTCTTCCTTCACACCTCAAATATGCATTCCTTTTCCATGATCGCTTTAATACTATCATTGTCTTTGTCACACTTACTGAAGCCAAGGAGTCAAACTTGTTCAAGCATTGTAGGAAAATAAAAAGGTCTTAAGTTGGAACCTAGATGACATATGAGGAATCAGACCTACCCATCTCATGCGTCACATCCATCTTGAAGAATCATACAAACTAATTATTCAACCCCAAATAAGACTCGATCCACTCATACTTGAGGTAATTAGGGAATAGATCACCAAGATTCTTCAAGATGGTTTTATCTAACCAATTTTTGATAGTGAATGGGTTAGTATGATTCAAGTGGTACCTAAGAAGGTTGTGATAACTTTTTTCATAAATGAATAAAGAGAGTTGGTCACAACTCAGGTGAAAAAAAATGGCATGTGTGCATGGATTATTGGAAATTAAATGTTGAAACATGAAAAGATCACTACCCTCTTCCTTTACTTGATCAAATTATGGAATTATTAGATAGAAAGTCACATTATTTCATTATTGATGGATAAATTGGCTACTTCAAAATCTCAATTTCACCTCAAAAACAAGAAAACACTACAGTCACTTTCCCCATTAGAATATATGCATATAAGATAATAACTTTTGGCCTTTAAAATGTTCCTGCAAAACTCCAGAGGTGTATGATCAGTATACTTTCCAAATTAATTGAGCATTTCATAGAGGTATTCATGGATGAATTTACTATTTATGGTGATTCATTTGAATCATTCTTGCATTCCCTCTCTTTAGTCCTTAAAATGTGTGTCAAATTTAACCTTGTGTTGATTTATGAAAAATGTCACTTCATGGTTAATAATGGGATTTTTCTCCGGCAAGTAATTTTACAAGATGACATTCAAGTACATCCTACAAAAATTGAGGAGATTCAATCAATTTCTAAACCCACAACAGTGTGACACATCCATTCATTCCTTGGTCATGCCAGTTTACATCCGTGATTCATCTATAAATTCATTAGGATTTCCCTCCCTCTCACTCAGCTACTCCAAAATGATGTTATATTCTATTTTAATGAGTCTTTCAAGAGATACGTCATTGAACTCAAAATAGTTGTTATATCTTCCCCAATAATCCATCCTCTATATTCTTCCTAACCCTTTAAATTGATGTGTGATTCTTCTGATAGGGCCATTGGGGTTGTTCCTGGTCAAAGAAGAGAAAATATTCCTCCTTTCATCTATTATTCCTCAAAAAAAATTGGATGAAACTCAATATCACTACACTTTCACTAAAAATGAACTTCTAGAAGTGTTTTTTTGGATAAATTATGGACCTATCTCTGAGGTTCCAAAATCATCATCTTCAAAGACCATTCTATTATAAATTCTTTACTCAAGAAAATTTATTTCAAACCAAGGATAATAATATGGATCATGATTCTCTAAGAGTTTTACATTATAATTAAAGATAGACCTGAAAAAAAACCATGTGGTTGATCACCTGGGTAGAATTGAAAATTCTTCTCATTTTGAAATAATTGATCTATAATTTAATACTAAACACATATCATCCCTCACTCAAATGTTAACATAGTATTCCCAAATTTTAAAGTAACAGGTTTCTGGTGTTTTCCTAATTGTTTTTCAAAAAAACAAAAATTGAATATGAAAAGTGATTCAAAATTCAATTTTACGGAAGATAATAATGTTTGTAAAACTAGGGATGACATGGTAATTAAAAGATGTTTTGATGAAGATGAAAATTCCTCTATCTTGTAAATTCGTCACTCAATACCTGGTGATGGACACTTTGGACCACAAAGGACCTCCAGAAAGGTCCTTGACTCAGGATTATTCTAGACTTAACTCTTTAAGGACTCACATGATTTATGTCAATCATGTTCCACTTTTCAAACTTTTGACACAATTTCCAAAAGAAATGAAATTCCCTAAAACCCCTTAATCTTATATGAGATCTTCAATGTTTCTGGAATCAATTACATGTGACCATATCCTCCTTCCAATGGATTATCATATATTATTTTGGATATTGACTATGTTTCTTAGGTGGGATGAGGCCAAATACACTAGAAAGGATGATTCACATACTATTATTGAGTTCCTAAAAACCTACATTTTTCATCAATTTGGAACACTGCATGCCTCGATAAGTGAGTTAGGAACTCGTTTCTATAACCATACCATGGAATATAATCTGAAAATTAATGGGGTTGTACATAAAACTTCAACTAAATATCACCCCCAAAAAATGGAATGGATGAAGTTTCTAATAGATAAGTTAAAAGAGTGCTTGAGAGAATTGTAAAAACTACTAGAAAAGACTGTATTGAAAGACTTGGGGAATCGGTTTGGCCTTATCAAACTGCCAATAAAACACCCATCAGGATGTCCCCATTTAGGCCAGTTTTTTGGTAAAGCATGAAATTTACCAATTAAAATCTATCATAAGTCATTTTGGGCTGTGAAAAATTGTAATTTTGATTGTGAAAAATCCAACAAAGAGAGATAGTTGTATTTGAATGAATTGGAGGATCTTAAACAAGATTCTTATGAGAATTAAATTATCTAAAAAGAAAAGGCTAAGGAACTCCATTAAAAACACATCATGTAAAAGGTTTTTTATGAAGATTAAAACGTAACTCTCTTCAAGTATAAATTTCATATTCACCCAAGTAAGCTTAATTATCATTGGAAATGTACTTTTATTATTAATAATGTTTAACCATTTAGTGCAGTGCAAGTCTAAGACCTCAATTACAAAATTACATTCGTGATTAATAGACATCGGTTAAAGCATAACCATGAGAGGAAACACATCCTTGGAACCACAACGACATCAATCGGATCCCCAAATTCTATATTTGACCCACTAGTGGATGAAGATATAACCCTACCAAATCCAAACAAGGGGAACCTCTTTCCCTTTAACACCTCTTCTCTCTCTCTCACTCAATCACACTCTCTCTCCCTTATTCTTACTCTCTCATTATCATTTTTTACCACTTTTCTAATAAAAATTTTTATTTACTCTTTCGCTTTTGTGTGGGTGAATCTTTTTAGAAAACTAAAAACACTAAAAAATATATGAAAAAAGATTCATAATTACTCATCATCCACTTTTGAAATTTTGTCCAAACATTTTGTTATGTCCAAATACACGTTTTCATCTCAAAAATTTTGTATTTTCATCAAACATTTGGATAAATAATCTTTTCCAAAACCAAAAAAAATCAAATTCTCAATTTTTGATTTGGAAAATGATTATTCTCAACCAATGAGGGACAACATTAGATTTCATGCCAAGGTTACCTATGACCATATTTTCATTTTGTGTGTTTTCACCCACAATTGTGAGTATTGGTTTTTTAGACCTTCGATTTGAATTTCCTACTTTGGTTTTTATTAGTATGATTCATTCATTTTTTAACCACATAAGAATTATAATAGACAAATATCCTCCCGTTAACATTAAACTTATCCTCCTTTTGAATGCATGTTTGAGGAAATGATAACCTTTTTTTAAAGCCACATTACAAGCCCAATACCTTATCCCACCCAACACATATATGGATTTTCATTGCATAATTTATTGAAATTTAAGTGGGGGGGATGAATTTTATTTTGGCTATCCTTTTCTTGATTTTCCACATGTTATCATAAGCTTGAGGGAAAGAATCCATTTTTATGTGGGGGAGAGTTTTTCATTTTTTGAATTTTGGGAATGTTTATAAGTTTCTGAAATCTTGAACAAATGTTTTTGAAAAGTATTCAAAACAATTATATGAAAAAAACGAAAAAAGAAAGCAAAAAAGAAAAATATAATGAGTTGTGTCTTGGGTGGGTAAAAAATAACTCTTCCTCAACCTTTTATAATGCCATAACTATTAAAATTAGTGTCTTTAGGAGATCAGACATGGGATGGGAGATTATTGTGATATTTTTTTCAAGATCATCTTTGAAAAAAGTAAATAAATGAAAAGAAAAAAATAACACTTGAGTTATATATTCTTATGTCATTGGGATAAGTTTTAAACTTTTTTACATATTACATCATTTCATCCCCTTAAAATTTTATCTCTCTATTGTATTCCATCACACATTAATTCCATTGTAAATATGAGTTTATATTTCCTTTTACTAATCATTTCATAAAATTGTGCATTTCTTTTTCCATGTCGGTGTATTATACCTTTTTACACTCTTTTGGACACTATATTCATAGCATCCCATAGCCACTAAAAACCCCCTAAATATACCTCTAGATTCTTGTTCACTTTAGGATTTGAAATAGAAGCTCATATCTCTTTCAAACTCCATGATTTTCACTTTTGGTTGGTAAATGATTGAACCTCTAGAAATAAATTTTTGTCATCTTGAGAGGAGTTAGTTCTGAGTGCCTAAATTTTCAATTTTTAATTTTTTAGCATGAAAAATGAATTATTTTTGGAGCATTATTTTTGTAATAATTTTCTGAGGAATTATTTATGGATGAGTGAACAATTCTAGACCCCCCTAATTAGTGAAATCAAAATTTTAATATTTTTTGGTGAATGAAAATTATTTAGTCATGTTATTATTTTTCTACATGAGGAAATTAACAATTATAATTGTATGGTAGTTTATTTTATTTAGTTGTGAATAACTATTTTTCTACTCCCTTTAGTGATTTTCATGAAAAACTACATAATTAGTGTAAAATTCCCATGTTTTAATACTAAATATATTTTTTGATCCTTATTTGAATTAATCCAACTGATTAAGTTTACTATTTTAATTATTAGTCTCACCTTAATTATCAAAATTGTATTATTTGTTTTTTTAGGGTTCTTTATTCAATTTCCGACAAATCATTAAATTCGACTTTGGGTTAATTCATCCATTTTAAAGTTCATATGGTCCACACAAGAAGGCCCAAATAATCTCTGAAGAAATTGGACCATCCATGATGATACAATATCTAGGATCAATCTAAAAGCCAAAATTTGATGAAAATACTAAATATATTCTTGAATATCAAAAATAATTCATGATGAAAATTATAAGGTCCAAATACACTATAAAGGGGCCTAAATTATACTTTGAAATCCATCCCACCATTATGGCCGAGAATTAAAATCTGCAAACAATCTTTGGCATTTCTCTAGATATATACATTTAATTGATCTAAGATTTTACATCGTGAAATCAATTATATATTCAGATGAATTTCTATAAGAAATGGTTTATATTTCATGGCATATTCCTTTTCAAAAACCCTTCCAAATTAAGGCCTTCTAAAAAGAATGGATTAAAATGGACAGGATAAATTTTTTATTAAAATATCCATAACTTTGGATTCAAAAGTCCTATGGATGCCACATTTTGAGGGTAAACTAAAAAAATTCATATATACAACTTTAAGAATAATATTTCTCTATATTGTTCTGTTAGAATTATCAAATTTTCGATCCAACCTAAGGGGAATATTTGGAATACAAATATCCCACCTTTTTGGGCTCTAAATACACCCCCTATTATCCTTCCAAGGGGATGGCATTTTAGAGAAAAAATGATAGTTTGGCATGATAAAGGATATACCAAAGTCTTAGGAGGATCTTCCATACTCATGTTTCAACTTGAGATACCATTCCTCCATTCTTATTTTGATTTACTTTTTCATTCTTCTTCATTTGTAATCTCATAAGCATTTGAGTTGTATTTCTATTTTAATGAATATTTCAATATCATTATCTCTTATTTTAATCCACCCTATTTTTTTAATATTAATGTTCTTAATGTTTTTTGAATAAAGTTCAAAATATCATCCTTCATTTTCTTTCCCATCAAATTGAAAGCCCATTTTTAATACTCTTCACATATAATGTGTGTGTTCGGTGCACTGATCTTATCTTGTCCTGTTATTTTTCTTAAATTTATAACTCATCAACCTAAATATCATAAATCTTATTAATATCCATATAAATGGATTGTTAAATATACCATTGGGGTGATTCATAATTAGAGGGTGTTAAGTTATTGAGAGATTTTCTCAATGAATATTCTTTAAATTGATATTGTGTATTTTGAACATAAAATGTCATGAATTAATGACATGTTTTGTTTAACGAGTGGTTTACATGGATTATTGGAACTATAAATACACTAACATAAATAATATTTTATTTATATTAGAACCCTAAGTTATGTTAATTCATGGATGAAATTTTAAACACTTGGGAATTATGATCAAAATCATCTTTTCAAGTGGGTGTTAATTTAATGTAATATAAAGAAAAGCTCAAGAAAATCATAAGATTAAATAGCCAATAATGAACCCATCCAAATATTTATAAAATTATTAAATAAAAAATCATACACCAATCAATTTATTTAATCTATGTAATGAAACCCTCCTTTTCAAAATACAAAACAAAAACCATAAACTATTAAAAAAATTATCATCATCGAGTATTTGACCCGAGTGCCGCTATACACATTATCAGAGCACCAAAACATTAAATTATTGAAAGTAACTAATTATATTCCCTTAAACTATTATCATTTATACCTTTCTCAAATAATAAATAAATTTAAAATAAACCTTGTGGGCTCTGATACCACTTTATAACATCCCCCGATCTGGAACTCTCTCACATAGCTGAAATGGTTAGTTATAGGACCTCAATCACGCATCCCCATATGCCAATTTATACCGAATAGAAGTGGGGTTGTGATAAGTATAATAGGGATACTATAAAACCTTCTATAGAGTTATAATATATAAGAATAACAATATAACAATAAATATAAGAGTAGCGAAAATAATGGAAACAATACAATACAGCGGAAGAACCAAAAAATAAATCCAAATAATAATTTAAAAAATAATAATAAAATAATGTAACGATGGCATGAAATTTAATTAAATTTAATTCTATAAGTAAAATAAATTTTATATTATTAGATTCAAATAAATACTCAAAATTCCCCGATCTCGAACCCAATATTATTCCCATCTCCAAACTCTAGCCCATCCAGCAATCAACAGTCCGTAGTAAGGTAATTTTCCCTTATCAAATCATATATACATGTAATCATATTGGGAACCAAATGGAACTTAGAATAGGGTGTGGGAATAACATAGTAGGTCAATGCCATCATGTCTAAACGTAGCAAGACCAGAAATAAGTACACGCAATAATTCAATAAATATGTGTATTAATTAAATAAATAATTTAATCAATACCACATCAACATAGTTCTAAACTATTCCAAATGTATCTAAGCATGTCTCATGACCATGCCATCCAAAACCATATAACGATGGTAAAATTTATCTATCATCAGTGCCATATCAGAATATCTCTGACCATCTCTCACAACCATGCCAACCAAAACTGTGTGACCATGGTATAAATCACAAAAATCATGGTCAAACCCTCTATATATAAATATCAACAATAAATATATGATTAGGATATTATATAATCATTTTAGTATGTATTAGGGACAATCTTGTCATAAGATCATTTTTGCTTATGTCACTAGGCATATCCCACTATATAATCATTACACCGTGTATTAAAGATAAGCTAGGTATATAAGCATTTTCGTATGAATCATTGCAAATGGACTTATATGTAATCATTATAGAAAGTATCAGGGACAAGTCTAGTATATAAACATTACATCATGTATCACTAGGCATATCAGTAGGGATATCACAATATCACACTATAAGGCGCAATGGTTAATTATGAAAAATTTTATTTATCATTTGGTCCTAAACCAATAACATGTCATTAATTTCAATAATAAAGCCAATCCATGGTGAATATATTTCAACCAATCACCAAAAACTCATTTCAGGCTGAAAATACATTAATCTATTAGTCAATTTATTTATAATAAAGGGTTTTCTCACCCAAATGGAATCCATAAGCCAGGTCAAAACAGTTGGATCAAAAGGGATTCCAAGTAATAATCTAATTCATAATTTAATTAATTTAGGCATATTCTACATTGTAGTAATTATAATATTGCACATAATTTCAATTAAAAAGACCATAGGGTTAAGGTTTGGACCCCCTACCTTTAACTGGTGATAAATGCAGTGCTTCCAAAGGGTAACACCGATGAGGAAGAAGGTGCAGAAGAGTGAAAAAAGAACCTATATCAACACTGGTCAAGATCACAACAAAAATTGGTTGAAGGAATCCAACACCCTAATAGAGAACATTGGAAGAGGAAGGGGAAACCAAATCCAAATACTTACTAGGGATCGACCACAAAAAATGGGATATTTGGGATGGATGATGGTGCTCTAAAATTTTTTAGGTGATTCCCATAGATTGATAGAAAAAAGTTTGTTGTGTATGTAATTAAAAATTCAACCATATGAAATAATTAAAAAAATTTATTGGGATATTAAATGGAGAGTAACTCTTTTATGCATCATGTATTTCTTTTTAGAGATATACTCTGAAAAACCCATCAACTAAGGTTAATATTTATATTTATCAACTATTATACAACCTGAATGGTTTACATGATATGTACCCATTTCACACCTTGTACTAGTTCACAATATGTTTTTGGCAGAAGTAACACCTCGTGTAATATATACATAGTTCGTAAATTCTCTGTAAACACTTTTTAGCCTGGTTTCTACAAAAGGATCCAAACCACCTCCAAATCCTTCCAAAATATGGACACCCCTCATAAAACCATTTAACACATTTATACTAGAACTCCATTAATTAAAACAAACATAAATATCTAAACTTTTGGAAATTTTTCCCAGAAAAGGATCTTTATATATGAACAATACTCATCCAAAAAAGATAAAAAAACTCAAAGAGGGACATACTGGTAAAAATATGGTATCCTAAAGCTAGACCAACACTCCTTCCCACACTCGTGTGCGCGCTTTGATTTGAACATGGGACCCCCACCCTCATTTACCTATCCTTTACCACTGATCTATGTTATTTTGTTTAGTATTTTATGATAGATATATAGTTACATTTTTTATCCGTATAATCATTCAAATATTTATATATATTTAAATAATTATTTTTTTTTACATTTATAAAATATATTTTCTATGTGTGTAAATATGTACATGATATATGGTTTGATATGGCAGCTAGTGTTTTGGTCCTATAGGTGTTCCCAACTCCTCACCATGGCGTCTAGGATTCAATGATTCTGAGTAAGGAGAACCATGATCTATGATCTATTTTCACCCCTGACGGGTTTGACTCCCACAGTATTATGGCAGTAGGATCATCATTCTCTGGTTTGGAGGTGAGCCATGGTGGTGCTACAATTACAAAGTCATCTGGAGGTTCGTGATATAAAGATATTACTTTGGGGCCATGAAATAGTGCTGACAAGGTTTTCCTTATTGCAGGAATTCCCGGATCGAGGTCAAGAAGATATCCACTCAAGGTTGGTTCTAACAGTGCTGGATTGAAGCAGTAGTCTCCACTCGTGGAAGTGGAGGATGGTGCTAGTTTGAAGCAGCTCGTGGATTTAGGTACTGGATCTATATTGAAGTGGTCATATTTTTCAGTTTATGGCACCTCTAGATCCATTTTATTCCCTTTTGTGTGGGACTGGGATGTGTGGATTCTTCTTGACGATGAGAGGGTGTGGGATCGTGATGATTCTAGGTCAGATCTGTTGGTACCACTCTGTGTGTGAAGATTGTATTTGTTGTCAACAGTTGTCAATGCTGGTCAAAATGAAGAAAGAGATAAACAAGGACTCCAAAGTTAATGGAGATCCGCTGAAGTGAGGATGCTTGGATAATTATTATGAAATCATAGCATTGGATTTCATACTTGAGTAATTCTCAAAGAAGATAAATTCAGACGATTGTTGAACTGATCCTAAGTTCAAAGAACTTGTGTCAGAGGTGACTCATTGTTTACAACAATGAAAAATGGATAAGTATCATCCATTTGGAGATGATTGGAGCAGAATGGTGAAGTATCATCTATCTAAGGATGGTTGAAGAGGAATTGAGGATTTGAAGTGAGGATGAAATAAGTACTTTAGAATTCATATTCCAAAAATAATGGAAGAAACCAGACGATGCTTTTCTGATTTGTATTTCACAAATATCATACGTTTGAAGAACTTGTGATACAAGCCTTGTGAAGGAAAGGGAGAGACAAAGAAGTGTTTTTGGCAAAGTCATATCACAAATATCATCAAATCAAAAATATGGAAAAGGAAAGAAGTAGGCGCACAATTATGCAGTAGGCGTGTAAGTATGCAGTAGGCGCGCAAGTATGTAGTAGGCGCACAAGTATGCAGTAGGCGCGCAAGTATGTAGAGGCGTGCAAGTCATATTTCAAAAGAGCATTATTTCAGAAATATGGAAAAGTAAAGAGAGTGGCGCGCAAGTCAAGAATGGCGCGCAAGTATTTGCCCTGCAAGTATTGGTGCTCAAGTGTGTCGTGCAAGTCATATTCCAACATCATCATATCCAAAAATGAAAAAGGAAAGAAGAAGGAATGCAAGTGGTGGCGCGCAAGTGGTGGCGCGCAAGTGGTGGTGTGTAAGTGGTGGTGCGCAAGTTGTGGTGCGCAAGTCTAGGTCGCGCAAGTCACAAAAATTCCTATAAATAGACGAATCACCTCCTCATTTTTCAAGGGGGCTCAACACTTAAGAGAAAAATTTGAGCTATGAATGCACAAGTGTAGAAAGAGGAGCTCAAGATGAAGTGGTGTGCAAGCTGAGGGTTATTTATACGGTGCGCAAGTGTTGGCATGAAAGTCTGTCGTACAAGTTTTGTCATGCAAGTCTGTCGTGCAAGTGTTGTCGTGCAAGACTTCCGCGCAAGTCCTTTGTACATGTCTTGTCATGCAAGTTGTGGCGTGCAAGTAGAAGCGTGCAAGAAGAGGCGCGCAAGTTGAAGGCGCGCAAGTATAGGTCACGCAAGTGGAACTGGGTGCGTAAGCTGTTTTGTTCCAGGAGTTCCTACCATCTTTTGGAGAGGAAAGAAAAAGAAGTAAAAGAGTTCAACTACATTCCATATGCATGATCACATGCATTTATGAACAAGAGGAGAACCTACTCTGATGATGCCAAGTAAGCTGGTCTTCGTTGCCTGATTAATCACATTGGTATATGTCATTCTTGCTAAGAAAGAAGAAGGAGTCCTACTGTATTCTATTATTGCACTAAAGACGAAGAAGAAGTCCTCGTGCAGCTGGTTTTTCACTAGTGAAGAAGAAAAGAAGAAGACACAAAGAATTTCTTGTCTACTGCTTTGCAAGTAATCAAGTGAAGAGCACTGAAAAAAGATCAAGAGCAGAACCTATCTTACTGAAGAAGGAAGAATACTGTCTCCATAGGCAGTATAAAGAACTAGCTAGAGGCTTCAAGTTGGACTTGGCTTTCACCAGTCCAGGGAAGAGGATTGTTTCCCACCCCCCTCCAAAGTGTAGGGACTCACACGGGCTAGAGGATTGTTTTCCTAGACACTCCATTATAAAAGAATATCACATTATAATGGAGAATCCATGCAGTGGTCATACCCATGCATGGAAAGGACGTAGCTACTCTTATTGAGTGGTGAACCTTGTAAAAATATTGTGTGCATATTTTTACTGCTTTCTATTATTGCATGCGACAGGGAAAAGAGAATAAGAGAATCAAGATCCTAACAGGTCACAAGGTAGAGGGATAAAAGTTGGAATTGGTTTAAAAAGTCCCCAATACTGATTCACCCCCCCCCCCCCTCTCAGTGTTAGACATATCCCAAACTGGTCCTCTCAATTGGTATCAGAGCGACAGGTTCACCTCTGTTGGATTCTCTACCGTGAAGTTATTATCTTTTGAGAACTTGAGTTCATTTCCTCGTTCAACAATGAAGAGCAGTGTTCGTAAAGATTCATCTATCTCTGAGTAGAAAGGAATATCTACCAAGACTATGATGAACAGGAAAAAGAAAGAGAAGATAAAATTGAAGAAGAATTCCTTATTATCTAAAGAAGAGGAAGCATCTGGTTCTCCATATCTGTCTGACATTGAAGACACGCCAGATTTGGAAAGTAATGAGAAGGTGGCTCAAGTACCCACCAAGAAGATGGAACACCTTCCAACCTCAACTGATCAAGAGGTATGTGTTCGTACATTTGGAAATTACCCTCATTATGAAAATTTTAGCACAAGTGGTGATGAACAATCTACAACATCTCAAGAAATATCAGTTGATATATTAAGAATGATTCTGCATGGTATTCCTGAAGAGGGTGCATCCCTGGTTTGTGGAGTATTTCAATGCATGCAAGAAAATATCACTCAGCTCGAAGAAGAAACTGATGTTTTGGAGAAATCCTTACAAGAAAAAAATTGTTGAATGTCTAAATCTCTCCAGACAGGTTGGATCCTTTGAAGCAACCAAGAGGGGATTTGAAGAATGTTCTTCAAAGTGGCTCAAATATGTTGAAGAAAATGAGGGATTCAACAAGACTCTAGAAGAGAAGATCCATGCACTTGAAGATGAGTTGAAAAGGGGAAATGAAGTCAAAAAGTTCTATTTAGAAGATAACTCTAAGAAGATCAATGAACTTGACTCTTTGTTACAAAATAAAGTAAGAATGCATGATGATGAATTTGAAATATTAAAGAAAGCTTGTGAAGAGAAAATGAATATGATTGAAGATCAGGAAGTCATCCTCAATATGAGATGTTCAGAATTTGAAGCTTAGTTGATCAATCTTGAAAAGAAACATATTGAGTATCCATAAAAGAAGGAAATAGTTGCTGATAGTACTCATTGCTCACTGGAGGATTCTACTGTCAAAAGACCCCCAACATGTGATAAGAAGATCATGGCTTCACTCATTGACCTATCAAAAGCAGCTGAGAAAGTAAAGTTACCATCCATACTAACTTGTACTCATTGTTCTAAAATTATTTCTACAAAAAATTCAGGTTGGAAGAAAAATTCTAAACAAGTTTGGATGAATAAAAGTGATATGAAACCTATCACCATGGATAGGGTGGATAGTGGAAAGAGATTGGAAGATAGATCCCTGCAGAATGCACAGCATACCAAGAAAAAGATTCAGAAACCTGGTAAAGAAGATGGAAAGAAGCCAAGGTTTGTTGGTCAATGCTGGTGCTGTAACAGATTTGGGCATTGTGCACTAGATTGTTGGTACAATCCCTTAAATGTAAAAGCATAGAGAAATCCCATCTCAAGGGGGAGAAATCCAGAGAAGAAGAAGTAACATCCACAGATCCAGAAACATCTGTATACTGCAAATAGATTTGGAATGTTGGACAACATCTGTGATGTATGCAATGGGAGTGGTCACAAGAATGGTGGATTCCTATCTCAGGATGTATTCAAAGCTAATAAGAACAGAAGACCACAAAAGCTGGAGAAGAATAAAGAATATATCTTGGGAATTAATCATAAGTATGTTGCAAAATCAAATGATCCGAAGAAGATTACAATGAGGAAAACTGAGAAGTCCCTGGATTCCATGTCCAAGAAGGTGAAGGGTGGTGCATCCAAAAGAACTACTATGAAGGAATCCACTTAGAAGAATCCATGTAGAAGATCCAATCATGATTCCTCAGTCCCTAATGATATTTTGGTGATTTGGCCAGAAGATTTGGAAAGAATGAGAAAGATGGAAGATGCACAAGCTAAGGATAGTGCTAAAAACAAAAAGAAGATTCTTCATGAAGACAAAGAAGTTCTGTGTGGGAGGTGAAACAAGGCTGGTCACACTGTCAGAAAGTGCTTTGAACTTATTTCTGCCCAACAAGAATTCATGAAGATGATGAATGTGGCACCGATAGATTCTAGTGATTGGAATTATCCTGAAGAAAGAATATTCACACACAAAGAGATAGAATATGTATTGAGATCCACATAGCTACATTCAAAATTAAAGATCAAATGTGAAAGTGTGAGGAGTGGAGAAAATGTAGCATCCTGGTTGAGAAAATCATCTCAGCCCTCCTTCCCACATTGAAGAAGCATAAAAGATCCACCCTATTCCCTTAAATCTTTGTGTAGTGTATTTGTTCTTTAAATACAGGGAATTGAAGGTGATGCAAGATCTCAGAGGGAGAACCTGAGATTCAGTGATGAGAAGTGTTCTCTATAGAGGGATACACATGAAGAAGCTTCCAGAGTCATTATCTCAATAAGTATCAATTTCAGTTGGTACTAAATTCATCTACTCTGAAGATTGTCTGAAGATTATGTCATTGGAAATGGTATGTTATTTCTAAATCATTCATCCTTGGTTACTCAAAATAAAGATCATTCTACAAAGGGGGGGTAACAAAGATAATGAATGACATAAGAAGAGTGAATGTGATCCAAGGCCACTTATCCTTCCAATTGAAAATGAATGTTTTTGATCCATTTGTTGAAGTGAGTGCAGGAATTTCAGGTTGATTATTTCTTTCACATTCAATATCTTTAGCCTGGAATGAAAGTGAAAAACCCTTGAAGACAATTGTATGAGTTCTCATCTCGTGAGGTGTCATATTATGTGGTTAATGGACAACTTTGTTGTCTAAATCAAATCCTATTGTTTTCTACGTCGAGCATTGCTCAAGTAGACTTAGAGTGAAATGATTAATGGCACATTTCTTAATTATAGAATGATACCCTCTCTACCATGAACTTTGTATTTCTTTTCAATAAGGGGGAGTGAAATGAAATGAATGTCTAGGGGAGAGACATAAGTAAAAGGGAGAGATAAGATTCTCATTTTGACATTGACACATTCATTTGAGAATACTTTGTGGTATTGAAAAAAAAATACAAAGGGGGAGATTGTTGGGACCACTCTGTGTGTGAATATCGTATTTGTTGTCAACAGTTTTCAGTGCTGGTCAAAATGAAGAAAGAGATAAACAAGGACTCCAATGTTAATGGAGATCAGCTGAAGTGAGGATTCTTGGAGAATTATTATGAAATCATAGAATTTGATTTCATACTTGAGTAATTCTCTAAGAAGATAAATTTAGACGATTGTTGAACTAATCATAAGTTCAAATAACTTGTGTCAAAGGTGACACATTGTTTACAACAATGAAGAATGGATAAGTATCATCGATTTGGATATGATTGGACTAGAATGATGATGTATCATCTATCTAAGGATGGTTGAAGAGGAATTGAGGATTTGAAGTGAGGATGAAAGAAGTACTTTGGAATTCATATTCCAAAAATAATGGAAGAAACCAGACGATGCTTTGCTGATTTGTATTTCACAAATATCAAAAGTTTGGAGAACTTGTGATTCAAGCCTTATGAAAGAAAGGGAGAGACAATGAAGTGTTTTTGGAAAATTCATATCACAAATTTCATCAGATCAAAAATATGGCAAAGGAAAGAAGTAGGCACGCAATTATGCAGTAGGCACGCAAGTATGCAGTAGGCGCGCAAGTATGCAGTAGGCGCGCAAGTATGCAGTAGGCGCACAAGTATGTAGAGGCACGTAAGTCATATTTCCAAAGAGCATTATTTCAGAAATATGGAAAAGGAAAGATAGTGGTGCGCAAGTCAAGAATGGTGTGCAAGTATTTAGCGTGCAATTATTGGTTCTCAATTGTGTCGCGCAAGTCATATTCCAACATCATCATATCCAACAATGAAAAAGGAAAGAAGAAGGAACGCAAGTGGTGGAGCACAAGTGGTGGCGCGCAAGTGGTGGTGCGCAAGTGGTGGCGCGCAAGTCTAGGTCATGCAAGTCACCAAAATGCCTATAAATAGATGACTCTCCTCCTCATTTTTCAAGGGGTCTCAACACTTAAGAGAAAAATTTGAGCTCTGAACGCGCAAGTGTAGAAAGCGGAACACAATCTGAAGTGGCGTGCAAGCTGAGGGTTATTTATACGATGCGCAAGTGTTGGTGTGTAAGTCTTCCGCACAAGTGTTGTCTCGCAAGTCTTTCGTGCAAGTGTTGCCACGCAAGTATACCACGTAAGTCCTTTGGGAAAGTCTTGTCACGCAAGTTGTGGCGCGCAAGTAGCAGCGTGCAAGAAGAGGCCCGCAAGTTGAAGGCACGCAAGTATAGGGCAAGCAAGTGGAAGTGGGCGCGCAAGCTGTTTTGTTCCAGGAGTTCCTGCCATCTTCTGGAGAGGAAAGAAGTAGAAGGGAAAGAGTTCAACTACATTCCATATGCATGATCACATGCATTTATGAACAAGAGGATAAATCACTCCGATGATGCCAGGTAAGCTGGTCTTCATTGCTTGGTTAATCACATTAGTATATTTGATTCTTTCTAAGAAAGAATAAGGAGTCCTAGTGCATTCTATTATTTCACTAAAGATGAAGAAGAAGTCCTAGTGTGGCTGGTTTTTCACTAGTAAAGAAGAAAATAAGAAGACACAAAGAATTCCTTGCCTACTACTTTGCAAGTAATCAAGTGAAGAGCACTGAAGAAGATCAAGAGAAGAACCTATATTATTGAAGAAGGAAGAAGACTATCTCCATAGGCAGTATAAATAACCAGCTAGAGGCTGCAAGTTGGACTTGGCTTTCACTAGTCCAGGGAAGATGATTGTTTCCCACCCCCCTCCAAAGTGTAGGGACTCACACATGCTAGAGGATTGTTTTCTAGCCACTCCATTGTAAAAGAATATCCCATTATAATGGAGAATCCATGCAGTGGTCATACCCATGCATGGAAAGGACGTAGCTACTCTTATAGAGTGGTGAACCTTGTAAAAATATC
Source organism: Viscum album (assembly GCA_963277665.1). Classification (NCBI taxonomy): domain Eukaryota; kingdom Viridiplantae; phylum Streptophyta; class Magnoliopsida; order Santalales; family Viscaceae; genus Viscum; species Viscum album. The sequence continues at coordinate 933,868,040 of OY728125.1, forward strand.
GTGTTCATATTTTTACTACTTTCTATTATTTTATGTGACAGGGAAAAGACAATAAGAGAATCAAGATCCAAACAGGTCACGAGGTACAGGGATAAAAGTTGTAATTGGTTTAAAAAGTCCCCAACACTGATTCACCCCCCCCCCCCCTCTCAGTGTTAGACATATCCCAAACTGGTCCTCTCAAGATCTAATGGATTCATTGAAGTTTGCGCCATCTACTATCTGTATTTCTTCTAGTAAATCGACTACTGGTGCGTCGATTGATCCTTATTCTATTCTTGGTTCATAGAGTTTGATGTATGATGCATTGAAGGTGATTAAAGATGACTTCTCTAATTATTTATTTATTTTCAAGGGCTCAACTTCTCAAGTTTTACACCAAAAGGGTAGTGCTACTTATGTTAACAAAAATCTAGATGTTGTCTTGGAGAGATAATAAATCGGTAAGTTTTCATTAATTATGTGATTCATTTTTCCCAAAGGTTCTAAACCATTGAAGATTTAAGAATAGGTTGATTAGATATCATGCATCTAGGGTTTTACCAATTGGAATTTTATATCTTAAGGATGTGGTTTTTTGCATATTTTTTTCCCTTTGAATGATCTTAAGATGAGTGCATGGGTTATGGATTCGATTTCACTCAAACTGGGTGATATTTACTTTTGTGAATGGGATCAGAGTTTCAAACCATTAGAAGTTAGTAGATCATACTTCCAAATGTGGGTTATTGTTCATGAATTGAACTAGATATTTTGACATCCCATAATTTTATACGACATTGCCTCAGCAATTGGAATGCCTATAAGGCTGGATAAAGAAACTGAATTAGAAAGGTACGGACATTTCTCTCACTTCATGGTGGAATTAGAACTTTTCTTTACTCCGGTTGATAGAGTATTTCTTTTAACAGATGAGGATGAATTCAGTTTGTTCATTTAGTATAAGAATATTCCCCATTTATATAATTTTTTAAAGAGGATTGGTCATGAGGATTCAAACTGTAGAATACGTTTTTTTTGTTCGTATTTCTCTACTAGAGAACATGAGGAAAGATAATGTTTTAAAAAGAATAAGATGGGTAAATTGGTTATACTAGCTGGAGAAAGTGGGGTACTGGATTCCCCCTAGTTTATGGTTCAAGAAACTATGGAGTAAGGTTGTGGTTCCCGGTCTTCAATTCATGCTAGTGGACATGCTTCTTAGTATGGGAAAGTAGGATATAAACCTATTATAATAGATTTAGAATCCTCTATTGAGACTCATGGAATGAAAAGTAATGAAAAATCATGGGTTGAAATCATTAGAGATGGGGAAAATGTTGATAAAGATGGTGTTAGTTTTAAAGGACATAATCAATCAGTGGAGAAAATGAATGAAGATTAAATTCAAAGAGTGGTTGATCAACAGTTCATGACCGAGCAGTAGATTTCCTCACATCATTATAAAGGCCAAAAGAATGAGGATTTTGATTCTCACATGAAGCCTTAAAAGAATTTCCTCATGGATACTGAGGGATTCCAGATAGTTCCTTCTTAGTAGAAATCAGATGGAAAAAATGTGCCTTTAGATGTCCGGTCAAAGGACCACACTCATGTTTCCAAATTTGTCCCTCTTGTAGAGGATAATACTGATCCTCTTGATCACGGATCATTGAAGAAACATTTGGAGGAATATTGAATTAAAAAAACATTGATACGAGGGAGGAATCCCAAAGTTCATGGTCGAGGGCGTGGGAATGATGATTGGATTGCATCATCGACGTAGTCCACCAGTTATTCTACTAGGGATCAACTTACACCGGAGCAACAAAGGCTTAGGGGGAAATATTTTGTGCTCCTTAATAAAAAAATAATCCATCTGAGTGGGAGTATACTAATGATGATGTAACCTCTAGATATGATCATCATGATGACATTAATCTTGTTGATATGTAGATTTTACATTTGGGTGAGGGTTTTTTTCATTTGTTAATCATGTCGCTCTCAGTCTTGTCTGTTACTTTTCTTTTTATTTTTAATAAATAGTCAGGAAGCCTTGGCTTCTAACTGTAATGAATTTGAAAATATGTACATAAATACATACATATACATATATATATAAATATGTGTGACTATAGATATAATTATACATATTTATATTTATTTACATATTTTATATATTAATATTTACATACATATATTATAATGTATAGATAAATATATATCTATTTTTCAATACTGACAGACAAATATATATATCTATATATATAAACATTTTATATGCATTGTATAGGTATATAACTATTTATAATTTTTTATTTTAAATAAAATGGATATCATTTTTTATTTAGATATGGATTATATATTTAAAAATATAGTTTATTTGAAAATATGTTTACATATTTATTTATAAAATTAAACTTGTATGTTTAAATATACACAAATATGTATATATGTGCATATATTTAATTGTGAAAAACACTAAAATATAAAAAAGATAAAATTTGAATGTCATAATATCTATATGAGTGTAAAACCTAAGAATAAATTTACCATCCACTGAAAAAAGGTAATAAAACCCCCTTAAATATGGATGAAATTTCATAAAATGTTCAAAAATTAAGATACCAGAAAAAATAAACTCGATTTTAGAGGCTTTATAGACCGTTTCTTTCCTCGATAGAATTTTGAGCTAGGTTTATCTGATCACTTTTTAATATATCTTTTTGTAATATTCGATTTGATATATGGTGGAGCTCAAACAAACTACTGGATCAAAAGTTACAGTCGTTTAAAGTTCAAGTCTTGTTTTCAAATTATTTTACATTGTTTATTAATTCATTGATATTTTATATCATAACATTATAATTAAATTACGATTTTTCGATAATAATTAGTAAATTTTTAATTAATAATAATTTTAAATTATTTTATAAACCATTTTTTTACAAAATATCTTATATATTAAGTGTGATTAAATATTTATTACTATATAAAACATATTTTATAAAACATATTATATTTATATCAATATAAAAATATTTAAATATTAATATATGAATTTTGATGATTGATATTTTTTATGAAATAGATTTTTATCAGTGTTAAAAACAAACATTTTAGCACTACAAAGGACGTACTTTTAAGAGAATTTAGTCTTAGTGTTAATAAAAGTACCCTCTTTATCTGCATTTTTTTAACACAGATAAGAGGTAGCACTAAATAAAACCATATCTGTAGTTGTGGAATATCATTTTGGAACTAATAACTACCCCAAAAAAGATCATTTAGTGGTAGTTTTTTCCACTTAATGGTGGTTTAGACCACCGTGAAATCATTTCGTGATGGTTCTTCAAATCGCCACATAATGTGGTGTTGTGAAACATTTTGCAGTGGTTTTAGAATTGTTTCAGATCATTTATCAGTTGTTTTCTAGTGCTGGTTTAAATCAATACTATTCATTTAAGGGTGGTATTAAAATTTTTAAATTTTTAAATTTTTTATTTATGAAATTAATTAACTAATTAATTATTATTTATTATTTTCTAATTTAATATTATTATTATTTATTTATTTATTTACAAATTATTTATCCTACCATGCATACATATGTCATGCATAAATTTAGAATATATATGAGTCAGGTGAGATTTGAATTTCTTAAATTTTGATTATTTTGTAAAGACTTTTCCACTCCTACAAGCTCTTCATGTGGTGAGTGAGCAAAATTTAAGATATAAGTATATATATATACAAATGAATAGATATAATTACATATATATAAATAATAAAATTAAATAATAATAAGAACAATAAATAATAAATAAAAAACAAACAATCATAAAAAATTAATAATTAATAGATAATAAAAAACAAAAGAATAATTAATAAGTAATAAGTAATAAATTATAAGTAAAAAATAATAAATAATAAGTAAAAAATAAAAAATATTAATAATTAATAATTAATTATTAATAAATAACCAATAAGGGGGACATCCTCCCTACCATTAAAAAATAAAATAAAATAAAAAATAAAAAATTAATATAAATAATAATAATAAATTATAAATAAAAATTAGTAAATAGTAAACAAATGATAAATGGTAGTAAATAAAAAATAATAAAATAATAAAAAATAATAAATCAGTCATAAATAAATAATAAATAAGTCATAAATAATAAATAAATAAATAAATGATAAATAATTAAAAAATAAATCATAAATAAATAATAAATAAATTATAAATAAATCATTTTTTAGACAAGTCTGGGATGAGGCACAAAGCGAAAATCCCTTTTATTAAAATAGAAAGATAGAAAGAGGCGAAATAGGTCATACATGGTAATAATTCGCACAAAAAAAGTGAAAAAACCAATAAAGACACCAAAAGTCATAGAAATCAACTGCATGGGTAAGGTTATGCCTCACAAACCTCTCCTACGAGGACCTATTCCCCACGGATGTCATCCATGTTTCTAGGTCTTCGCTCTCTTCCAAGGCTCATGACATTCATCTAAAGATAATTCAGCCAAGTCTGCTGCACCTATTTCCTTGGAGAACACTCCATGAATGCACTCCAACATCTGGTAATCAGCCCCACTTCCCACAGAACCAGTGCTTTCATCAATAGCTTCCAATTTGGCCTCTTAGAAACCACCTCTTTCTCCAGTAACTCCTTCAACCTTGGCTTTATCAACTTCTATGGGTTCTTTTTCATAATTTCCATGGTCAGTTTGATCAATGGCTAGCTTAGCCTAAGTCCAACATCCCAACACCCCTTGGCTCTCCAATTTCTTGTTATTATCGACTCGGTATTATTTTTCATCAGTCGTTTTGGATTTAGTGGGTACCTCCTCAAAAATATTCTTGGATTCCCAATCCATTTCAAGAGGGGAGCGAACCTCCTTCTATCCATGAACCATAGACACATCTACAACCTCACCACGAAGATATATTCCAATCACTGAATCACCACCAACACCAGTTTGTATCTCATTTATCATTGCTTCATGCACATGGGTGCATCTCAATTACCCCTTATCTTTATCATCCTCTATTCCTAAATCCACATGATCTACATTAGTTTCATTGAGTGTCAGGTTAGTATGCATCACCTTCTTAGTAGGTGCATCATGGGTTGAGTCATATGGGGATATGGGATTAGACGGTTTCTCTATCCCCTTCCAAACTACAACAAAGCCTGAAGCCTTGAAAACTAGAATGACTTGCTGTTGTCCATCATTGGAATTAGCTTTCTCATAATGCCTAGGGTTTTCCACTTGTACACCAAATTGAGATTTTCCTGGAGGTAAAGATTTCATTTTCTATGGATTCTTTTTCTGAATAGGATTCTCCATGGTTTTTTACCCTTTCGGGCACCAGAAGATATGTATAATTCTTTCTTTAGGCCAGCTTCATCCATATCAGGTTTATATCTAGGGGACCAGGACTTGGTAGAAGCATTTCATTCTTCCTCAACTTTCCCATGGAGAGCTGATAATTAATTCATTATATTATTGGAAACCCTAATTTAAGAAATTCTATATGATCCCAACAGTGGTTAATTTCTAATTCATCCTTTTTTAGAATGTCATCATAATTAACACCTCTTTTACGATCTGAACAAGTAAAATTCTAATCCTGGGTTCCTTCTTAAGAGTCACAAAAACCCTGATTTCATTATTTCTTTTAAGGACACAATCCATCCAGGGGAGCACCCTGGACTTTCCCTTTTCTTCAATGAGCAGTAGAATGCCACTTTAATCCCCAAGAGCTGCAAACTGAATTCTGATGACATCGATCAAATGAGTGCCCCATATTATGAAATCCTTTTCAAAACTCAGGCCACCTTTGATAAGAAATAATAAGATAAAATCTATGATTATCATTAGTTAATACAACTATATTAATTAAAGGAGAGATAGGGTCAACCTACACCAACAAATAAGAAAAATATCCTCACCTTCCCTTTTCAGTTTCTTTGTCTATCTTAATTAGGACCCAAACCACCAACATAACTTCCCATAAAATTTTAGAATGCCATAAAAAACCACTTAGTCCCAAAATTTGAATCTAAATATGAGTGATTGGGTTATTGACATTTAGGGGATTAAATAGTGGATCTCGGTCTTGAATCCTGATAATTCCATGCTTCAAGTTGACAAAATTGTATCCCTAGGTTATGGACTTCAAAGAGGCTAATGGGAAAAAAAAGTAAAAGTATCTCTAGCCAATGGATATAATTCTCAAATTATCAAATCCCTTGAATCAATTATTCGAGACCATAATTCATGACAATTAATCATGTTCAAATTCTCTTGTGAAGATTAGTGAGTGAAAATTGAAGGTTTACTGTCATTTAGCCTATCTATGAGGATGCCAGGACTCGCTATAACAAACGTTGTGTCACCATTCTTCTTGATCTTCTGAATAGTTGAATCAGATTCAATCTACATCCCATCAAAGGATCTCAAATTTGAAATATATAGAGGTTCTATAAGAATCCCTCAATCCATTTCAGAGGATTTAGCATAACAATCCACAAGTTCTACCATGTCCCTTGCCTTCAAATCAGAAGACCCTACCATAGCCTTGGCATAGGAGGGTCACAGATATGAAAATGTGGCCTTTCTCAAGGGGTTCTTATCACTTGATGTCGAAGTAACCCTAGAAGAAAGTGGGTCGCGTCGATAGAACTAGAAATGATCTGGTCCCTCTCAATCACATTTGATAGATCAATAAAAGCTGAACCCAAAGAAAAATCAATTCTGACATTAGGGCACACAATGGTGGGAGGAGTCATGTCAACCAAGACTTAAGATCCACGTTTAGGGAAGACATTGAAACTAGAAATCAGGAGGATCCCTCATGATCGTCGAAGGATTCTTAAAAGAGAAGATCTCAAATCTCTAACACCAATTTCCCAAAAAACATAAAAGTATTGATTATAAATAAAACATAAATCAATCATAAATAAATAAATAATAAATAATAAATTAATAATATAGAATACATTAATAATAAATAATTAGTAAATAAATAATAAATATTAGAAAATAAATAATAAATAAATAACAAATAATTAATGAATAATTAATTAATTAATTAATAATAAATTATAAATAAATAGATAAATAATAACAAATTAATAATTAATAATTAATTAATAATAAATCATAAATACTAAATAAATATTAAATAAATTAATAATAATCTAATAATAATATAATTATTAATTGATATTAAATAATATATATTAATTAATAACTATAATATATGTTCATTGTATCTCTTTTCATAAGCTTTGATTTGACTCGTTGTGGAGTGAAAACAAACACTCGGTTCAAAAGTTATGTTCTTTTGATGCTGGGATATAATTTTCAATTTATCCTATAATTATATGTTTTATATATATTAGGTATTTTGGGGTACAATTATAATAAAACACACACACAAAAATATAATTTAATGGATGGTTTTAAAAAAAATTATAAAAATAAATAAATAAAAAATTCAATGTTTTTTTTGGAAAAACTAATACTAAATTTGATTTTCCTGAAGTATTTAGGGGCAGTTCTGAGAACCAACTCTAAAAAACTGCCTCTAAATTCATTTTTTCTTAAAGTGAGTAATCAATTTGTACCTTCAAATAATATTAATGAAATACCAATGGTATGAAGTGGAATTTATGAAAAAACAACAATAAGAATTAATTCCAATTCCACGTATAAAAGTGGGATGCCTCAATCTTTTCTAAGGAAAAGACCTCTCAATAGTATTAAGCATTTGGTTCTGTTGTGAAAAAAAAAATTCTAGATAATTATTGAAAATTTTAGAAGGATTAATTCTTAAAGTTCCATATTAGAACCATATTAAGAAAATTCAATGGAACCAATGATGTCCACAACTTTAAGGAGATGGAAGCAGTACGTGAAAATGATATTTTTGAATATTGGAAGTGTATAAGGAGAAACTGAATTATATAGGATTAACCCTGATTATATGTAAGAATAACTGATAGTTTTACAAAGTATATGTAATAATCTAAAGAGGGTTGTGTAAGAGTAAAACACACTACTAAAGAACCCATGATAAATAGTGTTATCCTTTATCAGTGCTAAATAAAAGTGCAGATAAAGGGGGGTCTATATCAATTCTTTTTTAGCAGTGACAAAAGGTATATTTCATAAAACAAATATCAATAAAATTCATATATTAATATATAAATATATTTAATATTCTTAATATAGAAATATATTCATATATATATATATATATATATGAATATATATAATGCTCCCTTAAAATTATTTATATAATAAAAAATATTTTTTATAATAATTAAAACGTATATTGAGTGAAAAATAGTTTATAATTAAAAATTAAGAATATTGACTAATTATTATCGAGTAATTGAAGCTTAATAAAAAAAATTTTTTTAATTTAACATATTTTAAACTTGTGTTGCATTAATTTCACACAAACATGTAAGTAATTAATGAAATTTTATATAAAAACACATACACACACATATTATTTCAGTAATTTCTTTAATTTTTAATATACATTATCGAATTTTATTTATTAACATAATAAATTTTCATTTGTTTTTTTTTCAATTTAACATACATCAAAATTGTGTTACATTAATTTCACACACACACACATGTAATTAATGCAATTTTATATTGAAACACAGACACAAATAATATTTTAATAATTTGTTCAATTTTTAATGTTCATTTTAGAGTTTTATTTATTTATATAATATATTTAATAGATATTATGTTTTAATCATTAAATTTAATTCATTTTTTATATTTTTATTCAATATATACTATTTATTAATATTCTATATTTTTTACCATTTATTCATTTTTAAAATTATTTATTAATTAGCAATAATAATTATTTTTTAATATCATTTTAATTTATTTATTTTTAATTTTTCACTGTTTAATAGTTTTTTTAATTTTAACCATTTTTAATATTTTTTTGTGTATGTTTATTAATCAAAATTTAATGTTTTTAATATAGTTTCAATTTTTATAATTAATATGTATTCATTCTCATCTTAACATATGTTCATTTTAAATTTATTTATAATCTAAAAAATTAACAATAATTATTCATTTTCGATATATTTTTTCAATTTGTTAATTTTTTTTAATTGTTAAATTTCAGTCTTTTTTAAAATTTATTTATTTAATATTATTTAGTATTGATTATTCACTAATAATGTTAATTATTATTTTCTTTTCTTTATAATTTATTCATTTTTTAATATTTATTCATTTAATATTTTTTAATTTAATCATTTTTAATATTTTTTTATAAAACTTTAATCATTCTTGGGGCTTATAAGTCCATGTAATGGGTTCCATTTACCCAGAAAATGAGAGGAAATTTTTTTAGTGTAATAAAAAAGGGGGAATCCCCCCTACCTATTTAAAAAAAATACATATTTAATATGTATTCATCTTAATTTTAATATATATTCATTTTTAATTTTTTAAATAATTTATATAATCAATAAATATTATTTATTTTTTAATATTTTTTATGTAAATTCATTTTTATTTATTAAATTTCACTCATTTATAAAATTCATGCATTTAATATTATTTATTCATTAATAATAAAAATTATTTTCTACCTTTTTTATAATTTATTCATTTTAAATATATATATGTTTAATATTTTTTAATTTATTTTATATAGTTTTTACCACTGCTTTTCAAAAAGTTCTAATAAATATAGGTTTTATCAGTATTTTTTAATTTAGCACCGACAAAACCTATATTTTTTAGCACTTTCCAAAAAGAACTCATAAAACCCTTTCATTCCTTTAAATACAACCCTAACAGAGAACCTCACTCACTCTCACCTCTCAAGCTCATGAAAAATAGAACCTTTTCTGTTGCTCCCCATCGAACTTCTCGAATGAGTTGACCCTTTAAAAACTCAAGGTATGTTAATCTTTTCACTCCTTTTCAGTCAATTTTGCATTATTTCACCCCTTTTTGTTATTTTCTTATGTATCATACAACCCTCACCCCCCTTGGCATATGGGTACCATAATGGCTGGACCATTTTCCATATATCCACCATTATCAATTTTCAAAGGGTTTGGAAAATCAATGTTTGGGTGTTTTTAAATGTTTAGGTTCGGTAGTGGATCTTAACATATTATTGGTAGAATTTCCTATGAATGTTTATAATTTCTCATAGAAAAGTTTATATGAAAATAAAAATTCAATTATAAAGTTAATTTTTTTATTGAAAATTAATAAGAAATAAAACACATAATGAAATCACATATATATATTGTATTTCTATCTTAATTTAATTTTTTTATACAATATGCATGTATAAAATATATATGGGTACGCACATGCACATATGAAATATAAATTTTTTATATACGAATATATATTTATATTTATATTTATACACACATATATATATATCTATATATATATATAAATATTGGGCATATATGTGGCTAGAGTTTTAGAACAGTTGTGCATTTTTAGGCCTGGTCCAGTTCATTCTAATTTAAGGTTTATGTAGATTATATAAGGATTGATATAGGTAAATTTTTTTCTAATAATTGAGTTTTCCTAAAAATCAATTGGTAAGATCCCCATATGATTTTATCTTATATGTGAATTACACATTCCATTAATTTTTATTTCTTCACAAAGTTTTAGAGTGTGAAAATATTATATTATTAACATGTTACCTAAATAATACACAAACATATATCTATATACATATTATTAACATGGGATTTCTTCAAATGATTTATTTATGTAATTAATATGATTTCCAAATTGTTTTGATATAAATATTTTTTACTTAAGAATTCAATATAATTGTATGAATTTTTCCCTCAATGAGGTTTCTAATTGATTTCTTTTTCATTTAAAATACTAATTGATTCAAAATTAAAAGAATTAGAATTATTGAAAACAAATTTATGATGTAATTAAGAATTATGATTTTTATTGGAAAATGAGTGTGGAAAAGGTGGATTTTGAATAATAAAAAACAAATTAATGAGTGATAGAGGGTTGAAAATGATGAATTTATCATTTAAGGAAAGTAATAACTAGATTTAGAGTAGTGAACTTAAACAAGTTCAAGTTATTTAAACATTACCAAAATAGAGCATGCATAAACTCAAATTCAGATACTTTGTTTAAATATAAATATATATATATATATATATTCATTATATGCATACCTTAGGAGAATTTATTTATTTTTTGTACCAAATGAATATTATAGAACCATATAAGATGGATATGAATCAAAAATTGATGGATGAAAATTATATGAAAAGGAGTATGAGGAAAGAGTTAAAAATTTCATTAAGTTTGCAATAGAGCGTGAACGCGACCCTTTTCAAATCCTCTGTCTATATTTATTTTGTTGTTATTAAAGAATACTTCATCAAGAAGAGTTGGAATATAATTTTATTTATCATGTAATAGATCAAAATTATAGAAGTTGTAATAAACATAAATAGAAAATGAATGTACATATTGATTAGGATGTCACTATTATTTATAGATCATTTTATATGAATACTGGTGTAAATGATAATGGAGATTGTGTATAATAAATGAAAATTGAAGATGACCTTAATTATCATCCAAATTTCATTGAGAATTTAAATAATTGTGCAAATATACCATTATATACTGGTTCTACTAAATATAAAACATTATCAGTTGTATTGAAGTTATATAATTTTGAAGCTGGAAGCATATAGAGAGGCACCAATTTTAAAGAACTACCTGGTCTCCTAAATGATATGTTACCAAAATAAAATTATCTTCCTTAACAAACATATGAATCTAAGATACTTTCATTTTCAATGGGTATGATCTCTAAAAAACTCATGCCTTTTCAAATTATTTTATATTATTTTTCAAGAACCATGATTCTCTCAAAAAATTCACTATTTGTTAAATAGATCGTCACAAAAATATGAATAAATTCTGTAAATGTTGTATGGTACTTTACTATCATTCTAACATTTAGAAAACTATTTGGATGTCATAAAACTGCTTGATAATTGGCAAGGCATGTAGATAAAATAATAAAAGATGGAAAAATACATCACCCGACATACTCTCCTCAGTGGAAAAAATATATATTACGAGAATCCTGAATTTTTAATCTAGCCAGGAAATATCTATCTTGCATTGTATGGAAATTGAATAAATACTTTTGGTGTATAAATAGTACTCATAGTACATAGACACTTATATTGGTAAATTATAGCTTTCCATCATGGTTTTGCATGAAGCATGAATAGATTATGCTTTCATTACTTATATCTAGAGTAAAATAGCTTCGTAATGATATTTTTGTCTATTTGGATCCATATATAAAAGATTTGAAATTGATGTGGGGTATAGGTGTTACATTGTATGATGCTCATAGAAGTGCAGAGTTCACAATGAGATCCATCATGTACAGGGTGATAAATGAATTTCTTATTTAAGGAAATTTCTCAAGATATAGCATTAAAGTAATTTTGGGGTTTCCTATTTTTTAAGAAGGTACATACTCTATTAGGATGAAACATTCATTGGAGAATATGTTTTTAGGACATCGAAATTTTTTACCCTGACAACATTAATACCAATCCTGGATAACATCCTTCAATGAAAATATAGAAAAATTTATAACATTGTCTCCACTAATGGTTGATTGTATATTTGAGAAATTAAAATATATCAACACTAATTTAAATAAACCTTTTTTTAAAATTTAAGAAATGAAGTTGGAAGAAATGATCAATTTTCTTCGAATTAAAACACTAGAATTGTTTATATTTCACTTATCTTCTTGATTTTGTCCACGTATAAAATATATATGTCATAGTTTTTTTGGGATGTTATTAAATGTACCATATAAAAGAAAATATGAAATTAAGTCTAGTTTAGACATGACTGACATGGTGATAAGGGAATATTTGGCACCAATAAAGGGTAAAGGATGAACGTTTCTTCCTCCAGCAGCTTACACTCTATCCTAAAAAGAAAAAATTAAATTTTAAAAAATACTTAATGGTGTAAAACTTTTATATTAATATTTATAAAATATCAATAATTTCATTTTAATGATTAATTTGAAGTTACAAGTTATAAAATAATATGAATTTCATGTTTTTATACAAGATTTATTGAATAGAGATTTACATTACATTATGCCTAAAAATGTAAGACATACATTAACCAGAAAATTCTTCTTTTTCAAATATATATGAAGTAAATTTATAGACCCGATGAAGTTTCCAATCATGAATAAGGAAATTATAGATATATTATACGAATTGGATACGTTCTTCCCACCATAATTCTTTGAGATAATGGTCCACCAGATGGTTCACTTAGTTAAATAGATTCAACTATATGGTCTGGTATATTATTGATAGATGTACCCCACTGAATAGGATACGATGATTTTAAAAGGGTATGTCAAGAAGATAAGTTGGAAAGAAAGTTATATTGCAGAGTAATATAATATTGAAGAATCTACTGAATTCTGTACCGATTACCAATTAGATGTTGAAAACATTAGTCTCCCAAAATTTCTTCATAGAGAACGCCATGTGGGAAAATAAATTTCTAGAATATATGTTACAATTACCATTATAGAGTAAGAGAAATCTCACCTTTATATTTTACATAATAGTGTAGAGGTTTCTCTACACATTGAATCCCACGAACTAATAATTTGTAGTTTAAATCCATCAAGGGATAAAGGATTGATATTAAATACTGATAACCAATATTTTATATGATGGTTCTAATATCATATTTATAAAGAGATATCTAAAAAACCAAATTCAATTGTCAAGTGACTTCAATGAATAACTAGGAGATCAAATGTTAATATTATATATTACACTACGTTTTTAATTAATGGTTGTATGTTCTATACAAAGGAACATGATGAACATAGTATGATGAAAATTGTGGAGTTATTATTATGGTAAAATAAATGACCATATCTGGTTCCAAGGATAGAAATACAATTTATGTGAATATGTTATATTTCAGCATCATCGAGCAGATATACGAGTTGGATTATAAAATATTATAATTTTTGGTTTTCATTGTAGATGGGTTGGAAATAAGAGTCTAGTTAAAGTCGGTGGATTGGGATTTGAGAAGGTGAATTTCAATGTGGAAGTGTATAAGGATAAACCGTTCATAATGGAACCATAATAATTATAAGTATTTTATTTCCTAGATATTGAAAACATGAATTAGTCAGTTATTATTTTGGTAGCTAAAACAACTACATGGTTAGATAAAAATTCAATTGAGGATACCCTTTTAATTGGGAGATCATAATCATTTTACAATGATCCCAATGTAAAAAAGTTTATTTTAAGTTTTATGGGACCATAAAAAGGGTATTTGGATACTCAATAGTGGATCCAAATCTATTTAACCTTTAAATAAAAAATAGAGAGTTCAAGGAATAGGTTAATGTTTTTTAATATACTATGATTTTATTCATAAAATTATGTGTTTTTTACTACATTTATGTAATATAAATTAAAATTTTGACTACTCATGTAGATAATGACTTCTCCACATGATGATGATACTAATCACAAGGAAGAACACATGATTGGTATTGAAACTATAAAATTATTAGCAGATCAATATCATGTTGATGAAAAAACAATAATTTTATAGCATCATCATGTCAACTAAACTTATCAAGACAATAAATAAAGGTATAAAATTTATTGTTGGCTAGAATCAAAGAATCCAATATGTTAACCCCAACAAGTTAATACTCATTAGTTACATTGGGTTCACAATGATAATTCATGTGGAAATTGATTTAGATACAAGGAAAAATGTTGTGTATGTATTGAATGAAACCCATAGGAAAGATATTAGGGTAATATAATGATATACTCTCTATATATCACCAAAAAATAATATAATGAAATTATTATTTAATTTTAATTATCTCTTTAAATGTCTATTTATTTTAGATGATTACTGTATTAAATTTTTCAGAATGGTCACTAGAAAACCTCATAGAAACAAAATGAAATATTTCATTAGTTACTATGATAAGGAATCATTTTAGGACAATTTTAGTCAATTATATTTTATTTGACATTATTTATTTTAACCAATTTGAATCAAAATTGTTAATTAGTGAAATATGAAAGAATTTCATAAAATAAAAAACATGAATAAAAAACAATGTAGCTCTACAAGAAAGCAAGTATGGGGTCCACTTCACTTGAAAATAAAATGGTATGTATTTTAAATATACTGTAAAATTTTATATGAAATTAAACAACATGTGTTCCTTTTTTTATATGTAGGTTCATGAATTAGAATCCAAAGACACTTCTATCCCACATTATACACTATGGAAGAAGGCCCATAAAAATAAAGAGGGGAAACTAGTAGATGAAAACAAATAAGTAATATAGGAACCATGTGAAAGTATAACATAATAGTAATTTTTTATGATTTATAATAGTATTATATAAAAAAATCTATTTTTTATATATTTTAATATGGTTTAGACCTAATAATTGGAATCTATTGTACCTTAATAACAACTACTTTCAATATTTTTGAAGTGACTGGATAAATATAGTCATATTAGAGGCATATATTTTGGATTGTCTCCTCTAAAATATTTTGAGAAGAAAAATACAAACGGAGATGCATATGAGATGATGAAATAAATACATGTATAGATAGATGCTTTAAAACATATTATTTTCTCTTCAGGTTTGGATGTCCAATATATTCAAAAGGATGAAAGAAAACCTATAGTGGAACAATGATTATTACAAGAATAGCCACATTACCCCACTATATTTGAGGCTATCCATTCCCCTCAACTACATTCCGTACTTAAGGCAATAAATATTTTCATAACTCATTCTCCTAAATCTAAATGAAATACCTTTTGATAACTATATATTATTAAAATTCTATATGGTGAAATTGTATGTGATTTATATCTATCAACACTCACACATCACCCTGTTACAATGGGTATGGTGTACAATATCCCTTTATACATTATATAAAATAAAATACTCCCAAAAGGTCATGTGAGATTCAGGATTATAGTAACTCTAAAGATGATCATTTAGTTTTTTATTCGTTTTAAAGATATGGATGTTACCACGATCGATAATATTATTTGAAGTTTCATATCATGGAAATTTAATCTTATAAATATACTTGAGGTATATCCTTAACAATTTTTTTCAAATGAAAAACCTTTAACAATTGATGATAAAAGGTATGAAATGATTTTTGGTAATACAGACACAAAAACATAGGGGAAAAATAAGGTCAAATAAATATAATCCGCTGGATCAACCATGATATCAAAAGAACCTTCTGAGATCACCTTCACACCATTAGTTCCATTTCCACATATATTAACATTACATGTTCATTTAGATGAGATAATCAAAGATAAAAATATATCATATATTTAATATGAAGAATAAATATTTAGAGAGGCCATTATATAAGTTGTTGGACTTGATAGTATAAATAATATTATAAAGTTTTAATGGTTGGTAGTATCTGTTGTGAATACATGCATGAGGTACATTTTCATAATTTTTTTCCTAAAAAATATATAATATATTCATTACAGTTGATAATAATTTATATTTTCTACAGGAATATATATTACAATAATATAAATGGAAAATCCTATGAAGAAATATTTGGAATCATCAATCCCTTTATAATTTCTACAGAAAATTTTTCTTTGGAAATTAAATAAATTGAAAACAAAGTCGACATGGGCATGATGTTTGAAAATAAAATAATAGATGATTGACTCCTCTTGATACATAAAATTCATTGGTAAGACTCTATAATTTAATCATATATATTATATTTTCTTTTTTTATTGCTGATTTTTTTTTTGTTTTTTAGGATGAACTAGATACTGAACAAAATAAATTTGGATACCTAGAATAATTAGTTTTTAGAACCAAAGCATGAATTTGAAATAAATCATCTACACAAGATGTCCATTGTGAATTTTTAATTCACTACAAACAACATTTTACCATTAACTTCAAACCATATGTTTTAGTTTGTGTTTTTAAAAAAAATTATGATAGGGTAATCTATAAATATCGGCTAAATCATGGAATGTGTTTAGTGAATAAACCTAAAAATCCTATGGATTTCTTCAAATGGAAACAGAATAAGGTATATATATTAATATTTAACTATCAAAACAAATTTCAAAAATAATTTAGTTATTTTAGTAAATGTTTCTGGAGTGTTCGAAAAAAAATAACAATAATGAATGTGGATATTACATTTTAAAATTTATGAAGGACATTTTATTACTTTAATAAACTATAATCCCTTGATAGGTAATTTCTGAAGGTAGTTACTAATTAATTTAAAATATTTTCTAATAATTTTTTTGTTTATATTTTCTCAATACTACCAGGACTACCAATAGTGTATGTACTCAAAATAAGAAGTAAGTTTGTTTAGGTTTGAGTGGGAATAGTACATGTTGTTATAATTCATATTGATATCAAGTTGAGGTGATTTCCTATTATGTGTGTGATATAATATAGGGTATCACCTTAGAGATACATTTGGGATGTGAATCATTAGTATCATAATGATTAGGTATTATTTTTTCTAAAATAAAATTCAATTATTCACTAATTTCCTTTCATTAGGGGTTTGGATGAGTTGGTAAAAACCACAAAACACTTTACTGATAAACCAAAAAATAAATAAAGATTAGAGTTTATTCTCAAGAATAAGTATCATGGAGGGATATTCTATATTAATTATAGTAGAGAAAGTAACATATGCAAAGAAACTTGTGCTAATGATAGATTAAACGTCAAGGTTGTTGTTAAGTTTCAAAAAATAGTCTAAGTCGTATTACAGTCAATTCCACATCCATGATAAATAAGAAATATGGATTCCTTTACATTCAGGTTCGGTTCAACAAAATACATAACAATTAAAGATACTATAAAAACTAACAGAGATGCCTCACCCATATTCGGATCCAATTATCAAAGTAAAAACAAGGAATTAACTATGAGGGAAGTTTAATTAGGGTTAAAAGTTGACAATGTTGAGTCACTAGTTGATCTCTATAAGGTAATTTAGTTTAAAATACATGTCACTTTTTGAAAACCAAGAAAAAAAGCTCTATTTACTTTTAAAATTTATTAAAATGATCTATAACTCATTTTTTATGGGTAAGAATTGACCACGTGTCAATCCGACATATGATATGGTAGGTATGAATCCAAGTGCTTATTTTCAATATAAAAGTGTCATTTTATTTTAAAATTCAATTCGCATTGTAAAACCAAGTAAATATGCTGAAATTGTTTAAAGAATTTATGAAAATGGTCCATAATTCTATTTTTGATATGTAAGAATTAACCGCGCATCTAACTCATGGTGTGGCCAGTATGACTCAAATTGTGTATTTTCATATTAAAAGTGTCATTTTAAAAAAATATATAACATGTGAAAAAAAAGAAAATAAGATTTTATTATCTTATTAATTCAATAAAATTATATATAATTCATTTGTGTCATGTAAGAATTTATCTCACATCAATATGACACACGATGTTTCCTGTATGACTCAAAGTTTTTGGTTTCACATTAAAAGTGTTATTTTAGTTAAAAACAAGTGCCATAAATACAATACCAATAAATAGAGACTGGTTTGTCCTGATACTTTAGCATAGTGATCCATAATTTATGTGTGATGTTTGGAAATTGATCGCATATAAATCTAACACATAATGTGGATGGTATTACTTAATATTCATGTTTTCAATATAAAATCATAATTTTAGTTTAAAATGCATAACATATATTCAAAATTGATAAAATATGATCAGTTTGATTTTAATCCTTAGGAAAATGTTCCATAACTCATTTTAAATGTGTAATAATTGACCTCACATCAAACTTACGTACAATGTGGCTGGTATGACTCAAAGTGCATGTTTTCAATTGTTATTTTACTATAAGACAAATGTCACATATCCAAAATTGAGTAAAAAAGATTTAATTGTCATTAAACTTTAATAAAATGATCTATAATGTATTTTTAACATTTAGAAATTCATTATACATCAATCTAACATAATATATGTCTAGTATAACTCTAAGAGAATGTTTTCACATTAAAAGTCTCATTTTACTCTAAAACACACATCACATTGCTAAAATAGAGAAAAAGATCATGGATTATCTTTATACTTTATGAAAATGATAAATAATTAATTTTTTATGTGTAGTAATCAACTATACATTAATCTGACAGACGATGTAGTCAATATGTCTCAAAGTTCATGTTTTCACAATAAAAGTTTCATTTTAATATAAAACACACATCATATCGAAAAATATGAGTAAATAGGATTGGATTTTCTTGAATATCAATGAAATTTATTCATAATTAATTTTTGGCATGTAGTAATTCATTGTTCATTAATCCAACACATGATGTGGCAGCTATGAATCCAAGTGAATGTTTTCAATATAAAAGAATCATTTTAGTTAACAACATGCGCCACATAGTCAAAAATTATAAAAAGTACTAATATTGTTTTCAAACTTTTGGAAACCAATCTATAATTCATTTGGGAGGTGTAGGAATTGACCGAACATCAATTAGACACACGATGTGGTTATTATGACTCAAAGTATGTGTTTTTAATTTAAAAGTTTCATTTTAGTTTAAAACATGCATCACATTATCAAAACCTAAAAAAAGGCTAATATTACTTTAAAACAATAATACAACATTCTATAATTCATATATGACATGTAGGAATCGATTTCACATCAATATGACACAATATATGGCTGGTATGACTCAAAGTACATGTTTTCACATTAAAAGAATCATTTTACTCTAAAACACACTTAACGTAGACAAAACTAAGTAAAGGATATCATATTTTCTTAAACATTTAGGAAAACAATCCATAATCCACTTTAATGTGTAATAATCAAATACGCATCAATATGAAATAAGATGTGATCAGAATGAAGGGTTACTTGAAGATTTCTTAAGTTACTGAAGGGTAATGTGAAAATTTCTTAAGTTACTGAAGGGTAAATCCAAAATTTATTAAGTTACTAAAGGGTAACCTGAATATTTATTATGTTTATAAATGGTAACTTGAAGATTTATTAAATGAATTAATGGTAACTTGAATATTTCTTATGAAACTAAAGGGTAAATCGAAATTTTCTAACTTACTAAAGGGTAACTTGAATATTTCTTAAGTTAATTAAGGGTAACTCTAAATTTTATTAAGTTACTGAAGGGTAACCTGGATTTTTATTAAGTTACTAATGTATAACATCAAAATTTCTTAATTTTATTAATGGTAACACAAAATTTCTTTAGTTACTGAAGGGTAACTCTATAATTTATTATTTTACTGAAGGGTAAATTAAAATTTTATGTTATTGATAGGTAACTCAATGGTTTATTAAGTTACTAAAAGTTAACTCAAATATTTCTTAAGTTATTAAATGGTAACTTGAAATTTTATTAAGTTACTGATGGGTAACATAAATATTTCTTAAGTTACTGAGGGTAACATGAATTTTTCTTCAATTATTAAAGGGTAACTCAAATTTTTCCTAATGTATTGTAATGTAACTCAAAATTTTATTAAATTATTATAGTGTTACATAATGGTTAATTAAGTTATTAATGGGTAAATTGAAATTTTCTTAAGTTATTTATGGGTAACTTGATGATTTCTTAAGTTATTGAAGGATAAATTGAAATTTTCTTAAGTTATTTAAGGCTAACTCAAATTTTCTTAAGTTATTAAAGGTTAACTCAAAATTTTCTTAAGTTACTCAAGGGTAAATTTAATTGACATTATGATCAGTGAATTTTATTGAGGTGTGAGTATGATCCTCAAGGAGTGTGCTTAGATGATCATGGGATGCCTTCAGGGGTAAAGACATCATGATCAGGTAGTGATGATGCATCGACAGGTGCAGCCGATCATTTTCAAGAAGAAATATCATGTTTTTAAGTGTCGTTTTTTTCTAAAACACACATCACATATCCAAAAATTAGTAAATGATCTCCTATTTTCTTCAAACTTTAGAAAAATGTTCTATAATTCATTTGTGAAATATAGTAATCAACTGCACATCAATCCAACACACAATATGTCTAGTATGACTCTAAGTATGGGTTTTCAGTATAAAGTATCATTTTAGTTTAAAATGTGTGTTACATTTTTAAAACCAAATAAAAAATCCAGGATTGTTTTCAAAAATTATTTCACTTAATCATAATTCATTTTTTACATGTATGATTAGAACACATATAAATCTGACACATAGTGTGTTTGGTATGACTCAAAGTTCATGTTTTCAATATAAAAATGTCATTTTACTTTAAGATGGGTGTCACGTATCTAAAACTAAGAAAAAAACATATATTTTTTAAAAAATTAGGGTAACGATCAATAGTATATTTAAGATATATAGGAATCGACTGCATGTCAATCTGACAAATGATATGATCAGCATGACTCAAAGTGTGTGTTATTTTAGTCTAAAACATGTGTCACATAGCCAAAACTAAGAAAAATAGCTCATATTGATTTAAACTTTAGGAAAATAATCTAGAATTTATTTGTGATGTTTATGAATTTACCATTGATCTATCTAAAACATCAAGTGGCTGATATGACACAAAGCCTATATCTCCAATATAAGAGTCACTTTAGTTTAAACACATGTCATATAGAAAAAACCAAGAAAATGAGCTTGAATTTATTTAAAACTTTAGGAAAATGATCCATAATTCATTTTTAATGTATAAGAATCGACCTAACATTAATATACCACATAATGTAGCTCATATGACTGTGGGTTTTTGTTTCTAATATAAAAGTGTCATTTTACTATAAAACAAACATCACAAATCCAAAATTGATTAAAAAAGCTCGAATTTTCTTGAAACATTAGTGAAATGATCCACAATGCATTTGTCACATGTATAAATTTACCTCAAATCAATCCAATGCACGATGTGGCTATTCGGACTTCAAGTGTGTGTTTTCACATTAAAAGTGTCATTTTACTCTAAAACTTGTATCACATATCCAAAAAAAATTAAAATATATTGTATTGTATTGATAATTTAAGACAATGATCTCTGGTCCATTTTTTATTTGTAGGAATCTACCTCACATAAATCTATTAGGAGATGTGTTCATTATGATTCAAAGTGTGTGTTTTCACATTGAAAGTATCATTTTACTATAAAACACACATCACATGGCCAAAATTAAGTAAATGGGCTTGTATAGTCTTGATACTTTAGGAAAATAATTCATAATTCACTTTTGGTGTGTAAGAATCGAGTTCATATCAATCCAACACATGATGGGACTGGTAAAACTAAGAGATGTGTTTTTAATATAACAGTGTCATTTTAGTTTAAAACGCATGTCAGATTGTTAAAATTGAGTAAACGGGCTCAAATTATTATCAAAATTTTGGACAATGATCCATAATTTATTTGTTATATATATGAATTGACTATGCATCAATCCAACAAATGATGTGTCTAGTTTGACTTAAAGTGTGTGTTTTTAATATAAAAGTATCATTTTAGTTTGATGATATAATTGTTAACAACCATTTATGTAATTAAGATAATTGATAATTGATAATATCATTAAAATATTTGTTAAATAAAAATATAATTTATATATATTATTAATTAAAAATATAATTAATAATTCATAATATAATTATTAATTATTAGTATAATTAATAATTAAAAATTAATATAAAATTAACAATATTGTAATTAATAATATAATTAATAGTATAACTGATAATATCATTAATATATTTAATAATTAAAAATATAATTTATCATATATGGATTAAATAATAGTACAAAATATATTTATTTTATATGCACTATTACTAAAATAAACATGGATTTTATGGCAGGGACATGCTTTTGTATGGAGGTTGATCATTGGAGAAAGCCTACAATAATAGTTAGGATTTTATATATTGGGTTTTATTTTTGTTTTTTTCTTAATTGAAAACATATCATCAATGTATATTTTTTATAAGTAAATTTTTAATTGAAATGATAGGTCAATGTTATACTTTTATTTCAAATTGGTTTTTTGTAGTATTTACATTCTAATTTGACTATATTTTTATAATCTAGTTCTGTTATAGGGATGTTGCAAGGCGGCATTTTTCATATTTTCTTTCATGTCCATTATCAATGCTAAAAAATCACTAATAAAGGTCTCAATTACTATCTCTAAAGGAAATAGCTGATAATGGATCCTTTTATTAGTGCTAAAAACTGATAAAGTCCCCCTTTATCAGCTCTGAAAATAATGCACTGTTAAATGGGGCCTTTATCAAAAAATTATCATTTTTACTAGTTGAGAGCTTTTAAGTTCCCTAAACATGTCAGTTCTTTTATTCAATGAAAAATCCATTTTATATATTTATGATATGTGTTTTTTGTAGTATTGATGGTTGGATTATACTATGTTAGAGTTAGTTCCCTAGGACAAACTATTTTTACTTTGATTACATTAATATTCGATGTATTGAATATTAATAAAAATAATTATTATATATTGTTCATTATTCTACATGACTCAAATGTAATAATGTCCTAGAGTAGACATTTCATTGATAAGGTCATAGAAGTTTCCTATTATGATGATAACCTTGATATGTTATGATGATACTCTTAAATAATGTTCTAGAGTTGGATAACATACTATGAAGGGACAAATAGTACATAGACCATCATGTATGAGTACTCATAAGTTGACGTGGATTCTTCTCATTATGTTCCCATTGTGACAATCTCCAAGATAGGATATTATGAGAACAGACCCGCAAATATAAAATTTTCATGTTTTGGTGTCATCGGATATTTGTATCTGCGAGCATGTATCATGGTCCATAGAATTTAAGATTATTATTCATACATATTAAAACTCATATACTTAGATATATTCCATAAACCATGATGATAACATTTCATGGTGAAGTTGGATACGTTGGGTGCCTCATGAGTAACATGTCATTAATGGATAAGCCGAGGAATGATATGTCTCTTCCATCTTTGTGGAAGATGATATCTCATCCCTTTGATTGGAATAAAACTATTTCCCTAAATTCTATTGTCATTTTGTAACAAAATGTTTATTTGAAATATTCAAACAAATAGGTATCGAGAATTTAGTTTGGTGACACAGATGTGAAACTTTCTTGATGAGATATTGATATAATGGGATTGTATTACATCGTGAGTATTCGTGTGTGGTTGTCACTGTTGCAACATTTAGTTCCTTCTCTTAGGTTACTTGAACCATTGTAAGATAGTAATCTTGGACTTTAGGAAAACTTTCCTAATTCCAATGATAATGAATCCTAGATATCCACACACTAAGGGTTTATGTTTATCTTAATTAAATTCTATTTCAATGTATTAAAGGAATAAATATTATTCTCAAGACCGAGGAATAGCTTTTTTCAAGTTTTATTGATTGTATAAATTAAATAAATATTTATTCACCCTTATGTGAATAGAAATATATTTATTTATTTTATTGAATATTTAATAAATATTTATTCTCTGGTATATGAATGAAATATTTATTTATGAATAAAACTATTCATTCAAGTATTCAATAAATACCAAGGACCTCAAATGGACTAAGACCGCATCCAGTGATAAATAATTATTTACAAGATGATAAATATTATTTATCAATTTTCACAAGTTTCCACACACCACAAAAAAATATTATTATAATTATTATTATTATTATTATGTTTCATGGAGTTTATCAAAAGTTTTAAATTTTATTTAACGGACAACATTCAATTAAATAATATTTTAACCTAAACTCCAACTCTGTAAATAGATAATTATGTCAATTGTGTATTGTATCCAAAAATTGAGAATGGGGAATTGTTCCACACGATGAATTCTCTCTCGACTCTTCCTTCTCTCCCTATCTCAAGAAAAATAAACATAGGAGATATTTATTCAATGCCTAAGAACAAGCAATCGAGGAAAAACAATTCGAGACATTTTATTTACCATGCTAGCACCCGGAAATCATGTGGTGTTGCTCAGAGATCATTAGTGCATGTGTGGATCACTACTAGAGTAATTATATCATTGGATCCTCATATTTCAAGGAAGTAAATCCAAAAGGATCTTTTCAAGATGATCATTATTCATCAACGATGTAATTTCCTAAGACCCAATTTTTGTTTCTTTAGTTATTAAATGAATTACTTATAAATTTTGCGTCCAATATCCTCGCTCATGGTTTTGGGAAATGATTATTAAAATAAATTTTAAAATATTTCCCACCATCACACGCTTCATATTCCCCTGAAACCAACAAGTGTTATCAGAGAGATCATTTTTAAATTTATAATTATTTATTTTATTGTGGATCTATGAAAAATTTTGGATAAATTTTAATTTCATGTTATTAATTATTTAATCTCACTTTAATAAAAATATTATCAACATATTAATCATGCTCATTCAGTGTTTCATTTTTATAAAATTTTAAGAAAATTTGAATAATTCCTGGAGATGTCAATGGAAAGTTCCAAATCTTTGGCTGGTAAAACTGGGATACATGGAATTATCCAGAGTACATGTTGTGTGCCCATGGGCATTGTACCAGATACTCCAAGAATTTAATAGAATTTGGTGCATTTATTACACACTGCATGTCCCAGCCAACCTGGTACACAGTAAGCAGATACATGGCATGTTGCTGGAATTTACACATCATGTAATCTGACTGAGTTAACACACCTAATGTATCATCCCACCCCATATTCCACTTATAGGTTCCCCAAGATAGGGGCCACAAGACTCAACCATTCCTACCCAAATAGCAGAGGTTTCCCACCAATAATGAGGTCCTAGAGTGTGTCTATGGGGAGACTATTCTCTCATAGATCAGAGTGAGAAAAACAACAAACAATAGATAACAAATAGAGGAAACCAAGGAAAATAAAGAAATTAAACTACGGAATATAAGAAAACAAGAAGAAGATGGATAAATAATGTAAATTAATGATTATGATGATCATGATGCTATAAAAAATGAAATTACACAGGAAACAAGGGACACAAGCATATACTACATGCTACAAAAAATACCAAAAAGACTAAAATCTATTACAACTAGAATATTGATAATAGGCTCGGTCCTCTACCTCGTACTCCAACCAAGAATGTCAATCAAGCATTACAAGTATAACATTTACTTTTTCAATACTTGCAATCATAAAGTCTTCTTGGGTACCACTGGCATACCAAGAAGGTTGTGAGATACAATATCAGTAGGCCACAACCAATAGATTCTAGATATAACAATTTCATGCAATAAATAAATTAACAATGTAACATAGATAATAAATACAGGTCAATATGTAAATAATTAAATAAATTTTTCAGTATGAGTTCCTACATGGACACTCAACTGATACCACTTGCTTTCGCATAATACAGATGTCTGAACCAAGAGAAAACTTGTACAATTGATATGGTAAACACATCGTCCATTATAAATAAAGTAATCAAGGTAGGAAGACCCAAATATTGTGATTTTTCTTGGCGGTCACATCCCCATAACATCATAAAAGTATGCTCCAAATGTAAATAAGGAATATCACATATGACACAGGCAAGTAATCCTTCAAATCTCATGATGCAGTTCTAACCCCATCCAAGGAAATTTATAGAGAATCCCAAGGGTCGCTACATGAGTCTCAAATGTAACCAATGCCACTAAGTTCATCCAAGCAACCCATAATTTCACCCCTTGTATCACTTAAGGCATGGTGAAGTATGAGTCCATTCCAAGTATCTCATATAGGGGACCGATTATCACCCAAGGCATTGCATAGCCATATTTCCAATTATTCCATCCGTGGTTTCTCCCCTAAGGAACCAGTTTCACTCGTGAGTATAAAAAAATCCTCTTGGAGAGCCTATACAAGTAAATACAAAGTATTTCTCCTGGATCATCAAGTAAATCTAAATAAGCATGCTGAGTCCATCCACAATGTCCTTAAGTTGGGACTTGTGTTCTCTCCCAACCCATAGCAGGTGAGGCATATAAACCAAGGAAAATATCACAATATAGAATATACAAACACATATCTTCAATAAGAATCTCAACATTAGATACTGAACAAGCTAGACAATTCATAATATTTAATCTAATCAAATATGTCATAAAGTAATAATCACAAGGCATCAAATGTAGATAAGTTTAAAGATAGAGGGTACAATTAATAAACATAATCATAGAGTCTACAAGGTGTGAACATATTTAAATATTCAAAAGCAATGACATAGTGCATATATTATGAGAAAAAGTTTCATGGTATTGGGAAATATCATTAATCACAAAAAACTAAGCATATGGCACATGGAATATCACACAAGCAATAAGGTATGAGCATAATAATTACACTAAGGCCTAAATCATGGCCTAAAATTCATCTCAATTCAAATTATAAATTAATTCATTTAATAAAGGATCAACATACACACCCATGGTGGTCAGAAAATCAAGCCATGGAAAGTTTGGACTTTAAGGTGAGAACACACAAAGGGGTGGCCAAATACAAGTCGAACAACCCACGGATGGTTTTATCCATAAGGTAAGGTCACAAAAGAAATTATTAACCCATTAAAGTAATTTATTTTTCATATTAAAGAAACTATAGAAGGGTATGGCGCACGACACAACAATGCACCAAATATAAAGTGAAGAAAAAAGTGGGAAAGACCTAGACCACCCACCTCAATGTAGTAGCACTCCACTCATCCGTTTTTGAAGCTTGAATCTATCTAGAATGATAGAAAACAAATAAATAATCCAATTGCCAAAAAATACTTCAAAATCAATCACACCTAAATAGCACAATATAATATAGGGGAAAGAAGAGATAGAATGGATAGTATCAAAGAGCTTATTAAGATATTTCCAACGGATATGATGGTGATCAATTTGGTGATTGAATAAACGATTTAGAAAAAACATTATGGAGAGGGGAGGAGGAATTTCATGTGACTACTGGAGGAGGAAAACAAATTAAAATAAGGGATTTAAGGATTTAAAAATATTTAAGGGAGAAAACATAAAAACACCCACATAGAAAAGGGATAATGGTTTGGATTCATGGTTAGCCAAATTGTGTGCCAACTGTTCACCAGGTTATGCTCCAAGTGCCTAGGGTTGCACTGTTTTAGGAAACTTGTGTGGCCCCCTAGCAACCCCACTATCTTCAACCACATATTTAGGTAAATCATGTAGGCTGGGAAGAATAGTTTCTACTAACTTTGTAGCTCGGTCTGCCTCTTCAATTTTCTAGGGCTCTAGGATCTGAACAAGCCCCAGATTTTTTCAAGACCTTCTTGAATCCCACTCCCAAGTCTCATCTTGTATGAATATGTGTTTCCATAGCACCCAGACTAGATGAACTAACCTACCTTGGAGTGCCTTCATGCTCCGGTCAACGATATATATTGGATTCTCCTCGAAGGATGCATCTGCCTCCTAATCAATATCTGTAGGGTCAAGCGAATTAGATAGTCGGCATGATAATGATGAGGTTGGGATACATAGAAGAAATTTTACATGGAATAAGACCTATATGGTAACAGAAACTGATATTCTACCGGCCTAACACTCTCTACTATCTTGAAAGGCCTGACATATCAAGGTGATAACTTCGCCTATCTCTAAATTCATCTATGACCCAATCTATAAAATATTCATAGAAAGACATGATGTCCCACCTCTAAGTCTAGAGGTCTATGATGAAGATCAGTATAATACTTCTTCCTAGACTAAGTTGTATCCATACACTTATGAATTATCTGTACTTGTTCTAAAGTCTCTCAAATTAGATGAGGACCTTATAGAGCTACCTCACCAGCCTATATCTGGAACAAAGTTTAACAAAACATCCTACCATTGATATCCTCATATAGATCTATCTGGATCATTTCTTGAAAAGTTTTTTTTATAGGAAAACTAAACCATAGGGATATGATTTTCCCATTAACCACCAAAATCAAGGATGCATGCCTGAATCATATCCTCTAACACTTGTATCATCTACTTGGATAACTCATTGGTATAAGGGTGATATGTTGTACTTGAGAGAAAATGTAAACCCAATAACTTTTGAAACCATTTATAGAACCATGATGTAAAATGATAATATCAATTCGAAATGGAAAAAATAGGGAACAACTTAAAGGCGTACTATCTCCCAAATATAAATCCTTTCTAGAACATCCATAGAGAAGGTCTCTTGAACCGGTAAGATGTGTGAAACCTTGGTCAGTCTGTTGAAAATCACACATACTGCATCACTGCCTTGAGAGGATCTTGACAATACCATCATGAAATCCATAGTGAATTCATTCCATTTCCACTCAATAATTGAGAGAGGTTATAGAAGTCAAGTAGTTCACTAGTGCTCTGCCTTCATCTGCTGACAACTGGAGCACCGAGCGATAAATCATGTTATCTACCTCTTCATGCCTAGCCACCAATAATGATGATGAATGTCTCAGTACATATTGGTAATACAATTATGAATATTCTATACAGAGGAATGATACACCCTCATCAACTCTTCCCATGTATCAAAAGGCACCCAAACACACCCACAAAAGATAAGGGTCTTACTTTTGTCAACAACACAATTGAGAGCAGGGTTATATCCTGTGACATTCACCCTTAGAACAAGCCCCTTGGAATGTGATATCTGTCTCACCTAGACCCACTAAAGAATAGAGTAAATCACTTCCAAATCTGGTAAATATGGTTTTCGATACTCAATTTGAAGGACCATACTTTCCACTACTGTGGAAGATATTAAATAGTGTGATTCACCTATATCAAAAATGGGAGAGACTAAAGTGGAGGAAAACATAATAGTATCTCTAAAAATATATATATCTGGACTCTAATCCTTAATAGAAGCCTACACTGCATAAATGTGGTTGTAACTGCGGGCCTAAGATGATTCTTGACAAGCCTAGACAGGTCCACTCTACTGACGCTAAAGCTCAGAATCATGACTACCTCATCCACAACCGCTACCACCTTGGCCCGATCGACCAGTAGAAGACTAACTCCTAGACTAATGTGAAGTTGTTTATCCTATACCTAATAGATGTGTTTATATATACCGTATCACTAGATGTAAGAGGAAAAGACCAGTAAAAGCACTGAAGGTGACCCATATTTCCAAAATCTCTACACTCAATTAGATTCCCCATGCACTAGGGATTTATATAGTTTGGTCTATCATACTGGTGACAATCCACCTGATTTTCAGTTCATGTAACCTAGATGGCATCACCCCCACGTGCACCATCAAAATGACAATTCTTACTACCATGCAAACTATCACCCAATCTCAGAACTAAACTACACAGACTCACATTGTCAATGTCTCTGATATTCCATATCGTAATAAGGTTTTGGTTTACTATCTATATAACAGTATCCAACCAAAATATGTTTTCATATGACTGGACCACATACCTGATCCCTTCCTCAAAATGCCTCATAGTTGTGATATCGTCACTGGTAAGAGATAGAGCGAAATGTTGAATCTCAATAAAGCAAACTAAATACTTGAGCATAGTCATAGTTCCCTATTGAAGATTCATGAACTCCCTAGTGAGGTATTATACTGGATTATATTGAAACAAGTGATCATATAAGGCCATCTGGAAGTCTACCCAGACCATACCTCAATGGTGCTAAGCCTAAGAGATGATATCCCACAAGAACTTGGCGGAATCACATAACATGTACATAGTGAGCTTAACCTGTGTAGGATAACACTATTAGGTTAGTGTAGGCATTATAAGTATTAGTTATGATTTCTCAGTTCTATAGGTAATATCAGCACATTTCCAAATATTATAGTAAAATTACTACAAGGAATATCAATGAGGAACAAAATACATTCACATGAAAAATAGTCAATGCATGATGATAATTATACATTCATGAAAATATGCATGACATTTTAATACTATGGTGTTGAGTATGATGCATTCTTTAATAATCCCTAATATCATTAGGATATGGTAGAATAAATCTCATATTGTGAATAATTTTATCATAAATAAAAATATCAAAAAGAAAGTGAGTCACCCAATGGTTAAATCCATGAAACTACAATAACGCAAGCAATAACAGCATTCACCCATCCCAGGTAATTTGGGTTTCCCCTGTGTGTGGGTTACCTACTCCCAGACATATAATCATTACCAAATTTCAATATCATAGTCTCTTGTCTAACCCCAAATAGTAATATAAAAGGAAAAGGGCCTCTGATACCACTTTGTAGTGTCTAGACCCATATTCCACTCACCAGTTCCCTAAGATGGTGGCCACCAGACCTCAAGTGTTCCTCCCTGAACACTAGAGGATTCTAATTAGCAGCGAGGGCCTAGGGTGTGTCTATGGGGAGACTATTCCCTTATATATCAGAGTGAGAACAACATCAAACAACAGAAAATAAATAGAGTAAATAACAAAAAATAATGGAATTAAACCATGAAATATAAGTAAACAAGTATAAGTTAGATAAATAATAGATATCAATAATGTTGATAATTGTGATGCTATACAAAAATTAGAGTACCCAGGGAATAGTAGAGATAGGAATATACTATATGCTACCCAAAAATACCAAAAATACCATGATCTTCTATAACTAGAATCTCAATCATAGGCTCGGTCCTCTACCTTGTACTCCAACCTAGAATGTCAATCAAGTATCGAAACCTAGATGCTTCCCTTTGTCAATACCAACAATCATAAAGACTGCTTGGGTACCATAGGTAACCCAAGTAGGGTGTGAGATAAAATCTCAATAGGCCACAGCCAACGGTGTTTAGATCAAACCAGTTTATGAAATAAATAAATGAATAGTGTTCCATGGATAATAAATGCAGGGAAATAAATAATTAATAAATAATTACTTTGTTCTAAGTTCCTACATGGACACCCAATTGATTCCCCCTACTCCTACCTAAGCTAGATGTTTAAACCAAGGGAACCTGTATAAGTGATATGGCAAATACATAGACCATCATAAATAATGTAACCATGGTAGGAAGACCCCAATCTTGTGCTTTTTCTTGGCAGTCACATCCCCATAACATCATAAAAGCATTATCCAAATGTAAATAAGAAACATCACATACGAAATAAGAAATAAATCTTTTAAATCCAATGATGGGGTCCTGATCCCATCCATGGTGATCTATAAAAAATCCCAAAGGTCACTAAAAGAGTATCCTATATAACCAATGCCAATGAGTCCAGCTAATTCAATCCATAATGGTATTACTTTATCACTCAATGAATGGTGAACACTGTGTCTCTACCAAGTATATCACATAGGGGATCATGTATCACACGAGGCATGGCATAAACATCTTTCCAATGAGTCAATCCATGATTTCTTTCCTTGGGAACTGGTGTCACTCACAAGTATAAAACAATCTTCCCAGAGAGCCCATACAAGGCAGCCAAAGTATCTCTCTTGGCAGGTCAAGTATATCCAACCAAGAATGGAGAGTCCATCCACAACGTCCTTAAGTCCTGGCCCATTTTCTCTCCCTACCCGTATCAAGTTAGGAATAAAAACCAAGTAACATATCATAACATGTAATTTACAAACACATTCCATCAATAACAATCTCAACATTACATGTTAATCAAACTATCCAAGTCATAATATTCAACCCAATCAATTATAGAATGAATAAATAAGCACAATGCATCATATGTGGGTAAGGCTCAAGACACAAGTCATAATTAATAAACATAAACAAAGAATCTACAAGGAGTTCAGTCATGGAAATAGTGATAAGTAGTGAAATAGTGCATATAGAATGAGCACAACAGGAATGGAATAGGAAAATATCATTAGTCACAAAACACTAAGCATATGGCACATGTACTATCACACAATCAATGATGTATGAGCATAATCATTACACCCAAGGGACTAACTCATGGCCTAAAATTCATGTCAATTCAAATTATAAAGTATGAAATTTAACAAAGGGGCAACACACACACCCATAGTGGTCAAAAACTCAAGTCTTGGTAAATTAGGTCGTTAAGGTGGGAACACCCAAAGGAGTGGCCAAAAATAAGGTGAAACCCCCACGGATGGTTTATACATAAGGTAATGTTACAAAATGCATGAGTAACTAAAAAAATTTATTAAACATATTGAGGCATTGTCAGAAAGGTTATACACACGACACAATGACACACCCATTATAAAGTGCAAAAATAATTAGGGAAGACCTAGACCACTTACCTCTATGTCGTAGTACCCCACCCATCCGTTTACAAAGTTTGAATCGATATAGAACATGAAAAAATGAAGAAACTAACAAATTACCTGAAAATAGGGAAAACGAAGTCTCAAAAAAATAGTGCAACAAAATATGGAAGCAAGGATAAATATATAGGAGAGGATCGAAGTGATTAAAAAGAGATTTAAAATGGATCTAATGGTGAGAAATTTGGTGATCAGATGAAGGAGTGAGGAAAATCCCTATAGATAGGGGAGGAGGAAGCACACGTGGCTGGTGGAGGAGAAAAATACAAAGGAAGAAGGGATTTAAGGATTTAAAACATTTTAATGGAAAAAATATAAAAACACCCACATGGAAAATAGAGTATGGTTTTTCCACACGGTTCGGTAAACAATGTGCTAACCACACATTAGGTTCTACTCTAAGGGGAACCCCACGTGGGCTTCGCGCAAGGTTGGGCTAACCGTGCACAGCCCGTGCAAAATAGTTCTGTCCCAAGGGTCTGCAATTGTGAGCAGTCAAGCACTTGGGGTCACATGGTTGTAAACAAACTGTGTGGTCCCCCACACCCTACTATCTTCACCGTATAGTTAGGAAACACGTCCAAGCTAGGTAGTAATGTTTCTACTAACCATGCAGCCCAGTCTGCCTCTTTAGTTTTTCAGGGATATGGGTTCCAAACGAGCCCTAAATTCCCCTAATAACTCCTTGACTCCCTTAGGCATCATTATCAAGTACAAGATAAGAATTTAAAACAAAAAACTAAGGGTATTTACCATTTATAAAAGTTGGGACATTGTGACGGATCCCCAGCTATGTGATTTGAATAAATGGCAACTGAGGTACATGTCTTATATCTAGAAAGTACATGTTGTGTAGTCTTCCATTAAAGTAAAAAATTAAGAATTACATTAAATTGAAAATTTTCAGCATTAAAACTTTATTTTATTGATTGGAACACCATTGTATATTTGAAAATTTAATAAATGTTTTAAAGAATATAAAATTCTCAATTAATTTATGGTAATTAATATGTCATTATTAGTTCTTACATTTATTTTACATGAATTCCATAAATGATGGGTATCTATAATTAAGATCTTACTATCATTAATATGGAACAGAATTAATTAATTAATTTAATTATTTATTTATTCAAGCATGTTTATCTTAATAATAAAAATAATTAATTAATTAATTCTAGCTGGTTAGTTTAGATTATTCATTGCATGAATGGCCAGTCATGATCTTGTCCAGGACCTATGTATGTGTTGTAATTTATTTAATTTATTTAATTTCATGAATTTTTAATTAGTTAATCTTAAATAAAATGGCGGAATATGAGTCATACATCCCTCTATTATTGTGTAAGATTTTCATGTCCAAATATATTTATGTAATACATTTTGACCAATCCTTTGGTTACCCTCACCTATGCATGATTCATAAATACATGTAATTAATGTAGTATCTCAAGGTGGGTGGAGGTGGTTCAAGATAGAACCATGATGATGTCAACTCATTGAAAAATAGATATACAGGTGGAATGTTGAAACTCATGGCATGGCTGGAAAATGGATTTATTCCCCATGGTCAAAGTTTGATTTAATTTCCACTCATTGAATAAACCATTAGATAAACTCGTGATCGGGTCATTTACATTATTTATTTATTTTTGTCTATGAATTGTATATTTTATTTATGCAAGACCATAGTCACATAAATGAATGAATTAATATGAAAAGATGAAAATTAAATAAATGAATTATGCATAAATTTTTTATCCAATGTGGTCAATTAATTAAGTAACATCCACTTAATAATAACAAGACATGTAAAGTATAAAACAAGATAAAATGTTTTCATAAATTAATTAAAATCCCTCAACCTAATATTAAATCGAACTAATCCTTCCATTACTTGATTGGGATTGAAACCATTTAACATAATGTAGTACATGGACAAAGTCTAGACACATACTTTTATCAGGGAGTTCTCATGAGAGTTTTGGGTTGACTTAACTGAAATTTTATTGAATTTAACACCCAAAGTCTGTTCAATACAAAATTGGAGGTAAGTGTTGAGGAAATCCATGAAAGGATTTGACGACAGGGGAATCTACTCAGTGAATCAAGGACATGTAAGTCTACAGTTGTCAATACCACCTACCTAATTATTTTCTTATGTTTTTCATGGCCAAAGTCTAGATCATTAAGAAAAGTAATGGGGATACTTTCCACTAGAATGTTAAAACAACTATACATTCTATGTTCAATGGTGAGAGCTATTGGGACTTGATAAAATAGTGGAATTTAATAAAATTAATTTATCTATTTATTATTTCTCACATAATTTATAATCAAGAAAATGTACTAATAATCTACTATTTTAATTGCATAATAAATGGGAAACTCATCATACACACTATCCTACGATAAATATTGGATAAATACAACCTCTTAAATAAAAGTAGCTTCTGGGAGTGGTTTAGATACCATCATGTTTTGCTACACAATGAACAGAAATCTTACATTCTAGAATTTTTAATGCCAAATATGTCTACTAAAGAGGTGAGTGATGAATAGTTCCTTGTTTATGAAAAAAAATTGAGCAATGTGTTAAATGTTTAATTATTTTTGATTTCATCGATTTATATTGAAATAATTAAGTCTCCTGAAAACATGGATGTGTATATCATGATTGAGCACCTCTATGGCATTTTACATGATAAAGCAAGATAAGAATAGTTTGATATTTACAAGGTTCCCTTTTAGAGAAATCTTGAAGAGGGTTCCCCAGATGGGCCCCACATAGTCAAGATAATTTTCCAAATTGAGCACTTAAAGGTTCTAGGGTTTGAACTCCCAAAATAATTGGGCATCGATCTCATTATGGCATCACTCCCTCAGAATTTCTCTAGCTTCGTTGTGATTTTTAATATGAAGAATATTGAGAAGTCTCTATCATATCTTCATACTCTTCATCACCAAGTAGATAAGGATACAAAATGTGAAAAAACTAATATCATTATGGTGAAAAAATGGAAATGTAAAGTGAAGATATTTAATCTCAAAGCTTCTTCACACCATTCCAAGAAGAGGAAGATCAAGGGAAAAGTAGGGGAATATGATATTGTCTATTTCATGTGTGGCAAGAAGGAACAATATAAGAAAAAATAAACTTATTGAAAGAGCCTGGGGTAATATTCAGGTGCATTTTTATCAACTAAAATCTATCTATTTCTAAAAATTGGTTATTAGATATAGCTTTTGGTTCTCATATATGTATTCAAATACATAAACCAAATAGATTCCAAAAGATTGGCTGAGGGGAGGTAGATCAACGAGCAGCCAATGCATCTAAAATTTTTTGTTGTAGCTATTAGGGACTACTACCTCAGTTTTTTCAACCAGAATGATCTTGGTTTTAATTGGTTGTTATTGTGTTCCTTCAGTTACTAAAAACATTTTTTCTATATCCAGACATGTTACCTATGGATTTATTTTCAAATTTAGGAATAAATTTTTCTTATTTTATAAAGATAGAATTTTTTATGGTAATTCACATTTAAATAATGGTCTTTATGTGTTTTATTACACAAACCAAATAATGGAAATTGATAACAAAGTTAATTCACATTACTCATACCACACCCATCTTTGGAATCACTGATTAGGTCATCTAAATAAAAAGATCTTGACTAAATTAAATCACGATAGATATTTAGATTATTTTGAACTAAAACCACTTGGTGTATATCACACATATTTATAAGTAAAAATAACCAAATCCTCACTTATTGGAAAAGGTGAAAGGGATGAAGAGATTATTGAATTAGTTTACACCGATGTGTTCGGACAATTTCTGATTAAGGAAATGGGTGGGTTATAACACCCCGAGATTTTATGAAAAATATTCTTTTAATTTAATTAATGTCTTGTGTTGTACGCTACACCAAAAGGAGCTTGCACAACATGCATCCTTGACTTGCCTTGCATTACACGAAATCGCGACCTTCCCCGATAGCGTGTGTAGTACGCAATACCGAGTTTCACTAAACAATGATATGTTATTAAAATATTATTAAAACTAGCCGTTATGAATAGTAATAACCACTTTTTGAAATTTTGTAAATTTTGTTTTTCAAAATGGACGTCATTTTTTGATTCAGAATATCGAAATTATCATAGGGTGAAATTTTGGTACTTTTCGGATAACTTTCATATTCTGATGAATAGTGAAAATTACTAAATTTTAACTAAAAACAACTTTTTTTAATCAAAATAATTAATAGTGATAAATTATTAATTTGAGTGTTTTTAAAGTATATTTAGAATATATTTTTACAATTTAATACAATATTTTTCATTGGATGTAATTTCACATTTAAACCATACATAAACAAGTGCCAATCATTTGATAGTTATTATCTTTTAAAAACACGCTATTTGCTTTGACGACGGGAATTAATTTTTAAATTAGTTAATGTAACTGATATGTTTTGAATTTGGTAAAATAAACATCATTTTTGAATTCATAATATCAAATATCGCTTAGGCCTAATTTTTTGTATTTTTCTGGAAACTTTCATTTTTTGATGAATAGTGAAACCACTATGTGGTAGTTAAAAAAACTGAATTTTTCATAAAACATAATTTTACCGCTTCTGTGAGTAGAATTTCGAAAATCCGAGAGACACGGTAAATATCAAGGACTAAAATGTGGTTCAATGAGATGAAATTAATTTTTGGTGAATAGTAACTTTTTACTTTTTTTACCATGGTTAAAAGTAAATAGGGTAGTTAAGGGTAAAAATGATATTATTATTACCCTAACACATGTCCTAATTCTATTGGATAAGTTTAATTTGACCAAAAAAACATTAGTAATAAAATATGACCATTTAGGCCCACTTGGATTAGATTAGGACATTTATTATCAATTTATTTAAAGAAGGGTTAAAATAGTTAAAATAAAAGTTTAATAACTAAATCATTTTTAGTATAGGGTTATACATAAGATAAATTCGACTATAAGTATTCTTTATAAATATAAAAAGATTTCCTACATAATGATATTTTATTTGTAATTTTTAGACTTTAAATAAGTTAATTTATTTATGACACAACGATGATGCAGTAATTATCTTATTAATGAAATATTGACATAATTGATGTTATAAATACCCAAATAAATTTAATTTGAGACTTTTTATGAATTCCAATAATTTTCTAGGTTAATATGACATGTTAGTATTGATTTAATTAACTTTTTTCGAATTAATAATTCTGTTATAATTTTCACAAAAATCAATTACTAAATAGTGTCAAAATTGACATAAAATAGTTTTAAAAAATATATTATATTATTAATTGTTATTCTATTCCTAAAAATTTAAGGTTCAGCAAAATGAATTATATAAGGTTATATATATTAATAATAAACAACTTGGGGTTCTTTTGGCTTGTTATAGTAAGTTTATTAACCTTATAGTGTAAGAACACAAAAAGACACGGTAAAAGTAAAATTATCTAACTTAATGTGAAATCTAAATGATAAGGTTAAAATAGGAACCTAAACTTGTATAAATTCTATTGGATGAAATTATTTCGAACCATACCCACCTTAGTGTCGAAATAAATCAATTTGGAGCTATTTAAAACCGAAATTGGCTTTATAATAAAATAATATGTTTAGTTTTTCCAAAGGAGCCCCTCTCCTCCCTTATAAAAGGGAACCTCCTCCCTCTCTCCCTCACACCACTTTGAGCCATCAAGATCGGCCAACCCCTGAAAAATTATCTTCTCCACTTCCCTAGAAACATCCTAGAGTTTCTGGTCTTCTTCAAAGACCAATTTTAGTGCCCTAAGAGGAGGACTCAAAGAGACGCTTCAAAGAAGAGGTAATGTCTGTTACCGATTCTTTCAACTTTATTTCTTCTTCCACTTCTTCCTCTTAGGTTGTTTCATTATGAAGTAATAACATCAATATCACTCATATAGTGATATGTTATTATCAGTATGAAACAACCCTATTTCACCATCTATCCATCCTACGAAAAATGAAATCACCACGCGTGCGTACGTACGGAATACTGTCTCCACACCGTGGTGTAATCTATTTTCCACCACCACCTTACTTGGATGGGTATAATGGTGTACATAATAACTATATATGATTATTTTAAAGTGATATTGATTCTTAAATTGTATACATACACTACAATATAATTCCACGATCATGAGAACGATATCATCGCTCGTGCGTACGTACAGACTACCGTCTCCACGACGCGATGAGATTCATTCTCCATGTTAACCATTAATGAATGATTATAAAGTATACATAATAAGTAATCATGAAATATATGACATAATAATTATACTGGATTTATGTGTATATATATGTATGTCATCTACTTAATTCCATTCAACTCATTAAGGAAATGAAAACAGCGTTCATGCGTACGTACGGCCTACCGTCTCCATGAACGGTGTATTTCTTTCCATTTGCTGATCTATTATATATATGTATATTCTGAATACATATTATGTATAAATCATGTTTTATAATCTGGAATTAAGTAATCATTATCTAAGTAATCATATGAATAATTACAAGTTAAAACACGGACGACAAATGAAACGATTTTACCCAAAATGCTCTTTAACATAAAATTTACAAAAGAACGGGTAATATAAAGTCATAAGTGAACAATATATGATATCATAACAATGCGTAAGATTCTGTAATAAGTCTATGACATTATTTAAATCATTATACAGGAGGTTCAGACACTTACGAAGCAAATCGGACCTAAGGTAAGGGAAAATATCACAATCTCATTCTTATACGAGATTGTTTATACTTTGATATTTTACTGGGGTGTATTTTATCATCCACATCCATGTTTCCTCAATATTTAATATTATTTCCATACACCTACAATTTTTTAAATCCATTTTTACCCTTTGGTGAGTTTATAGTAAAAGATATGAAAGGAATCTTTTGTCGTTTTTCGTACGAGGTACTTTTTGACTTTTCCAAAAAAAGTACGAGAAGAATGTTTTTTTAACTTATACGGAAAGAATGGATTTTTAACACATTATTTCCAAGAAGCTTCCTTTACAAGTTTTCAAGTTTATTTTTAATCAACTTTTTTTAGTTTAAAATTTTATGACATGTTAAGAAAGGAAAATGTTTTTGAACTAGAAAGGATAATTTCCTCAAGAATGGAGTTCAAGTGTTTTATCAAAATTATTTTCCATATAAGATAATATAGGGTTCTGTTTCTATCCCTATTATTACATTGATTTGATTATGTTTTGATGGAATTATTTTTATGAATTCCTTTATCTTATATGAGTTGTTTTATGATGTCATGATGTTTAAGATCCCCATTTTTATTACATGGGTTATGAAATGATGTATGATTTATGATTTTGTGGCACACATAATAATGGTATCATTATGAGATGGGTGGGACCTATATCTCCCTCCAATTCATTGGATAAAGATTTTATGAGATAGACATGGCTGGAACGGCAGGTTAAACCGGTTCAGTGAAACAGGACTGAAACGAGGAGTGAACTCGGTTCAGAAATGGACTTTGTCCACTAAGATAGTCTTGGAAATGAGTCTTGACTAATAAGAAATGATTCTCTATGATTATGTGTATATGACAAAAAGTTTCATGTTTTAAGTTATGATTATTGGGATTACATTTCACTACTATGATTTATCCCATGTTATGATATTGTGATCTCTTTTTCAGGTTAAGATTTCCAAAATGTTATGTTCTTATGAATATGATGTGATTGATATTTCTTTTGTTTACCCTTACTGATCATTTGAGATCACCCTTTTATGTTTTCTTTTCCCCAGGATATAAAGAAAGGTTTTAGGTTTAAAAAAGGAAGATCTTTATGGGAGATGTTGAAGATCTTTCACCACGATTAGAAGATTATATTCCGAGTTTCCAAAGACACTAAACTATTACTGTCCTTGTGTGTGTTTTTTTGTTATGTACTAATTATTCCTCAAAAGTAATGTAATTTCCATGTACATTAAGATTCAGGTCTCTACATGGGTACTCGTACTTCTTAACTTTTACTAATGATTTTATTAGATATAAATGTGTCTACTTAATCGTGTATAAGTATGATTTTTTTAATAAATTCAAGGAATAAAATAATGAATTTGAGAACCAACATGTTAATAAGATTAAGAAACTCCACTCAAACCACGTTAGAAAATATATTAATCAAGTCTTCATTGATTATTTATGGGAGTTCAGGATATTATATCAACTCACTCCTCCTTATAAACCTCAGTGTAATGGTGTTAGTGAAAGGATGAACCACACCTTATTGGACATGGTGACATCAATGATGAGTTAGGAGAGTCTTATATTATCCATTTGGGGATATGCATTACAAGTGGTATCATAGGTACTAAACTAAGTGTCAAATAAAGTAACATATGGTATACCATACCAATTATGGAATATAAAGAAACTCATGTTGTATTACTTACATGTGTGGGGTCATGAAGATTTTTTAAGGCCTCTTTATGAAACAAGATTTCACCCTGAGGCACAAACTATATCTTTATAAGATATACCTAAGAAATAAAGGTATATTACCTATACAATCCTTTAGAAAAAAAATTTTAGTTGAAAAATATTCCATATTTCTTGAGTATGATCTTATCACTAAAAGAGATTGTGGGAGCGATATGGACTTTGATGAAGTCCAGTTCCACGATACACATGAGTTGGAAAATAAAAAAATTCCACAAAGACACAAGCAAGAAGAAACTATTCCATAGACAGAAATAATGTGTAGGAGTATTGGAGAGGTTATATAACCATAACGGTATGGTTTTCTAGTCACCAAGGATGGTGAATGGTTATT
Source organism: Viscum album (assembly GCA_963277665.1). Lineage (NCBI taxonomy): Eukaryota > Viridiplantae > Streptophyta > Magnoliopsida > Santalales > Viscaceae > Viscum > Viscum album. The sequence goes on from OY728125.1 coordinate 933,910,447, forward strand.
AGTTGATAATAGTGATCCTCTAACCTATAAGAAAGTATTAAGTGGAATATATGTTTCCAAGCTTCAAGGATCCATGAATTATGAAATGGATTCTATATACAAAAACCAAGAAATTATTTTAGTATACCTCAATTGATGTAAATCCTATTGGTTGAAAATGGATATTCAAGAAGAAACTGGACATGGAAGGATAACTTAGTTTCTATAAGGTGTGAATTGTTCTAAAAGAGTTTAAACATCGTTAATTCATTGACTACAATGAAAATTTTTCACCAGTTACAATTTGAAATACATCATAATTCTACTTTCCATTATGTATTTCCCTGATTATGAGATTTAGAAAATGGGTATAAAAATATCCTTCCTTAATAAGAACCTTCAAGAAGATGTATATATGACACTACCTGAAGGATTTGTGATTCCAAAGGATTCCAGCAAGGTATGTTAGTTGAAAATATCCATATATGGAATAAAGAAAGTATCCAGGTCATAGAACATTTGTTTTGATGAGGCCATAACTGAATTTGGTTTTATAAATAATGAATGTGAGTCATATGTCAATAAATAGTTTAATTGTAGTGTAGTTGTTTTCTTAATAGTATATATTGATGACATATTTCACATTGGAAAAGAAATACCAGTCTTATAGTCTATTAAGGAATGGTTGAATAAATTCTTATCTATAAAGTACTTGGGTTAGGAAACATATATTATTAGGATCAAGATCTATCATGATAGATATAAGAGGTTTCTCAGCCAAATTCAAATTACATACATTGATCAGATACTGAAGATATTCAGTATGGAACAATCTAATAGGGGATTGTTTCCAGCATCACATGACATTAATCTTACCAGGAAAATTTTTCCTCACACACATGAGGAAAGAAAAAGAATGTAAAGGATTATATACGCATCAGTGATTGGTTCAGTCATGTATGTTATTCTATGTACTCGGCTAGATTTTCCCTATTCATTAATTCTAGTAAGAAGATATCAAGTTGAACCATGTGACCACCATTGGATGGAAGTCAAGACTATCCTTACATATCTCAGGTTCACTATGGATATGTTTCTGGTTTATGGAGAAGATGAGGAGTTAGTTATAATAGGATATGTAGATACTAGTTTTGAAACTGATCAATATGGCATGAATTCACAATTGAGATACATCTTCAATTTGAATGGAAGTGATGTGAGCTGGAAGAGCTCAATGTAGGTTGTGGTCACAAATTCTATAGAAGAGTTCGAGTATAATATGGATTATGAGGTAGATAAAAAAGAAATATGGATGTAAAAATTCATCCAAGTTCTTGACATGCTACCTAGTAGTAAATTTTCTATCACACTCTATTATGATAATACTATAATAGTGAATCTTACAAAAGAGTAAAGGTCACATCAATGGATGAATCACATACTTAAAAAGTATCAACTTTTGAGGGATTTTTCTAGGAGAGGTGAAGTTTTAGGGAGTATTATTTCTATATAAGAAAACATGGTGGACCCCTTGAATAAAGTCTTGAATCAGTAAAACCATGACTATCTTGTGAGGTATAGCAGACTGAAGGTCGTAAGCAGTTGTCTCAAGTACAAGTGGGACATTGTTGGAGTCGGTGTCTTAGGACCAACTATGTTTACTTTGATTACATGTATATTTAATGTATTTAATATTAATAAAACTACTTATTACATATTTTTCCTTGTTATACATGACTTTAATGTAATAATGTCTTAGATTATACATCGCATAAATAAGGTCAAAGCAGTTCCTCACTATGATGAGAACCTTGACATTCTATGAAAATGTTCTTAAATAATTTTCTACAGTTGGATAATGTAATATGATGGGAAACATGGTACATAGAATCTCATGTAAGAGTACTCTTACACAAGTGATTCTTCTTCTCATAAAGTTCCCACTAGGTAATCTCTAAGACGAGAGATTATGATAGCAGACCAGCCAATAGGAATTCCATATGTTTTGGTGTCATCAAAAATTTCTATCTGCGAGCATATGTGATAGTCCTTAGACTTTAAGATAATTATTAATGAATGATACAACTTTCTTACTTAGATTTATTTCATAAACCATGATGATAATAGTTCATGGTGAATTTAGATACGTTGGGTGTGTCACGAGTGACATGTCATTAATGTATAAGTATAGGAATGATTTTTCCCTTTCATCTATATGGAAGTTGATATCTCATCCCATATATTGGAATAGAATATTCTCCCTAAATTCCATGGACATGGTGTAACAACATGTTTATTTCATATAGTAAAAGAAAGATGCATCGAGCATATATGTTGGTGAGGAGTATATGAAACCTTCTTGATGAGATATTAAGATAAAGGGATTATGTTACACATTAATAATTCGTATGTGGTTGTTGTCATTGAAACATTAAGTTCTTTCTATTTGGTTCATTAACCCATTGCTAAATAGTAATCTTGGAATTTTGGAAAGCATGCATAATGTGAATGAGAAATAATCATAGAGGCTCACAAACTAAGTGTTTCTGTTGATCTCCTTTAAATTATATTCGAATTTAATTAATGGAATAAATATTATTCTGAAGACTCAAAACTAATTTTATTCAAGTTTTATTGATCTCATAAATTAAATAAATATTTATTCACCGACATGTGAATAAAAATATTTTTATTTATTTTATTGCATATTTAATTAATATTTATTCGTTGGTATGTGAATGAAATATTTATTTATGAATAAAAAATATTTATTTGGGTATTAAATAAATATTAAGGATTTTAAACACACCAAGAACAAGTTTGGTGATAAATAATTATTTACAAGATGGTAAATATTGTTTATCAATTTGTGAAAGTTGGTGCATACCACAAAAAATTATTAATATTATTATGTTTCATGGGGTTTGCTAAAGCATTTAAATGTTATTTGATGGCCATCATGCAATTAAATAATATTTTAACCAAAACCCAATCTCCATAAATATATAGTTATGTGTATTATGTAATGTATCAAAAATTGAGAATAGATATATTTTGTGCACAATGAATTATCTCTCAAATCCTCCTTCTCTCTCCCCCTCAATAACAAGAAACACAAGATAGATTTCTTTAAGACTAAAGAATGAGCGAACAAGAACAAACAATGAAAGACATTCAATTCACCGTGCTAGAACCCGGAGATCGAGTGGTGTTGTTTGGAGATAATTGGAGCACATGTGGATCACCGTTAGAGGGATTAAATCATTGGATCCTCACAACACAACTAAGGAAATTCCAAATGTTATTTTTTGATAATCAATAATCATCAATGAAGAAATTTTCTAACCCCGAGTTTTTATTTCTGTAGATATTAAATTAATTGATTATAAATTTGATGTTTAAGATCCTCGCTCATGGTTTCAAGAAAATATTATTAAAATAAATTTTAATATATCTCCCACCACCAGAAACTTGTTCTATATGCAAAACCAACATACTTATTGAGGATTATAAGTTGAGGTGATGAATTTTCTGTGAAACTATCACAAACCATGACTAAGAAGTGGGTCACATGCAAAGATCAGAAGGTAGTGGAGCTGGATTAATTTGTTGGACTTGTAAATTTATAGATAGGTGGGGTCACTTGTTCCCTGACACACCTCTGAGTTTCATCACCTCATGAGATCATTGATCAGAATTTACAATTTAAAAACATGAAACCTACTTACTAAAACTACTAAAGTATAGAATAGTATAGGTAAGTCCCTTAATATTTAACCCATAAAGATGAGAATACCTATCATGAATATAGCATCCCGCCTTTTTAATACATAACTTTTAATTATATTTTACATACAGATGATCTTTAAAGTCTAGTGTCTTGGAAATCAGGAACATAATACATGAAAACAACATAAAACATTCTTCTAACCCACTTTTAAGGCTTCATCATAGGTTCATCCTATGTACATTTACTGCATCGCATATCCTAGTGACAGACATCAAAGGAAAGGGTGAGCAGAAGGCCCGGTAAGGGTAAACATGGGAATCAATGTACTTGTGATATCAATAAAAACATGAATAAAAAACATAAATACACGAGCAATGGAAGAATAGTAATATCATAATTAAAATAACATGGAACATAACTTGAATATGTGGTTACAATATTTCATTTAGACATTCATGAGCATATCACTAAGTTCCATCCCCAAGGTGTCATAAAAATTACCAAGGTTATTCACCAAGGTATCGTGAAACTTGTCATCTCTAGAGATTAATTATTTACCCAATGCATTGGAGTGCTATCAAGGAGAACCCTTAATATTTCATTAATTAAATTTGATCCACATATATCATATTCAAACATTTCATAAATAACCCATATATAAAAAACGAAATGGGTTTCATTTCAAAATAGTGACGTTTTCAAAGCTCTTAAAAATAAGATCATTGTATCATTTATAAAACATGGAAAGGGAGTGAATGTTATATGTATGTCCATTACATAATAAAATGTGTCATATTTATATATTTATGAACACCCATAGAAATGCAATAGTTCTGGGTATTCTCAAAAATAAACTAGGGTATTTCTTGAGAGAAATAGATATAAATTTTGAGACGAATTTCAGTAGCCTAACGGCTATACAACATGGTTTTACAAAACATTGGAAAGAGAGTGTACAAGAGTAACCCACTCATAAATAACTTATAATAAAGTATAAATATAGAACAACATGAATATAAGAACATGGTATGGAAATTTTAACGACATACCACATAAAAAAGGAAACATTAAAGAAAAGAGAAGACGCGATTCCTTTTACGAGAAATTCGGCAGAACTAACAGCGTCACTTAAAAATTCAGAAAAAAAATTGATGAGAGAAGAAAGGTTATATCATCATTTGGACATAAAATGAACAGTAATAAGAATATATAAGAACATACCCTCAACATAAAGATATGTAGAATACACAACATAAAGAAAGTCATGACTTAAAAGAGGAGGGTGAAACAAACCCTTACCTTGAAGAGTAGCTTTGAAAGCTTAAAGTTAGGGACCTTGGGAGGCTTAAGGGAACCTTGGGAGGACTCCTTGGGAGATAAAGAGACCAGAACTTCGTTGGGGAGGATTTGGAAATGAAATGAATGAGGGAAAGGCTTGGTATTTATAGGAGAAGTGAGAGGAAAAGTCATTAATTGCCAAGGGACACCTCATCGGTGGTATTGGAAAAACCATGGGCCTGCCCATGGTATTGGCCTCACGGGACACCTCATACCTTATCTTACTATTTATAATTCGACCAGAATTATTGCATAATTATTACATCCTTAATGATGTCGTTAAACACCAGAAACTCAAAAACTGTATTTTCAATATTCACTGAAAATTCACCTTTCTCAGAAAAATCCCAAAATTTCACCATAACCAAATATTGATTCTCTGATTTCAAAAATCAACTCCATTTTATGGAAATAATTTTCTAAATATTTTTACTTTTATTTTTAAATAAAAACACTATTCACAGAAAATTCAAGTGTTTCAGAAACATCCCAAAAATTCACCTTAACCAAATATCGATGCTCTGATTTCAAAAATTAACTCTATTTTATGAAAATAATATTCTAAATATTTTTAATTTAATTTTTAAATAAAAAACACTATTCAACCGAAACTAATACTTAACCAATAATTTATGAAATAGTTATTTACCTATTTTATTGAATCACATTACTTAATCAAGGTGCCTAAATTATATTAATACTTTCTTAAGTGAAGTTACTTAATCTATTTGGTCACATTACTAATCATAAGAATAAAATCACTATTCATAATTTAATATTCATCAAAAATTAAGTTGATCTTATTAGACTCTAAATTTCTTACTGAACATAACTGTAGAAGACCATTTTTTGAAAATAATTACTCATTATTAATTATTTAAGGTTTACATAAATATTCTTAAAATATCATTTTTCTAAAATTAATCAAGAATATACATAATATATTTATCTGTACATTTGAAAATTCAAAAACTTCATCATAAGAAGAAACCACAATTTTTATTTAAATCAAAGGATTACACAATGTAGTTATGGTCTTGTTACATAGCCCCTTATAACACAATCATAGGACCTAAGAGTAAGGTGTTCTAGGGTGATAAAATCTTGGGGCATCTCGTCCAACATTGCCCGAGTAGTGATTTCTATCATCTTGAACTTATCGCGAAGCCGATTCTATTCCAGCTTCCCACGATGAAGTTCAGCTTGGGTTTGGTCCAGAGCAAATCCCAAAGGTGCTTCCATCTTCCCGAGTTCCGTCAGATGGGCTTCGATCGGCCCGAGACTACTGGATGGGGCCGTTGAATCTTCTTTCTATATTAATTAATCAAGATCACTTATATTTATAGAAAATAAAACCCAACGGTCTTATTTTAATTATACTCATTTTATTAAATGAAATATTTTTTTTGAGTATAAAATAAAATAACACACAAAGTTATGAAACAAAATTTATGGAAAATTTCTGGTTTTTACAATCTTCCCCCTTAAGAAATTTAGTCCTCGCAATTTTAAAATTGGGCTTGGAAATTTCGTTGAAAGTCCCACATCGAAAAAAGAGTCAATAAAACTATTACTTTAAAAGGAGGAAAGAGAAGTACAAAGGTCACCCGAGTTAACCCATACTAATATTCCATGTAGGAAAACATGGATATGAAAGAGAAAACAAAGGGTCAAGTTCTGATGGAGAGTGATAGAAAACATGATTAAGAGAAAATTAACCACAAAAATATCACAAACTTAAGACGTGTTAAATGGTCTTTGATTACCCAGTAGGAAACGTAAACCATCAACATTATTTTTTTACATTCCTTTTCAAAATTTTGAGGAATTAATTTACTACATAGAATAAAAGCATGAGGAAATATATTTACCTTCTAGTAGAGTTTCATCCCTTAATAAGTTTCTACCAAGACTAATCTTTTCTCCGAACAATGACCATTAAAAAAGACTTGGTCTCATAAAATGCACAAGAATCATATTCTAGAGAATCACATAATCCACAAAAGAATAACTATATTGTTCCCTTGTCTTTAGTCATCAACCAAAACTAAAATGGTCAGTACGAGATCATATAATCCCCAAAAAGGATAATCCTTTATAAAAATAAATATGACTATTAATCTCCAAAATTCAACAAAAGTACCCAAAGTTACAGAAAGACCATTCAATACACAACCATCCTTAAAATTCTTCAGAATAATCAAAAATAAGATTGGAACCCAAAACTCAGATGGATTTAATCACATAGTCTTTCCTAATAAATCTTAACATTTATCTCCAAATAATGTCGACTACTATTAAAGTCTCATACTAAAGTGTAATTAACATATTTACATATTCTCTATGCTAGGTTAATCATTTTCTAGAAATAACCCAAATCACCATATGTCCAAAATAAATACATAAATTCCTACAAAAAAATCAACCATTCCTCCTCAATTTAAATCCTATAGTATTTTATTTCCCTTAGGCATATAGTACTCAAAAAGAGAAAACGTTGTACAAAATAACCTTTATCATTTAATCACCAAATCATTTTCTTATACAAAGGATATCCATTTGATAAAACATAATTTCCAAAATAAACTTATTCTTGGTCCATAAAAATAGCAGGTGCATTAGTCAGTCCGAAGGGCATAACAACAAAATCATAATGCCCATATCATGATTGGAAGGTAGTTTTTGGAAAATCATCATTCTTCGCCCCCAATTGATAATAACTAGAATGAAGATCAATCTTAGAGAAGAATTGAGTCCCACAAAGTTGGTCAAATAAGTAATCAATTCTTGGAAGAGAGTATTTGTTCTTCACTGTGATCCCATTCAGATCTCTATAATCAATGCATAGCTATATCGATCCATCCTTCTTATTCACAAAGAGAACTGGTGATACCCAAGGAGACACACTTGGTCAGATAATCCCATTCTCCAACAGATCTAAAAGTTGTTTCTTTAATTCTTCTAGCTCCACATTTTCCATCCTATATGGGGTATTTGACATCGAATGAGATCCAGGTACGAGTTCAATGGAGAACTCTACCTCTATTTCTGAGGGAGGTTTGGGTAACTCCTCAGTAAATACGTCGAAGTATTCCTAGATGATGGGGATAAATCCTACGTGAGAAAGTTATTTCATTTATGAATCTTTTAACTAAAAAGGATTTTATGTCTTAAATCTTCATTCTTAGACAAATTACATTTTTCTATAATTCCTTCATAATGATTCATAAAAAACTTGTGATTAACCAAACATATCCCCCGGGAGTGCCGTAACCAAGAGTGCAGCAAGGCCCGTTGTCGTGTACCATTTCTTGTTCGAGTCTCGCTCAAAGAGGTGTTTTTTGGTTTTACCCCTCTGTACATCAGTCCCATAGCCACCTCTATCTGCTCGTATCTAGACAGGGATGTAATTTATTGATAAACCACTTACTCAATACTCAGAAAAATACAAGGAAGATTTCCTATATTTAAACATTTATATAGGGTTCTTTCTAGAGTTTTCATATCCAAATTTTCATAAATAGCTAAACTATCCTTTGATAACAACTATAGCATCCCGCATTTTTAATACATAACTTTTCATTACATTTTACATATAGAGGATCTTTAAAGTCTAGTGTCTTGGAAATCAGGAACATAATACATGAAAAAAACATAAAACATTATTCTAAACCACTTTTAAGGCTTCATAATAGGTTCATCCTATGTACATTTACTACATCTCATATCCTGGAGACAAACATCAAAGGAAAGGGTGAGTAGAATGCCCTGTAAGGGTAAACAAGTGAATCAATGTAATTTCTATATCAATAAGAACATGAATAAAAAATATAAATACATGAGAAATAGAAGAATTGAAATATCATAATGAAAATAACTTGGAACATAACTTGAATATGTGTATACAACATTTCATTTATACATTCATGAACATATCACCAAGGTCCATCCCCAAGGTGTCCTAAAAATTACCAAGGTTATTCACCAAGGTATCGTGAAACTTGTCATATCTAGAGATTAATTATTTACCCAATACATTGAAGCGCTATCAGGGCACACCCTTAATATGTATTTACATACATTTGATACACATAGATCATATACAAACATTTCATAAATAACCCATATAGAATAAAAGAAATGGGTTTCATTTCAAAACCGTGATGTTTTAAAATCTCTTAAAAATAAGATCATTATATCATTTATAACCCAGGGAAAGGGAGTGAGGGTTATGTGTATGTCCATTACAGAATAAAATATATCATATTTATATATTTATGAACACACATAGAAACAAAATAGTTCTGGGTATTCTCAAAAATAAACAAGGGGGTTTCTTGAGAGAAAGAGATAGAAATTTTGAGATGAAATTTCTGCAGCCTAACGGCTATATAACATGGTTTTAGATAACATTGGAAAGAGAGGGTACAAAAGTAACCCACTCATAAATAACTTATAATAAAGTATAAATATATAAATACATGGAGATAAGAACATGGTATGGAAATTTTAATGACATGGCATATAAAAAGGAAACATGAATGAAAAGAGAAGACGTGATTCCTTTTACGAGAAATTCGGCAGCCTAACGGTGTCACTTAAAAATTCAGAAAACAATTTGATGGGATAAGAAAGGGTCTCTCATAATTTAGACATAAAATTTACAATAATAAGAACATATAATAACATACCCTCACCATAGAGAGATGGAAACTAGAAGACACAACATAAAGGAAGTCATGACTTAAAAGAGGAGGGTGAAAGAATCCCTTACCTTGAAGAGTAACTTCAAAAGCTTGAAGGTCGGGACCTTGGAAGGCTTCAGGGAACCTTGGGAGGACTCCTTGGGAGGTAAAGAGACCAGAACGTTTTTGGGGAGGATTTTTAAATTAAATGAGTGAGGGAAAGGCTTGGTATTTATAGGAGAAGTAAGGGGACAAGGCATTAATTGCCAAGGGACACCTCATCGGTGGTATTGGAAAAACCATGGGCTTGCCAATGGTATTTTCCAATGGTATTGGACACTTGGGACACATAATACCTTATATTACTATTCATAAGTTGACCAGAATTATTTCATAATTATTACATACTTAATGATGTCATTAAACACCTGAAACTCAAAAACTGTACTTTCACTATTCACTGAAAATACAACTTTCTCAGAAAAATCCCAAAATTTCACCGTTACCAAATATAGATGCTCTGATTTAAAAAATAAACTCCATTTTAAGAAAATAATTTTCTAAATATTTTTAATTTTATTTTTAAATAAAAACACTATTCACTAAAAATTCAACTGTTTCAGAAAAATCCCAAAAATTCACCTTAACCAAATATCGATGCTCTTATTTCAAAAATGAACTCCATTTTATGAAAATAATTTTCTAAATATTTTTAATTTAATTTTTAAATAAAAAACACTATTCACTTGAAAAAACTAACACTTAACCAATAATTTCTGAAATAGTTTTTTACCTATTTTATTGAACCACATTACTTAATCAACGTTCCTAAATTATATTAATACTTTCTTAAGTGAAGTTACTTAATCCATTTGGTTACATTACTAATCATAAGCATAAAATCACTATACATAATTTACTATTCATCAAAATTTAAGTTGATCTTATTAGACTCTAAATTTCTTACTGAACATAACTGTAGCAGACCATTTTTTAAAAATCATTACACATTATTAATTATTTAAGGTTTACATAAATATTTTTAAAATATCATTTTTCTAAAATTCATCAATAATATGCATACTATATTTATCCGGACATTTGAAAATTCACAAACATCATCATAAGAAGAAATCACAATTTTTATTTAAATCAAAGGATTACAAAAGGCATTTATAGTCTTATTACATATCCCCTTATAACACCAGCATAGGACCTAAGAGTAAGGTGTGCTAGGGTGATAGAATCTTGGGGTGGAACGACCAACGTTGCCCGAGTAGTGATTTCTATCAGCTTGAACTTCTCGCGAATCTGATTCCGTTCCAGCTTCACACGATGAAGTTTGGCCTGGGTTTGGTCTAGAGCAAAGCCCAAAGGTGCTATCTCTTTCTCGAGTTCCGTCAGATGGGCTTCAATCGGCCCAAGACTACTGGATGGGGCCATCAAATCTTCTTTCTATATTAATTAATCAAGATCACTTGTATTTATAGACAATAATCACAACATTTAGTTTACAATGGTCTTATTGACCAACGGTGATATAACAGTCGAAGCCCAATGGTATTATTTTAATTATACTCATTTTATTGAATGAAATAGTTCTGTTTAGTATAAAATAAAATAACACACAAAGTTAGGAAACAAAATTTATTCAAAATTTTGGGTCATTACAATGAAACATTGGTTCAGATTTTAATAAGATTATTTTATAAAATTAGGAACTTAATCCTATAATTAAGTAAAATAAACTCAAATGATTGAAGTGTGAAGAGTTTTTATAAATTTTGGATCCTGAGAAAATTGAAATCCCAATGTCTTGAACATGTGATTATGTTGTTCTCAGAATTGAATCTTAACAAATCCTTATTCAGGAATTTATTATTTAATTATTAAATTCTCTTTTTCTTATGATCGAGTACTTCAGTTCCTTTAGTAGTTAGGTAATCTAAAACCATGTTTAAATATAGAAACAAAACTTAATATTTGTTCGAGCAGGAATCCAAACACTATTTAATTAATTAAAAAGTGATTACTTAATCATCACACATTGGTTCTGCAAGAAAAAGGAAGAATGAATTTGAAAGAATACAGATTAATGGAAAAAAATAAGAATCACTATTTAAAACAAAAGAAATAAATTATTCACTACAAAAAAATTGTGTAAGGGATGTTCCAGCTTTTATCAAGGCTAAGAAAGAAGCACTGATAAAAGTATTACATTTATTAGTGCTATTATTAGAGCTGATAAAAGGTTTTAATAAAAAAATATTATTATTATATATATAATTATTATATTTATATTCAAAAACAAATTTTATTTATATACATTAATTAAAAAATGGATGTTTTTAATTAACATAAATATGATATATTAATATATATTTTTTAATAATTCAAATATATATATATAATGTTCTAAAAATGTATTTAAAATATTATAAATAATTATATTTAAATAATTATAAAATTATAATAATTTTTTAAAATAGTAAATATATTTATTATATTTATAATTATATGTTTATAATCATATATAAATATTTCTAAACATATTTATTTATAATTATAATTCTAACTAAATAAATATAGGTCTCCAATAAATTTGGTCTATATAGATATGGGTGTGTGTGTGTGTATCTCATATGATGATATTGATGATATTTATGGACATTATTGGAATTATTTATGTTCATATATTGATGTGTGAGTACAATTGACATTATATGATCATAAGTTTATTTGTGGATGTTGTGGGTTTCTATGTTCTAAATGTTAAGATTACCTATATTTTAATGACGTGTTGATGCATTTGTTATATATTATTGACTCATGAATGTTCATTTATATATTTACACTCTTATTATTCATTTTTTACATATTTAATGTATTTATGACTCATTAATGTTATATTATCTATAGTTTTTTATCGACCCGTAGGTATATGGAAAGGGCGTGTTCTAAGAAGAGATGGAGATCGAAAAATGATTATGGTTCTTGCAATGTTGGTCATGATCAGGCTCAGGGTGATGGAATGTAGGTGAACATGAGGGGAATAGGGCTTGGTTGTGACTCTAGTAAAATTGAGACATGGATGGATAACTCGAATGGCCCTATTAGGGCCAAGCTTTCTACTTCGAATGCCATCCCAACTCAGGTGAAAATTCCTACTATTTCTGTAAGGTGTTCTGATTTGGGATATGGGTGCAGAGCTTCCCCTGCTGTTATATTTTTAGATTGTTTTTATAGAAATCATATTCTCAAGACATGGGTTGAGGTTATTCAAGAAGGGGTTGCAATTGATGTGCAATCATCTGATGAAATGCTTGCACAAGAACCAACTGATCAGAAATTATTCTAGGAAAAAATGATAACCTCAAAGTCATGTAAAGGAAAACATATAGTTAATGTGGAGGCCCCCATATGGTCTCAAAGTGGCACTCAAAAGAAAACAATTTTTTATAATTTCTTAGAGAAGGGCCAATATAAGGCCCTTAAGCCTTCTGTTCAGATGTTGAATCAAGGGAATTGTATGTTAGATACACCTAATGAAGTGGACATATGTAGCACACCTACTGCTGATAATATGAAAAAGGTTGTCCCCTCTATTGATGGACCTCCAATTTTAATGTCTCAGGGGGATCTTGATGGATCTATTGTGGACTATGTCCAAGATCACAAAGGAGGTGGAATTGATAATAACGCATTAGATAAGGAGGTTTCCCAAGTGAAGGGACCTCTTGAACCCATGAAGGATATGAATAAGCATGAAATTAAAGGTAAGAAAATAGTATTGGATGAAGAGGGTTTCCAACTGGTCACCCCTTATAAATTCAAATAATGATTAACTACTCTGAGATTTGTGTAGACATCTCATATCCCATTACAAGTGGTGCACCCGTCTACTTTGGATAAGCCTCATAAGGAGGGATGGAACTTCCAATAAAATTTATCAAATCTTTTGAAAAAGACTTATTCCCTTTTTGGAAAGGAATTAGTTGAAGAATGTAACACTGCACCAGATAACAACTACAGTATTACTTTTCCTGAGGACCTGGAGGGTGAAAGACCTCCTGAAGGTATTAGTAAGGAGGCGGTTGAATGAATTTTCTTGCAACTCGAAGTCACCATTTCCATGATTGAATCAGATATGTTTGAGGCATGTTATTATCATCTTTTAAAGAAGCTAGTTTCAATTAATATTGAATATGGGTTTTTATTTAACTCGAAGATGGACTTTTAGGAGTTATATTAGAAATTCAGAATCCGCTATGTGCTAGAGGAATCCCCTAGTTCATCATGGGCTGAGGAAGATGATCCCCATCAAAGGGATAAGATACGGTGAAGGGTCCAGCATCCAAACGAAAAAGGTAGACACCCCAAAACATGGTAAATAGATGAATGAAGTTATCTCTTGTTTTCATTGTTGGCAATTTGGTGTCTTGTTTGACCCTTTCTTTCCTTCTTTTTATTTTATGCTTTCTTTTATTAATAATTTTGGGGTTATGGGTTTCAGCCCATGATTGAACCGTTTAAATTAATATATATATACAAATATTTATAAATATATTTATTTATAATTATAAATATATATATATATATATAATTATAAAATTATAATAATTATATATATTATATTTATAATTTTATAAATATATATAATTATATAAATATATACAAATATTTATAATAAATAAATATATTTATATTTAAAAATAATAAAACTATAATAAATATATTTATGATATATAATTATAAAATTATAAATATAATAAATATAATTATTATATTTAAAATTTTATACTTATATATAGTTATATAAATGTATTTATAAATATATACAGATATTTATAAATATATACAAATATCTATAATTATAATTATAAATATATATATTTATATTTAAATGATTATAAAATTATAATAAATATATTTATCATATATATCTATAAAATTTAGTTGGGGTTTGGTTTAGTGGTAATCACCCCATAAGCCTACATAAAAATTAGGGGTTCAAAACCCATTGGGTGCATGGATTGTAGCAAACTGTAGCAGTACTGTAGCAGCAGAGACACTATAAAAACGGTGGAATTGTAGCAGCGTTGTATTGTAGCAATGGTGGTACTATAGAAAGTGGGTACTATATCAGTACTATTCATATAATGGGCCTTCGGACAAAAAATTCGAGTCTACGGGCCATGTAATGGTCTACATGCCAAATGGGTCTTCAGGCCAAATATATGATGTAATAAAAGTGAGTAGTTGGGTGGGTTATCCCTTAGGGTGTTTCGAACTGCCTTTCAGACCTGTGCATGTGTGGTGTGTGTGTGTGTGATGTAATTGTACCCCCAAGCACCTAATATAATATAACTATAAACTTATAAATATAATAAATATATTTATTATAATTTAATAATTATAAATAATTATTTATTTATTTATAGTTATAATTAGAATTAAATATATATTTATTTTGATAATTATAACACTATAATAAATATATTTAATATATTTATAATTATATATTAATATATACATATATATATATAAGTATTATATACATACTTTGTAAATATATTTATTTCTAATTATAATTAGCAGTTGGGGGGCTTACCCGAGTGGTAATGCCTCCTCTTAATCCTGCATCAGACCCAGGTTCAAATATGGGTGGGAGAACATTTTTGAACGTGTTGTAGTAGTGCTAGAGCAGGAAGAATGGAATGTACTATAGCACTATAGCAGTACAGGTAATGTAGTGGTTACTGTAGCAGGGGTACAGTATCAGAAGTAATGATCATCTAGACTTGGATTTCAGGCCACTAGGCCTTTGGTTCATCAAGGGTTAGTGACACAAGCATTATGTATAGGTGGTGATGCAGGCATGATGCATGAAGGGTGTCAGGACATCCAATCGTGGGCTGACGGGCCATGTAATGGGATTCAAGCCCACAAGTCCTTTGGGCCAATAATATATAATGTAATAAAGCGACGGGTTAGGTGGATTATCCCTTGGGGGGCTAGGACATGCCTTTCAGGGCTATGTGTGTGCGATGTGTGTATGTTTAAATGTGATTATGCCCCCAAAAACCTAATATAATATAATTATAATTATAAAAAAATAAATACAAATTTAAATAATTATAAAATTATAATAAATATATTTATTATATTTATAATTATATTTAATTACTTTTAAATATATCTATTTATAATTATAATAATAAATATATAAATATATATATTTAAAAGATTATAAAATTATAATAAATATATTTAAAAAATAAATATAGCTATCATATTTATATTTATATATATTTATATATTGATATAGTCAATGGGGTGTATATCGGTTAGTGATCGATATCTGTCAACATCACCCAATGGGTAGGAGTCCAGTGTTTCACTCCTAGCCACAACACCCATTGTGGGCATCAACAGAAGGTAGCTATGGTGACGTGTCATCAGGGCTTCTTCAAGTGGTGTGGCAGTGCGAGATTCTGACGTGATCACTGGATGGAGTGATTTCTTCTGGTGACATGGCAGTGCAGGCTCCCGGTCAGCATGTGGAGAATAATGGGTTTTTTATATATATGGGTTTTAAAAAAAATTATGGAAAATGGATAGGGTTTGAAATATTTTTAAAAATGGGTCTTTAGATGCGTGAACCTTGTTCACGCATCTTCTTCTCAGTTGGATGCGTGAATGGGGTTCACGCATCCTTCATCCCGTCTTTGAAGGATGTGTGAACCACATTCACGCATCTCTCCTCGCCGAAGATGCATGAACGGGGTTCACGCATCCTTCGAAGATGGGGTGAAGGATGTGTGATCCCCATTCATGCATCCACCCGAGAAGATCTATAAAAGGGGGTCTCCCCCCCCCCAAATTTATTCTTCTCCTCTGGATTTTGTTGCGAAGCCCTGCATAATTTCTTTCTCAACAAATTTTTGCTACTTTTAAGAAGGTAAAATTTATATTTAAATTTTCAATTGTTTAATTCTGTTTATTTATTTCATTTGTATGATTTGTTTATTTGATTTTTTTTATGTAGAAACTAGTGTTTGTGTGTATGGTTTATTTATTTCATATGTATTGATGTGTAAATTAGTGTCTTTTGTATGATTTAATTTATGAATGATGTGTTTGTTGTATGAATTCATATTGAATGTTTATAAAAATTAAATATGTTATAAAAATGTTATTTTTAAAGTAATATTAATATAAATTATAATATTTTTATACACTAATAATATAATTTGTGAATAATATTTTAGTTATATGTATCATGTTTAAATTTATTAAAAAATATATAGAAATTTTTTTCCGTTAATGGTATAAAAACAGTTTTGTATAAATAAAATTTTTAAATTAAATTAGTTATAATTAAACTTATTAAATATAAAAGAGGTGTATATATTTAATGTGTATTTCATATAGTAATAGATATTATAAGTATACCCTAAATCATGGTAATTTGTGTGATGACTGACCTTGAGATGACCGACCGATGCATAATTGAAATTGCATGTCTTGTTTTGTGAATGTGGTTATTAAATTTGTAAAAATTGCAATTATTTTTCTGTATTGATGACATGTGAGTCATCTTTGACTAAGTATGTAAGGAAATGCGTGTACTCTTATTCATGTGAGTAAATTTGTAATTAAAATGCAATCAACAAGAGGTGTCCCTGAAGTGGTGTCCCCGGAGACGTGTCCCCAAATAGGCGTTTGAGAACAGTTGTTCGACATGAGGCATTGTTGTTTGAAAGGAGACTAACGGTTTCTGAAACATTTGATAATTCAGACTCCCTAAGTCTACGCATAGGTTTTGGTTAGTTTATCAAATAATGATAAACTAATCATAAGTCTCATGATCAAGTCATGATTAATTATTCATAACTAATTAAAATATATAACGTTATGTTAAATAATGTAAAATATTGATGTAGTGTATAATATTTCATTAATTATTTTTTATAGGTAAAAATGTCTTCACAAATATATTTCAACGGTGAGACCATTTATACGGAGCATGGATTTAGCTATAGTGTTCCACCTGCCGGAGTGGAAAATCTTCATGGTTGTATGACATTGGATGTAGTTCGCAATAAGATTCACAATCGGTTAAAATTGATGTTCAGTCAATCCATTTCTTCAATCATATATCGACATCTAAAACATCTTGAACATTTCTGGCACACCGAGTACCCTTTGGTCGATGATGATGATTGGATGGATACATCTTCTATATTTAGACAGTAGTGTGCTAATGGTTTGATCGAGTTGTATGTGGTGATTTTTGATATAGATGTGGTGAAAAATAATACTACAGAACCATATTTTGTGAGCTAATTACAAGTTGGTCCTTCACATAAGTCTTTTTCATTTCCTCCTTCTCATTTGACTCTAGTAATATAAGAAAATTATGAACAAGATGATCAAAATTTAGAAGGAAATGTTGATGACATCCCTTTTTGGGCTGATATAGTGAATGAAAGTTTATCTGAGGAAGAAGAATCTAGGGAACCATCAGGAGATTATGTGGGAGAGGGTGATGTGGGGAATGAACATTCTGAGGTTCCTTTGAGAGATATGGGTGAGGGTGATGTGGGAAATGAACCTTCTGAGGTTCCTTTGAGAGACAGACATCCACGACATCCACCGGTTAGTAGTAATCATCCTTCAGTATTGAGTTCCTTAGTTAAAGGAATGTCTCATGAACAACATTTTGATTGGGATGTCATTACACCGGCTTCTAAATTCCCTAGAATTATAGGGAATAGGTCTGCATCAAATGACAATTCCATCTATGTCGGGCAGGAGTCTGAACGTAAATTAGTCATGAAAAATGTGATAAAGAAATACCACATTGAGTGACATTTCACATTTGTGTTTGATGAGTCAAAGAATAAAAAATATATCATTCCTTTTGAAAAATATGGGCCATAAGGTAAATTTCTATTAAGGGAAATATTTGATAAATTTTTTCCATGTTAGAGGATAACCAAATTAGAAGGGCCACACACTTGTGTGCATCCATGCTTGTCACAGGACCACTCTTCCCTCGATTCAGAGTTTATATCAAATTTTATTTGTGAGATGATACGAACATGTCAGGATGTTCCGATTTCCCTTATTCAGTAATGAATTCAAAAATTGTATAACTACAAGATATCATATACCAAATCATGGAATGCAAAACAGAAGGCAATTGTAAAAGTGTATGATGATTGGGATGAATCTTATGTTATGTTCCCACAACTTATGGAATTTTTATCTCTCAATAATCATATTTTTTATCATTTTGACACTGTTGAGTGTGTATCCCCCAATCACCGATTTGATCAAACAAAGGTGAAGTTCAATAGGGTTTTTTGGGTATTCAGGCCATGTATTGTTGTCTTTCTCTATTGTAAACAATTTATTCAAGTCTATGGAACTTTCCTGTATGGAAAGTATACATGTGTTATACTCATTTCTGCCACACAGGATGGTAATCATTCTCCTCTGCCACTTTCTTTTGCTATTGTTAAAAAGGAGACTTTTGAATGTTGGAGCTATTTTTTGGCATGTGTATGTGTTCATGTCACACAAAACCAAGGCGTGTGCCTGATATCTGATCGCCATCGAGAAATTATAGAGGTCATGGTTAGTGATGGGGTTTCATGGACTGAGCTGAATTCTTATCATCGTTATTGCATTAGACATATTGCAAGTAATGTGCATAATAATTTCAGAGATGATTCCATAAAGAAGGTGATCCTCAAGTTGGGTATGTTTTTCTAAACTTATTTTTTAAAAACAAAATTTATTCTCCATTTTAATATATTATTCTCTTATGGTTTCAGCATATGATCCCCAATAAGAAAGGTTTGATCGACGCATTGAAGATATTTGGAACTGCAAATAAATATGTGTATGATTATATGATGCATATTTTGAAGGAGAAATGGTCATTAGAATATGATGGTGGCAGAAAATATGGCCATTTGACAACTAATATAGTGGATTTCATAAATGGGGTCCTCAAGGGTGTGCGCAAACTAACTATCATAGGGTTTGTGCAAGAGACATTTTATGGATGTGTTCACTACTTTGTTGACCGGTCACAAAAGGCCTATCAGGGGATGGAAACAGAATGCGTTTTACACAGCATTTACAAATTGATATTGATTCGATACTGAATGAGGCTTCAAGATGGACTGTTCTAGCCTTTGACATGGAAAAGACTAGATTTTAGGTAAGATTGTGCTACGACTGGGCTACATACACTAGTGGTCAAGTGTTTGTAGTGATGTTAGATAACAGATATTGTGATTGCAGTAACTTTCAAGCATTTAGATATCCATGTGTACATGTTATCGCATCTTGTGCTTCAGTAAATATATCATGGAAGCCATATGTTGACCCAGTGTATCGCATAAGCACTTTGGTGAACTGTTATAGTGCAGCTTGGATGCCTGTTGGTGACTTTCATTCTATCTCATAGCCTGCTGATCAGCCAACCAGCATCCCTGATATTTCCTGGTTTCGTAATTTAGTTCTGTTTTCATTTATGATTTTTTCAATGTCTGTCGTTTTTTAAATTATTGTCTGCATACTACTAAGTTACATCCTCGAGGAAGGCCAAAATCAAGTCGAATCATAAATGAAATGGATTTTCCTCAACAACGAGGAGGGAGAATATGATGCATTATTTTTCATGCAGAAGGAAACACTCGTAATAGATATCCCCAAGTGGTAGCACAGAGCTCTGCATCTCATCATCTAGGATGGAGTTTGTGTATTGTATCACGAATAGGAATATTTGGATTTGTATGTGGAAGTTTTAGTATTGAATCCTTTTATTTCTGAATTGATCTATTTCTAACATGTTTCAATTTTGGTTTGTCTCATTTTTTGATTCTCTAATAAATAATTTTGTGATACTCAAACTATTCAAAAAACAACATAGAAGGAAAGAAATAACTCATGGAATCCCACGTGAAATTCTTAGAAGACCTCTATAGGTTTTAATTAATGCAGACCTCATAAATATTGAATCTCAAAATTAGGTAATATGGTGCTTTATTTAATGAGGGGATTGCTCAAGTAATACAAACACTAATCCACACACAAAAAGTCAAGTATAAATCGAAAATATTAACACAATCATTTTTCATTTCATTGTTCTATATTTATTTAAATAATAGTTGAAAAATTTTATTGAATTGGCTATAACAATGTAATGATGATATCATTAGTGCAGATGGAAAACTTTCCATTGCTCACATATCTGGATACTCATATATCACAACTACTTTTAGAGGGGCGTCCAGTGCCTCCGTTGATTGTACGTAGATCTCATCATTTCCATCATACCGCACCACCTCTCACTATCATCCCTCATCTTCGTCGTGCTGGATTCTATGGAGTAGCGATGTGCGACTTCACCTTTCTCGATCATCAGCTCATTACTGTGCTTGTAGAGATATGGAGGCTAGAGTTACATACATTCCATTTTAGAGAGGGGGATATGACTATTACCCTATAGGATGTGGCCATTATGTTGGGCCTCCCCATCGATGGTGCAGCTCTCACTGGCTGAGTTGGAGTAGATTTTCCGGAGCTTGTTCATAGACTACTAGGCATAGAGGTCCCAGATGATTGCAGGACCATCGTTGGTGGTTGATTACGCATGCCTTGGTTAGACCAGCACTTCACACAATTAGAAGAGGATACTAATGAGATCATTGTGCTGCAATTTTCATGTGCATATATTTTGAGGCTGATCGGTGGCACGCTTTTTTTATCACTCCACTAATTTTTTACATTTAATTTATTTATCTTTTTTGGAGGATTTGGACAAGGACAGTTGATATAGCTAGGGGTATTCTTGTCTAGCTTATACATACAGGCCGTTATGTAGCACATGTCGCATTGATAAGATGCTCCCTCATTTAGCTCTACATGCTCGTGTGCCATTACCAACAGATATTGTAGCAGAGGCTCCACGTGGACGTTGGTATGTTATTCCTTCCTTATACTATCTACCCTAATTATATAACTTTCTATTATGAAATATAAATATAACAATATTATCTAGATGTGGAGTCAAGAACATCAACATTCAGATTCCCCCATACATGACATCCATGCCTACAGACTTACGTTGGACAACATTCGACCACAAGATGTAAGTGATTATTATTTATATTGTTAAATATTTATTCTTTACTATACATGTATTCATTTATAAATTTATTATTTATTTTTCCTTTCAGATTTTATGGATGCCATATACATATGCTATTATCCAGAGTCTTCCACCGTACTGTACGGTGATGCTTGTTATCCGATCCTATTGGGTTTTATTGATTCATTTTCATATAGTTGAGTGGAATTAGACCGAAAGAGTTATGAGGTAGTTCGGATTCTTTTAGCCTGTTCCTGACCCGCCCAGTCAGTTAGATTCACTGCATTCCATGAAGATGTCAGGGAAGAGAGATTTTTATTGGAGGAGATACCACACCAGAAATATTTATTTATGGGATAGACGACAGGACTTCCAGTTGTGAGGGGCGAGGACAGTGCGTTTTCATTTGGTGGGTCAGATGGATTACACAGCTTGGTACTATAGGTCCCTAGTCAGATTTCGGACATGACACAGACAAGGCTTTCATGAGCTGGTATACATAGTTCCTTCCACATTTTAGTGAAATTTTTATTCATATTACTTAACAACATAATTGTTTTTTATAGGATTCTCATATCTTTCATCTACTACATGTGTATGATCTAGAAGAAAATATCATATTTGACCCAGAATATTTTCACTCCCCTGTATCATAGTTGATTCCTTCGATGTATGAGATTTATCATGGCATTTTCTTTAATCCACCACATGCTGAGGAGGTTGCGGAGCCTGCTGAGGCTCATATAGATGTACCAGGGGGTGACGACCCTGTTATGGATCTTGTTGTTCCATAAGAGGAGGATGTTCATATTGATAATTCAGATTCTACTGTTCCACGGGAGGAGGGTGTTACGCATGATCAGTCATCTGCTCCTCCAGCTTCTCAGGGTCAGCCACATGTAGATACAGAAGATGACTGGGTTGAGCTTGATTCTTTATTACATAAATCCTCAGCACATCATCCATCTTTTTTCCATGTTGGTGAGAGTTCTAGCCAACATCCACTATCATTAGATGCGGGACAGGGTACAGACAGTGAGATTGTACATCCACCGCCTATCACACAAGAGGATGTGGGGGTGGCTTCTGTGGATGATGTGCACCATACGCCAGAGCACAGACAGAGATGGACACGGCGGGGACACGTCCAGTATACACCTGGTTGTGGGACAGAGGATCATCCAAGCCAGGTTCATAGATTAGGTTGATTTGTGATTTACAATACACTATGTCTGTGCATTACTATTATCATTTATAGAGTTTTACTTTTTTTAACAAGTGTCTTACTATCATCAAATTATCTTCCAAAATTAATAATTTCTATTTGGTATTCATTAATAAATATTAATACTCTGGATGAAAATATCTGTGAACATCAATAAATCTTGACAAATATTATTGATCTCAATGATTTAAATCCTAAAATCATGGAACATGATTCTTTGTTTAAAAAATTAAATTTCATAAAGAAGAATTTCAATGAATAATGAATAATTGTGAAGAGTAGATGATTATTATTGAAGATAAAAAAAACCACAGTATGAGATATAAGGAATTATAAGTTCATTTGTCCAATTTTGAGAAAATAAAAATTCAAACTTTATAAAAGGACACATGTTCTACTGGTACACAATCTTCACTGGAGGATTTTTGGTTAAAATACCTCCATCATGTGATAAAATTATGGACATTATGAAAAATATTGATTTCATATTCTTCTAAAATAAGAAACAATCCTTAAGAGGGTTAAGAATGTGTTAGCATATCTAAGAATAAGTATTAAAGAAGATTATCCTGGGTAATGTTATATAATATTTCAAAACTAATGTTTATGAGTATTTCTCTTTAGGGGGAGGTAAATGAAGAAATATTAAATTACTACCAGAATTAATTTATCAATTATAATCAAATCTATTTACTTCAGAACATTTAGTAAGATTGTGTTATTGAAAGATAAATGTTTTTATAAATCTCTCTTCCTTTGTTAACAAAAAAAATACTGAATAGAAAGGGGTTTTAATTGAATTATTCAAATACATAGGAAACTTTTTCTCCTAAATAAATGATGAATTTTTTTTAACCTTTCTGTAGGATGCATGAACGGGGTACACACATCCTTTAGAGACTTCATAAAGGATGCGTGAACCCCATTCACGAATCTACCATTTCTAGGATGCATGAATGGGATTCACGCATCCTTCGAAGATGGGATGAAAGATGTGTGAACCCTGTTCAAACATTTGGCCGAGAAGAAGATGTGTGAACCCCATTCACGCATCTAAAGACCCATTTTTAAAAGTATTTCAAACCCTATCTTTTTTTCCACAGGAAAATTTAAAACCCATATATATAAAAAAAACCTGAGAATAATCTTGGCGATGAGGCGGTGTGGCCTCCCAGTCGACGTGGGGTGAAATCCTGGTGCGGTGGTACAGACTCCTAATAATGGCAGGGGTAGATTCCAGCAACGAGGCAGTGCGGGCTCTCGGTCGGCGTGGGATGAAATCCTAGTGAGGTGGTGCGGGCTCTCAATGACGGTGTAGGGAGATTCCAGCGACAAGGTAGTGCGGGCTCTCGATCAGCATGGGTCGAAATCCCGATGAGGCGGTACAGGCTCTCGATGATGGCGTAGGGTTATTCTGGCGATGAGGCGGTGTAGGATCGGGGTCATTTTTTGGTAAAATCCCGGCGAATTGGTGTGGGCTCCTTAAAACAGAGTGGGGTGATTCTGGCGATGAGGTGGTACGGGCTCTCAGACAGTGTGGGGAAAAATCCCAACGATGAGTCAGTGCGGGCTTCGGATGACAATGTCAAGTGATTCCTATGATGATTCAGTGTGAACGCAAGGGAGTAGAAGAGGTCCCATGAAAAAATGATGAAATAGGTGGTGCAGGTGTTGGGGTGCGCTAGTCATAGCATTGTGGATGACGAGTCTAGTCGAATGGGGTGCATAGCGTGATTGATTGGTCATGTTGGTCCCTTGGGTCATGATGAACCTATGGGTCAGGGTCTTGTAACCAAATATTTAATAAATAAATAAAAAGACTTGATGGGTATGATATCCCCTTGGGGGTGCTATGGCCTAACGTTTCGGCCTCTATGTGTGTCTTGTGTGTGTTTGAATGTAATTGTACCCCCAAGCACCTTAATATATATATTAATATATTTATATAAGTATATGTAATTATATAAATATTCCAAATTGTGGGCGATGAGATATTATTGTATAAATATATTTATCATTATATAGAAATATTTTTAAATATATTTATTTATAATTATAATTATAAATAATATATATATAAATAATTATAAAATTACAATAAATATATTAGCTATAATTTTTATATATATATTTTTATATTAATAAAAAATTATATAATCAAATATAGATATTCCAATATTTATAATTATCTACAAATATTTATAAAATAATTATAAATATATTGATTATATTTATAATTTTATAAATATATATAATTATATAAAACTATATAATTTTATAAATATATTTATAAAATTATAATAAATATAATTAAATAATAAATTTATTTATTTATTTATACTTTATCAGTGTTTTTTAGTGCTAATAAAGGAGAATCTTTATCAATGCTAAAAATGTGCTGATAAAAGTGTTATGCATTCTTATAAAATGAACCCTAACAGATTCTCCCTCCTCGTGCCTCCAAGATTTCTCGAAACTGCAATGTTACCATTTCCGCTCTCCCTTCCATTGCTCTCTAACTTCACGTTCACCTTCACCACTTCCATCGCCATCACCGTCACTCCCTTTTGTAATCGTTATCTTCACTCCATGCTGCTGTCGTCACTCCCAACCAAACCATCACCACTCTAAGGTATGAGATTTTTTCATAAGATTGTCTTAATTTGGTTCAGATATTTCTTCATTCCCTCAACCTTTTTCACTTCTTGATGAACCATGATAGGGTCTCCTCAAAAGTCTATGTGGGTGTTGGGATGCGTCTTAGTTCCCATGGTGTGCCAAGGTGACATAAGTACAGTGATCAATATAATGGATAGGACCAAATAGTCATTGATACCAAATGTTAGCAATGTATTTTGGTCCACGTAAGAAGTACACAAAAAAAGGTCTTAGAACGTGAATGAAAAAAGAAAGAAAATAAAAGGTATTTTTTACAGAATAAATCATAGCTATGTTTTTTAGTGCGATTCAATTGTTTTAGTTACAAAAAATTATTTTTATTCAAATTACATTGAGGGAATAAAAATGGAATAGTCAAAGAGTATTGGTGGAAAAAAAGGGGTATACAGATTAGTCCTAAATCATTAAAATAGAAATAAATAAACAACTATAATATAAGTTCTAAATTTATTTTAAATTATTTCCCATGGTGTAATGTCTAAAATAAGAGAAAATAATTAATGGGTATCATTGGAATATGGGTTCCTACCAAATTTTTACTTTTTTATGGTTGTTTCTCCCATTCAGTGAAGTAGGGTTAATTTGGATAATGTGGATAGGAGAATCATATTCTAATATGGACCCTTATTCCGATCTAAGTCTATAAGGTTTTCTGTTGTTTCAAAATATAAAAAAGCACAAAATTTAAAGAATTTTTTAGAGATATATGCATAAAAGGACACTAGTAATTATTATATTCTTGATGTGTTTAGTCTAGGGTCACCTATAATGTATTATGATTTTAGTACTTATATAAAGAATATTTGAAAACTCTACACATTCAAGGAAAACTAATAAAATAGATGAGATGATGGTTTAACTTGGTTATTTTATAATCATAATGGAATATTTAGGATAGGTGGTGATATTAAAATAAGTGATATTTTTAAGAAAACAGTAAATGAATTTCCTCACTTAAAAGATAACATGAGAATTATATCTATAATAACTAAAAATTCACATCCAAGTACCAGTAGAAGGATTAGTTGGGAACATAATAGGGGGTAGCTAAAACAGTTCAAAATGAAAGATACATTTGGATAAAGGGTTATTTGATGAAAATATTTCAACTAAAAAATGGATGAAATCATTTGAGAAATTGGTGTATTCTGATATTAGTATAAAAAATATTGGTGTAGACTAACGTCACTAAGAGTCCCAAAAATTAAATATTAGAATTTTCAGGGCCTTGTAAACCCCTATATATTCCATATACTTCATTAATTGGAGTGTTAAACATTTCTCAAATATATAAGGTCTTCATGTTTATGAATATGACAACAACCATGGGCATAACATTTTTGAAGTTCATTCTTCAATTCCCAGATATAATTTTTTTGGACAGGTGTTCCCATGTAGTTGGATTTAGATTTTTATGTAAAAATGATATAAACATATCCATTAAAAATGATGTCAACATCTCCATTCAAAATTTATCTTTTTATTTTTATCTAACCACTTTATGATCCATTTATATTTTCTCCCTTGATAAGAATTTGATATCCCTCCTCCTTTTATTTACCATTTCCAAAGGTAATCATATACAATGTTATTTTTAAAAGGAATACTTATCTAGAGAAACATTTGGGAGATATTATTATTTATTACCCATGATTTTCACTTTTGGTGTTCAAAAGGGATGAATCCATAAGGAACCAATATAAAAATGGGTGAGATGGACAATGAGGTGACTATCCCAATAGGAAACAAAATGGAAAGAGATATGGAGTGAAAAATAAGATGATAATACATACTCAACATTCTCAAGAAATGAATAATAAGGTGAACCATTTAAAAACTCCCAAACATTCTAAGGATGAAGCAACTCACTATGGATTCATTCATGCATCAATTCCCTTTAATCGTTTGAGTTCTTCTAATCAACTAGTTTTGAAGAAATGGACACTCATTTAGAATTTGGAAGTTAAAGTAGAGAGAGGGTGGGTGATAACTACGAATATAAGAAAAATGAACAATTTTATAGTATAAATGGGTGGTATTTAAGGAAATATTCTTCCCCAAATATTTTCCTAAACTAATCACAAAAAATAGAGATAGATTTAAAAAAAAGTAGTTTGAATCCAGTACACCTAATGTTTTTCTGTTAACCCTAAAATCGAGATCAATCATTTCAACAATGGAATAAAACTGAATAATTTTATACTTTTATACTTTAATACATTTTAATTTTATATAGTATAATTTTATACTTTTATAAATTTTTAAAACTATATACTTCTATAAATTATGTATACTTTTATAACAAATATGTACTTTTATATAGTTTTATATATTTATAAACATTTATAAATTATGCCTACTAATTTAAAATATATATTCTTTTATAAATTATATATAATTTTATACTTATATATATGATTATAAATTTATATAATAATATAAATATATAAAAAATAATAATTTTTAATTTTATATCTATATACTTTTTTTCAATTTATCAATAGTTTTATACTTTTATACTTACATAAATTCAATGTTAGTGTGGAAAATATTTTAAAACAAGTACAAATTTTTTTTTTACTTTTTAAACCACTATTACATTAAATGTCCATATTTTCTATTATAAAAATGGTTTTCAAATAATATAGCCATTATTTTTTTCTATTATTACATTAAATAGACGTATTTCCATTTTCTTTCAAGAAATTCATGAGATCCATCTTCAATTGAATATATTTTGTGTATTTATTTTATAAAATATTAGTATTACTAAATTAAATAGTGTGAATATGAATATAGAATGGATGGATTCTAATCATATGATTAAAGAGTATGAATATGGGGTGAAAGAGTTATTCAAGTTTGAAAAATATCATACATATGACCCTACTTAAATCCTTTTTCCAAGTTTAAAATGTTTTTATTCAAGAATAATTAGTCCAAAGGAGTTAGAATAACACTTGATCTATCACCGAATTGATCGAAGTTATAAATGTTGGAATAAACATAGGTAAAAAGTGAATTTATCTAGTGACTGGGATATCACTGCGTTTTAAAGATCATTTGATATGATTAAAAGTATGGGAAATAAATAAGACCATATCAAGGATGTGATTACATGTGTGATTTATGATGATGATCATATTGAGGAAATTATAATGATAGTTTAAGATGACCTTCATGATTGTCCAGAATTGTTTGAGTAGTTAAAGATTTTGAAAAATGCATCATTGTATGCTGGTTACACTAAATATACAGCCTTGTCAACCATACTGAAGCTATATAATTTAAAAGATGGTTTCATATGGAGTGACATCAGTTTTAATGAACTACTTTCTCTCTTGAATGATATGATCCTAGAAGATAATGAGCTCCCTATATGAACATAAAATGCTAAATAAATTCTATGTTTGATGGGTATGGTCTCTGAAAGAATACATTTATGCCTAAATGACTGTATACTATTTCACAAGGACCACAAATCACTTAAAGAATGCTCAAAGTGCAGTTCTTCTCGATACAAGAAATGTTAATTGAGTCCAATGAAATTTTTATGGTACTTTACAATCATTATAAGGTTTAGGCTCCTATATTGAAGTGAGGATACAGTAAATAAATTCACTTGGCACATATATACAAGAAATATTAATAGTAAACCTAATCACCCAGCAGACACTCTTCAGTGGAAGAGAACTGTTCATGAGTATCCAAAATTTTTAAATGATCCAAGAAACCTACATCTTTAATTATCTATGGATGGAGTGAATCCTTTTTGTTTTTAACGAAACACTGATAGTACATAGCCAATTATATTGGTAAATTATAACTTTCTATCATGGTTATGCATGAAACAAAAATACATCATTTTTTCTATGATTATATCATGACCAAAACCACCATGTAATGATATTGATATTTATTTTTCTCCATTAATAAAATATTTGAAATTATTATGGGATTCAGGTGTAACATTGCATGATGCTTATAGAAATAAATATTTCATATTGAGATCCATGTGGTACAGGATGATGAATGCCATTCTTTCTTAGGGAATTTTTTTTAAGATATAGCATTAAAGGAACTCAAGGGTATCTAGTTTGGGAATAGGGTACAGAATCAATTAAGTTGAAACATTTATCGAAGACTTTTTTTTAGGACATCAAATATTTTTACCTTGATGACATAAGTACTGATCTTGGATGACATCATTCGATGGAAGTTTAGAAGAATGTACAGAACCACCTCCAGTAACAGTTGATCAACTGTTTGAGAAAGTAAAATATGTGGATAATTCTTTTCATAAACCATTTCCCAAAAAAATTATGAAAACCATTTGGAAAACGAGATCAGTTTTTTTAATAACCATCTTATAATTGTTTATACATCATAAAATTTCTTGATTTTATACATGTTGAAAAAAATGTATGTGATCATGTAATTGGAATGTTTTTAAATGAACCCGACAAAATAAAGGATGGAATAAATGCTAGGTTGGACATGGTTGACATAGTAATATGGGAATATTTGGCGTAAGTGAAAGGTGAAAAATGAACATTTGTTCCTTAAGTTTCTTATACTCTTTCCAGGTAGGAGAGATGTTAGTTTTGAACCTTCTTGAATGATTTAAAGGTTCTATAAGGGTATTGAAGGAATATCAAGAATATCATGTCAGTAAATAATTTAAAGTTAAAGGGTATGAAATCACATGAATGTCATGTTTTGGTGAAATATTTAATTCTTATATCTTTATGTTTCATTTTTTCAATAATTTTTATCATACAATAACCAATCTCTATTTCTTTTTCAAAGATAAATGTAGAAAAATTATAAAATCAACAAAATTTCTAATTATGGAAATTGAAATTGTCTTCATATTATTTGAATTGTAGATGTTCTTCCCACCATCATTCTTTGATATGATGGTTCACCTGATAGTTCACTTGGTGATATAGATTCAACTATGTAGCCCTATACATTATAGATGTATGTACCCTATTGAATTCTATAAGAAGGTTTTAAAAGGGTACGTTAAAAATCTAAGTTAGAAAGGTTCACCTGATAGTTCACTTGGTGATATATTATTGAGGAAGTTTTTGAATTTCAAACCAAATACTTATTTGGTGCGGAAAGTATCGGTGTACCAAAATATCATCACATTGGGTGGCTTGTGGGTGAAGAAATTTCTAGAACAGATGTTGTCATGATCAATATTACAGATTAGGAGCAGAACCACCTTTACATTTTTCATAATTTTTTTGATGATTTGTAACACCCCAAGCTTCCACAGTACGTTTCCCTTTGAATAATGCAATAGCTTGCATTGTAGGCAATTTCAAGATTCTAACACACCGTGACCAATCAAACTAACCATTATGAATATTAATACCCACTTTTTGAAATTTTATAAATTTTATCTTTCAAAATGGAATTCATTTTTGGATTCGGAAAATTGAAATTATCCTAGGGTGAATTTTTGTTATTTTCTGAAAACGTTTATGAATAGTGAAAAACACTCAGTTATTGGTTAAAACCGACTTTTTATTCAAATAATAATTCATTTTATTTAAATTTATTTTAGGTAAAAATAGATACGTAATACATATATAAGTTCAATTTAATTAATTGGTGTCAGTTTATAATAATTTTAGATATATAAAAAGTTTATTGAACTTTTCACCGTCTTTTACCCACCTCCTAGGAAAATTTGCAAATTCACATAAAAATTAATTTTACCGCTTCTGTGAGTGTAATTTTGAAAATATGAGAGGCATGGTTAATATTAAGGAGTAAAATTTGGTTCAATAAGATAAAAATAATTTTTGGTGAATAGTAAATTTTTATTTTTATTTACCACGATTAAAAGTAAATAGGGTAATTAAGGGTAAAAATGAGGAATTATTACCCTAACACATGTCCTAATTCTATTGGATAAGCAAAATTTGATCAAAAAAAACCTTAGGAATAAAATATGAACCTCTTTGGTCCACATGGATTAGATTAGGACATTTATTATTATTTAATTCAAAGAGTTAAAAGAGAAAAAAGCAAAGATAAATAACTAAAACATTTTTAATATAGGGTTATACATAAGATAAATTCGATTATAAATATTAATTAGAAATATAAAAATATTTCCTACATAATGAAATTTTATTTATAATTTTTAGACATTAAATAATTTAATTTATTTATCGCACAATGGTGATGCAGTAATTACCTAATTAATGAAATATTAAAATAATTGATATTATAAATATAAAAATAAATGTAATATGGGACTCTTTATGAATTCCACTAATTTTATAGATTAATATAACATATTAGGGTTGGTTAGATGAATTTGTTTCGAAATAATAATGTTGTTATAAATTTAGCAAAAACAAAATACCAAATAGTGTCAAAATTGACATAAAAGAGTTTCTAAAACAAATATTATATTTTTAATTAATATTCTATTCCTAAAAATCTAAGGTTTGGAAAAATGACTTAGATAAGGTTATATATTTTAATAATGAACCACTTGGGGTTCTCTTGGATTGTTATAGTAATTTTATTAACCATATAATATAAAAATATAAAGAGACATGGTAAATGTCAAACTATTTAACTAAGAGTTAAATATAAAAGATAAGGTTAATATAGTGACCCAAACCTGTCTAAAACATATTGGTTGAAAGGATTTCTACCCATACCCACCTTATCCTCGAAATAAATTAATGTGGATCCATTATAAACTGAATATGAATTTATTATAAAATAATACTTTAAGATTTTCATAAAGAGCCCCTCCTCCCCCTTATAAAAGGACACCACTTCTGACCAATTACTCACACCTCTCAAGCCTTTTGTCTCGGACAAAACCTACCAAATTATTCTCTCAAATTCCCTCACTTAAACCTATAATCCTTAGTTTGATCAGAAAGCCAACCTAAGGATCCCTTTTGATCAAATCAAAAGGAAGAACCCAAAGAAGAGGTAATGTTTTCACCACCCTCTTTCAAGTTCCTTTCTTCTCCCACTTCTTCTTTATTTGTTATTTCCATTCTAAAATAATAACTCAAGTATATTCTATATACTGTGATGTTATTATAAATATGGTACAACCATATTCAGTATTCTATCCATCCTTTGAATGACATGTCACCATACGTGCGTACATACGGCTTACCGTCTCCACGTCAGGGTGTAATTGTTATTCAAAACATTATTATTTGGATGGGTATGATAATGATGTGTAATTGAAGTAAATAATAAATATAAAATTATAATGATTCTGTATATATGATATAACATCAAATTATATATGATTTTAATATCAAAAGAATGATATTGTCGCTCGTGCATACTTACGGACTACCGTCTCCACGAACGCGATGAGATTTATTCCCCATCGTATCCATTCAAGAATAATTCTCATTTTATGATTAAAAATAATTTTTAAGGACTTGATATAATTCTGGATATGAATAATATACAACCTATCCATAAAAAACATGGCTTATGTAACAAAACATATAAAAGAAAACGTGTAAGTTAACACCCAAAACGACGATAATACTAAGATATTATTAACAAAGCAATGTTAAAAGATCATATATGATATCATATTAATGTATATGATTCTTGTAAAATTTAATAACAATTATTTCCCCATTATACAAGAGTTTAACTGACCCTCAACCAAAAAAAAGTACAAGGTAAGGGTTAATTTCACAATCTCTTTATTATTCTGGGTTGTTTATACGTAATTATCTACTTGGACCTCTTTATCATCCACATCCATGTTTCTTAAAAATGTATTTAAAATAATTCTTACAATTTTATAGATTATGGGTTAAATTCATTTATACCCTTGTTTGATGTTTTATAAGATTTTTATAAAGGAATCTTTCCGTCATTTTCCAAACAAGGTCCTTTTTAACCTTTTTGACAAAATTAAGGTATGAATGTCTTTTTTTAACTTATCTGGCGGGTGCGCCTATTTTACACCATTATAAAATCGTTAAAGCTTACCTTACAAGCTTATAAGAATATTTTCAAAGTAAATGTTTTATTTTATAATTATGTGACTTTTAAATGATTTCAAAAAAAGATATATTTCTCTCAAATAGTTTTGATTTCATCTATGTCAACATCCTTTGATGGATTTTAGGCTTATTTGAAGTTGATTTATTATGATACAAAACTTCTATATTGTATTGATGGTTTTGTTATATTTTTGACTATGGATGTGTTATTTTTATACCGTTCATGGTTTATGGAGAAAGTATTGACATTTCGTATGCTAGTTTTAATAAGAATGTTTATGTTATGTTTAAACCTGTTCATATGAGGAATGCATTGGACTTAATAAGTGACGGGTGGATCCCGCTATAGCTCCTCAATGCACCGGTAGGTCTCATGATACAAACTAGTGTCTTGGAATAAGGCCTTGACAAAATCTTATTTGTAGTCTTGGCACAAGTCCTTGACTAAGTGGTTATGATAGTCTGGCATTAAGCATTCCATCATTATGAAAGTGGTTACTGATATTGCATGTGATTATTCAATTAGTATGATATCCATGTGAATAATTAAATGGCATTATTTCATTTTATTTCTGAAATATTATTCTAAATTTCAAGTTTAAAAGGATATTTTTTTAGTTATACAATGCCTTAAATTTTTATTCCTAATTATGAATGTTTTCGCTATATTGCTATCCTTACTGGGCATCTGAGCTCACCCCTTTCTATGTTTTATTTTTGCCAGGATGTGAAGAAATATTATATGAATGACCTACAGGGGTAGTATGAGGGGATATGAGTGTGGTCTATGGAGACAAGATGTTGTTGTAGTTTTTCATTTTATGATATAATGTAAACTTTATGAATGTATCTAGTGATTCCAAGGCTACTAAACTAATCGGTCTTTCGAGACTTGATCTTTTGTGATCATGCTAATGTTATGTAATAATGCTCCAACTTTGGGTAACTGGGGTTAAGTCATTACAGTTGGTATCAGAGGAAGTTTAGTATAAACCATGGGAGCTAGATTTAGATAAAATCTGATTAGAGCAGATAGACATAAGATAGACTTTGAGGATTAGTATAGAATAAATTCCAAAAATTTTGGAATTGTAGAGATTTTGTGAATTTTCTGAGAAATACAAACCTATCTAGATATGATCAGGTATATGAGGCTCTGGTATAGATGTACCTAGGGGTAAAACTCAAAAACACCGCTTTGATCTAGACTTGAACAGGAACTGGTGCATGACAACGGGCCTTGCTACACTCTTGGTTACGACACTCCGGGGGGATATGCTTAGGATAATTCTCATTTTCTTTACAAACCATTATGAAGGGTTTATGAGTATATAGTTCCTCAAATAAAACATTTTTATGATTATGTATTATATCCATAAACTTTTCAATTCATCTTAAGTGTTTTACAAGTTTGGAATTATGTATTGTGATTCATAAACTAATCTAGTGTATGCCATTTTTTAGAAATGGCGCGTATTGGAAGAAATGGAAATCGTATCAATTAACGCACTCTATGTAGGGATTTCCCTCTTGCTCAAGATAATTATAGTGGAGATGGTGATGAAACTGGTGTTGATCATCTAATCACCATACTGGGACAACTCACTCAGGTTATGAATAATAACATTACCTGTATGGAGAACTTAGATCCACAGCGTGGATGATCAATGTTAGATAACTTCATGAGGAAACAACCACTAACATTAAATGTGAGTACAAATCCATTAGTAGATGATAAATGGATAAATTACATAGAGAAAATATTCCATGCCTTTGGGAGTAGTGAAAGGGAAAAATTTATCATGGCAGTTTACCGTCACACTAGAGATGTTGACCAATGGTGGTAATTGATTCAAAACACCAAGGAGGATGATGAAGTATCAAATATGGAATTGAGGGAGTTCAAAGAGATTTTATTAGAAAAATACTTTCCTCGTGACCATCGAGCATATATGGAAAGGCAATTTCTGAGTCTGAGACAAAAGGAGGATGAGAATGTCACAAAGTATGAGGATAACTTTATAAGGTTAGCGAGGAATCCATAAAATTATATACGTAACCCAAGGAGTAATATTGATCATTTATTTTATGGGTTAAAACCATTTCTCCGTCGATCATTAGTCTCAAAATCCTTATCGTCGTATGAAAATATTGTCTCATGTGCTATCAAGACAGAAAAGGAATTCTCTAAGTCTTATGACTTTAAAGCAAAGCAAGAGAAGAAGAGATATGTTGATTACTCTGGGAATGGGAATAAGGGGAAGAAGGGAAAGTTTGAATATCCATCCTACAGTAAATGTGGGAAGAAACACCCTGGTACTTGCTTGAAGGGAATGGGAGTCTATTATAAGTGTGGTGAAAAAGGCCACCAAGCTTGTGAATGCAAGGGGAATAAAGAGGCTACCGATGTTCAATGCTAAAATTGCAGGGAGATGGGACATTATGAAAATGAATGTCCTAAGCATCAGGGGAACTTACCTCAGAAAAGGCCAAGGGATCAAGGCCAAGCTTGTTCTGTCACTACTGCTGAGGTAGAAGCTCCGAAAGACGTGGTGGAAGGTAATTTAATGGTTTCCTCAAGTTTAGCCAATGATTTATTTGATTTTGTATCATTTCATTGTTTCATATCTTCCCAGTTTTCTAAGAATATTAGATATTTCCAATTTTATTTAATAAATGAGTTTTCAGTTAAAACTCTTAAGGGAAGTATTATTGCAACAAAGTTTTGTGAATCAGTCCCCATTAGAGCACATAAATGTTCTTTATCTGCTGATCTCATCATCATACCCATGATTGAATTTGATATAATCCTTGGTATGGATTGGATTTTAGACCATGATGCGAAAATTTATTGTAAGAAGGAGGTTATCATTTTTGATGATGATGATAAAGAACACCTTATCTTTATAACAGAATCGTCACCACCTGATTCTTATCTAGATCCACCCCCAGTAGCTCAACCAAATTCAATTATTGGGGAGGTATAAAATGAAATTATTATGGGTGAGGAAAAGAGTGTTCAAATAGAGGATGTACCTATTATGAGAGAATATGGTAATGTTTTTCTAGAGGATTTACCTAGACATCCTTCAAAATGAGAAATTGAGTTTTCCTTTGATTTAATTCCTTGTTCAAGGCCCATATCGAAGACCCCTTATAGAATGGCCACTATGGAATTAGTTGAACTAAAGTAACAACTAGATAAATTGATTAATAGGGGATTTATTCACCCTAGTGTTTCTCCATGGGGAGTCCCTGTACTTTTTGTTAAGAATAAAGATGGATCTATGAGGTTATGTATCGCATATAGGGAAATCAATGCTATAACAATAAAGAACAAGTGTCCCCTACCTCGCATTGATGATTTATTTGACCAAATTCATGGAGATCAATACTTTTAAAATATTGACCTTCGATTTGGATACCATTAGTTGTGTGTGAAGAAGGAAAACATTTCGAAGACAACATTTTGAACCAGGTATGGGTATTATGAGTTTACAATAATTCTTTTTGGAATGACTAATGCACCCTCTGTATTCATGGATCTAATGAACAGAGTTTTCAAGGAATATCTCAATGATTTTTTAGTGGTATTTATTGATGATATCTTGTTTTACTCCAAAAGCTACGAAGATTATTAAAATCACTTGCGCATTATCCTAAAGACTCTTAGAAGGCATGAATTATATGGAAAGTTTAGAAAGTGTGAATTCTGGCTTCAGGAGATTTCTTTTCTTGGCCATATTGTCTCTAAGGATGGAATCTCCGTTGATCCTTCTAAGATAAGAGAAATCCAAGAATGGCTAGCACCAACATGTATAATCAAGGTACGCAGTTTTGTTGGTTTAGCAGGTTATTATCTGCATTTCGTACAGAACTTTGCCTGATTGTCTAACCCATTAACGAAGCTCACATGTAAAGGGGTAAAATATATTTGGACAAAAGAGTGTGAAGAATGTTTTGAAGAACTAAAGAGAAGATTAGTCAATGCTCCTATATTGACTCTACCATTCGGGAATGATGGGTTTGTTATTTATAGTGATGCTTCAAAGAAAGGAATTGGTTGTGTCCTTATGCAGAATGAGAGGGTCATTTCAAATGCATCACGACAGGTGAAAATTCATGAGAAAAACTATCCTACTCATGATCTTGAGTTAGCTACTGTAATATTTTCTTTGAAGATATGGATACATTATCTCTCTGGTAAAAATGTCAGATATATACCGATCACAAGAGTTTGAAGTATATTTTCTCACAGAAATAACTCAACATGAGGCAAAGGCGATGGCTTGAACTACTCAAAGATTATGATTTCACGATACACTAACCCCTAGGGAAGAAAAATAAGGTGGCGGGTTCTTTGATCAGAAAGGATCTTGGAGTTTTGAACAAAATGAGAGTTTAAAGGGATCCAATTTTCATGGATCTGGTAAAGTTGGATATGGGAATAACCATGGAAGGTAAAACATCGATACTTTTTCAAATGGTTGTGAAACCATCTTTACTAAAAAGGATAAAGAGTTATCAGACCGATGATGAAGAGTTTAAGAAGAAGATTAAAGCTCTGAATGATGGGAGATTGAGTGACTTTGTGTATGCAGATGGAATTTTGAAATTTGGGAAGAGACTTTGTGTTCCCGATATACCTGATCTATAAAGGTAATTTTTGGATAATGATCATTGCTCCAATTTCTCTATACACCCTAGGAGCACTAAAATGTTTAGAGATTTGAAGGAACATTTTTGTGGGACAACATGAAGGGGGAGAGTGCTGATTTTGTGTCAAGATGTATGGTTTGTCAACAAGTGAAAGCTGGAAGGCAACAGCCTGGAGGAGTCATGCAACCTCTTCCCATACCTGAGTAGAAAATGGATAATATCATGATGGACTTTGTCATGGGGCTACCAAAGACTCCTAGAAGGAATGATGCAATATGGGTTATTGTTGATAGTCTTACCAAGTCAGTACATTTTCTTGCTATAAGGGAAGATCTACCACTTGAACGTCTATCAATACTATATATTAATAAAGTTTTGAGACTTCATGGAGTACCCCTATCGATTGTTTCTGATAGTGATCCCCATTTTACTTCAAGATTCTAGAAGATTCTTCAGAAGGCCTTGTATACTGAACTTCGTTTGAGCACTGCCTACCACCCTCAAACAGATGGACAATTAGAACGGACTATTCAATCCTTAGAAGACATGTTGAGATCCTACTCACCTGACTTTCAGGGTATGTGGGATCAATATTTACCTCTGGTATAACTTTCTTATAACAATAGCTTCCATTCGAGTATTCAGATGGCACCATATGAAGTGTTATACAGAAAGAGATGTCGCACCCCAACCTGTTGGGATGATGTTGGTGAAATAAAACTCATTGGCCCAGAACTGGTGGAGGAAACGATTGAAAAGGTGAAGGTAATCCAAAACCACATCAAAGCAGCTCAAAGTAGCCTGAAGAGTTATGCTGACAACCGAAGGAAGGATTTCGAATTTCAGGTAGGAGATCATGTTTTCTTAATGGTACTCCATGGAAGGGAGTTATACCTTTCGGTAAGAAGGGTAAATTGAGTCCTAGGTACATAGGACCTTTAGAAATTCTAGAATGAATTTGGGTTGTAGATTATCGTTTAGCAATGCTGCCAAATCTCTCCAAAGTTCACGATGTGTTCCACATATCACTGTTGAGAAAATACATGCCTGACCCAACACACATACTCACCTATGAGGAAGTAGAATTGGAACCCGATCTGTCTTATTGCAAAAAACCCATCAGGATTCTTGATATGAGAGAACAAGTGCTGAGAAAACGTACGACTCATCTGGTAAAAGTTCTATGGAAAAGCCATAAGATGGAAGAGGCAACGTGGGAACCCGAGGAAATTATGATGAAGAACCACCCGAGTATTTTCATGCGGTAGTAATCTAGAAATTTCGAGGATGAAATTATTTGAAGGAGGGGAGAATGTAACACCCCAAGCTTCCACGGTACACTTCTCTTTGAATAATACAGTAGTGTGTGTTGTACGCAACTTCGATTTCTAACACACACCACAACCAATCAAACTAGCCATTATGAATAGTAATACCCACCTTTTGAAATTTTTTAAATTTTATCTTTCAAAATGGACTTCATTTTTGGATTCGGAATATCGAAATTAGCTTAGGGTGAATTTTTGGTATTTTTCTGAAAACATTCAATTTTTGATGAATAGTGAAAAACACTAAGTTATAGTTTAAAACCGAATTTTTATTTAAATAATTATTTATTTTAGTTAAGTTTATTTTAGGTAAAAATAGATACATAATACCTATATAAGTTAAATTTAATTAATTGGAGTCAGATTATAATAATTTTAGATATATAAAAATTTTATTGAACTTTTCACCGTCTTTTACCCACCTCCTAGGAGAATTTGCAAATTCACATTAAACATAATTTTACCGCTTCTGTGAGTGGAATTACGAAAATATGAGAGACATGGTTAATATCAAGGAGTAAAATTTGGTTCAATAAGATAAAAATAATTTTGGGTGAATAGTAACTTTTTAATTTTATTTAACACGGTTAAAAGTAAATAGGGTAATTAAGGGTAAAAATGATATTATTATTACCCTAAAACATGTCCTAATTCTATGGGATAATTATAATTCGACCAAAAACAACCTTAGGAATAAAATATGAAACTCTTTGGTCCACTTGGATTAGATTAGGACATTTATTATTATTTAATTCAAAGAAAAGTTAAAAGAGATAAAATCAAAGTTAAATAACAAAAACATTTTTAATATAGGGTTATACATAAGATAAATTCTATTATAAATATTCATTAGAAAGATAAAAAGATTTCAAACATAATGGTATTTTATATATAATTTTTAGACATTAAATAATTTAATTTAGTTATGGAACAATGGTGATGCAGTAATTACCTAATTAATGAAATATTAAAATAATTGATATTATAAATATCAAAATAAATGTAATTTGAGATTTTTTATGAATTACACTAATTTTATTGGTTAATATAACATATTAGGGTTGGTTATATTAATTTTATTCTAAGTAATAATGTTGTTATAAATTTAGCGAAAACCAAATACCAAATAGTGTAAAAATTGACATAAAAGAGTTTTTAAAACAAATATTATATTATTAATTGATCTTTTATTCCTAAAATTATAAGGCTCAGACAAATAACTTATATAAGGTTATATATATTAATAATGAACCACTTGGGGTTCTCTTGGCTTGTTATAGTAAGTTTATTAACCATATAATATAAAAATACAAAGAGACATGGTAAATGTCAAACTATTTAACTAAGAGTTAAATATAAAAGATAAGGTTAATATAGTGACCCAAACCTGTCTAAAAACTACTGGATGAAAGTATTTAGACCCATACCCACCTTATCCTAGAAATAAATTAATTTTGTTCCATTATAAACTGAATATGAATTTATTATAAAATAATACTTTAAGTTTTTTCTGAAGATCCCCTCCTCCCCCTTATAAAAGGACACCACTTCTAACCAATTACTCACACCTCTCAAGCCTTTTGGCTCATCCAAACCCTACCCAAATATTCTCTAAACATCCCTCACTTCAACCTAGAGGCCTTATTTTGATCATAAATCCAACCTAAGGATCCCTTTTGATCAAATCAAAAGGAAGAACCTGAAGAAGAGGTAATGTTTTCGCCACCCTCTTTCAAGTTCCTTTCTTCTCCCACTTCTTATTTCTTTGTTATTTCCATTCTAAAATAATAAATCCAATATATTCTATATACTGTGATGTTATTATAAATATGGTACAACCATATTAAGTATTCTATCCATCCTTTTAATGACATGTCACCATTCGTGCGTACGTACGGCTTACCGTCTCCACGTCGTGGTGTAATTGTTATTCAAAACATTATTATTTGGATGGGTATGATAATGATGTGTAATTTAAGTAAATAGTAAATATAACATTATAATTATTATGTATATATGATATACCATCCAATTATATATTATTTTAATATCAAAAGAGTGATATTGTCGCTCGTGCGTACGTACGGACTACCGTCTCCACGAACGCGATGAGATCCATTCCCCATCGTATCCATTCAATAATAATTCTCATTTGATAATTAAAAATAATTTTTATGAACTTGATATCATTATTTATATGAATAAGATACAACCTATCCATAACAAACATGTCTTATGTAACAAAACATATAAAAGAAAACGTGTAAGTTAACACCCGAAACGACGATAATACCAAGATATTATTAACAAAGCAATGTTAAATGATCATATATGATATCATATTAATGTATATGATTCTTTTATAATTTAATAACAATTATTTATCCATTATAAATGAGGTTAACCTACCCTTGACCAAGGAAAATTACAAGGTAAGGGTTAATTTCACAATCTCTTTATTATCTGAGGTTGTTTATACATAATTATCTACTGGGACCTCTTTATCATCCACATCCATGTTTCTTAAAAATGTATTTCAAATCATTCTTACTATTTTATAGAATATGGTTTGAAGTCATTTATACCCTTTTTTTAAATTTTATAAGATTTTTATAAAGGAATCTTTCCGTCGTTTTCCAAAAAAGGTCCTTTTTAACCTTTTCGACAAAATTAAGGTAAGAATATCTTTTTTTAACTTATACGGCGGGTGAGGATATTTTCCTCCGTTATAAAATCATTGAATCTTACCTTAAATTCTTATAATAAAATTTTCAAAGTAAATTTTTTATTTTATAATTATGTGACTTAAATTATTTCAAAAAAAGAGATAGTTCTCTCAAATATTTTTGATTTCATCTATGTCAACATCCTTTGGTGGATTTTAAGTTTATTTGAAGTTGATTTATTATGATACAAAACTTATATATTGTATTAAAATTTTTATGATATGTTTGAATGTGTATGTGTTATTTTTATACCGTTTATGTTTTATGGAGAAAGTATTGACATTTCGTATGCTAGTTTTAATATGAATGTTTATGTTATGTTTAAACCTGTTCATATGAGGAATGCATTGAACTTAATAAGTGAGGGGTGGAGCCCGCTATATCTCCTCGATGCATCGGTAGGTCTCATGAGAAAAACTAGTGTCTTGCCACAAGGCCTTGAAAAAATATTATTTGTAGTCTTGGAACAAGGCATTGACTATGTGGTTATGATAGTTTGGAATTATGCATTCCATCATTATGAAAGTGGTTACTGATATTGCTTGTGATTATTCTATTAGTAGAATATCCATGTGAATAAGTAAATGGCATTATTTCATTTTATTTCTACCATATTATTCTGAAGTTCAAGTTTAAAAGGCTTTTGTTTTAGTTATACAATGCCATAAATGTTTATGTCTATTTATGAATGTTTCCGCTATATTGTTATCCTTACTGGGCATCTTAGCTCACCCCTTTCTATGTTTTATTTTTCCCAGGATGTGAAGAAGTATTTTATGAATGACCTTCAGGGATAGTATGAGGGGATAAGAGTGTGATCTATGGATGCAAGATGTTGTTGTAGTTTTTCATTTTATCATGTAATGTATACTCTATGAATGTATCTAGTGATTCTAAGGATACTAAACTAATCGGTCTTTAAATACTTTATCTTTTGTGATCATGACAATGTTATATAATAATGCAATGACTCTGGGTAACTAGGGTCAGGAAATTACAGGTTTACCCATATGTTGAAACCCAAAAAGAAATTACTAGGAATTTACAACCATTAAGGGATTAAATATGGATTAAAATACATATAATCATCAGTTTATAGTATGGTTTCAAGACTATAATTTTAAAGAGTCAGATGAAAATACATAATCAAAATCAAAATGGATTTGATGGATAGACAGATGACCAAGTGTGTATGTATAATCTTATAATGGTTATGTAATTAATGGTTATATGTTCTATAAAAATTAACATTATGAAGTTAGTACCATGAATAATAGTGTTGTTTCACTTGTGGCTAAAGTGATTAATGTTTCTGGTACTAAGGAGGGAGATCCACTTTATGTGAATATGTCATACTTTGGAATCATCAAAAAAATATGGGAGTTGGATTATACAATATTCCAAGTACCTATTTTTCAATGAAAGTGGGTTGATAATAGAATTGTTCTTAAAATAGATGAATTGGGATTATTGAAAGTATATTTTAGTAAGGAAAGGTACAAATACGAACCATTTATAATGGAATTAAAGGCACTACGAGTATTTTATGTTCTAGATCCCATAAACCGAAAGTGGTCAATTATTCTACTATTGACAAAAACTACTGATGGGTCGTATGAAAATTCAATTGAAGATGGACCATTCATTAGGATGCCACAATCATTTTTCAGTATTCCCAATGTATAAGTGTTTTTTTATGTTAGTGGAGGCCACAATGAAGGGATTTGGATACTCGATATAGGGGTCAAATCTCTTTAACCTTAAAAAGAGAGA
Source organism: Viscum album (assembly GCA_963277665.1). Classification (NCBI taxonomy): domain Eukaryota; kingdom Viridiplantae; phylum Streptophyta; class Magnoliopsida; order Santalales; family Viscaceae; genus Viscum; species Viscum album. Next base: position 933,954,768 of record OY728125.1, read on the forward strand.
TATCAATAATCAGGTTATATTTTTTTATAATATACATTGTGTTACCTCATGTTATTATCTTTTCGCTGCTTAATTTATGTAATATAAATTAAATATTAAACCACTTCTGCAGATAATGACTTATGTACGTTCTGGTGCTCCAAATACTGAGGAACAATAGGTTTCTCAACCTGATGTTACTCTCAATGCAGAGGGACAATGACCTTATTCATGTGCTAGTGCTCTCAATCATAAGGAGAATAGGTTTATCAACCTGCTTCTACTCATATTGTAGAGGAACAATAACCTTATTCTTGGGTTGGTGCTCCCAATCTAGAGGAACAACAAGTTTATCAACCTAATGTTGCTCCTTGTGTAGAGGTACAACAACCTTCTACACATGGTGATGTTACCAATCCAGAGGAATAACATAATGATGATGCTAAATTCTAAAAAATGGTAGGAAATGAAGAACTAATGATGCATAAAAAATAGGAGCTCCATAGCGTGACGATTTTAGAAAAAATTATTATATAAAAAACAAAGGGAATAAAATTTGAGCTTGGATGGAATGAATTTGGTTAGGATGTTAACCCTAACAAGTCTATGTTTTGTAGTTACATTGATCTCATCACTCAGTAGTGTGTTCTAATTTATGTAGATTTGTGGTACCATGTTGCACTCGCGCTTAAGACACTCTCATGGGAAGATATTACAGTAACATTATAATATTATTTAATTATTTTACAAAAACAAATAATGAAACATAGACTTACTCTTTATCATCCTTAGAAGAGTGAATTTATAAGAGATGAATCTCATAGTAAATTGGTATTAATTCCTGTTGTAAGGATTCACAAAGGCTTTCGCACAATTCAAATCTGATTTCATCTTAAAGATGTGGAAGGGAAAATAAACGTGTACCCACCACTTATATATGCACATCTAATAACCCAAGAAGTTTTGGGTGAATTTACTGGCCATCATGTGGATATATATTTTCAGGTACATTGTGGCTAGTAATATATTATCTGACAATACATGTATTCATCACTTTGATTCAAAATTTTTTATTTATAAAATAGAAAATGTGTGCTGAAAATAAGGAATGGGCAGCAAAACCAAAGTACCCCTACCATAAAACAAGATGAGTTACGATTCACTTGAAAAAAAATGGTACATATTTAAAATCTACCATAATACATTTATGTGACATGAAACAAGAACATAATTATGTTCCTCTATTTATATATAGATTGATGAATCCACAACTAAAGTCACTTCTATCCCACATCATGTGCTATGGAAGGAGGCATCTATAAATATATATGGGAGACTAATATATGAAAATGCACAAAAATTGTGGAAAAAATATGTAATTATGACATAATAATAAAATATTTAATTCACTATTATATAACAATAAATAATTATTTTCCTATATTTTCTATATAACTTAGAAATAGGAATCATCAACACCTGTATCCCATGAATGTCTACTATCGGTGGCCTTGAAGTGGCCAAAATAGTATAGTTGTGTCAGAGGTGCGGGTTTTGGGGTGACACCCCAAACATATTTTGAGAGAAAAAAAGAAGAGGATAAAGATAATGAAATGGTAGAGATGAAATCAAGATTATATTCCATTGAAAAATAATTTCATTGGTAGATTGAGTTTCTAGAGAATTTTATGGGGGAAGAAAATAGAAAAACAACTCAAGAACAACCAATGCATGAAGATCCCCCCCCCCTCCATCTTTGAGGCGATCCATTACCCACAAAGAGATGTATTAATAGAGGTAATAAATATTCAAATAATTTTTTAAGTGAAATGTGAATTAGATATACATTTATACATTTCCTATACTTATATTCTAACATGTGAAATGAATATGATTTATATCTAAAAATACCCCCTCATCGTTGTTTCCCTCTGTAATTGGGGATGATCTCATTGATTGAAGGTTCAAACATTCCAATCAGTTTCTAAAGGTTTTGTTCGTAGAACTGGAAACATCCAATGATTCCATATTTGTTTGGACCTACTTTCCAAAGGTAGGTGCTCATTAGTTGTGGACTGATGAGGCTTAGGAATTTGCATTGGTCGAGAGGATGGGAGGTCGGACTCATCACACCTTTTTTAGGGGAATTATTGTCTACTATGGGACTCTCTTTATAGATTTAAGTTATGTTAACGAACCCTTATTACATTACCAAGTATAAAATGAGCTTTCTTTTAGATCTGACAATCAATGATTGAATATGTAGGAAATTTAGAGAATCTTTTATATGTATACGAGGTTCTTCATCAATAGAGAATCATCTGTATTTGCTAGAGATTCTTAGTCGATGGTATCCTTCAATACATAAAAGTCTCTTGGTCCTTATGATGACCATACTGGTTTTAAATCCACTTAGTGGGGCACTTGAAGTTTATTGTCATTTAGGAGGACATGGATTATTTTGATGTTGGGATCGTATCCATAGATGGGCTACCTATGTATCCTTTGTTTGAAAAAGGAATCGGAACCCATGTAGTTTGAGTAAAGGAGTATGATGTTTAGGCATGATTGATGGCTCAAAGAAAGATGTCATGATTACTTTTACACTCTATGCTCACTTGAGTCATGCTCGGTGTGAGAAACAAGAGGTATTGGTGAAACCAGACAATTGTTCCATGAAATATGCAATGATGTGGGGCTTATGTATGTATGACTGCCCAAATAGATGAGGATTAAGATTTACTTCAGGGAAGAAATCCATGAACAGGGTCCATAAAGGTATATGTCCTTCATGGAGATTTCGATACTCTAATATTGGGGCTTACTCCTAAGGAAGATGCCCGAGTTAGGAGGGGACTTATGATTGGGTTTTACTCCTGAGAAAGAAGCCCAGATCAAAAGGAATTATGACTGGTTAATAGAAATTAAGACTGGGGCTTATTCATAAAGAGGAGGCCCAGGTTAAAGGGATTTTAAAATTAAGAGACTTGAGGCTTAACCCTAAAGAGGATGCCCGTATTTGAGACTGGGGCTTTATTCTTGGAAAGGAGGCCCATGTTAAGGGAACTAAGGTTTGGGGCTTACTCCTGAGGAGGATTCCCAAATTTGGGGAATTATGACTGGGGCTTATTTCTGAAAAGGAGGCCCAGGTTAGGGACTTGGGGCTTACTCCTAAAAAAGGAGGCCCAAAGTAATGAGGATTTGGATTGGGGCTTACTCCTGAAAAGGAGGCCCAAATTAATGAGGATTTGGATTGGGGCTTACTCCTGAAAAGGAGGCCCAGGTTAGAGGACTTGGGGCTTACTCCTAAAAAGGAGGCCCAAATTAAAAGAGGACTTGGGGATTACTCCTAAGGAGGATGCCCAAATTAAAAGAGGACTTGGGGCCTACTCATAAGGAGGATGCCCAGGTTAAGGATTCTCTCATCTTAAAGGATGAGATTTAATGACTGAACTCTCTAACTTTAGTGACATAAATATGTAAAAATCACTAAGTTTTGAGAAAAGTTCCGTGGAGCTCCTTTCAGATAAGGAAGTCAATCAAGAAAACATGCCATAAATGGATTTGAAGAGTGTCTTGAAGACTGAATATTGAATAGGAGAGGCGGAATGGCATGAGAGGGGTTAAATGGGTAGGAAAGGCACCCAAAAAGAGAGGGGCGTGAAAGTCCTGGCAGGCACGCAGGTACTGCGTGGGCGCGCAAGTCCTGGGCGCGCAGGTATACCTGCACGGCACATGGGTACTTGTGTGATTTTTAGCCCTTAGATTAATATTTGGGCGATCCTTGATCAAAGCCTTTAGAATTATCCCTAGAGGCTTTCCAGAATTTGGCGTGCAAGTTATGGTGAAGAAGTAGGGCGGCGTTCAAGTGTGTCTGTTTCCCTTAAGGGTAAAACACTTAGACGCGCAAGATTTTGTGAATTATAACACTTAGACCTTACTCATCTTGTTTAGACCTTCCATTCTAGGTAAAGAATTACCTTTGAAGTGTTCGGAATACTTGAAGAAGAGACTTGGGCGTTCAGATCTCTATATCTGAATTTTGGAAAAAATTCCTCCTGAAATGGGGGGTCCACAGGGTCTATTTATAGGCTAGAGAAGACCCCGGGCAGTTATCCTTTAGGGCGCGCAAGTCACTTGCGTGACCATTAGGTGGCGCGCAAGTATACTTGCGCGATAGTGATGGAACTTGCACGAACCTTGTGCATTTGACGTCGTGTTCATGCCTTTGTCAATTTTTGATGTTTTCTTCAAAGGATGAATCAATTTGTGCTAAGTCATTTCGCTTTCCATTATTTTAGACAATGTGATGAAAAGGAGCATCAAAAAAATTCCCCCATCAGAGTTGGATCCGAAAGAATAAGGATGTGACTCTGAAAAAAAGAATAAAACCAAAGGGAAAGAGGTGCGCAGGTGCGAGTCGCGCAGGGCTGGAGCGCCCTGGATGGAGTGCGCTAGCTGTAGGCGCGTTGGTGGGCATACTGGGTGCGACAAACCTGTGTAGAGTTTGTCGAGGATTTGAAAGTATTTGCGATATACGAATCTGTTTGGGTTAGCCAAACATATGTTTAAATACATGATAACTTCATGCCAGAGATACTCAGCCACTAAAGCCTAGAAACTAATTCTTTCCATCTGACTCATGGAGAAGTAGGTATCAGTATGTGGGATTTCCACAAGATCTCAGGGGATCCAATTTTTGGTGACATATATGATGAATTCATTCCACCCAAGGTGACTTGGAATGATTCAGAGAAGACTCCTTCTTTAGCTCAGGAATTATTTAAGATCTTCCACAGGCTCAAGAGTTCAGAGACCTCATTAACTCATTCTATAAAGGATATTCATCTGGAGGAGTGGATGAATATATTTCTTATTGATAAGAAAGACAAGGAGTCAAAGGATAAGGAGCCGAAGGAGAAAGGATCCAAGAAAAAGAAATCCAAGGATAAGAGGCCCAAACGTCCTACCACCTGCCCAAAACCTGAGAAGAGGGGTGCTCCTGGAACATTCTGGCCAACTCTAGAAGCAGGAGAGTTTGAGAAATGGGGATATGAGTTGAATCAAAGGATCCTGAAGAAGACTCATCTGGCGGGATTCTTGGCTTTATGGCTCAGCGTTTATCTCTTTCCAGTCAGGGATTCGAAGGGAGGCGTCAGGCCTGAGACCTTCGTAATTGCGGCAAAGTTGGCTGAGGGAAAAATGGTTGGGTTGGCTACCCCCATTTTAGCAAAGATTCACAGGAGTTTACTTCATGTATTCATGGGTAAATCTCCTTTAAGAATAGTGTGACCATTTTAAGTTTTATGGGGATGGATTTCCACTCACTTCAGGACTTACAATGTACATAATGGATTACAAATTCCTGGAAGTTCTTTCAGGCTGTCAGTGCAAGAATTCTCTGGATTTTCTCAATTAGATGTTAATTCTTATGACATGAAAGTGAGGCTGAGAATGTTTAATAAATTCAACATCTTTCTCTATGGAAATCTTCCAACCGGACGGTTTGTTGATGATAGAACGGCCCATTTGGATCTGAGAGCATACATGCTAGCTTGTAGGGATGGTGTGCTAGTTTCCAAGATTAACAGAGAAATTATATGCGAGGCCTATGCTCCATATAGATTTTAACATCAATTCAAGTGTCTGCAATAGATTTCTGCATCTCCCCCAGTACATGTCAGGTTAGATCAACATCCGATGGTTGCTCGGCAATTGTGGGTGCTGACGTCAACGGAGAAGACTGGGCGGTATTTGATCTACCAGTTGAAAAAGGGGCACATAACCTGACTACTTGGTATGCCGAGCACTAGATAGCATCATACCCCATAGGGGTGCTTAATCACCCAGTTTATCAAGTGGGGAAAAGGAAGAGGACTGTAGATAAAGTAACCCTTCCTCATGAAGGTGATCCTTCCCCACCTGAAGCTGATTCTCCAGATTCCTCCTCTAGGACTGATTCACTGGATTCCCATGATGGGTATGATGAGGCACAACAAGTGGCAAAGCATCCTCATGCCCGATATAATCCTCCGGTTAGAATCAAAAGACCTACTCCATCAACTCTTGGTGAGTTACTTCATTGTGGTAATTTAATCAACATCTCTTTATAAAGCAATAAGTCTTATTTTCTTATTATTTATCTGCAGTTGTAGGATCTGGGAAGAAATTGAAGTCAAAGATTGTAGGACCTTCCTCGCAGCCTTTATATCTAAGACCAGAGGTTGTCCAGACATGGAAGAGTTTATACTGTGGTACTGAGACCACCTAGCTGGATTTGTGTGAGGGCCTATAACTTCCTGGAATATGGAATCTTCTGGCTTATACAGATATCTAATACGAGGATAACCCCCATTGAATTGAGGGATTACATCAGAGAGATGGAAATGCTCATATATTCCACTGATGAGTCTGTTCCTATCACCAGGAGGGTGAAGGAAATGATTGATCATTGCGCCACTGAGGGGGCTGGTAATTCTGGAGATGAGGAGTGACATGATTATGTGGCTCCGGAAGATGTAAGTTTTCTTTCCTTATTTTCTTTGCACCTTGATTCTAGTCTAAGATTTGTTACTTAAGGAAGTTATTTTCTTCATCTTGCAGCTTGCAAAGAAAGGAACTGAGGTTCCTTTGCCACAGTATAGCCCTGGTGGTACTGCCATCGGGGGTGCTGCTGATTCTCCTCGTGAACCGGGCGAGATATCTCTAGGCCAGAAGGACATGAATGAGGCGTTGGACATAGCCTTCCATTCACCAATTCAAGTGCCAATAAGGGAGACGGTTGATACTCCTAAAAAGCCAAAAGGAAAAAGGCGATGATGGAGGAAGTCCACCTTAAACGCTTTATCAGTAGTGGAAAGTCCTTCGGACAATCATGAATTTTAAACCATGAAAAAGGTTGCTCACTTTCCTTGGGATTGCAGGGGATTATTCAATTTCCCCTCTGAGGGAAAGGACTGATCCTCCCTTAAGGAACATGGAGGGTGCTGTGGAACAAACGCAAATTCAGGCTGACTTGGCTGCTTTTGAAAAAGAGCCAACATCTACTCCCAGTACTGCTCTTGCTACTGCTACAAGTAGAGAAGAACCAGCACCAAAATCATTGGCAGATGCAGCAACTGAATCTTCCATCCTTCATGAAGAAGCTGTCCAGGGTCAGGGGCCGCAGAATGAGGGTCTCCAAGAGGACACATCAAATGCTCCCACAGGTGAGACTAACAAGGATTCTGAAATATCATTGGATGAAATGATGAATTGTGGCATGTCTTTTGAAGAATTTTAGGATAATGCTAAGTTATCATGTGATTTAGAAGACCTTGGGCATGAGTGTTATCCTTCACCTAGTAAATTTTCTTATAATTTACACTTCTAATCATGAATGAAAATAATATGCAGTTCCATCCATAGAAGCTGTTGAACTGCCAATTCCTGAAGAGGGTGTGGACATTGATGTCAACCCTACCATTGCAAAAACATTAGCTCAAGTGGAGCTAAACCTAGTAAACCCTCATGGGACCCATCATGAAGATCCTATTGAAACTGGGAAAGCAGGGGAGGAGTCTTCTCAAGCTGCTAATCTACTGTTAGGTAATGATTGGACTGAGTTTTCAAGATATACAACCAACTTCCACTATTCTATGAAACTAAACATACTTTTAATTGATCAAAAAGGGCTATCAACTTCAATGGTTAGAACTGGAGGTGAGGTCTCAACTTCTATCCAAACAGCAGTAGAAGGTGAAGCAACCAGGGTCAGGGGGGAAGAATCAGAACAGGGCACTTCCTTAAGTGCATTAATCCCAGATTACATGCCCCCCTGTGATGATAATGATGAATCAGACCCAGAGGTGCTTAAGACGCTCAGCTTCTCACGACTAAAGGCATGGAACAACATATGAAAAATCATATCTGAGGTGCCTTTAGAAGATCTATCATCGAATATCCCTCGATTGTCGTCCGATTTTATCATGCTAGGACTTGGAGGTTTTGGATACCAAGAGATCCATACCGCGGTGAAACAAGTCATCTTCATGAGGGAGCAGGAGTAAAAGTGTCACGAAGATCTTACTAGGGTGAAACTTTCAGTCAACGTTAGCAAATTTGAGGTTGCGGTATCCCGAGCTGAGGCTGACTATGCTGCCAAGATGAAGGAGCTGAAGAATAAGATCAAAGAAAAAGTTGTCCAGAAGATGCACCTTCAGCAACAGTTAGATGATGTTACTGGGGAACTTGACCAACTCAATAATTCACTGGAGGGAGTTCAAACGAATGGTATGAAGACCATTGCGAATGCTAAGAAAGCACTCCATCAGTTTGAAAAGGGTGAAGTTGGTTGAGTGCATGAGCTTCAAGTAGCTGCTGATGAAGCTCGGGATGCGGTTCATCAAGTGAATATTTATGTCGACATCCTTTTGTAATTTCTTGGAAAAGACAAGAGACTCTAATATGTGGATGTCCTTATAATTCTTGTGCATCAAATGGAAATAATGCTTTCATCTTCAATCACTTGTGCAAGTATTTTCCTTTTCCCCCTGCTTTAAATTTTACCTAAGCCAATGGGTCTAGTGAGCATAGTTTGATTTTTACTAGGATTAATATAAATAACCCTACAAAATTTGAATCTTTTAATTTCTCAATATTACCTAAATCATACAAAATGTATGTTTAGTGAAATGGAACTTGACTTTTACTCAGATTTCCTTTGTCTTTTGTGGGCATTTTAAAGTCATGAAGATCGGACATAAAGAGGGTAATGTTTATGGTCGAAATAGCTTTGACCGAATGAATTAGAATTGACTCGATTCTTTGAAAATTTATCTGAAAACATATTACCATACTCAAGTATGAGGGAAAATATGTAAACTATAACTTAAGAAAATTTGGAACAGAGGAATGATATGAAAAAGAGCTAAAAGGCATTAGAAGAAGTAGTTTCCAAGAATGAAGTTACCATTATTTAACAAACCCGTTAGGGGGTTGAATTATGCAGGGCCACCTAAGGGCATTGGCTGCATAGTCAAATAAATAGCATCTTTTGGCTGACAAGTCCATTATGTAGACTACTTATGCAAGGCCACCTAAGGGCACGTACTGCATAGTCAAGCAAAAGAACTCTCATAAATTTACTTTCCTAGTGCTAAAAAGTCAGTGAAAGTTTATGGAGATTCAAATTTTCCAAAGTATAGAGTTTGTTGTATGGAAATAGGTACTTGAATATGGAAAAGATATTTCCAAACAAGATTATCAAAGAACTGGATAGATATCACTCCTACAAAGGTCTGACCCAAACGTAGGGAAGGAGAATATAAACCATAGACTTGGATAATTTCAGATCATGAAAAAGAGTATGGGGAAGATATGTTAAGGATAGCCATTTTTTTACAGATCCCTACATATTGTCATTAAGACAACCAAGGACAAAAGAGATTTTCTTCCCAATAATGAAGTTGCCACTATTTGACAAACCCATTAGGGGGTTGAATTATGCAGGGTCGCCTAAGGGCATTAGCTGTATAGTCAAATAATAGCATCTCTTGGCTGACATGTCTGTTATGTAGACTGTTTATGCAAGGCCGCCAAAGGGCACGTGCTACATGGTCCGGAAAAAGAACTCTCAGAATTTCAGGCCTTTTGTGATTAGAAGTTAAGAAAAAGGGTTATGATATGAAGATATGAAAATTTTTAAGGTTAGTATTATGACACATAAATATGGGTATTGTCTAATGTATGTAGAGATACACGGATCAATGATAACCATAATCATGTTGTGGTTGGGTCGTGAATGGAAATGTTGGGCTTCACTGAGTATCCCATAAGGATGGGAATCAAGCCATACATAGTTCTTGAACTATAGTTTAACGTCGTTTGGGACAAAAGGATTGGAGATCTTAGTTTAGTGTCATATAGCTTGGACTGTTATAAGAAATACACAGTGTGTGTTTTCATGGGGACTTTTCAGCCTGGTGACTGAAAGAGGAATTTGGGGTTAGGCCCAAAAGACTTGTGGCTGGATTCGAGGGACACCCGAACATTCCTATATATCCCATAAGGAAGGGAATCAAGCCCACGTAGTTCTATAAATACCCTCTGTACAAATATGTTTCGTACATGTGAAGGGTGAAAGGGGACTTTAGTGCAATGATGGTTTAACCCAAGATAAAAGGTTCGGGCATTTCCATGTATGCACGTAGTCTTTGGAATATAACATGACTGAAAATAAATTTAAATAATGATTCCCTCTCAGGTGAGGGTATCAAAGAATATTGTAGTTTATTGTCATACTGGAAAAGAGTGTTGTATAGTTTAACATCGTATAGAAAGGACAAAAGTGAACCAATGTAAAGATATTGATTCTGGGGACGGTTTCACGAATCAACATCATATAATATGGAGGTGAACCGATGTGAAGAGATTGGTTTTCGGCTTGAACCTTGAGAGGTTGCCTACGTACCCAGCCTAGAAGGAAAGGATCAAAGTCTGCATAGTTCAATTAAAGAATGAATTAATGATCAAGTTATTCTTGGGGACAACGACTTAAAAAATGATGGTGTTGGATCTTACACATGGTTAATAGCTCAGAGAGAGTGTTATGGTTGAAGTTTTCTCTAAGATCATGTGAGTCATACTCGGTGTGAGAAACAAGAGGTAACAAAAACCTTAACGATTCACAGTTTAATGTCATGTAGGGTGTATCAAAGGACTTTCTGTACAGTTTAGCATCATGTAGTTAGAATGATGGGGACAACACAGTTTAATGTCATGTTGGAAAAAAAGAGGACTGTGTAGTTTAATGTCATGCAGTAAAGACAAAAGAGTACACCATTTAACGTCATGTTGGACGTATTAGGTACTTTTTCACAGTTTAACGTCATGTTGGACGAAAAAGGGACGATACAGTTTAGCGTCAAGTTGGATGAAAGTGCGAATAGTTTTAAGGTCATATGCATGGACCGTTGGTTATGCAGTTTAACATCTTGCTGGACGTAAGGGACTTCTATATAGTTTAATGTCATATAGAAAGGACAATGAAGGGGGACACAGTTTAACATCATGTTAGACGAATTTGGGAACTTTTTCACAGTTTAACGTCGTGTGGGAAAAAAATAATACAAATAGTTTAAGGTCATATGCATGGACCGTGGATGATGCAGTTTAACATCATGTTGGATGTAAGGGACGTGCAAATAGTTTAAGGTCGTATGCATGGACCATGGATGATGCAGTTTAACATCTTGCTAGACGTAAGGGACGTGCAAATAGTTTAACGTCGTATGCATGGACCGTTTCTATATTTTGTGTTTAAACAAAATACTTTTTCAGAAATCTGGCATTGGTTGGAGTAGTGATGAGTTCTCCATCCATTGAGATTAAGGAATAAGCTCCATTGGAATAGACCTTATGTATTGAATAAGGTCCTTCCCATTTTGGATCAAGCTTGGGAGGTTTCTTTCCTGGTATCATTGGAGTTTTGAGAACTAATACCAATTCTCCCTGAGTGAATGAATGAAGACGAACTTTTTTGTTGAAAGCTCGTGCTATTCGATTCTGATAGACTTCCAAGTGGTGAAAAGTACACAATATTTTCTCATCTAACTGTTCCAATTCATTCAATTGCTTTTGAGATTGTTCATTTGTAGATGACTAATCACAAATGGATACTCTGAGCGAAGGCAATTGAACTTCAATGGGAAAGACGGCTTTCGTTCCATATACCAGTGAATATGGAGTTGACCGAGTTGCAGTGCGGGTGCTAGTCCGATAATCCCATAAAGCATGAAAGAGTTTATCAGGCCATGATTTCTTATCTTTATCCACCATATTTTGTAGTATATTTGACAGAGTCTTGTTGAAAGCTTCTATCTGGCCATTGCCCGCTGCATGATACCAAGGTAAATGATTGGATTTGATGTTGTATTCTTGATACAACTTGTTCAACTCGTACGAACAGAAGTTGGTTCCATTGTCCGACAATATGGTATGAGGGACACCAATTCTGGTAATGATGTTAGACTTGATGAAGATAACAATGCATTTAGAACTGACTTCCTTAAGAGGTATTGCCTCTGCCCATTTGGAAAAGAAATCAGTAGCAGTAAGAATATACTTAAACTGCTTGGCCGTAGTTGTAGGGTAAGGTCCCACCACATCCATTCCCCATGTGGCAAATGGCCATGAGTATTTAGCTGTATGAAGTAACATTGGAGGTTGATGAATGAAGTTGGCATGTACTTCTCATGAATGACACTTCATTGTGAAATCAACACAATCTTGTATCATTGAAGGCCAAAAGTATCCAAGTCTTCGAATCTGATCAGACATTCTATGTCCAGACTGGTGGGCACCACAGAATCCTGCATGCACTTCTTTCATGAGAGACCTTGTCTCTTCACCATCAATGTATCTGAAGAGAACTCCATCAAAACCATGCTTGTAGAGAACTTTCTCTAGGTGATTTGGTCTATCATAAAGAGTAAAATTGACCACGCGTCGCCGGATTTGTTCTTTCCCAGCTCTATCAGGTGTAAGTATTCCATTTTGAAGGTATTCCCTGATAGGTGACATTCATCCTATAGTATGACCATACGGTTCAGAAATGGGACGAATTTCATTAATTTCATCTGTTGTTCTTCGAACATAAGGTGAAATTGCATGACGGTGGGAAATACTAATGGTTGTATCGTCCCAATTTGGATCTTCCAGAGCTGTGGCTATATTAGCCAGTGCATCCGGTTGGGAATTTTGTGATCTTGGGACATAAGAAAATGTCGGTTCGGAAGGGAATTCCTCCATTAATTCTCTGACATAATCATACAACGGGATTAGTTCTTCTTTTCTGATGGCATAATCCCCATTGACTTGTTTGATTACCAGGTCTGAATCACCTTCCACCTTTAAGTGATTCACTTGTGCTTGAAGCACCAATTCCAATCCTACGATTAAAGCTTTCTATTCTGCTTCATTATTGGTACCACCTTCCCACAATAAGAAGGAATAAGGTAATACTACCTTTTCTGGAGAAATGAGCACAATTCCTAATCCAACTTTTTTGAATTTAGGATTTTCCATTTTCCTCCCTGTTGGACTTCTAGAAGCACCATCAAAATACATTTCCCACACATGAGGACTTTCTTGAATAGAGAAGACTTCCTCATCAGGGAGTTCAATATCTGAAGATGTGTCTTCCACTGAAGGGTGTTCAGCCAGGAAATTAGCCAGAGCTTGGCCCTTTATTGCCTTTTGAGACACATACTAAATGTCGAATTGCTGCAAAATAACTTATCACCTTGTTAGACGTCCTGTAAGCATTGGACGACTAGGGATTAATTTGAGCGGGTTATTGCGAGATACCAATTGGACCTCGTGATGTTGCAGGTAGTGTCTCAACTTCTAAACTGCAAAGATTAAAGCCAGACAGCACTTCTCAATACTTAAATACTAGGTTTCTGCTTCAAGCATAGTCTGACTGAGGTAGTAGAGGATGTTTTCATTCCCAGCATCATTCTTCTGAGCAAGAAAAGCACCCAATGATCGCTCTAAAGTAGTCACGTAGAGGATAAGTGGTCTTCCTTCAACAGGTGGCAGGAGTACCAGCGGACTCAAGATGTATTTCTTGATAATATCAAATGCTTCTTGACATTCTTTAGTCCACTGGTAAGTGACTCCCTTCTTCATCAATTTGGTGAAGGGTAAACTTTTTCCTTCCAAATTGGCGATGACACGCCGAATATAGGCTAAGTGTCCTTGAAGTCCTCGTAATTCTTTCAAGTTTCTAAGAGGTGACATACCAAGTATTGACTTTGTCTTCTCAGGATCGACTTCAATACCACGATGGCGTACAACAAAGCTGAGAAATTTTCCTGAGGTTACCCCAAAAGCACATTTTAAGGGGTTAATCTTCAAATTATGTTGTCGAAGCTTGCGGAATTTGACTTCCAAATCATCCAAGTGATTAGAACATTGTTTGGATTTAACCACCAAATCGTCTACATAGAATTCAACAAACTTCCCTAAAAAGGGTTTGAAGATACGATGCATGGCACACTGATATGTTGCGCCCGCATTCTTTAAGCCAAAGGGCATTACCCGGAAGCAAAACACACCATGAGGGGATCTGAAGGCTATGGATTCCTCGTCTTCTAGGGCCATTCAGATTTTATTATATCCTGAATATCCATCCATGAAGGAAAGTGCTTCATAGCCAGCTGTTGCATAAATTAAAAGTTCTGTAATCGGAACTGGAAAATCATCCTTAGGACAATGCCGACTAAGATCCCTGAAATCGATGCAAACTCTAATTTGTCCGTTATTTTTCTTTACAGGTACAATATTAGCAAACCACTTGGGATATTGAACTTCTATTACAAAGTTAGCTTTGATAAACTTATCCAATTCAGCTTCAATTTTAGAAGTATAAGTTGGGTGTGTTCTTCTCGCGGCTTTCTTAAATCCTCAATGTTCTTCTGGTAAACCCAAATGATGAGTAGTAACATCAGGATCAAGCCCGGGAATCTATGTATAGTTTCAAGCAAATATGTCTCGATTTTTCTTTAAAAAGGAAATATACATATCTTTTTCTTCAAGAGTCATGGCCGCACTGATTAAAGTGGGGAATGGATCTTATTTTTTACCTAGATTTATTTCTCTAAGTTCATCCACGGTGGTAGAGATACCCTCTTCAAATGAGGGAGGATCATCTCTGAGATCTTCCTCTTCTTCTTCAAAATGTGTTATTTCTTCTATTTCTACTTGCATAGTGGATGATGAAGCAGAATTTTCATGATCAGAAGAGATGTCAAAATTTGCACATCTTGAAGAAGAAACTTCCATTTCCAACCCGACTGATGATGAAGGGTATTCTTTGGGTAATAAATAGGAGATTATGGATTGAGAATTGACATCATTGTTCACCTCCGATGTTTCTATAACTTCTTCTGTCCTGATTGGAAAAGTATAGACTTATTGGATTTCAGCAGATGAAATGAAGATGTCACCATTTGTGCTTTCATCCCTGCTTGGTGGGTTACCAATTTCTCCCATGTTGTCTGGCTCGATTGCCGTAATTGACATTATGGAACTTTCCATAAGAGTATTTTTATTTGGGTCTATCTTGTCAATTTGACTGATAGGAAACACATAATATGTACTCACATGTGAAAATGGATTTATTGGAATGTTCTCCAAACCATATGGATCATTAACTTTGGAAATCTCTTTTGTTGTGGATTTCTCCCTTCCCTTCATGTGATAGAATTCCACCTCAATGTATTGAGACTCACATGTCTTGAACGGGGCCTTATCACCATATAATGTCCCAACTTGACCATCGAAACAATATTTGAGACATTGATGGTATGATGAAGGGATAGACGCATGTTGATGTAGCCAGGGTCTTCCAAGAAGGATGTCGAAGGCTGAGTCTTGATAAACAACCATCAAATCTGAATTGGATACAAGATATCCAAAATGAGTTCTGAGTGTAACTTCTCCAAGTGGTTCTTGTTCATTTTTATCATATCCTTGTAACATCATAGTTGAAGGAGATAAATCAAATTCCGTGAGGCCCAATCGACGAAGTGTACGAATGGGCATGATATTGACTCCTGGACCATTATCAATGAAATCTCTTCGGACGTCTACACCATTGACCTTGACAGATAAGTACAATGGTCTAATATGTCCATGAACAACATCATATACATCTTCATCTGTGAAAGAAATCATAGCATGGCATTCCCTAGGATTATTCTCTATGTGATAGACTTCAGCTGCAGCAATTTCAGTTTCGAACTCCTGAGGACTTGACAAAGCCTCGATGAGGGCCTCCCGAAGATCCTTTGACAGATTCAAAGCATCCAACATAGATAACTTGGTCAGTGCTTGGGCCAGGTGTTTCAATACATCATACTTTTGATCCAGAGGTCTGTTTTTCCCAATAGGAACGTGTGGTTTAGCAGGTGCCTTGGAATTTGATGCTTTGAAAGTTGATGCATCTTGTATTAGGATAAGAGTTGGAAATATTCCTAGTTTTGGAAGATTAGACCGATTAGATTCATTTACTTGTTGAGAGGATGAAGGTGGAACCCCCAACCGATCCTCCAGAATAATTGTACCATGACTGAATTTTCTATTGGTGGAAGAACTTGCTTGTTCTTCCTGAGCTCGCTGAAGGGCTCTACCACGAGTTTCTACTGCATACACAATTCTAGCAGGGGTAGAATTGGAATAGTGGCCTCTGAAAGATCCACGTCTTCCCCTATATCCTGAGCCTCTAGAACTTCCTCTGATTCCTCTATTTGATATAGGGAATTCGGGCTCATCAAAATTAAAACTGCGACTAGCATATGGATCTGTTAATTGAATCATATTAAGAGAACCAAAAATCAACTCTTCATACGATGAAGACTCTACCTGATTAGCATGTTTAGGTTATGCCATTTGGTGGGGCGGTGCCCGTTGCTTCGAAGTGAATGGCATGAAATATGCTAAAGTCAAAGACATCTTAGGCTTTGACACATACTCATCTTCTTCTGATTGTTCCTCCTTGTAATTGTGTCGTTTCTTTGAGGATTTTCCCTCTGATGAAGAGGGTTTTGCTGTGGCATTCATGGCAGAAGGCACAATTGGTTTCTAAAATTTTGTTTCCAAAATATCATGAGTTCGGTTGATCGTCTTTCTGACCAACCAATCATCATATTTTTGTGCATTTTTGTTTTTAACTTCTTTCCACTCGCCTTCCTCCTCTAGAACTATAGTAGAAACACATGCTACCTAGGCTGAAGAGCCTTTTAGTTTGACTTGTCCCAAGTCGACCATCATTTGCAGAAGGTCTTTGAAGACAAAACATGCCTGGATGAGATGCCCCAACATTTGATGAAAGGGGAAATAATTGGGATGGTCTTCATCTCCTTCCTTGTTTGGATTATTGGGCATTGGTATCTGAACCACAATATTATCCAGGGCCGGAATGAAATAACCAGGAACTTGTTCATTTTGGAAAGAATAAAATATACTCTTCAACTCATCAAACTGTTTCCATCTTTGATCTCTTTGATCGTCTTGACTAAACGACCTTTGTTTTTGACACTCAGAAGGTGGAGCCCTTCGAGAAGATGAAGGTTTTGAGGTAGAAACGGGTACATGTGCTTGTTTAAGCATAACTGTAGCAGTTTCTGCTTTACCCATTCTCTTTCCTGGAGCTGATGGAATTACATGAGATTTAGCCTTAGTCTGTATAATAGAATATTCAATCTGTTGAGTGATTGAAGTAAGGTCTCGACACCCTCCTGTGTATTTCACAGGGATCAGCGGTGTGCATAATTCGTCATGCAGATTTTCCACATAGATTGGCAAAAATTCCTCTTGAGGGAGTGCTAAGCTCAGGGAATATGTTAATCCCTTCCAGCGAGTAATGAAATCTGAGACCCTTTCATTATCCCTTTGATTACAGTTTTTAAGATCAAAAACTATTGTCTTTGGCAATGTTGAGCTGAATTGGAGAAGCAATATTTGGCAAAGATACTCCCATCCAGTAATTGACCGGGATTGCAAGCTTGTATACCAAACAAAAGCTAGTCCTTGCAAGGTTCGCATGAAGCATCTGAGTTTCACTGCTTCTTGTTGCTCCGGAGTTCCCATCATAGGATCTCAACAAGACATGTAATGTGTAAAATGTTGTTCAGGGTCACCTGATCCATTTAAAATAGGGAATACAGGGTTCCCAAAACATGATGGGGGAGATATCGAATCTACCCATTCAGGGTAAGCTTTCTTTTCTGGTTGAACCTGCGCACGCTTTCCTTCCATATTCTCTAACCAAGTTGTTAATGACTCAATTGTAGTTATTAACTTTTGAGAAACATCCGGTTGAACTTGGACTTGGGCAGGTGAAATGACTGGAGTTTGGACAGGTATGGCAGTTGGTACTGCAACCGATGGCAGTACTACCAATTGTTGTTGCACTTGACCAATAAGATTAGACCTGTGAGGGTGTATTGATAACGGAGGATATTCTTGATCCATATCAGTAGCTGCAACAAACTCCCTTGGCTAACTGACACCAGCACGCTTAGGAGGAAGATTACCTTGAAGTAGTTCTGCGTTCAACCTCCTCAATTCTTTCATTTTTTCCTCTTGTTGCGCAAATCTTTTCTCTAGTGAGAGTGATCGGCCTTCTCCAGAGGAAGGATATGTAACCTGATTCTTTCTCTTCCCCTTGTTTGATCCATTTCGGAGAGGGGTAAGTGGGTTACTTGAAGGAACACCTAGATTTTGGGTAAACCTTTGATTTCATGTACTCACACCTTCTTCATTTGTGTCCGTGCATACAACTTCTTGAACAGGAACCTCTTCATCTGATTCCTCTGAATGATCCTCATCTGGTGTATTAGAAACAACGGAATTGATGAAATTAATTTATGCAAAGTCATTGCATCCCTCTTATCAACATTTATGTGATATTGTCTTCGTCCATGTCTCTGATGAGACATTGCCTTTCGTTGATTAGATCCCTCGGGATCATCTTGGCGAACCATAATTTGGAGAGAGTCTCCTGATAATTTGGCTCTCTGTTCCTCTTGGGACTTCTTCCCTAACCGAGAGAAGACTGACTTTCTTTGAAGGAGGGATTGAGGATTTGAAAAAGTCCCCAGTCTAGTGGACTGGGGATGTTCCTACAGTTTTTTCTCAACTCCTCGAATCCTATTTGTTGATTCCGAGGGTTGGTTTAAAAGAGTCCCGAGTCTGGCATGCTGGGGAGGCTCTTGACATGTTATGTCTGAGACTTTCTTAAAATCTCTCTTGATCTTACGGACCTTAGTCCAGAAATTAGCTGGATGCATCAACCTGTATCCACTTTTATCACCCGGCTCGAAAGACCATTGGATGATTTCTGACACTTCTGTCACTTGATGATGTGCTTGCTCCATACGAGAGGCATGTTCAATATTCTCATTTGCTTTATGCTGGAGTAATTCAACAACTTTTTCTATGTATTCTTGATTTTGAGAGGAACTAGTTGAATCAAGTTCTTGGGAAAGCCTTTGATTACAAACAAAGCCAGTTGATTGTGGCCGGCCACGGGCAATAACATTGCATGAGACCATTTTAGGCGGGATTTTCTGACTTGAAAGCACAGTGAAATATAGTGCTCCATGAACACCCCATCCTCTGGCATGAATACCAGATGGGGCATTAGAAATTAACTGGTGTAATCTTCTTAGTGCGCCAAGGAATGAACGTTGAAGGGTTCTCTGATGCTTTTCAGCCTTCAGATATCGAGAGACTGATAGAGATGCCAATTCAATTTGATTATGTAACCATTCTATTATCTTAACATGATTTTCAAATTCATCATAAGATAATACTTTATTTTTCAACTGACAAAGAGTTTTCCACATGTTGAGACGAATATCATGAATTCCATCTTCTGTCAACATCTTTGGAATGTCATACTGAGAGTCAGCCAGAGGCCAAAACATGACTGGAACTTCACCTTTCACTAGTTGTTTTCTCATGTTCAGTATATTCTCTTTATCATTCAATGAAGCTTCTTCTTCCTGTTTTGACCAGAGCTGGTGCTTCCTTGTTACTTCATCAGATTCAACAATATTGGTAGAGAAATCATTGATCAAACTAGAAGATTCATGACTTAGGGGTGGTTTGGAGAATGACCTAAACCCTGGTCTATCTTCTGATTGAGAAAGTATTTCACCTGCTAGCGATGAAGCATCATACATGACTGGTTTCACATTTGCAAGTGCCTCAAGATAAGAGGGCTTTCTCGGCACTACATTGTCCAATAGATCATTTTCCGGGCAATGTGCATCACTACTGTGGAGAGGACTTTTGCAGTGAAATTCATCATCATGGGGAGGACCACCATGGTGGGTTACAACAAAAGATGATATCTCTTGCTCCTTGGTCTTCTAACCACACAGAGGGTTCCTGTGGGTCTCATCTGAAGATGAAACTTCGAGATCGACCAAATTTTCATGAAGCAAGCCTTCATGAGGAAGTGTTTGTTGAAGACCTTCGGAATTAATGTTACCGCTATTGATAAATGAGGGAGTAGAATCTTTCATTCCAAAAGATAACCGTATGAGGGCTTCAAGAACTCCAGCATCGAGCAAGGCCTTATTATAGATTGGATCTTGATCTCTTGACTATGCTGGGCGGGTCTTCTTCTTAGACGCCTTCTTACTTGCCTTGGAAACCACCTGTTGACGAAATTGGCTTCTCTAAGCAGGTGTATGTGCCTGATCAGGAGAGATGGCTAGGTTAGGCTGACGATCTCTACTCAAATCTGGTGTATGTTCCTGACTTGGTTGTCCTTTTGATATGGGGGAGTACGCCCCACAACCCTCTTGAACTGGAAAAGAAGTTTGTGTCTATTCCAGAGTGAACTTTTGATGTGTCACTCCACTGGTAGGGATAGATTTATGTGTCTTTCCCTGAGATGCTGTTGAAGCTGTTACAATATCCTGGAAAGAATCCAGAATATGAGCATGGATTTCCTTCTGCTCTTTCACCATTGATAAAATATTCTTGGTGACTTCAGTTGCCGGAACGGGGATATATTCCCATTCTGTGCTTGGATTAGGTGTATGTGTCTGCTTCTGTCCTCTTTTTCCTATCATTGAATCCTGACAGTACTAAAGTGTGGGGGCAGAAAGTTGAGTCTGCCTCCTATTTGTCGTCGGAGCTTTCTGACTGACTTCTTCGTGTGCTACCAAGCGAGACTGTTGGTAGGCTTGATCAATACTAGCAGGTGTATATTCCTAGTGATTGTACTTCACCGAATGTGGTTGAAGAGCTCCATCATATGTAGTCAGACGAGCCTGCTGACTCGCTGATGATGTATAAATAGGTATATGTTCCTGCCTATAGTACTCCATCAGAATTGCCAGGCAGGATTAGCGTGATGCTGCCAGACGAGTCTTCTGGACAGCAGAATTAAAACGGGTAGGTGTGTGTGCCTGCTCATTGCTTTCCACCAAGTTAGGTTGGTGGACTTCTCCGGATATGGCAGAGATGAGAACCTGCTCACTATTAACCGTATTTCACCTCTGGAGATTCTTCTTGCCTGCTCGGGTTTGAGGAAACTGAGCCGAAAGCCTGGATTCGACACCCTCATCATGTTGAGGGCGCACTGCCGCACGAGTCTGGCGGCGATGGTTCATGGGATCCCTCTAGAAGGACTCCTACTTCCTTTAATTAAGGCCCTGAGGGACCTGCTCATTCACCTCCCTAGAATATGGGAGTGAATGGTGATTGCGTTCCAGGGATAACGACCCAAAACGGTTCGAGACGGTAGTTAGCACTGACTGCTTCTTGATTGCTGGTCATCGATGTCCGGACGACCAGGGTGAATTGTTCACTTGGAGGGCTTTTCGAGTAGCCTCCAGAGTTGGAATGGTACCATGTTGACAGTACTCCTTAACTAGCGCATTTGATACCCAGTGTTGAAGACGCTGAGTAGGTGATGTCATCCTCAGAGCGGACGATGATCCAACAGGAGTAGCAGTAGTGGCATTCGCAGCAGCAGTATTCACAGGTGTGAACTTGAGAGCAGCCATTTCTTAGAATGCAGAAAATCTTGGAAAAGAGTGCATGTTTGATATAATAGACGTAATCAAGATAAATTCATCCACTACATCTTTTTGATGAGCACATATGTCAATGATTGTTTTTGTTGGCCCTCTCATTGAGTTTAAATAGGGGCCTAACAAATAAGAAAAACATCATTTTAACTTGGTTAAGGATTCACGTCGGGTTCACCATTTTTTGTTTCCCTCTGGAATTGGGGATGACCTCATTGATTGAAGGTTCAAACATTCCAATCAGTTTCTAATGGGTTTGTTCGTAGAACCGGAAACATCCAATGATTCCATATCCGTTTGGACCTACTTTCCAAAGGTAGGCCCTCATTAGTTTTGGACTGATGAGGCTTAGGAATTTGCATTGGTCGAGAGGATGGGAGGTCGGACTCATCACACCTTTTTGAGGGGAATTATTGTCTACTCTGGGACTCTCTTTATAGATTTAAGTTATGTTCATGAACCCTTATTACATTACCAAGTATAAAATGAGCTTTCTTTTAGATCTGACAATCAATGATTGAATATGTAGGAAATTTAGAGAATCTTTTATATGTATTCGAGGTTCTTCATCAATAGAGAATCATCTGTATTTGCTAGAGATTCTTAGTCGATGGTATCCTTCAATACATAAAAGTCTCTTGGTCATTATGATGACCATACTGGTTTTAAATCCACTCAGTGCGGCACTTGAAGTTTATTGTCATTCAAGAGGACATGGATTATTTCGATGTTGGGATCGTACCCGCAGATGGGTTACCTACGTATCCTTTGTTTAGAAAAGGAATCATAACCCATGTAGTTCGAGTAAGGGAGTATGATGTTTACGCATGATTGATGGATCAAAGAAAGATTTCAATATTACTTCTACACTCTAAGCTCACGTGAGTCATGCTCAGTGTGAGAAACAAGAGGTATTGGTGAAACCAGACAATTGTTCCATGAAAGATGCAATGATGTGGGGCTTATGTATGTATGACTGCCCAAATAGATGAGGATTAAGATTTACGTCAGGGAACAAATCCATGAACGGGGTCCATAAAGGTATATGTGATTCATGGAGATTTGGATACTCTGATATTGGGGCTTACTCCTAAGGAAGATGCCCAAGTTAGGAGGGGACTTATGATTGGGTTTTACTCCTGAGAAAGAATCCCAAATCAAAAGGAATTATGATTGGTTAAGATAAATTAAGACTAGGGCTTATTCCTAAGGAGGAGGCCCTGGTTAAAGGTATTTGAAAATTAAGGTACTTGGGGATTACCCCTGAATAGGATGCCCATATTTGATACTGGGGCTTTATTCCTGAAAAAGAGGCCCATATTAATGGAACTAAGGTTTGGGGCTTACTCCTGAGGAGGATGCCCAAATTTGGGTAATTATGACTGGGGATTATTCCTGAAAAGGAGGCCCAGGTTAGGGGACTTGGAGCTTACTCCTAAAAAAGGAGGCCCAAAGTAATGAGGATTTGGATTGGGGATTACTCCTGAAAAGAAGGCCCAAATTAATGAGGATTTGGACTAGGGCTTACTCCTGAAAAGGAGGCCCAGGTTAGAGGACATGGGGCTTACTCCTGAAAAGGAGGCCCAAATTAAAAGAGGACTTGGGGCTTACTCATAATAAGGATGCCCAAATTAAAAGAGGACTTAGGGCTTACTCATAAGGAGGATGCCCAGGTTAAGGATTCTCTCATCTTAAAGTATGAGGTTGAATGAATGAACTCTCTAACTTTAGTGACATAAAGATGTGAAAATCACTAAGTTTTGAGAAATGTTCCACGGAGCTCCTTTCAGATAAGGAATTAAATCAAGAAAACATTCCATAAATGGATTTGAAGAGTGTCTTGAAGACTGAATCTTGAATAGGAGAGGTGGAATGGCATAAGAGGGGTGAAATGGGCAGGAAAGGCACCCAAAAAGAGAGGGGTGCGCAAGTCCTGGTAGGCACGCAGGTATTGTGTGGGGGCTCAAGTCCTGGGCGCGCAGGTATACCTCTGCGGAACATGGGTACATGCACGATTTTCATCCCTTAGAGTAATATTTTGGTGATCCTTGATCAAAGCCTTTAGAATTATCCTTAGAGGCTTTCCAGAAGATGGCGCGCAAGTTATGGTGAAGAAGTAGGGCGGTGCGCAAGTGTGTCCATTTCCCTTAAGGGTAAAACACTTAGACGCGCAAGTGTTAGTGAATTCTAACACTTAGAACTTACTCCTATTGTTTAAACCTTACATTCTAGGTAAATAATTAGCTTAGAAGTGTTTGGAAGGCTTGAAGAAGAGACTTCGTTGTTCAGAGCTCTATATCTGAATTCTGTAAAAAATTCCTCCTGAAATGGGGGGCCCAAAGGGTCTATTTATAGGCTGGAGAAGACCCCGAGCAATTATCCTTTAGGGCGCGCAAGTCACTTGCACGACCATTAGGTGGCGCGCAAGTATACTTGCGCGACAGTGATGGAACTTGCGCGACCCTTGTGCATTTGGAGCCTTGTTCATGCCTTTGCCGATTTTTGATGTTTTCTTCAAAGGATGAATCGATTTGTGCTAAGTCATTTCCCTTTCCATTCTTTTAGAAAATGTGACTAAAAGAAGCGTCAATAATCGCCTTTTTGGGAGGGATACCTCGTTCAATATCCAAGATGATAATATACACAACATAACACTTCCAAAGGGTCATGTAATAGTAGGTATTATCATAGCTCATGATTCGAGCACCGAGTTACCTATTCCCCTTGATGGTGAAGATATTCATATAGTTGAGCAAACTGTTGGAACATTTATAGCATGGCCATCAGATCTTCTAAAAAAATTTCGACAATGAGGTATTCATTTACAATTTATTTTTCATGCTAAACCATTATCAATTAATGAAAACACATCTAAACCAATGAATGTTTTTATAAATTTACAAAGGTAGGGGTAAAATTAAAGTTCAATGCAAAACCATCTAAAGGATCAACCAACCGATTGAAAAAATATATTCTGAAAGTGCCTTTACACTTCTCATTTAATATCCACATTTACTTACATTGAAGGTTTATATGGATACCAAGGTAAATAATAATAATAATCACATAGTTGATTTTGATGAAAAAATTTATGGAGGGAAAATTATAGAAAAAAAATTTCTTGAAAATGTAAATGAAACACATAAATATGAATTACTAATAGGCTCAGTTGTAAATGTAAACATGAGGTATCATTTCATGATTTTCTTTACCAAAAGATGATATACTATGTGATTTATGACTAAGTACATTTCATATTTTTTAAAAGGATTATATATCAATACCAATTGAAGGGATTACCCCATGAACATAAACTTGGACTCATTAGTCCTCATGCCACTTCTACAGGACAAACAAAAAATGATTCAAAAAAATGAATGAAATAGTGACAAAACTAATCAAATTGTTTGAAAGAAAACTTATGGATGACTGACACTTCTTAATACCAAAAATGTATGGGTAAAACTCTAAAATTTTATCATATCAAATATATTTTCATTACCTTCATTAATTATTCCTTTTTATGTTTTTAGACATCATTGGATGCTCATTGCGGTTAATTTGGATACATAAAGATTTATTTCATGGATTCACTGCATGGATACCCAAAAAACTGACCATACATGATGAAATTATCAATTGGTAATACACTATATACAACTTTTTAGAACTAAACATCAATTTATATATTTTATATTATATTTTAATGAGAATTATATTATGATAGGGTTGTGTACAAATATCTTGAAAAATATGGAATGAGGACAGCCAATGTGCATAAGGATCCTGAAAGTTCAACAAGTGGAAAAGTATCGTGGTATATATAATAAAATTTCACTATCAAAATAAATATAAAAAAATTACTTATTTTTATCAATTTTATAGTTTCCAAGATAAAAAAATAGGAAATGTTATATTTATTATATTTTTAAATTTATGAGAAATATCATATTTCATCAACAAAATAGAATCCCGGAAGAGGTATTTTGGAAGATAATTACTATTTCATTTAAAATATTTATTAATCCTTTGTGTATTTATATTTTTCTAGTACTTATATGAATTTTGAAAATTCTCATATTCACAATATGACAAAGATTTTTTAGAAAATAATAGGCAAAATACCTGATAGAAGAATGTGCACAAATAGCATGAAGATGTGACTTCCATAAAAGAAATGGATTGTTTTATATTTATGTTTAATTTATTTATTTTTAGTCTTATACACATAAGAATTTTTTTCTTATACAAGTGGATTCCTTTGTTTGAGTTAGGGTGGTTTGTTCGAAGTTGCTCAGGCTCATAAGAGATTAGACTTCAAGGATGCAATTAAGAGTTCAATGAGAAAGTTAAAGAGTTTTTTTAATATACGCTATTTTTCTTATAAGATTATCTATTCTGTACATATTAACATAATATAAATTTAATGTTTGGATAATCATGCAGGCAATGACTTATATACATGATGATATTACAAATCCCGTATAAGAACAGACTATAACGAAAGAAAACCTATGGGAAGATATAAAGAAAATTTTACGATATAAATTTTCTATTTTATTGAAAAAATATTTAATGAAACATTTATTTAATTTCTATTAATACTTATAGAGTTTACTTATTTTAAAATATTTCTATCCATATTTCATGCCTTTCTATAATAAAACTTCCACTGACATCCTCTTCCCCAAAACATTTTCACCCATATAGTGTTAGAATTTATAAATTTCTTTCAAGTTCCCTCCACTACCTTTACAGGAAGAGCAAAGAATCTACTTCTACTCAATGATAGAGTTAATCTTGATGTTTTCACAATAAAATAATTTTCCATATAAATAATTTATTATTTAATATTTATGTTTAATTTATTTATCTTTATTTCTAATCATATTTTGCTTTCAACTATATGAAACAAGCCACAAAAGAGATAACATGTCTCTTTCTGCCACTATTATCATGCTTACCATTGCCCTTATTTTTCAAGCTGCCAAAAATGTATATTGATTTGATGTTATTAGTTGAAAAACCTTTCTCATTGTTAAAAACCAGAATATTATAGAATGGTTTTTTTCTATGAACATCGATTCAATATGTGTTTTTTGGATGTTTGATAAATAAAGGTAACCAAACGGTGTGACCGGTATGACTCTAAGTGTGTATTTATATTTAAAATTGACATTTATTTTCGTAAAAAATACAAGTGACATAATCAAAACAGAGATAAAACATTTTTATTGATTTGATAATTTAGAAAAATGATTCATAAGCCTTTTTTTGATGTTTATTAATCAGTCGCACCTCAATCCGGCACCTGGTGAGACCGGTAAAATTTTAATTGTGCCTATTTATTTAAAATTTACATTAATTTTAGGAAAAAGAAAAAGTGACCTAATGAAAACAAGTAAAAATAATTTTTATTTGTTTGATACTTTATTATAATGATTCATAAGTCATTCATGACATGTATGAATCAACCAAACATCAATATGAATCATGGTATCACCGGTATAACTCCAAATGTGCCTTTTTATTTAAAATTGGCATTAATTTTTGTAAAAAGAACAAGTGACATACTGAAAACAAAACAAAATGCATTGTTATTGTTTTAATACTTTATTAAATTGATTCATAAGTTATTTATAACATGTTGGAATCAACAACACCTCAATTGACACATGGTGTGACCGGTATGACTCGAAGTGTATCTTTCTTTAAAATTGGCATTAATTTTAATAAAAATGAATAGGTACATACTAAAAACAAATAAAATAAATTTATATTATTTTGATATTTTGGTAAACTGATTCAGAAGTCATTTTTGACATGTAGTAATCAACCACACCTCAATCTGATGCACGATATAAATGATGTCACTCAAAGCGTCTGTTGTCAGTTTAAAATTCATATTTTAGTTCAAAACATATCACTCACTAAACACCAAGAAAATTCACTATGAATATCTTTCTAAATTATCCAAAATGATTCATAAGTCAGTTTTCATGTGTATGAAGTAATATCGTGTCAAACCAACCCTTGATGTGGCTGGTATGACTCAAAGTGCATGTTTCGGGTTTCGAATGAAATTTTAATAAAAAGGAAAAGTGACATACTCAAAATTGAGAAAACACATTCTTATTATTTTTATACATTTGTAAAATGATTTATAACTCATTTTTAATGTGGATGAATTATATGACCTCAATCTAACACACGGTGTGACCACTATAATTCCAAGTGTGTCTATTTATTTAAAATTGACATTAATTTTACTAAAAAGAACAAGTGACATACTAAAAACCAATAAAACACAGTCTTATTACATTTATACTTTATAAAAATGATCCATGAGTCATTTTTTTATGTGTAGTAATCAGCCTCACTTTAATCCTACCACGGTGTGACTGGTATTACTCAAAGTGTGTCTTTTTTATTTAAAATTGACATTAATTTTTGTAAAAGAAAAAAATGAAATTCAGAAAACTAAAAAAATCCATTTGAATTGTTTTGATACGTTAGTAAAAATGACCAATGAGTCATTTTTAAAATGTATAAATCAATTTTACCTCAATAACACACATGTTGGGACTGGTATAACTCAAAGTGTGTTTTTTTAATTAAAATTAACATTAATTTTAGTAAAAATAATTAGTGACATACTAAAAACCAAGGAAACACATTCATTTTTTTTACACTTTCATAAAACAATCCACAAGTCATTTGTGAAGGTAGGAATTAGTTTTACCTTAATCTGACACATGGTGTGACTATTATGATTCAAAGTGTGTCTATTTATTTAAAATTGACATTAATTTTAGTAAAAAGAACAAGTGACATAATGAAAAATGAGCCAACACATTCATATTGTTTTAATACATTATAAAAACGATTCGTAAGTCATTTATAATGCATAGGAATCAAACACACCTCAATATGAAATATGGTGTGACTGGTATAACACTAAGTGAGTCTTTTTATTTAAAATTGACATTAATTTTAGTAAAAATAACAACTGGCATACTGAAAACTGAGAAAACACGTTCTGATTGGATTGATACTTTAGGAAAATGATCCATAAGTCATTTCTGATGTTTTGGAATCTCCTTAACTTCAATCTGATGCATATTGTGACCGGTATGACTCCAAGTGTGTCTTTTTATTTAAAATTGACATTAATTTTAGTAAAAGAAACAATTGACATACCGAAAAATGAGAAAACGTATTTGGATTGCTTTGATACTTTATGAAAACAACCCATGAGTCATTTGTGATATGTAGAATTTAACTTTACCATAATCTAATACACATTATGACCGGTATAACTCGAAGTGTTTATTTTTAATTAAAATTTACATTAATTTTAGTAAAAAGAATAAGTGACATACTTAATACTGATCAAACACATTTATATTGTTTTGATACTTTAGGAAAAATATCCATAAGTCATTTTTGATGTGTAATAATTTTCTACACCTCAATCTAATGCATGGGGTGATCGATATGATTCCAAGTGAGTCTATTTATTTAAAATTAACATTAATTTTAGAAAAAAGAACATGTGACATACTTAAAATTGAGGAAACGCATTCATATAGTTTTAATAGTTTAGGAAAATAATACATAAGTCATTCATTATATGTAGGAATCAAACGCACCTCAATACAACATATAGTATAACTAGTTATAACTAAAGGTCTGTCACTTTATTTAAAATTGACATTAATTTTTGTAAAAATAACAAGTGATATACTGAAAACTGAGAAAATGCATTTCGGTAATTTTGATAATTAAATAAAATAATCCATAAGTCATTTTTAGTGTATTAGAATCACCCAAACCTAAATCTGACTCATGGTGTGACCGGTATGACTCCAAGTGTGTCTTTTTATTTAAAATTGACATTAAGTTTAGTCAAAGAAACAAGCGACATACTAAAAACCTAGAAAATGAATTCATATTGTTTTGATACATTAGTAAAACAACCCATGAGTCATTTTTGATGTGTAGGAATCAACCACACCATAATTCGATGCATGTTGTGGATGGTATGACTCAGAGTATTTATTATCAGTTTAAAATTGACATTTTCGTTTAAAACATGTGTAACTCACTAAAGATAAAGAAAACATGCTCCAATTGTCTTAATAATTTTTTACAGTTATTCATAAGTCATTTTTGATGTGTAGGATGCAGTCTCATGTTAATAAGATAAATGATGTGATCGGTACGACTCAAAATGTGTGTTTCCAATTTGAAATGATTTTTTAGAAAAAAACAAGTGACAAACTGAAAACTAAGCAAATTGATTATTATTTTTCTTTTGATACTTTAGGAAAATAATCCAAAAGTAATTTGTGAGGTGTAGTAATCAGCTACACCTACATCTGATGCATGATGTGACCGATATAACTCCAAGTGTGTCTTTATTTAAAAATGAAATTAATTTTAGTAAAAAGAAAAAGTTGCATAATAAAAATTCAGAAAATGAATTCATATTGTTTTGATACTTTAGGAAAATGATCCATAACTCTTTTTTGACATGTCGGAATCAACCCCACCGCAATACGATGCACGATGTAACTGATATAAATCCAAGTGTGTATTTTTATTTAAAATTGAAATCTTCTTAATGTATTCTTTCATATTAATGTTTAATTTTTTTCTTTATAGTATTACTAAAATAATATTTTTTTTCTTACATAGGTGGATTCTTTTGCTCAGATTGAGGTGATTTGTTCAAAAACTTATACTATGGGCAGACATTTTTTAGAAGGGATCACAGTTGCCAAAATATGAAACATTAATTTTTTTAAATGTTTTTGGATAATTGTAAATGTAATTATATAAAACATTGTTTTAAATGTATAAAGTGTTGTATTTTCTTGTATTCCTGGTGTCATATTTATTTTAATTAAATTACATATTTTTCATACACGGGTTACAGGTTTTTACTGGGTGTGATTTTTTTCTGAGTGTGTTGTTATATAAAAAGCACATTGTAGCATACTGAGACATTATAGTGTTGATAAAGGGGACCCTTTATCAGCCCCTTTCCTAGAACTGGTAAAGGAAACCCATTATTAGTGTTTTGAACCCTAATAAAGGGGACCCCCTTTAATGGAACTAAGTATGACAACGCTTTTTTAGCACTGTTAAAGACCTTTTTGTGTGCTTTTAAAGGGAATATATTTAGTGGGGTACTCAATTACACATCATTAAAAACTATGTGCAAAGAATATACCCCCTTTTTATTAGAGATATCTCCACCTTTCAATCTTTATTAATCTATAATAAGATTCTCAATTATGTCCAAATCTCACAAAATGTGGATATTCATTCACTCATTAGCCAATAATGAATTCCAAATCAATAAATTTTCATATATTTAAACTAAATAAAAATCGTAAAATGAATAATTATTCTCAAATCATTAATTTTTAACTTTTAATTTATACTGAAACCACAATTCAAGGAAATGGGATGCGACACAGTCCAAAAATATCTCCTTAAAATATCTAAAATTACTAATATCATTTTGTGATCCCCGATTTCTCGATAGTTCCTTTATCTTTCCTTATCTCCACAAATTATTTTAGTAACATATCAAGACATAGTAAGTATTGTTCATCTTCCTTTTGAGGGTGAAAAGGTTTTCAATCCTCCATACTGAGCTCGCATGGCATAGCTTGAAGCACGCCTGATGTAGCTTAAGGAGAAACAATTCATTATAATGGGAGGTTCTCATGATGAAATAGTAGAACTTATGAAAAGGCCTTATCGGTTCTGACTACTATTAATGGAAAAATTTATCTGCAAGGATTTTTTTTAATTTAACGAGGATAGGTTTAGATTTTTGTGGTAAATGGGTGAGGTCAGCACCAAATGAAATGGTTGGAACTCACCACCCCCATTTCAAATTTTATATATATATATATATGTATGTATGTGTATTAATATATTTACAATTATAAATAAATAAGTATTATTTAAATATATATATTTATATATTTGTATATTTATATATTTATATATATATATAACAAAATTAAATTTAAAATTATTACCTATTTATTAATCTATCACTACTACAGTTTTGGGTTTATTCAGTGCCATCTTTTATCGGATCTAGCAGAAAGCGCTCATAAAGGTTGTGTTTATCAGCGTTAGCAAAAAACATTGATAAAGGGTACTTTTATCAGTGATAAAAAAACGCAGATAAAATACACTTTTATCAGAGTTTTTTTAGCACTAATAAAGGTCATCTATATCAGAGCTAGTTAAAAGACTGATAAAAATAACAAGCAATCCCCACATCAAAATGTGGACAGTCGACCACTTGTTTTTATATAATTCTGGGACATCATGACTTTAGAAGCCTCGTGCGAGGATGGATTCCCAGATACATGCTCTGAACATTCCTTTATGGGATCATGCATATACGCATGGGCCTACACATGCCTTGTACCACCATATGCTCTCCACGGTCTTTGGATCACCCTATGTTAAGTGGGCCTTCTCCGTTGGGCTGTTTAAATGGATGGCTCTTCAGGTTGAGTGGTTGGTGACTAAATAAATTTTTTATAATTAAATTATTACTTCATATATAAAATTAAATATTGATATATAATAATATGATGAATATTAATATATATATATAAATATGAATATTTTTTATTTTAATTTTTATTTGTTTAAATTTTTTTAAAATTTATTATTTTTTAATATTTATTTATATATGTTCATTTTTTATAATTAAATCCTTGTTTTGTATGTAAAAAATTATATTGATTTATATATATATATATTAAATTTTGACAAATATTAACATATATATATATACATATATTAATAAATAATATATAAATTATTTAATTAAAAATTAATAAATTACAAAAAATTATATATATAATTAAATAAGTAATACTTTGTTTATAATTAATAAAAATGAATAAATTTATTAAATACTTAATATACTAATTAAATAATTAATATATTATTTATTACTATGTGTGTATCTATATATATATTAAGTATTCTGAGTAAAATTACTTTCAAACCCATATGAAACTCACACACACAGGCCGGAAATGTAGGTCATAGCCCCCCTCCCCAAAGGATAACCCACTCATCCGGCCCTTATTTACTTATATATATTCGCATATCCTATATTATAAGGCCCAAAGGCTTGTACTATGAAATACAAAGGCTAGTCAGCATCACGGCTGCCCATCAGCTCTACTACTCCATCCCCACTGATCGAAAATCAATCATTAGGCTCCCATGTTTCACTGGTGTAATCACCTTGCAGGGATCCCCACATCCTACACCGCGCACATGTCTGTCTCTATCGTGCTCACCAAATTCGGCCCAATGTCTTCTGCAAATGATGCAAGTAACTGATGATCGTACCTTCGGCCATCCTTGACAGTTGGGCTCCCCAAAGCCTCATGTCAATAATTTCCCATGCAGTTTCTATCACCCATCTCTCACCCTCGCTCGATGACACGCAGTGTCGAGGCTATCCCGTGAAACCTAGAACCAACCCCCTCCGTTAAATTATCAGTTGTTGTGAAGCCCTCCAAACCACATGTGCCCATTGGACCACCACCCCTCCGTCGAGTGGGGTTCACTTATTCCTCCATTGACGCTTGCATTGTGGCCCTCAACCATTGAATTCACCGACAACACCTTCAATGTTGTTTCATTTAATCATCGCTTGCTCCACCAACATGAGGTCGTTTCACCACACATCCACCACATCTTCCCCCCCCCCCTCGTAGTAAGAAAATCAAGAACAATTCCTCCCTAGTCATCAAGCGACGTCAACCCCTCTGAACTCCACCTCTGCCAGGGCAATGTGTGCTCGCACCATTTTAATGTCATCGTCGAATCACCCGTGAAGGGTCCGGGCACACCGTTGGCCAACCACATCACCATCGGTGTCGAGCATGGGTCTACCTCAACACTGAAAATAATATCCACCCACCGATTTTTTATAATTAAATTTAATATATATTTATATAGAAATAATTGTATATTAGTTATAAATATAATTAAACAATTAATATAATAATTACATAATTAATATATTATTTACTATTATAAACTAATTAAATACTTAATATACAAACTAAATAATTAATATACTATTTATTACTATATATATTAAATTTAAATTTTTTTAATAATTTTATTCATTTTTATTAATTATAAATTGTATATTAATTATTTAATTGTATATATATGTAATTAAATTTCACTCATTTTTAACATGCATTCATTTAAGATAATTTATTCATTGATAATATTAAGTGGGAACTTACTTTTTATAATTTATTGATTTTAAATATTTACTCTTTTAATACTTTTTGTAATTTATTCATTTTTAATGTTATTTATACATAATAAATCATTGATATTTTTGATATTTTTGTAATTTATTCATTTAAAAATTTTCATTTTTCAATTTTTTTTAATTTTATCCATTTTATAATGTTTATTTAAACTGGTTTGTTTATTAACATTTAATGTTTTTAATATGGTTGTAATTTATATAATTAATATGTATTAATTTCCATTTTAACATATATAAACATTAATTTTTAATTTATAAAAATTATCTATATAATTAATAAAAGTTTTTTATTTTTTAAATTTATTCATTCTTATTATTATTTATCTCATTAATAGGTTCTACACACAAATATTTACGTAATTAATGAAATCTTATATAGAAACACATACACTTAATATTCATATAATTTATTCAAATTTTCATATTCATTTTATAATTTCATTTAGTAAAATAATAAATTTAATATATTATGCTTTTATAAGTAAATTTATTTATTTACTTATTTATAATATTATTTCAGTTAGTATTATTCATTCATTTTTAATATTTTTTATTTTTTACTTTTTTGGAATTTAATCACTTTCTAGAATTTATTGATACATATTTATTCACTATGTTTTAATATTTTCAATATGTATTTATCTTCATTTCAATATATGTCTATATTTTTTTAATAATTTTTATATTTAACAAAATTTAACCATTTTTTCAATATTTTTAAAGACTACTCTTTTTTAAGTATTCAATTTCACTCATTTTTAACATTCATGAATCTATGATTACATATTCATTAATAGTGCTAAAAATATATTTGTAAATAGATATTTTCAAATTGATATATTTATAAAGGTACATTTACTATATTTATAAAATTATATAATTAAAATTATAAATATATATATATATATAAGTGTTTATATAATTATAAATAAATTTCCAATTGTGAAAGAATTGAAATTGAGTTGGAGTATGAATTCCTACTTGACTTTTGTAATCTCCAAACAGGTTGGGCATGAGACTACCAATTACAGGAAGATCCAAAAAAATTGCAGGAAGTCAACTTCTGAAAAGGGGGGAACTGCCTCAAATACCAAGCATCAGGAGAACTTGAATAAGGCCTTAAAGACATGAAGATGAAAGGAAGATACACCACTAGTGGTGGCTAGAAAGCAAGATTGTGAGAAGACAAGTTTGGGCCCTTGAGTACTTTATTATAACATACAAGATGAAAATTATAAAGAAGTTCAAATTCTTTCTCTGGTTGATGCTGAAAACATGATATTTTACTCTAGTAGAGAATCCTTGCATGGTATAGTCTAGGGGGTGGGGAACATGTGCCTCAGCCCGGTTGGTGAGGACTCTTAAGTGCATCAAGGAGACCCGGGATCAAATCCAGACAGAGGAAAAATTTCCGGGGAATGTAGCAGTACTGTAGTAGGCACTGTAGCAGTACTATAGCAGGAACTGTGCAGTACTGTAGTAGGTACTGTAGAAAGAACTATAGCAGGCACTGTTTGGCACTATAGCTACCGGGAATTTTCCCCCATTTGGGCCTTCAGGCCACCGATTTGGTCCCTGAGTCCTTTAAGGCCTTCGGGCCACCCAAGCCTTTGGGCCGGTAAGGCCTTCGGGCCACCTTAAGGCCTTCGGGCCACCTTAAGTGCAGATGCAAACTAGACAACCTAAAAGGTACAAGCTCTATAAGGAAGATGAGCAAGGAGCTTTCACTACAGCATAAGCTACATGGATTGCAAGAATGAGAGGGTATGGCACCTTCCATTGGGACAAGCATGTGCATACACAGGATAGCCTAGTTGAATAGTCATGCGAAGGTGGAGAGCTGATTTCACGATGAAGATGCTGGGGAGGAGAAATTCCAAGTATTTATTCTATGTTGTATGTAATTTTTGAAGCCTATGGGAAATTAATTCCTCTAAGTCCTACGGTCCATGTTATACTTATGCCTACGGGCCTTGTAAGGGTTCCACATCACCCCTTGAAAGGTGGATTATCAAAAATCAATAAAAAATGAAGGCCTTCGGGCCATTAGATGGATGGATATAGAGGGTGGGGTGATAGTGAATCTAAAATGGATTTACCTAGTCATCAGCTGATGAAAAATAGTGTTTATGTTAATGAATAGGTGTAGGGACAAGCTTCTGTTACTCCAGTGCAGCATGAGCAACCCAATGGACCTGCTCGTGATGTCTTGGATAGGAAGGGGAAGTGCTGTAAAACATGGGCTGATGTAGTGCATGAGGCCTCTAATGTCCAGAGTCTCAGTATATATATTTCTAAGGGTGAAATTATTACACAAGAATTTGAAGATTCTCAATTAAAATTGGAATAACTCATATCCTCAAGGGATCTTAAGGGCAATCAAAAGCATGATGTTGAGACTTTGTTGAGGGGTAATTCCAAGAAGTAGGATGTTGTTGACAGTATTTCCCCAACAGAGATACATTCCACAAAATCTCTTGCAACTATTATTATGGATTAGTTCCCTGTCGTGGCTCCACCAGACTCTGGTGATAATAATCTTAGTTTTCTTGACATCTTAAAAATTTCTAATAGAAATGATGTATTCTATGAGTAATTTTACAATGCTTATAGAGTTCCCCTTGTCGAACAAGCATTGAAGGGCTTAGGTCTAGCAGAATATCTAGCCCCACCGAATGACAATGATGATATGACATGGAAACAAACCAAAACATGGAATAGGGTCCACCATCCAAGAGGTAGGGGTGGTGGACGATCCCATAGATGAATTTTCTAGTTGTTGAGAAGTGCTTTTCCATTGGCCTACATTCCCCACCCCCTTGTAATTTTTGGTTATTTTATTTTCGATAAATTTCAGAACCATGGGCTATAACCCATGGTTAGTATTGTTTGGGTAAATATATTTATAATTATATACAAATATTTATATATGTATATATATATTTACAAATATATTTCTTTATAAATATATTTTCAAATATATTTATTTATAACTATAATTACAAATATATATCTATAATTATATTTATAAATACATATTTACAATTATTTAAATATATTTATAATTATATAAATGTTTATTTATTTAATTATAATTATATAGATTTAATTTTTTTAATTATATTAATAATATTATTA
The DNA here is from genome assembly GCA_963277665.1 of Viscum album. Lineage (NCBI taxonomy): Eukaryota > Viridiplantae > Streptophyta > Magnoliopsida > Santalales > Viscaceae > Viscum > Viscum album. The sequence goes on from OY728125.1 coordinate 933,991,833, forward strand.
AAATTAATTATATAGGTCTTTATAAGCCTTAAACAAGTGCTGATAAAATCCATATTTATTAGCACTAAAGTTTTAGAACTTATAAAGAGGTATTTTATTAGTGATTATTATTTTAGTGCTGATAAACCCCTATTTATTAGCACTTTTTTGGAATTGATGATAAAATCTTCCTTAATCTTTAAAAAAACACTAACTGAACAGATTTTTTTCATTCCATTCATGCTCTTGTGGAAGTTCAACTCCCTCATTTCTCCCCCTCGATCTTCTCTCAGGTGAATCTACTATCAAATATAAGGTATGCAATTTTTTACCATCCTTTCTCATTTGTCAGCATCATCAGTCATCTCTCTTCATATTGTAAACTCAATTGTAGTGTGAACCATACTCCTTGAGTATAAAGGATCTCTCTTTCTCTCTCCAGAATGATAGCACTAGGGTAGATGAGCACTACTAATGTCACCCCACACCAGTCTTCACGGTTAGCACCTCCACCCATCGGGTAGACCTATTGCTTATTAATGCTTTGTCCTAAAGCTGACCCATGCTAGGATCACATTTACAATGTTGGCTCCTTTTCTGTCTTTGGATGACTAGCCCATTTTTTCTCCTCCTTAAAAAAAATCTTTTAATAAATTTAAGTTTAAGTGAATAGATTATCTTTTTCACATAGTGAAATAATTTTTTATGGTAGGGAGGAAAACAAGGAATTTTTAATTGAATAAATTGAAACTAACCATTTTGAATTCATTGATTTTATTATTTGAATGTGAGTGTAATATTTAATATATTAAACTTATTTTATTCACATGGTGTTTTGTTTGAAATTATTGTATGTGAGGTGTCATGGTTGATAGTTTTTTACTATTTTTTAGATGCGTTTATTTTATTAAGTTATTTTCCCAATTATCAGGATACCATAAAATGGGAGATAATCAAAACTAATTTAAAATCCCTTAAATAAACATATAACATATGTTAAATAATTATATATATAGGATTTGTTTCTATTGAACAAGTTAGAGGCTTTATTCCTTTTTTGGTTTGGTGTTTATTTTTAAAACGTTGTTTTTCTAATGTTTTTGGTTTAAATATTCCTTTTGTTTAGTTGATATTTTTTTATATTTGTAATCATAAATTTAAAAGGTTTTTAATGACAATTTGATTCATTTTGGAATTTTTTTTATTTCGTTATATATTTTTATTTTGTTTTCATTTGAATTTAGAGTTGTGGTCTATTTTTATTGATTATAATAATGTGAAATTATTTATTTGAAACTTTTTATATGATTCATGATTATTAAGGATTGGTTATGGATCATATATATTTAAAACATTATTTAGAGGCATGAACCATATTTAATATAAATAAATAGCCATATTTTGTGTTGGTTTGGTTGATTTTGAATGAGATTTATGAAAATGGTATATTGAGTTGTTGAATAATCATGAAATTTTTAAATATTTTCAAATAAATGAGTGGTGGGATGAGTAAAACTCATTAAAAATAATTTTTGAAAGTTACAAGCCACATATAAAAGGTATTTTTTCGTGTTTAAAATGTATTAGAAGAGTTTAATATTATAATTATGAAAATGGGCACCATCTTGGCATTTAAAACCAAAGGTGCTGTGAGTTTTCCATGGTTAATATAGATACTGAAAAAATGATTTTTTTAGATCCATTTTCTTATCTATTTACCTTAAATATGAGAAGGTTATGGAAAAATTTAGTTATTGTTTGAGGTGATTGGGTATATATAAGTTTTATATTCTTATTCATGAAATTATTTATTTCAATTAATCCATTTACACAATATTATTAGTATTATTTTGATATATTATGTATCATTATTAATGGTTTGAGTGTCACCCATAAAATTTTCAAATTTAAAACACATTTATATCGGGAAAAAACAAGATTAGAAGGTAGTGGAAGAATTTATAAAGTTTATTATTAACTCCCCTAAACATACATGTGGTATGAAATTTATAAATAATGGGTATACATATTTGGATATACTAGTGAAGGTTTTGACTACTAGATGTGGGAGATAGATTATAGTGATCTATACCATTATTAGAGGTGGAATAAAAAAATTGATCACAATGATGTGAAATCCATGACAACTACTTTTTTTTAATGTTTATTAATGAAAAGTTTTTGTGGTGTTTTTAAGGAAATTGAATTGAGGTTTTGGATATTATAGGATATGTGAAATATACATAATATTGACAACTCTATTATTTTCGAAGTAGGGGCTCATCAGTGGGTTTTAGTAAAAATAAATTTGTCGGTATTCCTATAATACAAGGCTTATAATAATATATAGAAAAAATATATTAACATAAAATCCAACTTCATTTCTATCATCAATAATAGTTTCATCCATTTCTTCATGAAATTCCAAACTCCTTGACCCTGTATAAAAATCTAACGATTAAATGACCTTTTATGTTCCACAGAAATATATTTTTTTTAAATAGAAACCCAGGTCACAATTAAATTATAGGAAAGAACAATAATTCCCAAGGGAATTATTCCATAAAATAATAAATAATTTTTTTACCAACACATTTGTTACCACTTTTTGTCCCACAATATATCAAATCGAGAACCTGGACCAATAACAACGTGTTTACCCCAAGTTGTTTCTTTTCATACCACCCTTGTGTAAAATGATAACTTGTTATTAATCATAACCAGTAACATTCAAATGTTGGGATCCCCTTATAATAATTATCTATAACTTTTCCCTTTGATTTTATTTATTTTATGTGTATTTATTTATTTTTATATAAAATAATATTTTTTGAACCAAATTGGATGAATATGAATCAAAAATGGATGCATGATAATCATATGAAAAAATATTATGAATATGGAGTTAATGAGTTAATAAAGTTTGCAATAGAGCATGCATACGACCCCTCTCAAATCCTTTTTCCATGTTTACAAGGTTTGTTTTCAATAAAAATTATTCTGGACGAGTTGTAAGAACATTTGATTTGTTATTGAATAGATCAGAGCTATAAATGTTGGACTAAGCATGGGAAAAAACTAAACATGCACACCTGTTGGGTTTATATTGTGGTTTATGGATCATTTGATATGAATACTAGTGTAAATGATGATGGATATTGTATGGAAGAAATGAAAATGACAATTTAAGATGACCTTTATGATTTTAAAAAGTTGTTTGGGAAGTTAAATATTTTTTCTAAGACACCATTGTATATTGGTTGTACTAAACTAAAAACATTGTCAGCTATATAGAAGTTATATAATTTTAAATCTAGTAGTGGATGGAGATACACCGACTTTATAGGACAAATTGGTCTTCTGAATGATATTATACCAAAAGAAAATGATCTTACTTGCCGAACATATGACGTTAAACAAATTCCATGTTCAGTGGGAATGATCTCTAAAAATAAACATTTTTCCAAATGATTTAATATTGTTTCATAAGGACCATGAATCACTCATAAAATTCACTAAGTGTGGAACAAATCGATAAAAAAGATGAATCAATTCTCTTAAAAGTTGTACAGTACTTTCATATCATTCTATGGTTTAGATGGATATATCAATGTTAGGAAACCTTGAGAAAATTGATATGGAATGCAGATACAAGAATTAAATTTGGGAAACTATGTCATCTAGTAGACTCTACTTAGTGGAAGAAAATTGATTATGAGTATCTTGAATTTGTAAAGGATCCAAGAAACCTTAATATTGTGTTATCTATTGATGGAATAAATACTTTTGGTGTACCGAGTAGTACTCATAGTATATATACAATTATATTGGTAAATTAAAACTCGTCATTATGGTCATGCATGAAGCACAAATACATCATGTTGTCTCTTATTATATCTAGACCAAAACAACCCAATAATGATATTTATGTCTATCTAGATCCATTGATTAATGATCTTAAATTGATGTGGGATATAGGTGTTACAATGTATGATGCTCATAGAATTTAATAATTCACATTGTTTTCCATATTGAACGGGATGATAAATGAATTTCCTTCTTAGGTAAACTTCTTAGGCTATAGTATTAATGGAACATTGGGGTGTCCCATTTGTGAGGAATGCACACACTTAGTTTAGTTGAAACATTCCTCAAAGACTATGTTTTTAAGACATCATAAACTTTTACCTCGAAGGCATAAGTACCAATCTTGGATGACATCATTCGATGGGAATACCGAAAAAGGTCAAACAATATATCCACTAATGGGAGATAAATTGTTTGATAAAGTAAAATATATTGATAATATTTTCAGTAAACCATTTAAAAACTTACGAAATCAGGTTCGAAAAGGAGAAAAATTTTCTTTTAATTACCATACTAAATTTTTTTATACATCTGACATTTCATTAATGTCATGCATGTAGAGAAAAAGTTATTTTATAGATTTATTGGAACGTTGATAAATGTTCCTGTAAAAATAAAATATGGAATCAAATCTATGTGGGAAATGATTGATATTGGGATAAGTTAAGCGTTTACACGGATAAAGGGTAAAAGGTGGAATTTTCTTCCTCCAACATCTTACACACTATCGTGAAAAAAAAATCAATTTTCCATTTCCCTTAGTGATGTAAAAGTTCTATAGGGGTATTGATAAAATATAAATAATTAAGTATCAATGAAAATTTTGATGTTATAGGGGATAAAATCACAAATATTTCATTTTTTGATATAAGATTTGATGCCTGTTTTTTTATGTTTCATTCAGCCTAAAAAATTATGACATATATTAACTAGGATATACTTCTTTTTCAAAGTCATATGAAGTAAATTTATTGGCCTGATGAATTTTCCAACCATTAATAAGTATGTTACAATCATATTATGTGAATTAGATATTTTCCTACCAACATTATTATTTGATATAATGGTCCACCTAATGGTTCACTTGGTTATAGAGGTTCAACTATATGGTCATGTCCATTGCTTATGGATGTACCCCATTGAACAGTATATGGAGATTTTGAAAGGGTTTTTCATGAATCAAAGTAATCCAAAAGGTTTTATTCTAGAATGATATATTGTTGAAGAAGCTATTTAATTCTTGTATATATTAACTATCAGATGTTGATAGCATCAGTCTCTGAAAGTCTTGCATTGTGGATCCCTTATAGGTGAAGGGATTTATAAAAGAGACATTAGAATTACCATCATAGAGCAAGAAAAATGTCACCTTTATATTTTTCTTAATAGTAAATATGTTGATCAATACATTGAATCTCACAAAGGAATTATTAGACATTTGAATCCATTAAGAGCTGAAGTATGGATATCAAATAGACATAATCAGTAGTTTATAGGATGGTTTCATGATCAAATTTATAAATAGTTATATAAAAATATTAATTCAATTGTTGAACCACTTCAATGTCTAATTAGGGTACCAAATACAATTGTTGTATCTTACATTGTTTTTGTAATTAATGGATATATGTTCTTTAAAAGAGAACATGATGACCACAGTGCGATGAAAAATAGTGGAGTTTTTCTTGTGAGGAAATTGATACACATATATGGTTCTAAGGATAGAAATCCAACTTATATGAATATTTTATATTTTGGAATCATCAAATATATTTAAAAGTTGGATTATAAAACTTTTCAATTGCTAATCATTCATTTCAATTGGGTTGAAAATAGGATCGCAGAAAAATTTGATGAAATGGGATTCATGAAGTTGAATTTTAGTGTGGAAGGGTATAATTACAATCTGGAAAAATGGAATCATGAGTAGTGTAGGTAATTTATTTCTCAGATCTAGCAAACAAGAATTGGTCAATTGTCCTGCTCATGACTAAAACAACTATAGGTTCAGATGAAGATTCAATCGAGGATAACCCTTTGATTGGGTGATCACAATCATTTCATGGTGATCCCAATGTAGAAAATGTTCTATACATTAGAGGGGGCCACAAATAGGGATTTAGAATCTAAATAGGGGATCCAAATCCCTTTAATATTTAAATAAATGAAATATATTTTGATGATCAAGTTAAAGTGTTTTTTAATATAATATGATTTTCCTTATAATATCATGTGTTATCTACTATATTAACATAATATAAATTAAATGTTTGATTACTCATGCAGACAGTGACTTATGCACATGATGATGTTACCAATCTTAGGGAAGAATAGGTAGTTGATTCTGAAACTACATAATTATTAGGGGATCATTGACATATTGATGAAAAAATAAGAATGGCATAGAATCATTATGTTGAATAAAATTATAAAGTCAAGAACAAATGGTATAAAATTTGAGGTTGGAAATAATCAACACAGAAAACCTATTATCCCCAACAAGTTAATGTTTATTAGTTATGTTGGGTTCATAATGATAATGAATGTACCAATTGATATAGATTCATGGATCCATGTCTAGCCTATAATTAAGGAAACCCTTTGGGAATATATTAAGGTAATGTTATGATATACATTATCTATTTTAGCAAAAAATTATATAGTAAACATTGATTTAATTTCCATTATTCCATACAAATTTAATTTTTTTAAGATTATTTTCATAATAAATATATATTAATTGTAGTTGGAAATTCCATAGAGGCTTCCAGACACTTCTCACCAAGTTTCATCTTAGAGATGCTCAGGGGAAAGTAAATATCCACCAACCAATTACTTATGCACACATTATAAGGCAATAAACATGGAATCCTTTCATCAGTCACCATGATGAGAAATAATTTTAGGTGCATTGCATTCAATAATATATTATTTGAAAAAATTTATTTTATATAATTTTATTCAAAGTTGTTAATTTATGAAACATAAAAAGGGTATTAAAAATAAACAATGTGCATCAAAACCAATATACCCCAATCATAGAGCAAGGATGGGCTACGCTTAACTAGAGAATAAAATGATATGTATTTTAAATCTACATTAAAAGTTTCATGTGATATAGAACAACATATGTTCCTTTTTTGATATGTAGATTGATTAATCAATATCTAAAACCACTTCTATACCACGTCATGTGCTATATAAGGAGGCCCACATAAATAAATATTGTAAACTATTTGATGAAAACACAAAGAAATATGTGAAACATGGGTAAGTATGACACAATAGTAATTCATTATGATTTATAATAGTATTACATAAAAATATCTATTTATGTTCATCTATTTTTTATAAGGTTTATACATAAAAATTGGTAGTGACCATAACTAAATAAAAATTATTTTCAATTGATTTGAAGTGACAAGAATAATATGGTCTCATTAGAGGTATAGGTTTTGGAGTGTCTCCTTGAGCATATTTTGAGAAGACAAAACCGTAATAAGATATATATCAGGTGATGAATGAATTTCAGGAAAAAATATATTCTTTGTGAGATATTGTTGTTCCGTTAGGTTTGGAAGACAAATATACGAAAAAGGATCAAATCAAACCAATAATGGAATAAATATCATCATATGAACAATCAAATGACCCCACTAGATTTAAGGCTAGTCATTCCCCTCAACTGCATACCTTACCTGAGGTAATCATTTTTTCAATACTATGTATCCTAAATGTGAATCAAACAGATTTTGATAATTTTATATTTCTAAAATTATATAGGGTAAAGTTTTATGTCATGTATATCTACCAACACTGACGCACTTCTATGTTGTGAGGGGTATGGTGTATAATATCTTGGGAGACATTATAAACAAAAAGGAACTCCAAAAATATCATATGGGAGTGGGGATTGAAGTATCTTAATAGATGAGTGTTGAGCTGATTGTTCCACTTGATAGTCAAGATATTATAATGGTCAATGATGTTATTGGAACTTTCATATCATGGTCATCTAATATTATAAAGATATATGAGGTATGTCATTAATAATTGTTTTTCAAATTAAAAAATTATAAAAAGTGATGAAATAAGGTCTGAATTAAGGTATGGTATTATATATAGATAAAACGATGGGGAAATAGGTGGCCTGATCAAGAAAATATAGTGAATTGACCAACAAAATAAAATGAACTTCCAGGAGTACCATATTTTTAACAGTTCCAATATAACATATATTAACATTACAAGTTCATTAAGACACCACATTAAAAGATAGAGATGTGTCCCACATTAAATATGAAGAATAAATATTTTTATATTTAATTATATAATTATTTGATCTCAAGAGTATACATGAGGTTCTCAAGTTTGAATGGTTGGGAGTCCTAGTTGTGAATACATATTGTTGAGTCAAAAGTATTACTTTCTAATTTTCCATTCCTTTATTATTAAAAATCAAAAACACATTCTTAAAAAAATATTTCACTAACTTTATATTTCCCAAGTTTTTTAATATATTTTTTAGAAAACATTATTTTATACTAAATGAGGAATCATTCCAATATATAATAAAAATAAAATTTTGTTATTCAATATGATCCATCATACTGAAGGTGCATCCAATTAATCGGATTGAATTTTATTTTGACTAGTGGTTAGACTTTTGTCTTGTCTATAGGATTGACAAAATTCATGATCATCAGACTAACATTGGTACCAATACATTAGACCGACCCTTATTCAGTTTATCGGATTGAGAAACAATACAAAAGTCCATCAGACTATCCAAATTTTAAAATCATAATATAATGATTTATTTCTATTGAATTGAAAACAATATATAATTGCAATGGTTCTAAACTAAAAAAAATCATAAAATAAAAGTAAAACGCATTATTAGCTGTCAAAGTGAAATCTATCTGAGGTCGTTGCAACCAACTCAAAAATATTACCTTTTTCTTTTGCATGAATTTCCTGAAGCCCATCTTTTTTTATTAATTTTGATAACCCACCTTTCAAGGGATGAGAGGGAACCCTTACAAGGAATGTAGGCTTATATATTACATTTTATGTAGTCTTGGAGATATTAAGGGACCCGTAGGACTTAAGGAAATCATAAATACTATGAATACTTGAAACTACCCCTCCTCAACATCTTCATCATGATCAATACTGCACCTTTTCTTGGATATTCGTCTAGCTATCCTGTGTAGTGATGCACAAGCCTGGTACTGATGGAAATTACATACCCTCTCATTCTTCCAAATCTACAAGCCCTGCTCTGGTGAATGCTTCATGCTCTTGAATCCTTTTCTGGAGCTGGTTCCTTGTAGAATCTATCTGGGTATCTTTGTATCAGGTGGCCCTGAAGGTCTTGAGGTGGCCCAATAGCCTTGATGTAGCCCGAAGGCCTTAAAGGTGGCATGAAAGCCTTACTGGCCCGAAGTCCTGGGTGTACCAAAGGCCTTAAGGACTCCAAGCCCAAACTGGTGGCCCAAGGTAAATAGTTCTAGCTGCTATAGTGTCAAACAATACATACTAGAGTACCTGTTATAGTACCTGCATAGTACCAAATAGTTCCTGCTACAATTCCTATTAAAATACTATTATAGTACTCGGAATTATGCATCTTCCTGGTTTTGAACCTGGTTCTCGTGGATTCACTTAGAGAGACCTCGACAACGGGTCTAAGGCTCATGTTCAAAATTATGACCATTGTGAGATATCCTATAAATAAAAGTTCAATTGAAGAGCTTAGATCTGATGAATTTGTAACTCAAGTCATAAAAATATTTCTATGTGTGAATACCTCATTCCTAGTGTTTTTAATTATTTAGAGATTTGAAGTTATAAAGAATATTTATGGGGAATTTAATTCCTTAAGGACTATTTTATTTTGTAATCACATGTCTGATCGTGGTACCGATCGAGGGATTTCAGGGATATGAGACAGAGGGAAATATGATCTATTGGATTGAGGGATTTTAGGGCTAAGAAGATAGATATATCATTGATCATCGTATCGTGATATTTTATAGTTAAGAATGACAGAGCTGAATCTGATCATTTTATCTACAGATTCTAGGGGATTGGAATATAGAGATGATATTGATCCATTAGATCAAGGAATTTTATGGTAAGAAAAGACATACCATACAATAGGTACTGAAAACTATGGATATGTTTAGTCATTATTTATGACTACCTTATCTCTTAAGGATAAAGAGTGAAATATTTTATAAGCTTTTAATTCATTCTTACTATTATAAGGTTCTGTATTACTTGTTTTTACAAGTTATACTCTCCATTGTGCATGTATAGTAGAATTTTTTTTATAATAAATCTTTCTAATATTAGCTTTATCAGACTAATTGTGATACTAATAAACTAGTATATTTTAATCAGATAGTAACTGAAAAAGATTGTAACACTCTTATCATCACACAAAGTCTGAGTCCGGTCATTTTTTTACATCAAATTATTTTTTTTAGTTTTAGTTTAATTTTACAACAAATTCTATTATTCTTAATAAAGTTAAGTTAGTAAAGAATGTTATGAAATATTCAAAGAAAAAGAAAGTTATTGTTGAATTAGATTCTAATTATTCAAAATTTATTGTAAATGAGTTGGGAAATCTTTTAAGAATAATGAATAAAATTATGGGAAATAAATATTTTCAGTATAGATAGAAGAAAATTCATAAGGATAACAATTAAAATAAATATTATACCAAAGTTATTTGTTATGAATATAATAAGGTAGGAAACATTCTACCAGATTATTCTAAGAACAAAAGGAAATATTAGAATTAAAGGAATTATAATAGAAATTCAAAGAAGTATTATAAGTATGAGAATAAGAAGAGCATGAAACATTATGACACAAAAAGTGAAAGTAGAGGAGTTATTTTATCAGATAATTCATCAAATAATGAAATTTTTAGATATAGGAACATTTTTTTTATTTTCTAAAATACCTATGGTAAATAATTATCTTATGGAAAAGGTATAAACTATTAAATACCTTACCAATAATACTCTTAATTAAAATTATCTTGATAATATTGTTTAAAATAATTATGAATATTCAGATAAAGAATCATTGTCATCTGATCAGGATAATACCATACCTAGTTATGAAGAAGTATCTAGGTTTTCTAAACTGCTTGAAAACAATAATTGTATAGTTTTGTAAAAAACTTGATAATTACAAAATAAAACTTTTTATGGTTGATTCAAGAATTTATACTTTAAAAATATAAATATCAAATATTTCTAAAGATATTAATAAAACTAAATTTGAAAAATATATTCTTTATAAAGAAACTTAAATATCTATTTCTTGGAAAATCAATTTACAAAATTACATTGTAAAACATAGTTTGCAAATATCTACTATTAAGGATAAAAATTTTGTTTTCAAACTAAAAAAAGAAATTTATATTTTAAAGAAACTATTATCTATGTTTACTTATGGGAAGTAAAACTTTTATAAGATCAATAAACAAATTATCCCTCATAGTGATAATACTGGAATGGGTTTTATTAATAATAAAACTATTTTTAGTAATAACTGTTTTATTCTAAAAAGTGCTCTATTTTTCGCAAAATGTAAAAGTAGTGGAAAATGGAAAAAATAAATTTTCTCTTAATAAAATTCAATCATTAGGTTTTTATAAATATTAAATTTATAAATAAATAACATTTTCTCAAGGTAGTAATGTTTTAAAAATGTGGTTACTTAAAATCTTATTTTTTGATAATACTAGACCCAAAAAGTTTTGGGTTCCAAAAAAATAATTTATTTGTTTTTAGGAAAATAAAGAAAGTACTAACAAAAAAATGGGTACATGGATAGTGGTTTCTCTATTAATATGAATAGATATAAATATTTATTTAAGAATATTATCAACATTAAATATGTAAAAATAACATTCAAAGATAATGATCAAGGAGAAATCATTGGTATAGGTAACATTGTTATTATTAGAAAACCTTTAATTTCAAATGTTTTATTTGCTGTATGAATTAAGAACAACATTATAATCATAATTTAATTATGTGATGAGGATTATCTTATCAACTTCATGAATGAAAAATATATTTTTTTAAAGTTTAAAATATAAATTTAATCCTTTTACCAATCGGTATGAGAATGTTTTCACCTTAAACTTAGAAGACCTTAGGATATAAGACTTACCTTATCTTAGTGAAATGGATGTTCACTCTTGGTTATAGCGTATAATATTAGAACACTATAATCTTATAAATTTATCTAAGTTATTTAATAAAGTACATGTTAAGGATCTACCATAACTTAGGTTTTATGATTCTAAAGTCTTTGATTCGGGTTAATTTGGTAAGTAATATAAGTCAAGTTTTAGGTATATTAATGAATTCTCAACTTATGATTATTTATATTTATTTCACATGGAATTATTTATTCCGGCACAAATAGGAATTATTGGTTTTGAATACTATACATATGTTTTAGTTGATGATTACACTAGACAAACATGGGACTATTTTCTAGAAAAAAAATATGAAGCCTTTAGTTGTTTTAAAACTTTTGTAGCCAAAGTTAAAAATGAGAAAAACATGTCCTTGATAACTATTCATAGTGATCATGGTGGGGAATTTTTAAATTATAAATTTGATACATTTTTTAGTAATAAAGGTTTTATGCATAACTTTTCATCATCTAGAACTCCACAAAAATGGTGTAGTAGAAATAAGAAATACAGTTCTTCATAAGATTACTAGAACCATGCTGGGTGAATACTCAGTTGATAAACATTTTTGGGAAGAATCTATTAGTACTGAATGTTATAATATAAATAAATTTTTAGTATGACCATTTATTAATAAAACTTCTTATTATTTTTGGAAATGAAAAAAACCAAAACTTTCATAATTCAATGTTTTATGCAAAGTATTCATCTTAAATACTGAAGATAATTTATATAAACTTTCCCCAAAATACGATGAAGGAATATTTTTAGGTCATTCCAATACTAGTAAGGATTATAAAGTTTTTGATAAAAATATAAGTAACATTGAGAAAACAATGCATGTAAATTTTGATGAAACTGATCCATTTATTTTCAAACAACCCTAACCTACAACTTCTGATGTTATTTCTAAAACTGATTTTCAAAATTTGTTAGAAAGTTCTTATCATGAGATAAAAGCTAAATAATATGTTTCTAAAGTTATACCTAAAGAAAATTTTCAAACAATCATTGAAGAATATAATTTTATAAAACCAAGAAATTAGTTGATTCATAAGAATCATCCCAGTGATAATATCATTAGATATGTAGATCAACCAGTTAGAACTAGATGTTATTTGATAAATGAAATTGATCATCTATCATTATTATCTCAATTTGAACCTAAAAATACCAATGAGGCTTTAGGTGATGAGGACTGGATAAAATCTAAGAATGATGACCTCAATGAGTTTGAAAGGAATAGATTATGGACTTTGGTTGAACGGCCTAAAGAAACTTCTATAATTGGAGTAAAATGGGTTTTTTTAGAAAAAAAATATGATTAAAATGAAATAATTGTTATAAAAAAATATATACATATTGATAAGGGTTATAATCAATAAGAGGGAATATATTATGAAGAAACCAATACTCCAGTATCAAGGATTGAAGTTATTCATATAATTCTATCTTATAAAGTATTCTTAAATTTCAAACTATTTCAAATGGATGTGAAGTGTGTTTTCCTTAATGGATATGATCATGAGGAAGTTTATTTAGAACAAAACCCTTGTTTTGAAAATGAAATACATCCAAAACATGTTTATAAACTTATCATGTCACTTTATAGACTTAAAAAAGCCCCTAGAGCTTGGAATGATAGGTTAACTAGATTTTTGTTACAAAAAAATATTGTTATGGGAGTTGCGGATCCAAGTCTTTTTATAAAAGAAGTTAATAAAAATATTTTGATTTTAAAAATCTATTTTTATGACATTATATTTGGTTCAACTCAAAAATCCTTAACAAATTCTTTTTCAGTTCTTATAAAGTCTAAGTTTGAAATGAATTTTATGGGTGAGTTAACATACTTTTTAAGTTTTTAAATTTCACAAAAACTAGGAGGAAATTTAATATATCAACATAAGTATATTAAATATCTTCTTAAGAAATTTGGGTATGAAAACACTAAAATTATTAGTACTTCCATCAAAACCTCAAATGATTTAGATCTTGATGAAGTAGGGAAACCAGTAGATCAAAAGACTTTTAGAGCTGTGATTGGAAGTTTACATTACTTAACAGTTAGTCATCCAAATTTAATATTTTCAGTATACTAATATTCTAGATATCAATACAATTTAAAATAATACCATATTAAATTTTTTTTAACAAAATTTTTGTTATTATAAAGTAAATCTGGATTTAGGTTTGTTTTACTCGTCTAAAAATGATATTATGTTTAAAGAAATTTCAGATGCAGACTTTTGTGGGTGTAGAATGGATAGGAAAAGTTGTTCTAGAACATTCCATTTATTAGAAGAATATTTAGTTTCTTATTCCTATAATAAACAAAACTCAGTATCACTTTTTACTATTGAATCTAAATATGTGGTAGTTGGAATTTACTGTGCTCAAGTGTTGTGGATACAACACACACTAACTGACTATGGCATGAGTTTTACTAAAACTCAAATTTTTTATGATAACACAAGTACTAATTAATCAATTAAACACCCAACTCATCATTCTCATGCCAAGAACACATATATAATACACCATTTCCTTTGGGATCACACACTTAAAGGAGTTATAATTTTATAATTCATCAGAATGCAATAACAACTTACTGATATTTTTATAAAACCCCTTAGTTATGAAATATTTGAATATATTAAATATAATCATGGAATGATCAATGTTAAGTGATTACTAAAATAAACTTATCATTTACCAATCCCCTTGCATTAATGAATTCCATCTCAAAGGGGGAGTACAAATGACGTTAGTTTTCTAAAACATTTTTTTCTTATTTTACAAAAAGATTTTTTATCATTGCAAAAAATTTATCATGATGAATTTTTTTAGACTCAAAATTTTTTCGGAGTCATATTTTATTAAAAAAAATTTGGAAAACAAAAATTATTTTAGAAAATTTTCCAGAAAATTATTTTTTTATAAAAACTATTTCTGAACAAAAAAATTTCAAAACTCAAAATTTGTTACAAAACCTTTCCCAAAATAGTTTTTTTATAAAATTTATCATAATAATTATTATTTAAAAAAACCAACAAGAATATGTTACCCATACAGATGAAATTATTCTATTATAAAAGTTATTCTTCTTTTAGTTTTTGTACTTATTAATTACTCTAGCTTATAATTGTTTTTGTATGTATTATTTCAGTTTTAGTAATTTATTTTGTTTTTATACATTATAATTTTTTCTAATCGGAATAAAACTCACTCCGATAAAAGTATTTCTTAAAACCCCATTAATAGTTAAAAGTAATATTTAAATAAATTCTTTGAATAAATATTGATCATCATATTAAAAGGAGCTTCAGTATGATCCTTTGAAAGCTTAATAAAATATGAATTGAACCTTCTCATGAATATATAATGGTGATACATCCCATGTCCCACATCAATATCTAGATATTTCTACACCAACTCTCACCACTCGTTTTTAGTGTTCACTTAGATTGTTTGTCACTCATTTGATTTCCAGTCCAACACTCAATATGATGGTCACTACAGAATATTCCTCAAAAAGTGAAGTTTTCATAGAAATACTTGTTGCAAGATAATGGCATGAAATGTATGATTATATTCTTAAAATTATCATTTCTTTTCAAGGATAGGAGAGAGTTTGCGTAAAAACTGATAAGGATTTTTATTTTCACAACCCCAAAATTTTTTGTGAATTTTATACTACTATAAAATTTCTTTCAGATGATGATAAGGAAGAAATTTATTTCATGCTTTTTGGTCAATAATACAATCTTAATTATCAATAATTATAAGATACTGTGGAATTTCCTTATATGGGATAAGTGTATCTTTCTTCAAACAAGTTTCCTAATAATCTTGGAAGTTTTTTTAGGTCAAAATTTGAGGCATACTTATTTTCTTATTACGGGAAAGTTAAAAAAGGTTTTATACCTTTAAATGGTTGAAATATTCATCATGCTATGGTTGTAGGTTATCTCATTCTGAGAAATTGTGACAGGGATACCCTAAAAGTATCACACATCTTTTTTTTAGATTATCTCAGGAATTTTAGATTAAAAAATCTTATTAATTTAATTTTAATTATGGTGGAATATATTAATAAATTCTCCATAAAGTATAATATATTTATGATTCCTTCCTTTTTCAAAAAATTATTAATAAATTGTATGGAAGTTTTCAAGATTAATATTCAAACTTATCTTAAGGGGGGGAAATATTCCCTGATTAGTGAAGAAACAATTTCAAGGATGAAATTGGTTTTCAATTCAAAGTTGAAGAAGTTTTTTTATGTACTTGAAATTAATGTGTCTAATGAATATCTTGTAAAATAAAAGGAAATTATAAAATAGAAACAAGTTGAGGATAAAAAATAAAGGTTGATTATTACACTAAGAAAAATAAAAAAAGTGAAGAAAATGACAGATAATGAGTTCAAGAAACCTGGGGATCCAGAGTTTGGGATAGATAAAGTTGACGACTTTTCCTTTAAGAATCATGCTGAAGATGAATTGATAGAATCAAAAAAGAAAAAGAAATAAAAAAGAGGTTAATAGAGGAAAATATAATATAAAGATTATGGAAGGACATGGAAACAATTATGAGAATACTATTTTATCAATATATACTTTATTAGTGATTAAGCCATCAATTCTGTTCGAGAATTTCCTTACGCCGATCATATTATTCTAAATTCAAGTCTAGAGTTTGATGAAACCTCAACTATTCCAATAGTTTTTCCACTAGTAACTGATAAGGGTAAATGAAAATAAATTATTGAAGAAGTAACATAACTGGTCTTGGGAAAATAACATATGTTAGTTTAGAATAAAAAACAATTGATTTCTAAAAAACATGGTAAAGATATTTTCAGAACTGTGTGATAGTTAGAGAAAGAACTGGAAGAATAATAATTAGAATAAGAAGAGGAGGAAGAGGAAGAGGTCAATGGGGAATAAATAGAGACTAAAAATAGTCAAAGGAAAAGAATAGTTCCTTAGAGACTTTTACAAAATCAACTCCATTACCTTCCTAATCTGATAATGATCTAGACTTAGAAAATTTTGGATAAGAAAAATCAACTTCTAAAGTGGATTAAAAAACATTTCAAAAGAATATGAAGAATATAAAAAATCCCACATGAAACTGTCAATTAAGGTTGAATTAGATAAGTAGGTGGATATGTTACAAGTATTAGAAGAAGGAAAAATTTATGAGAAAGGTGGAGACAAACATAATAAGAACGAAAAATCAGATACTGGACCAAGTCATCTGAAATATCCTCAGAAATTTTCAGAGTCATCAGACTCTATAGGAATAATTTCCTAGAAAGGTTTTTCTTGCATCCTCTAATCCTTGATAAGTTTAATGGATTTGATTCCATATCTTCTAAACATAGAGGCAAGGTTTTATCTAATTCATAATAGTCATAATGAAAAATCAGATTCTCTAAAATTATTTGAAAAATCATTAGTTAACATTAATGCATATTTCAAAAGTTTCAAAGAAAATACCAAGGCATAGAAATGAACTCATTGTTAGATTGTTAAGAAGTCTATCCAATTCAACAATGATCTCGAGGATCATGAAGATCAGTTTGTATAAGTAAAGAAAATTTCTCTGAATATGGATGAATCTTTTGAAAAGTTATCAATATATGTTTCAGATCGAGTGAAATTTGTGGAACAATTTAGAGATATGGCTAATGAGTGTAATTAGGAAGTAAAATTTTTAAAATAAAAGGTTCATAACCTAGAGTTAGAGAACACTAGACTTAGAAATATTGAAGATGAGAAATTCCTTACAAAGGAAGAGAATAAATTTATTACTGAGGAAGTTGAAATAATAAAATTAGAAGTTCAAAATAAAGTAGTGATGGAGGACCAGATTGTGAAGCTTCAGTTATTGGTCTCATAAGCATAGAAGGGTCATGAAGAATTCAATTAAATGAAGGTGATTGAAAAAAAAATTAATGAAGAAAGAATGAAATTTTTCACATTGAACTCTTAATGTGATATTTTGAATCATTTTGAATGTATATTGATTATGAATAACTATTTATCTAAATTTATTTTTTCATAATGTATTCCAATTTTGTTTGGATGTATGTTCTTTATTTTATTTTTTCAATGATTAGTTAATTCATGAACAATTGTTTTGTATGTTATCTATTTATAACATTTCAGGTGATAGAGTTTCCCTATTCTTTTTTTAAATCAAAAAGGGGAGAAATTTTAAGTTTCTTGAAGAACTTTTGGGGAAGAATATATGTTTAAAGGGGATATTTCTTAAATGGGGAGAAGTTTTTTAATATCTAAATGGAGAATTATTTGATAAGTTTTTAAAGGTATTTCTTTAATGGTGAGTTATTATCTTAAAGGGGTGAATTTAAACTATATATCTTACATTCTATCGGATTATACATAAGTCGTAAATATAGAGGGAGTTAATAAATATAATGTATATCTTTAAAGATCTAAAATAATTTAGGGATGTAATTTTTTCAAAGTTATCGATTTCATTTAAGTATTTCTTTTTTTTGTAAAAGCGAGAGATTGTTGAGTCGAAAGTCATACTTTATACATTTCAATTTATTTATTTTAGAAAAACACAAACACCTTCTTAAAACACTATTTCACTAACTTTATATTTCCCAAGTTTTTTAGTGTGTTTTTTTAGAAAATGTTATTTTATACCGAATAAATAAATAATTCCAATATATAAAGAATATAAAATTTTATTATTCAATCTGATCCATTGGACTCGTGGTGAATTCAATTAATTGGGATGAATTTTGTTCTGACTAGTGGTTAGAATTTTATCTTGTTAATCGGACTAACAAAATTCATGATCATCAGACTGAAATTGGTACTGATACATCATACTTACCCTTATCCATTTTATCATATTGGAAAATAATAAGTAAGCCCATTGGACTACCAATATTTTATAATCAGAATATATAGATTCGTTTCTATGGGATGGAATACAATATAACATTGTAATGGTTATATACTAAATGACATTGGAAAATCAAAGTACAACTTGTCCTTAGCTGCCAATTTCAAGATCAAGATCATTATAAGATGTCAAAGTGAAAGTGGTCTGAGGCCATTAAAACCAACTCAGAAATATGACCATTATGGGATTTCTTATAAATAGGAGGTCACTTTAAGAGTTGGGAGAAGATGAATTCAC
The DNA here is from genome assembly GCA_963277665.1 of Viscum album. Classification (NCBI taxonomy): domain Eukaryota; kingdom Viridiplantae; phylum Streptophyta; class Magnoliopsida; order Santalales; family Viscaceae; genus Viscum; species Viscum album. Next base: position 934,011,103 of record OY728125.1, read on the forward strand.
AACTCAAGTTTTATAAATATTTCACTATATGAACACCTCATTCCTAGTATTTTAAATTATTTAGAGAGTTAAAGTAATAAGTAATACTTGAGAGGATTTTAATTATTTAAGAACTATTTTATTTTGTAATCACATTTCTGATCGTGGTATCGATCAAGGGATTCTAGGGATAGGAAGACATAGGTGAATCTGATCTATCAGATCAAGGGATTCCAAGTCTAGAATTATAGAGATGACACTGATCATTGTATAAAGGTATTTATGGGTCAAGAATGAAATATATGAATTAGATCATCATATCGAGGGATTCTAGGAGATTGGAAGATAGATCTAATACTGATAAATCTAATCGAGGGATTTCTTGGTAAGGAAATATAGACCATACAATAGTAACTAAAAACTATGGATATCTTTAGTTAGGAATTCTAACTACCTTAACTTTTAAGTTTAAAGATTGAAATATTTTATAAGCTTTTAATTCATTCTTACTATTATAAGATTGTGTATTACTTATTTTACAAGTTATATTTTCCTTTGGGTGTACATATTACAAATTTGTATTTAATCAATATTTCAAATATTAGTTTTATCAGAATAATTATGATACTGATAAACTACTCTATCTTAATTGGATAGAAACTGAATATGATTGTAACACTATGATCATCAGACAAAGTAAAAGTTTGATCATTTTTTATATAAGAGGATTTGTGTTTTTATTTTTAAAATAATTTATAAACTACAATTCACCCCCCTGTATCCATTTTAAACTCTTTCGATCCAACACATATATCAGGAACAATTTCATAATTTTTCTTTCCAAAAAATGATGTATTATTCTCATTAAATTCAATATATATTCATATTTTTTAAACGAATTTATATCACTACTATATAAAGGGTAAACCCTATGAAACTCCATTTAGATTCATTAATCCCGGTATCATTCCTATGGAAAAAAGTTCCTTGGGGTATGAAGAAATAGAAAATAAAAAAGATAAACAAAGCGAGGTGTTTAATAAGAACATAACAGAAGATCGAATTTTGTTGATTCCTATAATGCAGGGGTAAAAGTCTATCATCTAATCACATAAAATATATTTTTATTTTTTCATTAATTATTTGATCTTTCTTTTTTATGAAGCACTAAATTTTTATCCTAATCAATTTGGAATCCTGAAATATTTATTTTTTTTGGATCCAATGCATAGATTTCTATCAAACCGACCACACATGATGTGTATTGTGAATTTTTAATGTATTTTAATAAATATTTTATAGATAAACTTTGAATTATATGTTTGAGTTTTGGTTTTAATGAGAATTGTTTCATAATAGGGAGATCTATAAATATAGGCTCAATCATAGTATGTTGTCAGTCACTGAACATAAAAGGCCTAAGGATTTCATTAAATGGAAAGGAATTAAGGTTTGTATAGAAATATAAACTATTAAATCATATTTCAAAATAATTTATTTATTTTGGTCAATGTTTATGATGTTTTTGGAGAAATATAAGAAAAATAATTTTGGAAATTACATTTTCAAATTTATGAAAGATATCATATACCATCAAAATATTATCATCCTCAAGCAAGTAATTTTCAATGGTAATTACAATTTAATTAAATTTCTTTCTTAATCATTTGTTTTTTGTATTTTTTTCATTATACCAAGATTTACAATAATCTACATACTCAAAAGAAAAATTAAATTTGTTTAGAGTTGAGTGGGCAGAGTACATGGTGTCAAATGTTTTTTCAAAATCAAATTTAGTTGATTACCTTTTCTTGTGATCTAGTATGGGATATGACCTTATAAATATACTTCAAATGTGAAGAATTATTATATAAATAATTATATATTATTTGTTATTTGTTTCTCAAGGAGAAGTATAATGGATGAAATCAATTTTTTTATAAACTAATGGGAATAATACATGGTGTTAGGATGTATAAAGCATCATGAAGAGGTGACTTTGTACTGCTTATTTAGTAAATTTTCCCACCATTTTATCTAATTTTTTTAGTTAATTTTCTTATCACTTTTTTCTGATGCTTATTTTTTAAAATTTATACATTAGTTAAAAACACACACTACATGCTCAAAATCAAGAAAAAAATTAATATTATTTTGATACTTTAGAAAAGTGATCTATAATTTATTTTTGATCTGTAGTAATTAAACACACATCAATATAACACACAATGTTATTGGTATGACTCGAAGTGCGTGACTTCAATATAAAAGTGTCATTTTAGTTTAAATCATGTGTCATATAGCCAAAACCAAGAAAACTGGCTCATATTGTTTTCAAACTATAAGAAAATGATCTATAATTTATTTGTGACATATAGGAATAGACCACACCTCAATCCAACACCCTATTTGTCAATATGACTCTAAGTTCATGTTTTAAAGACAAAAGTGTCATTTTAGTTTAAAACAAGCATCAAATAGACAAACTAAAGAAAACGAGATCGGATTGTTTTCAAACTATAATAAAATGACTAACAATTCATTTGTGACCTGTAGGAATAGACCGCACCTCAATCTCACACCCAATGTAGTCAGTATGACTCAAACTGTGTGTTTTCAATATAAAATTGTCATTCTAGTTTAAAACACACATCAAATAACCAAAACTGAGAAAAAAACATAGATTGTTTTCAAACATTGGGACAATGGTCCATAAATCATTTTTTATGTGTAAGAATCAAACACACATGAATCTGACACATGATGTGAAATATATGACCAGATTTGTATTTTTTCAACATAAATGTGTCATTTTAATTTAAAATTCACATCACTAGACAAAACCAAGTAAACGACCTCTAATTATTTTCAAACTTTGGAAAAAAAAATTCAATTTTGATGCATAGAAATTGACCACACAAAATCTAACACATGATTTAGTTATTATGACTCAAAGTGCATTTTTTCAATATATAAGTGCCATTTAGTTTAAAACGCATGTCATATTTCCAAAACAGAGTAGATAATATCTTATTGTTTTTAAACTTTAGTAAAATAATTCATAATTCATTTTTTATGTGTAGAAATTGATCACACACTAATCTGACACACGATGTAGCCGGTATGACTTGAAGTATGTGTTTTCAATATAAAAGTGTTATTTTAGGTTAAAACACACATCAAATATACAAAATTGATCAAATGAGCTTAGATTATTTTCAAAATTTAGTAAAACGTTTTATAATTCATTTTTGATGTGTAATAATTGACCACAAATCAATCTGAAACATGATGTGATTGATATGAATTTAATTGTATATTTTCAATATAAATGTTTCATTTTATTTTAAAACACACATCACTAGACAAGACTCTGAAAATGAGCTCAGATTGTTTTCAAACTTTAGGAAAATGATCCATAATTCATTTTTTATGTTTATAAATTGAAGGTATCTCAATTTGACACAATATGTGGTCAATGTGACTTGAAGTACGTTTTTATAATATATAATTTCCATTTTAGTTTCAAACCTGTGTCACACTTCCAAAACTAGGTAAAATAGCTCTGATTGTTTTCAAACATTAGTAAAATTTTCTATAATTTATTTTTCACGTGTAATAATTGACATCATTCCAATTTGACATATGATGTGGTCGATATTACTTGAAGTATGTATCTTCAGTAAAAGAGTGTCATTATAGATTAAAAACACGTCAAATATCCAAACCAAGAAAATGACCTCGGATTATTTTCAAACATTAAGAAAATGATTCACAATTCATTTTTAACATGTAGGAATTTACAAAATGCCAATCTTTCACCTAATTTGGTTAGTATGACTCGAAGTGTGTGTTTTCAATACAAAAGTGTCATTTTAGTTTAAAACATGCATCAAATAGCCAAAACTAAAAAAAACTAGCTTAGATTGTTTTCAAAGTTTAGTAAAATAATCTATAACTCATTTTTTATTCGTAGCAATTTACTACATATTGATATGACACCTGATGTGGTCGTTATGACTCGAAGTGCATGTCTTCAATAAAGAAGTGGTATTTTAGTTTAAAACGTGAATCAACTAGACAAAATGATAAAACAGGCTCATATTGTTTTTGAATGTTAGAAAATCAATCCATAATTCATTTTTCATCTGTAGGAATTGAAAAAATTCCAATCTGACATGCGATTTCATCGACATGATTCTAAGTATATGTTTTTAATATAAAAGTGTCATTTTAGTTTAAAACATACATCAAATATCCAAAACCAAAAAATTAGCACGAATTATTTTAAAACATTATAAAAATGGTTCATAATTAAATTTCTATGTTTATGAATTGACCACACATCAATCTGATACATGATGTGATCATTAGGACTTGAATTGCACATTTTCAATATAAAGGGGTCAGTTTAGTTTAAAATGAACCTCACTATCCAAACAAGAAAAATAAGTTTGAATTATTTTCAAACTTTAGGAAAATGACCAATAATTCATTTTTGATGTGTCAAAATTGACTCCACATCAATCTAAAACCCAATGTGGTCGGTATGAATCGAAGTGCATGTTTTCTATAAATAAGAGACGTTATAGTTTAAAAGTATTGTCACATCACCAAAACGGATAAAATATTTTCATATTAATTTCAAAATTTAGGAAAACTATCCATAATTCATTTTTCACAAGTAGGAATTGATCTCAATCCAATCCAATACATGATGTGGTTAGTATGACTCGAAGTATTTTTTTCAATATAAAAGTGTCATTTTAGTTTAAAACACACATAAAATCTCCAAAACCAAGAAAACATGATCATATTGTTTTAAAAAATTAAGAAATTAGTCCATGATTCATTTTGTATGTATAAGAGTCAACTTCACATCAATATGACACATGATGTGACCGATATGACTCAAATCTTTTGTTTTCAATATAAAGGTTTCATTTTAGCTTGAAATGAACTTTAATATCCAAAACTGAGAAAACAAGATCATATTATAGAAATTTACCTCACATAAATCTGACACATGATGTGGTCAGTATGACTCAAACTGCATTTTTTCAATATATAAATTCCATTTTAGATTAAAACATGTGTTACATCACCAAAACCTAGAAAATGAGCTCGGATTATTTTAAAACTTATGAAAATGATCCATAATTCATTTATCTTATATAGTAATTGACCACATTCCTTTCTGAAATATGATGTGGTCGGTATGACTTGAAGTACATGTTTTCAATATTAAATTTCATTTTAATTTACAACACACATTAAATATCCAAAACCAAAAAAACGAGCTCATGTTGTTTGAAAACCATTAGACAATAGTACATAATTCACCTGTGACTTGTAATAATTGACCACACAACAATCCAACACATGATGTGGCCAATATGACTCAAATTATTTGTTTTCAAAATAAAGGTATCATTTTAGTTTAAAACACATGTCACATAACAAAAAAAAAGAAAACAATATTAGTCTGTTTTTGAAATTTAGGACAATTATCCACAACTTATTTTTGATGTATAGAAATTGATTGTGCTTTAATCCAAAATAAGATGTGGTCATTAAGACTCAAAGTGTGATTCAATATATATGTGTCATTTTAGTTTAAAAAATACATCAAATATGAAAAACTAATCATAACATGCTCATATTTAATTCTCATAATGTTATCTACTATTACTTAATTAATTTGCTTATCATTTTTATATAATAATTATTTAGTTAATTTTCATATATGTAATGTGTGAAGATGAATAGAAAATGGTGTGATAGTTGAAGGCTTGTTCTCAAAAAGCAAGTTCCCTTGAATTGGATCACATCAATAGTGAGTTTTTTATCACCACAGATGTGATCCAATTCAAGATCACATGCTTTTGAGAACAACAAGAAATAGTGTGACTTGTAAGAATCAACCATAAATCAATCCGATACACGATGTTCTTTATATGACTCAAAGTATATGTTTCTTTTTTAAAATTGACACTTTTTTTTATTTTATTTTGTTATATTGTAACTAACAAAATAATTATTTTCTTATATATATGTATTGTTTTTCTCAAGCAATGGTAGTTTTTTCTGAAACTAATAGCATGACCAAGGGTCAGAGGCTAAAGGAAAAGGAATATTGATACTTTTTAATGTCTCTGATAAATTGTATTTATTAATTTAATTGTACAAATAAATGTTTAAAATGTCTATTATATATAGTTTTTTCTTGTATTTGTGTTTTAAATTTTGTTTTAATTAAATTATTTATTTTTTATCCATTTATTTTCTCTTTTCTCCCCATTTTTTCTTCTGAATTGTTCTATAATTTTAATAGCACACTACAACAGAGTTCCCCTTTTCAACACTAGTAATAGTGCAGATAAAGGGTCCTTTTATTAGCACTAGAAAAAAGAACTGATAAAGTTATTCTTTATTAGTGCTATGAAAAGTACTGGTAAAGGTTCCCTTTATTGACACTAAAAATATCACTGATAAAGGCTTGGTTTTTTTAAGTATGATCTGATTTTCAGGGATTTTTTCACTGACAAAGCCCTATTTTAACACTATTAAAGGCCTTATGTGTAGTAGTGTGGGCGGTTTTGATTAATATTTTTTTAAACCAAACCCTGTTTGAATACAATAATGGAGTTTCAGAAACAAAAATATATTTAAATACATAATTAAAATTCTTTAAATATATTTATAAATATGTATATTTAAATTATAAACATTAATATGATGGATATTCGGGAGAAGTTGCATGTGGAGACCCATAGCGATCACCTTGTCCAAGATCATTCTAGAAGCCGGAATTTTTTCTCCTATGTTCCTAATCATAAAATAATGCATTAGGGTTCATCCAAAAAGGATCATATCATGGGAGCTTTAAAGTGATTTTTTCCTCTCACTGGTTTAACAGGAAGTTCCTTTGCATTTCTCAAAGAATGTGTTTTGCAAAGGATATTCCAAAAAGGTAACAAAACCCATGTCTCATCCCAATATGGTGTTATTTTAGAGAGGATCGAGTTATTTAAACACTACTTTATCACTCGTATTTCCTTTATGAAGGTATGAAATCATGTAAAGTTGCTGACCAAATTTTTCATTTATCCTCAATTTGGGGATTCTCAAATTTCAAATGCACATCCCTCAGAAGATACTTATTTCAGGTTCTTTTTCTCTTTGTGAAACTGAAAGGTATTTCACAGAGCATGGGATCTGTAAATCTCAAGTTGGGAACCATGAGGATCCATGATTGTAATTTTAAGTTCAATATAAATTATTTTAAGGAAATGTTTGCTCAAGTATGGGTGAAAATACATAGATTAAATTGAACCCTTTGGCATCTATAGATTCTTTTTGACGTTGTCTCCATGATTGGAATTCCTATTTGGATGGACACTAGTACATAAAATGATTGTTTTGTGCATTTATCAAGGGTTTTTATTGAAATTTACTACATTTACTCCTTAATTGACAAAGTGGTTCTTTAATCCATAAGATGAGATTTCCCTTAGAATTGAATATGAATGACCACCCCATTCTATAACTCTTTTTGGATTCTTGGTCACCTAAAATATGATTGTATAGGTAATGTTTTCTGCACCTAATGTAACATTAAATGTTCCGATATTTATCATTTTCAAAGGAGAAAGTGAAATGGAGATTCCCAGATTATTGAAAATCATCCCATAGATCAATTCGGGGATGCTACTATGAATGATCCTACTTTGGGTGTTTCAAATCCTTAAATGGTGTAATATCATTTGATTTCTTATTGCCCTTCTAAAAATAGGACATGGATGGAATTTACGGGTTATCCACAAAAAAATTAGGTTTCTAGTCATCAGATTGCTTCACCTTCCCCTCAGGATGAGGAGAGGCTTGTGAATTATAATTCTTTATTGGGTCCTTCTAAGCCCAAGATTTCTTGGGATGACATGGGATATGATTCAAACTTGATTAATACAAGAGAAACTTTTAGATATTCCATGTATAAAGGTCTTCTTGATGAGCACATTGATGATGAATCTGAGTATATCCATGATACCTTGAAAATTTATGCACAGGAAAATGTTGATTTTAATATGTGGTGGGATAATATTGCTACCAAGGGTCTCAAAGGGAAATAAAATTTTGAGTTATCCAACTCATTGAATTCCAAAGCCAATAGATTTCTTATTCTTGAATAGTAACAATTTGGTGGAAATTTATCTAATATAGAAACACCTTTTGATTCAACTAGAAGGGATCTTATATGGGAAATGAAGGTGGATGCTACTACCCATGGTAGGGAGAATTCTTCATTCACTCCTTCACCTCTAGTGTGTAGAATAAAGAAGAGTTCTGTTAGTTCTGATCCTGAAAGAGGAAAATCTCTCGCTGATCCAACAAGAAGGGATTATCTAAGAGCTGGGAGGGTGGATGATACATCCCACAGTAAGGAGATCTCTTTGTCATCCAGGCTAGAGTTATATTAAGGGGTTAGGGATTTTTCTATGGTCTCCTTGATAGCTATTAGCTTGAATTAGGTCCATATAGTGACTTACCCCCTTGTTTAAATATGTGGTTCTAGTACAGATTGAGGAACTCAGGGGCTAGGACCCCTCATTCTTCCCACTTCATCTCATTTTTCTGAAACATATTCATGTTTTTCAGATAAATATTTTCCTTATAGATTATCTAAAGATAGGGATAGTAGAATGACACAATATAGGGATTCACCCATAGGTCTTTCAAAAAGTGACTATCAAGGTGCTGGCTTGGAGATGGATGTTGGTAATGGACGGTAATGTTCTCTTGTTGTGGTTACATCACCCATGAATTGAAAATAACCTTATACTAACAGTTTAGAACTGTTGGTATAGGTATCCAAACCATTGGTGTATCCTATAATAATAGTTTGGATGGTTGTTGGATATTATGGAATAGGTATATACCTATAACAAGGGTTTGGTTAAACCATTAGTATAGGTCATATGAAAATACTATACCAATGGTTTTTAGAAACCATTGGTATTGGAAATGTAAAAAATAAAAATCGGCATGGTTTTGATCCCAGAACCTCATATTTATAATTCAACGACCAAACCACTAACCTAAGATGACTTTTTTTAGCATAATTTCATAAATATATATATATCTTTATATTCATAAGTAATTTACCTTTTGATTTATTTAATGTTATTTTACAAAAGAATTCATAAAAAATATGGGTTCCTATACACGGTTCTCAAAATTTTTGGTATTAGTTCTTGGAAATTTTGAGTTTTACCAATAGTTTTGGTGAAATCATTGGAATAGTGTGGACCTATACCAACGGTTTTGGCCAAAACCATTGGTATAGATCCTAATTAGTGACCTATACCAATGGTTTTAGAGAAACCATTGGTATACGATGTACAAAAGAGACCTATATCAATGTTTTTGTACCAACGGTTTCTCCAAAACCGTCGGTATATGGTCTCTCTAACATACATATGCCAACAATTTTGTCCAAACTGTTGGTATAGGTAGCTTATACCAAAAAATTATCAAACTATTCGTATAGGTCGATTGGTATAGCACCTATTTCTAGTAGTGACATCTCGCAACAAGGCTAAGGGTTTGGGAAGGAATGAGAAAAATGTTGAGGGTATTAAGCTGGCCATGGGCTTGACTCATGCTATTGTTTGTGAGAGCTCAAAATATTCACCAAATGTTGCTCCTTTAATGAACTTTCTTCTGGATAATAATGAAAAGCGGGTGATAAAGAAGGTAAGCATGCATAACTCTTTCGAGTTACTTTATTTTAGAAATAGTGAGGAAGTTCGCGAGAAAAGTGAGGTGTGGCTGATACGAGGGCGGATATTGATACTGAATCACTAGATTATGGAGACGGGACTTAGCAACATGTTGAGAAATGGAGGAGGGGATAACATCCATGTGGCATGGGTGGTCTCATCCCACATCATAATATGAATACTCGCTCTCTAGTTTAAGGATGATTTTGTCTTTTGTAGTAATGCGAAACGGGCGGGTCGGGGCAGGGCGGGCCAAGCCCACACGGGTTTGAGCCCACGCGGGTTTGTCCGCAAAAGCCCGCATATAATGCGAACAAAAAATTTCAAGCCCACCCCGCCCCGCATAAACCCATGGGTTGCCCGCGGGTTCCCCGCGGGCTTACCCACCTTTACAAAAAAAAATGCTATTTACAATCATTTAAATACTCTATTTTTTATCATTCTTAAAGGTATTTGTGGGGAGAAGTGTGAATTAACAATAACTAGAGCTTTAAAGAATGTGATGGAACATTTTTGTGTGTGTTAATGGTGGCATGCGGTAATGCTGATGTGGTGGTGAACTGTTGCGATAGAAAGTAGGTGAGTGATCGGTGATGGACAATGAATGATAATGTTGGTTGTGTGGTGATGTGAACAACTAAACCAGTGAATGAATGAAGTTTCTCCAGGTAACGATTAGTTTCAGAGGAAGCTATTAGTGTTTTCACGAGGTTCTATCCAATTCTCTTAATAACAAAATTAAATTAAATAATAACAAAATTAAATCAATCTAAAAAATATTATGATTATAATAACTCTTATAGAATTGAAACCATGCGCAGGGGCGATGAGTTCCATTTTTTGAGAGATGGGTTGACACACCATGTGAATATGGTTAATAAATACTATACAAATAACATAATATCATATTAAAACAATAAATATATGCCTATTTAAAATTCACATGTGAATAAATGGTGAATTAATATGACCATTACGGTGAGAAATCATATGTCACCGTTTAACCATTATTTTTTTATGAAAAAAACTAAAATGTTAAAGAAACATATATTGTAAAAATAATATATATTTTTTTAAATCATGCCCGCGGGGAAGCCCGCACCCGCGCGGGCTCAACCCGCATTAGCCCGCACCTGCGCGGGCTCAACCCTCATTGGCCCGCACTCTAAACGGTCAAAATTTTCAGGCCCGCCCCGCCCCATATCCACCCCATACCCGCAAAACCCGCGGGCCGTGAGCCCGCTTTGCATCACTAGTCTTTTGTCTTGCCATGGACAAGTTTGATGATGTATGTTCCTCCTCTATTTTCTTTATTCATTTTTAATAAAGGGATATATGAGTCCCAACCTCTTCAAAAAAATTATATTTGTTTATTTATAAATTAAATATATATATATATATATATATTAATTTATTTAAATTATATATTTATTTATTTATTTATAATTATAGGTATATATATAATTATATCTATTTATAATTTTAAATATATATTTATATAAATACATTTATGTTTCAAATATATATTTATTTTTTTAGAAGGTCACTAATAGGGCACAAATATATATATATATATATATAATTATATTTATAAATACATAATTAGAATTCTTCAAATATATTAATAAAAATGAATTTATTTATAATTATATTTATAAAAATATTTATAATTATCTAATTACAAATCTATATTTAATTCATATTTATAAATACATAAATAGAAATATATATTTATAAATATGAATTTATTTATAATTATATTTATAAATATATTTATAATTATACTATTAGAAATCCATATTTAAGTCATATTTATAAATATATACTTATAAAAATATTGAAAAATTGTAATTAAGTATTTATAAATATAATTATAAATATATTTTTAAATTATAAATTTTCTTATATAAATATATATTTGCAATTATAAATAAATATATATAATTTAACAATATTTATTTATACAAATATATAAACACACACACAATTATATATAAATATATTCAAATAATTTCAATTATCTATTTATAAATAAAATTATAAATATATATTTATAAATATAAATTTATTTATAAATATAATTATAAATAAATATTTATAATTATATAAATATAAATATACTTATAATTATATAATTTTTAAAATGTATTTATATATAAATTTAAAATATATTTACCAATATTTTTAATATTTATATATATAAATATTTATTTATTTATATAATTATAAATATATATAAAGAATTGTAAATATATAATTATAAATATATATTTATAAATATAATTATAAATAAATATATTTTTATAATTATATATATTTATATAATAATATTCTTGTCAAATATATTTATTATATATGTATATATATTTATTATATATATATATATAAATTTATATAATGAAAAAAATATTTATATAATTTTAAATGTATTTTTATAAATATAATTAGAAATATATTCCAAGATGAATCATCCATGGACTTGGAGACCCAAACTTGTGACCCTAAAATTTATTAAAAATAGAAAATGTACAAGGAAGTGATGGGGTCAAACAAGACATAAAATGCCCTTGTCAAAGAAAAAACAAATATAGGAAGTTAATTCCTATAATTCCCTCTAGATCCTAAGTTTCTAGGATATCAAAATTTTCCCTTTGGATGTCGACCTCTCCACCATACCCCAGTAGTTTGAGGAGGCTCATACTCCTCATATGATGAAGAGTTAGAGGAGTCCTCTAGAATTGTGAAAATATTGTATCTCCAAGATAGGTCTCGATATTCCATCTCTAAGTTGGATCGGAAGATATCTCCAATGCTAATCAATAGAAATTTCTGGATAATTAGGTAGTCTCGGTATCAGAAGACATTCAGTTCCATTATTGAAAAGTTGACTTCAACATGTGAGTCAAAGTAATCTTTAATGTTCCTCCAAAGACCCTGGGGAATCCTTTCACCTTGATGGTCTTAGAGAGGAGTTTTAACATTGTAATTTTTAACCCTTTCATTTTCAAATTCCATGTCAGGGGCCTTACTAAAAATTTCTTAAGTAGTTTCATTAAATAAGAAATATGATATGGATAAGTCCAATTCACATTTTCAATTCCCACAGTGCTCCACTTGAAGGGGGAAACCTTTATAGAATTTTCACCCAGGTGGTTTGTCTCAACCAACCCATCCTCACAATCATCCTAAGAAATATTGTTGGGAAACAAGTCCTACTTATGCCCACTTGAGAGATTAGCTACATTAGTCTGCATCTGGATCTGAGTGGGTGAAGCCTTCACATACTCAAGTTGAGGATCATATGCTTTGGATTTCTAAGGGATGGCCAATTTTAATACCTATTAATCCACTATAGTTTTTTTTCCTTAGCATCATTATTACCATATTCTGGTTTAACCAAAGCTACTTCTTTTCATTTATGATCCTTAGAAGACAATAGTTCACCTCCCTTATAGAAATCAGAATTAGCTGCCATTTCCGCATCAGCTTCACATGCAGATTGGCCATCGTCACTGGGATCTATGTGGACCACACCTATAATTTCAAACCATGAAATTTCATTGTGCCTCATCTGCGGCAGACATTCAAAATTTTCCAAATCATTTGGCATTTGCCACACCCATTTACCCCAAAAATCTAAACCTACCACCATTAAATTAAAAAAGTATATCCTTGTCTCAAAATTTTTTCACTGTTGATTCACATGCGATATTTGAAATTTTGAGTCCCACCATACAGAGCCTGATTTCCACACCTTTGATTCTGACATGAACTTCTAGTGCATCATTCAACTTACATAGCCTTAGCCAAATTAATTTCCTTATGCAAGAATCATCTACTGATTTAATCTGAAAAATACCATATTCCTTTCCATTTAATTATACACAACAATCAAAAAACTATCATTTACTTTTGATTCCATCCAAAAAAATCCTCAAAAACCAAATATAAATTATTATACTCATATAAAAATAAAAAAACTATAAGTTAGGAAAAAATAACCAATTAATCCTAAAAATTAAAAAAACAAATATGCATGAAATCGAGTTATGAAATCCCCCCACACTTACTTCTTTTTTCTCAAGCACAAAATCTAAACATCATCACAAATGAAACTCATCCAACCATGATTTACAAATTATAATTACTAAAACCAAAAAATAATCAATGAAGAATAAATTTTCAATCATAACATAAGAAATGTCTATTCAAATCCCCACTTTTCATGAAAACTAATGAACCAAGTATTTTACTTTTCTTCTTGAAATGATGGTACTTCTCTTTATTTACATTCACATATTTCAAATATTATTAATATTCATGCACACTTGTGGTCAACCTTACCGGGATAAATTTTCTCTCATCACTCAAGAATGTATGATATAGATTTATGCTCAATCTAAAGTATATTCACTTTATCCATGGGATTACAAAATATCTCAATATACAATTAGAAATCAAACAAAAAAATCATGAGGAATTTAATTAAGGTTCAAATAACTCTGAGGCTATGGGTAGTTGGATAATGATGTGAAAGATTAAAATCAAAGTCTTGAAAAAGGAGGCTAAATTGTTTAAGTATAGAGTATGATATTCAAGTAAGCACAGTGAAATGAATTTTCTTATTCAAATTACCTTAAAAATAAATCATATTCACTTCCATATCCCCATTCTCATAGGTTCTCAATCCAAAACATTGAATGCAATGATTTATTTGTTCCACTTTTCTATAATTTTACTCATTTTTTTGAATTTTTTAACTTTATGTTTTCCTATAAAATTGAGGAACCAGAATCAATGATATATTTTGAAACTTTTATCCCAAGTGATCAGGAGTTGATTTCCCCATACTCATTATTTTAAATCTCACCCAGTGGTACCAATAATCTCCAAACTCCCTTTCAAAATATAAAAAGAATGAGCATGCAATTATACTAAAGAATAATGATATGGAGGATAAATTGGTTCTCAATGTGGATTCCTATCAAGAAATTACATGTTATGTAAGGATTCCCAAAAAAATAGATTGTTGGGTAAGTCTCAATATCAAATTGGATGAATGAAAAAACATTGATGATTTCAATCCTAATAATATGGTTTAAAGTATCCATGATTTGATAAGATCAAAATTAATGTTTTAGTAGTGATTAATATATTGAGTTATCTCAAGAAAAAGCGAATAATAAATAATACATTAAAATTGTTTAGAATATATTTTTGGAATGGAAAATTTTATAAATTCACTCATAGTATGAATATTAATAATCAATCAATCAATATAAAGTTTAAAAAATAAAAGCACAAATTTTTTTGAGGAATTTCATCCACATAATTCAATCAATAATAAAAGATTATGATTCATATAATTGATATTCTCATGATTATATTTATTAATCTACCCCTCATATTACTCATTTAAGATTATCAAAAATGAAATTTAAAAAACGACATGATGGTATTACTAAACAACTCTTGCATCAAAGATCAAAATTTTAATAAGGAATCAAAGTGTGGTATGCACTTTACCAACCTAAAAACACATAAAAAATAGTGAATGTAAAAAAATATTTAATTTCAAAAATATTTCCCTTATTCATTGAATCCCATCCCTTAATCCCCTTGTCATATTTTTCCTTTCTTCATAATAGACCTATGAAATTAAAATACATAGTTTTCAGTACAAGATCCATACCATTAATACTGAAAATATAGGGTGATTAAATTCTATAAATGAAAATAGATTTTTAATTCCAAAAATCAATCCCTAAAGATTATAGAAAATAAAAATAAAAACCCATGTTTCCACATGTAAGCTCTCTTTTTACTATATTTGAGATAAAATTACCTTACCAACTCATGTAATGGAATAATGGAAAGAAGTAACCCGATCTAGGTCAATGAATGGTAAAATTTTAGAACCCTACACATAACAAGTTTTTTTTAAATTATCTCTACTCTTATTTGAGGTAGGATATTATCCCCTTACATTAGATTAATCCTCAAATTTTTAGTAAATCTTGAAAAATTTATGTTTAATTCATAGACTAACCAGACTTTCGATCTGTCTTTGAGTTATAATTTCATAGCAACTTTACCAATATCGTATATCCTCTCAATTAGTCGACTTATATTCTTATTTTATTTTATTTTGCCTTTTACTTTATTTCTTACCAAATCACCTTCATTACTTTCATTCCTGGAAACAACATACTCGAATTCCATAATATTTTTCTCAGTCAAATAATATTATTTTTCTTAAAAATATTTTATCACTCAATGGATATTTAACTTGACCTACTCACCACAAAATATTATTGATAAATACATACTTTTCACTTTAATCAAGTCCATTCCCAATGCTAAAAATGGAATTCCATGGATTAGAGGTTTTTTCTCTTTATCCAACTCAAGCATATGAAAATACACTAGAAGGTTAAATTTATCCACCTTAATCAAAATTTCCCCAATCAAACCTCATGGATATCTTACTATTTTGTTTTCTAAATAGAGAAAACCATTTTTTGATTAATATTATCTAATCTCAAGATCTTTAATTTTGACTATGACATGATTTTTACACTCACACATAAATCACAAAAAAAAATTATAACTCATAAGATCTAATATGGGTAGGAATTGAAAAACTACTCGAATCTTATTACTCCTTCAGTATAATCCATAACACCATAGATTATCATTCTCCTATGAGTGGTATTATGCCGATCTACTCAAAATTTATCTTTTTTTAAAAAAACTGTTTTATAAACTTTTTATATGCTATCATGTTTCTTAAAGATTCTATAAAAATAATTTTAATGTGAATTTTATTAAATATTTCTATAAATTTACCTCTTTGATCATCAATTTTACCTTGCCTCATCATTTTTGGGAATGGTGGTGGTGGTTTGTAATGTATTTTTTATCACACCCCAAGGCACCATGAGAGGGGGTTGGATCAATTTGTGATAATTTTAAACATTTTTATCACTTTTTCTTTATGGATATAGTTCCCAATTAGGTATAAACCTAGTTCGACTAATTTCTTTTCTCTTTACTCAACACCTTATCAAATTTCTTCAAGAAAATGGTAGAAATTAAATAATTTAGGGACATAGTTTTTTTACTCAGTTCATCGCACCAGGTTTATACCTAATTGGGAACTATATCCATAAAGAAAAAAGTGATAAAAATGTTTAAAATTATCACAAATTGATCCAACCCCCTCTCATGGTGCCTTGGGGTGTGATAAAAAATACATTACAAACCACCACCACCATTCCCAAAAATGATGAGGCAAGGTAAAATTGATGATCAAAGAGGTAAATTTATAGAAATATTTAATAAAATTCACATTAAAATTATTTTTATAGAATCTTTAAGAAACATGATAGCATATAAAAAGTTTATAAAAGAGTTTTTTTTATAGTCAATCTGTATGGTTTTAGGAATAGTGGAAGTGTCTTTTGATGGTACGCCCCTCTCAAATTTTAGTCATAAATAACATGTATTAATTTCTACACATGTTCAAAACACCATGTCCAATGAAAATAGTATATTACTTGACTAGATTTAAATGATGGAACCAGAAGTGAAGGAGTTTTACATGTAATTTATAATTAATTTATGATAAGGTATATAATTACCTTAACTTATAATTCCACTTTGATTTATGAAATGTTTAAAAAGATATGGTTCTACCATCATTTAGCTACATGATCCAAGTATAGAATTCATATAGTGGTGATCCTCACATGCACCACAATCTATAAATGAAATTATAAAATCACTGAGTGCTAGCACGGACGATCCTGATCACTTGCATTGTTCATGGTTGATCGTGGTGGAATTATTCTCATGAGAGGAAGAACTATTGATTTTCTCTCATTGTATTGAGATAGGAATATAGGAGATCACTCTAGATCTCTTGACCTATCTCAAGGCCTTGATAGAGTCGCACTCTCTTTTGTACACACCAATTATTTTTTTTTAGAAAGTGGTATAATTAAATATTTATTATGGAAGGCTTTGGGTTGGAGAATTCCACACTAAACCATTTCAATGTTTATAATTCTTAATTAAACCCATGTAAAATAATATTATTGTTATTATTATTAATCACTTTACATGTGAAACACCTTTATGAATATATAAATAAATATAATTTATATTATTTCCAATAAAACTATTAAACTTAGTTTTTTTCCCTCATTTCTATTTACTGATCCTAGAATAATGACTATTTATTTAAGAAATAAGTGTCATTGAATTATTCACCAATAAATATAATAAATATTATATTCTCCAAACTTGACAATAAATATTTATTATTATTATTTAACTCAATTATTATTTAAAATAACTTGTGATTAAATTATAGTGATCAACCAATCCTAAATAAATATTATTTATTATATCTTGTTAAATTCAATACTATAATTTTACTAAGCTTGTGGATACACTTAGTGTGTAACCCTTTGGACCTATTTCTTAGTGTAATTAGGAATAAACTCCTAAATTATAAGTTTAGTGTCTAAAAACTTACTGAGGCATCCATAGAGAAAGAAGTTAATATGACAAGGATGTCCAACCTCACTTGAATATTTTCCATGAAAAATAATCCTTTTATTGAAATATCTCAAATCAAAAAGGTTTCATGATGGTTACATCAACCTATATACTCAGTGTCTATTTATTTGAATTTATGGAAATGAACATTCCCATTTAATATCATGTCCATGTATTTCATCAGGAATTTCCATTCCCATCAAAGGGCCTGAGATATCAACTTTTTTTAAGATACAAAAGGGATAAATCCTTTTTTTCGTTATCCATTAATGAAATATAACTCATGACGCACCCAACATATCCAACTTTTCCATGAGAATATTTCTTCAAAATTTTCATCAATACATAAAATCACATGAGTTATGATATACATTAATGATAATCTTAAAGTCTAAGGATCAATACACGTGTATGCAGATCGGAATATCCCATAACACATAGAAATGTGGATTTTTTATGAACGAGCATGTTCTCATAGCCTCATATCTTGGATATTACCAAGGGAGAACATAATTAGAAGTTGTATCAATTTATTATGATCCTCCAACCCCTGATAGCCTATATTTTCCAAGCTTGTCTAAAAATATCATTCGGTCATAGAACAAGGTTCAAGAATAAGTTTTTGGCACCTCTAGGTTCTCATCATAGTAAGGAAATTATATGTCCTTTTAATGAGATAAATTTTCTAAGGAAATTATCACATGAAACTATCATACAGAATAACAATTATGATGTGATAAAAAAACTTTTTTAATAAGAAAAAAATGTAATCAAGTGCTAAGAAAGTTGGTTTTAGGTAACCAGCTCCAAAAAATTCCCACTTTCACTAGAGAAAACTGAATATAACCTTTAGTCCACTATATCCCACATAATACTCATGCTTATACTAAGATAAAGTCATAACTAAGGATTCTTCTATGTTTTCCATCATATATATTCTACTCACAATAGCTTTACCTCATTTTGAAAAATTGCTCTAGAGATGAAACTTATTAATTATGTGCTTTATCCTTTGGTGTGAACTTGGATCCTTGGAGAGATATACCACTACAGTGTTATCACAATAAAATTTGATAGTATACTTACTACTAGTAACCACATTAAGCTCTAAAAAAATTGTGAATTCATACTACTTCTTTGAAAGTATCAGAAGCTACAATATACTTGGTCTCTACTGTAATATCAGCAACAACTAACTACTTTGAACTCTTCCAACTCACATCTCCTCCATTAATACAAAATACATATATATAATGTGAAATTATATCATTCTTATATTTAAAAAATACAACATCTTTATGACCCCTGATGACTAGATCTTTATCTCCTCCATACACTAGGAACATATCTTTAGTTCACCTTAAATACTTAAGGATTCTCTAAACAGTAGTCCAATGTTTTTCACCTAGATCTTCTTGATATATATCTATTATACTTAAATAATAGAAAACATCAAGCCTCATATATAACATGGTATACATGATAGATCCTGTCGTAGAACTATATGGGATCTTACTCATTATCTCTTTTTACTCATCTGTCTAAGGACACATTTTAATGGAAATATGTATACCGTGTGAAACTAAAACCAATCCTCTACTGGATTGTTCCATACCGAATCTATTTTTTATCTATTAAATATATATACCTTAACATATTACAAGTATCCTCTTGTATCTATCAAGCATGATAGTGATCCCTATAATGTAGGTCGCTTCCCCTAAATCCTTTATGGAGAATCACTTTCTCAGAAATTCCTTAACCTCTTGTAAGTCTGGTTTATAATTTCCAATTAGTAATATGTCATCAATATAGACTACTATGAAAACAAATATACTGCCACTAAAATTCTTGTAAATACAAGGATAACATTCATTATTAATGAAACCAAATTACTTTATGGATTCATTAAATTGAATGATTCTTGACCTGAATGCTTTTGTTAATCCATAAATGTATCTCTACAACATAAATAAATTTTTTTCATTTCCTGGAGTCATAAACCATTCTGGTTGTGTCGTATACATATCCTCTTGAATATTCTCATTAAGGAAAGTAGTTTTTACATCCATTTTTCAAATATCATATCCAATGTAAGATGATACAGAAATTCAAATTATAATAGTCATAAACATGGAAAATGGATAAAATTTTTCATCGTAGTCAATTCCATAATGTTTTCTAAACCTTTTATCTACTATCCCCACTTTATAGGTATTTACTTTACCTTACATGCCAATTTTCTCTTAAATACCAATTTACACCCAATGGGTTTAACATCAATTTTAGGATCAATTAAATCTCAAAATTATGAAATCCATCTTAAAATTCATGTATTATCACTATATTGTAGCTTCTAAGCTCTCTAATGCATCCTTGTAGAAGATAATATAATTATTATCAACTAATAATGAGTCACTACAATCAATGACTAGAAAATCATACCTATCTAATTCTCTTTTCTCTCAATATCTCTAATACATTACTTTTGTTTTAGGAACAAAATATTTCATGGGAACCTATGGAGTCATTTCTTGTACCAAATATTGTGTATATTGATCATCAACTTCATCAAAGTCAATCTTTCCCTCAATATACTCCTTGAGGTTGTTCTCCCTCTTAAGAAAATTCCTATCTTGAGATAATTAATTTCTTGTTTGAAAGGTTGTATCGACAGTATCCCCATTATTTTCCTTGGGATACACTATAAATATAAGCTTCATACCTCATGATGCTTCTTATGCTAGCCTTTATAGACACATTGCAGCCCTATACATGAACATGTGACAAAAATGGGTTTCTTTACACCCTATAAGTAAAAGGTAATGTTGTTATCCACTTTGATTGGTACTAGGTTTAGTAAGTATTATTTTGTTTGTAATGAATATCCCTAAAAGGACAATGGAAGGCTTGTGTGACTCGTCATCCACCTTAAAATTTCCAACAAGGTAAGATTCCTCATTTCACTAACATAATTCAACTATGGTGTATAAGGTTTAGTGAATTGTTATAAAAGCCCATGCTACCATAAAAGGTTGATAAATTATTGGTTAAAATATTAATATTTTTAATCTGATCAAATATTATTTATCTTATTACCAAGATTCTTATCAAACACATTCTAGAACTCTTTCAAATTCTCAATAGATTAATACGCATACCTCATTAAGTATATATAACCATACCTACTCAATCCATCATTAAAAGTAATAAAGTATGAGTATTCACCCCTAGCCTCTACTTGAAAAGTTCTGCACACACCAGTGTGTACTAAATATAGAATCTTTGTGGCCCTTTCACCTTGACCACCGAATGGTAGTTTGGTAATCCTACCTTCTAAAAAAGAGTGGCATATTTTAAGTGGATAAATCTAAAAATAGTATAATTAACCACATTGATAGAGATTTTAAAAAAATGATTATCATTTATATGACAAATATGGTGATTCCACTACTAGGTTTCATATGAGTCATGTGTATAAGTATTTTATCAATTTCTAATATTGGTTTTTCTTAATTTAAAACATAAATACCATTATTCAATTGTATCATACCATAACATATGATATCTTTAAAAAATAGCAACCCTTATTTCTAAGGATGAAAATAAATCCATCCATATCTAAAAAATAAATGGAGATAAATTTCATTATAACACTAGAAACATAATATGAGTTTCGTAAATCCAAAATAAATCTTTTCGGAAATGTGATATGGTAGTCCCAAACGGTTAGAGTATCCATCCTTATTCAATTGTAAGATAGTAGATCCCCCTCATCTCTTGTAATATTTTTAAATCTATTTGGTCCTTGTATTTGGATACCAACGTGAGAACCAGAGTTAATATATAATATCCAAAATATATATATAAAAATATTACACTTGTAACGCCCTGACCCTAGTTACCTAGAATCGGTGCATTATTACATAACATTGGCATGATCACAAGAAGGATCAAATCTCGAAAGACCAATTGGTTTAGTAGCCTTGGAAACACTAGATATATTCATAAGTCTTACATTACATCATAAAGTGAAAAACTACTACAACAACATATTGTCTCCATATTCCACACTCATATCCCCACATAATATCCCTGTAGGTCATTCATAATTTACTTCTTCACTTCCTGGGAAAAATAAAACATAGAAAAGGGGTGAGCTCAAATGCCCAGTAAGGATAAAAATATAGCGGAAACTTTCATAAATAAGAATAAACATTTAAGGCAATGTATAACTAAAACAAAAGCCTTTTAAACTTGAACTTCAACATAGTATGGAAAAAGTAAAATGAAATAATGTCATTTACTTATTCACATGGATATTCTACTAATCGAATAATCACATGCAATATCAATAACCACTTTCATAATTATGGAATGCATAATGTCAGACAATCATAACCACATAGCCAAGGCCTCATTCCAAGACTACAAATAAGATTTTTCCAAGGCCTTGTGCCAAGACACTAGTTTGTCTCATGAGACCTACCGATGCATCGAGGAGCTATAGCGGGCTCCACCCATCACATATTAAGTCCAATTCATTCCCATATGAAAAGGTTTAAACATAACATAAACATTCGTATTAAAACTAGCATACGAAATGTAAATACTTCATCCATAAACCATGAATGGTATAAAAATAACACATCCATAGTCAAACATATCACAAAACCTTCAATACAATATAGAAGTTTTGTTTCATAATAAATCAACTTCAAATAAGCGTAAAATCCATCAAAGGATGTTGACATAGATGAAATCAAAACTCTTTTTAGAGAAATATCTCTTTCTATTTTGAAATCATTTAAGAGTCATATATTTATAAAATAAAACACTTTCTTTAAAAATATTCTTATAAGATTTTAAGGGAAGCTTAGACGATTTTATAACGGCATAAAATAGACGCACCCACCGTATAAGTTAAAAAAACATTCTTACCTTAATTTTATCGAAAAGCTTAAAAAGCACCTTGTTTGGAAAACGATGGAAAGATTCCTTTATAAACATCTTATAAAAACTAAAACAAGGGTATAAATGACTTTAAACCATATTATTTTAAATAGTAAAAATGTTTTGAAATACATTTTTAAGAAACATGGATGTGGATGATAAAGAGATCCCAGTAGATTATTACGTATAAACAACCTCGGATAATGAAGAGATTGTAAAATAACCCTTACCTTGTACTTTTCTTTGGTTGGGGTAGGTTAAACTCCTTTATAATAGTGAAATAATTGTTATTAAATTATAAAAGAATCATATACATTCATATGATATCATATATGATCTTCTAACATTGATTTGTTAATAATATCTTAGTATTATCATTATTTCGGGTGTTAACTTACTCGTTTTCTTTTATATGTTTTGTTACATAAGCCATGTTTGTCATGGATAGGTTGTATATTATTAATATACAGAATTATATCAAGTCCTTAAACATTATTTTTAAATTATCAAATGATAATTATACTTGAATGGATACGATGGAGAATGAATCTCATCGCGTTCGTGGAGACGGTAGTCCGTACGTACGCACGAGCGACAATATCATTCTTTTTATATTAAAATAATATATAGATGAATGTTATATCATATAAAAAGAATAATTAACATGTTATATTTATTATTTACATGAGTTACACATCATTATTATACCCATCCAAATAATAATATATTGAATAACAATTACACCACGACGTGGAGACGGTAAGTCGTACGTATGCACGTATGGTGACATGTTATTCAAAGGGTGGATAGAATACTGAATATAGTTGTACCATATTTATAATAACATCACAGTATATATATGACACTAGAGTTATTATTTTAGAATGGTAATAACAAAGGAAGAATAAGTGGAAGAAGAAAGGAACTTTGGAAGAGGGTGGTGAAATCATTACCTCTTCTTCGGGTTCTTCCTTTTGATTTGATCAAAAGGGCTCCTTAGGATGGATTTCTGATCAAACTAAGGCCTCTATGTTGTATTGAGGGAAGTTGGGAGAGTATTTGGGTAGATTTTGGCCGAACCAAAAGGTTTTGAAGGTGTGAAGTAATGAGAAGAGGGAGTGCCCTTTTATCAGAGGGGTGAGGGGAACCTTTGGAAAAGCTAGAAATATTAATTTATAATAAATTCATATTCGGTTTCTAATGGCTCAAAAGTTGATTATTCAAAATTTAATGTGGGAATAGGTCGAAAACCATTAAACCAATAGAATTTAGACAGGTTTGGGTTACTATATTAACCTTATCTTTTAGTTTTAACTCTTAGTTAATTAGTTTGATATTTACCATGTCACTTTGTATTTTTATATTATATAGTTAATAAACTTATTATATACATCCAATAGACCCCCAAGTGGCCCATTAATGATACCACTATCATGATATAAGTCTCTTGGCTGAACCTTATATTTTTAGTAATTTAATATCAATTAATAATATAATATTTGTTTTAAAAACTCTTTTATGTCAATTTTGACACTATTCAATAGTTGATTTTTGTGAAACTCATAACAGAATGATTACTTCGAAAAAAGTTAATGAAACCAATCCTAATATGTCATATTATCCTATAAAATTATTTTAATTCATTAAAAGTCTCAAATTATATTTATTTGGGTATTTATAATATCAATTATTTTAAATTTTCACTATTATGGTAATTACTGCATCATCATTGTGTCATAAATAAATTAAATTATTTAATGTATAAAAATTATAAATAAAATATCATTATGTAGGAAATATTTTTATATTTCTAATGAATATTTATAGTTGAAAATCCAACATATATAACCCTATGTAAGAATTTTGTTTCTAAAAGATATATGCTTCTGTCATTTTTGTATTCATTTTAACTTAATTAAAATAAAGTGTCCCTATCACTTACAAGTGGCACCATGGGGTCCCAAAATCGACCCAAATATTCCCATGGTCGAACATGTATCAACCAATAAGGTTAGGACACGTTTTAGGGTAATTTTTTATTATTATAATATTATTTTTTAACCCTTATTTACCGGATTTACCCTTAACCATGGTAAATAAAATGTTTACCGAAGTAATTATTCAAAATGTCTAAAAATAAAAGTTACCTATTTACACAATTTGAACATCCTGATTCCAAATATGGAATCCATTTTTCCAAATTCAAAACACAGAAGTGGCAGAAATTAATTTAAAATTAATTCCCGTTGTTAAAATAAAAAGCGTGTTTTTAAGAGATAATAACTATCAAAAGATTGACACTTGTTTATGTTCGGTTTAATTGTAAAATTATGTCCAATGACAAACATTATATTAAATGGTAAAAATATATTCTAAATATACTTTAAAACCACTCAAATTCATAATTTATCAATATAAATTATTTCGATTAAAAAAGTTGTTTTTAATTAAAATTTAGTAATTTTCACTATTCATCAAAATATTAAAGTTATTCGAAAAGTACCAAAATTTCACCTTAGGCTAAATTAGATATTCCTAATCCAAAAATGAAGTCCATTTTGAAATATAAAATATATATAATTTCAAAAAATAGGTATTAATATTCATAACGGCTAGTTTGATTGGTTATGGTGTGTTAGAACTCGGTGTTGCGTACAACACATGCTATCACATTATTCAAAGAGAAGTGTACCGTAGAAACTTGGGTTGTTACATTCTCCCCTCATTCAAATAATTTTGTCCTCTAAATTTCTAGAATATTATTTCCTAAAAAGACTTAGGTGGTTCTTCATCATAAGTTCCTCGGGTTCCCACGTTGCCTCTTCCATCTTATGGTTTCTCCACAAAACTTTTACCAGACATGTCGTCCGGTTTCTCAGTACTTGTTCTCTCGTATCAAGAATCCTGACGGGCTCTTCGCAATAAGACAGATCGGGTTCCAGTTCTAATTACTCATAGGTGAGTACATGCGTTGGGTCAGGCATGTATTTCCTCAACAGAGATACGTGGAACACATCGTGAACTTTGGAGAGACTTGGCGGCATTGCCAATCGGTAAGCTACAGCCCCAATTCGTTCTATAATTTCGAAAGGTCCGATGTCCCTGAGACTCAATTTACCTTTCTTACCAAAACGTATGACTCCCTTCCATGGAGATACCTTCAGGAAAACATGATCACCGACTTGAAATTCCAAATCCTTCCTTCGATTATCGGCATAGATCTTCTACCTACTTTGTGCTACTTTGATGTGATTTTGGATTACCTTCACCTTTTCTATCGTTTCCTCCACCAGTTCTAGACCTACAAGTTTTCTTTCACCAACGTTATCCCAACAGGTTGGTGTGCGACATATCTTTCCATATAACGCTTCATATGGTGCCATCTGAATACTCGAATGGAAGCTATTGTTATAGGAAAATTCTACCATAGGTAAATACTGATCCCACATACCCTGAAAGTCAAGTGAGCAGGATCTCAACATGTCTTCTAAGGTTTGAATAGTCCGTTCTAATTGTCTGTCTGTCTGAGGGTGGTAGGCAGTTCTCAAATGACGTTCAGTATCCAGGGATTTCTGAAGACTCTTTCAGAATCTTGAAGAGTGTAGCAAGGCCCGTTGTCGTGCACCAGTTCCCGTTCGAGTCTAGCTCAAAGCGGTGTTTTCGGGTTTTACCCCTAGGTACAACTGTGCCAGAGCTGCCTCTACCTGCTCGTATCCAGACAGGGATTTATTGCTCGGAAAACTCACAAAATCTCTACAATACCAAAATTCTAGGAAGTTATTCTATACTAATCCTCAAAGTTCATCTTAGGTCTACGTGCTCTAATCAGAGTTTATCTAAATATAGCTTCCAAGGTTTGTACTAAACTTCCTCTGATACCAACTGTAATTCCCTGACCCTAGTTACCTAGAGTCGGTGCATTATTACATAACCTTGGCATGATCACAAGAAGGATCAAATCTCGAAAGACCGATTGGTTTAATAGCCTTGGAAACACTAGATATATTCATAAGTCTTACATTACATCATAAGGTGAAAAACTACTACAACAACATATTGTCTCTATATTTCACACTCATATCCCCACATAATATCCTTGCAAGTCATTCATAATTTACTTCTTCACTTCCTGGGAAAAATAAAACATAGAAAAGGGGTGAGCTCAAATGCCCAGTAAGGATAACAATATAGCAGAAACTTTCATAAATAAGAATAAACATTTAAGGCAATGTATAACTAAAACAAAAGCCTTTTAAACTTGAACTTCAACATAGTATGGAAAAAGTAAAATGAAATAATGTCATTTACTTATTCACATGGATATTCTACTAAACAAATAATCACATGCAATATCAATAACCACTTTTATAATGATGGAATGCATAATGCCAGACTATCATAACCACATAGTCAAGGCCTCGTGCCAAGACTACAAATAAAATTTTTCCAAGGCCTTGTTCCAAGACACTAGTTTGTCTCCTGAGACCTACCGATGCATCTAGGAGCTATAGCGGGCTCCACCCGTCACATATTAAGTCCAATGCATTCCCATATGAAAAGGTTTAAACATAACATAAATATTCATATTAAAACTAGCACACGAAATGTAAATACTTCATCCATAAACCATGAATGGTATAAAAATAACACATCTACAGTCGAACATATCACAAAACCTTCAATACAATATAGAAGTTTTGTTTCATAATAAATCAACTTCAAATAAGTGTAAAATCCATCAAAGGATGTTGACATAGATGAAATCAAAACTCTTTTTAGAGAAATATCTCTTTCTATTTTGAAATCATTTAAGAGTCATATATTTATAAAATAAAACACTTTCTTTAAAAATATTCTTATAATCTTGTAAGGGAAGCTTCGACGATTCTATAACGGCGTAAAATAGCCGCACCCGCCGTATAAGTTAAAAAAAACATTCTTACCTTAATTTTGTCAAAAAGGTTAAAAAGCACCTTGTTTGGAAAACGAAGGAAAGATTCCTTTATAAACCTCTTATAAAAAGTCAAAAAAGGGTATAAATGACTTTAACCCATATTCGTTTAAAAATTAAAATGTTTTGAAATACATTTTATGAAACATGGATGTGGATGATAAAGAGATCCCAGTAGATTATTACGTATAAACAACCTCGGATAATGAAGAGATTGTGAAATGACCCTTACCTTGTACTTTTCTTTGGTTGGGGTAGGTTAACCTCCTGTATAATAGTAAAATAATTGTTATTAAATTATACAAGAATCGTATACATTCATATGATATCATATATGATCTTTTAACATTTATTTATTAATAATATCTTAGTAATATCGTTGTTTCGGGTGTTAACTTACTCATTTTCTTTTATATGTTTTGTTACACAAGACATGTTTGTCATGGATAGGTTGTATATTATTCATATACAGAATTATATCAAGTCCTTAAACAATATTTTTAAATTATCAAATGATAATTATACTTGAATGGATACGATGGAGAATGAATCTCATCGCGTTCGTGGAGATGGTAGTCCGTACGTACGCACGAGCGACAATATCATTCTTTTGATATTAAAATAATATATATATGGATGGTATATCATATATACAGAATAATTAACATGTTATATTTATTATTTACATGATTTACACATCATTATTATACCCATCCAAATAATAATATATTGAATAACAATTACACCACGACGTGGAGACGGTAAGTCGTACGTACGCACGTATGGTGACATGTTATTCAAAGGGTGGATAGAATACTGAATATGGTTGTACCATATTTATAATAACATCACAGTATATATATGATACTGGATTTATTATTTTATAATGTTAATAACAAAGGAAGAAGAAGTGGAAGAAGAAAGGAACTTTGGAAAAGGGTGCTGAAATCATTACCTCTTCTTCGGGTTCTTCCTTTTGATTTGATGAAAAGGGCTCCATAGGTTGGCTTTCTGATCAAACTAAGGCCTCTAGGTTGTATTTAGGGAATTTGGGAGAGTATTTGGGAAGCTTTTGGCCAAACCAAAAGGCTTTGAAGGTGTGAAGTAATGAGAAGGGGGAGTTCCCTTTTATAAGAGGGGTGAGGGGAACCTTTGGAAAAGCTAGAAATATTAATTTATAATAAATTCATATTCGGTTTCTAATGGCTCAAAAGTTTTTTATTCAAAATTTAAGGTGTGGATAGGTCGAAAACCATTCAACCAATATAATTTAGACAGGTTTGGGTTACTATATTAACCTTATACTTTAGTTTTAACTCTTAGTTAATTAGTTTGACATTTACCATGTCACTTTGTATTTTTATATTATATAGTTAATAAACTTACTATATACATCCAAGAGACACCCAAGTGGTCTATTAATGATACCACTATCATTATATAAGTCTCTTGGCCGAACCTTAGATTTTTAGGAATTTAATATCAATTAATAATATAATATTTGTTTTAAAAAATCTTTTATGTCAATTTTGACACTATTCAATAGTTGATTTTTTTGAAACTTATAACAGAATTATTACTTCAAAAAGGGTTAATTAAACCAATACTAATATGTCATATTATCCTATAAAATTATTTTAATTTATTAAAAGTCTCAAATTATATTTATTTGGGTATTTATAATATCAATTATTTTAAATTGTCACTATTATGGTAATTACTGCATCATCATTGTGCCATAAATAAATTAAATTATTTAAGGTCTAAAAATTATAAATAAAATATCATTATGTAGGAAATCGTTTTATAATTCTAATGAATATTTATAGTCGAAAATCAAACATATATAACCCTATGTAAGAATTGTTTTTCTAAAAGATATATGCTTGTGTCATTTTTGTATTCATTTTAACTTAATTAAAATAAAGTGTCCCTATCACTTACAAGTGGCACCATGGGGTCCCAAAATCGACCCAAAGATTCCAATGGTCGAACATGTATCAACCAATAAGGTTAGGACACGTTTTAGGGTAATTTGTTATTATTATAATATTATTTTTTAACCCTTATTTACCGAATTTACCCTTAACCATGGTAAATAAAATATTTACCGAAGTAATTATTCAAAATGTCTAAAAATAAAAGTTACCTATTTACACAATTTGAACATCCTGATTCCAAATATGGAATCCATTTTTCCAAATTCAAAACACATAAGTGGCCGAAATTAATTTAAAATTAATTCCCGTTGTTAAAACAAAAAGCGCGTTTTTAAGAGATAATAATTATCCAAAGATTGACACTTTTTTATGTCCGGTTTAATTGTAAAATTATGTACAATGACCAAAATTATATTAAATGATAAAAATAAATTCTAAATATACTTTAAAACCACTCAAATTCATAATTTATCAATATAAATTATTTCGATAAAAAAGTTGTTTTTAATTAAAATTTAGTAATTTTCACTATTCATCAAAATATTAAAGTTATCTGAAAAGTACCAAAATTTCACCTTAGGATAAATTAGATATTAATAATCCAAAAATGAAGTCCATTTTGAAATATAAAATATATATAATTTCAAAAAGTAGGTATTACTATTCATAACGGCTAGTTTGATTGGTTATGGTGTGTTAGAACTCGGTGTTGTGTACAACGCATGCTATCACATTATTCAAAGAGAAGCGTACCTTAGACACTTGGGGTGTTACAACACTAAATAACATATACATATTAATCTTACCCTTGATTATTTTTCTATGTGGAACTCCTCTTCTATTGTCCCTTCTTTCCACATGAAAAACATTCCACATATTGTTCCTTTTCTTTCCTATAGATCTTATTATTTTTAGAGGGATGGTTCTCTAAATCCTTAGACTTGGAATAATTATTTGGCTCCTTTTACTTATTCCTCTTCTTCTAATTCACTATAAGGATAGATAGTTTTTCATTCCCCATGTCTTTATCAACTTGGATAATAAGATTAAGAAGTTTCAACATTGTCTTATCACTATTTCTTGTATTTTAATTCACAATAAAATTAGAGATGTTTTTGTTAAATGAGGAAGTAATTATATTTATGTGTAGTTCATCAGTTATCTTAAAACCCAAGATATCCAGGCACTAAATGTATCCCATCATCTTGACTACATGTTCCCTATCTATCATTGTCTCTCTAAGATTGTACGTAAACTGTGAATTAGAGATCCCATATATCTCTGATTTTTCCTTCTCTTGATAGAGATCCTTGAGGTGAGAAATGATGTTATGTGCATCTATATCCACATATTTCTTTAGAAGATCATTGTACATGGAGAATGAAATAAGACATTATAAATCCATATCTTCATCCACATGTTTAAAATAGAGAGATATTTCTTATTCATTATCCACTTTGGAAATAAACTTAGGCAGTTGGATTTCTACCACATAAAATTTTCATTCATGGTGTAGTGTATTATGTAAGCACCTATACCATTCCTGAAAATTCACATAGGTGATAAGGTTATCCTTCTCAATTATGGATCACAGTTATATTTTCAAAATTATTTTATTTTCCATTTATACAAATTAATAAGAGATAATTAGTTCTTATTTTGAATAAAAAACATATTAATAAATTTAAATTTAATTAAATTAAATTAATCTCACAGTATTTTTTGAAACCCAATATCACTCACCATTAGTTTCATAATAACTTTCCACATAGATATTAAAGTTGAAAGGATACATACTCCCTTTCTCATAACCCAAACATGGTACTGACAAGTTATTTTAAAGGTTTTAGGTAGGTGTACCATTCTAACTACACAAACTCGCAGTTCCTTGATTTGTTTGGTGGAATCCCAAATTCTAAAATCTTTTTTTAATATTTCCTCATCCTCTCCTCTTAGTTACACCAGTTCTTGCTTGTTTTGTTAACCTTTGATGTAAACTAAGACACTTCAACCTAAAACTTCAAGTTAAAAGTTCCATAATAATAGAAATCACCCTAATTCAGGGTGGCCGAGCACTTTGAACTATGTGGTTGTTTCTAACTTAAGTAATGGAAGGAAATACTGACTTCGTATTTTAGTTAACGGGTTTTTATCCTTACGTTTAAATCCTATTTTATCCTTTTACATGCCTTTTTAATATTAAGTGGGTTTTACTTAAGTGATTAACCGTGTATGATACATCATTTATGCATAATATGATTATATTTTATTCCAAATTTAATTCTTATCAATTCATTTATTAGGTGATCGTGTAGTATTCAAAAACATAAATAATTAACCATGAAACTGATGGAAATAAAATATAATTGGCATGATCATGAGATTCTCTAATGGTTAGTTTATCAATATAATGATAAACTAACCCTAAACCCTAGGAGATAACACATCATAAACTATAATTAGGTTTATGTTGCAGCATTACTCCTTTTCTCCTATGTATCACCTTGATTGGTTTCACCCCGACTCCTTGATTTAGACCTTCTATACTCACCTGGGAGCTCTTTTATTATATAATTTTTCACTCACACATGAGTAAGGGGATATAATGGATTGGATAAAGGGGTTTTATATAAAATAAAGTGTGGTAATATAGACCATTACAAAATAAAGAGGAGGGGTGACTAACAGGACATCAATAATAATTTAACCATAATAATTTAAAAGAAACCAAACACAAAAAAGGGCTAGTCTAATCTCATGATCATCCAAAAATCAAGCAACGAGCATACATTTTTAATATAGTTATTAGTTACTTTGATTATATCTTTAATTTAGATAATGTGACATGAATTAATCCAATTAATTAAATTTATCTTAATTCCATCCAACCATCCTTAACTCACCATCATTGGTTATTTTTTTAAAAATCAACTTCATTTAAAATTAATGAAGTGAAAAGGTGTACTTTCAAGCAACCTCATGTGTTTTTAAAAAAATTGTAACATGGAAATTAATAGAATATAAAATTGTTAATCTTATGACATGTTGTGTACTATCGAATGAATGACACACAGAACACATAATAAATTGGTTTAACTATACATTTCATTCTTATTTTCATGAAAACATGAGGACATTGTCGGCATTAGACTTCCCAACATGTACAAAAGTACACAGTGTGTACTTTTATTCCACTTGTGTCTATAGCACATTCCTTGGGACTGGGTGAGTTCCCTTCCTGTGGAAGAACTTGAGTTACACGACATGCAGTCAACTTACACAGCATGTAACCTCATTTTTCATGGCATGTCAGACCCCATATCGTGTATCTGATACAAATAATGCTTGGGACACCCTATGTACTTAGCCATAGGATAATGGGGACTACACATCAGGGATAGTGATTAAACGACATGTAGTGTATCAGATCATGTGCAAAACTATCTGGATTTATATGATAATCCTATATATTTGTAAATTAGATCTCATTTTGTTATATCTAACTTTATAGAAATAGATATAAGAGATAAAACATGGTACACAATGTGTATATGGTAAGTATATATTGTTTACTCTAGTTTTGTCTAGGAATAACCTTTGGTACCTTCAAATGGTGTTTTTTAGATGTTTATGAATTTTTTATTATTAACTGTTCACATGTTATGTTAGCGAGAAATAAGAAGGGATGATATGATAATGTCCGATATTAAAATGAATCGATTACAAGAAAAATAAAATTCAAATGAATGAAAAATCGACAAATAATAAATAATTATAAATTAAACATGTGATCACTCTAATATCATTTGCAAGGTTCTCAGCATAGAAAAAGCGTCCTTTTATGGTATTATTATCTCAATGTTTAGTTGTAAATCATGTGTAATCAATCCTTCGCATGATAAAAATTCAATGTCCAATGAAAATAGTATATTACTTGACTGTATTAAAATGTCACAACTAGAAGAAAAGGATCTTTACATGTAATTTATAATTAATTTATTTGCAAGTATAGAATTACCTCAACTTGTAATTCCACTTTCGTTGATGATCCATTTAATAAGATCTAGTCAAACCATCATTGTGTTTTAGGATCCAAGTGAATAATATCTTTAGTGGTGATCCACATATACACTAAAATCTTTGAATGATGATGTAGAATCATTGGGAGGTTGCATAGACGATCCTGATCACTTTTATTTTTCATGGTTGATCGCATCAAAATTCTTCTTGAGAGAGGAAGAAATATTAATGTTCTCTCATTGTCTTGAGATAGGAAGGGAGGAGAGCACTCTAGATCTATTTATATCTTTCTAGGTCCTGATAGAGTATCAATCTATCCATTTTTCACACCAATTGTGTTTTTTTAGAAAGTGATATAATTATATATTTATTATGTAAGGTTTAGGGCTAGATAATTGCACACTGAACCCTTTACATATTTATAATTATTAATTGACCCCATGTAAAATTATAATAATAATAATAATATCTTTACATAAGAAACAAATTCAGGAATATATAAATAAATAAAATTTATATTATTTCCAACTCGACCATTAAACTTTGTCTTCTTTCCTCGTCGATATTTACCGATCCTCGAATAATGAATATTTATTTAATAAATAAATATCATGACATTACTCACCAATAAATATAAAAAATAATACATTCTCCAAAATTGAAAATGAATATTTATAATTATTATTTAAATGGCTTATTATTTCAAATAACTTATGATTAAATTATGTTGATCAACCAAACCTAATAAATATTATTTATTCTAACTCGTTAAATTCAATACTAGAATTTAACTGAGATTGTGGAAACACTTAGTGTGTGACCCTCTAGGAATCTTTTAGTGTAATTTTGCATAACCGCCTAAAATCCAAGGTTAACATCTTGAAATGTTCCACTGAATCCATAGAGAAAAAATTTAACATCAAAAATACATCCAACCACCCATGAACTTTTACCGCATAAAATAATCCATTTATCACAATATCTTAAATCAAGAAAGTTTCATAAAGGTTCCATCAACCTATATGCTCGATGTCTCTTTCTATGACTTTCTAAAAAATAAACGAGCCTATCAGACACCATGTCCATTGGTCTAATCTGGAAGTTCCATTCCCATCAAAGGGAATGAGATATCAACTTTCATCAAGAGTCAAAAGGGATAAATCCTTTCTTGCATTATCCATTAATGAAATATCACTCATGACACACACAAAATATCCTACTTCATCATGATAATATGTTCTCATAGTTTTCATCAATACATAAAATCACATGACTCGTGATATGCATTAATTAAAATCTTAAAATATAAGGATCAATACACATCCATAAATAGGAACATCCAATGACACATGGAAATATAGATTTCCTATTAATGGGAATATTCTCATAATCTATGATCTTGAATATTACCAAGGGCGGAAACTAGGAGAATTTATCTCAATGTATTATGATCCTCCTATCCCTAATAGCCTATATTATATCTGTCTTATTAGACAATATCATTCAGCCATAAAACAAGGTTCATGAATAATGTCATGTCACCTATAGGTTCTCATCATAGTGGGGAACATATATTCCCTTTTATCCTAAAATATATTCTAATAACATTATCACATACAAATATCATATAGAATAAAAATCATTATGTGATAATAAAACTTATTTAATAAGAAAAACATGTAATCATATGCTAAGAAAGTCAGCTCTAGGGAACCAACTACAACACAATCCACACCTAGGCTCACTGCCCTTGAACTTATTTTAGGATGAATCATTATCTTCCAAGGATCACTACCCTACTCCTCCTTCTTCATGAAATACTCTAAGGTAGGACACCTCAAGATCATTGTAGTTTCCTCTTCTTTTACTCACTGCTCTAGAGTAAGAACGCCTATAAATTTTATAGATATGTAGGTTTTTCCACATTCAGTAAGATTGAGGCTGAATTCATCCTTATTTCTAGGTAGATGTGCCATAAAACTCCTCTAACTATTATTTATATGAATCTATAAACTTCTAACCACATAGCTTCTCTACTTCCTTTAAGAATAAAATTGGAACACCTTATTCACTTTGCTACACAATAATAATTACCTTCACTTTGAGATCCCTCTTTGGACTTGATTCATTATTCTTATATTAAATACCAGATGTGGTTGTGAAAACCACTTCTACTTACTTAATATGTTTTGATATTGTTCAGTAGGGTCTCTCTGTTCTTCTCCAATCTTATTTCATAAATGCATAGTCCATGTGCCTCTAAACACTTATTTTCTTTTTGGTCTTCTTATAGAGGCTAGAATCTTTTTATGAGATCACATTTCCCTATTTAAAAAAGATATAGAAACCAATTTTCTTATACTCTATATTCACTTCCTGGTCTGAGACAGCTGTTGAAATTCATAAGATAGAAAGATATTTTTGGGTTTCATCGCATCTTCTAAACACTTCCAAAAAAAGTTAAGGTCAACTCCCAAATCCTCTTACTAATTTTTATTTTCCTTTATCTATAAAATACCACTTTTATAAACTTACTATCAAGTCGTGTATTAAAATACATGCATTTTGTGTGTTTTAGAAACTTTCACATAACCACCCTCTAGCTTAATCAATATCTATGATCTCCCCCGATCATGTAGCTTTACTAAAATATTTTCAGTAACTCACCATGCAAATATTTTATACATTTTAGATCATATTTCCTTAGAATCGTGGAATATATTTTTATTTATTCCACTCAAATATCCACTGCAACTCCCTAACTCATATTTGTCTTAAATCATGGATACTATTTTTAAATTCTGTGATGTTTGAATCACTTTAAAATAGGTCTTTAATTATCTTATTTTTGGGGATAACCTCTATAAAAATCACTAATAATATCCCCCATTTAATTTAGAATAATATCCTAGAGTCTTGACTTTTTTCTAGCTAATTCTTCAAAAATTCTCTAAGTGTTAAATCTATATGATCATCCTATGGATGAATACTCATATTATAAATTTAAATTCATACAATATCCAAGTCCCAAAATCATTAATCATTACATTCATGCATTTTCAATTTTTCCTTCCTCAACTTATAGTTTTAGTGAGCCAAATTCATACACTCAAGTCTTACAATCCAACCTGAAGTCATACATTTTGATAAAGTCTTAAGAATCACCCTTAAAGTCAAACTTTATACCTTTGTAAAATTTATTCCTAGCATCAAAATTCATATTATTGATCTTTAGTAGTTTTTTGGAACACTCCAAATTAAATATGATTTCATAATACATACAATAAAATTCCTACATTTAAAGGCTTGCACTAAAAATTTTTATGATAAAATAATTAAAATCAAAAAAATTCTAGAAACTCACCCAACTTATAATAACCATATTGTCCTAAGATGAATTAAATCACATATATTATGATAAAAAACATTTTCCATCTTTCATGGTTTATCCTATGAATTCCTTGTTTCTTTATTCCAAGTGACACACACCTTATGTTTCCTTTTTTAACAAATCTGAACATATGTGGAGATTAAAATTCACTTTTCAACAATCCTCCAAGAATCACCACATAAATATCCAATCATCCATCACTATCAAAAGTATCAACAAACATATATCTAGCCTTATTCCACTCATATTGAAACACTCGTATTGTAAAAAAATTCCAATTCAACCTTATAGGGGTTCAAGAATCTCCCCTTTAGTTTTTTTGACAATTTAATACTTTTTACTCTCCAAAATATCATTTCCCCCTCATTAAAAATGAAATACAAAGGGGATTAAAGCAAGTAGATTTATATTTATTTTCTATCCCCCTATTTGGGAGCCTAAAAATCTGTTACCCCTTAAAAACATGGATCTACCTATCTATATCACACACCCCCTTTTATTGGGGACAAATTGTAAAATCCCCCTTTGTCTTTAGAATATAACAGGGTCTTATTCATGAGATTTTACTCATCCTCCATGAGAAACATATTCTCACCCGTTGTGAATGGGGAGGACTACTCAACTTGTTTGGTCCCCATCACTTTTCATCTAGCCTTTAGTTATATGAGCACTTATTACTAATTTCTGGTTGGATTTCATAAATCCAAAATTCATCCAGCCAATTCCTAACTGACTTTCATAGATTTAGATACAAAAATTGAAATATACCATGTAAGATAATTTACCAATTATAAATTGAGTAGTAAAAAAATACTCTAAGACTAATAATTTAGGGATCGATGTAGTAAATGATATTTTTAAAAAAAACATCAAAGATATCCATTCCACTCGCTAGTTTCCCATTATAGCACATACAACCAAAAACCTACCATTTTTACAATATAATATAACATGTGATCTCATCACACTTTCACACTAAATCATTTGTAAGTAACCATTAACAACTTGAGTGTGAAAAAAAACCACTTGAAGAAACAATTGATGCTGCTTTTTAGAACTAAACTAGTGATACCACTAGAACTCCATGCTTTTTGGCTCTTCATTGGCTTCATCAATCACAGATAAGGCTGAATAGCATTGAATATTCAACATCAAATCCATCTGAATTTATTCACTTTATATCAATTCATAATGATCAATTTTGAGACACCAATTATTAGGAATAATTTCTTTATCTCTGTATATTTTTTTATCAATTTCATAACAAACAACTGATATCAAATGTTAAGTACATAAAACAAATAAACATGAAAAATATTTATGTTCTTGATATTGTTCCTAATTTATCCACTCCCTTTTAGAAATTTTATTTCACTAAGTCAATATATTGATTCCATGTATATTAACTTAAATTCATCCTGATAGCACTTTTGGTCTTATATATGAATTTGACATCTTATATTTTCACTATTCAGCCCTTTTCTATACTATTTTAGATCTAGAAATTAATTCCACCAATAACCACCTATTCCATATTCAACTAAAAATTTCATTACAGCATAGTTTTTTCATATTTTTTTATTACCACTTAATGAGTTAGGTTCCGTATTGTTTCTCCTATTGAGGCCTGATACCAAATAGGACTTTAAAACCTCTAAATTCCCATTGCTTCATAAATTTTCAACTCCAAGAATATTTTCTTTCATCTTATAATTATGTTCTTTTCCATCACACTTACTCCATGGACTTTGTCTCCCAAAATTCATCACCTCTTCAAAATAACTATTAAAAAATGATGTACATGGGGGTAGGGGTAGCTTTATTTTCCTTAGTTTGAGGAATTAATTGTTCCATAATAAACCAACCCTTCATCTACCACCTTTACTTTTCCTTTTTTCATAATTAGGGAAAGTAATTTCATAACCTCATATACTTCATTTTCATTAAAATAATTCTCCATGGTAAGCTTATTCATCCCCATACTATCCTCTCATGGGTGATTCCAAATACACACATTTTATCATAAAATATTATTTTGGTGGTCCTATTTATTAACTTTTTCTTTTCTTACATTGTGAGGGAAATCCAACTTATGAACTTTTCTACTTTTTATGCCTTTCCACATTTTATTTCTTCATGATTATTTCTCCATGGGAGTGCATTTTCACCAATCTTAACTTATTTCTATTCAGTGTTTTTTTGTGATACCACTTAGTTAGGATTATTTTTTAATATTCATGAGAACTATCTTATATTTTCTTAGTGAATTAGTCTTCCCTTGTTCTTTGACCTTCCTCATAGCTGGAGTAGATTCTTTCCTCATCATCCACACTTTTTATATTTCATTCCATGAGGGATACAATGAGTAAACTAATTTAGGTTCTTGATGTATCCTTTATTGAGATATTTTATTCTCTTTTAAAACAATTAACCCCTTTTATAAATTAATAGGCCTCTTTCCTTGGTAAACCAATTTATTATATGTCATAAGAGTGAAGGATCTCCTCATGACTTCCATGTATTCTATCCTGAATCAATTTCATTAAAAGTGACCCTTGTTATAAAAAATAAACCATCTTTTACAAAAAAATACACCTCTCTTGATCATTACTTGGTAGATATGCGGTAACTGAAACTCTCTTTCACTGTTGGGATTTTGTAATTCACTAAACATACTCATCATGTGCCTAAATATTCCATAAAAGTATCACTTATTAAATAGATTCTTCTAAATCTGATTTCTTATAGATTATTCAAGAGCCATATATTTTCTCTCAGATTCTCAATTACTTTTATTTTAAAATTTTAGTCCTATAGTGTCTAGATTTTTTATCTAGATTCCATATTGTTGTTCAGGTTTTAGTTTCCTTTTAGTGAATTTTCACCTACTCAATTTTAGTGTTCATGATTTCATCTAGTTTCTAGATTTTCTAACGTTTTTCTTCAATACAGGTATCAATTAATTTAATTCTTCAGGTGTCTTCTATCCTGGAATATTTTATCTCTTTGAGGTATGTCTTGAGAGGGAAAACCCTAAACTTCATAACCTTTTTAGTGGAAAATTGTTTCTTAATTTCTTAAAGAATTTCTTCAAGAAAATCACTTTAATCCTTTATTGTTATAGCCATATTCTTGTTACCAAAGTTCTGTTCCACCTTCCCTCTTCTTATCCATTTAGTTTTTAGGGCCTAAAAATTTATAATGGCATAGTGTAGATCAAGAATAACTTTCTGTTAACTTATCATATATTGTAAAGCTGATATTTTCACTTAGATATTGCATGAGAACTTCCCAGATTGCAAACCTAATGTTTTTTTCCACTTCATCATCAGAATCAAATATTATTTTTAACTCCGTGAGAGAGTTTTATATTTTTGGTAAAACTGATTTTTCCAAATTGATGATAGAATTAGATAAATAAATAAATAAATAATTTAAAACATTGGTTAGAAATTTACTTTTCTTAGTATTTTTATTCTCTTACCTTCCATTTAACATTGGGCAATTCTCACCATCTTTTTTTGGTGGTTTCTCTTCCTGTATAGCTTTTAAAGCTAAATTTTTATTATCTTCTTTTCCATATAATTCCTCCAACTTAATCTGCATATTCTTAAAGAACTTTCCATGCACAATTTTCATGTAAAATTCATCTCTAAGATCCCACATCAATACCTTATTGATAGAAGATATTATTTATATATTCCTTTGATCTTTCTCAAATATGAATTTGTATATTCCTAATATAACAATTAATTCCTATAAAACTTATTGGGTACTTCAAAAACTACTTCCATGCATGTCATGAACTCCCTTTTACTCCTATGAAATTTATACCATTGAAAAATGGTATCGAAATTATATCCTTAATTTATATAAAAATTAAAAATTATCTCCTTTGGTTGAAAACAATGCCAAAACCTATTTCCTAGGATACCACTTGTTAGTCCCTTAAGGCCCGCTGAGTGGGGGTTAATCATAGTTTGACAGTTTTAATCCTTTTTGTCACTTTTCATTTATAGATATTGTTCTTGATTAGTTAGAAACCTTGTTCAAATAATTTCATTTATCTTTAACCAATACCTCATATAATTCCTTCAAAAAAATTGAGGAAGAAAATAATTACGTGGAATTATGATTTTTACTTGGTTTACCCACACCAGGATAGTCTAATGAGAATGTTATTGACAATGCTCTGATGCACTAAAATCCACTTGGACCACTTATTTTTAGTGGATACATTGGTTTTGGTCACTCCATTATTGTGATATCTACCCTTACACATATTTTGGGTTGACTCATTATCTCCTAAGTATCATTTCCCTTCTACCCCACATTCATGCACCATTTCAGGGTAGGAAACCATGCCTTCACTGCTCCTTCTTCCTCCTTTTATGAATTCTATAGAGTGGAAACACATCTACAGTTTATAAACATGTAGGTTTTCCCATATTTAGTAAGACGGGGGATGAATGCATGCTAATTTCTGGACAGATACACTGCTGAACTCCTTCGTTGCTTCTTCACAGGGCTACTATGAACTTATCCTTATATAGTTTCTTTACTTCCTTCTAGAATCATTCAAGAACATCATCTTCACTTTGCTATAAAAAAATTACCTTCACTTTGAGGTCCCCTCTTTAGAATTTATTACTTATTCTTATTTTTCCCACCAGTCAAGGTAGTGAAAACCTCATCTACCCACATAATATGTGTCGATATTGTTCAGTTGGATCTCTCTACACTTCTCCACTCCTCTTTCATAGATGTGTATTTTTTGTGCCTCTAAACTCTTCTTTTCTTTTTTATCTTCCTATAGAATCAAAAATCTTCTTGTGATATAAAATTTCTATATTTATAAAAATATGTAAATAAATTTTCTTCTTCTCTATCCACTTTTGGGTTTGAGACAACTGTAGATAGGAATATGATATGAAGATATCCTTTGTTTTCATCACATCTGGTAAAATATTCTATAAGGAGTTAAGGTTAACTCCGTAAACCACTCACTGTTCTTTCTTTTTCCCATATCCTGGAAATAAAAAATTTCTCCACTTGATTCCAAACCATGTATTAAAATATATTCATACTATGTGTTGTATTAGCTTCCACATTACCAACTTCCTAAAAATATTCTGTCATGCATCATGTATAAACCAACTTCATCGATATCTATGATCTCCCTTATCAACCATGAAATTTTTCTAAAATATTTTTAGTAAATCACCATGAAAATATATTTTTCTCTATGAATTAGATTTATTTTTCATTATGGAATATATTTTTATTTCTCCACTCAAATATTCATTGTAACTCTCTTATTTATCATTTATAACAACCCTTCTCTTTATTACTGATTAATTCATGATTTATTATATAAGTGTACACATAATACAACCCATAAGATTGAGAAGTATATTGTATTTTTGAATTTGGTGCATTAAATAACAACTTACAACATGGTATAAAACAACATTATTGAAAACTTCCTTGAAAATATCATATTATTCCATTGTAATTAAAATTTCATAGGATA
This sequence comes from Viscum album, assembly GCA_963277665.1. Lineage (NCBI taxonomy): Eukaryota > Viridiplantae > Streptophyta > Magnoliopsida > Santalales > Viscaceae > Viscum > Viscum album. The sequence continues at coordinate 934,054,217 of OY728125.1, forward strand.
ACCTAGGGAAACATATAAGAAATAGGTGAGATATAAATCCCAGTAAAGGAATGAACATGAAAAAACATGAATAAAGTAATACATGTTAGAAAATATTCATATTAATGAGATATAAAAAGGGTGAGAATTATAAACATGGAAAATGATACATGACATAGAATGATAATCATAAAGTAAATATGGGAAATGTGGCAACAACTTAAAACATTGCATCATAAACATAGGTAAAGGATACTCAAAAGGCCCAGGAGCGAGTCAGACCCTCTCATACCAAACTTTATTAAAAATAGTAAAGATAGTCAAAAACATCGTGAGGGAGATTTATATATCCTAGTAAAAAAAGTTCCATGCGCATCTGTATAAATAAAACGAGAAAAACATTCCGGGACCAAGGAAGAACACTCCGAACATGAACCCACAATGGCCTTCTTTGACAAAGCATCAACAACCTGATTAGACACCCAGTAAGCATGTGTCACATCAGGGTGAGACCATCTAAGAGCTACAGACATTCAATCAAAGAAGGAAACATCACCCATGGGACATTCTTGGATTGGCTTCTAAGAATGTCAACAGCCACCATTGAGTCAGATTCCATCCAAAGAAAGAGCAAATTGTGATGAACTTTATAAGTGATATCTTTGATCATCGCCCATAACTCAACTTCAATGGTAGAGCCCTGTCCAATATAATGATAAAAAACAACCCTTAATGAAACCCCGATAGGTATGGAATACACCACCACAACCCAGAGGCCCGAGTGAACCATAGTTCGCCCCATCAATATTGACTTTTACCCAAGATGGAATGGGAGGGATCCATCTAATTGATTTAAATACCAAGGGTTTTTTATCTTTCCAGAGATACAAAAGCTTCTCAATATAACAAGATCACTGAAGTTATTATTCTTGAAACCAGCCTATACTTTGGAAGCATTTCAAATATCCATGTGAATAGAGCTCACACCAGACTGAAAGGTAGTCTTGATAGCATCAAAGACCATGCCATTACAGGCCTTCCAGATGAAGCCAAGGGTGGCTGTTGTTGCAACTAGCAGCTGGTTTTTGACTTGTTCACTGCACTGTGCAGCAACAACAGAGGCCAGTAGTTTCTCCAGACTCAGCATTTCCAAATGACATCTAGTCACATCTTGTATGTATCTCCAGAACCTGAAAGTAAAGAAACAGGACAGAAAAACATGCGCAATTGATTCCTCTACTGTAAAACATAAAGGGAAACTGATGCAAGATGAATTACAGCCTTCTTGAGGAGATTCTACACTAGAACCCTACCTTTCCAGATCCTTCATAACAACAAAAATCAGTAGTTGGGATGAAGTAGGTCCAGAAATCCAACAGCCATCGAGGGGTGGTGATCTTATCATCACACATGTAAAGAAACAGAGCTCTGGTGCTTAAAGTCCCAGTGAAACTCAGTTTACAAATAACATTGTCTCTATCAATGAACCTATATCTTTGAATTTCATATTGAATATGAGCAGGAATAAAATCATAAGAGCACACATTTTTAGCCTGAACAGCAGCAATCGAAGTGTGTTTCATAGAAGATGTAATTTTAGCATCTTCTTGTATTAGTCTTATTAACTAGGGGTACTCTAGGCATTCAACAAGGAATTCCTACAAAAGAACCACTTGACACAAAGAATGATCCCATTAAAGGTGGAATTCAAAGCAGACCATATTGAAGAGGGGAAATAGTAAGAGCATAAAGCTAGAATTTTAGGAATGAGACTCGCTGAAATAAACTCCATTGAACTATCATTGGAAGTGAACATGCTCCATGTAAACTTTCTAAGCAAAGACTCATTTAAAAGACCCAAATTCTTTATGCCTAATCCCCCCATATCAACTGGCTTGATACATTCCCTCCATTACACAACAACCAACTTCTTTTCAGTAATAGAACCAGTCCATATGAATTTCCTGATGAGACTTTTAAGATCTTTGATGAGAGCCTTCGGACACCTATATATAGAGAAACCATAAACAAAAATAGAAGTAATCACCAAATTAACAAGGAAGATTCTCCCAGCTTGAGACATAGCTTTCCCTTTCCAAGTTTCCATTTGAGCAATAATACGAGATAAGATTGAATCAAGGTGAAATTTTTTTACTCTACCCCAAAATAGAGGAACTCTAAGATAGTTAAAGGGAAATGATCCTTTCTTCACCCCAAGTGACCTGGTAACCTTATTCTGTTTTTTGATGGTCACTCCATCTTCAAAGACCACAAAATATTTCTTCCAGTTGATGGCCTACCTAACCACATCCTCATAGTGCTTAAATATGGCCTTTATTGAATACAAATTCCTTTCATTGGCCTGTTCAAATAAAATAATATCATTGGCATAAAATAGATGGGTAGGGGAATAAAGATCTCTTCTAGCTTTAATCTGACTATTCAAACCAGCATGAACAAGACTATTAAGGTAGAGACTTAAATAATCCTCAGTAAGGGAAAACAAAAGTCTAGAAAGGGAATCCCCTGGTCGAACACCCCTGTAGAACTGAAAGAACCCCCTAGGATAACCATTGACCAAGATTGAAATCATAGAACTCTTAATAATGACATGCACCAAATTAATGAACTTGGTGGAAAATCCATGCATTCTAAGAATGGACAAAAAAAGCTCCATTTCATGGTATCAAAGGCCTTATAAATGTCAATATTTACTGAAATATTCCCATGTTTTACCTTTCTTCTCATGACATTAATACATTCAGATACAGTGAAAATACAAGTTTGAATGTTTCTGCCAGGGAAAAAACCAAACTGATTCGGGGTGATGATTCCCTTAACGAAATTACTGAGTTTTGTAGCAATGATTTTACTGATGATCTCGGGGATGGTATTTCCAATTGAAACCATTATAATTTCATTGATGTCAACAACATTTTCCTTCTTGGGAATAATAGAAATGAAGTTATAGTTGGCACCATATGTCATGGAAGCATTAAGAAAGAACTCTCTCACTACATTGATAACCTCATCATGAACAATCTCCCAGTTAAACATGAAAAACTTATTTGTGAAACTATCCAGCCATTCCACACTATCAATTTTTTTAGAGAAAAGGGTTTCCCTAACCTTTTTTCTCCCAAGTGGATCCACCAAATTTTTATTGATCCGATCATCAATTCTTGGGGTGATATTATTCACAACCATAAGTGTTCTATCCACCCCATTTTCCGAATAAATATCAGCAAAGTAACCAACAACTCGATCATAGATTTCATTCTCTAAAGTGAGAAAACCTCCATTAATATTAAGGGTAGTAACTATCCTCCTTATTTTCCTTTCTTTGTAAAGACGATGGAAGAAAATAGAGTTTCTATCCCCTTCCGTTAACCACATGACATTATAAAAAGATCTGGACAAATTTTCCTTAGTGTTGTGCAACTCATCAAGCTTAGATAAAGCCTGAATATCATCAATGGAAGGCATGGAATTTAGCTTATTCATATTATGGAATCTCAGGAGATGATTTTCATCAATCTTGATTTCCTCATCCATCTTGGAGAAAGAGATCTTACTCCATTCCTTCAACCTTATCATTACATTTTTCAGTTTGGATGAAACAACCTGGAAAGCAGAGCCCATAGTCACAAAATTCTAGGCATCAATGATATCCTCCTAACACCTTGGAATCACAAGCCAAGAATTATTAAATTTTAAGGGAATATAAGCAAAACTATCACTACCAATGGAAATATCAACCACCAAAGGATTGTGATCATAATGGGTTTTTGGAAGAACAAGACCTGAGGCACTAAATATGTCATTTGTTTCATCAACCTGAAAAACAAAACTATCCAGTTTTCTTTCTTGTCACCCATTCAAATTTTATCTGCCCCGATTAAATTCATCACCAACCATAGACACTTCAATTAGGTTACAATGATCAATACATTAAGAGAAATCATTGGCCGTCAGTCAATTAAAATTGGATCAATTTTTCTCCTCAGGCCAGAGAACTTTGTTGAAATCACCTAAGAAAATCAAATTGTGGGGTACTTGAGAAGATAAATACACCATCTCACTCCATAATTCCTTCATTTTTATATAGGAGTTAGAAGCATAGAAAATATACACAGAAAAGTGACCCCCAGTATACCAACAGCAGTAGAGACAAATTGATTACCTTTGGTATGGGAAATGAGATTGACATAATCATGTTTCAAAACCCAAAGGCTCTTCACATTATCCTCATTTAGATTGTGATCAACAAAGGAGTAACCAAGAGACTCCCACTTAAACGTTTTCCAAATAACAAAGTTCATCCTTCGCTTAATAAGTCCAATAATTGAAGGTTGGTTGGTCATGAAAATATGTCTATGTGCCTTGACCGTGGGAGCATTCCCAAGCCCTTGAAAATTCCAATAGAGAAGATTCATTTATTTAGGGTTGTCATGGACCTTTTTTGAGCCCGTCCCCCTTGAGTGCCTTCTTTCTTGACCTTCTTTCCCTTCCACTTTTTTGAAATTATGAGATTCCCCACATGAAGATTCTCATATTCAGGGTCCTTTGCTTCATCATCTGAACATTCATTAGACTGCTCAACCCCAACATCATTAGACCAAAAGACCCCATAAAGTGGGCTAAATTTATTGTAGGAGTGAAGGATTCCCCCAGCTAGTTCATCATCCAGTTTCTTCTTAGCATATCAGCTTGATGAAACTTGAGTGAAGTGTGCATCCCCACTTGGATTATATGGAGGGTGTATTGTCCTGTCCAATGATAATCCCAGATCAGGTGCATATTCATTACCACTGAAAGTGGGGGTGGAGTCTTAAAAATCATGTTCATGCCTCATCTCATCCATAGCATACAAAGGTAAAGTCAATGATGGGCGTAGATCTGGTTCCCTTAAGAAATTAGCATCTCCCTTGACATGAACCGTAGTATCAAAAACATCACACATAAAATTAATCCCCAAGAACTGAGACCTCAAATTCTCAGCATGAAAGGTTTTCTGGGGATGTTCCATACCATTATAGACTTCAACAGAGGGTTTATTAGTTGACTGGACAATTAGAGCCTCAGCATGAAAGGTTGGCTGGTGATGTACCATATCATTATGTACTTCAACAGAGGGTTCATTAGTTGATAGTGTCATATCATTATGGACTTCAGCAAGAGATTCATCAGATAACTGGGTAGTTTTGTTAGTGTCTTGTGAGACACTCAAAAGATTTTGTTTCACTGTATCTTGCCGAGCCTTCTCAGAAAAATACATTGCCTTATCAGTCGCATGCAAAGCCTTATCAGAATTATCATGTAAAATTTTAGAAGGGGAAGTATCTTCATACCCCTGAAAAATATCATTCCCTCCAATGAAATCATTATTTGGTCCCATTGATATGCAACCATCCTGAGGGAGAATATCCTTGACATCCATCTCAATGTCCACAATTCCAGCAAGCAATAGAATTTCAAGCTGTAGAACCTCTTTCTCATATCCAACTTGTTTCAGGTTAGAAGAGGTAGAGTTTTTTGTTTTTTTATTATCAGCATCCTTCCTACATATATCCTCATCATGTCCCTTTCCCTTTTATAAGGCACACATGCTCACCCTCTGGCACTCCACAAAGTGGTTCCTAAAGAAATTGCACACCCTGCAAAACTTTGGCTTCCTTTCATAGAAGATTCTCAATGAGATGCTACCATCCTTTGTTGTAATAATCACTTCCTCTGCCAGTGTTCTTTCCATATCAACCTCAATCAAGACATGGGAAAAGTGTCCAAATCTGGGATTATCAATTTGACGATCCATTCTAATTTGATTTTCCACAGACGATGCAATATCCCAAAAAATAAGAGGATACCAATAAATCCAATTGATCTTATAAATTCAAACCCAAACCTACACATGAGTATTGGTGGCATTGAAAGGATAAAAATTAAGATCCCATTACTAAATTTGCAGAATACTAGGTTTGAGGGAGATAGATATGAAGCTCCAAGACTGCCTCTTGAAATCATCATTTGGGAACACAACATGGAAAAAATTTCTTCCCATTGCGGTCAGTTTCCAATCCTCAAAGCCCCATGTGGCAGAAATCTTCTTATTTAGCTCATAAAATTTCCACATCCTCTCACCTTTTGGGGTGATGACTTGAGTGATAATAGAAAATCTACAGAAACTAACTCGTTATTCAACCGCATCCTGATTGGAAAAAATGTGTGCAATCCTACCTTTCCTAATCCCTTTCTAGGAGAAGGGGATACAAAGTCTGTGAAAGATGGATTTGCAGCAGATTTGACAATGTCCACAAAAGAATTCTTCAAATCAAATGGAACCACAGTTGAACCCTGATTCAAGGGTCATGAGCCTGTGGAGAATAGTGATAGAATATATCCCTATGCCTATATGATCATTAGGGTTCACCGAATACAGATCCCTTGCCAAGGGATCATTCAAAGCTGCCTGTTCACCACGCCCAGAGCCACCACGATCTCTCCCTCACTCCGCCATCTTTCATGGGTCAAGGATAACTACCAAGACATCATGATATAAAAAATACCAAGATGAATTAGGTTCAGTACCTAATATCTTTCATGATGTCTTATGAGAATAAAACATTACCCAATGTATTGGAATTATATATAATTCCAGGCACACCCATTACTTTAATTTCATTCTCATGCTTAAGTGTGCCACAGAGAACATAAAACATGGAATAATTTATCATAAAATTTTATTCCATGATCAATTATTGTGGAATAAATACAATTAATTACACAATAAAATAATTAAAAGTTAATTAAGGTGAACACACTAGATAGGAAATGGGTACGGGTATTCACTACACAATTGTTCACCATGGAAATATCATGGTGAAATTTTTACATCATAACGGGAGCATATAAATGTTCATATAAGGTATCAATGAGAGTGAAATGGGTCTATAATAATTTATAAATAAAATTTATTGTAAGTTTTATATATAATAATGCATCCCATCATTAGTAAATTAAGATAAAATACATAAGATAAAGAAGATTCTTGAATAAAGAGGAGAAGGAGAGGATCCCTTACCTTGAGAAAGTGATTCCAAATGCTTGGGAGGATATTTTGGAGAGCTTAGGGGCACTTTGGGTGGAATATAGAGAGGGGGTGTCAAATTAAGTATGTGATCCAAGTTTTTTTTGGTGAAGATAAATGGAAGATTGGGTGGGTTTATATAGGAAAAGAGAGGGGAGTTCTTTAATATATCCCAAGCTTAGGTTTTGGAATCTATATAATAAAGTAATGAAAACAAAAAAAAATTCCCATGGAATTCGCCCATAGTTTCTATAAAATAGGGGTGGTTTTTATTATTTTAGAAGGATAAGGTCATAACTTATTAAAATAATACCCTTTTTGATTTGGAAGTGAGTCATGTCCTTAAATAAATTATTTTAAAACCTTAAAATCTATTATATGTTTTGGAGGATTCATAAAGGCTATATACAATTAATAAAATAAACTTAAAATCGAATTATTTTAAAGTATAAATATATATTTGGTCATGTATACCACTTACATTATTTATTACATCACTTTTTGGGTATTATGATGTCATAATACACATCATATATTTACACCGTATTTAATTTTTATCCGAAAATTTGATTTTCTTAGAAAATTATAAAAAATTCACCATTTGATAATTTTATTATTCTAATTCCAAAAATAATATTTATTTTATCTAAATAATTATCTAAATATGTGAACTTTAAATTTTAAAATAATAATTGACATTTATTGAGAAATTCTCAGTTTTCTAAAAATAATAGTTTTTGAGCCCTTATAAAAAATACATTTGACTTCATAAAAATTATATGATTGTTTATATTAAATAAAAAATATATAATAATAATATTTCAAAAAAAATATTATTTCTTTCAAAAATCCATTAATTCCTCAAAATAAATTCCTTAATTGAATTTTAATATTACCCAAAAATACGATTTTTGTTTTGTTGTATCAAAATCAAAATCATTTATAAATTAACAATAATAAAATGAAAATATATTCATTATTCTATAAAATATTAATATTATTATTATTATGGTCTTGATACATATCCCTTTAATAAACCAAAAAAATCCATAAGAGTAAGGTGCATGATGGTGAAACTTTCATTGTGTGGTTCGACATACATGGTTTGGGTTGTGATCTTGATGAGATTGAATATCCCTATAAATGGTTCTGATCATGATTATGTTGTTGGATATTATATTTATATTAGTCAAGTTAAAATCCCACTGATGTTATCTCCCTTATAAGATTTGATAAATGGGCTTCATAGGGTATGATCCTACAGGTTGAGGTCATCACTTCCTTTTCCCGTGTCAATTGGATTTATTAAAACCCTATATTTATACTAATCATATGATTACTATTAAATATCTATATTATCAATGGTAAAGATTCTTAATGGTATTTTAAATTTGATAGGATATAATAAAACCAAATAACTGAATGTGCTTTCTATATCCATAATACATGATAATACATTTAATTAAACCACGAATGGAATTTTATTTATAAAATTTTGGGTCATTAAAATATTCCCCCCTTTAGAAATTCTTCCCTAAAAATTTTCATTTCACACAATAAAACATATGATGGTAATTTTATCTCATCACTTCCTCTGATTCTAATGTCGCTTCTTCAAACTTTTGGTTTCTCTACTACACTTTGACTAGGTGAATTATCTTATTTTTTTGAACTATATCTCTATGATATAAGATCTTCATTGGCTACTCTTCGTAAGAAAGATCATTCTCTAATGGTACCTCCACTAGATTGAGTATATGTTAGGGGTCTCATATGTACTTCTCAATAGTGATACATGGAACACATCATGTACTTGAGATAGGTGAGGTGGGAATAATAGTCGATAGGCGACTACTCCAATGCGATCGGGGATATCAAAGGGACCAATGTTTCTTGGACTAAGATTTCCATGCTTCCCAAATATCATGAATTTATTATATGGAGATATATAGAGGAATACCCTATCTCTAACCTTAAACTCTAGGTCTTGTCAAATATTTTCATCATATCTCTTTTTTGACCCTGAGAAGCCTTGTTGTGTGGTTGAATGGTCTTGAACTTTTCCACAATTTCCTCAGATATTTCATTACCTAAGATTTTTCATTCCCCAACTTCATACCAGTATGTAGGTGTTCTAAAACTTTTCCCATAAAGGGATTCATAGGGATCCATTTTGGATGCTTTAGTAGAAACAAGTATTGTATGAGAACTTGAACAAAGGAATATATTGATCTCATCCTCCTTTATATTCAATTTATCATTCTCTAAATATATCCTCGAGTGTCTGGATATTCTTTTCAAATTGGAATTTAGTTTGGGAGTGATAATTTGTTCTAAAGTTAAACTCAGTATTTAGAGAGTGTTGGATACTCTTCCTGAACTTGGAGGTAAATCTTGGGTCTCGATCATATACAATCAATAGTAGTGTTCTATGAAGCCCCATGAATTCTTTAATGTATATCCTTTCAGGTTGATTGAGTGAGAGGTCCTCTCTAATTACAATTAAGTGAGCAATATTTTTAAGATGATCCATTATAACCCATATATAATTGTTGACTCTTGATATCTTCAGAAGATAGGTGACAAAGTCAATGGTTATGTTTTTCCATTTCCATGTAGGTATGGGTAATGGTTGTATCATCCCCTTGGATTTTTTCCTTACTACCTTTAATTTTTTACATATAAGACATATTGATGTATATTTTTTGATCTCCTTCATATTATTGTCCCACCAATAGTGCACTCAGAAATCTCGATACATCATTGTGCTTCCTAGATGGATGGAGAAATTAAAACTATGTGTATCATCCAACATCTCCTTCATTAACTCAATATTTGATGGTACACATAGTAATTACCTGAATCTCATAACTCCTTATTCATTAAAATTGAACTCTAAAGATTCCCCTTTTCTTATAGCTTCCACTTTCTTCTAAATTCCCAAAACATCTCCTTGATCATCCTTTATCCTCTCCATAAGGAAAGGTTGAGCAGTCATTTGTTAAAGTATTAATGATTTTCCTTACTTTATGATTCCCACGTACATCCTTTTCAAATATAAGAAGATCAGGCCCTTCTCAATTCTAATCAATAATAAAAAAATTGGATCCTTTCTACTTGGACCATCTTCTAATTTATTATCTTTCCCGATATGGTAGTATATTGAGAATTCATATTCCTTGATCATCACTAACCATCTTCATTGGTTCATATTCAACTCTTTATATGTGATTATATACTTGAGTCTTTTTTGATCCTTATATATTTCACACTTCTCCCCAAAGAGATAATGTTGCTAGATTTTCAAAAGTAAGATCACTACATCCAACTCTATACCATGTGTTGGTTAGTTCTATACATGAAATTTCAATTTCCTTAAGGCATATTCTATCACTTTTTCATTATATATTAACACACATCCTAATACCTTCTTCAAAACATCATTGAATACCATGAAAATTTCACCAATTGTGGGTAGTGTGATTGTAGGTGTAGTGATAAGCCTCTTTTTTAACTCCTTGAATCTCTCTTCACATTCATAATTCTGATAAAAATTGATTCCCTTTTTAGTTATATTGGTTAGAGGGTTTGACAATCATGAGAAATTTCTCAAAATTTGATGATAGCACCCAATTAATCTAAGGAAACTATGGATATCTATAAAATATGTTGGTCTCATTCATTAATCAATTTATTCTATTTTTGAAGGGTCCATATATATCCCATTGCTTATGATAATATGATCGAAGAATCCTACTTCCTTCAATCATAACTTAAATTTGTTGTACTTTCATTAAAGATTCTCCTTTGATAAGTTCTTTAGCACAAGACTTAGATGTTATTTATACTTCTACTTGATTTTGGATTATATTATAATATCATCTATAAATTATACCAAAACTTTATTGAGGTAATATATAAAGACTCTATTCATCAAGTCCTTGAATATTACTGGATAATTAGTGAGTTTGAATTCCATTACTATGAACTCATAGTGTTTGTACCTTGTTCGGAAAGAATTATTGGGGATATCCTACTTCCGAGCACTTACTTGATAATATCCAGGCCAAAAATCCACCTTAGAGAAGTATTATGATCCACATATATGATATAAAAATTCATTAATCTATGGAATATGATACTTTTTATTTATTTATATCTTATTGATATCACTATAATCAATGAAAATGAACATTGAACCCTCCTTCTTCTTGAAAAATAGGGCTAGTGCACCCCATGGTGAAGAACTTGGGTGTATGAACCCTTTATCCGGATTATCCTATAGTCATTTCTTCAGCTCCTCAATTTTGACAATAACCATTCTATATGGAGTATTAGATAACGGAAATGAAAAATGTATAAGCTTGATTAAAAATTCAACCTCTCAGCTAGGAGGAAGAACAAACAATTATTCAAGAATCAAATCATTGCATTACCTCATAATGGGCATGTCTTCAAGGATGGTCTTTTCCTTGGACTCAATCATTTGAGCTAGATATGATTTCTTGTAGGGAAATAATATCCATTCTTGAGATGTTTGTGCTAAATAATATCCATCCTTCTCCTTTCACTTGTACAAAATTGAGGGTTGATTCATGATATATAGATTTATTTCCTTCTTGTGGAAATTTATATTGGATCTATACAGGGAAAACCTATCCATACCCAAAATTTCATCAAATTCAACTAAAGAGAGTATAAAAAGGTTTTTTGGGAAGTTCATCCCACAAATTTTGATAGGGGGGATTAATATACTTGGGATACAATAATTGTCCCATTTTTTTCTTTTACCGACAGTTTTACTTTCATGCTTTGTGGTGGTGTTTTAATAGTTCTACTAAAATTTCGTGATATGAATGAATGTGTAGAGCCAGAATAAAAAGGTCTGTTCAATATTCTTGAATAAATAACTAGTATACATGTCACCACTTCATTGTAGGTATCCACCTCAGCATTTGTAATGGAAAAATATCTCCCATGCTACCTTGGAGGTTGTTGGTAGTCTCTAAAATACCTTGGATTAGTGAATCAGTTTGAAAAGTGATCTGGTTACTTACAGTTGAATCAATGAATAATTCCATGAGTTTTGACCAGAGAATTCATTTCCTTTATCATATTAGTGGGGTTCTCTCTATAATGCCCCAGTTCCAAAAGTCACCCAGGGGTACCACGTACCCAGTTGATCACATGGCCTTAAGCACATTTCCCCAAACTCCATAGGCTGATAACTAGAACCGAGGGCCTTAGGTGTGATAGTGGGGAAGCTATTCCCTCATTGGAAGGGTAACACAGCAGAAATAAATAGATACAATAGCAGAAGCAGTAATAACATGCAAGAATTAAATAGCTTAAGTAATAAACAATTAGAGAACACATATACAAATGATGCATGATACATAAGTCTATGAAAGTATCCAAACAAGTCACAATGTTGGAATACAATACTAAACTGAAGTAAAAGGAAAAAAATAGATTCCAGCAGCATTGCAAGCCTCAGTTTGGTCCCTTTCTCCCCAGCTCCACAGAAATCAAGTACCTGAAGTAGAATGGTGTTTCCCCTTATCTATACATGCAATAGTATAATCTGTTTGGGCCCAAAATCATGAACCAAATAGAATGTGAGGTGAATCCTAGTAGGAAACCACCCAAAGATCTGTGCCTAACATTAATTGAATATATATATGGCAAGCAATAATAAAAAAGAAGCATTAAATAAAGGAAGTACTCAAAAGTAAACAATCATACAATTTCAATTACTTCCATTTTCATATATTGGTTAAGAAACCAACAATCAAAAATAACCCTATGGGAAGTAATCACAGCCTAACCCCTCTGGTTCAACCAATCAAACACAAGTAACCCTCTAGGAAGTACTCACAGTCTAACCCCTCTGGTTCAGCTTTAGCAAATACTTTATGAAGAAGCACTCACCGTAAATTCCCCCTGTAGTATCGTATTGGTAACTATAGACACTTTGGGGAAGCACTAAATGTCCAATTCCCCATATGGTATCATAACGAGGAACTACAAACACTCTTAGGGAGCACAAAGTCCATCCCCCCTATGGTCTCGCAACTTAAAAGTAAACAGAAACTCTAGAGAATCCCTCAAAGTATATTCTCTATATGGTCTACTACACTGGGTTCCCATAGCCCTGTGTAATTCAATCATGCAAAAATGGTATATGGAAGTCAAATTAAACCTCAAGAACTGCTTGTCCAAATAGACTACAGCATCTCACTGCATATCAAATAAAATCACACCATCCTAACAATACTAGGCATGGAAAAAAAAGCAGTCTAACAGGAAAAGCTAGACCAAACGGTCAATATAAGGAAAACATGGGTAACACACCCATAGTAAGTTAAAATAACCCTATTTACAATCAAAAATCCTCTACAAAAACACACAAGTCATAACATACAATAATTGGGCTAATAACCATAAATATGCAATACCCCAAACAAGGGTATTGGGAAATTTTTCTCATATAACACAAAGAGTAACTACGGAAAGGCACAAACCACTTACCTCGGCATTGTATGATTGATATAGTTTAATCACAGCATTTGATTAAACCTAAAATGTTGTAAATATACAAAAATTTCTAAAAAATTAAACCAAGAATAACTCATGAAAGAAGAGGAATCGAGATATGAGACTCTAGAAGAAGGAAAAACTCACCGATGTGATTCCAATGCAACTGACGGTGGTTAATTCAGAGAACGTATGGTGATTTAGGGGCTCGGAGAAGAATCGGTGGTCTTGTTCGCTCTTGGACGAGAAAGACCAAGAAGAAGGGTGTTCTGTTGATTAGACGTGACACCAGTCAGTTTAATGAAAAAAAAACACAACGTGTCTTTTAAAAGTACACATCGCGCACTTACTTTTACCAAGCCTCACTTTATGCGGTCTCTAGGTCACCCCACACGGCCAAGTATTCGGCCGTTACACAGCCAGCACACGGCTATCCGCGACAACCGAGTACACTGTGTGTACTTATATGTTCACGGTGTGTACTCCTAAAATTTCCTAAAACTCATATTTTTCTCAAAAACAACCAGAAAAGAAGACATACCTGAAAGGAAGATCTGGTTTCATAAAAACTTCCCCCCTTAAAGAAATTTTTTCCCAAATTTCCCTAGTAAGGTGACATAGAAGAAGAAACCTTGAATAGATTTGGCCACTGCGATCATACATCGGCCTCCCTCTCCCAAGTCTCGTCTAGTACTTGCCCGTGCTGCAATATCACTCATACCAGAGGAACAGACCGGCCACATAGAACCTTTGCACTGTGATAAACAATCCGGATAGGATTCTCCCTGAATGATGCGTCCACCTCTAGCTCAATATCCTCAGGGTTGAAGGATATGAGATGCTTCTGAGAAGTAACGCCATAGCTGAGAAACCTGAAAGACGTCATGCATAGCCTGATATCCCTTAGGTAACTACAACTAATAGGCAACTGGCCCAACGCTTTCCAAAACCTCGAACGGTCCTATGTACCTCGGCGAAAGCTTAACTTGTCTCATAATACTCATATATCCCAACCTCGGCGTGACGCATAGAAAAACCTAATCTCCGACCTCTAACTCCATAGGTCGTCTCCGTCAATCGGCATAAGACTTTTTCTGTTACTGTGCAGTATCCATCCTCTTATGAATCAAATCTATCTCCTCTACGGTCTCCTAGAGAAGATGAGGTCCTAGAATAGCTGCCTCTCCTGCCTCCATCCAACATATGGGTGATCGGCATGGCCTACCGTAAATGGCCTCATAAGGTGACATCTGAATAGTTGTTTGAAAACTATTATAGTAGGAAAACTCCACAAGAGGTATGTGTTTCTCCCAAGAATATCCAAAATTAAGGACGCATGCTCTCAGCATGTCCTCCAGAACCAGAATCATACGCTCAGACTAGCCATCTGTCTAGGGACGGTAAGATGTACTCAAAAGTACCTAGATAACCTAAGCCCTCTATAGTCCCTTCCAGGCCTGAGAAGTAAAATGTTCGTCCCTGTCTGAAATAATAGAGTGAAGAACTATATTCAAACTTATAATATCTCGGATGTACCTTCCCAACTCATCAACACTAAAGGTCTCCTTGATTGGTAAAAAGTGAGAAACCATGGTGAGTTCGTCGATGACAACCCAAACTGCATCATTCCCTTGAGACAAACTCGGTAAAACTGTCACATAGTCCATCACGACATCATTACACTTTCACTCGGTAATGGGTAACTACTAAAAAATCCACATTGGTCGCTGATGCTCTGCCTTCACATGCTGACTGGTGGAACACCTCATGACCAAACCAACAACATCTTGCTTCATACCTGGCCACCAATACTAATGGTGAAGATCTGGATACATATTGGTGACACCGGGATGAATTTCCCAAACTGAGGAATAAAATTCCTGCATCAGCTCCTCACATATTTCTGTTAACACCCACACGCCCTTATGTAAGAACAAAATTCCCTCTGGTGAAGTAAAACTCAACCTACAATGATAGAAGTTGAAAAAATCTTGATAGGGAACCAACCAGTCCATCCTGAGAATGAAATCATAGCTTTTCATCTCTACGACATAGAGGTCCCATAAGAAGTTACACCCACCAACCTCAAGAGGGAACTCCTTGCACTAACATAAACTAGACGTTATTTTCCCCAACGGTGTGTCTAGAGTCAATACATCAGAAGAAGTAAAGATACAGAGCCCAAGGCTCTCCACAATAGCAACAGATATGAAACTATGGGAAGCCCCTGTATTGAAAAGTGAAGTATCTAAAACTGAGGCAACTAGGATCGTACCTCAAACTGTATAGGGTTTAGGACCCTGCACCTATTGGGTATGATCCACTACAAAGGTATGGCCTGTACTATGGCCCTGTGAAACTTCCTGAACACCCTGAACTGATCCACCCTGTTGTCGCTGAAAGCCTTCCGACTGGCTACCACGGTCGCGACCTCCACCTCGGCCTGTATGGTCGGAAGAACTCTAGTTTCTAGACTAATAAGGAACTGGTGGTCCTACTTCTGAATGAGGAGTCATATAAGAACCTCTATCACCTACCGTTGGTAGAAAGATCTGACAGAAATGCTGGAGATGACCCATCTTGCTACAAGATCGGCACTCTACTAGGTCTCTCTGGAAAAGTGACCTCGTATGCCCGCTCTTCCCGCACTAGTAGCACACCACCTGGCCACTAGAAGAAGTATCATTCTTCCTTGGATCCCTATGTGTAGTCTCCCAACTATGCTTCTTACTTTCAGAAATAGGGGTACCAACTCCGGATGATGAGGCGCCCTTGCTCACAGCTTCATAATTCCTCAGATTTTTCTCTATGATCAGCGCCTAGTTGACTATAGAGGTGATGGAAGTCCACCTGAAGATGTTCACCTGAGATCGGATGTCGTGCCTGAGACCATCCTCAAACTTCTATGCTATAAATAACTCATCGCCTCCTGGAATAGGTGTGAAGTGCTTCAGCTCGGTGAAGCAATAAGAATACTCCATAACTGAAAGAGTGCCCTACTCTACACTCATGAACTCTGGGGCTCGGTTGGCCCTCAAGGTATCGGGGAAGAATTAATCATAGAAGGCATGCTGAAACTCCTCCCAAGCCATACCCTGCTGGCATACCATATGTTAGATCACATCCCACCATCTCTTGGAAGAATCCCAAAGCATATACGTAGCGAGCTTCAACCTCCTCTCTGGATGCGTCTCTAGATGATCGAAGATAGATAGCATGGATTCTAACCATGACTCTTCATCCTTAGTTCCTCCTTCCCCTGTGAAAGTGGGAGGATTATACAATTAAAAACCCGCATCAGCTCTGCCATAGATGGGGCAGGATTTGGTACTCCTCAGAAGGTCTAAAAGGAGCCCTTTCAAAACTGTGCATTAGCACCTGCATCAAAAATAATGGATGGTTCCAAGACTAGCACTATAGGAGGATCTGCTGGTAGTTCCTAATCTACCATATCTGGTGTCTGGTCACTACCATGTAACTGGAGTACAACCGAAGGACGTCTCGGTCGAATAACTCTACAAGTTCAAGCATACACCTTATATTAAGATTATCAAGGATTGAAACTTAAAAGTGTAAGAAGAGAATAGGATAAGGAAAGAATTAAATATTTCAAAAGGGTGGATACATGGTGTGTATAAATCCTACATTGTGTGTTCCTTTAAGCCTTCACATGGGTGTGTACTCCTGCCAACCCTGGTCGTGTAACACCCCATACACACGGCGTGTTTCTCCAAGACATGTCATGTACTTGAATTGTGTTCCCCTGCCCGAGTTTTTATATACGACTAACCCACACGGTTCTCCTAGAACAAGACTACATGACGTGTTTGTGACAGACAAGGCGTGTACTAGACGAACCTCACTGACCTATGTTGTTTGTCACACAGCCGGTTACATGGCTGACGCTACACAGCATGTTTTCTCTAGACACAGCATGTATTAACTACCCATAATCCACCTATGTAATTGGTCACACAGCTGAACACATGGTCTAAACACACGGCGTGTACGTCCGGTACATGGCGTGTTCCACCAATGATTTACCAACCCTATGTCTCTTCCCACACAGCTAGTGACATGGTAAGATACTACATGGCATATACATACAGTACATAGAATATACTTAATAAAAATATTTCTTTCCTGACCAGAAGGACACAGGGTGTGTATTTATCATTACACGCTCTGTATTCTGGGTTTTTCCAGATAGTAAGCCTCAGAAACTACTCCAGAACCCAGAAAAAAACACTAAAATGAACATTAAAGTGCCAAATTCCGATCTGTGAGGGCCCATACTTCCGACGAATCAAATCTTGGAATCTTATACATATCAAATACAAGCATAACAGAGAAATGATCCACCAAATTCTTGTCCTTAAGGGCCCATAACACCTCAAGAACCATATTTTGGTGTTCATTCAAGTAAACTTTAAACATTATAAATACCCTGAAAAATAGTAGGTATTCTATCAAGGCATTTATCACAAAAACATGCATATCTAGAAAAACATATATCACAACAATATGCAATTAGTAATTCACCCTAAATGGAATGTCAAGAATGCATGAAATGTGATCTCTAGCAACTTCTTGTATGATGCATGATATGGAATACCCTCATCCCATTGGGTTGAAACAAAAATATAACCTCAATAATATCAACACTAACAGTAGAAAACATGTGAATTTCTCAACGGTGAAATCAAATCAACTATAATAATTGAAAAACTAAAAAAATCATAACATACGAGGTAAACTACCTTTTCCCTATACACGGGATAGCTACTCCCAAGCACAGCTTATTACCAAGTACCTATTCCTTCCTATCTCTAGCTATAGGCTCCAAACAGCAAGTCAAGAAGAAAAGAAACTGCCTCTGATACCACTTTGTAACGTCCCAGTTTCGGAAGCCGCCTAGGGGTGCCCCGTACCCAGTTAGTCACATGGCCTCAAGTGCATTCCCCCATACGCCAGAGGCTTCCGACTAGCAGCGAGGGCCTTGGGTGTAATAGTGGGGAAACTATTCCCTCATTGGCAGAGTAACATAGTAGAAATAAATAGATACAATAGTGGAAGCAATAGTAATATGCAAGAAGAAAATAGTGGAAGTAATAATCAACTCGATCACACATATATAAATGATTCATGATACATATGTCTATAAAAGTATCCAAACAAGTCACAATGCTGGAATAAAGTACTAAACTGAAGTATAAAGAAAAAAATAGACTCTAACAGCATTGCAAGTCTCAGCTTGGTCCCATACTCCCCAGCTCTATAGCAATCAAGTATCTGAAGTAGAAGGGTGCTTGCCTTTATCTAGACCTATAGCAATAGAATCTCTTTGGGCCCAAAAGCATGACCTAAATAGGGTGTCAAATGAATCCCAGTAGGCAACCACCCAAAGATCTGTTCCTAATAGTCAGTGAATATATATGACAAGCAATAAGAAAAAATAATTAGTAAACAAGTAAGTACTCATAATTAAACAATCATATAGTTTCAATTACATCCATTTTCATTTATTAGTTAAGAAACCAACAATCAAAAGTAACCCTCTGGGAATTACTCACATCCTAACCCCTCTGGTTCAACCAATCAAGCACAAGAAACCCTTTGGGAAGTACTCACAGTCTAACCCCTCTAGTTCAGCTTTAACAAAGACACTATGAGGAAGCACTCATTTTCAATTCCCCATGTGGTATCGTATCGATAACTATAGACACTCTGGGGAAGCACTTAACATAAAATTCCCCATGTGGTTTCTTAATGAGGAACTACAGACACTCTGAGGGAGCACTAATTCCATCCCCCCTGTGTTCTCGCAACGTAAAAGTAAGCAGACACTTTGGAGAATCCCTCAATGTCCATTCACTCTATAGTCTACTACACTAGGTTCCCACATCCCTGTGTAAGTAAATCATGCACAAATGGTATATGGTATCCAAAGTAAACCTTAAGAACTATTTGTCTCAATATTCTATAGCATCTCACAGCATGTCAGATGAAATCACTCCATTCTAACAATACTTGGCATGGAAAACAAATCATCCTAAGAGTAAAAGCTTGAAAAAATAGTCAATATCAAGAAAACATGGGTAACACATCCATAGTAAGGAAAAATAACCCTATTTACAATCATAAATATTCTACACAAGCACACAAGGCATAGTAGTCAATAACATGGCTAATAACCATAAACACGCAATACCCCGAGTAAGGGTATTGGGCACTTTTGCACATATAAATCAAAGAATAACTACAGAAAAGAACAAACCACCTAACTCGGCATTGTACGATCGATATAGTTGAATCTCAGCCTTTTATTTGACCTAGAACACCGTAGATCTAAAAAAACTTCTAAAACTTTCAACCAATAATAACTCATGAAAGAATAGGAATCAAGAGATAAGACTCTAGAAGAAGAAAGAACTCTCTTATTAAATTCCAACGCAACCGACGGTGGTTGATTCGGATAATGGATGGAGAGTCGGGATCTTGGAGAAGAATCGACGGTCTCATTTTCTCCTAGATGAGACAAACCTAGAAGAAGGGTGTTTTGTCGATTAGACGCGACCCCAGTCTGTTTAATGAAAAAAAGTACATGGCGTGTCTTTTAAAAGTACACAGCATGTAATTTCCTTTACCAAGCCCCACTTTATGTGGTCTCCAGGTCACCCCACATGGCCATGTGTTCGGCCGTTACACGGCCAGCACATGGTTATCTGTGGAAACCGAGTACATGATGTGTACTTATAAGTACATGGTGTGTACTCCTAAAACTTCCAAAAACTCCTCTTTTTCTCAAAAACAACCAGCAAATAAGACATACCTGAAAGGAAGATCCAGGTTCTTACACTCTCATTGAAAATAGCTAGCTAGGTGTCCTTCCTTCCCTCACTTGAAACATTTCCTCATACCCCTTAGGTAATTTTTGGGGTGCTTATTTACAAACCTTTGATAAGTGGGATGTTGAAATTTATTAGCACCATTATATTTCTCTATCAAACTTCTAAAATTAAACTTTAATTTTAATTTCTTATCCCAATGATACACTTGAGATTCACTGATCTCCATTCTGACTTTGAGGGAACATCATAAAATTTCTTTATTGTTATCAAGGATTAAGATTGCTAGGAATTTTCATATACTAGGTTTTATCCCACCAAAGAAGTGGTAAAATTTGTATTCAAGGGTAATGAAAAATTATGAGGTGTATTTTTAAATTATTTTAAAGTTTTCCTCATATGAACTGATAGATTTGTCATCTTTTTTCTTGAGGGAAAGGAAATCCTATTCCATTTTAAGTCAGAGAGTGCGAGGAAAACATTTATCAAAAACCATTTTATGTAATTCCTTCCACCACATCACTTCGATCTCTTCCTTAAGCTTAAAAGTCTTGATAAATGTCCATGACTGATTAGATTATATATCCATATGATAAACAGCCAATAGAACCTTCTCCTTCTTATAACATTGAAGGATGAAGAAGATCTTCTCAATGGATTTGATCCATTATTCCTTAATTAAGGGATTGGATGATCCATTGAAATTTAGAGGCCTCTATCACATAAATGTCTCAATTGCATATTGTTCTTTCTTAGGTGTATTTGATCACTCCAATTCTAGGTTTTTATTCATAACCTGAGTCATCTGAGAGATTATCTTAACAAATTTCACTATTCTTACTCTCATTAGGTTGGGCATCTCATTTGGGCAGTCATCACATTTCCCTTCACATTGGTTGATTACCCAATTCCTCCTATTTCCATCCATTAGATAGAATAAAGGTAAAACTCGGGATGAGTACTTTTAAACTATTAAACACATAAATGGGAATACAATTACATTAAATGGATCAATTATAAATGACATTTATTTCTTAACTTATGAATTTATAGGCTTCAATCTACGTTATACATGATATATTTCCTAACATAAACTTTTATGGGAATTGTTTTACCTTAACAATGGTTCATAATGAACTTATAAATTTACCAAATCATATCCCCTAGGAGTTTGAAAATAGGTGTGTAGACAGGCTTGTTGTCGTGCACATGTTCCCTATCGAGTCTAGTTAAACATGGTGTTTTTAGGTTTTACTCCTATGTACATCAGTTTCAGAGACACATCCACTTGTAGTATTAAAATAGGGATTTATTTTCTTGATAAAAGACTAACTCTATGTTTTACCAAAATTTAGGTATGTTTTCTTATACTTAGCCTTATCCATAAATATTTCCCTATAGTTTTCTAATCCTAACCCCAAAAATAACTAAACTTTTCTTTTGACACCAACTATAACAACCCATCTCTTTATTACATATTATTTCATGATTTATTACATAATAGTACACATAATACATCTAAGAAGATCGAGAATACTATTGTATTTGGGAATTAGTTACATTACATAAAAATTTAAAACATCGGATACAACGACATTATTGAAAACTTCCGTGAAAATCTCATATTATTCCATTATACTTAAAACTGGATGGGATAACTGTTAGAGTTGGTGGCC
Source organism: Viscum album (assembly GCA_963277665.1). Classification (NCBI taxonomy): domain Eukaryota; kingdom Viridiplantae; phylum Streptophyta; class Magnoliopsida; order Santalales; family Viscaceae; genus Viscum; species Viscum album. The sequence continues at coordinate 934,076,344 of OY728125.1, forward strand.
TGGAACTAACTACTTTGTACTTTATTCATTAAATAAACACCTTATCACATATTTATTGTTTTTCTACATGACAATGCATGTGATAATGTCCCAAGGATATCTCTTGGATTAAAGGTTAACAGTAGATCCCTTCTATAATGAGAACCCGGAAGTGCCATAACATTGTTCTTGAATATATGTTCTATGGCCGGATGATGTTATTTGAGGGACACAAATAATACAGGAAATTAGGGGTGAGGACTCATAAAACTTTGAAGCAGCTTCTCATGGTGTTCGCCCTTGGTAATATCCAGGAGGATATTAGGAGAACGAGACCCGCCAATAGGAAATTGACATTTCATTATGTCATTGGATGTTCATATCTGTGGGTGTGTGTATTGGTCCTTAAACTTTAAGATTATTATTAATGGGTATTACAACTCGCGCACTTATATGTATTGATGAAAACAGCGATGAAACACTGTTCGCAGCGAGGTAGGATATGTTGGGTGCGTCACGAGTGATACTGCATTAATAGATAATGCGAGAAAGGATTTGACCCTTATGTTCCATAACGGAAGTAGATATCTCAGGCCCTTTGATGGAATTGATATGGACTAAATAAATCCATGGCCATGGTATGGTATGGGAGAGTTCGATTCTGGAAAGTCAAAGAAATAATAATCGAGCACATGGGTTGATGGCACTAGCATGTAGCCCACTTGATTCAAGATATCATAATAAAGGGATTATATTACATGGTAAGCGCTCGTAGGAGGTGATAGGTCATTGCGGCGTTAACTTCTTTCTCTATGGGTGCCTTGGCATGTTTCTAGATGCTAACCATGGACTCTAGGCGGGATCCACCTAATGGAACTGAGAAAGAGGCCTAGAGGGTCACACACTAAGTGTGTCCATGTATCTCAGTTAAATATTAATTTAACAAGTTAAATAAATATTATTCCCAATTGTGGTTTAATAATTATTTAAGGATGCCTGATCGCATTTATTTTGAAACTAGTTATTAGATAGAATATATTGTGGGTGAAATAATGTATATTTATTAATGAGTAATGAAGTTACATTTATTTAAGAAATAAATATCCATTACTCAAGGTCTAATAAATGTGGTAGAGGAAATAAATGAAATAAAATCAAGTACACGCAGTGTATTAATGATTACATGTCGTGTAGTTTTAGTCGGTATTTTGAGGAAATAATATTTTTTAATTAAATTATATTTATTATAATCAGTGTGGGTGCATGTCATGGAATTAATGATTTGGCATGGGGGGTTTTCAATAAGAGTTAATGAAATAAATAAAACACGTAACGCGTTTTTTATTGTCATAACTCTATAACCTCAAACCTGATTATAAATATCCTCACAACCCCAACACTTTTCCCCAATCATTGTGCACAACAATTCTGGAGAGTTCTCCCAAGGACGAAAGAACTCTTTCCTCCAAGAATTCTCTCATGACTAAGAGAGATCCACCTCCACCAGATCAAGGTGATCAAAGGCAGACATCACAAGCGAAGGTTCTTCCGCACTAGCACCCAGATATCCCTTCGGTGACATCCAGAGATACGTGGAGAAAGTGTGGATCACCACTAGAGGAATCCTACACTTGGATTCTACGACGCAACAACGGATCACATCAGATCATGACCGGAGACATCAATGAATAAAGAATTCCATCAAGGTAATTCTTGTCAATTAATTAAATTAATTATAACCAACATATGATGATACTATCTCTATGGTTCTGAGACTCCCTGTTTTGATTTTCGTTCTTCTTTCTATACTGAAGATCTGGCATTTTACATCATGACGGATCTTGGATTGATCGTTGTTAACGCTAAAATTAAAGTTGGGAGACCCACCAATGCGCTTCCGCTGTGCCCAGAACCTACAAGTGGTATTAGAGGGGTCATATCGTTGATTATAATTATTTAGTTTTTCGTTGGTAATTTATGAATTTAATAATTTAGTTGTTTCAATTCAAGTTAATCATTCTTTAAATCTGAATCTTGAGATCTATTCCTCCCCTCTCATTTCTCGTTCACCTTACAGAAACAAATTTTTCTTTTAATTTTGATTAAAATAAAATAGAGGAACTCATCTGGATGTGCCAAACGCTCCTAGATGTACAACACCATAATACACAGCGTGTATTCGAAAGTACACACTAAGTAGTCTAGGTTCAATTCATAAACTGGTCCGCCAAATCAGGTTGTGTATTGGATCCTATCAAATTCATTTATGACACCTTGTGTTGATGAGGAATAGGTAGCACATGGTTTCTGGATTACACGTCGTGTGGTCCAACTGAACATGGCGGGTAGTCCCTTCGGGTTAGGATTGGACCATGTACCCCGTACACGGCTTGCCCGACTGGAAACTATGTAACACGGATACTACATGACATGTGTCCAAAATAACATGTTGTGTACTCTGAAAATTTCCGAAGTACATCCACACACCATGTCCCCAGGCATGTACTTCGAATGGATGGTGAACAAAAGTACACGTCGTGTAGTCAGAACTACATGTCGTGTACTCATCCAAATTAAACAGATTTATTAAAATTTATTATTATATTATACAAACCCTTGATACATGTACCATAGTGCAGGCGTAAAGATGAGGCACAACACGTGATAGGTGTTTTATATATATATGTTTAATTTAAATTCTGTATAATGAATGGGAATTCACCGAGTTTCCACCAAGGTACAAGTTACATACAAAGATAATTTTAAATGAATTTATTTGTTTAACATTATGATGGATGATAATCTCAAGGAAATTCAGAAAAAGGGTTTAAGATAAAAGGATTCATTAATTAAAGATAATTAATTGATTCGAGCATGATTTATCTTAAACAAGAATGATTAAAGAATTGAATGCTAGTTTTATTAATGCGTAATATTGTTGCATGTATGGGTGATCATGAGCTAGACCAAGACCTTTATATGTGAATGGTTTCTTTTAATTTATTTATTTAAATTAAATTTGTTGGCTTGCGAGCCTTCTCCTCATTAATATGTAGCGCATGCGTGCCCAAGATTTCTTTTATGTAAAACCCCTTTTACCCCTCACCTGCGTGGGAGATAAATGCATATGTAATGGATGGAGCTCCCAATCTAGTGGAGGCGGTTCAATTCAGGAGCCAAGGTGAAACCAATCTAAGGAGATACAAAGGTAGACTGGTGGAAATATGTAAACACGAACTCGAAAGGTTCAAGGTGTTTCTCCCCTAGGTCTTGGGTTAGTTTATCAACCGCTAGATAAACTAACCAATAGAACAGTCTCATAATCATACCATTTATTTTATTTCTGTCAGTTTCATGGTTTATTTATTGTGGGTGTGTTGTCACGATCACACAATTAATGAATTAAACAAGTATGCAAGATGGAACTAAAATAAGACCGGCTTATGCATAAATATTATCTTAGACATGCTTAATCACTTAAGTATATCCCACTTAATATTAACAAGCATGTAATCAAAGATAATAAAATGTAAATTTACATATAAGGATAAAATCCCTCAATGAAATATTAAGTCGGTATAACCTTCCATAATCTTTGTTAGAATCGAACCATAGTTCAAAGTGCTTGACCAACCCTAGTTGGGGTGCTTTCAATTATCGGGGAATTATAATTCAAGGTTTTGGGTTGAATTGACTTGGTTTTCATCAAGTGTTGACTTCCAAATAAGTACTTGGAGTGACCAAGAGGCAAAGGTTGAGGAAATCCAAAATAAAAGGATTTCAGGATTGGGGAGTCCACTCAGCGGATCAAGGAGCTGCGAGTTAATGCAGTTGGAATTTATAATGCCTACCTAAAACCCTTCAAGTTTCTTGACCAACCCTATTTGGGGTAATGCGAAGGGAAATATGTATCTTTTACACTAGAATATTCAGGCAACATAATATTCCAAAGTCAATGGTGAGGTACATTAGATTTCGATAAAATAGTGGGAGACTAATAAGTATTAATTTATTTATCTGTCTCAGTTTTTATAATAAAGTACTAAAACCTTTTCTCATCTTAAATTGTAGAAACAGCAAGAAAAATGACTTCAAACATATCATTGTGAACCATACTATATAAAGAAAACCTTCTCACTGGCACCAATTTCCAAGAGTAGTAGAGGCGTTTACGCGTCATCCTTCACCACGAGAGGAAGTTGTATGTGCTAGAAGCACCTATTCAAGTTGCGCCTGGAAAAGAGGCCAGTGATGAGGAACTATCTCTCTATATGAAACACATAGATGATGCCACATATGTCCAGTGTTTCATGCTATCGGCCATGTCTAATGAGCTCTTGAAGCAATATGAAAACATGGACGCATATAGCATGATGTTTAACCTTAAGGATCTATACCAAGAGAAGGCGAGAAAAGAGGGATATAAGATCTCTAACAATTTGTTTGCAACTAAGCTTAGAGAGTCTGTGCTATCTGGGCCTCATGTAGTCAAGATCATTGGCTACATTGAATGCCTGTACATCTTAGGGATTATGTTCCCAGATGATTTTTGTACAGATCTCATCCTATCATCACTGGCCAAGATCTTTTCTAGCTTCATTGTCAATTATAACATGAGAAACAGTGATAAGATTCTATCGGAACTTCTGACCTTAATTTGCTGAGTAGATAAGGACATGGGGCATGACAAACCTATAGTTCTTATGGTGAATAAGAAAAAGAAGGACAAGGAAAAGGGGCCAAGGATTTATAAACGGTCTGAATCCCCCCAAGTGTCATCCTTACAAGAAGGGGAAGATCCAGAAGTAGGGAAAGGAACAGGAGGCAGTATGTTTTTCATGTGGTAAGCAAGGCCACTGGAAGAGGAATTACACCTAGAAGCGTGGGGACGCTAAAGGTGAGTTCATTATCGAGTGAAATATTTCTATTTCTAAACATTGGGTATTAGATACAGATTGTGTGGATCACATCTGTACTCAAATACAAGAACCAATTAGATTTAGAAAGATTTCCAGAGGAGAGGTAGATCTTCGAGCTGCCAATGGTGTGAGGCTGGCTGCATTGTCCATTGGCGATTACCACCTCTCATTGCCAACTGGGATGATTTTGTTTTTACATAACTATTATTATGTTCCTAGTGTTACCAATAACATAATTTCTGTATCTTGTTTGTATATAGATGAATTTATTTTCAAGTTTAAAAATAAGGGTTGTCTCTTTTACAAGAACAACGTATGTTATGGTATGGTGCATTTAAATAATGGTTTGTATGTATTAAATTACAAAAACCAAGAGTTGTCAATTGATAACGAAACAAACTCACAAGACTCATACATCACCCAGTTATGGCATCACCATCTCGGTCATGTAAATGATAAACACTTGAAAAAGCTCTGCCAAGATGGCTATTTAGACTCTACTGATCTAAAACCACTTGATAGATGTCACGCTTGTTTACAAGGTAAAATGACCAAACCTCCTTTCGTTGGACAAGGTGAAAGGGCCACAGAGCTTCTAGCATTGGTGCACACGGATGTGTGTGGACCATTTCCAGTAGAAGCTAGAGGTGGATATTCTTACTTCATTACTTTTACTGATGATTTGATTAGATATGGATATGTCTAATTAATGAGGTATAAGTCATAATCCTTAGAGAAATTTAAGGAATTCAATAATGGAGAATCAACTTGGTAAGAAGATAAAGAAACTTCGATCGGATCGAGGTGGAGAATATCTGAACCAAGAGTTCATCGATCTTCTACGGGAGTTTGGGATTCTATCTCAGCACACTCCTCCTTATACACCACAGTGGAATGGTGTTAGTGAAAAGAGTAACCGCACCTTGTTGGACATGTTGAGGTCAATGATGAGTCATGAATATCTTCCATTATCCTTTTGGGGATATTCATTACAAACTGCACCATACACATTAAACTGAATACCAACTAAGGCGGAAAATGAAATTCCATCTGAGTTATCGAATAGAAAGAAACCCATGTTGTCGCATACACATGTATGGGGATGGGAGTCGTTTGTTAAAGCCTTCTTAGGCAACAAACTAGCACCCTGAGGCATGAGGTGTATCTTTATAGGATATCCTAAGGAAACGAAAGGATATTACCTATATAACCCTTCAGACAAGAAAGTGATTGTGGCCAGAAAAGCTGTCTTTCTTGAGAGGGAGCACATCCTCAAAAAAGATTGTGGGAGCAAGATTGACTTCGATGAAGTTGATGCTCAAGATACATAGGAGTTGGTACAGGAACAAGTTCCATAGGTCCCCAAGGAAGAGGTTCCAGAAACACAAGTACTTCGTAGGAGCTCAAGAGAGGTAAGGTAACCAAAGAGATTTGGTTTCCTAGTCACCAAGGATGGTGGATCATTATTGTTGGACAATAATGAACCTCTCTCCTATAGGGAAGCAGTAGAAATCTCAAAAGTTGCAGGATGGCTGGAAGCTATGAATTCTGAGATGGATTCCATGTATCAGAACCAAGTATGGGTTCTGGTCGATGATCCAGTTGATGTAAAGATTGTTGGATGTAAATGGGTATTCAAGAGAAAACTGGACATGGAAGGTCAAGTTAGCACCTATAAAGAAAGGTTAGTGGCTAAAGGATTCAGACAACATCAAGGAATTGACTATGATGAAACCTTTTCTCCAGTTTCCATGTTTAAATCCATAAGAATCATACTTGCCATAATAGCTTACCATGACTACAATATTTGGAAGATGGATGTAAAAATGGAATTCCTTAACAAGAACCTTCAGAAATATGTCTATATGACACAATTAGAAGGGTTTTTGACACCAGGTGAAGCCAAATGTGTTTGCAAGTTGTAGAAATACATTTATGGATTAAATCAAGCATCCAGGTCATGGAAAATTCGATTTTATGAAGCCATAAATGAATTTGGTTTCATTAAGAATGAATGTGAGCCATGTGTTTATAAGCGGTTTAATGGGAATGAGATCGTTATCCTAGTAGTATATGTTGACGACATATTGCTTATTGGAAATGATGTACCAGTCTTAATTTCATTTAAGGACTGGTTGAAAAAGTGTTTCTCCATGAAGGACTTGGGTGAAGCAGCCTACATTCTAGGGATCGAGATCATTCATGATAGATCCAAGAGGCTACTTGGACTAAGTCAGGGTATATACATTGACCAGATACTGAAGAGATTTATTATGGAACAATCCAAGAGAGCATTGGTTCTAGTGTCACATGGCCTACATCTTTCTAATAAAATGTGTCCTCAAACACAACAAGTGAAATATAGAATGAGTAAGATCCCATACGCTTCGGCTATAGTATCCATAATGTATTCTATGTTATGTACCAGGCTTGATGTTGCCTATGTACTGAGTATGGTAGGCAGATATCAAGAAGATCCAGGAGAATATCATTGGACTACTGTTAAGACTATCCTTAAGTATCTGAGAAGAACTAAGAATATGTTCCTGGTGTATTAAGGAGACGAGGAGCTAGTCATTAGAGGGTATGCTGATGTTGTCTTTCAGACATATCAGAATGATCTGAAGTCGCAATCTGGGTATGTTTTTTGTCTCAGTGGAGGAGCTGTGAGTTGTAAGAGTTCAAAGCAGCCAGTTATCACCGATTCTATAGCAGAGTCTAAATATATAGCATCTTCTGATGTATCCAAGGAATCCGTCTGGATTTGGAACTTTATCTAGGAGCTTGATGTGGTGCCTATCAGTAAAGATCACATCACATTGTATTGTGATAATACTATAGCGGCGGATCTTGCAAAAGAACCAAGGTCACTTCAATAGACAAATCATATACTCTGGAAGTATCACCTCTTGAGGGATTTCTATCAAAGGGGAGAAGTTGCAGTGAGCAGAGTGTCCACAGAAGAGAACATGGTGGACCCCGTGACTAGAGGCCTATCTCAGCAGAAGCATGAATATCATGTGAGAGCTAGCGGGTTAAAATTTGTTAGCTGTTGGCTCTAGTCCAAGTGGGAGTCTGTTGGATTTGGTGACCAAGAACCAACTACTTTGTACTTTATTAATTAAATAAATACATTATCACATATTGATTGTTCTTCTACGTGACAATTCATGTGATAATGTCCCAAGGATAGTTGTTGCATTAAAGGGTCATAGTGAATCCCTTCTATGATGAGAACCCGGAAGTGTCATAACATTGTTCTTGAATATATGTTCTATGGACGAATGATGTTATTTGAGGAACACAAATAATACAGGCCATTAGGGATGAAGACTCATTAAACTTTGAGGCACCTTCTCATGGTGTGCACCCTTGGTAATATCTAGGAGTATATTATGAGAACGAGACCCGCCAGTAGGAAATCCACATTTCATAGTGTCATTGGATGTTCCTATCTGTGGACATGTGTATTGGTCCTTAGAATTTAAGATTATTATTAATGGGTATTACAACTTGTGAACTTAGATGTATTGATGAAAACTGTGCTGAAACACTCTTCGTAGCGAGGTAGGATACATTGGGTGTGTCACGAGTGATACTTCATTAATAGATAATGTGAGAAAGGATTTTTCCCTTATGTTCCATAACGGAAGTAGATATCTCAGTCCCTTTGATGGAATTGATATAGCCTAAATAAATCCATTTCTATGGTAAGGTATGGGCGAGTTTGATTCTGGGAAGTCAAAGAAAGAATAATCGGGAACATGGGTTGATGGCACTAGCATACAGCCCGCTTGATTCGAGATTTAATGATAAAGGTATTATATTACACGGTAAGCGTTCATAAGAGGTGACACATCATTGTGGCGTTAACTTCTTTCTCTATGGGTGCCTTGGAATGTTGCTAGATTATAACCTTAGACTTTAGATAGGCTCTACCTAGTCCCTCTGATAAAGAGGCTTAGAGGGTCACACACTAAGTGTGTCCATGTATCTCAATTAAATATTAATTTAACAAGTTAAATAAAGATTATTCCCGACTGTGGTTTAATAATTATTTAAGGATGCCTGATTGCATTTATTTCTACACTAGTTATTCGAGAGAATATATTGTGGGATAAATAATGTATATTTATTAGCGAGTAATGAAGTTACATTTATTTAAGAAATAAATAGCCATTACTCATGGTCTAATAAATGTGGTGGAGAAGATAAAGGAAATAAAAAAAAGTACATTCCATGTATTAATGATTACATGTCGTGTAGTTTTAGTCGGTATTTTGAGGAAATAATATTGTTTTATTAAATGATATTTATTATAATCAGCGTCGGTGCATGTTAAGGAATTAATGATTTGACATGGGGGGTTTCAATTAAGAGATAATGGAATAAATAAAATGAGTAAGGCGTTTATTTATTGTTATAACTCTATAACCTCAAACCCGATTATAAATATACTCACAACCCCAAAACTTTTCCCCAATAATTGTGCAAAACAATTATAAAGAGTTCTCTCACGGCCGAAAGAACTCCTTCCTCCAAGAACACTCTCAAGACCAAGAGAGATCCACCACCACTGGATCAAGGCGATCAAAGGCAGACATCACAAGTTAATGTTCTTCCGTGATAGCACCTGGATATACCTTCGGTGACATCCAGAGATATGTGGAGCATGTGTGGATCACCACTAGAGGAATCCTACACTTGTATTCTATGATGCAATGATGGATCACATCGGATCGTGACCAGAGACATCAACGAAGAAATAATTTCATCAAGGTAATTCTTTTCAATTAATTAAATAAATTATATCCAACATATGATGATCCTATCTCTATGGTTCCAGGACTCCATCTTTTGTTTTTAGTTATTCATTCTATTATGAAGATCCAGTGTTTTACATCATGAAGGATCTCAGATTGATCATTTTTAATGCTAAAAATAAAGTTGGGCGACCCACCAACGCGCTTCCGCTGTGCTTGAAACCTACAATAACCTGAGTACATATATAAGAAATGGGTGAGCTATAAAGACCAGTAAGGGAATAAACATGACATAAAATTAAGAAAGTAATAAATGTTAGAAAATAAGAATATCAATGATACATAAAAGTGGAAATAATCATAAACATGAACAATGAGACATGATATTACATGATAATCATAAAGTTAACATGGTAAATGTGGCGATTACTTAAAATACTACATCATAAACATAGGTCAAGGATAACTATCAAGAAATTAGGATGGAAAAAACCCCTTGATGGATTAGGTTCACTCCCAAATCCCTTTCATGATGTCTCATGCGACTAAAACATTACTCAATGCATTCAAGAGCTATATAATTTTGGGTGCACCCATCATTTTCATTTCATTATCATGCTAAGTGTGTCACATATATCATAAAAAATGGAATCATTTGTTATAAAATTTTATTCCAAGATAAAGGAGTGTGTAATAAATGCATTTAAGTCCCTAATAAAATAATTATAATTTAATCAAGGTGAATACCCTTGATAGGAAATGGGTACTGGTTTTACTACACAATTGTTTAGCATGGAAAATTCCTGGAGAAATTTTGGTAGCATAACAAGGGTGTATAAATGTTCATGGAAGAGGTTAATGAGAGTGAAAGTGGTATATCATAATTTATACATAAAATTTCTAGTAATGAGGATATTTAATAACACATTCATTCATTAGTAAATGAAGATAAAATACATAAGATAAAGAAGATACTTGAATAAAGAGGAGAAAGAGAGGATCCCTTACCTTGAGAGGGTAATTCCAAATGCTTCGGAGGAGATTCTTGAGAGATTGGGAAACCTAGGGAGGGCTCTAGAGAGGTCAGGTTAGAGTAAGTACATGATCCAAGCATTGAGTGAAGACAAATGGGATATTGGGTAGGTTTATATATGAAAATAGAGGTGAGTTCTTTGTTATTTCTCAAACATAGGTTTTAGACTTATATAAAAAAGTAATATAAAACACTAACCTTCCCATGATTTTTCCCATGGTTTCTCCAAAAAGGGGTGGTTTTTATTATTTTATAAGGATAAGTACCAAAATTATTAAAATAATACACTTTTTGATGTGTAAGTGAGTCATATCCTTAAATAAATGATTTAAAAACCTTAAAATATATTATAGATTTTGGAGAATTCATAAATCCTTTATAAAATTAAATAAATAAAATTAAAATCACATTATTTTAAGTGATAAATATATATTTTATCATTTATACCACTTATATTATTTATTAAATCACTTTTGGTGTATTATGATGTCATAATACACACCTTATATTTATACCATATTTAATTTTTAACCAAAAGTTCAACAGTCTCAGAAAATTTTGAAAAATTTAATATTGGATAATTTTGACGTTCTAATTACAGAAAATAATATTCCTTTTCTATAAATAATTTTATAAATATTTTAATTTTTACTTTTAAAATAAGAATCGATATTTATTGAGAAATTCTCAGTTTTTTAACAATAACAGTTTTTAAAACCTTAAAAAATTACATTTAACTTCATATAAATTATATGATCATTTATATTTAATAAAAATTATTTAATAACAATATTTCAATAAAATATTATTTATTTCAAAAATTCATTAATTAATCAAAATAAATTTCTTAATTTAAATTTAATATTACCCAAAAATAAAATTTGTGTTTTATTGTATCAAAATCAAAATCATTTATAAAGTAAAAATAATAAGATGAAAAAATATTCATTATTCTATAAAATATAAATATTTATATTATTAGGGTCTTGTTACATATCCCTTTAATACACTAGAAAATTCCCTATAAGTAAGGGGCACGATAGTGAGCCTTTCATGGGGTGGTTCAGTAAACAGGGTTTGGGTCGTGATCTCAATGAGCTTGAACTTATCCCATAAATGGTTTCGCTCATGGTTATGTTGTTGAATATCATTTTGGTCTTGGTCAAGGGAAAATACCAGTGATGATATCTCCCTTGGAAGATTTGATAAATGGTCTTCATATGGTACGATACTATTGGTTGAGGCCATCACTACCTTTTTCTATATTAATTGGATTTGTTAAAACCCTATATTTATACTAATCACATGATCACTATTAGATGATTGTATTATAAATGGTAAAGATACTTAATGGTCCTTAATATACAGTATGATATAATGAAACCAAATAAGTTCACGTATTTTCTAAATCCATAATACATAATATGACATTAAATTAAACCAAAATTGGAATTTTATTTATAAATGTTAGTGTCAGTACATCTTTGGCTTCAATCAATGATCCCATTTTAAGTTCCATGATGTTTGAATCACTTTTAACATGTATTTAATCATATAATTTAATGTAAAATCTTCTATAATAATCACTGATAATATTCCCTATTTAATTCAATATAATATCTTGGAGACTCAACATTTCACCATGCAGTTTTTTCAAAAATTAGCTAAGTGTTGAGGACATGTTCTCAGCCTGTGGGTGAATTCTAATCATATAAATTTAAATTCATATAGTATCCAAGTATTATGATTTACTCATCTCATTTTCATTCCTTTTTCATTTTTCTTAATTTAACTTAAATTTTTTCCAATGATCCAAATCCATACTCTCAAGTCTATAATCTGACCTAAAGTCAGGCATTTCGACGAAATCTTATGATGAAAGGCTTGAAATACACCCTTAAATTCATACATTCTTACTTTTTAAAGTTTTTTAATAGATATAAAAGTCATACACTTAGAATTTTGTAGATTTGTAACACACTTTAAAAGACATAAAGTGTAAGAATACTTAAATTAATAGTCCTACATTGAAATACTAACACTCTAAAGTCTTAGAATGAAAGCCTTATAATCAGGAAATTTCTAAAAAATCACCTAGATTCTAAAAACAAAAATGTTCATAAATCATTTTAACCTGATTCAGGATGATCACAACATTTTTTGACCTTCATGGATTATCCCATGAACTCCTCCTATCTTCATTCCAAGTCCCATACACCTTCTTTTCCCTTTATTCAAAAATCCAAACATATGTGGCAATTAAACTTCACTTATCAATAGTACTATGAGAATCACCACTTAAAAATACACATAGAAATATTCATCAATATTTTCATCAAACATATATAAAACCTTCTTCTACTCATATTGAAACACTCATGGTGTCAAAAAAAATCTAACACGGTCTTATAGGGTTTCAACAGTGGTGGATCCTCTTCTCTAAATTCCTTATCAACTTATTTTTCCCTATCATTTAACCTTTCCTATTATTTTACCTCTTTTTATGATTTATTATCCTACTATTTTATCTTTTCTTCAAATCTTTCATCCCTAATTGTTCCACTCCTAAAGGTGAAATCCTTCAATTCTACACATAGGTTGACCTTCATGTCACCCAAAAGTACTCATATTATCCCCTTTCTGAGTTAATTTATAATCTGGAAAACTCAGTACAAAATATTCCCCATAGAATCATTTTGATACCTATAAATATATCTTAATTAATTGATTAAATCCCCATAGGTTTCCATGAATGTTTCTGATGATTCCTCTAACTAACTTATTTGTCTCTAAAGTGATGTTCCTTATTATTTTTTCTAAAAACCCTATCATCTCTATTAAAATCCTTGATTTCCTTGATTCCACCATCCCTAAAAATTATTTTTATAGTTAAAATTAACAAAATTTAAATATTTAGTTCACATACATTACCTTTTTTCAGGACTAAAAAAATTAGAGAAATGATAGATGAAATATAATTAATTTCTCCACTAGTGTTCTCCATAAAATATCTTTATAGTTGTCTAACTTCCTCATCATTTCATTGAAAATGTTGCTCAAAATGTCATACAATAATTCAAAACTCTCTTTCGATAATTATTTCATCAGTGATCCTCCACATTAGTGTCTATAACTGAACTATAACCTTGATATAAAACATTATAAAATATTTTAATTATTGTCCATTTCACTTGTGTATGATGTGAAACATTCTAAATTTCTCTCTAAATCTATCCCATATAGCATAAAATTATTTTGATTCGTATTTTTTAAAAATTAATATTTTTAACTATAGATTCATTATGTTAGATGGGGGAACGAAATTTTATAGGAAGCATATTTTCATTTCATCCCATGTAGTAGTACAATGAGGTGACAATATCTGACCACATTATTTTTCTTTGTCACTAAATGAGAACTTGAATAATATAATCCTTACCGAATCATTAGAAACATTGTAGAACATGAAGTTATCATAAAGCTATAATAAACTTCCCAATTGTGATTTTGGATATTTATGAGGTAGCTCAGTGAATTTGATTGAATTTTAGATCATTTGGATGATCATAATATTTATTTTTAAGCTATTTTTAGTGATCAGTAACACTAGGATACTCATTTGTATCCCCACACTTGAATGTAAATGACACTCTATTAATGTTCTTTGCATTGTCTTCCCCATTGAAATAATTTATCCTCTTGTACTCAATCAACTACAACCATTTTTTCTTATTTATTTTTCCACCCTTAAACAATTCTCTAATTTGGTATTATAATCAAGAATATCTTTTCATTTTTCTTGAGTTGAGTACTTATATATCAACGATATCACTTGAAAATCACAACAAAATCAAACCAAATGTAATAAAGGGAATAAAAACTCAAAATAAATTGGATGATAAAATTTTTATACTAATTTAGGAAACCTAAAATTATACTAAGTCCCCATCCACAAAAATAGAACCAGAAACATGATATACCCTTGAGAATTGTCATCTCTTTTAGACATTGGATAAGTTTAGAATTTAAATACAAAACACCTAATTAATAAACCTACTAAGGTGTATCATAGTATCAATAATTTTTGAGGTCAAACCTAGAGAGATAAATATATCAATCATGAAACGTTACTTAAAAAGTTAATATGATTATTTGATAAAATTAAGAAATTAATCCTATAATTAAGAAAAAACCCAAATGATAAATGTGTATTGAGTTTTTATAAACTTTTAATCATGTGATAATTTAAATTTCCATGTTTTTTATTAGTGATTATGTTGTTATACAAATTGAATCTAAACAAATCCTAGCTCAAGATTCTTTTCTCTAATTACTAAATTCCCATTTTCTTATGATCAAGAAATTTGGTTCATTTAATAGTTAGGTAACATAAAACCATTTTTTATATATAGCACCTAAACTTACTCTTTTTTCAAGAAACAATCCAAGAAATATTTATTTCATTAAAAAAAATACTAAATCAACACACATTCATCTTTAGTGAAGAAATTATAAAGGATTTGGAAGAATAAATGAATGAAAAAAAACAACAAGAATCACTATTAAAATTAATGGAAATAAATTATTCAATCACCCATCCTTAAAAAACTTAGAAAAAAATAATCTATCCCTATATGTTTTTACTCAAATTAGATGGTCCATGTTATACATGAGAGATATGGGGGGAGGGAAGAAACACTAAGTCAGAATTTGCCTGACTTCCTTAAAATGGTTGAAGTCCATAAAGCTTCTCCTCAAATGAATTCTTCTCCCTTTCCCTTTTATTGATCTCCCCTACTTTGAATATTAAAAAATCCCTATTCGAATTCTCTATTTTGACTAAATCTCACAAAATTTGGATATTCCCTCTCTCCTCATCCAAACACAAATTCCAAGTCAAAAACTTTCCATATATTTAATCTAATAATTGACCAAATAAAAACTGGTCAAGGAATCGTTATTTTCAAATCTCTAATTTTGAGTTTTATTGAAACCAATACATAAGGAAACATAATGTGTCACTCTCCAAAACCGTCTTCTTAAAATTAATGAAATTATTAAGATCACAACATGATCCTCATTTTCTCAAAATTTCCTTCGACTTACCATATTTTTATGTAAGTAGGTTTTTATATAGGATAATGTTTAAGGTGTGAAGGTATTGTAACCAAAATATCAATATAATTCCAATTCTCAAAGCTCTATGAAATAATGATAGGAATTCTTCCACAAACAAATCTACCAATAAAACCATCATATTTTTCATCCTTCATCCATAGTGCAATAAATATATCAAGGTATGACAGCTTCTATGTGAGTCACATCATCTTCCTTCCCATGAAAATATCTATAACATAAGTAGTTCATGTCAGGGTAAAAAAACAATCCTTAGTATAAATATTACCTAATGTATCTCAAAGCTCATCTAACATAGCTTAAATAGCGACACTTCATTTTAACATAAGGTGCTTTGTGACAAAGCAGTACAACTCTTAGTGTGGTTTAATCTGATGTGAATACTCTTGATTCATACATGGCCTTTGAAATGATAATTACCACCTTACATATCTTTATTCCCACACCTTTTTTTCTAAAATGATCCTCTATTATGCCATTCACTTTATATAGCCTCATCCAATGTGAATTTACTATGTGAGCCTTAGCCAGTTTGTTAATCTGATAAAGACCAGTGACCTATCTAGTTAATCTTACACAACACTCAAAAACACTCTCACTTATTTTTCATTTCATCCAAAAATGTATCAAACTAAACATATAAAGTATTATGGACATATAATAACAAAAACAAAAAAAAAATCGGGCAAAATGATCAATTAATCACAAAAAAAAAAGTAAGCATGAAATCTAGTTATTGTTCTCATAGATCAATATATATCTTGAAAGATTATAAATATTTATTGTTCATTAATTTCTAATAAATTGTATTATTGATTCTTCTATATAGTATAATTTATTCTAAACCATATAAAATTATCTTATTTTTGTTTCATGTAAGTGTGAGTTATTTTGTTCTTCATCGTATGTGTGTGTTCTAGAATGTATTCTTAAATCAAAGTGATTCAGCATGATTTTTTGTAGTAAAATTCCTTAATATTGTCATTGAAATCTGGTGACACCAATTTCAGAATTTCCAAACCTTGTTTTGTAAGTGAGGTTTTTAAAGGAGAGTTTTGAAGTTTCTAGTTCTTAGCAACGTAAGTGGAATCAAAGCATGGAATGGAAAAATAATTCTAGTGAGGTACTTTTATTTTAAATTGTCTATTTTAGTAAGAGTTTACTACTTTAGAAGTAATAGAGTTAGAAGATGGAAAGGTGTAGATCAATAAATTTGATGAATTGGATTTTGGTTTCTAGAATATAAAAATTGAAGATTATATATTTTAGAGAGATTGATAGGTTTTTTTGAAAGGAATCAAACCGAAAGAAATAGACAAACAGGAATAGGAAATAATTGACCAAAAAAATTGGGGTTATTCGGGTGATGTTGGCATGGAACGTGGATTTTAGCATATGGGTAGTGAAAATTACTTTGAGATTAATTACTAAACCCAAAAACATGTTTGATAATTTCACCAAATGAATAAATTTTTTCTAATGTGAATAATCTTCAAACTAAAGATGTTGGAGGGTAAGTCAATATATGATCATGTCAAGGAATTCAATTTCACCTAGAGAAAACTAGAATCTGTTGGAATGGAGTTAGGTGGGCCAATATGGTCATTTATTCTTATTTAATTACTTTAGAATCTTGGGATATGAAGGTTATCACAGTAAATAATTCAATCAGTAATATTGACTTATATTTTGAGGATGTTCAGGACATGATTATAAATAAAGATAATAGGAAAAAGGATTTACAAGTAACTATTGTAACCACTTTTTTGCATAAGGTAGAGGGAACTACACTCATCGGAAAGGTAAGAAGAAGAATTCAAAAAAATGAGAAAATTCAATGGAAATCAATTGAGCATGTAATTGTATGCTTGAATTTTGGAAATTTGGGGCACTTAAAGAAGGAATTCAGTGAAAATAGATCTAATTTTAGAAATTTTACTTCCATAATTTCTTCTAAAAATACCATATATTAGGAAATAACATTGTTTATATGCCTATATTTTCTATTATATTAATGGATCATTAATTTTGAGGCTTCATTTTAGTCAACATATGAGAGGGGGGCATGTGGAATTATGTATATGGAAGATTCAAAAAGGTACATATTTTAGATGATGAAACTCTCAAGATAAATGGAAATTGGGATGTGAACATCTAAACTAAGAGTAGATACTTACTGGATTTTCAAGGAGTTCGACACATATCAGGATTATAGAAGAATATAATTTTGATAGGTTATTTTTATGATGCATGTTTCTATAAATGCTTTGTGAAAGGTGTGCAAAAAATATTATAAGGATCAAAGTTTATGGTTATTGGATTTGGTTCCATAGAACCAACTTCTATATACTTTATGATAACTTTTATACATTTTTTTGAATATCAATAAACTTCTTATCACATCATGATTGTTCATTTATGTAACATAGTATACGATAATGTCCTAAGACTAGTTTTCGCACTGAGAAGCCATAATGGTTCCTCGTTATGATGAATACCTAGAAGTGACACGAAATTATTTTTAAATATATGTTCTATATGTGGATGAAATCATTTTAGGGACAAAAATGATACAAACTATTAGGGATGGAGATTCATGGGACTTTGAAGCAACTTCTCATTGTGTACGCCTTTGGTAATATCCGGTGTAGGATATTATGAGAATGAGACACATCAATAGAAAATCCATATTTGTATGCTTCATTGGAAGTTCCAGTCTGCATAAGTGTGTATTGATCATTATACTATATGATTATTATTAATGAGTGTTATAAGTCACGTACTTTGATGTATTGATGAAAACTGTGACGAAATATATCCACGACAAGGTAGGATATGTTGGGACCATCACAAGTAATATTTCATTAATGAATAATATGATAAAGGATTTACCCTTTTAGTTATTTAACATAAGTTAATATCTTAGTTCCTTTGATTGAAATGATATATCTTAAATAAATTAATGGCCATGGTGTTCTATAAGAAAGTTAGATTTATAAAAATTCAAAGAAAGAGACATTGGGCACATAGGTTGATGGCACCTTCATGCAACCTTATTTATTAAAAATATCACAATAAAGGGATTATATTATAGAGTAAGCATTTATATGAGGTGTTATGTCATTGTGGAATTAACATCTTTCTCTATGGGTTCCTTGGGAATGTTTCCAAATTCTAACCTCAGACTTTAGGCTCATCTGCCTAATGACACAAAGAAAGAGGCCTAGAGGGTCACATACTAAGTGTAACTAGAATTTTAGTTAAATAATATATTACCATTTAACAAGTTGAATAAATATTATCCCCGCATGTGGTTTAATAGTTATTCATGTTTCCTTTATCGCATATATTCTGTCACCAGTTATTTGAGAGAATATTATGTGAGAGAAATATTTAATAAATATTTGTTTTCTATTTAGTGGATATAATATATATTTACTTATTAGAGAATAATGAAATGAAATTTATTTATTAAATAAATATTCATTATTCAAGGCTCGATAAATATGGTGGAGGAATGATGAACTGAGTTTAACGGTCCAGTGAGAAATAATATATTTTGAATATTATTTTGAATAAATAATATTTAATTTTAATTCATGATTTTAGTGCATGTCAAGAAATAATAATAATATTATTATTATTATTATAGATATGGGGTTCCACATGGATTAAATAAATTTTAAAGGGAACTTGTGAAATTATTTATTCTAACCCTAAAGGTATAAAAACCCAATTATATTATTTTCTTAATAGATTCAATTAATTTTTTTTTGTCATGCACAATGAAATCTGAAGAGAATCCCCTCAAGCCCTAGGGAGATCCCTCTCCTAAAACGCTCCCAATAATGGGAACTGATCTTCCACCATATTCCACTCTCAAATCTATATATATCAAATAGAATCCATTAGAAGTGATTCTTAGGGTGATAGAAGGTAAATTATGCAAGTGATAGGTTCTACCATGATAGCACCCAGATATTCCTATGGAAACATTCATATATTCATGGAACACATGTGGATCAATGCCGGAGGGAATATATTCTTTATTCCTATAATGTAACAATGGTACAATATAGATATGTTTTTAGATCCATCAATAAAAAAATAATTTATTGCAATGTGATTCTTTAATTGATTAAATTACTTATAAATAATATGTGTCAAACCTATGCTTTGGTTGTGGTATTTATCCATTCTATATATTATTTGATTCAATTCCATTGATCATGAAATTTATTTTTTTGTAAATCTTAGATTAATCATCGGTCATGAAAAAAATAAAATTTGGGCATGACCTATCTAAGGCTTCCACTATGCACAGAACCTTCAAGTGGAATCAGAGGGGCTCTCATAATTATTTATAATTATTTAAATATCATTGATTTATTTACACATTTTTTATTAGTTTTCAATTCCATTTTAATAATTCTTTATTACAAATTGATATATATGATTTCTTGTTTTGAATTTCTCATCCATATAATCAAATAAATTAATATTATGAACAAAATAAATTCAAAGATCTCATTTGGAAGTTCCTAGGAGTCTGGACAGATAACACAAGAGGACACATCATGTAACCCGTAGGTACATGTCATGTACTAGTGTTTAATTCATGCTAAATTAATTTGGAATTAACTCAAGTAGTCTGCATCTATTACACATGGTGAATTTAATTATACCCCATGTGTTGACCAGGCCAGTCTGGTGCATGGTCATCCAGAGTACACCTTATGTAACTTCTGTAAATGATGTGTAGTCCCTTATTCGCAGACTGTTTGTGTATCCTCTTACAAAACCTACATGACTGGTGACCATGTAACTCAGATACTGTATGTCATGTAGCCCATGTACATTCCGTATACTCCCATATTTTTTGGGTCATAGTTACATGCCAAGTCCCTAGCTGTGTGCCATGGATAAATGGTGAGAATAATACATGTCGTGTAGCATTAATGTACATGTCGTGTACTTTTACCAAATTATGAATAATTGAAAATTAATTTATTATACCATATAATCCTTATCAATATGTGTTCCATGTAGTCATTAAGTTGATAGTACATTCCATGTGATGGGTTATATATATAAATGTATAATTAATTTCTACATAATGTTTGGATATATATATATCGTGTTTAAGTCGTATTACAGTTATTACTCAATGCGCATCCAAGCATAACACACGATGTGAATACCATGTGTTCTATGTGTTCATTAAGTTGATAGTACACTCCATGAATTTGTGTGATAATTCATGTATTCCACATGTTGCAAGATTGAACAATATGTCAGTATAATACACATTGGGTAGTTCAGAAGGGTACTCACTATATTTCCTCCAAGGTAAATTTTTTTATATAGTTAATTTTAAATAAATTTAATTAATTTTTTTTAAATTATTATTGATTAGAATCTCAAGGAAATTCAGATGAGAATTAAGATAAAATAATTCATTAATTAAAGAAAATAATTAATTGATTCGAATGTGATTTATCTTAAATAAGAATAGTTATAATTTAATTCGAAATTCATTGCATATATTTGGATGATTTTGAGCCTAGACCAAACAATTGTATGTGATTGGTTTCATTAAATTTATCATAAAAATTAAAAAAAAATATGTGTTTCATCTCTCCTCTTATTATGTAAGGGAATGTGTTCCCATGGTTTCTTTTGTGTAAACCCCTTAACTAATACTTTGGTTCCATCACCTACATGAGAGTAAAATAATATGTAATGGATGGAGCTCCCAAGATAGTAGAGGTAGTTCAAGTTTGGATTTGGGGAAAACCCAATATAAGAGAGATACATAGGTAAATAAGAGGAAATATTAAACATGAACCACAAATGGTTCAAGGTGTTTTTCTCCTAGGTTGGTGGTTAGTTTATCATTCACTTGATAAAATAACCATTAGTAAAATCTCATGATCATACCACTTTATTATTTTATTTCTTTTGAGTTTCATATCTATTTTATTGTGGATATTTTTTGTAATCACATGAATTAATGAATTAATAAACATCAAAGATAGAACTAAAATAAACCAAATTATGCGTAAATATTATATAAGGCATGGTTAATCACTTAAGTAAATCCACTTAATATTAAAAATCATATAATGAAGATAATAATTGTAATTTTATGCATAAAAGATAAAATCCCTCAATTATATATATTTAGTTGGTATATCCTTCCACTACTTTAGTTAAAATTGAACCATAGTTCAAAGTGCTTAACCAGCCAAAGTTGGGGTGATTTAAATTATTAGGGAATTCTAACTTTAATTTTTGGGTATAATTAACTTATTTCACATCAAGGGTTGGATTCAAAAGAATTACTTTGTGTAACTAAGAGGAAAAGTTTGACTAAATCCAATTTAAAGGTTTTAGGATTTGGGATTCCACTCAACAGATCATGGATCTATGGGTTAATGTAGTTGGTATTTAGAATGCCGACATAAAACCCTTCAAATTTCATGACCACCCAAAGTTGGGGTGATGAGAAGAGGAATATGGATCCTTTCCACTATAATATCCAAGAAATTTTATATTTCGGATCCAATGGTGTTTGGTATTAGGTTTTGATAAAATAGTGAGAGATTAATAAATAGAATATTTATTTATTTTTCTAAAATTTAACATATAAATTACTAAAACTCTACTCATATTATTTGTAGAAACAAATATAAAAATGAATTAAAATATATCACTACAATTCATACTTGAGAGGGATAAAATTATAACCAACACAAATTTCCAAGAGTGGAAAAGATGCTTATGAATTGTCTTATTCCATGAAAGGAAATTCTATGTATTAGAAGAACTTATTCCTGATGCGCCTAGTAATGAGGCCAGTGAGGAAGAGTTGAATCTCTATGAGAAACATTTGAACGGTACTACATATGTTTAGTGTTTCCTGATATCATCCATGACTAATGATATTTTGAATAAATATGAGGACATGGATTCATATAGCATGATGTATCACCTTCGGGATCTTTATCAAGAGAAGGCGATACGAGAGAGATATGAGTTCTCCAATGCTCTATTTAAAACTAATATTGGAGAGTAGGCACTAGATAGTCCTCTTGTATTCAATATTATTGGATATATTGAATTCTTAGACATCTTAGGGATTAAATACCTAGATGTGTTTTGCACAGAACTCATACTCTCCTGACTACAAATGACCCCCTCTAGTTTTTTCTTAATTATAAGATGAGCAATAACGAAAAGATTCTTTCAAAACTTATTACTCTGATTCACCAAGAGGATAAGGACAAGGGAATGATAAATATTTGGTCCTTATGGTGAATAATAAAATGAGGAATAAGTTTAAGGGGACCAATACTCATAACAATTCAAAATATCCCAAGTTCCATCCTTCCATGAAAAGGATGATCTAAAGGAAAGGCAAGGAAAAAGAGGTAGTATTTTTTCATGTGGAAAGCAAGGCTACTAGAAGAGGATCTTCCCCCAAAATTAAGAGGAAGCTAAAGTTTCATTCATTATCGAGTATAATATTTAAATATCTACACATTGAGTATTATATATAGCTTATGGTTCTCACATATATATCAAAATGTAGAAACCAAGTAGATTCTGAAATATTTCTAGAGGATAGGTGGATTTTCAAGATGTCAACGGTGAGAGGATGGATGATATATCCATTGGTGACTACAACCTTTAATTTCCAATAACAAATAATTTTAGTTTTAAATGATTTTTATTTTTTACCAATTGTTACCAAGAACATAATAGTTTCATCATTCCAAGATATAGATGGTTTTATTTTCAAATTTGGAAATAAAAATTGTTTCTTTTCTAAAGACAATGTATGTTATGGTATGGAACATTTAAATAACAGTATTTATGTATTAAATTATGAAAAACAAGAAGTCAAAATAGATAATAAATCATGTTCACGTGACTCATATAATACCCAGATATGGAATAACCATCTTTGTCATGTAAATGAGAAGACTTTGACAAAGCTCTACTAGGATGGTTACTTAGACTCCTTTGAGATAAAACCACTCGAAAGATATCGTTCTTGTTTATAAGGAAAAAATAACCAAACCACCATTTGGTGGATAGGGTGAAAGAGACATAGTGATTTTAGTATTGGTACACACTAATGTGTGTGGTCCATTTATAGTAGAATATATATGTGGGTGTTATTACTTCATAACTTTTATTGATTACTTGAGTAGATATGAATATATCTACTTTATAAGATATAAGTATGATTCCTTTAAGAAATTAAAAGCATTCAAGAATGAAGAAGAGAATCAACTAGAAAATAAGATAAAGAATCTTTGATTGTATTGAGGGAGTGAATATCATAACCAAGAGGTTATCGGCCTGTTATGAGAGTTTGGGATTCTATATGAACTAATTCCACCTTACAAACCATCATGGAATGGTGTTAATGAAAGGATGAATCGTACCTTGTTATACATGGTAATGTCTATGATGAGTCAAGAAAATATTCTATTATCATTTTAGGGATTTGAATTCTAAACTACAACATACACACTAAACCAAGTACTAACTAAAGCAGAAAATGGAATTCCCTTTGAGTTATGGATTGGAAATAATCCTATTTTGTCACATACACATGTATGGGGATATGGAGAATGTGTTAAGACCTTATCAGGTAATAAACTAGCACCATGAGGCATAAAGTATATCCTTATATGATATACTATGTGAATAAATGGATACTACCAATGAAACCCCTGAGAAAATAAATTTAGTATCTCCAAACAATCCAACTTTCTTAATAGGGATCACGTTCTTAAAAAGGATAATGGGAGAAATATTAACTTTGATAAATTTTTTTCTCAAGATATGAAATAGTTGGTACATAAATAGATTCTATAGGTCCCTATAGGATAATTAGTTATTGAAACAAGAGTACTAAATAGGATCACTATATAGTTAAGGTAACTAGAGATATATGTTCTTTTAGTCATAGAATATATTTTCTAATTATTGGATGAAAATTATGAACTTATCTCCTAAAACAAGAAAGTAGAGAGCTCAGAATTTGTAAGATGAAAAGAATTCATGAATTATCAAATGGATTCCATGTATTAGAACCAAGTTTTGTTTATAGTCAATGTGTCAGTTAATTTAATTCACTTAGGATGAAAATGGGTATTTTAAATGCACTGTCGTAAGAACCCTCAAATGATTAGTGGTTTTTGAGTACTTAGGTGCAGCAGAGTGGCTGACCAAGGTCGTCTATCAAAGGAGGAAATAAATTTAACAACATATTAAATGCATTTTTGAAAATAAAATAAAAGGAAATAATAACACTAATTAAAAGTATGGGGGTTTTCATAATTTATAAATATATAAGAATTTTTCTGGAAGAAGATTGAATTTTTTTTGTTTTTAGTTTGGAAATGAAGTTCGATTAAAATGACACAACAAGAAGATGTTTTTTTAGAAAATATTAAAAAAATGTAATCGATCTAACTATACATATTGCTTAAATTATTAATAATTATCATTTAAATTAATACCCACTTAATTGTGATCCCCTAATTTGTTAACCATCAAACTATACAGGAGTTAACTTAACCACAAAGATGAAATTACTTAAACCCTAGGCTAGCTTCGGAACACGCAATCGCAACACCCTGCTTTTATTGATGTTCTAAGGTTATATTATGTTCAGTGGTTAATTAGAGAACATATCCATTCCAGAAATGAGTATTAATTGAGTTTAGATATTATATTTAAACTCTAAAAACTTATCCTGTGTGGTCTTGTATTACCGATTAAGATCGTGCTCTCGTAATTCACACAATACTCGACCTCGCCAGTTTTTGTGATAATTGTTCAATTGATTTCTTAGTTTATTATAATTTAAAAAATCAATTAATTTATCATATTAAATGAATTATAGTAGCTAAATTATTCAAAATAATTAAATTAAGAGGGTATAATATAGATTGATCAATAACAAAACTACTCTTCCATGGGCGGTGTGGTCATCGTGGAGACGTTTTTCATGAGCAAAGGTTTGAAGGGTAGAAACCAATATCGTCTCCACTATTTAATTATATAACAAAGAGGAAAATTAAGAGAAGAATAAAATTGAAAATAATATAATAAGTGGAAGAGAAACTAAGAGTTTATTGAAAGCGCAACAACATTACAACAAAGAAGAGGAAAAGAATAGCATTTTGGAGGATATCGTAACTTGGTAGCTTCCCTCCTACAATTGTGGATTGAAATGGTGTAGAATCACTTTTACTATGCTCCCAATCTCCTAATTCACATCGCAACCCCTCAAAATGAGTAAAACACTAATTTATAGAGTGGAGGGGAGGCTAGGTTTAAAGAGGTTTCAAGTGTGAATGGGGAATCTCGGCCAAATATTTCAAGCCAACTTGAACCTCCCATTTGACCACCAAAAAGCATGAACCAGTTGTTCTTATAGAAGAATGGTTTGTGAAAATTTGGGTTTCATAGATCCTCAAAAAATTTAGACCCAATCCAAGCTCGGATGAAGAATTCATAGCCCAAATATAGAACCAATGTCCAATCTGGCGGGCCCATCCCACCTTTAACTTCATGGTATATTTAGTCCAACCAGTTGCATGGTTTATATCCAATGTCCTGAACCAAAGTTGTATCCCATTAAGTGAGGAACACATTTAAAAAATTTCAATTTGAAATAATAAATATTAAAATATTTATCTTCGAAATACTATAGTTCACTATAAAGGGTAAAAATGGAATTTCCAACAAATTTACAAATGAATGATCTAATCCCAAATATTTTATAAATAAACATATTTAAAACAATGAGAGGTAATTTTATCATTTAATATCAATAGAATATTCTATAAAAATGTGTTTTATCAACTCTCCCACACTTAACCTTTTTCACTCTTGGGAAAAACCTCATATCACGTATTCCGAAAAATTGTGACAAGTAAACATCAATATCAAATCAAAATAAATTTTAAAACATGTATCCTTGAGATCCAAAAATTCCACACCAAGAAAAAAAGTTATCATGCCTCATAAAAAACCATTATGTAAAGTTCTCCATTTATATCATTAAATATATTTCCACTTCATTTATCCTCTCATGCACAAAACACTTATCTCACTTGAATTTTCTCTTATCACACAAATGTCAATTTTTCAACATATTTCTCATCCAAACTCATACAAGTGTCACCGTAGGATTGATAAATTCCTACATCACCATCCAATATGATTCAAGGACATATTTTTATCATGAGGAATTTCCAGGGTTGTTCTGTGGCTTTCGGTTGGTAGGATTTAGATGTGAAAAATTCTAAGGCTGAATGAGGGGGGCTTGATTATTTTTGAATAAAATTTGTATTAATCTAATTTTCAATTAAATATGGTCTCTTCCTCAATCTTCATAGAATCAATTCATGTTCATCATCATGAAAAATAAAGTAATGTTCACACCATTCAACATTTCAGCAGTAAAAATTTCAATCTTCTCAAACATGATTTTCTTGAAAGCTTCAAATAGGCACAGCTTTCCCCCTCTATTAGAAGCTCTAGAAAGGCACAGCTTCAGTTATCATGAAAGCTCTATAAAAGGTGCAGATTTCAATATAATTGTTTTATTCAGAAGCAAACACATCTCTTTAGAATTTAATTTTCCACCCAAAGTATCAAAAAATGTGGTAGCACAACACAAGACATCTTCCCCCACACTTAGGTTCAACTAGATTATGCAATTTCACTTCAAGAGTTGGTTGGATTGAGAAAATTGGATTGTAATGTGGTTAACCTAACGGGTTGTTCATGTATTCTAAGGGAAACAAGGATTAAATATTCAATTTATTCCATTATAAAAATGATTATTTGAAATAGGGGCTTTCATACCAAAAAATTCCTTAGTCATTTAAAACACAAGTACCTCAAACCCTCAAGTTTTGATAAGAATAAATCAAATTCTGGTTAAATCAATCATTGTTTGGTTCTCTCAAAAAGTGAAGTAAATATAAATAATATGAAAATAATGGTTCAGAAGTCTCAAAAGAAATTGATTTCAAATATAAACACAGTGATATATGGCATGGGATTCAAAATGCAGAGTACTTTTCATGAAATTACTAAATATTTGAACTTTAAACAAAGTTATTTTCGGCATTTATTTAAGCTTGGTTTCATGGGATAAAATGTTTCACTTATTGATATGAATTTAAAAATAGTTATGAGAATCATTTCAGATCAAAAGTTTCAAAAACATACAAAAATTTAAATAATAAACACACAAAATTTGAAAAACACGCATTTTTTTTTTAAATCATTGAAAAACAGGAAAACAATTGAAATTACCAAACTAAAAGGTTCCCTCCCCCACACATAAAATATTTCATTGTACGCAATGTGAACCCATGAGGTGATATTTTCAAATAAAATTTGTGATTTTAAAAAGGACAAATAATAAATAAGTTAAAGGGTTAGTAACAGCTTGATATGATCAAGTGATGATGGGGTCATGCAGTGTGATGAAATCCACTACATCAGTAGGAAGTCCCTCAATGTATTTCTTTAAACATTTTCCATTAACTGTAAATCTCCTTATTTTGTCCTCTTGTGTGATCTTTACTACACCATACGGAAAAACATTAGTCACAACATAAGGACCTAACCATCTGGAATGCAACTTACCAGGCAACAGCTTCAGTCGTGAACTGTAGAGAAGGGATTTCTCCCTAACATGAAACTATATTTATTGGATCATTCTATCATGAGATGATTTTTATATTTCCTTGTAGAGTCCTGAGTTCTCATATGAAGACAATTGAATCTCCTCAAGATCTTGAATTTGCAACTTCCTTTGGATTATAGCTTGTACCAAATCCATGTTGCATTTCTTTATAGCCCAATAAGCCTGATGCTCAACTTCCACAGGGAGATGACAAGATTTCCCAAAAACAATCCAAAATGGGGATATACCAATGGGTTTCTTGTATATTGTCCTATAATCCCAAAGTGCGTCATCCAAGCGCTTTCTCCAATCTTTCCTATTCAGCTACACAGTTTTCTTCAAAATGTGTTTCAACTCCCTATTTGAAACCTCATCCGGACCATTTGTTTGGGGGTGGTATGGTGTTGATGTTTTGTGTGTCACCCCATACTTTAGAAGGAGGTAATACAAATTCTGATTGTATAAGTGTATCCCTTAGTCACTAATTATGGCCTTCGGTACTCCAAACCTGCAAAAAAATTGTGATTTGACAAATTACACTACAACATGAGAATCGTCAGTCCCAGTGGCCTTAGAATCCACCCATTTACTCACATAATTAACAGCAACCAAAATATACAAAAAACCAAAGGAACTGGTAAAAGTACCCATAAAATCAATTCCCCATACCTCAAATATCTCACAGAATAGTATGGGTTGTGGGGGCATCTAATGTCTCCTAGAAATGTTCTCAGTGTGTTGGAAACGAGAGCATGACTTAAAAAACACACGGGTATCATGGAATAATCTAGGCTCATATAATTCAGAGTCCAAAACTTTCCTATTTTTCCATTGGGGTCCAAAGTGTCCACCAAAAGCAAGTGTATGCCAAAAATGTAAAACAGACTCGAACTCATGATCAGGAAGACACCTCATAATAAATTTGTCGCTACACATGGGCCATAGGTATGGATCATCCCAAACATAAAATATTTACCCACTCTTTAACTTTTGGACTTGATGTTTCTTTAAATTTTTAAGGATTTTAGAGGCCACAAGGTAGTTAACTAAATCAACATACCAAGGATGCGTACCCAATATGGAATAAATATGCTCATCATGGAAAGTGCCTCGAAGTGGTACCTGGTCCAGGGTGTCATCCTCTTGTGTGTGAGTAAGCCTACTTATGTGGTCTACCACCAAGTTTTCTAACCCCTTCTTGTCCTTTATCTCGGTATCAAATTTCTGAAGAAGGATCATCCATTGGATAAGTCTGGGCTTTGCATCCGACTTCTTCAATAGGTACCTTAGAGCTTCATGTTCAGAGCCTAATAAATATGAACGGAATTTATATAAAGTGAATATGACAGCAATATATTCCTTTTTTGTGGTTATGTAGATTGATTGAGTTGAATACAGTGTCCTCGAGGCATAGGAAATCACATGTGAACGTCCCTCCACCCTCTAAGATAATCCAGCTCCAATCGAAAAGTTGGAGGTGTCACACATAATCTCAAAAGGAATGTCCCATTGTGGGGGTTGTATAATTAGTGGAGTGTTTAGACACTTCTTCAGCTCATCAAATGCTAGCCTACATGAATCATAAAACACAAAATCATAATCCTTTTAAATTAATCGTGACAAAGGAAGAGAAATCGTACTAAAATCTTTGATGAAGCGTCGATAAAATCTTACATGCCCTAGGAAAGATCTAATATCACAGACATATAAAGGATAGGGTAAGGATGAAATAATTTCAATCTTATATCTATCAACCTCTATCCCATGTTGTAACACTACATTCCCTAAGACAATGCCATGCTCTACCATGAAATGACACTTTTCAAAGTTCAAGACCAGATTCTTCTCAATACAACGATTCAACACATTTCCCAAACTACTTATACATTCATCAAATGATGATCCATACACTGTAAAATCATCCATAAATACCTCCATAAATTTCTCAATAAAATCATAAAAAATACTCACCATGCATCTTTGGAAGGTACATGGGGTGTTACAAAGTCCAAACGGAATCCTCTGATAGGAAAATGTGACGAAGGAACAAGTGAATGTAGTCTTCTCCTGATCCTATGAAGCTATAGGAACCTAAAAATATCCATAAAATCCATCCAAGAAACAATAATGTGTCTTCCCATCTAGTCTATCATGTATTTGATCAATAAATGGGAGGGGGAAATGATCCTTGCAAGTGGATTGATTAAGTTTCCTATAATCAATACACACATGAAAACTATTTTTAACCCTCATTGGAACTAACTCATCTTTCTCATTTTTACAACAGTAACACCACTTTTCTTAGGCACAACCTGAATAGGACCCACCCACTGGGAATCTGAAATGGGATAGATTATACCTGCCTCAAGAAATTTTTCAACCTCTTTTATAACAACCTACAAAAGTGTTGGATTGAGTCTCCTTTGTGGATGCCTAACTGGTTTAGCCTCAACCTCCAAAAGAATCTTATGTATTCAAATAGAGGGGCTAATACTTGATATGTCTGCCGAGGTCCACCCGATTTCCTTAATGTTCTCCCTCAAAATATTCAAAAGTTTTTCTTCATGTTCAAAAGGGATATTGTTAGCAATGATAATAGGTAATTTATCACTACTTAACAAGTATGAGTATTTTAGATTTGGTGTTAATGTATTGAGTTCCAATTTAGGGGTGATGTATAGATGTAGAAATTCAAGGAACTGAAATATGTGCACAATGAACATCAGTATCAGAATATACATCATCAAAATCAGAGAATAAAGCATCAAATTCATCAGCATACTCCACAACCATGTCCTAATCAGATTGAACATGATCAAAATCAAAATATGAATCCATTTCAAAATCAAATCTAAGAGAGTTTTGTGCATTATAAATAGGTGTGGAAGTACTCTTACACATCAAACTAAAACCAATTCTCATAATCTCCTTAAGCATAGGACAATAAAAATCCATGGGGTTTTTACTTGTTGGTTCAAAATGGGAGATAACAAAAGTATAATGTTCCTATGAGTGGTAATTTATGTATTCCATGACATTAAATATCACAACTTCATCTCCAGATTCCATGGAAAGTGTACCCTCGTTGACATTTAAGATTGTTTTTTCAGTTTTGAGGAAGGGCCTACCTAAGATAATGGGAGCATGTGAACTTATCTGATCGTCCTCCATGTTAAGAACATATAAATATGCTAGGAAGATCATGTCTCTTACTCAGACAAGTACATCCTCATGAACTCCCGCTGGATATGCCATAGCTCTATTTTCCAAGTACACCTCTTCTCTCGTCAGTTTCAACTCACCAACCTGAAAAGAAGAGAATAAATAGTGAGGCATCACATTTATGGAAGCTCCCAAATCACAAAGATCATCTAAAAAGTGCATCTCCCATATGGTTTATGGGATAGTGAATGTCCCTAGATCCTTGCACTTTGTTTTCATTGCTAGAGTTGGAGTAATGAGTATTGACACATTCCTTACAAGATTGATCCTCTCATTTCCCATGATCCCTCTTCTATTTGTACAATGTTATTTTAAAAAATTAGCATACCTTAGGATTTTCTTAATGGATTCAAGTAAAGGGATTTTGATCTCCACATGCTTGAATGTGTCCAAAACATCTTTTTTCATCGCCTCTTCATCCATCTTCTTGGTTTGTACAACTCTATTTGGAAATGGAAGGGTTGGGAGGAACATCATCAATCTTTTTCTTACCTTTATCTTTCTCCTTGGGTTACTCAACAGTTGGTGTGGAATGAGGATTTTCTAGAGTTGAGGTGAATCCGGGTGGAATGATAGGTGCATATGTATCAGTTGTTTGCTTCCCAAATCTCAATGTGATATAACTAACATTCCCCTTAGGATTTAGAGTAGGTTGGGAAGGAAGATTTCTGAAGTTCTTACTTACCAGTTCATGGAGGGCAGTGGCAATCTGGCTCATTTGTGTCTTTAACTAACTTAGCTCTAAACCTTGAATCCTCAACTTATTCTGTTGATTAAGAAAATTTTACTTAAAAGGTCATCAGTGTTAGAATATACCTTAGGTGGTGGATTCCCTTATTTTTGGATTTTTGATGCTTGGGATTCAAATCTCCTTTGGGATTGTTGGAAACTCTATTGGTAAGGCATAGGTTGTCGGAAGTTTTGTTAAAAAAGGGTCTTTTGTTGTTGTCCGGAGCCATACCTCATGTATGATTGATCCTTCCACCCTTGGTTGTATGTTTGAGAAAATAAATAAAAAATCTTTTGGGAATATGTCTGTTGTTTTTGTCGATATGGTCTCCCTAGGAATAATGTTGCGTAATCATCCATCTCTTGTAGTTGCGGGCAATAGTCAGTTGGGTGGATTGTCTCAGTGAAAATTACACAAGGCCTTAAAGGAGGGGTTTGGGATGTCTTTTGAGAAAAAGCAATATATCTCACCATTGTTTTCAATTCTTCCAACTTGGTATCAATCAAATGACTTTCAAGAGAAGGACTTACCTGATGTACTCCTCAAACATGTGGTGTATCTCGATCGCCAAATTGTTAAGAGTTTTGTGTCATATTGTTGATCAATGCACATGAAGCTACCAGTTTCTTTTACACCAATCCTCCTCTAGCCATGGAATCCACCATGCTTCCCTCCATAGGTGTGAGTCCTTTATAGAAGTATTGGATGAGTTGTTTCTCACTGATTTGGTGATGTGGGCAGCTTGCACGCAACTTCTTGAATCGCTCCCTGTACTCATACATTAACTCCCCTTGGGCTTGATTTATCCCAGAGATCTTCTTAAGAATGGAAATGGTCTTTTATGCTAGAAAAATATCTACAATAAAAGTCATTTCAAATCATTCCAACAAGTTTTAACTTTGGGTTGTAAATAATATATCTAGTATTTCGTAGCTCCATCAAGTGAGAATGGGAATGCTCTTAATTTTATTTGGTCTTCAGATACATTTATAGGTTTCAGGTTTGAGAAAACCACATTAAATTCTTTAAGGTTTTTATTGGGATCCTCACCAGAGAGGCCATGAAATTTTGGAAGTAGGTGAATTAACCCAGATTTCAGTTCAAAGTCTGATTCGAGATTTGGGTATGCAATGCAATTTGGTTGATAATTAATATTAGGTGCAGCCAATTCTAGAATGGTTTTATTAAGTTAATTTCCATTATTTTCAGCCATTAGTTCTTGTTTTATGTTTTAATTTTAATTTCTTCAAATTTTAATGTTCTTGGAGTGGAGGAATTATTCAACAGGTTGAATGTTGAAACTTCTCGTAGACTGAGAATGTCTGATTCGAGCCCGAAGGATACGTTCAATCTCAGGATCAAGATATAAGAGATATTTGGGATTAGTTCATGTCATAAATCATATAAAAATAAAAATAATTAAAGTAGAACATAATAAAAATGAGAATTTTGATTTGATGGTCCAAAAATAAGAAGAAGAAGAAAACCAAAGAAGAAGAAAAATTCAGATTGGGTAAAGAAGGGAGAAAGAAGAGAAGAAGAGAATAAAATGTAAAATAAAATAAATACCATTAAATGGTTGAAATAATTACTTTTATCATTTTAAATAGAGCCAATTTTAAAGGCACTTTCGCGAGCTCCCTTAAATGATTAGTGGTTTTTGAGTACTTAGGTGCAGCAGAGTGGCTGACCAAGGTCATCTCTCAAAGAAGGAAGTAAATTTAACAATATATAAAAGGAATTTATGAAAATTAAATAAAAGTAAATAAGAAAAATAATTAAAATTATTGGGTTTTTTATCATTTATAAATCTATAAGAAGTTTTTTGGAAGAATATTGTAACTTTTTTGTTTTTATTTTTGAAATTAAGTTTAATTAAAATTACATAACAAGAAGATGTTTTTTTTAGAAAATATTAAAAGGAGTAATTGATCTAACTCTACCTATTAATTTACTTATTAATAATTATAATTTAAATTAATACCCACTTAATTATGATCCTATAATTTTTTAACCCTCAAACCCTACAGGATTTAACTTAACCACAAAGATGAATTTACTTAAACCCTGGTCCAGCTTCAGAACACGCAATCGTATCACCCTGCTTTGATTGATGTTCTAAGGTTATCTTATGGTTAGTGGTTAATTAGGTCACATATACATTCTGGAAATGAGGATTAATTGAGTATAGGGATTATATTTGAACTCTAAAAACTAATCCCATGTGGTCTTGAATTACCGAATAAGATCGCACTCTCGCAATTCGCACAATACTAGACCTCGCTTGTTTTTGTGTTAATTGTTCAATTGCCTGCTTAGTTTCTTCTAATTTAAAAACTCAATTCATGGATCATATCAAGTGAATTAAATTATCTCAATTATTCAAAATAATTAAATGAATATGGTATAATATATATCGATCACAAAGAAAACTACTCTTCCATGGGTGGTGTGGTCATCGTGGAGACATTTTGCATTAGAAAAGGATTGCAAGGGTAGAAACCAATCTCGTCTCCACTCTTGAATTCCAGCCCAAATAGGAAGATTAATAGGAGAATAAAATTGAAAATAATAGAATAAGTGTAATAGAAACTAAGAGTTTATTAAACGGACAACAACATTACAACAAAGAAGAGGAAATGAAGATCATTTTGGAGGAGATCCTAGCTTGGTAGCTTCCCTCATCCAATTGTGAATTGAAATGGTGTAGAACCACTTATTATCTACTTTCAATATCATAATGCACCAACCAAACCCTCCAAATGAGAAAAAAACTAATTTATAGAGTGGAGGGGAGGCTAGGTTTAAAGAGATTTCAAGTGTGAATGGGGAATCTCAGCCAAATATTTTAAGCTGACTTGAACCACCCATTTGACCTCCAAAAAGCGTGAACCATCTATTCTTCCAGAAGAATGATTTTTTCATAATTGGGTTGGAGATATCCTCTAAATATTTGGGCCCAATAAAAGATTAGATAAATAAGTTATGTCTCAAATAAAGAACCAATGTCCAATCTGACGGGCCTAGCCCACCTTTGACTTCATGGTCTATTTAGTACAACCAAATGCATGATTTATCTCCAATGTCCTGAACAAAACTTGTATTCCATTAAGTCAAGAACACAGTTACCAAATTTAATGTTCAAATATTAAATATTAAAATATTTATCTTTGAAATACTTCAGTTCACTATAAAGGGTAAAACTAGAATTTCCATCAAATTTATAAATGAATGATCTAATCCCAAATATTTTATAAATAAACATATTTAACACAATTTGAGGAAATGTTTTCATTTAATATAAATAAAATATTCTATAAAAATTTGTTTTTTAGTATTCAAGATAAAACTCTACATAGAAGGTAAAGTAAATACCTATAAAGAAAGGATAGTTTCTAAAAGGTTTAAAAGTATCACGGAATTGACTATAATGAGACCTTTTCACTAGTTTCTATGTTTAAATCTATCATAATTCTACTTGCTATAAAATTTTACCATTACTATGAAATTTTTAATATGGATGTAAAATTAGGTTTCCTTAATGGGAACCTTTAGGAATATGTCTATATCACACAACCAGAAGGATTTTTTACTCCAAGTTATTCAAAAAGGATTTTCAAGTTATATAGATCCATTTATGGATTGAAGTAAGCATCCAGGTTGTAACAACCCAAACTTTTATTAATGAAAATTCATCTTGATCTGATTAAATGTATTACTATCTAAAATGGTTGTATTCACTTCATTGGTTTTATGTTTTTGGACTTCAAAATACCGTTAATAATTGCTACTATTTCTAATATAGTTGTTGAATAGTTATCACATGATAAGTATAAATATAGGGCTTGGAAAAATCCAATTTACTCAGACAAACGAAGCGATGGCCTCATCTAGTAGAATTGCTCTGTATGAAGCCCATTTGTCAGAGATCGGAAAGGAGGTGGTATCATTGGGCTTCTCTCTTGACCAAGACCAAGCTGAGCTTCAAAATGTTAAGCTTGAACAGAACTACCTATGGTAGAAGTGGAAGTTAATAGAGATTACCACCCAAGCGATGTTATCCAAGCCACCCCAAGAGTCTCTCAGCATCGCACACTATACCCTTAGGTCTTATTCAGGTGTTATAAGAGGTTATGTAACAAGACCCTAGCAATATGATTATGTGCATTATTTTTTTACAAAATAAATAATATACATTTATTTTATTATTCTTACATTGTAAATAGTTTTTAAAGCACAAATAGTATTTTTAGTTAATATTCAATTAAGAAATCTATTTTGATGAATTAATGGATTTTAAAATTAAATAATATTTTAATAAAATATTATTACTAAATTAATTTTTATTAAATATAAATGATTGTATAATTTTTATTAAGGTTTCAAAGCTTCTTTTGTCAAAACCCATAAATTTTAGATAAATGTAGGTTTTTATTTTAAAAGTAAAAATTCACATATTTAGAATATTATTTAGATAAAATGAATATTATTTTTGGAATTAGGACATTGAAATTATCGAATAGTGAATTTTTCATAATTTTATGAGAGTCAAATTTTTGGGTAAAAATTAAAAACCGTTTAAATATATAATGTGTTTTATGACATCATAATGACCCAATAGTGATGTAATAAAATACTATAAATGGTTTTTTCAGACAATATATGTTTTAACTTTAAAATAATATGATTTTAGGATTGTTTTATTTATTTTAAAAAGCCTTAGTGGACCCTCCAAGACTTATAAAGCATTTTAACATTTTAAAATGATTTCCTTGAGAGTGTAACTCACCTCCACATAAGAAAGACTAATATTTTAATAATTTCGTCTGCTGTCCTTATGAAATATTTTTTTCCACTCCACTTTGGCAAAAACCATGGGCAAAAACTATGGGATGTTTTTTTGGTTTTGATTAGTTTAATGTGTGGTATCCAAAACCTAAATAATAAATAATTCCCTCTTCTTTCCTATATAAACCCACTCAATCTTCCATTCCTCTTCACTCAAACCATTTTGAGCTTGGAAAAACCCTACCATCCTCTCTCTATAATCCTCAAAAGGTGCCCCAAGCTCCCAATAATCCCCTATAAATCCTCTCCCAAGCCTTTGGGATCACACTTCCAAGTAAGGGATTTCTTCCTCTCTCATTTTTGTCCAAGTTTCTTTATGTTTCTATACCCTTGTATTTTCAATTAAAAATGTTGGGGTATGATTTTTATCCTCCACTATACTACCCTAATTATATTTTAATGATAATTTACCCCTTTATCTCTCATTAATTCCTCCCATGTACACCTATTACCATGCCAAAATTCCATAAGGTATTTCTCTCTCCTCATTTACATTCAAGAAATTCTTTTATATTATGAATCTAAATTCTGTTAAATATATTGGTAAAAGTATATATATGACCCTATTATTGTAAATTTCATGTATATATAATGATATGTCCAATTCTCTATCATCAACCATTTTTATGAATTCTTATGTCACGTCGTTATACTGCCAAAATTGCACCACAATTTTCCAAGCCAAAGTCATTATGTAGTGAATACCATGCCCATTTCTCTATCAAGGGTATTCACCTTTATGTACATTTACTTATTGATTGTAGAGTTTCATGTATTGATTCCACATTCATTTATAATGGAATAAATAAGTATTTTTAATGAATCCATGTTGTATGATCTATGTGGCTCACTTATTCATGAAATGAAATGATTGAGAAGGGTGTGCCCTGATAGTGTTTCAATGCATTGGGTAAGGATTGGTATCATGATACGTCAAGTGCAATGAGGTTTTACATATGATAATTAAATTACAATGAGGGTTTACTCGTTCTCCATGTGAAATAAGCCTTGGCTCATTCTAATATCATGTTAAATGTTGTTTCCACATTTCCATGTTATGATAATCATGTTATATCATGACTTTATGTTCATGTTTCTCTTGTGCTCCATTGATATTCCTATTGAATAACATGTACTATATTCTTCATGTTATGCCTTGTTTACTCCCTTACTAGGATTTTATCTTACCTTTTTCTTATGCATGTCCCCAGGTTATCCTATGCAGTGCTAAGTATGAAGGAATGTTGTGGTCATGTAAAAGAAGTTTTCAACAAAGATGTTGTGTTTTATGTTCTAAGTTGTTATGTAATGTTCCTAATTTCCCAATAAACTATACCTATCAATCCTCATAGTTGTCTTAAGTCAAATTTTATGTAATAAATCATGTTTAATTTTGTAATAAAGAGCAGGGTTTTTATAGTTGGTATCATAGGATAGGTTAAGTTATTTTTGGGATTAGGAGTAGAAAACCCTAATGAAAGCCTTGAGGATAAGAATAAGTATAATAAAAATATCCCTAAATTTTGGTGAGTATTTATTAAGTGTTTTATCAAGAAAATACATCCATGTCTAGAGACGAGAAGGTAGAGGCGGCTATGGCACAGATGTATCAAGGGGTAAAACCTGAAAACACTGCTTTGACCTAGACTCGAATAGGAACTAGTGCATGACAATGGTCCTTGATGCACTCTTGGTTATGACACTCCTGAGGGATATGATTTAGTAAATTCATGAGTTTAGTATGAACCATTATTAATGGAATTAAAAAAATTCCCCTAAGAATATATGTTGGGAAGTAGATCATGGATAACATAGATAAGTTAAGGAAATAAATGTAATTTATAAGTTATCATTTTTTCATTGGATTCCACTTTATGTGTTACCCCTAACTTTCCTTTTATTCCAACTAATGGCTGGTAATATGAGGATCCAGGATTAAAACTAATTTTAAGATCAATGTGATGACTATTCTAATGAGATTCTCAATCTGATGAGAGTGGGAATTGAAATTTTTTTCAAGATAATCTCTCATTTAATTCAATTTTTGAATAGAAACACGAGTCAAGAGGAATTTTAAACACCCCATAAGAAAGAACAAGTCTCAATTGAGAGGTTCATGATACAAAAGCCTCCTATTTTTAATAGATCATTCGATCCCTCAATCATCAAACAATGGATCAACTCCATTGAGAAGATCTTCTCCATCGTTCAATGTTCTGAACAAGAGAATTTACTTCTGGATGATTATCATATGGAGGGTGAATATGATCAATGGTGTACGTTGATCAAAAATAAAAATCTTGATGAGGAGAACTAGGCGTTGGAATGGAAGTATTTTTGGAAAATATTTTTCAATAAATATCACTACTGGAAAATAGGTCTATACCCACAGTTTTCCATAACTGTGGGTATAGGGATCGTATGTGAACCTATACCCACGGTTTTTCAAAACCGTGGGTATAGGCCACCAATACCCACGGTTGTTCCAAAAACCGTGGGTATAGTTCTATTTTAAGACCTATACCCACGGTTTTGGAGAAAACCGTGGGTATAGGGTATTTTCCGAAGACCTATAACGATGGTTCTAGAAAACCGTAGATATTGTGGGTTTTTTTTTGAAGACCTATACCCACGGTTCTCCAGAACCGTGGGTATAGATTTCCCGCATTATGGAGGGGAAAGAAATTTAAGCGGGACACATGAAAAATTTGGTGGGAAGACATTTATTCATGGTTTAGATTAATATAATTATGATAATATAAATATATTTATTCAAAAATTTAGCAACTCAGTTGGTCAAGTGTTCACTGCGGATGCGGTGGGTCGCCTGATCAAATCCCCCTGGCAGCTTTTTTTAATTTTAATTACCCCAGGTGGATAATATTAATATAAATAGTCAAATATGTGTTCGTATAATTAATATGAATAGAATCTTGGATGGTTCGATTATGTTGCGCGGCCGCGTTGTTCATTGCGAGATGTGGGTTCGATTCCCGCGGGGATTTTTATGGATTTAAATAAACCGTATTAATATATATACGCAGACTAATTAATATATG
Organism: Viscum album; assembly: GCA_963277665.1. NCBI lineage: Eukaryota > Viridiplantae > Streptophyta > Magnoliopsida > Santalales > Viscaceae > Viscum > Viscum album. The sequence continues at coordinate 934,116,763 of OY728125.1, forward strand.
AAAAATAAAATGTACAGGCCAGTTGGTCCATCTGTGGGGCGCGGCCCTGAGTATCTTCTCGAGTTGCGGGTTCAAAACCCTCCCCAGGCCTGTTTTTTGGAAAAAAATCACGGTTTGAGAACCGTGGGGTGTGTTGTGTGCCACACTGTTCGAGCATGTGCCACCTTGAACTACCCTATACCCACGTTTCACCAAACCATGGGTATAGGCTGAGACCTCTATACTGATTTCATTCCATCCCATGGTTCCCAAAACTATGGGTATAGGCTATACCCACGGTTTTGGGGGCTATACCCACGGTTTTGAACTGTGGGTATAGGTCGTTTTTCCAGTAGTGTATTTTTCGTGCACCCTCCGAATTAAGATGGAAAGGGACTTCCTTGACCTCAATCAAAAAAGGCAACGGATCCATCAGAAAATTGATGTTATTAATATTTTCATAACTTATTATATACTCCCTTTACTTATTTTATATGAAATGTGCATAATTTGTGTGAAATATTAATGTTTTAATACTAAGTATAATTTTTGAGCATTTTTAGAAGTAGTCCAATTGATTCAGTTTACTATTTTATTTATAAATATAAACCTACTAATCCAAATTGTCTGGTTTTTGTTTTTTAGGATTCATAATTCAATATCCAACATTAAATTAGAAGGGATCATGGGCCAATTCTACCATTTGAAGGCTCATATGGACCACACAAAAAGGCCCACAGAATCTGTGAGGAAACTAGACCATCCATGAATATTGAATTATTGCACCCAATAAAGAAGTGAAAATTCATTAATTCTCCTCAAACATCTGTATAATAATTCAAGGAGTAACAAATAAAAATTTTATGGAACAACTCCAAAAACAAGGGGACCAAATAATACTTTGAAGTCCAACCCACCATTCTGGTCGAGAATTAAAATCTGGACACTATTCATGACATATCTCATGATGTATCATCAAATCAAGATGATATTTTTTAGTTTGAAAGGGGATATATAGAAGGAAGAATTTTCTAAATAAATCATTCGTATTCTAAGGAATCTTCCTATTCAAAAACCCATTCACATTTTGTACTTTAAAAAGTTTGGATTGAAATGGACAGATTAACTTTGTTTAATCAACCAGCCATAAATTTGGTTACTTAAGTCCAATTTCTGCCAACTTTTCATAGGAAACAGAGGAGATATTTATCTACAACTTTTAATAAGATCATATCTCAATATTAGGCTTTATAATTTAACAAATTGGCGATGCAAGTGGAGGGGAAGTTTTGGAATTCCAATAGCCCACAACATTGGGCTATAAATATATCCCCCTCCTCTCCTTGCAAAGGGTTGGAATTTCAGAGAAAATGAGGATAGGTTATAACGACAAAGGATCATCAAAAGTCTTGGGAGGATATTCCATACTCAAGTTTTTACTTGAGAAACCATTCCTCTTTTCTTCCTTTCATTTACTTTTGTGTTGTTCTTCGTTTGTAATATTGTAAGTCTTTTTTTTGTAATTTTGTTTTAATGAAAGTTTATTCTTCAATATATCTTATTCTCATACACCTTCTGTAATTTCATATTAATTTTCTTAAAATAGTTTAAATACGGTTTAATCTCTTTCCCTTCTTTCGCTTTCTAATTCAATCTAAAGTTCTTTTTTAATTCTGATCACCCTTCGTGTGTGTGTGTGTTTGACGCACAAATCTTTTCTTATCCCGTTCTTTTTGTTCTGTTTATAATTCATAACCATTAACATATATTACCAGATTAATAACTATATTAATGGATTATTAAGTCTATTATTGGGGTGAGTCAAAATTTAGGGATGATAATTGATTGAAAGTATTTTCTCAGTTAATATTCTTCAAATTAACATTGTGTATGTTGGACTTAACATGTCCTAGATTAATGGCTTGTTTTGTTTAATGTGTGGTTTCCATGGATTATTAGAACCATAAATACACTACCATATACAATCTTTAATTGAGATTAGAACCTTATGTTAATTTAATGCTTGGATTAAATCCTTAACAATTAGTAATTCCAATTAATGTTATCTTGTGAAGTGGGTGTTAATTTAAATATAATATAAAGCAAAGCTCAAGGATATCACAAGCTTAACTCCCTAAAAACGAACTTACCCCAATCTTTATAAATTTTTTAAATTAGTCTTAATCAATCATTCATTTCATAAACTCTGCAAATAACCCCCCCCCCCCCCCAATCAGAATACAATCAACTAAAAACAAACGACTATTAGAAAGTATCATCGCCGAGGATTTGACATGAGTGCTCCTATAAAAGTTAGCAGAGAATCAGAACTTTCACCGATCGATAGGTGACAATTGTCCGGGATTTCAAATGGCGTTGTTTCTAGTGATGGTGCAATTAAATAGTATTTAGTTTATAATTATTGTAAAAAACAAAATTAAACAAAATTGAAAAAAAAAATTGAAAAAAAACACAAAGAAAAACCAACCTTCCTCATAAAAATCATAAATGGAAAACATAAAGAAAAAAAATTGTCTTAATATTTCTTCCAAATCTCTCTGAATGCCATGTAGCCTCCCAAACAATCCCTCATATTTTTTTGAACCTTAAATTGAGCGAACTATTCACCAAATTAGGAAGAACTTAAGAGATAATCGACTCATTCAAGAACCAGTCCTTGTCCAACCAGTTGAATTAGATATGGCTAATCCTAGGGAACAAACACTAAAAGAAATTTCTGGCCCTGATATAAATTATAAACCTCTTGGTATTCAATATCCAAACATATAGTATGAATTTGAACTCAAATCTAGTTTGATTCATCTTCTTCCTCATTTCCACAGGCTAGCCGGTGAGGATCCACATCTCCACCTTAAAGAGTTCCAAGTAGTGTGCTCTACCATAAAGCCTCAAGGGGTTTCTGAGGAACAAATAAAACATAGAACATTTTGTTTATCCCTAGATTACACTACCAAGTCATGGATTTACTACCTCCCTCCTGGTTCCATAATTACATGGAATGACATGAAGCATCTGTTTTTAGAGAAATTCTTTCCTACTTCTCATACTGCTTCTATCCGAAAATAAATAAGTGGTATTCGTAAATTCCCAAATGAATCACTCCATGAGTACTGGGAGAGGTTCAAAAATCTTGTTGAAACCTTTCCACACCACCAAATCCCTGATCAACTCTTGATTCAATACATCTATGAGGGGTTATTGTCTATGGAGAGAACTCTCATTGATGTTGCAAGTGGCATTTCTCTTGTTGATAAAACTCTCACAGCTACAAGAGATCTCATAAGAAATATGGCTGAAAACACACAATAACTCCATACTCGAGAACATTCTCAAGTCAAATAATCCCAAGATAATCAATAAATAGAGACGAACAAGATGACAGAGTGGATGAGTGAACTTATAGGTCTTGTGCGACAACTAGTTGTGGCTACCAAATCCCCAACCTCATCTTCTCCACAGTCAATGTTTCCTGGACCTGTCAAAAATTGTGGAATCTGCAACTCTTCATCTCATCCAACTGACACATGTCCACAACTTCAAGGGGATCAATCTGATTCATTTGGACCAATGGAGCTCAATGCAGCATATGCTCAGAGGAACACCAACCCTCAATAATCAAGTCAGTTCATTAGAAACTTCAACCAACCTCACTCTAATCCCTTCTCTTCTTCCTAAAAACAAGGTCTGAGGTATGGTAATTCTATCTCTCATCCCCCTCAATTCTCTCATCAAAACCCAAACCAGTTCCAATATGTTCAAGGTGTTGGTAACTTCCAACATCCTTATCCTTTTATTCCTCAACCTCAAAGGAACAATCCTCCTCCTGGATTCCAATATCCTAGTGATCCTTCCCAATTCTAAAACCAATACAATTGCTTTCCCAAGAACCAAAATCTAGGTAATCCCAATTTAGGAGAATCCTCTTCTTCCAAGAAACCATGGGAAAGTGTAGTGGAAGATCTTTCCTCCTTCACCCATTCCAGCCTCAAGAACATTGAAACACAAATTGGTCAACTTCCATCCTACCAGATCTAGCAACAACAATAAAATTCTTCCCAACTCCCAACTCAACCATTACCCAACCCCAAGGGTAATGTAAGTGCAATTTCACTTAGATAGGGAAAGAAAATTGCTATGCCTCAAGATAAGTCCTTCAACCCCCCTTTGAATATTGACCTAGAAAATAAAAAGAAAAAAAAAACTTGAAAAGGAATCTAAACCCATTCCCTCACCTCCTTCCATTCCACTTAGGAACCCAATTCCTTTTCCTCAAGCCATTTCTAAGACAAAGAAGTTATTTGAACCCAATACTAGAATGCTTGACATGTTTAGATGTGTTGAAGTCGACATTCCCCTCTTAGATGCCATTAAACAAATTCCAAAGTATGACAATTTTCTCAAGGAGTTGTGTACCCATAAGAGGCAACTAAGGACCTTCGAAAAATTTTCCACCCAATAGTCTATTCCCATAAAGTGCAAAGATACAAGGACCCTTACGGTTCCATGCCAAATTGGAAGTTCCAACTTTGATGATGCACTCATAGACCTAGGATCCTCAATTAATGTCATGCCCAAATCCATCTTCTCCAATCTTGGTCTAGGTCCCTTACATCCAACGGGTGTTTTCATTCAGTTAGCCAATCGAATCATAGCCAGTCCTGAGGTAATAATCGAGGATGTCCTTGTTCAGGTTAATGATCTTATCTTCCCAGCCGATTTTTATGTCCTTGACATGGAAGGTGAGACAAACTCTTCTCGATCTCCCTTAATTCTAGGAATACCATTCCAAATGACAGAGAGAACCAAGATTGATATCCATTCAGGTATCTTATCCATGGAATTTTGTGACCAACTGGTCAAATTCAACATTTTCCAAGCCATGCGATACCCATTTGAGGATCACTCTACTTTCTCAATCCATGCTTCTGAGGACACTTCTAAGAGTAAATTGAACCCCATTCCATCATGTTCATCCTATTATTATGATAAAGGATCTTTTGAAATCTTCACCAGGATTAACCAAGTCATAAATGGTGAAGTTTATGTGGACCTCTCATTCATAGACTCTATCAATATAGAGGAACTTAAAAACTCTTTTGAATCCCATATCAACTCTGATCTCTACTGCTTCACCTTGGAAAGTATTAAGGAGAATGAATCTGAAGCAACTGAATTCCCTTCCTCCATTCCTGAGTTTTCTAACCCACAAATGAAAGATGAGACTAATCTAAAACATCTTTCTGAACACCTGAAATATGCATTCCTTTTCCATGATCACCCTTATCCTGTCATTATCTCTTCTTCACTTACTGAAACTGAGGAGTCCAAACTTGTTCAAGTGTTAGAGGAAAACAAAAAGGCCTTAGTTTGGACCCTAGATGACACACCAGGAATCAACCCTGCTCTTTGCCTGCATCACATCCACCTCGAGGAATCATCCAAAATAATTAGACAACCATAAAGAAGACTCAATCCACTCATTATTGAGGTAATGTAACGACACGAAATTTTAAATAAATATTGTTTCCTAATTTTATGTGTTATTTTATTTTATTTTTATACTCAACAAAAATGTTTCATTTCATAACATGAGTATAATTAAAATGAGACTGTTGGGTTTTGACTGTTATTTGACAATTGGTCAATATGACCACTGGAAACTAAAATTTTTTACTATTGTCTCTATATACAAGCAATCTTGGTTAATTAATATAGAAAGAAGATTCGTTGGCCTCACCCAGTAGTCTTGGACAGATCGAATCCCATCTAACAGAACTTGGGAAGGAGGTAGCACCACTGGGCTTTGCTCTGGACCAAACCCAAGCTGAACTTCATTGTATAAAGCTAGAACAGGATCGCCTTCGCGAGAAGTTCAAACTAATAGAAATTACTACTCGTGCGATGTTGGTCGAGCCTCCCTCGGATTCTCTCACCTTAGCACACCTTACACTTAGGTCCTATGCTAGTGTGATAAGGGGCTATGTAAGGAGACCATAACTGTCTTGTGTAATCCTTTGTTTTAAATAAAAATTTCGATTTCTTTTATGAATTTTCAAATGACCGGATAAATATAGTATGCATATTTTTGATGAATTTTAGAAAAAGGATATTTTAAAAATGACTATGTAAACCTTAAATAATTAAAAATGTGTAATGATTTTCAAAAAATGGTATTCTACAATTATGTTCAGTATAAAATTTAGAGTCTAATAAGATCAACTTGACTTTTGATTAATAGAAAATTATGAATAGTGATTTTATGATTAGGATTAATATGTGTCCCAATGGATTAGTAATCTCACTTAAAGAAAGTATTAAAATAAGCTAGGCACTTTGATTAAGTAATGTGATTCAATAAAATGGTTAAATAACGGTTTCATAAATTATTATTCAAGTATTAGTTTTTTCGGATGAATAGTGTTTTTTAATTAAAATTTTAATTAAAAATATTTAGAAAATTATTTTTATAAAATGGACTTCATTTTTGAACTCAGAGCATCGATATTATGTTATGGTAATTTTTGGGGATTTTTCTGAAAAAAATAAATTTTTGATGAATAGTGTTTTTAATTAAAAATTTAATTAAAAATATTTAAAAAATTATTTTTATAAAATGGATTTCATTTTTGAAATCAGAGCATTGATATTTGGTTAAGTTGAAATTTTGGGATTATTCTGAAAAAGTTGAATTTTCGATGAATAGTGAAAATACAGTTTTTAAGTTACGGGTGTTTAATGACATCATTAAATGATGTATTAAGTATGTAATCAATATGTTCGAATTATGAATAGTAAGATAAGGTATGAGGTGTCCCAAGTGGCCAATACCATGGGAAAATACCATGTGAAAGCCCATGGTTTTGCCAAAACCACTAATGAGGTGTCCCTTGGCCATTAATGCCTTGTCCCCTCACTTTCCCTATAAATACCAAGCCTTCCTCTCATCCATTCGACTCCCCACTCTCCCCCAACGAAGTTCTGGTCTCCTTACCTCCCAAGGAGTCCTCCCAAGGTGCACCCAAGCCCTCAAGGTCCAAACATTTGTGTTTTAAGAGTTACGTTTTAAGGTAAGGGATCTGATCTCTCTTTTTCTTTTCAAGAAATCTCTTTTATGTAATTTCTTTTATGCTCCATGTTCTTATGTTAAAGGGTGTTCTTTTATACTCCTCTTACTTCCTTTTTCATTTTCACATAATGATAGATCCCCTCTTACTCTCATTATTTCGTTTTATGAAGTTTTAAGTGGCGTCGTTAGGCTGCCGAACTTTTTGTAACGGATTCTTTCTCCCTTCTCATTTTTCAAGATCTATTATCATGTAAAGTATTTCAAGTTCCTTTTTATTATGTTGGGGTATGATATCTAAATTTATCATACTGATATTTTATGATAATATGATGAGATACCCCATTTGATCTCTTCAATTCAGTATTTTGAAGTTTTATGTGGCGTCGTTAGGCTGCCGAATTTTTAAGTGGTTCTTCACCCTTCTCGTTTTGAAGTTCTACTTTCATGTCAATTCTTTCAAGTTACTTTTTGTTATGTTGGGGTATAATCTCTATATCTATCATAATGTACTCTTATGTTCATATGATGAGATACCCTATTTTATATCATCAATTCATTTTTTTGTTGAAGTTTAAGTGACGTTGTTAGGCTGCCGAATTTTTAAGGGATTCGTTCTCCCTTCTCATTTTTTCAAAGATCAACTTTCATGTCAAGTGTTTCAAGTTCCTTTTTTATTATTTTGGGGTATGATATCTATATATATCATACTGGTCTTTTATGTTCATATGATTAGAGACCCTATTTTATCTCATCAATTCATTTTTGGTTGAAGTTTATGTGACGCCGTTAGGCTGCCGAGTTTTCATAAGAGAAATCTTATTTTTGTCTTCCTTTCATGATCTTCATTTCATATGGTACATCTTTCAAATTTCATTAACAGGTTCATATATCCTTCATATTATGTCCCTCTACTGTTTTATGGATCATTTATGAGTTTGTGACCCATTTCCCCTCTCTTTTTAATGTCTTCTAAAACCTCGTAACATAGCCGTTATGCTGCAGAATTTCCGTCTCAAAATGTCTCTCTCGTTTTCTAAAGTTCTTTTATATTATTAATCGGATACTCAAAGATCTTTCTTCTAAAGGGTTATTCACATATATACCAAAATGTTCTATTTTAAATTCTTGGATTTACATACATGAGACTCACCGTCCTTTTCTGTGGGTTTTAAAGTGACGTAAAGATCATGTCTTTAAAGCAGTTTTTAAAACGTTATGATTATGAAATGAAACCCATTTATTTTATGCTATATGGGTTATCTATGAAATGATTGATGATGATATATGTGGCTCACATGATAATAAAGGCAAATTTAAGGGTGCGCCCTGATAGCGCTCCAATGCATTGGGTAAAGACTTAATCTCTAGAGATGACCATTTTTAATGACGCCTTGGTGAATAACCTTGGTAATTTTTAACGACACCTTGGGGATGGACCTTGGTGAAACGAAACGATTTTCAATATTAAATGTTGCAGCCACATCTTCAAGTTATGAAAATGTTATTTTTATTATGATATGCCTCATGATTTCATTTGCATGCCTTAAAGTTCTTTTCATGACTTTATTGATGTATCTCAAGTTCATATGTAAAATGTTTCACTTGTTTCCCTTGCTGGGCCTTCTGATCACCCTTTCTTTTGATGTATGTCCCCAGGTTATGAGATGTAGTAATGAGCCTAGGGTGAACATGAGGAGAAGCCTTTCAAGTGTTTAATAAGAATGTTTTTTTCATGTTTTATGTTCCTTGTTTCCAAGACACTAAACCTTAAAGATCCTCAGTTCCGTGTAATGGAATGAAAGTTATGTTATAAAAAGACGGGATGCTATAGTTGGTATAAAAGGATGGTTTAGTTATTTGTGTAAATTAGGATATGAAAACTCTAGGAATAACCCTATAGAAAAGTTTAAATATAGGAAATCTTCCTGGTATTTTGGTGAGTATTGAGTAAGGGGTTGCCAAGCAAATACATCCCTGTCTGGATACAAGAAGGTAGAGGTGGCTCTGGCACAGATGTACATAGGCGTAAAACCCGAAAAGACCGTTTTGAGCTAGACTCGAATGAGAACTGGTACACGACAACGGGCCTTGCTGCACTCTTGGTTACGACACTCCCGGGGGATATGCTTTGGTAAATTCATAAGCTTGGTATGAACCACTGTTAAAGGAACAAAGATAAAATAAAATAAAGATTCACATAAGAATATATGATCATGGATAACCTAGATGGGAACCTAGGGGATCACAAGTTAGGGTATACTTTTCTTCTACAATTTATCCTTATATGCTTTAAGTACCTTTTCATGATTATTGGTTAAGTATTTAAGCCTCTAATTATACTTTCTCTTCTTAGTTAATGGTGGGAAATGGAATAATGTGTCCCAACAACCAATGTGATAGGAAATGCGACGATTTCCGTATTAATATGACAGAGATGATTAGGGGATTAAAAGATGATTATTATTTTGGAAGACGTTCACTATTTTGGGGACCCTATATGATCGAGGTAAATATATTTCTATAGTATTTTCATTAAGGAGTAAGGTTGACTTATATTTTGAAGAATTGATGAATTTAAGGTGGAATTATAGTAATTTAGGTTACTTATGGGAATGATTAACCTATCTTGGGTAAAATATGTTTAGGTTAGCTACTTTTGTTATAAGATGTTAGGAGTGGTTGATGTTGTCTGGAGATGAACAATGAATTTGTTTTGAAAGACTATGTTATCAAATCCCACTATTGGAAATTCGGGCTATATCCACGGACCTATAGCCACGGTTTTGTAGGTCCGTGGCTATAGCCATTATATTGCCACGCTTAAATTTTTCTTCCGTGGCTAAATCCGTTTCATCCTTTTTTTCTCCTATCTTTTATCGGGCTCCTCCTCCCGCAGCCCTCCTCCCCCGATTCGCACACCACCCTCCTCCCGACCACGTCTCCTCCTCCGCCCTCGCAATTCCTCCTCGTCGCGCCCTCCTCCTCCTCGACGCCTCCTCCTCGCCACGCCCTCCTCCTCGCCGCGCCCTCCTCGCCGTGCCCTCCTCCTCATCGCGCCCTCCTCCCCGATGCCTCCTCCTCGCCGCGCCCTCCTCGCCGCGCCCTCCTCCTCGACGGCTCCTCCCCGATGGCTCTCTTCCGACGCCGAGGTCGACACCCCCATCTCCCTCCCGACACATTTTCCTCATCTGCAGCTGTCTTCCTCGGTAATTTGTTTTTTTTTCTACAGTTCATCCACCTCTTCGAACCCCCTCCTCCTCCTCCTGTTTGCGATTTTCGTCAGGTGTTCTAGGGTTCTTATCATTCCACGTGAGGGTATCACAATTATTTGATAAATGGTGTCATTATATCATGAATTAATGATGATTTTTTTTGTGATTAGTATGAACCATGATGATTTGCATATCAATTTTACAACATCTAGAGGAGTTGTTTTCCAAACAGCAACACTACACTTCATTAGAAAATAGAATGGTGGCTCAACATATCTGGATATAGTTCACTCACGATGAAATGTTATTTCAGATTCATCATCTATCAGTATTATGTATTCAGTATACACATACAAGTACACTAAATCTTGGAACCAATTATATCTCGGTTATCAAATAGAAAAATTGGATCATGTTTCTAACTATCAACCAGTTCATGAGGTTGAAGGGGATATAAAGGGAAATAGTTGAACATTTTAGGAATTAGAATCATATAATAGAATCTATTTATTATGGTCCTCCCATTGAAAATATGAGATTTTGGTGTTTACCTTCCGATGATGTTGGTGCTTCTTCTCATTCTATTGTATCCACCCACCATGATTCCTGTTATCCAACTTCATTGAGTCAGTGGGAAACTATAAAAATTTATATTTACCTCAGAACTATATAGATCCTTGTTCAAAATAATGGTATTTATATACATGAAAATAGCAATATATAAGCACCTAAAACTATTTATTTTTCTAATTACATTGAGATGGTGGATTCCTATTATGAATATAGTAAATCCTATTGTCATTCAATGGACCTCCTTGATGAATGCCCCTCCCTGTTCTTGACCGACGTCACCCTGAGACATCTTTGCGCGAACCCCCTCCCTGTTCCCGACCGACATCTTCACGCAAAATCCCCATATGGGGGGGAAGGATGAAATAGAGGTTAAATTTAACACCATTAGACAACATGCTCTGTGAGTGTGATGAAGGTTAGACCAATCCCATGAAAAGGGGTCTTGATCCGTTATTTTTTCCATTAGATGTGTTCCCTTAACTCTCTTGATACTCTTTTTTTGTTGAATTGATGTTTTGAACATGTATTTAGGGTCTGTTTGATAGCACTAATGAATTGAAAATAACTTAATTTTTTGTTTCTGGTTATGTTTTGACTCCTTCAGTTGTATAGAAACTATTTGATATTTCAAAACATGTTGAATATCTCAATTATTTTGTATTCTAAAACCCATTTTCTGTTTACTATTATAAAAAATTCTTATGATTCTTTTAATCCTTTCTTGATGCAGCCCTCATTTGTTTATTGCTATAAATGATTCTTTGTGTCAAGAACTTGATCATTGGTTATGGAAATGAAAGGTTTAAATAAGTTGTGTCAATTAAAATTCTTTAGAATCACATTCATAGGTTTTTTATCCTAGATTTAGATAAATCAATATCTAAAGATTCTTATTTCAATTTATATTAGAATTATGCAAACATTTGTTACTTGTATTTTCCACTATTTTGAGATTTTCTCACTGGTGTCATTGTAATTATTTGGAAATCCAAGAATTTAAGAATCTATTTCTGAATTATTTAACCTTTATTGGTTTATATTTTTTATGAACATGGTAAATTCCTATGTTTTGGAATTGCATTCTCATGTTTTTTACCCAGATTTTATGTGAATCTGTCTATGCAGATTCTTATTTTTTTCTATGAGAACTATCCATGTATTCCATACATGAATTTTCCACTGGTTTGTACCATCATTTTGAATTCCTAGAATTTAGGAATCCATATTGGAATTAGTTTATGTTAATAGGTTTAGAGTCAAAGAATCTTTACTTCCATGGAGCATGGATGATAAACCTATTTACCCTACACACCAGGTGTTCAAAGATAATGTTAGATGTTTGGGAATCACCTTCAAACCTCTAACCATGTTGAATATCTCAAAAAAATATATTCTAAAACACATTTTCTATTTACTATTATAAATAAATTCTGTTATGACTCATTTAATCCATGCTTGCTGCAGCCCTCATTTTGTTTATTGTTGTAGATGATTCTTTGTGTCAAGAACATGCTTATTGGTTCTGGAAATGACAGGGGTAAATATTATGTGTTAATTTCAATGTTTTAGAATATTATTCGGTTTTTTTATCCAAGATTTAGATAAATTAATCTGTAAGGATTCTTATTTCTATTTATATGAGAATTATGCAAGCATTTACTACTTGTATTTTCCATTGTTTTCTAATTTTTTCGTTGGTGTCATTATAATCATTTTGAATTATTGGAATTTAGGAATCTATTTCCAAACTATTTTACCTTTATTGGTTTATATTTCTTATTAACTTGGTAAATGCCTATGTTTTGGAATTGTATTCTCAAGTTTTTGACCCTCGTTTTAGGGGAATCAGTCTGTGTAGATTCTTGTTTATGTTTCTATGAGAAATATGCAAGCATTCCATTAATGAATTTTCTACTGGTTTGTGATTTGTTCACTGTTACATTCAATTGGAATTCCTATAATTTTGGAATCCATCTTGGAATTATTTTATTTTTATTGGTATAGAATCATAGAATCTTTACTTGTTCTAATATTACCACTTCATCAAAAATATTAACCATAAATTCATTATAATGTTTAGTAGCTTTCATCCCATAACTAATGCTACTAAGCCCATGCAGGTTATGAATGTCTCTATAGAGAAAATGCACTGCTGTACAGATCTGGAAAATATCATAAAACATCCCACAGATACTTCACAGGCCAGGTATAACCATTTCACCACCTATAGATAGTGAGCACTGTGCTATAAAATCTGGTAAATATTTCTAATCATAACTCTGTTTCTGATTGTTTTCTTGCAGAATATTGATTTTGATGACGATTAAGATGATTGATTATAATGTCAAAGAGAATGATGGTATGAAAATAATGTATACCATTGCTGTTACAGTTTTTGTAAATGAATTCTAATAACAATTGTTCACTAGATGATGTTGATCTTTACTTATTGCAGATGAGACGTTCTATGATTGATCGTACCCACCAAAGTTCTGTACATTGGATGATGCTGATCATTTTTTTATTCTACCACAGCCACATTCTCCTCTCGGTATTTCTATTTCACGGGAGTTCTTGTTCTGTATATCTTTCTCAACTTCTGGATGGGTTCCCAAGTTGGAAAAGCTCGTAAAAGGTTCTATTCTTATTTGCTTCTTTCTTCACATTTGCTTAATGTTGCATTATGTGATGTTTTTTGTGCATTTTTCCTCTGTGACTTTCAGGTTCAATGTGTAGTATCCGGCACTCCCTGAGCAGATGCAGGGGACATCCACTGTACCTACATGTAAGGCCACTGCCTGACCCAGCACTCCCTGAGCAGATGCAGCATCAACAACCAGAGAATTATCCTGAGGAGCATTAGGACTAACAGTGTGAGAAAACACTGGCTGAGCTTGCAAATCAGGTTCATCAAAACCTACCTGGACCGAACCCTGTGAATTCTGATCAGCAAGAGGACTTGCACTGTTGCCTGGAGCATGCACCGGCCATGGAAGACCAGACCTATCAAAGGTCTTAACATGTGCCTATCCCTTCATACATAAAGCATCTGAATGACCTTCAAATTTCACAGCCCACAATCTTTACTCCTCTTACAATCACCTTCCATGTGACCAAAGAAGTGGAAGATGAGGCAGAAAAGGTTCTATTCTTATTTGCTTCTTTCTTCACATTAGCCGCTTTATTGTATTTATTACTCTGCTCGATTGTATTATTATCACATGATCATCAGTAGTTGCATTTTTTTGGTGCTCCAACTCTTGTGTATGTAGATTCATATCATATTCTTTTAACTTTTCTACTACCGGGTATGTTATACCTGAATCGTCTGATCATAGGGTGTCTACTTAGCGTACAATTTTATTGGACCATCCGATGATCCTACATTGCATATTGTATTCTCACAGCGCATATTCTTTCCTCTGATTGTAGTGTACTCCATCCGATGATCAATCTGATATTCTCACTCTGCCCATTCGTGTCATTGCACGACCCCTTCCACCTTCATTTCAGCCCGCTACCACCAGCATTCCATCCCGCAACAGCCCCCCCCCCCCACCTTCGAATCAGCCCGCACCATCCCCCCAACACCTGAAACCAGCCCCCTTTCACCCGCATTCCAGCCTCCTCCTGCTCCCTTCGCTCCTGGTCGGAAGATGCTGCCCCGCGGATGTCGCTGGATCGGGCCAACACGCTGCGGTCACGCCGCGGTCACGCCGCGGTCACGCCGCGGTCACGCCGCGGTCACGCCGCGGTCACGCCGCGGTCACGCCGCGGTCACGCCGCGGTCACGCCGCGGTCACGCCGCGGTCACGCCGCGGTCACGCCGCGGTCACACCGCGGTCACGCCACGGTCACGCCGTGATGTGGCCCTGCTCCAGCCACATCCAGCAGGGGGGAGGGGTGTCCAGCGGGGGGGAGGGGTGTCCGCGGTCACGCCGCAGTCACGCCGAAATATATCTATATGTTTGTAATCAATCTAAACAAAGAATAAGAATGGTGTACCTTACACCATTCGATCCAGTCTTTCGAAGCTTTTCACAAGTGTTTGATTGTGATCACTTAGAAGTTGCTGAAAGACTCCTTCAGAGGTATCCACAAATCATGGGAATCACCCGACACTTAGTAGGACCTATCTCAATACCAGTCCTTCCTGCTTGTCGAAGTTTTCACAAGCGTTTGATCGAGATCTCCGAGAAGTCACCAAAAGACTCCTTCTGAGGTATCCAAGGTTCATGGGAATCACCCGATGCTTAGGTAGGGTCTCTCTCAACACCACAGTCTTTTAGAACCTTGTTTAAAGGTGGGAGAGAAACAAGATCTAGAGAGAATCGGCTTTGTGGAGTTCTAACGATCACATGATCTCATCCATCAAGTGCAACCACTTGCATAAGAATTGAACCAATTCATATAGGCCTTCGAGAACCTCAAAATGTTCAGCCTATTCATGGTACGTTACACAAATGTCCCAAACGTTTCAGCTCATTTGAAGCGTACGGCTCAATCCCATTAGTAATCGTTTAACATTTAAATTAAACGATTATGTGAGATGTTCAAACTCCCCAAATCCATCAAAACAGAAAGAAGCTTTGAGCCGAAAGGCTCTAAAGCCATTTTATTAAAAACAAAAGATGACATAAGAGAGGAGATGGGGCTAGACATTGATAAAACTGCCTTCATAATAAAGCATTTCGTTTTCATAACCCCCCTCCCCAACATCATCATCCCATTCCAAGTTGTAGGTAGATGAGCTATGAGACCTAGTCACCATCGTTGTTCTCCATTGAGAGCAGTCTTTCTTCTTCCTTGATTTCCTTGAATAGACAATTTGAAATCCCTCTTTATCAACTGAAGGAAACTTTCCCTTGCTTAAAATATCCTTACATGGATCACTTCTATGGGCATAATCATCATTTTCTATTCCGGTCCAACTTCCCCCTATATTATTAAGCTCCATTTGCCGATTGATCTCTTCCTGGATCTGAGAAGGTTGAACCATTGGTTCATGCTGCTGAGACCCATACTGAGGATGCCCTAGTGAAGCACCCAGCTTCTGACCCAGGTTACTGGCTCCTAGGCCCAGGGCCTGGATCTCCTGTTCCTTCTCCTGCAGGTCCTTGCGACTGGAAGTCAACAGGCTGCTGATTTTCATCCACAAACTGGACACAATCAGCCCGTGCTACTGAGAGTTTCTTCTGCCCTTGAACAGATTTAACCTCTCCAGACCCAATTCCAGGTTGCTCCAAGCCTGGATCATCAACATTTACCTGCACCTGTACACCTGATGAGATCAGACCTTGACCCCGCTGCTGAGAGGCAGCATCAAACTCTGACCTTGACTTATCTGCTCCTGGCCTCTGATTTTCATCCTCAATCCGGCCACTAACAGCCCCTGCTACAGTTAGTTTTCCCTGCCCCTGAACCTCACCAGCCCCAGTCCAGGTTGCAAATCTGGATCATCAAAATTCACCTCCTCTTGAAAACCTTCACCTGAAATATCAGAAGCATTCCCCTTCATATTGCTGACTCCAGTCCCTGGTTGATCACAACCTGTTCCTGCAAGACCCTGCCCAAGTTCCACACTTCCATTTCCTGCAACAGCCTGACCAGAGCCATTCCCAGCTCCAGGACCATTCTTTCTCTTCTTACAGAAATTTTGAAAATCATGTCCCTTCTGCGAGAAAAAAGAGCAGACAAGTTTCATTCTGCATCTCTCTTTAGATTTCCCTATAGATAGACACTTGGAACAAAATGCAGGTAGTTGTTCATACTCAATTTTCAAAAACAAGTCATCTTCATTTGTGGATAACACAACCCGATCAATGAGGGTGGAATTAAGGTCCACTTCTAGAAGAACTCTAGCAAAATGCACATTATTCTAGCAAAATACCCATAATGTGCCTCCTCAGTTGCTCTATCCATTTTGATGGGAATGCCAATTTTAGATGTAATGTCAAATAATATCCTGGGGGGGGGGGCTGGGTGCAGGTGGTATTGGGGGTGCAGGGGGGTGTCAAGGGTGGGGAGTGGGTTTGGGGGGGGGGGGTCTGTCCATGGGGTGTCTAGGCGGTCCAGCAGGGGGAGGGGCTGTCCAGTCTTAGTGGGGTCACTACATGTGAGTCTTAGTAGGGCTGCTTTCTAGGGGGGTGTTTGTCCAGGGGTGGGGGGTTTTTTCCAGCAGGGGTGGTGCAAGGGCACATGGGTGTGTAGGGGGTGCAAGGGATGTCTAGGGGGTCCAGGTGTGTCCAGGGGGTCCAGGCAGGGGGGAGGGGTGTCCAGGCAGGGGGGAGGGGTGTCCAGCAGGGGGAGGGGTGTCCGGCAGGGGGGTTGTCCAGCAGGGGGAGGGGTGTCCAGGGGGTGCAGGGGGTAGGGGGAGAGGTGTCCAGCAGGGGGAGGGGCTGTCCAGGCAGGGGGGAGGGGTGTCCGGCAGGGGGAGGGGTGTCTGGCAGGGGGAGGGGTGTCCAGCAGGGGGGGTGTCCAGCAGGGGGGGAGGGGTGTCCAGGGGGTGTCCAGTGGGGTTGTCCAGTTGGGGCATGGGGGATGTCCAGTGGGGTGCAGGGGGGTCATGGGGGTGCGGGGGGGTGTTCAATGGGTCTGTTCAAGGGGGTTGTCCAGGGGGTTGCAAGGGGGTGCAAGAGGGCTGTCCAGGGGGGGCATGGGGGTCCAGTGGGGGTGCAAGAGGGCTCTCCAAGGCCGCTTCACCTTTCCTTTTTCTCAATAATCTTGTGATCTAAACCAAACTCACACCAAATTGTTAGTATATAAACTATAAAGCACAAAGGGTGTGTGACATACCACTTTTAGCATGAATTGATACCATTGCTGCATGAAACTTCCAGCTCTAAACCAGATCTGTTTTCAGCTCTAAAATGTATGATTTGTGAGAACACTTACCCCATGGATTGTGTCTCCCCTTCTTTAGGTTTGTTCTCTTCTTCACAACCCAAAACACAACCTGTTTTTCCTTGGACAGCTTTACCACCAAGGATTTTTCTTTTCACTATAGGTTGATTTTTCTTTCTCCAAATCACCTTGCTGCTTGGACTGTCCCTGCAAGCATTTTCAGTACATACCTTGCCTTGGGGCACCCCTTTCACATGAATCCTTCTAGTTTTAGGATCATGTGAGTTCTTATCATGCTTCCAAGCCCTTTTTGTGTCTTTCCAGGAGGTTTGTTCTTTAAAACTAGTCTTGGAGTTTTTTTCTACATTACTCTCAGCATAGGAGTTTTCTACATGTATCCCCTGAAATCTGTTCCTCAAAGGAACATATTTGTCGTTGTATTCATGTTGATTTCTTCCATTAATCCCTACTGTAGCAATTTTGACCGACAGGGGGGGGTGTCCAGCAGGGGGGGTTGTCCAGCAGAGGGAGGGGGTGTCCAGCAGGGGGGTGTCCAGCAGGGGGGAGGGGTGCTAAACATGGTCTGTAAATCTGATGTAGTTCAGTCTGTTCCTGTCTTATCTCATGCTGCTAAACATGTCAGAATTGGTGAATTGGTACCTATTAAACCTGAATCTGGCAGTGCTGAAGATGTTGTGGTTATCAGATCAGATAAACTTGGTTATCAGATCAGGGGCCAGGGGGAATAGCAGGGGACTGACAGGGGGCCTAGCAGGGGGCAGGGGGCAGGGGGGCTGGCAGGGGGACAAGCAGGGGCAGGGGGGCTGGGGGTGGGGGATGGCAGGGGCAGGGGGGCTGGCAGGGGGAAGGGGGGGTGGCAGGGGGGAAAGCAGGGGGCAGGGGGGGCTGGCAGGGGGACAAGCAGGGGGAAGGGGGGGCTGGCAGGGGGGAAAGCAGGGGGCAGGGGGGCTGGCAGGGGCAGGGGGAGGCTGGCAGGGGGAAGGGGGGCTGGCAGGGGGGAAAGCAGGGGGCAGGGGGGCTGGCAGGGGGACAAGCAGGGGGGCTGGCAGGGGGCAAGCAGGGGGCAGGGGGGGCTGGCAGGGGCAGGGGAGGCTGGCAGGGGGAAGGGGGGGCTGGCAGGGGGGAAAGCAGGGGGCAGGGGGGCTGGCAGGGGCAGGGGGAGGCTGGCAGGGGGAAGGGGGGGCTGGCAGGGGGGCAAGCAGGGGGCAGGGGGGGAGCTGGCAGGGGGGACTAGCAGGGGGCAGGGGGGTTGGCAGGGGGGCAAGCAGGGGGCAGGGGGGGCTGGCAGGGGCTGGGGGAGGCTGGCAGGGGGAAGGGGGGGGCTGGCAGGGGGGCAAGCAGGGGGCAGGGGGGCTGGCAGGGGGACAAGCAGGGGGGGCTGGCAGGGGGGCAAGCAGGGGGCAGGGGGGCTGGTAGGAGCAGGGGAGGCTGGCAGGGGGAAGGGGGGGCTGGCAAGGGGCAAGCAGGGGGCAGGGGGGGCTGGCAGGGGGACAAGCAGGGGGAAGGGGGGGCTTGCAGGGGGGCAATCAGGGGGCAGGGGGGCTGGCAGGGGCAGGGGGAGGCTGGCAGGGGGAGGGGGGGCTGGCAGGGGGGCAAGGGGGGGCAAGGGGGGGTGGCAGGGGGACAAGCAGGGGGGCTGGCAGGGGGACAAGCAGGGGGCATGGGGGGCTGGCAGGGGGAAGGGGGTGGCAGGGGGCAAGCAGGGGGAAGGGGGGTGGCAGGGGGCAAGCAGGGGGCAGGGGGGAGCTGTCAGGGGGACAAGCAGGGGGTAGGGGGGCTGGCAGGGGGACAAGCAGGGGGAAGGGGGGGCTGGCAGGGGGCAAGCAGGGGGCAGGGGGGCTGGCAGGGGCAGGGGGGCTGGCAGGGGCAGGGGGGGCCGGCTGGCAGGGGGACAAGCAGGGGGGTAGCAGGGGGACAAGCAGGGGGTGGCAGGGGGGGCTGGCAGGGGGACAAGCAGTGGGGGGGCTGGCAAGGGGACAAGCAGGGGGGTGGCGGGGGGGACTAGCAGGGGCAGTGGGGGACTAGCAGGGGGCAGGGGGGACTAGCAGGGGGGTGTCAGGGGGTAGGGGGACTGGCAGGGGGGTGGCAAGGGGGACAAGCAGGGGGGAGAGGTGTCCAGGCAGGGGGCAGGGGGGCTGGGGGGCTGGGGGGGCTGGCGGGGGGGACTAGCAGGGGGCAGGGGGGGAGCTGGCAGGGGGACAAGCAGGGGGCAAGGGGGCTGGCAGGGGGACAAGCAGGGGGGGCTGGCAGGGGGACAAGCAGTGGGCAGGGGGGGACTAGCAGGAGGGTGGCAGAGGGGACTGGCAGGGGGGACTGGCAGGGGGTACTGGCAGGGGGGGACTGGCCGGGGGTGGCAGGGGGGGTGTCTAGGGTGTGTCCAGGGGGTATTTTTTATGGATTTGGACACCCTATAGCCACGGTTTTAAACCGTGGCTATTGATTTATTGCCACGGTTTTAAACCGTGGCTATAGACATAATGCCACAGTTTAAAACCGTGGCTATAGATTTTGTCCGGCCTTTAGTATAGCCACGGTTGAAACCGTGGCATTAGGTATACAGCCACGGTTTAAACCGTGGCTTTAAACCTATAGCCACGGTTTGGACCGTGGCTATAGAGTTAAAGCCACGGTTTGAGGGCCTATAGCCACGGTTTTGAACCGTGGCTATAGCCCGAATTTCCAGTAGTGTCCTTCTTGTATTTGGGTTTCAATCTTAGTTTGGTTTATTTTGAGGAATTTTAAGGACCGTTATTTATGGAATGGTCTATGATGAACTTTGGGTAGTACCATGGAACTTTGAAGATTTAAAAGTAGTTTCCATTCCTATGGGATTCTTTCTTTTTGAAGAGTTGTTTTACCTTAACCTTTCTGTTTTTGGGATAATGTTTAAAGATAGAAGAAATAGATAGTTAATCTTTTGTATATTATGTGATTCTCTAGAAGATAATTCTTGTGCTTTTATGAGACCAAGTGTTTTTGAATTCTCATCATTTGGAGAAAAGATTAGTGTTGGTAGGGACTTATTAAAGGATGAAACTCTACTTGAATGTAGGTATATTTTCTTATGTTTTTGTTCTATGTAGTAAATGAATTCCTCAAAATTATGAAAAGAAACGTAAAACAAAAATGTTGTTGGTTTAAGTTTCCTACTAGGTAATCAAAGACCGTTTACACACATCATAAGTTTGGGATTTTCTTATGGTTAACTTTCTCCAAATCATGTTCTCTATCACTCTCCCTCAGAACTTGACCCTTTGTTTTCTCCTCCATGTCCATGTTTTCTTACATGGAATCCTAGTGTGGGTTAACTCGGGTGACCTTTGTACTTCCCTTTCTTTCTTTTAAAGTAATAGTTTTACTGACTCCTTTTCCGATGTGGGACTTTCAATGAAATTTCAAAACCCAATTTTAAAAATTGCGAGGACGCAATTTCTTAAGGGGGGAAGATTGTAACGACCCGAAATTTTAAATAAATATTGTTTCCTAATTTTATGTGTTATTTTATTTTATTTTTATACTCAACAAAAATGTTTCATTTCATAACATGAGTATAATTAAAATGAGACTGTTGGGTTTTGACTATTATTTGACAATTGGTCAATATGACCGCTGGAAACTAAACTTTTTGACTATTGTCTCTATATACAAGCAATCTTGGTTAATTAATATAGAAAGAAGATTCGATGGCCTCACCCAGTAGTCTTGGACAGATCGAATCCCATCTAACAGAACTTGGGAAGGAGGTAGCACCACTGGGCTTTGCTCTGGACCAAACCCAAGCTGAACTTCATTGTATAAAGCTAGAACGAGATCGCCTTCGCGAGAAGTTCAAACTAATAGAAATTACTACTCGTGCGATGTTGGCCGAGCCTCCCTCGGATTCTCTCACCTTAGCACACCTTACACTTAGGTCCTATGCTGGTGTGATAAGGGGCTATGTAAGAAGACCATAACTGTCTTGTGTAATCCTTTGTTTTAAATAAAAATTTCGATTTCTTTTATGAATTTTCAAATGACCAGATAAATATAGTATGCATATTTTTGATGAATTTTAGAAAAAGGATATTTTAAAAATGACTATGTAAACCTTAAATAATTAAAAATGTGTAATTATTTTCAAAAAATGGTATTCTACAATTATGTTCAGTACGAAATTTAGAGTCTAATAAGATCAACTTGATTTTTGATTAATAGTAAATTATGAATAGTGATTTTATGATTAGGATTAATATGTGTCCAAATGGATTAGTAATCTCACTTAAAGAAAGTATTAAAATAAGCTAGGCACTTTGATTAAGTAATGTGATTCAATAAAATGGTTAAATAACGGTTTCATTAATTATTATTCAAGTATTAGTTTTTTCGGATGAATAGTGCTTTTTAATTAAAATTTTAATTAAAAATATTTAGAAAATTTATTTTATAAAATGGACTTCATTTTTGAAATCAGAGCATTGATATTTGGTTAAGGTGAAATTTTGGGATTATTCTGAGAAAGTTGAATTTTCGATGAATAGTGAAAATACAGTTTTTAAGTTACGGGTGTTTAATGACATCATTAAATGATGTATTAAGTATGTAATCAATATGGTCTAATTATGAATAGTAATATAAGGTATGAGGTGTCCCAAGTGGCCAATACCATGGGAAAATACCATGGGCAAGCCCATGGTTTTGCCAAAACCACTAATGAGGTGTCCCTTGGCCATTAATGCCTTGTCCCCTCACTTTCCCTATAAATACCAAGCCTTCCTCTCATCCATTCGACTCCCCACTCTCCCACAACGAAGTTATGGTATCCTTACCTCCCAAGGAGTCCTCCCAAGGTGCACCCAAGCCCTCAAGGTCCAAACATTTGTGTTTTAAGAGTTACGTTTTAAGGTAAGGGATCCGATCTCTCTCTTTCTTTTCAAGAAATCTCTTTTATGTAATTTCTTTTATGCTCCATGTTCTTATGTTAAAGGGTGTTATTTTATACTCCTATTAATTCCCTTTTCATGTTCACATAATTATAGATCCCCTATTACTCTCATTATTTCGTTTTATGAAGTTTTAAGTGGTGTCGTTAGGCTGCCGAAATTTTTGTAACGGATTCTTTCTCCCTTCTCATTTTTCAAGATCTATTATCATGTAAAGTATTTCAAGTTCCTTTTTATTATGTTGGGGTATGATCTCTAAATTTATCATACTGATATTTTATGATAATATGATGAGAGAACCCATTTTATCTCTTCAATTCAGTATTTTGAAGTTTTAAGTGGCGTCGTTAGGCTGCCGAATTTTTAAGTGGTTCTTCACCCTTCTCGTTTTGAAGTTCTACTTTCATGTCAATTCTTTCAAGTTACTTTTTGTTATGTTGGGGTATGATCTCTATATCTATCATAATGGACACTTATGTTCATATGATGAGAGACCCTATTTGATCTCATCAATTCATTTTTTTGTTGAAGTTTAAGTGACGCCGTTAGGCTGCCGAATTTTTAAGGGATTCGTTCGCCCTTCTCATTTTTTCAAAGATCAACTTTCATGTCAAGTGTTTCAAGTTCATTTTGTATTATTTTGGGGTATTATATCTATATATATCATACTGGTCTTTTATGTTCATATGATGAGAGACCCTATTTTATCTCATCAATTCATTTTTGGTTGAAGTTTATGTGACGTCGTTAGGCTGCCGAGTTTTCATAAGAGAAATCTTATTTTTGTCTTCCTTTCATGATCTTCATTTCATATGGTACATCTTTAAAATTTCATTACCAGGTTCATATATCCTTCATATTATGTCCCTCTAATGTTTTATGGATCATTTATGAGTTTTTGACCCATTTCCCCTCTCTTTTTAATTTCTTCTAAAACCTCGTAACATAGCCGTTATGCTGCAGAATTTCCGTCTCAAAATGTCTCTCTCATTTTCTAAAGTTCTTTTATATTATTAATTGGATACTCAAAGATCTTTCTTCTAAAGTGGTATTCACATATATACCAAAATGTTCTATTTTAAATTCTGGGATTTACATACATGAGACTCACCGTCCTTTTCTGTGGGTTTTAAAGTGACGTAAAGATCATGTCTTTAAAGCAGTTTTTAAAACGTTATGATTATGAAATGAAACCCATTTATTTTATGCTATATGGGTTATCTATGAAATTTTTGATGATGATATATGTGTCTCACATGATAATAAAGGTAAATTTAAGGGTGCGCCCTGATAGCGCTCCAATGCATTGGGTAAAGATCTCTAGAGATGACCATTTTTAATGACGCCTTGGTGAATAACCTTGGTAATTTTTAACGACACCTTGGGGATGGACCTTGGTGAAACGAAACGATTGTCAATATTAAATGTTGCAGCCACATCTTCAAGTTATGAAAATGTTATTTTTATTATGATATGCCTCATTATTTCATTTGCATGCCTTAAAGTTCTTTTCATGACTTTATTGATGTATCTCAAGTTCATATGTAAAATGTTTCACTTGTTTCCCTTGCTGGGCCTTCTGCTCACCCTTTCTTTTGATGTATGTCCCCAGGTTATGAGATGAAGTAATGAGCCTAGGTTGAACATGAGGAGAATCCTTTCAAGTGTTTAAGAAGAATGTTTTTTTCATGTTTTATGTTCCTTGTTTCCAAGACACTAAACCATAAAGATCCTCAGTTCCGTGTAATGGAATGAAAGTTATGTTATAAAAAGTAGGGATGCTATAGGTAATTAGGAAAGAGATCACCAAGCTTCTTCAAGATGGTATTATCGACCCAATTTTTGATATTGAATGGGTTATTCCAATTCGAGTTGTACCTAAGAAGGGTGGGATAATTGTTGTCACAAATGATCATGGAGAGGTAGTCACAACTCGAGGGAAGAACAAATGGCGTGTGTGCATCGACTATATGAAATTGAATATTGAAACAAGAAAAGATCCCTAACCTCTTACATTCCTTGATCAAATGCTTGAACGATTAGACGGAAAGTCACACTATTTCTTTCTTGATGGATACAGTGGCAACTTCCAAATCCCAATCGCACCTCAGGACCAAGAAAAGACTACTTTCACTTTCCCCTTTGGAACATATGCATATATGAGAATGCCTTTTGGCCTTTTTCAATATGATTTCCACCTCGAGTGGTGCACTTGGAATGTGAATTTTTACTTTTTGTGATATGTGATCCTTGACCTGGTATGGCATGGAAGGAGTTATTTGACCCCTGTCCCAATACGAAAATGAGTGTTAGATATATTTTCTATGTATGTTTGTATTGATTATGATAGGCACATAGGATGTTTAATTATACATATGCTTGTTTCGTGATATGAATTTCTTGTGAAAATGTGATGTGACATGTGATATATATATGTGTGGGCTTGAATCCTATGAGAGTAGGAATGTACTATAAAATGGGGTGATGTCGATCACCAGGATGGGTGACTCGGTCATCAGTTTGAGGCGAAATGGTTCATCAGGATGAGAGTGGCCTAAGGGATTTTTTGATACTTGGATCTATTGAGGGAGGTGGCGGGTAAGGAGGCCATGAGGCTGGGATGCTGAGTGGAATGGTTGTGGGGAAGGGTAAGGGTAGTGAGTTGATGCTACCTATTACTGATTTCCCTAACTATGTTATATATATATATATATATATATATTATCTAGGCTATCTAATAATGTAATTATATTCATTGGGTTCCTCCAAGACGGTTCATATATAGCTTTAGGAAGGTGAGGATAGGGTAATGATAGAGCATGATCAGGTTTAGACCCCTGATGGCCAGGCATAGTAGGTATAAGCTTAGGCTTAGGTACAGGTTCCAGTGTAGGTGGGAAAATAGGTGGATGAGAATTGGATCGAGTCCATGAATATGATATTCAAGCAGTTAGAGATGCCTCTAGGGTGGAGGGTGAAATTAGAAACATTCATACTTAGGGGATTGGCTAATCATTTGTGGGATGTGAAGGTGTAGGCAAGCAGACATGAGGGACTGTCCAGAAATGACTATGAGGCTAGGTTCCTCAATCACTTCTTCCCAGAGATGCTGAGGTTGGAAAGATCTTGAGAGTTCTTGAGCCTTCATTAGGGTGATATGTCCGTCATGGACTATGAAATGATGTTCACTGAGTTGTATCACTTCACACTCAATATGGTGAGTGAATACACCTCGAGGGTGAGGTAATTTGAGTATGGTTTACAGCATGCCATTCCAGTGAAGGTAAATATCTTTGGTTGAACTCATTCTTATATGTAGCGAACCAGGTGATCATAGCCAAGGGTAACTTGATAGGATGGTCACACTCAATCTAGGTATCAATTTTAGGTGATTTTAGTGGTGATGTTTTAGATAACAGGAAGTGAGTTTAGGATGATTTCTAGTAGGTAAGTTATGCCAAAGACTCGAGAAAACCACCTCAGAGTGGATTGACTATTGTTTGATTTCAGTGTGGTCAGACAAGACATGTATGGAATCAGTACGAATGATATCCAAAGGAGTTTCCAGAGGTGTATGATGAGTATCTTTTCTGAATTCATTGAACACGTAATGGAAGTATTCATGGATGACTTTACCATTTATGTTGATTCATTTGAATCTTTCTTGAATTCACTCTCTCTAGTCCTTCAAAAGTGTGTCAAGTGTAACCTTGTGTTAAATTTTGAAAAGTGTCACTTAATGGTTGCAAATGGTATTGTTTTAGGGCACATAGTTTCAAAAGAGGGTATTCAAGTTCATCCTACCAAAATTGAAGTGATCCAATCACTTCCTGAACCCAAATCTATTTGAGACATCCATTCATTCCTCGGTCATGATGGTTTCTATCAGAGATTCATCCATAACTTCAGTAAAATTTCCCTCCCACTCACTCAGTTTCTCCAAAATGATGTCACTTTCCATTTTTATGAGCTTTGCAAGAGATCCTTCGTTTAACTCAAACTGCTCTTACATCTTCCCTGATAATCCAACCCCCAGATTGGTACTTACCCTTTGATTTGATGTGTGATGCTTCTGATAGAGTTGTTGGGGTTGTTCTTGGTCAAAGAAGATAAAAAATTCCTCATGTCATCTATTATTTCTCAAAAACATTAGATAAAACTCAATCTCACTACACTATCATTGAAAAAGAACTTTTAGTAGTTGTTTTCTCTGTAGATAAATTCTGTCCTATCTCTTAGGTGCCAAAATCATTATCTTCACAGACCATTCTGCTATAAAGTTTTTACTCAAGAAAAGTTATTCAAAACCAAGGCTAATAAGGTGGATCCTAATTCTATAAGAGTTTGACCATGAAATCAAAGATAGACCAGGAAAATAAAACCCTATGGCTAATCACTTGAGTATAATTTCTAATTATTCTCATTCTGAAATCATCGATCCTAAATTCTTCACTAATCACCTTTCATCTCTCACTCCAAAAATACCATGGTATGACCCAATTGTAAATTACTTGGTTTCTGGTATTTTTCATGAAAAGTTTTAAAAAGAACAAAAAATGAAGTTGAAAAGTGATTTAAAATACTATTTTTGGTAAGAAAATAAACTTTGGAAAACTGGGGATAACATGGTAATAAGGAGATGTGTCGATGAAAATGAACATTCTTCCATCTTAGAATTCTGTCACCTAATTCCTGGTGGTGCCCACTTTTGGACTACAAAGGACCTCCCGAAAGGTCCTAGACTTTGGATTCTTCTGGCCTTCAGTCTTCAAGGACTCACATGAGTTCTTTCAATCATGTCCCACTTGCCAAAAGTTTGGCACAATTTTAAAGAGAAATGAAATTCCCCAAAAGCCTTTAATTTTCTGTGAGATCTTCGATGTTTGGGGTATCGATTTCATGGGACTATTCCCCACTTCAAATGGATTCTCATACATTTTTCTTGTGGTTGATTATGTTTATAGGTGGGTTGAGGCCAAACTCACTAGAAAGGATGATTCACATACTGTTAGTGAGTTTCAAAAGACACACATCTTTCACAGATTTGGCACGCCTCGTACCTTGATCAGTGACTTAGGAACCCATTTTTATAATAGAAACATGTAATATCTTTTGAAAAATAATGGGGTTGTACATAAAACTTCAACTTCATATCACCCCCAAACAAATGGCATAGAATAACTTTTATAGTAGAGAAGTTAAAATAGTGCTTGAGAGAATTGTAAAACCCACTAGAAAAGACTGGCCTGAAAGACTTGGTGAAGCACTTTGGGCTTATCAAACTGCCTATAAAACACCCATTGGTATGTCTCCTTTTAGGCTAGTTTTTGGTAAATCATGTCATCTACCAGTTGAAATCCAAAATAAGTCTTTTTGGGCTATGAAAACCTGTAATTTTGATTGTGAAAAATCTGGTGAAGAAAGATTGTTGCAATTGACTGAACTGGAGGAGATTAGACTTGATTATTACAAGAATTATAATCTCTACAAAGAAAAATCCAAGGGACTCCATCACAAAAACATCCTGAGAAAGGTATTCCATAAATGTGAAAAGGCAATGCTCTTTAATTATCAATTTTGGATTCACCCAGGTAAGCTTAATTCTTGATGGGAAGGTCCTTTTGTTATTACTAATGTTTACCAATTTGGTGCAATGAAAGTCCAAGACCCCTCTTCCCAAAGGAAATTCATGGTTAATGGACATAGGTTAAATCATCACCATGAGAGGAAGTACAATCCTGGATCAACATCGACTTCCAGTGGATCCCCAACTTCTGTAGTCGACCCACCACTAGATGGAGATGGCAACCCACCAAATCCAAACCAGGGGGAACCTCTTTCCCTTTAACTCTCTCTGTCTCTCTTCCTCCCTCTACCTCTTTCTTCTTCTTCCTCTATCTTTCATTTTTTTACCACTTTCTTTATCAACCCATTTCTTTTTCTCTTTCTCTTTTTTTTGGGTTTGTCTTTATTAAAAACTAAAAAAACCTAAACAAAAAAAAACAAAAAAAAGCATCATAAAAAAAAAATACAAAAAAATCAAGAGTCATGCTTACTCACCATCAAGTTTTGAAACTTTGTCCAACATTTTTGGGGTTTCAATAGACATATTTTCATCCCAAAAATTTTTTATTTTCATCATGACTTTGGACAAATAATTTTTTGTCAAAACAAAAAAAATTTGAATGCTCAATTTTTCATTTGGAAAATTATTTTCCCCAATCGGGAGAACCAACATTGCCTTTCATGCCAAGTCTACCTATGGACATATTTTCAAAATGAGTGTTTTTTCACCCCCATTTGTTAATCTTGAGTTTGTGGACCTTAGAGCTGAATTTCCTACTTTAGTGTGCATTAATATGATAGAGGTATTTTATGAACCACATGAGAATTACAATATCCAAATAGCCTCCCATTAACCATACATTAATACTCATTTTGAAAACCCCTTAGAGCCTATGAAAACCTTTTCTTTGATAACCACATTACTAGACTAATACTTTTTCCCACCCAATATCAATATGGATTTTCATTGTTTTTTTTTTTGAAATTTAAGTGTGGGGGGGATGGATTTCATTTTGGGTACCCTTTGTTGATTTCACCATATTATCATATGCTTGATGGAAAGAATCCATTTTAGTGTGGGGTAGAGGTTATCCTTCAGTGGGTTTTGGGAATGTATATATGATTATGACATATTGTTCAACTTTTATTGACAATTGTTCAAGAAAAAAAATTTAAAAAAATCAAAAAAAAAATGGGTTGTGTCATGGGTATGTCCAAAATCACTATTTCTCAGCCTTTGATCTTGTTATAAATATTAAAATTATTGTTGTGAGGAGATCAATAATGGATTGGAATATGAGTGTGATATCTTTTTCAAGTTCAACTTTTGAAAAATGAAAAAAAAAGCAAAAAAAGAACACTTGCATTATATTCTTATGTCATTTGGAGAAGTTTTTTGTTTTGTAAATATTCCATATTCTCATCCACATCATATTTACTTACACTTTTGTGTCTTGTTTCACATTTTCATTCCCTCATAAATATGTGTTTCCATTTCCTTTCATGTCTCATTTAAAAAAAATTCCATTTCTTTTCCCATGTTGGTGTTTTACCCATCTTCTTCTCTCTCTTGGAAATTATATTCCTACCATCCCATAGCCATAGAAAAACCCCTTAAAAATGCCTCTTGATTCTTGTTCACTTTGGATAGGTATTGGAAGTTGAGAGCTCTTTCCAACTCTAAGATTTTTACTTTTGGTTAGTGAAAGAGTGAACCTCAAAAAATGAATTTTATCCTCTTGAGAGGTGTGAGTTTTGAGTGTCCACATTTTCCATTTCTAAATTTGAGCATGAAAAAAAGAGTTTTTTTTTGGAAAATTGTTTTTGTAAAAATTTGAGGTGAAATTCAATATTGATTAGTGAAATTGTCTAAACCTCCCATGATTGGAGAAAACAAAATTTTAATATTTTTTGGTGAGTGAAAATTATTTTGTCATGTTTTTATATTTGTTGCACATGAGGAAATGCACAAGACTAAGTATGGGGGAGTTGATGTTATTAATATTTTTATGATTTATTATATACTCCCTTTACTTATTTTATATGAAATGTGCATAATTTTTGTGAAATATTAATGTTTTAATACTAAGTATAATTTTTTAGCATTTTTAGAAGTAGTCCAATTGAGTCAGTTTACTATTTTATTTATAACTATCACCCTACTGATCCAAATTGTGTGGTTCTTATTTTTAGGATTCCTAATTTAATATCCAATATTTAATTAGAATGGATCATGGACCAATTATATCATTTTAAGGCTCATATGGACCACACAAGAAGGTCCACGGAATCAATGAGGAAACTAGACCATCCATTAAGATTGAATTACTGGGATCAATACAGAAGTTAAAATTCATTAATTCTCCTCAAATATTCATATAAAAATTCAAGGAGTAATGGATAAAAATTTCAGGGCCTAAATCTAAGAACAAGGGGCCCAACTAATACTTTGAAGTCTTGCCCACCATTCTGGATGGGAATTAAAATTAGTACACAATTCATGACATATCTCATGATGTAATCATAAAATCAAGCTGATATTTTTTAGTATGAAAGAGGAGATATAGGCGGAAGACTTTTTCAAATAAATAATTCGGATTTTAAGGCATATTATATTTAAAAACCTATTAAAATTTTGGACTTTAAAATGTTTGGATTTAAATGGACAGATTAACTTTGTTTAATCAACTGGCCATAACTTTGGTTCCTTAAGTCCAATGGCCACCACATTTTTAGAGTAGACAGAGAAGATATTTATCTACAACTTTTAAGAATATCATATCTCTATATTAGGATTTATAATTTATAAAATTTGTGATGCAAGTGGAGGGGAATTTTTGGAATGCAAACATCCCACAACATTAAGCTATAAATACATCCCCCTCCTATCCTTGAAAAGAGTTGGAATTTCAGAGCAAAGGAGGATAGTTTGGAATGACCAAGGCTCTTCAAAATTCTTGGGATGATCTTACATACTCAAGTTTTTACTTTAGAAACCATTCCTCCTTTCTTCCTTTTATTTACTTTTCTGTTGTTCTTCATTTGTAATATTGTAAGTCTTTTTTTTGTAATTCTATTTTAATGAAAGTTTCTTCTTAAATATATCTTATTTCAATCCACCTTATGTAGTTTTATATTAATGTTATTAAAATAGTTTAAATACAATTTAATCCCCTTCCCTTCTTTCAATTTCTAATTCAATCTGAAATTCGTTTGTAATTCTGATCACCCTTTGTGTGTGTGTGTGTTCGACGCACAAATATTTTCTTATCCCATTATTTTTGTTCTATTTATAATTCATCACCATTAACATATATTAACAGATTAATAACTATCTTAATGGATAAGTAAGTCTATTATTGGGGTGATTCAAAATTTAGGTATGTTAATTGATTGAGAGTATTTTATCGATGAATATTCTTCAAATTAACATTGTGTATGTTGGACTTAACATGTCATGGATTAATGACTTGTTTTGTTTAATGTGTGGTTTACATGGATTATTGGAACCATAAATACACTACCATAAACAATCTATAATTGATATTATAACCCTAAGTTAAGTTAAGGCTTGTATTAAATCCTTAACACTTATGAATTCCAATTAACATTATCTTGTGAAGTGGGTGTTAATTTAAATGCAATATAAAGCAAAGCTCAAGAATGCCACAATCTTAACTCCCTTAAACAAACTCACCCCAATCTTTATAAATTTGTTAAATCAATATTAATCAATCAATAATTTCATAATCTCTACAAACAACCCCCCCCCCTCCTAATCAGAATACAATCAACTAAAAACAAATGACTATTAGAAAGTATCATCACTGAGGATTCGACCCGAGTGCTGCTATACACAATAGCAGAGCATCGGAACTTTGACCGGTCGATAGGTAACAATCAGCCACGCTTTCAAGAATACAAGTAAAACTTCACAAGTCTTGAATGATATGCCTCCGGATTTGTCGTTACCCCCGAATGTAAGGTTGATCGCATCTTTGGTGGGCTAAAACCTAGCCTAAGAAAATCCCTAGTAATCCGTGACTTCGAGAGGTATGAGGAAATTTCCTGATGTGCCCTGAAATTTGAAATGGAGATCGAAGAATCTCAGGGGTATCATGGGGATAATAAGCATAAGGTGGAATTTAATTTTGGTGGTCCGGTGGATAAATCCAATGGTGCTAAGAAATTTCAGCACCCCACTTACCAAAGGTGCGGAAAGAAGCACCCCAGAAATTACCTAAAGGGGATGAGGAAATTCCTTAGGTGTGGAAGAGAAGGGAAACTGGCTATTAACTGCCAATAATAAAAACCATCCGCTATGATAGAGGAGAGGGATGATCTATTTGACCCTCAATGCATTGTTCATTGCTTCAACTACAAATAACCAGGGCACTTTGCAAACCAGTTCCTTAAGCCAAGGGTTTTCAGAGGCAACCAACAACCTCCAAGGTAGAAAGGGAGATCTTTTGACATCACTATCACTGAAGTGAACTCTGACAATGAAGTGGTGACAGGTATGATAATTATTCATTCAAGAATAGTGAATGTACTTTTTGATTCTGGTTCTGTTTTTCTTTTATATCCTAAACGTTTAGTAGAATAATCCCAACAGCACCACAAATCATGGAAGTAAAGATGTCGATGAGACGGTGAGAATGGAAAATAGGGAAATCATTCAAACCCATGAATATAACTCCTCCCCTGTCACAATTTGTGGTTTATACTTCCCACCAAACCTTGTCATACTCCCTCTTGTGTAATTTGATGCAATTCTTGGCATGTATTAGCTTTCCTTGTATAGATCCAACATAAATTTCCGTGATAGGGAAATCACTCTCTATATGGAAAATTGATCCCCTGATTCTGTACAAGTGAAAGGAGTAGGATTAATCTTCCTTCGCACCATCATTTCAAGCATGGATATTTTTTCCCTGTGAGAATGCATATCTTGCTCATATGATTGTGTCTAAGGAAGCAACCAACCTTGAAGACATGCCTATTGTGAGGGAACTTGTTGAAGTGTTTCCTGAGGAATTATTTGGTCTTCCTCCTAGAAGATATGTTGAATTGTCAATTGATCTCATACCTGGGGCATTGCCAATATCCAAGACTCCATATAGAATAGCTATTGTGGAGCTTGGGGAGATAAAAAAACAATAAGAGTAGAATCTAGATAAAGGGTTTATATACACAAGTGTTTCACTATAGGTTGCACTAGTCCTCTTCATCAAGAATAAGGATGGGTTAATGCGCCTTTTCATTGATTATCGTAAGATCAACAAAATAATGATAAAGAAAAAGTATCATCTTCCCCGAATTGATGACTTTTGGATTATCTATGTGGAGCATAATACTTCTCCAAGGTGAATTTGCGATCGGGATATTACCAAATAAGGGTGAAGAAAGAGGATATCCCCAAGACTGCTTTTCGTTCAAGGTACAAACATTATGAATTCAAAGTAATTATTTTAGGACTCACTAATGCTCTAGAAATATTCATGGAATTGATGAATAGAGTCTTTAGATATTACCTCGAAAATTTTTTGGTAATATTTATAGAATATATTATAATATACTCCAAAACCAAGGAGAAGCATGAGGAGAATCTAAGCACTATACTAGAGACCTTTCAAAAGGAGAAGCTCTATGAAAAGTACAGAAAGTGTCAGTTCTAGTTGAAGTAAGTCTCATTTTTAGGTCATATCATCACAACCAATGTGATATCTGTGGATCCCTCCAAGACAGCTGTAATTGAGGGATGATCGAGGCCAACATCGGTGATGGATATCTGTAGCTTCCTAGGGTTGGATGGATATTATCAACAATTTGTGAGAAAATTCTCACGATTTTTGAACCCTCATACCAACATAACTCAGAAGGAAGTCAAGTTTTCTTGGAGTGATGAATGTGAAGATAGCTTCAAGGAGTTGAAAATGAGTTTTATCACTGCACATGTGCTCACATTACATACAAGTGGAGAACTTTTCGTGGATTTTAGTGATTCTTAGAAGAAGGTCCTAGGATATGTGTTGATGGAAAATGACAAATTCATTGCCTATGCTTCAAGGAAATTGAAAGTTCATGAGAAAAACTATTCAACACATGATCTGGAGTTTTCTGTAGTGATATTCACTTTAAAATTTTGGAGACATTACCTCTTTAGGGAGAAGTGTGAAATATATATAGATTATAAAAGCCTCAAGTATACATTCACGCAGAAAGAGTTTAACATGCACCAACGAATATGGTTAGAGCTGATCAAAGACTATGACTTCTCAATCCATTACCACCCTAGGAAAGTGTATAAGGTGGTGGATTCTCTAAGTAAAAAGGACCTGGAAATTCTATCATTGATGAGAATTGAAAAGGATCCAATCCTCTTAGATTTGATGAAGATGGACATGGGAATCAGAAATAAGGGAACATCATCAATCCTTTCACAAATGATTACTCAATCATCTCTTTTGAAAATGTTAAAGAATGGTCAAAAGGATGACATGGGAATTTAGAATAAAGTGGAATCAATCAGAAAAGGTACATTCTTGGAGTTTAATGTTAATGAAGAAGGAATTGTAAAATTTGGGTCAAGACTATCTGTTCCATCAAATCCTAAGATAAATAAATAACTTTTGGATGATTCACATAGTTCAAATTTCTCCATTCACCCAGGAAACAAAAAGATGTATCGAGATATCTAAGAGAATTATTGGTGGGATAACATGAATAAGAAGATCACCAATTATACATCAAATAGCCTGGTATGTCAGCAAGTGAAGACTGAGAGGTAGAATTCTAAGGGGATGATGAAACCATTACCTATACCAGCATGGAAAGGGAGAACATCACCATGGACTTTGTCACCAGACTTCTAAAGACATCCAAAGGAAAAAATACTATCTGGGTTGTTATGGATCATCTTACAAAGATTTCACACTTCATTTCAATTTCAGAGGATTTCTTATTGGATTAACTAGCACGAATATACATTAGATAAGTGGTAAGTCTACATGAAGCACCACTATCAATTGTATCTGATCGAGATCCAAGATTCACCTCTTTGTTCTGGAAGAGACTTTAACATGCTCTGAATACTAATTTGAATGTTAGCACAGCTTATAATCCTCAAACTAATGGCCAATCTGAGAAAACTATCCAAAACTTAAGTACATGTTGAGAGTATGGTCAATGGACTTCAAAGGAGGATGAGATCAACATCTTTCTCTGGTTGAGTTCTCTTACAATAACAGTTTCCACTCAAGAATTCAAATGTCTCCTTATGAATCCCTTTATGGAAAGAGGTGGAGAACACCGTCATGTTGGGATGAAG
The DNA here is from genome assembly GCA_963277665.1 of Viscum album. Lineage (NCBI taxonomy): Eukaryota > Viridiplantae > Streptophyta > Magnoliopsida > Santalales > Viscaceae > Viscum > Viscum album. The sequence goes on from OY728125.1 coordinate 934,152,292, forward strand.
TTGGGGAGAGAAAACGCCTAGGTACAGAAATGGTTAAATAAATGATGGAGAAGGTTAAGAACATCCAGCATCACATTAAATCTTCTCAGATACGACAAAAGAGATATGCTTAAAATCATCAACAGGTGCTAGATTTTGATGTTGGAGACATGGTATTCCTCTGTATATCACTATGTAAGAGAGTTATGAGATTTTGGAAGAAGTGAAAGCTTAGTCCAAGGTATATCATCCCTTTTGAGATCCTTGATTGCATTTGAGAAGTGTCTTATCAGCTACAACTCCCACCAAACCTATCTCAAGTACATGATGTATTCCATGTATCACTCTTGAGGAAGTACATATCTGACCCATTGCATGTACTCAATCCATAGGTGGTACCATTGTAGAATGACCTCTCCTATAAAGATAAGCTGGTGAAGATATTAGATCATAGGGAAAAAGTTCTAAGAAATAATACAATTCCCCTCATCAAGGTGTTGTGGCGAAACCACAAGTTTGAAGAATCTATATGGGAATCAGAGGAAGTGATGAAGTAGAGTTACCCTCGTCTATTTTAGTATGGGAAAAGAAAATTTTGAGGGAAAGATTTCTTAAGGGGGGAATATTATAATTACCAAAACTTTTATTAATGAAAATTCCTCTTGATCTAATTAAATTTCTTACTGGGTAAAATGGTAATATTCACTTCCTTGGTTTTATGTTTTCGGATTTCAAAATACTATTAAGAATTTTTACCATTTCTAATATTGTTTTTGAACAGTTATCACATTATTAGTATAAATATAGGGCTTTAAAAAATCCAATTTACTCACACAAAGGAAGCGATGTCCAAATCCAATAGAATTGTTCCATACGAAGCCCATTTCCTTGAGCTCAGAAATGAGTTGGAGTCTCTGGGATTCGCTCTTGACCATGCCCAATCCTAGATTCAACATGTTAATCTTGAATGGAACCTCCTATGGGAGAAGTGGAAGTTAATAGAGATTACCACTCGAGCGATGTTATCCGAGCCACCCCAAGAGTATGTCACCATCACACACCTTACCCTTAGGTCTTATGTGGGTGTTATAATGGGTTATATAACAAGACCCTAGCACTATGATTATGTGCATTATTATTATATAGAATAAATGATATACATTAATTTTATTATTTATACTTTGTAAATAGTTTTTTAAAGCAAAAATAGTATTTTTAATTAATATTCAATTAAGAAATATATTTTTATGAATTAATGGATATTTAAATTAAATAATATTTTAATAAAATATTATAACTAAATTAATTTTTATTAAATATAAATGATAATATAATTTTTATTAATACAATTTTAATTTTTATTAAGGTTTGAAATCGAATTTTGTCAAAACCCATGAATTTTCGATAAATGTCGGTTTTTATTTTAAAAGTAAAAAATTCACATATTTAGAAAATTATTTAGATAAAATTAATATTATTTTTTGAATCAAGATGTTTAAATTATTCAACAGTTAATTTTTCATAATTTTCTGAGACCGTCCAATTTTTGGGTAAAAATTAAATACCGTTTAAATATATAATGTATTTTATGACATCATAATGACCCAATAGTTATGTAATAAAATAATATAAATGGGATTTTCTTCCAAAAAAATTTACCTTTAAAATAATGTGATTTTATATTTGTTTTATTTATTTTACAAAGCCTTAGTAGACCCTCCAAGACTTATAAAACAATTTAACATTTTTAAATAATTTCCTTGAGAGTGTGACTCACCTCCACATAAGCAAGACTAATATTTTAATATGTTAGTCCATTGGAATTATAAAATAATGTTTTATACTCCACTTTGGCAAAAACTATGGGCAATAACCATGGTATGTTTTGTGTTTTTTATTAGTTTAATGTCTGGTGTCCAAAACTTAAATAGTAAAGAATTGCCCTCCTATATAAACCCACTCAATATCTCATTCCTATTCACTAAAACCATTTGGATCTCAACCAAACCCTTACCTTATCTCTTTATAATCCTCCCAAGGTTCCCCAAGATCCAAATAATCCCCTCTCAAGCCTCTCTCAAGCCTTTGGGATCACTCTTCCAAGTAAGGGATTTCTTCCTCTCTCATTTTAGTCCAAGTTTCTTTATGTTGTTTTACCCTTGTCTTTTCAATTAAAAATGTTGGGGTATGATTTATCACCTCCCCTATACTTCCCTAATTATGTTTTAATTATGAGATACCCCTTTCTCTCTCATTAATTCCTCCCATGTACACCCGTTACCATGCTGAAATTCCGTAAGGGGTTTCTCTCTCTTCATTTGCATTAGAAATTATTTTATATTATGAATCTAAATTCCATTAAATATATTGGTAAAAGTATCTATATGACCCCATTACTACAAATTTCATGTATATATGATTATATACCCATTTCTCTCTCATAAACCATTTTTATGAATTCTTATGTCACATTTTTATGCTGCTGAAATTGCACCATGATTTTCCAAGACAAATTCATTGTGTAGTGAATACCATGCCCATTTATCTATCAAGGGTATTCACCTTTATTCATATTTACTTATTACATATTAATGGCCCGAATTCCTTTATTTTTATTGTTTTTTTGATAACCCCCCTTTCAAGGGATGAGGGGTAACCCTTACAAAGATCGTAGTCTTAGAGATTACATGGCCCATGGAACACTTACTTATTGGTTGTAGAGTTTCATGTATGAATTAAACATTCCTTTATCATAGAATAAATGATTATGTTTAATGAATCCATGTTGTATGATCTATGTGGCACACATATGTATGAAATGAAATGATTAATAAGGGTGTGCCCTGATAGCGCTCCAATGCATTGGGTAAGGATTAGTATCATGATACGTCAAGTGCAATGAGGATTTACTCATGATAATTCAAGTGTAATGAGGGTTTACTCATTCTCCATTTTCAATGATACTGGGATCATGCTAATATCATGTTAAATGTTGTTTCCACATTTCCATGTTATGATAATAATGTTATATCACGCCTTTAGGTTCATGTTTCTCTTGTCATCCATTGATATGACTATTTCCTAACATGTATTATATTATTCATGTTATTCCCTATTTGATCCCTTATTGGGATTTTTAGCTCACCCTTTTCTTATGAATGTCCTCAGGTAATCCCATGAAATGATAAGTATGAAGAAATGTTTTGGTCATGTAAAAGAATTTTTCAATAAATATGTTGTGTTTTATGTTCTAAGTTGTTGTGTAATATTCCTAATTTCCCAAGACACTAGACCTATTTATCCTCAGAGTTGTCTTAAGTGAAAGTTTATTTAATAAATCATGTTTAATTTTGTAATAAATAGAAGGGTTGTTATACAGGTCATGTAAAATTCAATTTCATGAAGCTATAAAATAATTTGGTTTCACTAAGAATGAATGTGAGCCCATGTTTTTACAATAGGTTTAGTGGTAATGTAGTCATTATGCAAGTAGTATATGTTGATGACATATTTCTTATTAGAAATTATATACTAGTCTTATAATCTATTGATGAATTCTTAAACAAGTGTTTCTCCCTGAAGGACTTATGTGAAGAAACCTATATTCTAGGGATAAATATCATTCATGATAGATCCAAGAAGTTGTTTGGGATAAGTAAAATTATATACATTGAATGTATACTAAAGATATTTAGTATGAAAGAATATAAGAGTGGATTGTTTCCAGTGTCACATGGTATACATATTTCTATGAAAATGTGTCCTTAGACACAATAGTAGAAAGAGATAATGAGTAAGATCTCATACACTTCAGCGATATAATAAATCATGTATTTTATGTTATTTACTAGACTTGGTGTTTATTATTAATTGGTAATTGTAGGAAGATATCAATATGATCCATGAGAACAATATTGGTCTACTATTATGTATATCTTGAAGTATCTGAGAAAAAATAAGGATGTGTTCTTGGTGTATGGAGAAGATGGGGATATAGTAATCAGGGGTTATACTAATTCTAGTTTTCAAATAGATTATAATGATCTGAAGGCACAGTAAAGATATGTTTTATATCTCAATAGAGGAGCTATAAGCTGGAAGAATTAAAAGCATCCAGTTGTCTATGATTCTAAAATAGAGTCTGAGTATATAAAGATTTATGATGAATCCAAGGAAGATGTTTGGATACAAAAAGTTTTTTAGGATCATGATGGGGTATCTGGAACTAAAGAAACTATCACGGTGTATTGTGATAATACTACACTAATATCTCTTTCAAAAGAGGCAAGGTCACACCAACATACAAATCTTATACTCTGGAAGTATCACCTCTTGAGGTATTTTTATCATAGAGGTTAATTTACGTAAAGAAGATTTACCAGATAAGAAAATGTGGCATACCCCTTGACTAAAAGACTATCTCAGCAGAAGCATGAGTATCATGTGAGATCTAGAAGACTGAAGGTTGTTAGCATGTGACTCTAGTTAAAGTGAGAGTATGTTGGATTCGGTGCCCTAGAACTAACTTTTATATACTTTATGATAACTTATATTCATTTTTTTGAATATTAATAAACTCTTTATCTCATTATGATTGTTATTATGTGTAATATAATATGTGATAATGTCCTAAGAGTAGTTTTCACACTGAAAGGTCGTGGAAGTTCCTTGCTATGATGAGAACCCATAATCACCACTATGGTATTCTTAAATATATGTTCTATATCCAGATGAAATAGTTTGAGGGACAAAAAATGGTGCAGACTATTAGTAGGAAATACACATTTATATGTGTCATTGGATGTTTCTATCTACGAATATGTTTATTGATACTTAGACTTAAATATTATTATTAATGATTTTTATAAGTCACATACTTTTATGTATTGACAAAAACCATGATGACATAAGTTTGTGGTGAGGTAAGATTAGTTGGGAGCATCAAAAGTAATATTTTATTAATGAATAATGTGAGAAAGGATTTTCCCTTATATTCTTTAATAGAATTTGATATCTCATGCCCTTTTATGGAAATTATATAACCAAAATAAATCCATGTCCATGGTGTTCTATAGGAAAGTTTTATTTTCATAAAGTCAAAAAAAGAGACATCAAACACATAGGTTGTTGGTACCAACACGCAACCTGCTTGATTAGAGATATCATGATAAAGGGATTATATTATATATTAAGAATATGTATGTGGTATTATTTCATTACAACATTAAAATATTTCTCTATGGGTTCCTTGGTGTGTTTCTAAATACTAACCTTGGACTTTAGACTGTTTTGCCTAATGCCGATGAGAAAGAGGCCTAGAGGATCACACACTAAGTGTATCCAGAATCTTAGTTAAATAATATATTATTATTTAATAATTTTAATAAATATTATTCCCACATTTGGTTTAATAATTATCTATGTCTTCTTGATCACATATATTCCATCACTATTTATTAAAGAGAATATTATGTGAGTGGAATATTTAATAAATATTTATTTTCCATTTAGTGGATATAATATTTATTTATTTATTAGTGAATAATGTAGTGATGTTTATTTATTAAATAAATAATAATTATTCAAGTCCAGATAAATATTGTGAAAGAATGGAAGACCGAGTTTAATGGTATGATAGGAAATAATATAAGTTGAATATTATTTGAATAAATAAAAATTAATTTTAATTAATGATTTTAACACATGTTAATAAATAATATTATTATTATTTTTATAGACATAGGGTTCTATGAGGATTAAATAAATAATAAAGGGAAATTTTATAATTATTTATTATAACCTTAGTGGTATATAAACCCAATTATATTATTTTCTTAATAGAGCCAATTCATTTTGTGTTATTCACAATGACATCTAGAGAGAATCCTCTCAAGCCCTAGAGATCTTTCTATCCCAGAATTCACCCAAGAATAGAGATCGATCATCCTCCACCTTTCACTGTCGAGTATAGAGAGATCAAGGAGAGTTCTTTGTAAGTGATTCTCTCGGCAATCAAAGGCTAATGAAAAAGTGATAGGATCTACCGTGCTAACACCCATAGATTCCTATGATAATGTTTCAGAGATTCATAGAACACTTGTGGCTCACCATTGGAGGGAATACATTCTTTATTATTATAATTACATGATAGTATAATTTAGATATGTTTTTATATCCATCAATTAAAAAATAATTTCTTGAAAGTTAATTATTTAATTGCTAAAATTAATTATAAATAATATGTTTCAATCCTATGCTTGGGTTCTGATGATTATCCATTTTCTATATTCTCTGATTCAATTCCATTTATCACAGCATTTATCATCATGTAAATTTTGAATTAATCATCAATAATGGAAAAAATAAAAGTTAAGCATGAACCATCTGACACTTCTATTGTGACCAGAACCTTCAGTGGTTAGAGGATGAAAAGAAGAAATTTTGCATCTTATTTAGAGTTTTGATGGTGAAAATCTTTCATGAACAAAAAACTTCTAAAATATAAATTTTTTCCCACCCATGATTCCATTTTAAGGTAAAAAATTTATAAATTATTATATTTTATCCTCACCCTACATTTCCAATTCCTTTTGAAATTTGGAAAAAATGTGTTATAGTGATTTTCGCATAGTTGTAACATGGTTAGAGATAAATATAAAACTACCTCTCAAATACTATAGTTTTATTATCAATGGTTATTTTTATGGTTAATACACATTTTTCCTAACCATTCATCCAAACCATGTGTTCTTCCCAAAAATTTAAAAATATGAATTTACCTAACTTCACTTGGTCAATTAAACTCCCCCTAACCCCCACATTTCTTCCCCACTTGAACCCCAGAGCCCTCTTATCATGTGAACACCTTCACACTTCCTTGAAGCATTAATTTTAAAAGGGATTATTTATATTTCTTCAAGAATTATTGAGGGAGTTCTTCCTCTCCTCTTCCTTGGGTATTTTCCCATCTTATTCGGACTTTTTTCTCTTCCCTATGGGTAAGAAATCCTATGGTTTCCCTTTACCTACTTTTTATGTTATGGGTTGTGATGTTTAAGGTTTTTTATTTACTTTTGGGATCCCTCTATCATATCTTAAGTAAAATATAAACTATTAAAAGTGTATAAATGATTAAGGTGGGTGGTTTTATAAGATCCATTTTTATAAACCTCAAATGATTACTTAATTTTAAAAATAGTGTTTCAATTATTTTAAAGGATTCCCTAGAATTTTCTAGATTGATTATATATGATATGATTAATTTAGAAATCATATCTTTGATTTAGGGAAATGAAATTTTCTTAAAGGGGTGTTTTGTATGTTGCAATAGAGATTTCCTATATGGTATTTGATGAAATAAACCTTTTGTAATGGAAAATGGTTATAATGATGAATTGGTAACTCTTGAAAAGGTTAATAACACATGGAAGTATGGTTATTTAGGTGAGAGTACTAGAAAAAGATTAGTTAAACATAGAACAACCTACATATCATAGAAATTAAACTACAACACTAACTAGACATTGTGATGACATATATAGGGTGTCACTTTTAAGAGTGAAACTTCTCTAATAGGAATTGAGACTACTATACCTAGTGGATTGTGCATAGTTATTTATAAAGGTTCATTCACCAAGATAGTGTGGGGGTCCTTGGATTTCCTTGAACTTAGATACCTTAGGTCTTCCCTGTGGTTCTTGTTTAAAGTGTTTATCCACATGAAATTTATTCTTCGTAGATAAAATGTTATAAATATTATTATTGATCCTTTATTTTAAAATATTAAAATATTATTTTTATATTCTCTATTTTCAAACTATCATTCTTTGATTCATCTAACAAATATTTCTTGTGAAACTTGTTGTGGTATCCTACTGGTTTGGTAATGCTCACAACCTTTATATGTCCCTCAGGTGTATGTAGACCTTTTTTGGTAGATGTGGATAAAATAAATGTGTTTTTTGATGGATTCATGTATTCTTGTTAGTAGATCATAAACTCATATAGGTTACATGGTGGGATTGAGCATTCATGTCATGTAGATATGGGTAGCCATATTTTGATTTATTTTTTGCTTCAATATTTTTAACCTATTCTTGTATTTCCTATTCATATTTCCATATCATCCTTTTGTTTATGTGCATGCTTAACCCTTCTTTTTGTTACGATATGTATGGATGATATTTATATTATTTCATGTGGTTTTTATTATCATTTGGGATTTTTTTATATTATGGTTCATTGATGGGTTGCTATTCTTAGCCCTGTTTATTTGAGAGCATGAGTCACCAAGTTATGGAGAGGTCATATCGTATTCTTGGTTTGGACCTGCTTGACATTATATTGTGAAAACCATTACCATGGTATGTTCTTGATTTTTAAGCACTAGTTGTCAACCCCTTGGGATCAAAAATACCCTTTGTCCTTGATATGGACCATCTTGGGTTTTTAGTTCAAGGATATACTAGGTTTTTTTATGAAAAAAATGGTATCATAGATTATTTTTTGGCTTATTATATTTGGTATGTCCTGGTAGACAAAAGATAAGAATTTAGAAAGATGAGTGGTGGGTTTCGAGTGAGTGTCTAGACAACAGCCATCATAATGAGCCTTATGTTTCTATAGGATGTATGGAAATGTGTGTTTGAAAATGTATTTTGAAATTGACTTAGATTTTTAGAATCTTAGGTTCAACAATGAAAACTCATATTACATCCTCTAGGGTGAATAGTTAAGGAACACGAACTCTGGACCATGCAGCCAAACCATGTGAATCGAGTGAGGTGTTCTAGTATGACCTTCTTAGTTGGTACAAAATTTTCCAAACCATGTGGAAAATTCATGTGCAATGTGAATTCTCATATTTCATGATTTTTTCCTTTTCTAAGTGTTTTATAATGATTATTATACTTTTTTTAAAGAATAATTATTATTTACATTGAGTTTATTTAACTATTTTAATTTTTTTCTTTCATCTTGATTGGTTTTATATAGTTTCATTACCCCTATAATACATTCTTCAAACCCTTTAAAGCATTACATGAACAAATTTTTATGATTTAATCCCCCTATATCCCAAAACATGATTTATTTGGGGGTTTAATGGTTGAAACTGTGGATCACGGATCGATCCCTAGCCCAGCTCATGATAAGGAAATAATTTTAAATTTGAGTTAAGATAAGGATAGAGCCTAGGATTTTATTATTCATAAGCCTCCATCCTTTCAAGGGACCAAAAATCCTCAATTGGTAGAGAATTGGTTAGAGAAAACTAAAAGAATCACTGAATTCATTAGGACCCAAAATTCCATCATGGTAAAATGTTATGCCTTTATGCTTTAAGGTCCCAACAGTAAATGGTGGGAGTTGGTGGATTAAGTGAAGCATCCTGAGAACTTGGATTGGAAAGACTTCAAGGTTATATTCACTTAGAAATTCTTTCATGATACACCAAATCTAGAAAAATATAGGGAGTTTTTCTGTCTTAATCAAGGTGATATAATATTCATGGACTATGCTAATTGGTTCTCTAAGATCGTTCACTTTCCTCTGGATATAGTTTTGAATAAAGAGTTGAATGATCACTTTTACGAGATGGGTTTGTGATCTAACATTCAATATCAAGTATTTTTACTTAATATAAAAAAATTATATGGAGGTGGTTGATTGGGAATTGATGGAGTAAGTTGACCAAGTCATAATGTCAAGACTGATTGAGGTTCATTACTTTTATAATATAGGTATAATCATCTCATTGGATAAGATAAGTAAGTAAGATGAGGATAAAATGGGAAGTGATAGTGACTTTGGAATTCTATATCAGTGTTTATCATTATAAATTAGGGGAAGTGGGTATCTTGCTTATTAATTGTATATTAAGGTTGTACATATGAATCCTTCATGCCTAGAGGCCACTAATCTTTTCCACTCTTATGAGATCTTGGGATATTCTCAGAGGATTTTTTAATTAATATTCACTCCTTGAAGTAGTTTAGGATCTTCAACTCTGAGGGGGTCCATAGTGTAGTCTAATGCCTCAAAGGTGGAAGGATATCAACATCATAGATAGGGAGGTGGGATTGGTTCTTCATATAGTAAGATTAATCTAAGTACTGAGCCCCAATCTAGTGGTATGACTTGGTCCCATTTAAAGGAAATGAAGTTTCATGCGGTAGAGAAAGTTCTAGTGGAGTATAAGGTAGGACTAATGATATTGGGAGGTACTATTATGATTGATTCATCTATGGTGTCATCTTTATCTGACACTAATAACTCTCATTATTTTATATATTCTCATATTGTGGATTTTTTTAAAATACCATCTGAGCTCATTCCATATCTTATGGAGATATCAATACCTCTTGGGAAGAAGAAAGATAAAGGATTTTAATTCCCTTCATTTGAAATCCAGATATTTTAAGTAGATCTAGATTGGGATTTCCTAGTTATTGAAGTGGGCCTTTTTATGTTATTATCAATATGGAATGGATGACTACCTTCAAGTATTCTTTGATTATTATCATTAGAGGGTTCCCTTCTCCTCCCATGATGGAATCCATCATCTCTATCAAGGAAATGGGATCCACATTATTATTGGGTGAGACCTCATCTCCCTAAAGTTAATAAGTTAATATGTTATGTATCATCTCTTTTCATAGACATTTATGAGAGAAAATTGAGGAACAGTATTCTTTTGGTAGTGAGGGATTTTCCCAATGTGTTTCTAGATGAATTCTTAGTCTTACCACTAGAGCAGGAAGTCGATATTCCAATCAATATAGTACTCATGATAAAACCAATCTTGTTACCCTCATACCATATTCTACCAGAAAAATTGAGAGAATAAAATATTTAAATGGGTTATTTTGAAACTAAAGGATTCATTCATCTGAGTGTTTATCCCTGTCATACCCAAGTTTTATTCACTAAGAAGGTGGATAGAACCCTCCAGTTGTGTATTGATAACTATAATTTGATTTTTTTACTATTAATAATGAGTATCCCTTTCCTTGTATCAATGATTTATTTGATCATTTAAATTGGTAAAGTTTGTTCTCAAATATTGACTTGTGGTCAGGTCATCATCAACTTCAGGTAAAATAGGTTTATATTCTTAAGTATAAATTTTGAAGAATGTATGACCATTTTGAGTATTTAGTGATGTTATTTGGGTTAACCAACCGCCCAAAAGTTTTTATGGCGCTCATGAACTAAATATTTCATCAATAACTCAACTCCTTTGTTGTGGTATTTTTGGATGATGTCTTGGTATATTTAAAGAAGAATTAGGATCATGAGATTGATCTAAGGGTTGTATTAAAGGCTCTATAGGATCATCACCTATATGATAAGATATAAAAATGTAATTTTTGTACTTAAGAAGTAAAATTTTTGGGGTATGTGGTATCATAACAGAGCATATATATTTATCCTAATAAGGTAGGAGCATTCATATCTTGGGAAGAACCTAAGAATCACTAGAGGTTGAACTCAGCTTCTATTTTGATTCTACATGAAGCTAGTCAGGGATATGTCATTTATTATGATGTATCAAGTATGGTTTTTAGGTTTTGTGCTTATACTAGATGTTCATATGGTGTCATATGGTTCTCTCCAACATTCACAACATGTGAATAACTACATGTCCCATGACCTAGAGCTTGAATTCGCTATGAATTCCCCTTAAGTTTTGGTGGAACAATATTTTTTGGGAGAAATTTATGGTTTATTTCAATAATAAAATCTTGAATTATATCTTTTCTATAAAGGATTTAAATCATATAAAAAAGTGGTGTGTGGAATACCTATAGACATTTGAATTTGAAATCACCTAAATTCTAGGAAAATGGAATGTGGTTTACAATTATCTTAGTAAGAATTTTCCTTCTCAAGCTTTAAAGGAGTCTAGTGAAGAATGGGAACTCATGGGTCTCTTTTCTCAGATGTATCTGAAGTAAAAATATGGGAAGGAGTAAGTGTTTCTTGTTAGTTGACACCTTCTATTCTTGATCTCATTATATTGGAGTACCCAAGAGATAAGGAATTCCATTGGGTTAGTAGGATCATAAATTATGTGGAGACCACAAGTGAGTGGTATCTATGCTTTGAGGGTATTCTTTACTTTACGATCCATTATGTGGTTCCCTTGTCTATGAAGAATGTTTTTATATAGTATTTTCATCATTATTATTGTTTCATCTTTCTATGAACCACTAATATGTTTTATGACATAAATTGTTGATATTGGTGGTCATGTATGAGATATGACATGGGGGATTTTGTGTCATGATATTATTACTACAAACAAGTTAAATTCAAGCACCAGAATCCCTTCATTTTACTTTAGCTTCTTGCTATACCCACCAAGAAGTAGGATGAGATTTACATGGACTTTATCATTGGATTTACTTTAAATCATCAAGTTAAGAACACAATTTGGGTTGTGATTAATTTTTTTAAATAAATCCTCTCATTTTATTCATATCAAGGATTCTATAAAAGTACAGGATCTTGGGAAGGTATTTGTATGAAATATTATGTGGTTACATCAGACTCCATATGATATCATTTCTGATAGATGCCTATAGATCCACTTATATTTTGGAAATCCCATCAAGAGGCGATGTAATATCAAGTAAATATGAGTATAACCTACCATTAAAATGCATGAGACTAAATGAAGTAGACAATCAATATTCTAGAGGATATACTATATTCTTGCGTCTTAGAATTTGGTGGTCATAGGATATCCATTTGGGATGGATTAAGTTATCCTGTAATAACATTTACCATTATTGTATCAAGATGGATCCTTTTGAAGCTTTGTATGGTCAGCCATGTTGGTCTCCCCTCTATTGGACCAAGGTGAGTGAGGCTTTAGTGTTGAGAATCATCTGGAAGATTATGAGAAATATTTAGGTTATTTGGTAGTGATTGGTGATATATCATAATCTCTATAATTCTTTTGTTGATCTTCGGTTCCATACTTTGTAGTTTTTGGGTAGTGACTGGATGTTCATGAATGTATCAACCCCATTAGGTCACTAATAGCTTGGGAGGTAGGGAAATCATACTCTAAGTTATGTGGGGGCCATCAGGATTACCAAAAATTTTGATAAGGTTACTTATTAGTTGGAATTACCTCCTTGATTAACATCAATCCATAATGTGTTCCACATTTCTCAATTAAAGAAGTATCACATGGGACCCTCCCATGTTCTTAATTGGGAAGATCTTGAGTTTTATTAGGATGTCTTAGTAACTAAACAACCGATTTAGATTATTGACTCTTAGGAGAAATTGATTCTTGTAAAATATATACCATTGGTTTGGGTTATTTGGAAACACTAGTGTGATTCACACAAGAATTGGGAGTGGGATCCTTTATTGAATAAGTATCCACCTTGAATATTTTTCGATCAATCATCCTTGAGGTGAAAATATAAGGAGATACTATGGAATGGTGGGGATAATTTTCATACCCAAAATTTCATTTTCAAATATGTCATATATTAATTATTGGTTATTATAGTTACCATTCGTTTCTGGGTCCATCGTTTTGAAATTTAAAGTAAATAGGTGAAATTGGTTGTTGCACGGTTATAGATTACCATGCTAAAACTATAAAAATACTATACTTTTGTTATAATTGGGGATTTTCATGGTTGGAGCATGGATTTCCTAACCATTTGGTCAAAAAATTTGGGTTTCCTAGGTGATATAGTACCATCTATATGGTTTCACATGGTTTTTCAAATCATGTGGCTAAACTGTACATCCAGCCAAAAAAATGAAAATTTTGAATTAACCCAACTAGCCCTTGATGATTAAAACCCCTAACCATCTCATTTCTCTCCTACTTGAACTCCAAAACCCTCCTCTCACACAGTTACCCACCCTATAGCTTAGTTTTGGTGGTATTATTCAACTTTCCTTAAAAAATCACTAAGGGCCTCATATTATCTTTCTTATGTCCTTTCCCCACTTATTTATAATTTTCTATCTTCCCTATGGGCATGTTAGCCTAGTGTTTCACTTTAGATAATTTTTATTGTATGGTTTTTAATGTTTAGGGTACTTTATTTCCGTTAAGGATCCCTCTATCATGTTATAAGTAAAATATAACCCATTACAAGTGTTCTCAAAAGATTAAGGTAGGTGTTTTCATAATCTCAATTTTTTTGATGAACCATAAGTTATTTCTTAATTTTAAAAAGTTTGATTCTATTATTTTAAATTATTTCATGGTATTTTATATAATTATTGTATGTGATATGGTTAATTTAGAAATCACTTCTTTGATATGAGAAAATGTAATGGTTTTAAAAGGAGTCTTTGTATTTTAAAATGGGGACTATCCATATGGCGTTTGAGGAAATTCCCCTTTTATAATGGTAAATATTTGTAATGATGAATTGATAAATCTTGAAAATGGGATAACACATGGTAGCCTAGGAATTTAGGTGGTAGAACTAGGAAAATAATTTCTAGATGTGAAACACCCTACCTAGCATTGGAATTAGTTTATAACACTAACTAAAAAATGTGACGGGATGTATAAGATGTCACTTTTTGGGGCAACCCCTTCTCGAATTCATTACGACTACTCTCTATAGTGTATTCATACATTTGGATATGTTGGTTTATTCATTATGATAATATAAGTATCCTAGGATTCCTTTGATCTTAGATACTAAAGGGATTCCTTAAAGGTTTTGTTTAAAGTGTTTATTAACATGACATTTATTCATATGTAAAATGTTGTAAATTTTTCTCTTGATTATTACTTTTAAAATGATAAAATATTGTTTTCATGTGGTTTATTTTTTAACTATAATTCTTGGATTTATCTAAAAAATATTTCTTATAAAACACATAGTGGGATAATATTGGTCTGGTTTTGATCACACCCTACATACACCCCTCAAGTGTATATAGACATTATTTTGGTAGACACGAGTAAATGAGAGAAACTAATTAGTGGTGGAATTTTTTTTTAGTAGAGCATGAACTAGTTGGGGTTACATAGTGGGATTGATCCCTCATTTCATGAAGATATGGGTAGCTCTATTTTGATTAATTTTTTATTTTTATTTTCATTTTTGTAGCCTACTATTGTATCTCCTATTTAGTTTCCCATCCCATCCTTTTTTTATGCCCACTCTTGACCCTTATTTTATTTGTGATATGTATAGATTATATTTATATTTTTTCAAGTGGTTTATATTATTTTTTGGTATTTTTTTATATTATGGAATTTTGATGGTTGTTGTTCTTGGCCCTATTTATTTGAGAGCATGACTCACCAATTTATGGAGAGGTCATGTGGGGTTCTTGGTTCAAACTCGTTTGATGTTATATTTTGAAAAATGTTCCAAAGGTGTGTTATTGATTCCTGGAAACTTATTTCCAGCCTGTGGGGATTAGGAATTCCCTTAGGGCATCACCACTTACTATCTCGGGTTCTTGGTTCAAGGGTAGACCAGGTTTTTTAATGAAAAAAATTGTCTCATGATCACCTTCATCATATATGTGTGAAAGGAATGAAAATACTAGATGTTAAAGTAATAATTAAACTTAATCATGTGGAGTATAAAACATGTAAAGATAGTATACTTTGGAAGGAATGGAAAGTGTCCTTCAATATAGAAGGTAAAAAACCAAAGAAATTGATGTTGGATCCAATTCATATAGATGCATGGGGACTAGCATAATTTTATTCAAATGGAGGGTCATTATACTATGTTACCTCCATTGATGGTGAAATATAGATATTGGGGGTGTTCTTTCTCAAGAAAAAAATATCATGTTTTTTGAACTTTCATTCGATGGAGATCCATGTTAGAAAAAAAGTCCACTTTAAATCTTAAATGTTTGATGTTTTATAATGGTGTGGATTATAGAAGAAAAGAATTATGAAGGTTTTATTAGAATAAATTAATTAATTTATAGAATAAATATCCAAGAATTCTGGAAAAAAATGGTGTGATGGAATGGATAAACTAGACACTTGATGAAAGATCCTATAGCATGAGGCTACATTCTGGTTTCCCAAAGTAATTATGGGAATAAGTAGAAAATTGTGTGGTATACCTTTTGAATCAGAGTTCTTCTACATTATTGTTGGTGGATATTATAGAAGATATATGGGGAAAATATTAGTCAATGTATCCCACCTAAAATTATTTTAATGTGTTTCTTATACCCATATTGATACTAAGGTGAGGGAAAAATTAAATATATAGTCTTGATCATGTTTATTTGTGGGATATAGTGGTGAAGAATTTAGATTTTGGATATGGGATAATAATATATGGATGTTCATTAGAAGTAGGAATGTAAATTTTAATGAAAGGATCCCATAGAATGATCAGAAACTGGAAGATAATGCAACTGAGTATAAAGAATCAACATAGCATACTAAGGTTAATCTAAATGAAAGTCCAAAAATCAGGTTAGTTCAAAAATCACTCAAGTTCTAGAAGAACCTAATAGTCATAAGGGTGGAGTTTTAGATGGATGTCTACTTTTAAAGGTTCAACCAAGGATATAAGTATTGAAAAACTCAAGGATTATGAAAGATGAAGGAAGATTCCAATAAGTAGTAGTTTCATAAGGAGAAAAACCTTAAGAAATGATGTAGTATACCATAGTCAGATAACTAGTGAAAAGGTTCTGATCTTATAAAGACCCACATTGTTATGAGTTGATAAAATCAAGAGAAATTTTAATTTTTATTACAAGATAGATTTAAGTGGAAAATGGTAATTTTTTCTAACAAATGATCTCATATAATTTTTTACCACTATGTTGGTCCTGGAATATGGGGGTTAATCTTGGACAATAGATTGGTGAAATTTAAATTCGTTCTATTTTTGACAGAATATTAATATTTATTTAATTAAATATTAATTATTTGTGAATTTTAAAATGATGATATATTTTTTTAGGGTGTCTGATTGAAATTATAACTCTACAGTTGATTCTAGAATGGGGGGTTTTCCTAGGTGAGGCATAACCCAACATTAGGCACTGAGGTTGGGCCCAGACCCCATTTTCTTTTCTTTTATTAATCTTTTTATTTTCACTTTCTTTCATCCATAACTCTTATTATCATTCATGAATCTCCCCCCATGGGTTGTTCTCGGATAAGAGATAGAAGAGGGAGGGGTAATCATTATATAGAGCCGGTACAGAGATGGATTGGGGTTTGGTGGAAGTGTTTCATAGACCTAAGAGTAATGATTTAGTTTTTTATTCCCCAAGGTGGGGTTTTTTCATTTTAATTCATAGATCCCTTTAGTGTATTTTTTTAAGTTTTAATCTACTTTTTGGGTTGTTGGGGACCCCTAAAGGGTTGATTTGGGGTATTTTTTGGATGAATCATAGGTTTCTAGGTGTTTGTGTGGGTTTCTATTTAGGAAATCTTGATCACACAATGTGTATTTTAGAGAACACGCATTGTGTGTTCTTGTTTTGGGTGAGATATTGAAGATGAAAGTTACCTGACATGTCTATTTGGGATACTTCTTGTAAAGTGTATTGGGTTGTGTTCTAGGGCATTACTAGACACTCTATGTGGGAGCACATGGTCGTGTGGGTTACATGGTTAGAGCCCATATATAATAAATTGGTATAGGTTATGTGGTATCTTGGATAGACCCCATGTGGGGTACATTGCTAAGCACATCATGTGGGTGACATACCATGTAGAGAAAGTTAACAGAGTGTACTTGGTAAAAGTACATGCTATGTAGTCTATGTTTTATGGTCAATAAAGATATTTGGGGTTATAGTTCATGTACTCAAGTTACATGGTGTGTATTTTCCCTTTATTAGATGTTTCACTTATTTTTATCCATGGATTCAAAATTGGAATTGTGAATGTAGTTCATTCTAAGCATTTTTTCACATAGGTTAAAATGGTGGAATTCTTCCAGAATGTAAAGTCCATATAGAGGGTGTTTCGGATTGGGTGAGAATTGGTGGGAGGATTTTATTGAGTTTTTAATTTATAATCCTCCCTAGGGTTGGGTTGTAATTTTATCCATGAGTTAAGGTCATGAGTTTGTTGGATGAATTGGATTGGGGATTCCAAGTGGGTTTTCTTTAAGGTTCTTTCAAACATTTCTTGTAAGGTTGGTTTGAGTAGTGACTTGTATTATGAATACTAAGGGTTTTAGATTGAGTTTTTTAGTGTTCTTAAATGGTATTCTTATCCATTTCCTTAAGGTTTAATTCTCTTAGAGACTTTGTGCTAGAGTGGCACCATGGGGTGCAAGGTATAGTTGGGTGATATTGAGTAGATCTTGAGATGGGTATGATGGGCCCCTTTGAAGTATTTCTATGAGGGAGGAGTATTTTTTGGGGTTGATTGTTTTTTTTTTTTTGAAGAGATAAACTAAGGTTTCTTATGAAAGGCTTGTCCCTAGGTTCTTCTTGTGCTCAAGGAACCCTTTGGGGTAGCCTATTGTTGTTGTGGTTCAGAATACTGGTAAGTTTAACTCTTTTCTTGGTTACTATGAAACGGTCAGTTCTAAGGTTCAACTATGATGTTAAAAGGTGTAGGATTTGGACTACACCTTTTTTTTGGTTCCTAAGGTCTTGGGTATTGAGTTGGTTCCTTGTTGAGGTGATGGTGGTGATAGTGGTTTTATGGATATTATGGGTTAAGTCATTCGTCCTGAGTTATAACATGAATTATAAAATAAAACATGATTTGGGTAAATGTGATTCACTTAATAATTATAAATTCCAAAATAAAATCATTAGAATATAATTTTACAAAATAAATTCACATTTAAACATAATTTTTGATGAAAATAAATAAACTCCCTTCTCAATTTGGAAATCCAGGGCCATAATTTGAAAATAAATAATTATAAAATCACTCTTTCATCCATAAATCCTTCAAAAATATATAGATAGATTTTTAAATATATACATATATGTAAATATATGTATATGTATATTTGTAGTTTAAACATAAATTGTTAAAAATAAATTAAACCCTTACACAATCACAAATAAAACCATAGTTTACATAATCACTTACTAATATGAAATTAAATTTAATACCTATACCAAAAATGTTAGTTTTCAATTCACACAGATTTTTAAACAAACTTAATAAAAATAACTTATAACAAAATTAAAATAAATTCAAATTAAAACATAACTTTGATAGGTTAAAAATAAATCCCTTACTTGAAAAACATAAAATCAGAACCTGTGGCTTTATACTCTCTTACTTCCTCTTCGGAATGCAAATTGGTTTTCCAATTTGTATTTTCACACTAACATAAGTCTTTAATAGTCATAATTTTTACTGTGTATACAGCGACACACACACGAGCTTGCAGAGAAATATGAGGATGATGATGGAGGCAACAAAAATGATATTTCATTTACATGTTCACACATTGGCTGTAAAGAAATCATTTGAAGAAAAAAAAGGTAAATGTTAACAGATTCAATATAAAATAAAAACAACATGGAAATATAGAAAAAACAATTCAACACAAAAATTTAGAATGACCTTCACAGGATATCAAATAGATCGAATAGGCAACAACGAACCAAAATCAAATCACTATACATCAAACGGACCATAATTTCAATAATGAACAGAGGATATTAATGAGTAAAATAAAAAAAGAGGTGTATATTATTTTAAATATAAGATTTGACAACTAAAATCGGCCAAAAGACACCTACCTATCTCAGATATGAAGACTATGAACAGATCGGCTTCTTTACCAGCAACAAAACCCAAACTGTGATCAAGACCATCGACATCACTCGATTCCACATAAGCCGGTAGCAAATATCCTTCCTCACCACGGTTGAGGAACCCATCCGAGAATGATCCTTTGGTCTAACCCTCTACCCGAATCAAATTTTTCCTCGACTCCCCAGGTTACACAATCCTACTGCTTGGTCCTTGGCCTCTCAAAGCCTCCAAAGCACAACCCCTTTCTCCAGACTAAGCGGCGCACCCCACTCAAACAAGATTTTATCATTTTTTATTATTATTTTTTATCAATTTAACAATTTTAAACATATATGAAATAATGTAATTCTGTTTATTTATAAAAAAATTATAAACTAGATTTATAAAGATAATAATAATTATTATAGTAATATCATTTATTTATAATTCAAAATTTTATAAACAAAATAATAGTCACAAAATATATTGTCTTTTATCAATTTTAAAATTTTACTATAATCTTAATTATAGTATGTCATTTTTTTATAAGATATATTTATACATTTCCATTTAGATATTATATATATATATATAGTTTTTTAATTCAATTTATAATTTTTTAATTTTAATTTTTACTTAATATCACATATATATTATTTTATTTTAAAATAATTTTTTTATTCAAATATTTAATAAAATAAATATATTTTTATTAAAATTATCTTATAAATAAAAAGATATCATATTTATAAAAATAGTTATTTATTTAAACTCTTATTTCTTAAAAATTATAATTTATTTTAAAAATATTATAACATGATGTCCAGAAATATCCTTTTTCAAAAATGTGTAATTGATAAACTAATTCAGTAAATAATTATTTAAAATTAAGGTATTATTTAAAAAATAATACAAAGTAATATTATTTCTAATAATTTTTTTATGTATTATAATAATTTCAAACATTCTACCTTCACATATACTCAAATTTTATTTTTTTTAGATAAAACACTTGTTTATATATTAAAATTTATAGGATGTTACGTTATTCCCACATTAAAATAATTGTGTCCTCACGATTTGTTCATAGGAATCAAGAAAATTATGAATTTTCATGTTCAAAATTAAGAAAAACTAGGACTCTTAAACATTTATACCCTATTACTTAGACAACAATATCTAATCTCCAAAGTTGTCTAAATCGTTGCTCTAATACCAAATGTAAAGATCTGAACTCGTGCTTCTAGGTACAATAAATATAAATATTGTGTATTTTTTTTATAAAATAAACTAAAAAAATACACAACATTTAATACATTCTAGGAAATTTTTTGGTATTGGTTCTAGATAATTAGATACATGTATTAGACCTTAATAACACCATAAAAAATGAAATTAATTAAACAAAAAAACTTTGTGTGTGCTTCCTCCTCAAAGAACCTCTACTCAACCGGTAAAAAATAAATTTAAAACATATGGTGAGTAATTATTTTTTCTAGTGAGGGGTTTTCTAAAATGTTACTGAAAATAACTTATAAAATACCTGTATAAAATATTATAATACTTTGAAAATAATTATCCTCTAAAATTTATTTAAAAATAATCTAGTAATTTTTTTGTAAAATATTAAGAAAACTTTTGAAAACAAAACCATGAGGCCACTTGAAACATTGAAGGATATCTGGGACTACTGATTTTTCTAAGGGATGGGTTCACTCCCCACTCTATATTATGTTTACAATGACCAAGTTCCAATTTTATAAAAAAACCTTTTCAGTTTTCCTTACTTATATATATACATTTTCCACTAGAGTTTTTGTTTTAAAAACATAAACAAGCATTAAATACGCATACACCTATATTTATATATAAATTTATACCTATAAACCTTCATGTAAAATCACCTATTAGACTAAGAACAACCAAATATCTTGATACTTATACTTCTCATATTTACATGGAAGGTTAATTAACATCCATGTACTTAAAATTTCATTCAGAATATCATAAAAATCCATTTTTATAGGTAGTTATGATAAATGAAAAAGTTTATTCAATGCACATTATCACATGTATATACATGTATATTTAAATATATTAATGTATTAAATGTCATGGACAATCAATGATGTATGGCCATAATCATGATTTATGAAAGACATGCATTTTACATGATTCTATTTCATAATATTTTAGAATTCTTAACGTTTATTTTCTTAAATAAATAATAATAATCAATGATTTATTTATTAATAGTTATAAAATTGAACTTGAATGTTTAATAAAACATATATATAACCTGTACATAAATATAATACTCCTATGAAAATACTTTCATAAATTTTTATGTAAATAAACATAGAGTATGAAAAATAAAACATAAATATGTACATAAAACATAAACCAAAAATTACTTTTATATATATAAACCATAAATTTAAATTCTAAATAAAAGAACTTGAATTCTCCCATAATAATCACATATATATATATATGACATGGGATTTATAATACACATAATCGAAGAATAAATTCATGCTTAAACAAAACCTCGATAAATAAAAATATCCCTTGTAGTAGAATCATGAATTCAAATTAGGACATAAATTTTATAAGTACATATCCCTTTTAAAACCATATATTATATATTTAATAATAAAAATATCCATTGAAGAATATTTAAAATTAATTCAAAAATAAAACATAATTTTGATAAACACAATTCACTTAAGAAATATTAATTCCAAAATTAATTCATTATAATAGAATTTTGAAAAAAAAAATCACATTTAAACATAATTTTTTATGAAAATAAATATTTTTCCTTCATAATTTGGAAATCCAGATCTATAATTTGAAAATAAATAATTATAAAATAACCCTTTCATCCAAAATTTTTTAAAACAAATAGATAGATCGTTTTTTAAATATATACATATATGTATATATATCTTTGTAGTTTAAACGTAAACTGATAAAAATAAATTAAAACCTTACACAGTCATAAATAAAACCATAGTTGATATAATCCCTTACTAATATAAAATTCAATTTAATACCTATACCAAAAATTTTAGATTTCAATTCACAAATATTTTTAAACAAACTGAATAAAAATCACTTATAATAAAATTAAAATAAATTAAAATTAAAACATAACTTTGATAGGTTTAAAATAAATCCCTTGCTTGAATCACATAAAATTAGAACATGTTTCTTTAGACTCTCTTACTTCCTCTATAGGCTGCAAATTGGTTTTCCAATTTTCATTTGCACACAGATATAAGACTTTTATAGCCATAATTTCTACAGTGTATACAGAGACACACACACAAGCTTGCGGAGCAAGCTGAGTATGATGATGAAGACAACTAAAAGGATATTTCATTTACATGTTCACACATTTTCTATAAAGAAGTCGTCCAAAGAAATAAAAATGGAAATTTTGAAAGATTTAATATAAAATTACAACAATAGGGACATTTAGAGAAAATGATTTAAAATAATAATTTAGAATGACCTTAAAAGGATATCAAATCGATCGAATTGAAAACAACTAACAAAAATCAAACCATTATACATCAAATGAATCACAATGTCAATAATCAACAGAGGATATTGATGAATAAAATAAGAAAAAGGGGTTCATATCATTGTTAATATGAGATTTGAAAACCAGATTTGGACAAAAGATATCTACCCATCTCAGATCTTAAGACTGTGAAAAAATTGACTTCTTTATCGGAAATCGAACCCTAATCATGATCAATATTGTTTATGTCACTCGATTCCACATATGTCGACAGTAAATCTCCTTCCTCATTATAGTCAAGAAACCCATACGAGAATGAGCCTTCGGTTGAACCCTGTTCCTAGATCGAATTCGGCCTCCACTCCCATTACGGCATGATCCTACTCCCTAGTCTTCATCTTCTCAAAGACTCCACATCACAACCCCTTTCTCCAGACTAAGTAGTGAACCCCACTCAAACACAATTTTATCATTTTTTAATTATTTCTTATCGATTTATCAATTTTAAACATATATGAAATAATGTAATTCTATTTATTTATAAAACAAGTTATAGACCAGATATATAAATATAAGAATAATAATTATTATAATGTTATTTATTTATAATTCAAAATTTTATAAAAAAATAATAAGTCATAAAATATATTGACTTTTACCAATTTTAAAATTTTACTAGAATATTAATTATAGTATGTCATTTGTTTTTTTATAAGATATATTTATACATTCCGTTTAGATACTGTATATATATACTTTTTTTAATTCAATTTATAATTTTCATAATTATTATTTTTACTTAACATCGCATATATATTATTTTCCTTTTAAAATAAATTTTTTTATTTAAATATTTAATAAAACAAATATATTTGTATTAAAATTATATTTTAAAATAAAACCGTACCATATTTATAAAAATAATTATTAATTCAGACTCTTATTTCATAAAAATTATAATTTATTTTAAAAATAATATAACATAATGTCTCGAAACTACCTTTTTCATAAATGCATAATTGATAAACTAATTCAATAAATAATTATTTATAATAATGGTTTTAATTGAAAAATAATACAATGTAATACTATTTCTAATATCATGTTTAAGTATTATTAAAATTTAAAGAATTCTACTTTAATGTATACTAAAATTTTATTTTGATTAAATAAAACACTTATTTATATACCAAAAATTTTTGGATGTTATAAGCACTCGCAAAATGGTTTATGTTTTCTTGGGATGTCAAGGAAACCTGGAGACCTGGTCAGGCAGTGTGCGCTGATAGGTTATATTTTTTTCAGTTATTTATATAAAACTTATGAGATAGTAAATGTTCTTTAGTTTCATCCTATAGTTATTATCTATATTTTAGATCAAGTTATTGGATTTCTAGAGCTCGATAATGGTGTACTTTCATAGTAGGAACCTAGTGTGAGATCCTAGGGTATCACCTTAATTTTTTTCAATGTGTTAGACATAAAAATATGTTTTTAATCGAGAGGATGCATCTAATTTCATGTATCTTTGTGAGCCAAAACCTATAATTCCTTCGGTGGGGGTTGGATAAAGGGTATATTTACTTTGGGTGTTGGTTAAGATCTGAGGGTTGGATATTTTACTTTTTATGTATGTAGTTATTTATTTTGTCCTAGTGGTATTTGTTATTTAAATAGGCTAGGAATATCACATGTTTCATGCACATGTTATGAAATTAGATATTAGTAACATTATTGGAGGGTGGATGACTAATATTTATTTATTACCCCTATACACAAGTACCTTTGTTCCTATGTAGACCTTATGTATACTTTCAGGTTGAGCATAGGATGAATGGTGGGGAGTTAAATGATTAAGTTGAAGTAGTTCAATAGTTGTAGAGATCAAGAATTTTGAATGTCTCAGAGTTAGTAGTAAATAATTTCATATTTTATTTTCACTTTATGTATTCTATATATGTGGTTGACCTAATGGGAGATCAATTGTTGTATGTTTTAGCATGATTTGAGTCTGTATGATGCATTCCATTTATTATAGCACAATATTGCTTCAATTACTTATTATACACTTTAATGTTTATTCTATGGAGGTGTTTGGATTATTTTCATTTTTGTTACATTATGATTCAAGGATATAGTTTCCCATTGTATCTTTTTAGACCCTCTCCACTATTTTTCATCCTCTGGTGTATGGGGAGGCATGCTTGATGCCTTTTGGATTGCTAGATCAGGTGGCATGTTAGGTCTACCTGACCCGATTCATGATAGATCTGATTATCATTATCTACTTATTTTATATAGTGGAAACCACGAGATATTAGAAGGGGTAGAAAGACTCAGTTTCTCAAGATAGTGAGAGTTAGAGATAAGGAAAGAGATGAACTCTTACATGTTTCTAAAACATGGGATCTAATAAAACCTCCAACTAGAAAAATAGTGTTGAATAATAAATGAGTATACTGGTTGATGGAATAATCATATAGTAAAAAAAGGTAGAAGATAAGGTTAGTTTTTAAAGGCTTTCAACAAATGGTCGGTGTATATTTTAGTTAAAAAAATTCTAAATTTTTAAGAATACAATAATATAGATGCTTCTTGGAATGGTTGTTGATGAATAATTACATATTTAATTGTTATATGTAAAAAAACAACATTTCTTCATGGACATTTAGAGGAATAAATATTCCTAGATAAACCAAAAGGATTCAAATAATCTTGATGCAATATTTTGTGAAAATATAAACTAAGTTTGTATGGGCCTAAGAAAGAACCCAAACATTAGAATCATAAGTTTAATTCTTTTATAGTATATAAAAAGTTTATCTGGTGAAATGCAGATCGTTTCTTCTATCGGAAGGTGTTTTACTATTTAATATTCATCATAATTTCCTTATATGTGGGTGACATGCTTTTGGTAGGCCTAAAAATAGATCAAATTAAAGAGATGAAGGTAGATTTTTCTAGAATCTCGAATATGAAGGATTTCAAGAAATGTAAGAAAATATTTGGAATGGGTATCTGGAAGGATTGGAATCATTAAACAATGATTTTGTCTTATCCGGTGAATATATAGAAGATAATGGGAAGGTTTGTAATGTTATGATCAAAACTTTTCTATACCCGATTGGCTTAGAAATTCAAAAAATACAAATAGAATGAACCATGAATGGAATATGAGGTTAAGTATATTGAAAGGGATCCTGATGAAATAGTATTTAGAATATTGATGCATGTCATGGTTTTTTCAAGTTCATACATTACTCAAGTAGCGGGACATGTTAGAATGTTTTTGAAAAATATGAGAAAGGAACATTGGAAATTGGTAAATTGGATTACTTGTTATCTCAATGGTTTAGAAGGATTAAACTTATGTTTCAGAATATGTGATCTATTGTGAGGTTATGTTTATGAAGACTTTGATTAGGATATATACACTCGAAAAATTACTAGTGGTTATGTGTGTAACACCCCAAATATAGTAACCCAGAGTTGGTAGTTATTTTACTATATTGGCATAATATATAAAAGATTACATCCTAAAGTGTAAAATAATTTATCATCCTTGGGAGATTATATACATGCATAATTCTCACATTATATTTTAAAATATGAAATATGACATAAAATTATAGTGATAACTTTATTATTTCTTCTAGTATATCTCTAAAATCATTCATAGATACCTTATTGGTATCCTATGGAAATGAAAGCATAATAAAGGGTGGGATTAGATGCTCGATAATGGAAAGCATACAACAAAATTTATCATAGAATAAATAAACCATGAATAATATGGAAGAGATAAACAGTAATCAAATATTTCATATAAATAACATCATAAAAGGGGGATATATCTATGGATGACATAACAACATAAATAATAACATGGATAACAATAAATTATTTCTTAATAATGGAATGCATAATGTCTGAAATCATAATTATGTCATGAATACCTTGTTCCAAGACATCATAAACATATCAACAAGGCCTCATGCCAATACATAATAAATAATTAGGAAGGCATACACAAAATAGTCAGGCTAGTTTATCTCATGAAACATACCAATGCATCGAGGGGCTATAACAGGCCCCACCCATTACTTACTAAGTTTAATGCATTCATCATGTGAAATAAATGAATAATAATTAAATACATAATCAATATAAATATTTTTATTGGAAAACTAGCATATGAAATGCTAATATTTTCCCTATTCAATCACTAGAGAAACATGATCATAATCCATCTAGAGTAATATGGAGAATGCTATTATCATAGTATATCCTCGTTAAAGTAAAGGATTCTCCAAAGTATATTGACATAAATGAAAATAATTTTAAAATCTCAATAAAACATTTCTTGAGGAAAATACCCATTTCATTTTGAAATTGCTTATTTGAAATCTAAAAATTTCCATAATATTAGGAAAAAAATTATTTTAAAATAAAAATTGAAATTTTTAAATGAATCTTCAAGAAAAATAATGGTTAGGATGGTGGTAAAATCAATTCGTGTGGTAAAAGTCAAAATAAATATTTTTTTCACGTATTTTTTAAAAGTACCTCATTCAAAAAATAACAATAATATTCCTTCTAAAACATTTTATAGAAATTAATTCATGGGTATAATTTAATTTAATAAATAATTATAGAATATTAAAAATTTTATTTAAAACATATTAAAGAAAATATGGACATTGAAGAAAAATATTCCCGACTGAATAAAAAAACAAGGTCAGTTTTCCATAAACACATTCTCTCAAACTTTTGAGTACTTAGGGAGAGTAAAAGGAAAGGAAATTTTTAATTTCTTGAAATAACTGTAGGAGAATAAAATAGGTGGTGTTTAATAATAAAAAATAATATAATTCCTCTAATGTAAACTTAATTATTCATGGTTTTCTAGGAAAGGCCGCACAGTTTACCCAAATCATGCACCTTGACCTGCAACTTCTAAAATAAGGCATTCGGGCATCTAACACACCTGAAACCCATATAAACCACTGAGGTACTCTCTAAGCCTCTAAAACCATACAAAAACATGATATTAGATTAAAGAAAAACTATAAATTAGGTTCTGAAGATAGAAAAATAAATTGGCATACCCGTCAATTCCAAAGATTCAAAAAGGGAGAGGTTTTCGACCCGCTCTGAAAACACCGGATGTTACAATCTCTCCACCTTAACATAGATCTTCCCTGAGCTATAAAAAACATAGAGATGGTACTGAACATACCCATCCTGGTAAAATAACCTAGACAACCCTGGTCAAAAGGGCACAGGTCAACTACCTCAAGGGGGCTCCCCACCTTAGGAGTGACCTGCCCCAGTCTCACCCCAACCCAACACTCAAATCAAACATATGGTCAATCGACCAATTCCTAGACTCAAAAATCCTCTCATGATTTATTTTCACTCCTACACCACATCAGGTTCTCCTGTATATCTAACACCCATCAAAATCCCATACTGGATTGGTGCCCGCCTCGTGCCCATATCACACATGGCACCAACGAGGTCTTGTATCTCATTAGATGATCAAAATAAAACTCGGTGCCTTACACCTCAATCCAATACCACATCACAATGATTACTAGGTTCCAATTAACTTCAAGTAACCTATATCTCCTCGATTCCCTGATGAAAAATCACCTCACAAGTCATGCATCCAATGATGCTCATGTATAAAACCTATTGCCACACACCTTATATAAATATGTGTGTGTGTGTGTAACATATCTAAGATGATGATAACCTACTAAATAGTATATGGTTAGTCTATACATATAAATTTTGCACCTCGCACACCCAAAACAGACATGCCTCAACAGGTCATTCCAAAGAAAAACAAAAACACAGTTATGCCCACGGCGTACGTCTGACCATAGTAGACTCACCAGTATGCTTAGCCCTTGGAATCTCCATGGCATGCACCTGTATTGAAACCCAACTTCATGAAGTCTGACCTCTATATAGTGTTGCACCAGCCACTGGCCACTGACCCCACTGTCGGGTCCCACTATCTCTATCATAACTCCAGTGTGTAGCTGATGATTGGATACCATAACCTGGTACCACTCCCGTCCTAACCATAGAACCCTGAGTCTTCCTTAGTCTCTGGCTATCAACTACCTAAGAAAGCTTCCTACAAATGCTCTCAAGGTTCCCAAACTACCAACATGCTTGAAACTCCATTGGATATCATTCGTACTGATTCCATACATGTCTTGTCTGCCCACACTGAAATCAAACAATAGTCAATCCACTCTGAGGTGGTTTTCTCGAGTCTTTGGCATAACTTACCTACTAGAAATCATCCTAAACTCACTTCCTGTTATCTAAAACATCACCACTAAAATCACCTAAAATTGATACCTAGATTGAGTGTGACCATCCTATCAAGTTACCCTTGGCTATGAGCACCTGGTTCACTACATATAAGAATGAGGTCAACCAAAGATATTTACCTTCACCGGAATGGCATGCTGTAAACCATACTCAAATTACCTCACCCTCGAGGTGTATTCACTCACCATATTGAGTGTGAAGTGATACAACTCAGTGAACATCATTTCATAGTCCATGACGGACATATCACCCTAATGAAGGCTCAAGAACTCTCAAGATCTTTCCAACCTCAGCATCTCTGGGAAGAAGTGATTGAGGAACCTAGCCTCATAGTCATTTCTGGACAGTCCCTCATGTCTGCTTTCCTACACCTTCACATCCCACAAATGATTAGCCAATCCCCTAAGTATGAATGTTTCTAATTTCACCCTCCACCCTAGAGGCATCTCTAACTGCTTGAATATCATATTCATGGACTCGATCCAATTCTCATCCACCTATTTTCCCACCTACACTGGAACCTGTACCTAAGCCTAAGATTATACCTACTATGCCTGGCCATCAGGGGTCTAAACCTGATCATGCTCTATCATTACCCTATCCTCACCTTCCTAACGCTATATATGAACCGTCTAGGAGGAACCCAATGAATATAATTACATTATTAGATAGCCTAGATAATATATATATATATATATATATAACATAGTTAGGGAAATCAGTAATAGGTAGCATCAACTCACTACCCTTACCCTTCCCCACAACCATTCCACTCAGCATCCCAGCCTCATGGCCTCCTTACCCGCCACCTCCCTCAATAGATCCAAGTATCAAAAAATCCCTTAGGCCACTCTCATCCTGATGAACCATTTCGCCTCAAACTGATGACCGAGTCACCCATCCTGGTGATCGACATCACCCCATTTTATAGTACATTCCTACTCTCATAGGATTCAAGCCCACACATATATATATCACATGTCACATCACATTTTCACAAGAAATTCATATCACGGAACAAGCATATGTATAATTAAACATCCTATGTGCCTATCATAATCAATACAAACATACATAGAAAATATATCTAACACTCATTTTCGTATTGGGACAGGGGTCAAATAACTCCTTCCATGCCATACCAGGTCAAGGATCACATATCACAAAAAGTAAAAATTCACATTCCAAGTGCACCACTCGAGGTGGAAATCATATAAACTGTAAAACCCATGGTAACTTGGTCCGTCCCTCATACATGGGGCTACAGGCACCTAATCATGAGCTATGAATCTAGTTTTTACCACATTATAATCTATAATATACCATAAACCAAATATTAATACCAATAAAATAGGTGAAAGAAACTCCTATGATTCCATTTGTAGCATCCCTGAAGTGATTATCCACCTAAATAGTGCTTTCGTGTCAAGTACTATTGGCCTTAGGCGCACCGCCCCAAATGTCAAAGGATATCGACTAGTATTTAGGGTGTAAAAAGGTAAAATTGGGGAGGCTATATCCTTAAGAGATGATATAATAATGGTCTGGGTATATATATAGATAACATGAAATGGAATTAAAGACTCGATAGACTCAAACCAGGACCTCCAAAGGCGGAAGCAAAAACAATAGAAAGAAATAGTGGAAGAAATATTAAATAATAGTAGAGGAAATAAAATAAACAGTCAAGAATACCACTTGAGGATACTAGAACAGAGTATGCATCCAGAATAGGTCGTACAATACAATATCCAAGAGGGGTATCCAATGGTTGACCACAGTGTATAGATAATATAGTAACATGCTAATGAAAAAAGGAAAATAAAAAAGAAACACCAACTAAGGAAAGAACCTCAAGGTCACTTTCCAACATCCCATTCTAAATAAACACTATGTTCTAGATCTTGATCTCAAACCTTTACCTAAATGTAAAATCATAAAGTTTACATGCATCTCTAAGGTCCCGCATAGGGTGTGAGAATGAGTCTCAGTAGGGTAACACCCAAAAAATCATACCCAACATTTGTGTTTAAGCAGGTGTGTAATATAATAAGGACAATAGCCCATGCAATTTAAATAAAACAAATAGGCTTCCATGGTGCTCAACAGCTACCAAGAACCTTTCACCTGCTTCGACCAATGTTGGAATCAACTAAGAGGTGAGGATCCTTGGCCAATGGCCCAAGGTATCCCCTGATGTAAAATATTCCCAAGTGAACCCTTAGGTTCCACCTCTAATAAAGTAACCTAACACCTTGGGCTAACTAATAGCTCATGTCCTAAATCAATTCATCAATATCTTGAAGACACGCCTATGAAAATAGAACCCTGGTCCCTCGGACCCCTGCTCGAAATCAACCATCAGCTCAAATACTAACTTCAAGAGACACAATGGCCTCAATAACGGAAGGCCTAAACCCCCAACTTATAGCCTTAACACTTCATTTGAAGGCTCCTCACCTTCCCTATGTCTTTCTTCATCAATCACCACCAAACCAAATTACCTAAAATGAACTATCGGAGGCCTCAAACCGCATGAGTGGTCAAAACCATATCATCACTAATTCACCCTGTGTGCACACGGATTCAAAAATGCTTTGTCCAATCACAAGTGAGCAGCGTTACTAAAATAGTACCTAGTCCACATCAACTACAGCACCTCATGCCCCTATGACCATGTCACTCAAATATGATGTCCATGTAATCCAATACTATGGGCAACACACTCAACCTGATAGCCTCTCCACCTCAATTGACATCCATGATTCCCAACCTATGACTACAACACCCAAGTAACCTAAGAAAATCCTGATCATATGATTGCATCACCTCAAACTTGATGGCCATGCTACATCAACTCCTCTGGATAATCCTGTCATGATACCATGGATCACCGTACATCATAATCATTTCAATTATATATAATTCACTTTTAATTAAATAAACAAATCAATTAAATTAAATAAACACACCCCAACCTAACTACCTAGGTGTTCTATAGACTCTAACTCATCCTATCATGATCAAATAAGGTTTAGTCTTTACCAACGATATCCCATATGGTCATACAATTAATTTAACATCAAGTGTTCAATTTTATTAGGGTCTCCCTCATCTACACAATGGTGTGCTAAAATTCACACCCCCAAATTGACTGAAAAAACATGAATAAAGTTATACACCACCTACCTTGGAGTTGTAGATGTAGGCACATCCGGTATTAGCCTCTAACTTGAAGCAGTTTGGAAAAAATCTGTGTTTCCATCAAATACCTTGAAAATATGACAATATGACTCAAATGGATTTAGCACTCCATGAGGTGAGAGTATATGAAAAGAGAATCATGGTTGAGGATATCCTTACCAATACAGATCCAAATAACTTGACAGTAATCAAAACAGAGCTTGGACGAAGGAGGGGGATCAATCCCTAATGGATGAATAAAAGAGAGGAGCTCCCAATATAGTGTGTGGCCAAGAGGGGAGAAAAGAATGAGAAGAAATAAATAGTATATAGGGTAAATTTGGTAATTTCACAACTTTAATTAGTCTAAATAGATAGTCTCATGGTTTACCAAATCATGTGGAAACCGTACGGGTAGAAGTGTTGAGGTACTTCCAAAGTGGCACTACCCATGCATCTTGCACACAGTTTTCCCTAACCATGCACAAGCCATGTGAAATACCTCTACAAAAACTGTACAGGTTCACGCGTGATTTTAAACCCCAACCTAAATGATTTTCCAAACCATACAGTAGTGCAAAATTGTGTTGCACAGTTTTCTGGGAGAGGCCACACAGTTTACCCAAACCATGCACCTTAACTTGCACCTTCCAAAATAGGGTCTTCGAGCCTCTGATGCACCCAAAACCCCTCCGAACACCTGTGGCACTATCCATGCCTCTAAACCCTCCAAAACATGATATTGGGTTGATGGAAAACTTGTAATTAAGTTCTGATTATTGAAAAATAAATTGGTATACCCACCAATTCCAAAGATTCAATAAGGGAGAGGTATTCAACCCACTCTGAAAACCCAAGACGTTACACATGGACATGCTACCATGGACATGCTACCACATACATTCTACTATGGATGTAAAATTGTGTACATGTTACCATAAATATTTTAAATTCCATGACCAATTTTAGTGCTTTATCATTTTGTCTCTATAATTTTTTAAAATTAATTTATATACACTTTTTATTAATTTTAATCCCTAACATATTTAAAAAACCCCAATTTGAATTCAAGTCACATCCTTTTAAACCCTAAATTTTTACTCCTCTTATTCAAACCCTTCATTCCTATATCTCTATCTAACAAACCTGTATCTCTAACCTATCTAAATATATGTTGCAATTGATCAAATTAAGCAACCTATAGTTTTCATTTTTCTTGATGAGTTATTTACTTCAAGAAATATAAAACTAGACCAAGAATTATAGTTAATCCTCAAAATATATTTTTATAGACTCATGAAGTTATCCCTAAGAAGGAAAAGGACTCTTATTTTTTAGGACTAATGAATCATTGTTTTAGTAGGTTGTACATGATAAATGAAGTGATGAGTGTTTTATTATAAATTATTGATCTCTTTATCCTAGGCTAGTTATATATTTCTATATTCATGATGAATATGAGTTTGGTGATAAAAAATATTTTATAACGACTCGAATAAATAGAGAAGTAATTATTTTCACATCAATGTAGTGGGATAAATTCCTAAAGTTACCCCATGACGGTGATTTTAAATATTTATAAATCTATTACTCTATTGGTCATTCGAGTTTTGAAATCAAAAATTCTATTCTTGATCTTACAGGAGATATAAATCCTAGGATACCAAATGTTGTAGAGTTGGGTAGTGAGTATCAGATTTGGTTGAAGTTTATCCAACATTTAATATTCTCAAGAAAGGTAACTTCAGTGTTTTAAGGAATCATGATAACTTTTTTATCTTATAAATAATAGATTTTAGGTTATTTTGAGTGGATATGATATGAGACATATTCAAGGGTTATGAAAACCTACATCCAAATTCAATTCTCTAGATTATCTAAATATTATTTCTACTATTTTGGAATCTAATAATATCATTCTTGAAGGAGATGAGAAGTGAATCCCTTTTGATAGTTTTTCTTAAGCTAGGATACTTTCATAAGGATGAAGGAAAATTGAAACCCTTTTAGAAATTTATGGTTTTCATAATTTGACAAGGTTTATGAGGCCTTTAACCCAGTTAAAAACACTTTCAAGACATATGATTTAGTTGACCTTGGTTTGGAACCTGATGAGGTTCCTACGTATTCATATGAGGAAGAATTATATACTGGAAGTGATGAGAATGAATATGATATTATTGAAGTTATTGAAGAGGCTATATCTAACTATGAGTCAGAAAAAGAAGCGATTCTAGCTTCTGAACTAGTGGGAGTTCAGAATGTCTCTTATGGATCTCTAGAATATCTATTCTCCTTACCTGATAATGAAAGATAATTAGGTGATGATGAATTGTATGATATTTATATTTCCATCACTAATCCCTATCCATCCATCCAACGGCCTGAAGGCCTTTAAATTTTTTATTATTGACAGAGCCCCCTTTTAAAGGAAGAAGGGAGGGAACCTAAGGACATCTTAGACTTAAGACAAATCAACATGAAGGACAAAAGGAGTACAACCATACTGACAACCAAACAACCCCCTCCCCACCCAATGATCATGATGAAGTGTGTCATCATTGCAGGGCTAATCAGAAAGCAAGTGTCCCATGTCAAAGCACGGGCCCGATCTGATGGCTGATGCCATACCCTCTCAACAACCGATTTCGAAAAGCACTGCAAAGATGAACCGCCAACTCTGAATCCTCCTTTGGGGTTTGATCCTGAAATCGAGTCCAGTTGCACTGCCCACCTTCGAGAACGAACTAGACTCATAAAACATCCACAAAACTTCAACCATTCGAGCATAAACAAACCATAGAAGCTTCAACAAACCAGATAGGAAAAATATTCATCTTTTTATCTTGCTCAAAATTCTTCCTATCTAACTAGAGGAGACTTAGATGCTTTCAAGGATGATTTATTATTTATAATTAGAGAGATATCACATATATATACTCCCAAATATAAGAATGCTAAATAATAAGATACATATTTGATTGTGTCTCTTTTTTTAGAACACCTACAGACCAAATTGTTTTTGAGGATTGAGAATTTGGAAGAATAATATAGGAGGATAGTTGAACACATTGGGGTGAATCACACATTATTAGAGGACATGAGGGTGGATTTGAAAAAAATGGATCTCTCCATATTTGGTCAGCTAGATTCTCTATGATCTAGATTTTTTTCATCCTTTTCTCAAGCTCCTCCTGCTTTAGTCCTTGCTACTCATGTTTATCCTTCTCCTATCCCTTTTGATATTGAAAAGATTATAAGAATAGTGTGGGAGGAATTAGGAAGTATAATTGGAGAATATTCAGGTTCACATGAGAAATATCTCAAGTAGAAAAGTATGATGGGGTAGATTTATATGTCTACTAGAGAATTCCTTCAGGAAAATAGAAAATGTAGTGAAGTGATTTCAAAGTCCATTAAGTCTCACATTTCCAAGATCTTATCCAAATTTGATCTCTCCTTTCACTTAAAATACCTAGTTGAGAATATCAAGGTACCTTCTATAAATTTAACGTTCAAAGAATAGTTTGATCAGTTTATGGTTATGGTGTCTCTCTTAAAACTACTTTTGGAATAGAATAGATGATTCTTTCAAGTGATGGAACATAGTGGTAGATTCATCAGTCTGTTTTTTGAGTTGATAGAGTGATATTTATATACTACCTAAACTATTGTTATTGATCCTACATATTTTCCCATGATAGAACCACTTCCCACTTTCACAACTTATTTTGAAGCCAATAATTTTAACCTCACACTCGTTCAGATTATGTGGCACCATAGGCTAGTGGATTTTGTTATTTTTTTCAAGACTCCTATACCTATCCCAAATCCTACACCATCTACCTATAAGGGAAAGACACTATTTGACCAGCCTGGTCCTAATTTAGATTTGGATTATATATCTAGTATGTTTTTTATTTTTATTGTCCTACTCTTGAACTATATTGCCTTAATTATTATGAAATATCTTTGTTCTTCACATTTGTTTTGTGTTATTTATATATCACTTTTTGATAATCCTAAAAGGGGGAGAATTAGTGATTAGTGTAAAATTAAATATATTCTAAGAAAATTGGAACATTAATCTATCAAATTAATTTATAAATTTTAATTTTTGATATTATTTTATGGATTGTACATTGTAATCTTTTTATTTAACTATGATTTGTAATCAAAAAGGGGGTAATTATTAGATTAGTCCAACAATTCCTTATTTTAATGATAAAAAATCATGATTGTTTTATTAATAATGGTTTGTGTGGTGTGTTATAAAAACCAATGTTTCTGGAATTTTTTAGAATTTTTTTTAAATATGGAGTCTATCCACATTAAGACATATATGGTCATATGAAGACTTTTATGACCATATGAAGAATTGTGTGACTTCATGAAGAAAGGTGAACCTTTATAAAGACATTTGTGATTATTTTAAGGTATATATGACCAAAATAAAGAATCCTGGATATAATAATACCTTTGGTATTGTAATAATATCTCTACAACCATAAGAAGGGGTGTGTATGTGATCATTTATAGGATTTTATGACAATTCCCTAAGTATGATTTCATGAATTTTCTTTGATCAGGCCTAATACTAGTGGATCAATGTCTATCAAATAATATAATATTATTATATTTTAATGGATAATATTTGAAAAATTAAATGAAAGTTAGATAATTTAGTTCATCGAGATCTAGTTTCTCAATACGAGGATTCAATAATGATTATTCTTAAACATTTATCTCAAACAGAAGTGCCCTATAAATTCATAGGATCCTCACATGTGCAAGATGTGAGGTTTATATTACAATTTTTGATAATCTATTTTATTTTATCCACTACCACATCAGAAATAAAAGCTTCCTAAGATTGTTTCATATTTCCTTTAAGGACATATTTAAAGACAATTAACTAAAGATGATCATAGATTGGGTTGTAAACAAACACTCTTTCTATCCTTAATCCCACTCTCTTTTTCTTAATCTTTGAGTTATTAATGTATTTATTGTATATTTAGTCTAAAATTATCTTATATTGAAACAAGAAGTACTCAAATACTCCTTCACTCTTCTTTTAACTCTTATTACTCCACGTATAACTATGGAAGCGACTTGATTCTGTCTGGAAAAACTTATGTGCTTTGTATTTTGTAAAACCTGATCTAGGTTGTGGACCAGTTTATGAAGTATTAATATAAGTGCTTCAGAGTGTGTTATTTTAAAGTGTACAAGACTAAGTTTCATCTTGAGATTAAACCTCTTGTTTTTATTTTCACTATATGTTTATTTAATTTTTTATTACTCGGTTTTAAAATTATGCTACAACATTAATTATATTTCTCAAACATATTTTCTACAGGTTTTATAACACATTTTCAAAACTAATACTATAATAGTTATATTTTTATAGTGATATATATATATATATATATATCTACAATGTTTAGTGTGAGTAGATTTGTTTCAAAATTTAAAATAGTTTTCAAATTGTTTAAATGGGTTGTGATCGAGCCCTTGAGAAAATTTTCAAAATTAACAAATTATATATACCCACTTAATTAGTTAACTAGGTAGTTTTTATAATTGGGGAATTATATTATAAAAGTATTTTATCATAAATTTTTATTGTAATCTCAATTAACCTCCCTCTTGAGTAGTCCATTGATACCAGTAAACTACTTTCTACATATATTTTATAATTTGGGTATTCCTATCCATACTCTCCAACCCAATGGGTATGTTATAACAATCATATTTAAATGATATTATTTTATGTTTCATTTATGCTCAAGGTTATATGTGGTGCATATTATCGAATGTAATATTCATTTTAAGGAAACTAAAATCTTAGGGTGTCATATTCTCCCCTCCTTATCGAAATTGCATCCTCTAAATTTTAATACATTTTTAGCATATATTGTCATTTTAAAATATTTTCTCATAGATTTTAATTTCTAGGTTAAGAATAGGGAACTTATTATTTTATAAATAAACAATATGTATACCTTTGTAAGACATAAACTTGTGAATGTGTTTCTAGAAGAGTACCTTAATAATTAATTGATACATTCCACACAAAACTTAATAGATTTATGTTTCGATTATTAATTTTGAGGAATTATAATAAGATATACTTACCTGATTCCTTTCAAATTTATAAGTGTAATTTTCCCCTTTGATTGAGTATTTTAATCAGCATACAATTCTAATTCTAATGATGAATGAATAAGAGTAATTTTTCATGCCTGAAGCATGAAAATAAAGCTTAAATAGATCATAAGATCTAAAAAATAATGAAAAGTTATTTTACTTATCTAAAAAATGATTATAACAAGTTAAGATAATACTCAGTATGAATAAACCTTCTTGTTAATGATCAATACATTAGTTACAAAAATATAAATAATTACACCCTTATAAATGTTACAATACTTTAAAATTTAAATTATAATACCACCAGTTCAATATAGATTATTTTATGCATCATATACTAATTCCTAAATTTTCAAAACTAATTAAACCCCAAAAATAAGGATTATGTCAAATCCAAAAATTGGTAAAACAACCATGTTTGTAACTAGGGAATAACTATTAATCTTAATAGAAACTATATATTCTCATTATAACCAGATTCTCACCAGGTGTCTTGATTCAAAAATCCTTCTTCAGAGTGTCAATGTTTGATTTGATATCCATGAAAAATATAAAAGAGTACATAGATTTAAAATCAAATAAAGTATAATTTTATGATCAAAGTACATGCAATCATAATTTAAGGTATTTTAAATTCAACTATAGTAATTTCATAATCTTGATCATTCTCCCTTAGACTTCTCAAACATAAATTCCCTTGACACTTGGGTAATTTGATTTCATAGTTCCTCATATCCTTACTATTAAAACAAAATAAATTTATGGATTCTTTCATGAACCTTCATTCATGTTCCAGATGGCCTTTCTCTCCACACTTGAATCAAAATATCATTCCCATCATTAAATAACTAGGGTGTTTATTTACACAATTATCACATGTGGGGATTTTCAAAATTTTCCTCTTTTTCTTTTCCTAATTTATTTCTTCTTGGTGCTTAGTAACCCTCTTCATATCTTTATTTACTTTGAAAATGTATGACTTGGATAATTATTTTTCTATATTTATGTAACTTGATACCATATCATCATATGATGAAAACTTTTAAGAGACTAGTGCCCTTTGGAGTCTTGGATTAAGCTCATAAATGAAATGGTCAGTCATATATTCTAGATTACGAACATAGTTCATAGCATGCCTTGATAATCTTGTAAAATTTAACTCATACTCAACTACACATTCCTCTCCCTTCTATCTTATATTGAGTAATTTTCTTTGTATATCAGCTCATTTTTCATAAGGAAAGTATTTTTCAAGGAATATCTCCTTAAAATTATTCCATTCCATTATCTCTATCTCCCCATACTTATTTTTATTTTGAATCAATGACCACCATTGATCAACATATTCCTTTCAAAAATACACTGCCAGAATTACCTTCTCCTTTTCATCACTTCTCAAATCCAAACATATCATTTCAAGGGAATTGATCCACTATTTACCTATCAATGGATTATTAGTTCCATTAATAGTTGGAGTTTTATGTTGTATGAAGTGGTCCAACATCAATGAATCGTGCTGTGAAGTAATAGGTTATTCCATAATGTAAATTTATTGGTCATTAACTAAGTAAATTGTCTTAATATAGTCATAATATGATTAGCTCTAACATAAGACATGTTGACTTGATCATGAGGGAAATCACTACATTGATTAAGGATGTTGATATGTTTTCCATTTCTTCCATTAGAACGATTTCTAAATAATTAAATGCACTATATTAGCTCATAACATTATGAGTTATAGTTTATGATTCCAAATTTGGTGTAATACCTAACATAAATTGGAAATTTATGCATATATATTTTCAAAATAAAAAGCTTGGTATCTTTGGGAATATCTTCAAATCATAAAAATATTTTCAAATCTTTCATAATGTTTCATAATGATCATTTTAATTAACCAAATCATATCCCTTGGGATTCTATATCCTAGTGTGTAGTTTTATGCCCACTTATCATGCAATAAGTGAATATTGAGTTGATACTAAACTAGCTTTTTCAAGGTATTTACCCCTAGTATCATATATACCACAAACATATCTAGTTACCAATATCCATATAGGGATGTAATTTCTAGGAAACCACACATTATCTAACTTACCAAAAAATTATGATATTATCATATACTTAGACTTATCCTCAAATTCTATCATAGGGTTATGTTCTCCAATCTATGTTTTCCTAAATCTATATCCCAATGTTTATACTAAACTTCACATGATACCAAATATAACACCCCAACTCCAATAACCTATAACTGATGATTATATTACTACATTTGAACAAGATAAGAGAGATCACATCCTAAAGGATCAAATAGTTTAACATCCTTGGGTGACTCTATACATATATGATTCTCACATTAAATTTGAAAACACGAAATACAACATAAAATTCTAGTGAGAAATTTATTATTTCTTCTAGTATATCCCAAAAATCATTCATATAACCCTCATTAGTATCCTAAGTAAAGGAAAACATTCTAAAGGGTGAGATTATATTCTCAGTAAAGGAAATCATATACCATAAGTTATCATAGAATAAATAAAGCATAAATAATATGGTGGAGATAAACATATTCAAATATGTCATATAACTAATATTATAATAGGTTAATATATCCATGGATGACCTAACAACATAAAACATGGATATAAATAACTAATTTCATAATGATGGAATTCATAATATCAGATATCATAATCATACTATTAAGGCCATGTTCCAAGACATCATAAACATACTATCAAGGAATCATGCCAAAAAATAATAAATAATTGGGAAATAATGCACTAAATTCTCAGGATAGTTTGTCACATGATAACTATCAATGAATTTAGGGGTTATAATAGGCCCTATTAATCACTTACTAAGTCCAATTCATTCATCGTATGAAATAAATGAATAATAATTCAATAAATAATCAGCATAAACATTCATATTGAAAAACTCGCATGAAAAATGTTAATATTTTCCCCAGTAAATCACTAGATAAACATGACCATAATCCATTCAAAGTAATGTTGAAAATTTTATCATTAGATTATACCCCTGTTAAATCATAGGATCCATCAAAGGATGTTGACATAGATGAAAATACTTTTAAAATATCACTGGTACATTTCTTAAGGAGAATACTCTTTTAATTTTGAAATCACTAATTTAAAATCTAAAAATACCTAGAATATTATAAAAAATATATTTGAAAACAATCCTATAAAATTATAAAGTAAACATTATGTAAAATAATATTCATGGTGAATAGAAAATCCATTTGTGTGGTAAATGTTAAAATGAAGATTTTATTCACACATTTTGTAAAAGTACCTCATTTAGAAAATGACAAGAATATTCATTTTAAAAAAAATTATAGAAATTAAAACATGGGTAAAAATGAATTTAAAAAATAATTGGAGAATAATAATAATATTATTGAAAACATATTAAGTAAAATATGGACATATAAGAAAAATATTTCTGTATAAATAGAAAAACAAAGTTGGATTTTCTTAAAAAAACTCTTCTAGAATTTTGAGTACTTAAAGAGAGGAAAAATATAGGAAAGATTATAATTTCCATAAATAAAAAAATTAGAATAAAATAGATTGGGTTTAAGATAAAAATATCAAATAATTATTCTAATGGAAACCAAAACATAAAAAAATCCTGAATAAGGATAATATTGTGAAACCACTAATGAGTCTGATTATGACTATGGGAATGATCCCTCTTATTATGGATACTAATCTAGTCTTCTGGATGAGGGAATGCCCATTTTTTTGAACCCATACATGTCCATTATTTTCTTTTTATTTATTTTAATAAATTTTCAGGGAATTTTCTTCTAGATAAATATTTTTTAGCACTTTGTTTTTTATGTATTTTTTGGTTTAGCGGTTTTGATACTTTCACTTTGATCGTGGTTACAACATATCCATAATGTTAATTAGGTAATGTATATATTATTATTACATAATATCACCAATATTAATCATTAATTAATTATTCATGTCATAAACATTATTAAATCACTCATATAGGAGGTAAAAATGATCTAAACAAGAGTATGTTATAAAGACCGAAGGAGTAAGAACATGCTAAGTCACAACCTTAATAATGTTGTATTTGGTGCCCTAGAACCAACTAATTTGTTCTTTAGATTACATGTATATTAAAAAAAGTTGATATTAATTTAAATATCTTATCAAAAATTTATTTTTCTTCTACACTATATTAATATGATAATTTCCTAAAGTATTCATCACATTGAAAAGGTCGTAGAATTTCTCTTTTGTGATGAGAACCTTTAAATTTCATGATGATATTCTTAAATCTAGTTCTAAAATCAGATAAAATTATTTGATATTTAACATAGTCATTTTATTGTCAGGTGTGAGTACTCATAACTAGTTGAGACTTCATCTCATGAAGTTCGTAGTTGGTAATCTTCAAGACGGAAGATTATAAGAACAAACCCACCAGTAGGAATTCCACATGTTTATGTTTCATCGAATATTCTTTCATGTTAGTGCTTATAATGATATTTGGAATTTTGGATTATTATTAATGTATTTCATGACTCATGCACTTGGATTTATTGACCAAAACCATGACATCATATGTTTTTGGGAAGTAGGGTATGTTGGGTGAATCATGTGTGACATGTTATTAATTAATAAGTTGATAAAGGATTATTCTCTTATATATTTATGGAATTTTATATCTCAGGTATTTGATTGAAATAGAACCATCACATTAAATTCCATATCCATGGTGTAAAGATGAGTTTAT
The DNA here is from genome assembly GCA_963277665.1 of Viscum album. Taxonomy (NCBI): domain Eukaryota; kingdom Viridiplantae; phylum Streptophyta; class Magnoliopsida; order Santalales; family Viscaceae; genus Viscum; species Viscum album. The sequence goes on from OY728125.1 coordinate 934,195,995, forward strand.
TTTAGATAGTCAAAGAAAGATATATAAATCATATAGATTGATGACACATGTGTGAAATCTATTTTGTGAGATATTGTGACAAAAGGATTATATTACATGGTGAGCACTCGTATGTGGTTGTCAACATTGATACATTACCTTTTTTATCTTCGGTGCCTTGACCCATTTATAGATAGTAATCTTGTACTTTAGTTAATTCCACCTAATTCCAATGAGAAATAAGCCTAGAGGGCCACACACCAAGTGTTTGTATTGATCTCAATTAAATTATATTTAAATTTAATTGGAATAAATATTATTCTCAAGATTGAGGAATAATTTTTTTCAAGATTTATTGATTGCAAACAGTAAATAAATATTTATTTTCAAGGTAATTTTTTAATTACATGAATATATAATATTTATTTATTTCTTATTATTTTCAAGGTAATAAATAATAATTAATTTATTTAACTATGTGAATATTTAATTAATATTTATTCATCATACTATGAATATAGTATTTATTTTATTTATTGAATATTTAATAAATATTTATTCTCCAGACTATGAATATAATATTTATTTTATTTATGAATAAATATATAATTAAATATTTTTTCAGGTATTCGATAAATGCCTAGGAGGACGAGTGAACCAAGATTATTTCTAGTGATAAATATTAATTTGAAAGTTGGTAAAATAATATTTATCATTGTTCCAGTTTTCACACACCGTAAGAATTATAGTATTATTATTACATGGAATGGGGTCCGATGAGGTTTAATTTTTTATTTTAAGAGTCATTTTGAAATTAAATAATATTTTAACCCTACCCCTATCTCTATAGATTGATGAATATGTCTATTGTGTATAATTTGACCGATATTGATCAAAATTGAGAATATTTGTGCATAATGAAATATAGAGTTTTCTATCAAGACTGAATAGCACTCTAGAGATTCTATATCCTCCTCCATCATCTCAAGAAAGAGTTTCCAAGGAAGCTTCTTCAATCCTTAAGGAATCATCATAAGGATCAATATGAACTCTATAAGAAGATTGATTTTCCACGCTAGTACCAGGAAATACATCGATGCTATTAAAATATCAAAGGAGTATGTTTGGATCACCACTAGAGTGACTCTACTTTTGGTTCTCATCCACGCAATAATGGTAGACTAAAAATGGTTTTAGATGATCAATATATTTATTGAATAAATATCTCAAGACTAAGGTATTATTTCTTTTAATCAATTTAAATTAATTATAAATTTAACATGAAGAGATATTTGCTTTGTTCTAGAAACCTCCTTGTCAATAATATTTGGAAAATTTTCATTGGTCATGATATTTATGTCTTGTACAATATGTGAATGATCCATTGAATCCAACAATTTCTAAGTCGGTATTAGCCTCAATAAGTTATTTTTCTTTGATAAAAACCATAAAATGGTATCAAAGGTCCCACATTAAAATTTATAATTATTCATTTTATTTTTTATCATTATGCATTTAAAAGTTAGAATTCATTTCATGTTTTAATTCATTCTTGATCCGTTGTTGAAATCTCTTCTTCCTCATATTTTATTCTTGCTCGTATAACCAAGTTCGGTTAATAATTAATGAATAAATCATCTGAATAACCCATCTGAAGGTTCCAAGATTTATGGTCTAATAATATAGGGTTACACAACATGTACTTCTTTGTTACACAACATTAATCCTTGTGAATTTCATGAGGACTACTGCATTGACTCTTGGTCGTTGTGAAATTAATACACATAATGTGCATTAAATTCACTGTGTATTGACCATCCAAGTTGGAACATGACCTTTTCAGCCTACATGTCATGTATATTTCCTACATACCATGTAGTACAGATGTTTTCAAGGTGGAAAACATGGGGTCAAACCATGTTGTACAATAAATACATGATTTTTGTTTAATATGTAATATGTATAGGTTGGAATCCATGTGACTCAAATTAAACTTCGTGAATCCTTTATACATGTCGTTTACTTCATAAATGTCTATGATAAGTACATGACAAGTCCCAAGGCATGTACTGTGGATATTCGGTGAAGCGAAGTATATGACTTGTGGTTTGCTTGTACACATCGTGTACTTTACCTATTTACAAGAAAATATTAAATTTAATCAATTAATCCATTAAAATTCATTGACCTAAGTTCCATGTGGAATTAAATCAGTATTACATACCTTTTTTTAGATTTTATATTATATTAAATGCTTAATTAATTCTCTATAATATTCGAAACTCTGAATCATGCATGGTTATTGTATACTAAATACTCAACGCATTAAATTGTACAGACTGTATAATTTTCATGTATTTTGTTTGGAATTAAATTATAATTACATTCCATGAAATTATGACACATGTCATGTACAAAATATTTCATATGAGTGCATTGTTTCCAAGTAAAACCACACTAAATAGTTCGAACAGATACTCTCTGAGTTGCTTCCAAGTGAAAAGTTGTGTACTATTTTATTGAGTTTTTTAATAAAATAAAATATTTTATTTTATTTAAAATCACAAATGATGTGAATTTTTGGATGATTTGATGAAATAAGATAAAATTAATTAATTGATTGATAATAAAATTAATCATATTAATCCGATCACATTTTATCTTATCAAATAATGAATAGAAATAAATGTTAGCATTCTATTTTAAATGTGTGATCATTTCATGTGTATGACCGATCATGAGCTTGAATAGACCAATATATGTGTTTGTTTTATTTAATTAAATTTTATTTCTTGGTTTTATAATTAATTATTATTAAATAAAATATTATGGCCTATGAGTCATCCCTCCCTCTTTTATTATACAGGACCTATGTGTCCAATGTTGTTTTATGTAATTCCTCTTAACCAATACTTTGGCTTCCCTAACCAATGTGTGAATTATAAATAATATGTAATAAAAGGATTTTCTAAATCCACGTGAAGTCAGTTCAAGATGGAAATGAGGTGGAGGCGATTCAAGATGGAATTTATATGGAACCAACATGAGAGATACATAGGTAGATAGGTGGGATGATGTAACGCATGCTATGTCTAGCATAAGAAGTTGATCCCTATGTTCATATGTTGATTTAGTGTCCCCTTAATAAATCAATCATTAGATAAATCTCATGATCATGTCATTTATTTATTTATTTATTTTATATCTTATGAATGATTTATTTTATGGATGTAAGAACGAGACCAGATAAATAGATTTAGCAATATGTAAATATGGAAGTAAAATATATGGGTTATGTGTAAATATTTTATCATAACTTGGTCAATACCTAAAGTAAAATACAATTTATATTAATAAGACATGTAAATGAAAAAACAAGAAAAAATTACTCATAATAAATAAAATCCCTCAACTTAATATTAAGTTAGAATAAGCCTTCCATTACTTTATTAGGAATGAAACCATAGAGCTAAGTTTTTGAATATCCCTCATTGGGACACTTAATTTTATCGAGGAGTTCATATGAAAGTTTTGGGTTGACTTAACCAATTTATATCAAGAGAAGTATCCCTTTCTAGACTTGATGTAACTTGGAGGAAAGTGTTGAGGAAATCATAGTAAGGGTTTCTTGAATGGGGATTCCACTCAATGAACTAAGGAGAAACAAATTTGTAATTTTCAAAGTAATGCCTACCTAAATACCTTTGAATAATTGATCAAGCCCTCACTCGGGTTATGAGAAAGGGAATACGGATCCTTACCACTAGAATGTATGTGAAATTAGACATTCTGAGTTCAATAGTGAGGGTTTTTGAGACTTGATAAAATATTAGGAGACTTAATAAAAATAATATTATTATGTAACACAGAATTTTCAATCAAGTAAATTTATAATCATCTATTTTAGTTATTATAGAAAAAATGGCAATCAAAACCACAATAACACTACAATAATTCCTTAACTTAGGGTATGTCCTTAAAAATAAAAAAAAATTGAATATGGTAAAATAATTTATGTGATGCATTATTATCAAAAAAATTATATTATGTATTGGAATCCCCTATTCCCATTTGAAAACTCTAACAAGTGAGAAAATGTGAAAAAGATACCTACCATAGATATATAGTTGATGATTAATCTATACATTGTATTATATTATCAACTATGTTTGCAGGTTTGATGATACAACATAAGGACATGGATGATTACACCATAATATATCATCTTCTTTTACCTAAGAAATAGGACAAAAGGCTTGAAATAAATAAGATTATCATTGCACTATATCGGTGTAAACTGGAAGAAGGGGATCTAACTATTGATCGTGGTTTTAAAATAATGGGGTATATTGATCAATTAGTGAAATCAGGATTCTACATGGATAATAAATTATCCATTAATATTATTTTATTATCCTTACCACCAAGTTTATTTTTATTCATCTAAGACCAAATAAATGAAATAGATAATTCACTCAGGTATCTTTTAACCATACTTCTTCGAGTGGATAAGGATTGGTTGAAACATGTTTCTCCACCCATTATCGTGAAAATTTTGACATACAGGGATGAATATCCCATGGATAATATAAATCCAAAATATCTATTACAACATCCTTTAACGAGAGAAATGATTCAAATGCGGAAGAATGAATAGGACACTATTTACTTCTTATGTGGAAAGAATGGACACTAAAAAATAAATTATAGTGAATTGAAGAAGAAAACAGTTGAATCTACTCTAGGTATATTAATCAAGTTTTTATTCACCACTTGTGTATTAAAATATAATATTATTTCAAAATACATTTATTTAAATACAGAAAATGAGAAAGAATGTAAAGTTTATAGAGTGAACTCAAAAGAAGGTGAGAAAGGGAGATTCCTATGTGATTAAATGGGAGATCACTACTTATGATTTCCAAAATGGATTGATTCAAGTTTATAATAAGTGTTTCTAAAACATTTATCTCAATATCCATTTTGACACAATGAGACAATATTGAACATTTTTAATACATTTTTTTATGGTACCTCAACACTAAACTAATGGTTTGGTAAATCTTGAAACACAGATATCCATTTCAATTAATTGTGAATATAAAATATAATACTCTTACCCGATTGTGACAAGGAAATTATTTTTCAAATAAAACTAAAATTAATTGAATTTTTTATACCCATAAAAGTGTTTTGGTGTCAATTAATCTAAGATACTGAGTATGCAAACAAACTGCTTATCATTTTTGATAAATAAACATTTAAAATAAAGGTATTCCCCAAAGATTTTAGGGTTATTTCAGTATAACCACTTGAACTATTATAAGAATATGTTAACTTCATATACTTAATGATATTCCTTTAAGAAATTTTATAAATTCTTAGTGATGTAAATGAGTACACTTGGTAAAGATTGATGAATATCTGAGCTAGTTTGTCAGAGAACATCTTATACAAGTAATAATTAATCATACATGTGGTGTAAAGGTATTCCCAAACTCAAATTTCCTTATATAAAAAAATATCATGATAGTAGTAAAATGAAGATCAATGATGATTCATATATATTTAAAATCTTCTATAATTTTTTTCTAAGACATGTTTTTCAAATAAAACTGTAACTACTAACCATATTCCAACTATATTTATTAATGGATATCATATCAATTGTGATATGATAAGAATATATTATGACACTACAACAAGTTCTTATTTAAAACTTATTTATAAAAGATGGATTTAGCTATAAACAAACATCAAACACTAAGGTGCATCGGAGTCAATGATCCTATAACCACTAAGGATATTAACGTGTAGTCAAGAATAACTATATTTATATAAATTAAGACTATCTATTTAAGGATAGTGAGAGTAGACTTAAATTATATGGGTTAAGTCCCTATATTAACATGGGTTGGAATAGAAATATTGGAGTCCACTAAGAATATTAGGAGGAGTAGTTCCAAATACACATACTGCATAGGAATTCATAACCAAATAGGTGGTTTGTGTTCACTGTAGTGGTTGATACATATATTGTTCTTTTAGAACAAATATTCCAACCAAGTAATAGTAAATGGAATCATGTTAAGGTTAAAAATTATGTATAATTTCAAGTAATGGACACCATGTATAAAGATTAAATGACTTTGTATATTGAATGTTTCAAAGACTTGATACAGTTGGTGAGTATTCAAGAGAAATTGGACATGAATGGTACAAGATTTTACTAATAAAGAATGATTGATTATTAAAAGCTTTAGAATATAACAAAACCTATACATTGGTAATCATGAATAAAATTCTTTGTAATTCTACTTTTCAAATCATAATTTTATGATAATTATATTGGTAAATTGATAGTAAAAGAAAACTCATTGGAGGAATCCTTATGGATGATGTCTATATGGCCTGACCAAAAGGAGTCCCTATGGTATATGTCTATAAGGAGTAACTAAAAAGGTTCAGTGACATCAATAAATTCCAATGCGATATGTAGATTTTATAAATTCATTTATGAATAAATCATGCATAATTATCATAAAATATTCATTTGGAATGAATGAGTGACATGTGTCTATAGTAGGTTAGTAGTAAAACTAAAAGTTTTCAAGATAGCTATGTAGATAAAATATGGAAAACAAATCTTATGTCTTATAAGTTTATTAAGGCCAAGGAATGAATTTATCTGTGTATTACTTAAAGTAAAAAACTATGTTCTAGGGAAGAATATCTACAAAATAGATCCATGGGTTTGTTAAATCTAGTCATAGTACATATATTCACAAAGTATTTAAAACTAAAAGTTGAAATAATTCAAGAATGAATTTTTGTTACCATATAATCCTTCTAGTAGAACATGCATGGGAATATGAAGATATTATTGAGATTAAAATAATTTCATGAGCTTAAGTGTTAGGAATTTATCTTATATTCCATGTGTGACAACACATATATTTTAAATACTTTATTGCATGATTTATTATATAAAGACACACTTATTATAATCCCAAAAGATTGAGAGGAATAGTGTATTTGGGTGATTAGTTATATAAAAAATAAATTAAAACAGGTATACAATGACATTATTTAAAAACTTCATAACATGCCATTAAAATCCATTAATCTTCTAATACTGCACATGATAACCTGGGGATGTACATAAGAAAGTGATGAGATATAAAGCTCAGTAAGGGGGTGATTAAAGCATAATATATCATGATATAAAAATATTACCCAATGCATTGGATGGTTGTATAATTTTAGGCCCACTTGTCACATTCAAATCAAGTACATAAATTTGTGTTCCACATAGATCATACAACATAAGAATGTCTTTCATCCCTTTTAATCCAAATATTAAGGAGTTTGGGTTACATAAAATTGAGTTCCCAATAAATAAAGTATAGTTACATCTATTTGAATTCCCTTTAGTGGAAAAAGGGATGTGTATACACAACTCAAATATTTGTCATGGAAAATCACATGATAATTTCGGCGTTATAACGGGTGTACATAATGGTTAATAGAAGGGTTTAATGAGAGTGAAAGTTGGTATATAATTACTTTGGAATAATAGGTATAGTAAAGGTATGCATAAAAACATATTCCAAAATGAAAAATTGCAAATAAAAAGGCATAATACAAATAAAGTACTTACATAAAGAGGATGAGTAAGAGAATATCTTACCTGGAGAGGGCACTTCTAAAAGATTTAGAGGAGCTTATTAAGAGATTGGGGACACATTGGGAGGTATTTAGATATTTATAGGGATAATAAATTCATGATAAATGCGTTTTGAGTGAAAATTAGTGGGAGGTTGGGTAGGTATTTATAATAAAAGAGAGGATAATTCTTTATTAATTTCTAAACTTAGGCTTTCAACTCTAAATAATAAAATAATAAAAACCACAACACTTCAAATGATTTTTCCCATGGTTTCTACCAAAGAGGGGTGGTTTTAAATATTTTATAATTCCAAGAACCAAACATATTAAAATAATACCATTGGTGATGTAGAAGTGAGTCATGCTCATAAAGAATTAATTTTAAAACCTTAGAATATAATATAGGTTTTGGAGGATTCATTAAAGGTGATTATCCAATGAAAGAGGATAATATTCATTTTTTATATTATAATATTCATTTTATTTATTAATCATAAACTCCATTTTTAGTTTATTTTACACTTTGAACATTATTTCATATTATAGTTGTAATTCCTTCATAAAATGCACTATTACATGGTACTTTTTTTAACACAAAATAAAATACCCAATGATATTGATTTTATTTTCATATTTAATTTTAAGGTTCCAAATTACATTGGTAAAAATTAATAATTTTTTATTACTTGAAGATTCACATTTGAATACCACCAAAATGGGCTTTCATGGCAACACATTCTCGGAAAAGTAAACTGGACAGCAACCCAATAAAGAGACTGTAGTGGCCAAGATCCAAGCCCAATGATTCTCAAAATTTAACTAAAGATAGATTAAATCCTGGGGAACATTTAATATAATATTTATAAGAGATAATTGTGGTTTTTTTAATGGATTTTCAGGTGGCCCAAGTTGGAGATAAAATTACGGTCCAGATTCATCGGTCCAGAAACACATCCAACCATTTTACACATATCTCGTAAAACATAAACTATTTTGGGATAAAACATTACATAAAGTTAGGGGACATCTCGAGACTCATGTTCATCTTCTATGGATCACTCTAATTCATCAATCTAGAATCTCATTTAGGTGCCTCTGTTTTGCGGGTGCAAGATGGATGTCATTTCGGGTCAAGAGTGGAAAAGTCTAAATTCCACAAATTTTTCACCACCCTAGTCCTACCATACTAAAGTGGGAAGACTTTTACTATTTTTATATTGACCCAAGGATATTTAAATTACTATTTAAGGTTGTTTTGGTGGAGGATTTTAGGATATTTAGTGCTTTGTTTCATTTAAATGTTATGTTTCCCATTTGATGTTGTATTGTTCTTCTTCATTTGTATGTTGTTCGAATCACCTTAGCTTTAAATAAAAATTATTAATATTCTCTTATTATGTTATTATTATTATCACATTGATACCATTTCTTCATGGTGTGAATTTATTAACACCAAATCTTGTGAAATTATTCACACAACGGTGGGGTGATTGTTTTCCTTTTATTGTTTTTTTTTACTTTTTCAATTCCTCCCTCATGAATCTACTTCCTACTTCCATTAAAACCATAACATCAATGGAGGGATGAACCTATTATGGTTTGATCCAAGGGATTAGAGAGAGTTTGAATTGGATGTTATTTATCACTCTATTAATTTATAATAAAAAATTTTTAATTGATAATTTCATTTGATGATTTTAAAACCTCTTCGTCCTTTTTAAATTTTAAGGTCGCACACTTCAAGTGATAATAGTAACCTTTACCTTGGAGTGCTCAAAACTTTGATCCTACAAGTGTATAGGTGATTATTATTAGGGTGTGTAGGTATTAAACCAGGAAGTTATGATGTTGTTTGATCTTATTAAATGAACCCGTCTCAAATATAATAAATTGAAATAGTTGAAAAAGGAATGCATCAAATCCACCCCAAGTGATAACCTAGGATCAATTCATTATCTTAATTTTAATTAACTTAAATTTATTAGTGATCCTTTAAACCCATCTAAAATCAACATAAAGTTCAAAACTTCATAGCCAAAAAAATACTTAGAATGTATGTGCCTATAGGTTACTTCTTAGGTCTCTGAGGATTCGTCAACCCAAGCTAAACTACAAGTGCCTGCTTAACCCTAAAATATTGAGTAAATTTGGGTGAGAACAAATTTTGGCACCATTACCAGGGACATAAGTAAGTTATCGTAGACACTACCATCCTTTTCTCACCCTATATATCTTTTCTCATCCCCAATTTCACTCCTATGGAAATCCCATTTGAAAAAATAAAAACATGGGGAACCTCTCCCTACTTTGAATTCCCCACACCAAGTGTGTTGTACAATGACCATCCTAGTTTATATTTGTGGGATAATCAAAAAACTATTGATCCATAATATTTTAACTCCTATGCTCCCCAAAACATTACAACCTATAAATAATTCCAATCCCAATAAGGCCAATCTGAACATCCTCCTCTAGAATTACAACAACTTAATTATCCTCCTGGAATAGAACATCTATATCAACCCCTTTCCCATCATGATACACAACCATTACTTGAGTAATTGTGTCAACAAATGAAGATAATGACTTCTTATCTTTCATCCTTGAGAGTAGAACTACAAAGCATTGAAACAGTTTTGGAACCCATTCCCACTCAGGTTGTCCCTTCCTCAACATTAATAGAAGAATCATGTTACACACAAACACCTCATGAAAATGATAATGAAATTTAATTTGAATCTGGAATACCTTAAGAAAGTGAATTAATAGTTGATGGGTGTTTAAATCAATAGGAAACTGATTTTTTGTATTCACAAGTGGGAAATTTTATATATTGGATTGAGTGTCCTAAATATTTCCCCATTAATGATTTTTCAGAACCAAAAATTACTGAACCATTAAGAGAAATAAAAAACTTTGAGTCTATAAACATTACTAAAATTGATATTTCTAATTTGGTGGTTGAATATTCCATTCAAAATAAACCAATTATTTTGAGAAAATTAGAAAATGAAACTGAGTTGGATTCAAAATCTCAACTTGTGTCTGAATGTCTTATCCAACCCGAGCTCAAAATTTTTGTCCTTCATTCCCTACTCAAGTATCCCTTCATAGGTTATAACCATGACCTTTCATTTGGAATTAATTCTTATCTTGAAACCAAAAAATTTGGAATGATCATTGATGTCTTTGGGAAGACTACAGAGGAAACCAGATCAACCATTTCTGACATTCCTTGAATTTTCCCACTCATTATAGAACATAGATCTATACACGACACAAATTCTAAACAACGAATAAATCTAAATCTAGTAGAAGTGTATAAATATGAGGTTCTTAAAATTTTGAAAGTTTTTATTGGGTAAGTTAGGGGGTTCATGTCGAGCTAGTGACGTTAAAAAAAGCGTTACATGGAAGGCAACTCGTGGTTTTCATGTTTTCAATCTTTGTGAATCATCTTTATTTTTCAAATAGGATTAATGAATAATTTTGGTATTTAAAAAAATATTTAATAAATAAACTTTGAATATGATATTACTTCAGACTTTTGACATGTTATTCTATTATGGGTATGGATGGGTATGAAAGGGGAGTGTCGTATTCATTTGTGTCACGTGGTGTGATCCCTGAGTAATACCTTACCGAGAAATTTAAAAAGAAGACAATATATCATCAGTTTATTTTATTTTATGTTTTTTAAGGTTAAAAGAAAAATACAAAAAAAAATTAAAAAAATAAAATAAAAAAAATAAAAGGACACGTCGTAGGTTGTTGGGAAAACCCCGTCACAACCGGCAAAGATACGGGGACTCGAAACCGGGACCAAAGGGAGACAGGGGTACACGCTTTCCACTGACCTATAGCTTATAGTTCTTCCTTACTCTATAATTTTTGTATATATACTTATATTTTATTTTATTTTTATATAAATATATATATATATATATATTGTTTTGTTTGGTTTGTTTGTTTGTTTTTCATTGTTCTATTATGGACTTCTGCGGGGGACATGGATATCGAAGGATTAAATTGGAGAAACACGAACGTCAACATCAACCACCAGGTGAATTCATTCCATGATTCTCATTTTCAATATCCTCTTTGAACTCCTCACCTCTACCCCATTCTAATTTTTATTTTCTTTAAACATTGGGGAAAATGTTATTCTAAGTGGGGGTGAAAAGAAAGAAAAAAATACTTGTGAAATAAAAAATGTGTGTAAATAGAAGAAAAAATTCCTTTAACTTTGAACACGATAATACATATTGAAAACATTGAAACTGAATATCAAATAATTTATCATGACCTGATTCTGATTTTAATCTATGTATAATTTCATGATCATAGATTTGGGAAAGTATGGCTGTCTAATGTGATATTTCATCATTTATATTTTCATCCAAATAAAAAAAGATCACAACACACACCCTTTGGATAGTGGGGTATTATTTGGAGTTCATGGGTTCCCCCAAATAAATAGCATATGTTTGGTGATCATTTTAGTTTTAATATGAGTATTCAAAAAATTGTCAAAAAAAAAATTAAAAAAGAAAACAATAAATTTGCGCGTAGAGCAATGAAATGACCTAATGTGTGGCTTTCAGCACTTGGGGATCGTGACTCCATATTTTTCTGTCCAGAAGTTAGTAATTTTATCTCTATTTGTGGTATTTTGAATTTTTTTTGATTGATTTAACTTGAGATGATGCCCGAGTATGTGGGCTTCACTTGGTGCCCTAAGGTCTTTGAGCCTGGGAGTCATCGGTAAAGTCTCGCTACATGGGTTGACTCTATTGAGTAAAATTTCAATTACCATGACAAAATTGAAAAAAAACGAACATATATATATATATATTGAATACTCATCTTAATATTGAAATGTGATTCCACCTAGCGCTTTCATCATTTCCCCCTTGAATAAAGATGAACCCCCATGTCTATTGTGATGCACAATACATCATAATTATTAATTAATATTGGATGAAATATGGAGATGAATTTGAAAAAATAAACGATCTTGGGATTGGGATATTCTTTTGAAAATATATTTTATTAAAAAAATTATGGGTTTCATGATTGTTTGGTATAAGGGTCTTTGGTGATCATTGTGTATTAAAATGTTTTTGGAAAAGGGAATTCAAATTTCATATATTTTTCTCGGGACTAGTAAAACTAAAGTTGGGGGTGTGGTGTGATTATCCACTAAAAGAGGCTAATATTTATTTTTTATATTATAATATTCAAGTGATTTATTAATAATAAACACCATTTTTAGTGCATTTTACACTTTGAACGTTATTTCATATTATAATTGTAATTCCTTATTAAAATGCACTATTACATGGTACATTTTTTAACACCATATAAAATACCCAATGATGTTGATTTTATTTTAATATGTAATTTTCAGGTTCCTCATTACATTGGGAACAATTAATAATTTTGGAGTACCTGAAGATTCACATTGAAAGACCACCAAAATGGGATTTCATGGAAACACATTCTGGGCAAAGTAAACTGGACAGCAACCCAATAAACAGACCGTAGCGGACAATATTTGTAACATCCCAGGTAAATAAAGAATATTACTTTTTCATATTTATTAATATTTTTGAATAAAATATTAATATTAATTTAAAGATAATGCTATAATCTATGGCGTACCCAATACGCAACAACGAGTTTCTTTGAAATCTTACGTTGCACTCTAATAATAAAATAATATCATTTTAAATGGTAGTTAACGCCTAGCCATTGTAATGGTGGGAATGAACAGAACTAACTAAAAAATTATTATATATGTTTTTCAAATATTTTTACTTTTTACAATAAATGTTAGAGGATTAAAATGCGAATGAATCCAATTTTAAGCGTAAATATTCTAATATTCTTTAAAAGGTTGATTAACCGCCTTTTAATGGAAAACCCTTTTTAAATACACTTTTTGAAAATTTTATATGCTATATTGGACCAAATAAAATCCTTCTTTATAATCGGGACATCAAAATTTACTTTGTGTATGTCTTTGTTATTTTTTCGATAAAGTTCATTTTTAATGAATAAGTAAAAAATGTTGTATTTTAATTCAAAACCTCTTTTTAATCTAATTTATTTATATGATTATATCATCTTTTGAATTGGTTTTAAAGTTCAATTAGAATATATTTTTACCATTTAATCCAATAGTGGTCATTGGAATTAATTTCACTTTGAAATTGGACTTAAACTAGTGTCAATCTTTTGATATATATTGTTTCATAAAAACACGCTATTTGTTTTGACAACGGGAATAAATTATTAAATTAATTAATGCAACTTATATGTTTTGAATTATGTAAAATAGACATAATTTTTAAATTAGGAATATCAAATATATCTTAGGGTGATTTTTTGGTATTTTTCTGAAAAACATCAATTTTTGATGAATAGTGAAACCACTAAGTGATAGTTAAAAAACTGATTTTTAGTTTAAATGAAACTTTACCACTTTTGTGAAACAAATTTCAAAAATCCGACATACATGTTTATAATTATTAATTAAAATGTGGTTCAATGGGATGAAAAAAAAATTGTTGAATAGTAACTTTTAAGTTTTATTAATCGCGATAAGAGGTAATTAGTGTAATGTAAGGTAGAAATAATATTATAATAATATGAAATTACCTTGACACATGTCCTACCTTTATTGTATATTTCATGTCTGACCAAGACAATCCATGGGTCAACTTGGGGACCCCATGGATCCACTTGGGTAAGAAAATGACATTAATAACTTTTTATTTAAAGTTAAAATAAAAATGTCACAAACATGTATTGTTTTACTAAAACAATATTTACATGGGGTTATACAAGTCATATTTTTTACTATAAATATTCATTAAAAATCTAAAAATATTTCATAAATAATTATATTTTTTTTATAATTTTTAGACATTAAATAAATAAAATTATTTATGACACCATGATGATGCAGCAATTACCTCATTATTTAACGATTTAAATAAAATGAAAAGATAATGTAAAATATAAGACCTACACTTGTCAAAAACCTATTAGATGGGTGGATTTAGAACTCTTATCACCTTATCCTCGAAATATATAATTGTGGGACCTTTAAAATCCGAAACTCATTATATAATAAAGTAACATTTTATAATATTCCAAGAGTTCCCCTCCTCCCTCTTATAAAAGGCCCCCACCTCTACCACCTTACCCACACCTCTCAAGCCATTGGCTTGGCCAAGATCTACTAATTTTATCTCTCCACATCTCTCTCTTCATCCTAGAAGCCTTACCTTAGTCAGAAAGCTCTTCAAGAAACCCTTTTGGTTCAAACCAAAGGGAGTTACTTGATTTAAAGGTAATGTCCTCTCTTATCTTCCTTTTTTTCCCCACCACAAACAGCATTCAATGAAGTTCAAATTTCAAATTTAAAACTTCAAATATCAAATTTAAAACTTCAAATATCAAATTTCAAAAATCAAACCAAGCAGATCCACCAAACACCATGCGCTCCATCTCGAGTCGCGCGCCCATCATCACGCTTCGAAAAACACGAGCCCCACCTCGAGCAGCGGACCCAGCAACACGTAGCACCAGCCGCGTGCCCCACCTCGAGCAGCAGACCCATCATCACGTGTCACCGCCGGTGAGACAATCTGGCCGGCCACCAAACAGATCGCCGGTGAGCAACACCGGCGACCGTCGTCACCATCAACGCCGGCGAGCAAGATCGACGTCCATCATCACCATCACCATCGGAGGAAACCCGAAACCGCATCATCACCATTCTAAACCAAAATCCATGAGCAAACACAAGCTCGTCTGCTCGACAAACATACACAGATCCAAAAAATCAAATGCAACAGGTACGCATCACAAACCAAAGAAACCAGAAAATAAGAACATAACAGCGAATCACCAACATCGCATAAAAAACCACGAACGAAACCAAGCAGAACTCAGCAACACCATCCAACCACGAAAGCAACGCCCTATTTCTGAAGCACCCGCCGCCACCACCAAATCGGCCACTTCAGACACAACGAAACCCCGCCGCACTCTCCTGAGAAAATCCAGGACCCCACACATCGCTGCCGCAAGAGCACGACCCTCATACGCTGAGAAGCTCACCGCAGGACACCAGCAAGCAACCGAGAACGAACCCAGGAGTGATCCGTATAGTATGTCATCGACGGGGACAGGTCTTACACCCGCAGGTCTGAACCAGCAACTACCGAAGCCCAAAGAGAAACTCCACAGCAAGGGAAGACCATGGAACCACGCGACGCCGCAGAGATCCTGACCGACTCACCGAGCTCAAGGGGAACGCCGCATTGTCCGCAGCGAAGGGGAGGCAGTGGCGAGAGGAGAACCCTAGAACGAGAGCCCTTTACAGGCGCATCCCAAAGATAGCGTAATGTCCTCTCTTATGTTCTTTTGTTTTATTTTGCTTCCCCAACCCCCTAAACTCTTTTTATTCCTTTATTTTGTAACAACACAAGTATCTTAAATATACTAGGATGTTGTTATGAGAATTATTCGAGCTACACTTACACACACCTCCGTCTAATGGTTAAAGAACATATTGTTTCTGTGGATGGCGAATTACTGCCTCACGAAACGATGATTGTTCAATCTTCTCCTACCACCTCTCATGGTGGCCATTATGATGGCACTATATTTATCTATGATATATATTATATTTATTTCCTCTCTATGCTTCTGTATTTTACATTTAAAACATACCTTTATGTTTTTCATGTTGTGCAAATGCGATAAGTTCATTTCAGGAAGTGTGGACTACCGCCCCCTCAAGTGATGTGACTCATTCATGCAATACACGAAATGTATAAAGAATGAAATTAATGAACTTATGTGACATATATAACATATATATTATACTGGAATTATAATATATATATCTCATTTAGTTTTAATTTCATTAAATACGAAATAGAAATGAAAGTAGCGTTCATGCGTACGTACGGCTTACCGTCTCCATGAATGGTGAATTTTATTTCTTACCTCTAAATGTTATGTAATATTATAAATGAAAGTATATACTGGGTATATATGGTATATATGATATATAAATCATGATTATAATTTTGTATATAATATATATTTTACCACATGAACCACTTGTAATTATTAGAAGTTTATTTTTGACTCAAGTACCAATGATCGACAAAAAGACCGTTATTAACATAAATAATTACATAATGTTCATAACATGGTAATAAGTGATGTAAAATAAATAATTAACTTGAAAAATGTTCTTAATCAAGTATAAATTAACTCTAGTTTATTATTTAGGAATATAAAGAAACGAACAAGACAAGTCGTACTTGAGGTAAGGGATCTTACCTCTCTCTTTCTTTTTAAGTACTCTCTTTTATGTCATTTCTTTTAATCTCATCTTTCTTATGTTTGGGGTTGTTATTTTATATTCATAATACTTTAATTTTTATTTTCATATTATGAGATACCCAATTTGATCTCATAAATCCATTTTTGGAAGTTGTAAGTGGCATCGTTAGCCTTCCGAGTTTTCGTAAGGGATTTTTCATCTCACTTTTATTCCCGTGAGATTTATGCTACATTTTCCACCATTTCCTTTGAGTGGTGTATGTACTGACCATTATTATACTATTTGTGTAATATAATTTTGTTTATGGGTATTTACATCAATGTTGTATATTCCTTATTTCATGGGGTGTACGTTTCGAAAGTTACCCAAGTCGGTAAGGGAACCTTTCACCCTCCTCTTTTTAAAAGACTTATTTTGTTATGCCTTTTAATTTACATCTTATTATGTTGGGATATGTTCTTCTATATCCTTATTGATGTAAATTTTATTTCCAAGTGATGAGATACCATTTTCTCTCTCATCAACTCATTTTATGAATTTTAAAGTGACGTTGTTAGGCTGTCGAATTTTTTTAAGGGAACTTCTTAACCCAATTTCAATTCTTTGGGTTAAACCTCTACTTATTGATTATGTCGTGCTATGAATATGTGTGGATGACATATGATTGTTGTACACTGAGTGTCCACTTATATTTGGTGTATTTATATTTTTCACACATAATTATGTCATTTCTTTATCCTTGATCTAATGGCATGATCCTTGATTGGAATTACATCTCAATTTCTTCTCATTGAGAGATTTCTTAATGATATGAACTTTTATTCTTTTATACAGTGTATATACATCCCCTTTGACATTCCATATCCATAATATGTCTATACTAAAGTCATTTAAATGTTTTGAAAATGGTCTAATTTCTTGTGGCTTATAATTTAAATGTTCAAAATGGAAGAGGACTCTTTTATTAAAACATTGTTTTAAATGGTTTTAAAGATTTATTATTTTAAACATTTATCATGCATGTCCATGTTTTAAAAATGTTTTAAAGGATTTATTTATATGGACATGAATGTTTTTAAAACCCTTTCAAAAGTTTCAAAGTGGTATGGGATACTTTGATTCTAAAATCTCTTTTAAATGTCTTCTTTTAATATTTTCAAAGTATAAAGGGATTTTTCTCTCATAGAGTTTTAATGATTTTATTAGATGTTTTTATTTATGATAATATCATGATGTGATCTCTTGTGATTGAAATGTGGAAATTTTATGTTTATTTTATGCATGTTTTAAGTGTTATGATTATGTTATGGTTCTTGGGAAATGTTTATGAAATCGGGTGGTTACGTGATAAACTAAGGGCGGGTGAGCCCGATATAGCTCTCCAATGCATTGGGTAACGCGAAGGAGTTAAACGCTAAGGTTTCTCCGAAGAGATTTAGGAAATATACTATGATGGGTATTCCAAATGTAACCATGAGGGTTACTCCCTACGTAATAATGTTATGAATGCCTCAAGTTACTTTTATGTCTTATGATTTCTATGAGTTATTCATAAATATTATGATTTCATGAGGTATGTTAAAGTGTTTATGTTTTATGAGTAAAGTGTGTTTTCATTGATTATTATCTATATGTGGACTAATTTTTCCTTTTCGTATTTTTATATCCCTTACTGAGCTTTCTGTGGTCATCCCAAGTTTTTGAAATTTTTTCCACAGGACTTAAAGTGGAATACGATCAAGGATGGGATCAAGGAAATGTCACGATGTCTAAAACATGGAAGTAGACATGAATCTTTTGTTCAAGAGTTTATATTTTGTGAAAAAAAAAAGGAAACTTTGTAGAAGTGTCTACTGTGTAATATTTTGAGATGTAATAGTTATGATCTAATTCTCTAAAACTCTAAACCTGAAAAGATCCTCAATGTGAATTATTCATTTAATTCAAGATTAAGTAATGTTTTAAGGCTGAGGACTTACAATATTCAAGACCAGTGATTCTAAAACTTTACTGAAAATAGAGTACATCATGGGAAACATTTTATAAAACATTTATAAGAGATAATTTGGATTTTTTAATAGAGTTCTAGGTGGCCCAAGTTGGAGATAAAATTCTGGGCCAGATTCTACAGCCCAGAAAAACATCCCACCATTTTACACATATTTCGTAAACCGTAAACTCTTTTGGGATGAAACTTTACAAAGAGTTATGGGACATATGGATCCTCATTTTCTTCTTCTATGTATTACTCTAATTTTTTTATATATAAGCTTATTTAGGTGCCTATGTTTTTTGTATGCAAGATGGATGTCATTTCAGTTCAAGGGTGGAAAATTCTAAATTCCACAAACTTTACACCACCCTAGGCCTACCATACTCAAGTGAGAAGACTTGGAATATTGGGAGCTATACCCAATAATCTTGAAATTATTATTTAATTAAGAGTTGGTGGATTAGTTTAGGAACTTAGTGCTTTGTTTCATTTAAATGTTATGTTGCCCATTTGATTTTGTATTGTTCTTCTTCATTTGTAAGTTGTTCGAATCACATTAGTTTTCAATAAAAATTCTTCATCTTCTCTTATTCTGTTATTATTATTATCAAATTGATACTATTTCTTCATGGTGTGAATTTATTCACACCAAACCTTGTGAAATTATTCACACAATGGTGGAGTGATTGTTTTCTTTTTATTGTTTTTTTTACTTCTTCAATTCCTCCCTCATGAGTCTAATCCCCGTTTCCATTGAAACCATAGCATCAATGGAGGGATAACCCTATTATGGGTTGATCAAAGGAAGTATAAAGGTACTGGATTGAATTTTATTTCTAACTATATTAATTTCTAATCAATTATTTTAATTGATAATTTCATTTGACGGTTTTAAAACTTCTTCGTCCTTTTTGAATTTTAAGGTTGCACACTTCAAGTCCTAATAGGAACCTTTACCTTGGAGTGCTCAAAAATTTGATCCTAAAAGTGTATAGGTGATTAGTATTAGGGTGTGTAAGTATTAAACTAGGAAGTGATGATATTGTTTGATCTTATTAAATGAACCCATCTCAAATATAAGAAATTGAAATAGTTGGAAAAGGAATGCATCAAATCCACCCCAAGTGATAACATAGGATCAAATCATTATCTTAATTTGAATTAACTTAGATCTGTTAGTTATCCTTTAAACCCATCTAAAATCAACCCAAAGTTGGAAACTTCAGAGACAAAAACAATCCTTAGAATGTACGTGTCTGTTGGTTACTTCTTAGGTATCTGAGGATTCGACAACCCAAGATAAGCTACAAGCGATCAAATCCACCCCAAGTGATAACCTAGGATCAACTCATTATCTTAATTTGAATTAACTTAGATATGTTAGTGATCCTTTAAAACTATCTAAAATCAACCCAAATTTGGAAACTTCATAGACAAAAAAATACTTAAAATGTACGTGTCTGTAGGTTACTTATTAGGTCTCTGAGGATTCGACAACCCAAGCTAAACTATAAGCGACACTTAACCCTAAAATATTGGGTAAATTTGGGCAAGACCAAAAGGTTTATAAAATTAATAAAATAAACTTAAAAACACATTATTTTAAAGGAAAATATATATTTGTTCTTTTATTCATTTTATATCATTTATTAAATCACTTTTTGGCTATTATGATGTCATAATACAAACCATATATTTATATCATATTTAATTTTTACCCAAAAAAATTACTTTCTCGGAAAATTATGAAAAATTTACCATTGGATAATTTTAAAATACTAATTTCAAAAATTATATTTATTTTACGAAAATAATTTTAAAAATATTATATTTTTTAATTTTAAATAAATATATTCATTTCTTATAAAATACTAGTTTTTACAACACTGACAGTTTTCTAACCCTTATAAAAATTACATTGGATGTCATTAAATTATGTTATCATTTATATTAATTAAATATTATTTAATCATAAATTATTTTAAAAAAAATATTTCAAAAATTCTTTAATTTATCTAAATAGTTTCTTAATTGAAGCTATATAGTTCCCAAAAATTCAAATTTGATTTCTTCATATTAAAATCTCATTTTTATCAAAATCATTATATAATAATTTATAAAGTAGTAATATAAAGGGATAAATATAATAATTATTTTATTTAAAATTAAAATATATAAATTCATACTATCAGGGTCTAGATACATAACCCCTTATTACACTAGCATACGACCTAAGGGTAAAGTGTGTGATAATAACACTTTATTGGGGTGGTTTGGTGAACATGGTTTGGGTCTTGATCTTGATAAGATTGAACCTCTCCCAGAAATAGTTTCACTTGTATTTCATTTGTTGAATATCAGCTTGGGCTTATTCAAGGTAAATTTTATTGATTCCATCTCCCTCATAATCTCTAATAAATGGGATTTATAGGGTATGATCCTACTGGTTGAAACCATCACTTCTCTCATTTGTATCAGTTGGATTTTATCATAACCCTTAATGTATACTAATATTAATGGTCATTGTACAATATCTATATTATCAACATTTATGTTGCTTAATGGTACTTTAAATATGATAGGATGTATTTTATAATGTTCCAAAATAACCAAATTAATACATGTGTTTTTTATAACTACATTTCTTAATAAGGAATTTATTATTTCAAAAAGGGTGTTTCATTTATGAAAATTTAGGTTTTTTCATTATTCCCCCCTTCAGAAATTTCACCCTTGAAATTTCATTTCATACACTAAAATAGATGAGGGTACTTATGTTTCATTTATTATTTCAATTCCCATGTCACCTCCTCATACTTGTGATTCTAACACAACACTTTGACCAGGTGAGTTGTCTTATTTCATAGAACTTTATCTCTATGGTCTAAGATCTTCATCAACTACTCCTCATATGAAAGATCATTCTCTAAAGGTACCACATTTAGATTCAGTTCATGTTATGGGTTTGGTATGTACTTCCTCAAGAGGGATACATGGAACACTTCATGTACTTGAGATAGGTTAGGTGGGAGTTCTAGTTGATAGGCCACAAATCCTCTGTGATCAAGGATCTAAAAGGGGATGATGTATCTTGGACCAAGATCTCTCTTCTTTCCAAACATCTAAATTTCTTCCCTGATGATATATAAAGATACACCTTATCTATAACCTCAAACTCTAGGCCTCTTCAACAATTACTTGTATAGCCTTTCTATCAACTTTTTGTAGATTTCATATGATATTGAATGATTTTAACCTTCTCTTTCATCTCTTGGATAAGATCATGCCTCATAATCTTCCTATCTCCAACTTCTTCCCAACATGTTGGATTTTAACACTTATTCCCATATATATCCTCATATGGTGTCATTTTAATACTAGAATTAAAATTATTATTATATGATAAATCCACTAGGGGAATATGTTGATCCCAACATCCTTGTAAATCCATGAAACATGATCTTAGTTTATCTTCTAGAGTTTGAATGTTTCTCTCAGACTGGTCATCCGTTTGAGGGTGATAAGTAGTACTGAAACACGTCTCTATATCCAAATCATACTGAAGGATTCTCCAAAACCTTAGGATAAACCTTATATCTCGATCAGATATAATAGAGAGTGTCACTCCATATTGTCTTACCACTTCGTTAAGAAGGGAATATTCCTTGATAGTAATAAAATAAACTGACTTTTTAAGGAGATCGACTACCAACCTGATGGCGTTATTGCTTTTATATATCCTAGGAGTCCTATGATGAAATCTATGGTTATGTTTTCTCATTTTCGTATTGGTATAGAAAATTATTACATCATACCCTTAGACTTATATAGTTCATCCTTGACTTGTTGGCATACCAAGCATTGAGATACAAATTCTACAATCTCCCTCTTGATTCTATCCCACCAAAAAAAAATTATTTAGATCTCTATATATCTTAGTTCATCCTAGATGAATCAAGAAGGATAAGCTATGTGTATCATCTAGAAGTTCCCTCTTCAACTCCGGTTTTTATGGGATAAACATCTGGGTTCCAAACCTTATAACTCTATCTTTAGAAAATTTGAACTCCATAATATTTTATACCTTTTTTATAGCTACTAAACATCTTTTTAGTCATTTATGATCCTCTCAAGAATGGGTGGTTGAATATTTATTTGAGAAAGGTTGTATGAAGTTTCTTTTCTGATTGGCATGTCCATCCTTGCCATGTCCAAGAAGATTGGATCTCTTTCAATCCTTATCATAGACAGGTTTACTAGATCATTTCTACTTTAGAGTATCTACCACCTTGTTCACCTTCCCGATATGGTAATTGAATAAATATTCATAATCTTTGATCAGTTATAACCACATTTATTAGTGAATATTGATATCCTTTTATTTGAATATGTAATTGAGGCTTTTATGACCCGTATATATGTAACACTTCTTCTTGTATATATAATGTCATTAAATCTTTAATGAAAATATTACTACATGTAACTCTAGATCATGGATGGGTAGTTCTTCTAATGGATATTTAATTAGAGAGAGGAATATGCTATCACCTTTTCATCTTGTATGAGTACAAAACCCAATCTTTTTTGGATGATTCACTATAGATTACAAATCCTTCCCCACTGATTAATAATTTTATCATAAGTATAGAAATTAGACTCTTATTTAACTCTTTAAATCTTTCCTCATATTCATAATTCTATACAAACTTTACTCCCTTCCAAGTAAGCTTGGTTAGTGGGATTGATAATCATGAGAATTTTCTCACAAATAAATGATAATACCCTGCTAATATATGTATCTCCATTACATATATTGGTATATGTCATCCTTAAATTGTATATGTTTTTAAAGGATCCATGATATTCCTTTAATAGTGATAACATTCCATATGAATATTACTTACTTCATCTAAAACTAACATTTGATGTACTTTTCATATAGATTTTACTTTCAAAAGGTCTTCAGAATAGTATTAAAATGCTCCTCATGTTCCTCCTTTCATTTAGAGTAGATAATAATATAATCTATAAAGACTACAAAAAACTTGTTGAGATGATCCCTAAAGACTCTATTCATTAACTCCATGAAGATAGTTAGATCATTAGTGGGTCATAATGGAATCACTATAAACTCATAGTGCCCGAGCCATGTATTAAAATAAATCTTGGAGATATCAACCTTCTTCACCTTTACTTTATAATATCCTAACTGAAGATCCACCTTGGAGAAGTATCGGGATCCATGTATCTGATCAAACAAGCCATAAATTCATGGAAGAGGATATTTTCTATGTGTCATTATCTTACTAAGATCACGATAATCAATCACTACTAAAAATCAGCCTATACTAATGGTTTGGAACTGTTGGTATAGGCCCAAAAACTATTGGTATAGCCTATACCAACATTTTGGAGGGTCGTTGGATATTATGTCATTTTTATAAACATATACCAATGGTTTTTAAAACCATTTTTATAGTTAATGTAAAAATAAAAAGATAGCTAAGGTTTGAACCTAGAATCTCTCACTTATATATCAATGAACTTACCACTAAGATATAACTACCTTTGTGAATATAACTTGATATATATATATATATATATAATTTATATTTTGATGTATGTAATGATATTTGAAAAAATAATTCATAAAAAATTCAATGAACTGTACCAACAGTTATCAAAACCATTGGTAGAGTTCCCCAGATTTTTGGGACCTATACCAACAGTTTTTAAAAACTATTGGTATAGGTTTTGTATAAGGAACTTATACCAATGGTTATTGAATAAATTTTTGTATAGAGGGATCTGATACCCATGGTTTTGGAAAAACCGTGGGTATAGGGTTTATTGTAAGGCACCTATGCCCACGGTTTTTCCAAAACCATGGGTATAGGGTTTGTGTGAGTCACCTATACCCATGGTTTTTCAAAAACTGTGGGCATAGGGTTTGTGTAAGGTACCTATCCCCATAGTTTTTCTAAAACCATGGGTATAGGGTTTTGTGTGAGGTACCAATCTCCACAATTTTGTTAAAACCATGGGTATGGAGTTTGTACAAGGTGCATATAACCACATTTTAGGAAAAACCATGGGTATATGGTTTCATTAAGCCCCCTATACTCACATTTTTTTCAAAACCTTGGGTATAGGTCCATTGGTATAGCTTAAATTTCTAGTAGTTAGTGAAGAGGCACATTGACCCATCCTTATTCTTGATGAAAAGGACCAGTGCACCCCATGATGAAGCACTTGGGGATATAAAACCTTTATCTAGATTCTCATATAATTGATTCTTCAACTCTTCAAGTTTAACTATGGCCATTTTGTGTGGATTTTTGGATATTGGAAGAGTTCTAGGTATAAGTTTGATTAAGAAGTCAACCTCTCTACTTGGAGTATGACCAGAAAATTATTCGGGAAACACATTAGTATATTCCCTCTCAATGGGAATGTCATCAAGGATGATATTTTCCTTAGCTTTAATCATTTGAGAAATATACGATTTCTCATAAGGTAATAATATCCATGATTGAGATGATGATTTCAAAGGAGATTCATCCTCCTCATTGAACTTGTATAGAATAAAAAGAAGATTTAAAATATGGAGGGTGATTTCCTTCTCTTAGTAATTTATGTTGGCTCTATACATGGAAAACCAATACATACCCATAATTACATATAATTCCAATAAAGGGAGTATCATAAGGTTTTCTATAAAATCCAACCCACAAATATTGACATAGGAGAAGTTATGTGCTTGGTATGTAATAATTTCCCCATTTTTTGTCTTCACTGATATCTTTAATTCTATGTTTTGAGGTGGTGTTTGAATGGTTTAACTAAACTTGTGTGATATAAAAGAATGCATAGAATCAGAATCAAATAGTGCATTCACTGTCCTTGAATGAATAACTAGAATACCTATCACTACATCATTGTCGAGATCTACCTCATCGGTTGTGATGGAATAAGCTCTCCCTTGATCTTTAGTCCTTGAAGTTTGTTTTCATCATTTATCATTGAAAAAACTTAACTTAATGCATTGATTCACATAGTGTAATTATTCCTTTCATTTGAAACATTGGATAGTAGGATAAGGGTTTACTGGAGCATTCCTTTCTTCCACCACATTGGAGGGTTTCTCCCATTGACATTATCTAGCTAGGTTCACTTCCTTACCATACAAAAATAATTTCCTTTTCCACTTTGGGAAATTTATGGGATGATTATTCCTATAATTTTGAAAAGTATGGTGTTGGAATTTCTTACCCACGTGAGATTTATCCATCGATCTTCCAAAATTAAATTCCATTATCTACTTCCTATCTCTAAACCCATGAGACCCTTGAGATTGGTTGATATCCATTTTGACTTTGAGGGGAAATTATATAATTTCTTTATAGATATCAAAGTCTCAAATTGGAAAATATTTTTATATATTCATCTTTATCCCACTAAAAAGTGATCAACATTACTTTTAGGGTCAATCATAAAGCCGAAGGCATGTCATGAAAGTCCTATGAAGTTCACCTCATACATCCTGATGGATTCATCTTCCTTTTAGTTGAGGCTAAGGAAATACCTCTCCATTTTAAGTTAGAGAGTGTGAGGAAAATATTTATCAAAAAACATTTTTTTGAATTCTTTCCACTCAATTTATTCGATATCCTCCTCGAGATTTTTATTCTTGATCAACATCCACCATTGATCAGATTCTCCCTCTATATGATAAAAATTCAGCATAACCTTTTCTTGCTCAGAGCATTGAAGGACATATAATATATTTTAAATGGATTTGATCCGATATTTTTTGGATAAGGGATTAGAAGATCCACTGAAATTCATAGGCCTTTTTCACATAAAGGTCTTAATTGCAACTTTCTCTTTATTATGGGGGTGTAGGTTTTCCCTCAGGTTCAAGTTTCAATTAAAAACATGAGTTAATTGAGTAAGTACTGTCATTATGTCCTTAACTCCTTCTCCCATCATCTTGGGCATCTCATGTGGGTTGTCATCACATTTCCCTTCACGTTTTTTTTTTGACTCAGTTCCTTCTATTTCCATCCATTGACTAAAATAAAGGGGAAATAGGGATGAGAATTTTCAAACTATTACCCACATAAAAAGGAAACTGTGAACATTGAAGGGATATCTCATAACCAAAATATATTCCTTAACCTATGAATTTATATGTTTCAATCTAATTTATCCAAGTTCTATTTACTAACATAAATTTTTATAGTAATTTGTATTCAATTCATAATGGTTCAAAATGATCTTTTTGATTTACCAAAGAATATCCCCCATGAGTGTCAAACTGGGTGTGCATCAAGGCCTATTTTCCATGCACCAGTTGATGATCAAGTTAATATACAATGTGAAATTTTCATGGCTATTACACCTAGGTACAACTATTCCATAGCTACATCCACTTATAGTATCCCGACATGGATTTTATTTCTTAGAAACCATTCACTCTATACTTAACCAAAATTTGGGGGTGTTTTACTATGTTTAGTCTTATCCCTGTGGATTTCGCTATGTTTTTCTAATTCTAATTGATAAAAATAACTATACCTTCCTTTGATACCAACTATGAAAACCCATATCTTTTATACACTTTATTTCATGATTTGTTACATAAATACACACTTAATACAATCCCATAAAATCGAGAATCCTAGTGTAATTGGGTAATTTAATACACAAAAAAATAAATTGAAACATGGATATAATGAAATTATTTAAAAACTCCACAACATACCCCTAAAATTCATTAATCTTATAATATTGCATGGGAGAACTTGGGGATGTTCATAAAAAAAGATGACCTATAAAGCCTGGTAACGAGATAATAAAATCATAAAATGATAAAAGTAATACATGTGAGTCAGGGGGCATATAAAAGTGACATAAAATGGGTGAGAATCATAAAAATGAATATAAAATCATGATATAAGGTGATAACATTAAGGCAACATAAAAATGTGGAAACAACATAAAGCGTGACATCATATGAATAAGTTAAGGCTAACAACCGAGACATTGTAACACATTGTAATTAGGATAACCATTCATGCACCATACATGGAATCTCATGAGATAAAAACATTACTCAATGAATTATATGGATATATAAATTGTGGGATCACCCATCAGATTCAAATCATGTACATGAATTTGTGTGCCGCATAGATTATATAACATAAGAATGTATTTCATCACATTTAATCCCATGATTAAGGAGTGTGGGTTACATAAATGGGATTCCCTAATAAATAAAGTATAGTTGCATCTAAGTGAATACCCTTGAGTGGAAATAGGGATAGTTATACACACACAAAAATTGGTATGGAAAATCATGAGATAATTTCGGCGACATAACATGTATACATAAAGGTTTGTGGAAGGGTTTAATGAGAGTAAAAAAGTGGTCTATCATTACTTAAAAATAATAATTATATTAAATTTATGTGTAAAAACATATACCAACGTGAATATTGGAAATAAAAAGGTATAATAAAAAAGAACATACTTGAATAAAGAGGAGGAAGAGAATCCCTTGCCTTTAGAGGGATCTTCTAAAAGCATAGGAGGATCTTCTTAAGAGAATGGAAACACCTTAGAGTGTATTTACAGAGGGACGGGAAGACTAATTTAGTAATAAATGGGTTTTTAGTGAAGATCATTGGAAGATTTGGTGGGTATTTATAAAAATAGAGAGGGGAATTCTTTATTAATTTCTAAACTTAGGTTTTGGACTTTATATAATAAAATAATAAAAACTAAAAATATTCCCATGGTTTTTTACCATTGTTTCTAACAAATAGAAGTGGTTTTAAATATTTTATAATTAAAAGAATTTAAAATATTAAAATAACATCATTGGTGATGTGGAATTGATTCATGTTCATAAAGAATTGATTTTAAACCCTTAAAATATAATATAGCTTTTTTAGGATTCATTAAAGGTTTATAAAATTAATAAAATAAATTCAAAAACACATTATTTTAAAGGTAAAATCCATATTTTTTCATTGATTCCTTTTATATCATTTATTACAACACTTTTGGGCTATTATGATGTCATAATATTGGACATATATTTATATCGTATTTAATTTTTACCCAAAAATTGACTATCTCATAAAATTATGAAAAAAATAACCATTGACTAATTTCTACATGATGATTTCAAAGATAATATTTATTTTACCAAAATAATTTTATAAATATGATAATTTTAACTTTTTAATAAAAAATCTTATTTACTAGAAAATACTAGTTTTTCCAACACTAGCAACTTTATGTAACTTATAAAAATTAAATTTGGATTAATTAAATTATATTATCATTTATACTTAATTAAATATTATTTAATAATAAAATTTTATTAAAATAAAATTTATTTCAAAAATTATTGTATTTATCAAAAGAGTGTCTTAATTGAAACTATATATTTCCCAAAAAATAGAATTTTTATTTCTTCATATTAAAATATAATTTTTATCAAACTCATTATATAATAATTTATAAAGTAATAATAAAAAAGGATAAATATAATCATTATTTTATTTAAAAGAATTCATACAGTTAGGTTCTAGATACATAACCCTGTTATTACACCATCGTACGCCCTAAGGTTAAGGTGTTTTATGGTGACACTTTCTTGGGGTGGTTCAACATATATGGTTTGGGTCGTTATCTTTATAAGCTTGAATTTCTCTTGTAAATGGTTTCACTTGTGTTTTATTTATTTAATCTTGGCTTGTGTTTGGATAAGGGCAAATCCCAGTGATGTTATCTCCCTCAGAAGATCTGATAAATGGGTTTCATAGGTTACAATCCTACTGGTTGAGTCCATTTTTTATTCTATCTATGTCAATTGGATTTTATCATAACCCTTAATCTATAATAATCTTAATGTTCACTTTAAAAATGATATATTATTAATGGTATTTTAAATCTGAAAAGATATATTTTATAATAATTCAAAATAACCAAATTAGTGCATGTGTTTTCTATAACTACATTTCTTAATAAGGAATTTATTCATTCAAAAAGGGAGTTTCATTTATGAAAATTCAAATCATTACACCATGATATGTACTAATGTTTTATATTACTAATACATAATGCATAGTAGGTGAATATCAAACTGATCCAGCACAATTGTATTGAATTGTGATTAGAACTATTTGATGGTACTTGAAATAGTAAAACTGGGTTAGTTTCTGATGTTAGGAGAAGTTGGAATACTGGTGATCAAGGGAATTGAACATTTTTCTTCACTTAGTTTAATCTGATCTAGTATCACAAAAAAGGCCAAGGTAATATGCAAGAAAAACTTATTACAAATAATGGTTTTCATATCTACAATATCTGAGTATGTTGTAACTTCTTATGTAGCTCAAGGAGTGGTTTAGAAAAATCATATTTTAATTTTGGGTTATACTAAATAAATATTTTTATCATTATTATGATAATATTTGATTGTGGTCTTAGTCCATATGTCAAGATTCTAACATTGGAAAAAGATGTGGATACTCAGTTATATCACTACTTGAGGGATTTTCTCAAGGTATTAATGTTATAGTAAGAAGATTCACCACATAGGCATGCGGCTTTACCAACCCTAGTCATAAAAATGTGTTAGTCCCAATAGTTTTATCCATACTTAGCATAATCATGTTTAACATGTAATAACTAACCTATCATTAGCAATTGGATCTAGTGCAAGTGGGAGCTGTTGGAGTTTTTCCCTGAAACCAACTACTTTGTACTTTAGATTATATTTATATTCAAAGAAGTGAATATTAATTTAAATACCTTATCACATATTGATTATTACTCTATATAAAATTAATGTAATAATGTCCTGGAGTATCCATCACATTGAAAAGGTCATAGCAGTTCTATGTTATGATGAGAACCTTGAAATTCCATGATGATATTCTTAAATCTAGTTCTATGGTCGGATAACATTATATGATGGGACACATGGTATGTCGATTTTTGGGTGTGATTACTCATAAGCAGATGAGAATTTTTCTCATGAAGTTTTTACTTTGTAATCTTCAAGATGGGAGATTATGATAACAGACCCGCTAGTAGAAATTCTACATGTTTGTGTGTTATCGGATAGTCCTATTTGTGAGTGTGTGTAATGGAACTTAAACTTTAAAATTATTATTAATGAATGTAATAACTCATACACTTTGATTTATTGACCAAAACTATGAATCCATAGTTTTTAAGAAGTAGGGTATGTTGGGTGCGTCACGGATGACATTTTATTAATTAATAAGTAGGGGAATGATTTTTCCCTTCCATCTTTAAGTAAGTTGATATCTTGACCCTTTTATTGAAATGGAATTATTTCATTAAATTACATGAACATGGTGTGATGAAAAGTTTATTTCAAATAGTCAAAGAAATACATATCAACCGTATAGGTTGAGGACATGAGTATACAACCTGCTTGGTGAGATATTGTATAAAAGTTATTAAATTACACAGTGAGCATGTGTATGTGGTTGTCGACGTTGTGACATTAACTATTTTCTCTTGGGTGTCTTGACCCATTGTTAGATAGTAATTTTGGACTTTAGGAAAGCCCACCTAATTCCAGTGAGAAAGAATCCTAGAGGGTCTCACACTAAGTATTTATATTAATCTCAATTAAATTATATTTGAATTTAATTATTAGAATAAATATTATTCTCAAGACTGAGGAATAATTTTTTTTAGGATTTATTGATTGAAAATATTAAATAAATATTTATTCGCAAGGTAATTATTTAATTATGTGGATATATAATATTTATTTATTTTTTGTAATTCACAAGGCAATAAATAATTTATTTAATTACATTAATATTTAATAAATATTTATTCATCAGACTGTGAATATAATATTTATTTTATTTATTTAATATTTAATAAATATTTATTCGTCATATTGTGAATAGAATATTTATTTTATTTATGAATAAATATTTAATTAAAAATTTATTTGGGTATTCGGTAAATGTTGAGGAGGATGAGCGGACCAAGATTATGTCTGGTGATAAATATTAATTTGAAAGTCGGTAAACTAATATTTATCATTATGTCAGTTTGCACGCACCATAAAAAATATTGTTGTTATTATTATTACATGGAATGAGGTCATATGATATTTAATATACTATTTAAGGGTCATTGTGCAATTAAATATTATTTTAACCCTAACCCTATCTATATAAATAGACGATTATGTCTATTATGTAGAAGTTGATCAATATTGATCCAAATTGAGAATTTTTATCCAAAATAAAATCTAGATCTCTATCAAGAGTGAAGAATGCTCTAGAGATTCACTATCCTCTATCATCTTAAGAATGAGTTTACAAGGTTGATTTTTCAAGCTTGAAGGAATCATCGCAGCGATCAAGACGAACACCACAAGATGATCGATCCACCGCACTACCACCTAGCAATCCATCAGTGTTGTTCAGATATCAAATTATCATGTGTGGATCACCACTATAGGGACTCTACTTTGGGTCATCATCAATGCAATGATGGTAGAATGAAAAGGGTTTCAGACGATGAACGTCATCATCGAAGAAAGATATCAAGACTAAGGTATTCTTTTTTCTGATCAAATTAAATTGATTATAAATTTAACATGAAAATATCTTCTATTTGTTTTGGAAACCTTCCTTTTTAATATTATTTAGTAAAATTTCATTGGTCATGACGTTTACATCTTGTACAATATGTGAATGGCCAGTCGAATCTGACAATTGTTAAGTCGGGATCAGCCTCGATAAGTGATTCACCTATGATTGGAACCATAAAATATAACATTTATAGATTCTCTCATAAATATTATATATATTCATTATATACAATTTTAAATCAGTCTATAAAATGAAAACATTGAAAATAAATTATATCGCTCATGGAGATGGTAGTTTGTACGTACGCATGAATGATACTTCCATTTTCTAATGAGAAAAAGGAAAAAAACTAAGATCATATTTTATCATTCAAAAATAATTATTACATCCTAAATATAATATATATTTATAAAAATTTTCCTTATTACCATCCATGTAAATAAAAAATTAAAAATGATTCACATCGCTTCGTGGAGGTGGTAATCCACACGTACGCATGAGTGGTGTTATCATTTTCTAATAGATGGAAGGGTTAGAAGGTAGATTATATCTTATAATTAAAGAATAATAATTATATCATAAATATAATGCATAAATATTTTATTCATTATAATAACCAACCGTGGAGAGTGGTGATGAAAAAGGAAATACATCGCTCCGTGGAAGCAGTAGTCCAGACGTATGTACAAGCGATACTTTCATTTCTCATTTGATGGAAAAGAGGTGGAAAATGGTTGTACTATAATCATAATAACATATCAGTATATTTATGATGTTGGAATAATTATTTTAGGATTTATAAAATAGGTTTATAGTAAGTAAAAGAAGAAATAATATTTGAAAGAGTCGATAAAGACAGTTGCCTCTTCTTTAAGAGACCTCCTTTGGCTTACAACTTAAGCCTTCTTAGCTTGGTTTTAAGAGAAAATAAAAATCTCAACAACAAAGGGAAGTAATATATGAAGTTTTTTGGGTAGTTATAGGTTGTTATTTAGGGTTGAAAGTTTATTAATGAGTTAGGAGAAGAGTTACCCTTTTATAAGTGAGCGAAGGAGACACATGGAATTACTTAAAATATTTAAATAATATAAAGTCATTTTCTTGTGAAAGTGGAACCAAGTGGACAATACATAAATGTTTAGATAATATAAGGTTAAAATATATTCAACCATTAATATTTATACAATCATAAGATTCATTTTTAACCTTATATCTTAGTTTAACCCTTTATAAACCTGTTTTAATCCTAACTGTGGCATCAAATTTTTACTATTTTTACTATTCATTATCACAAAAAATTATGATTACCTTATTACCAAAAATTAATTATGTTGAATCCAAATATATAATCCATTTCTCAACATTCAATTTTTAGAGTTGGAAAAAATTATTTTAATATATGTTCATAAAACGCAATGAAAAGCATTTTTAGAAAAAAAAAATTAAGCATAAAAATTATTTTACAAAAAAATCAAGTATAATGTTAATTTAAATGGAATTAGTTGAATTGTGTTAAATTCATCAAGGCTTATGTCATGAACTGCATTTACCAAGATTAAAGAAGGGACAACAGATTTCCAGACCCTTCCTTCTTCACATTGAAGGAGAGATAATGACCCCCAAGACCCGCCTTCAAAAGGTCTCAGAGTGGCGACTAGAACCAAGGGTATAGAATCACACGCAAAATGGAAGGCATTACCCTTTTATTTAGTAGGATCAGAAGATAAGATATTAAATCCCAAACAATACCAAAATTGTAAGTAAAAGTAAAGCCAAAACAATCCATTCCCATATACATGTTCCAATAATAAGTGATATGAAAATACAAGAAAACTCCAAAGGAAAGTACCAAAATAAAAGAAAAGCAGCAACGTCAACGGTCCCAACGTCCAAACTAGTAGGGTCCAGCATGATCCTCAAAGTCCTCTTAGAAACCTGAAAGCGGTTTTATATATGTAGGGTGAGTATACAGGTATAATCAGTAGGGAAAACCAAAATCTCTCATGCACAAGTGGGGAGGCATTCTAATGCCCTGTGAGAAAAAGAAGATAATCAAAGCACCTATAAAGGAAACTATCCACCCAACCTCACCAAGGCACACTCCCCAAATAATGCAAGTCAATTAAAGTAATAGTAATAGCATATCGATAGTGGGTACCCCGCACCACTTTCCCACTGTTTATTGAAGACATCCTACGTTTCATACCTCTCCCGCCATTCTCACCACAGTCCCACTGCCATACCCTACCCGCACACACCTGGGCTACCACAACCACACATCCTACCGGAAAACACCTGGGCCACAACAACCACAGGTAACCACGCCCGTAGACACTTGGTCCAGAACAACTACCACCATGCCCAAAGACACCTTGGCATCATCCCGAAGACACTTGGGAAACAACCTACCCGCACACACCTGGGACAACCACTACAACATCCCTTACCTGAAAAATCTTGAGTTATAATGGACCTCAGGCCATCACAGCCTGCCCGAATAGTCTTGGTCTACTCGGTAAAGGGAGCAAAAAAGAAGCTAATAACCATTCACTCATAGGAGTGTTGGAAAAAACACCCTCCCCCATGAAATGGGGGTGTTTGGCATAAAGTGCTCAACTTGGGTGGGGAAAGAATAAGAAACACAAGAACTAAATTATACATATAGGTAAACAAGCACTTATCCTAACCTAGGGGTTCCAAAACCATCCCTTATACAAACACCCTCATTACTATTCATTCATAAAAGCACAACAGTTGCAACCAAGTCACAACTCATTCCAAGAAAACAAATCACCTTTGAACCCATTATTGTTATCACATTCAAGTGGTTCCATTTAAATAATTCTTCATTACTAGACAACTAACATGCATAGCCACAAGACAAGGGAGGAAAACAACCAAGAAGCAGATTAAGCACTCATACCCGGTTCTCTTGTAAAGTCACAACAACAAAAGGGATCTGTGAAATCCCTCGAAGTACTGGAACCAAACCAAGTCCCAACATATGGCCCCTCACGGCCTCAGATCCACAAACTAACAACTGTACCACAATAGAGGATCCCATCCCCATCCTTATCACCCCACTAGGATCAAGCAGAACAACCACACATATTACCAAAATAGAGAAAGGGAGTTTTTAGATTCAAACACACCATTCATTTAGTTCCTTCTTTCTGTTTGGATAATCGGGGTGATCACGCAAGTATTCTTGTTCACTAGACATCCATTTAATCAAACAAGTTTACGTGATTAACCAATTTCCATGTTACATCCATTCAATCATCACAGAAGATAGGGGTCTATTAGTGCGCAAAGAAAGACCACCAACATCCATGATTTTCAGTGGACATAAGCCCATACAATTCACAACATATAAGTAAGGGTAAAAGAGTACAGCAGCATCATCAAACACACCCCTTAATTATTTAAAAGCATGTTTATTATCTTCATTAAGGTTTGGTTTCACCCATCCTTGTATAAACATTATCATACCCACCCCGCATGATACATAGTAAAGAGAGACGAAGGAATAACCCTACTTGGATGATCAATGATCGAAGTTTTTCTCCTCGCGCCAAGAACTGGGGATGTGCGACTTTCAAGGAAGGAACTCTAGGGACTCCAAGTATTAGCAAGAAAGGCTCTAGCACAGGTGCACCACTATCCTAGTGAAGGGGGACTCAAAAATCACCAAGGAAAGGAAAGAGACCATCTAAGAAGAAGGAAGAATCCTCGTGCGATAAAAGGTGAGATCCTTGAGTTACAGGATATGAATTTTGAATGGATTTAAAGGCGGATCATGGTTTCACTACACAGTTGGACGGTTACACATGATGTAATTCATTGTTATTTAATAATTCTCATCGGAGAGGTGGCCATAACGGCTGTGAGTTAAAGGGTTTTCTTTAAATAGATGAAAACACATAACATGGGAGGAACTGGAAGTACGAAAAAAGGGTGTGGCATTGAGGAAAAAGCCACACGTTTTGGTAATTCAAGGGTCGTCCGGATCTTAGGGGATTTTAGATATCATTTATGGGCTTTTAATGGATTTGAAAAGGGTATAAACACTTTTACGTCAAAAGATACATTGTGGGAGCAGAAAAAGTTGAAAACTAGAAAAAAGGGACAAGGTTGGGACACCGTTTGGTGAGACACAGTAACGGTTCCACAGTCACGGTGCCACCATCACGGTGCCACCGTCACGGTACCACCCTCATGTTGACACCCTCACAGTGCCACTGTCATGGTGCCACCATCACGGTGCCACTGTTTCGGTGAGTGACCATGATGGTGCGACCGCCACGGTGCCACCATCACGGTGTCTCTATAACTAGTGCCACCGTCATGGTGCCACTATTTCGGTGGAATATTTTGATGGGACCGAGTTTTTGACAAATTACTGGAATAGGATGGTCTGGTCCATTATATCAGATACCTCTCAAACTATTCTTTCCCTCGAGAATCGAAACTAGACCCGAAGAAAAGAGTGGGGTCCGAACAAACACCTCGAAAGATACCTCTCAGGAGAAAACCTCCTTGACATCTAGTAACACCTTTCCCTCAAGTAACTACACAAACATATTAAGGTGTCATTGTCGAGACATATAGATTAGGGATCCCCTTTCCCCCATATCGAGATACTATCCACTTTGGGCGGCACTAACTCACCCGCATGGGTTTAATCGCATCCACCTTAATGCGTCTCGATTAGGGATCAGGTCCTTCCATCCCCACAGTTAGGACTCTTCACACACATCCAAAGAATAAGGAAAACAGACCATCTCGTAGTTAGAAAGGTCAAGCACTTCATCACACATATGTACAAAAAAAAACAAAACTCAAAACAACTCTGGGTACTGGGTGCGTATATGTGCCTCTTGTTCCTAGGTACTCTCCTCGAGGCCACCATGCCTTCATAACACACGAACCAAGGGAATGGTTCTTCCATGAAGCACCTTCTCCTCATGACCTTCAATCATCACTGGTATCTCTATAAACATCATGTCGTCCTCGATATACAGCTTTTCCCAGTCGAGGAAGTGTGAATAATTGTGTAGATACCGACGGAGCTGAGACACATGGAAGACATCGTGCACCCTCAGTAGCGGTGGTGGCATCACTAGCTGATAAGCCACTTCGCTGACCCGCCACAACACCTCAAAGGGTCCAACAATCCTAGGATAAAGCTTACTCCCTCTGTCGAACCTCTATTGCCCACGCCGAGGGGAGACCTTCAAGAACACGTGGTCTCCGACCTCGAACTCCAAGGGTCTCCTCCTATGATCGGCATACAACTTCTACCGATCCTGAGCTGCCTTCATTCTCTCCCATATAAGTTGAACCTTCTTTGTAGTGCTCTGCACTACCTATGGTCCAAGAACACCTGCTTCTCCAACCTCTTCCCAACGCACGGGTTAGCGACATGGCCTCTCGTATAAGGCTTTGAATGGAGACATGCCAATGGTAGAGTGATATCTATTGTTGTAGGAAAACTCTACCAGAGGCAAGTGTCATACCCAAGATCCCCCAAAGTCCAAAACACATGCTCGTAGCATATCCTCCAATGTCTGGATGGTGCGCTCTATCTTCCCATCTGTTTGGGGGGTGGACAGTAGTGTTGAGGCATAGTCGGGTGCCAAAAGCATGTTGCAATACTTTCCATAATCGTGAGGTAAACTATGTATCCCGATCCAAGACTATTGACCTTGAAACTCTATGAAACTACACCACTTTGTCTACGTACCTATGTGCTAAGGAATCCGCCGCACTCGACTCCTTGATTGCTAGGAAGTGAGCTGATTTCGTCAGTTGATCCACTACTACCCAGATAGCATCATAGCCTCCTTGAACCCTGGGTAGTCCCGTGAAAAAATCCATCGTGATGTCATCCCAATTCCACTCAGGGACATATAAAGGTTTTAACAGACCTCCTAGGAAGCGTTGTTCAGCCTTCACCTGCTGACACGCGAGGCACTTTGCCACAAAATCCGCCATTTCCCGCTTCACCCTGGGCCACAAAAACTAATCCTACAAGCCCTGGTACATCTTGTAAACTCCTAGTTGCACCTCCAGGGGTGACTTGTGAAACTCACCAAGAACTATCTTGTGCATTCCTATGGGGACAAAAAACATTCCATGAAACAACAACTGATTATGCCCGTCTTATGACCATCCACCTAGAGCATCACCCTGGCTAACACGATTGTGCATCACTTTAGCCTCTAAGTCCCCCCACTAAGACTCCTCCACCTGCTGCAATAGAGAGTACTTCACTTTCATCTGAAACATACATCCTCTGTTATCCTCCACCCTTGCATCCAGGTGTAGGGTAGCTAACTCCTCCATCGCTCTCCAAGCATCTGCCGATTCTTGAACCACATCCTTCTGTGACTTCCTGCTCAAGGAATCAAGTACCACATTCCCCTTTCCTAAGTTGTAGGAAATTTATAAGTCGTAGTCCTGAAGAAACTCCATCCACCTCTGCTGCAGCAAGTTCAGGTCTCACTAGGAGAATACATACCTCAAGCTCTTATGATTCGTGAAGACCATAAAGCACTCCCCGATGAAGTAGTGACACTAAAAATTTAGTGTGAACACAATCATTGTGAGATCTAAGTCGTGGGTGGCATAGTTACACTCATGGGAATGTAACTGCCTAGACCCATAAGAGATCACCCCCACTGTTGCATCAACACACACCCCAATCCTTAGCCTAAAGCATCATAGAACACCTCAAACATCACTCCTTATTCTGGAAACCTCAGTACCGGGGCACTAACCAGCTTCCCCTTTAGATAACTGATGGATGCCCGGCACTTCCCACTCCATATAAAAGTTTGGTCTTTCTTGGTCAAGGTTGTAAAAGGTGCTGCAACTCGGGAGAATTTGGGAAAGAACCTCTGGTAGTAACCTTCTAGACGCATGAAACTATGAACTTCTACCACGTTATTAGGTGATGCCCAAGAAACAACTGCTTCGACCTTCAACGGTTCCATTGTTATTCCCTGCTCGGACACCACGTGTCCAAGGAAGTGCACCTCTCGTGTCCAAAACTTGCACTTGGACAAATTTTTGTAGAGTTGGTGTTGTCCGAGGACCTCTAAAACCTTTCTCAGATGCTCGGCGTGATCCTCCTATGATCTTGAGTAGATCGGTATGTTGTCAATAAACACAACCATGAACCGGTCTAGATATTCCTGGAAGACATAGTTCATGATCCCCATGAACATGGATGGTGCGTTTGTAATGCCGAACGGCATGACCACAAACTCAAAGTGTCCATATTTTCACCTAAAGGTAGTCTTCGAGATGTCACCATCCTTAACCCTCAACTGGTGATACCCTGACCACAGGTCGATCTTGGAGAACCATCATGCCCCCTTCAACTAATCGAAAAGTTCATCTATCCTTGGGAGAGGGTAACGATTCTTGACTGTTACCTGATTCAGCCTTCGGTAGTCTATACACAGCCAGAGACCACCATTTGCCTTCTTCGCGAACAAGACTGGAGCACCCCATGGTGACGCACTTGGTCGAACAAAACCCTTCTTCATCAAATTTTCAATCTGAATTTTTAACTCCTGAAACTCAGAATGTTACATCTGATAGGGAGTCATCAAAATTGGATGGGCACCAGGTTGCAAGCCTATCCCAAACTCAACATCACGTTGAGGGGGTAGAGTCACCAACTCTTTAAGGAAGACGTCCATGAACTCATTGAAAATTCCCAAAGCTTTCACCATCTCTAAGTCCACTGACTCCACTAATAGCTCGACTAACAAGGAAAGAAAGGGATCCACTCTCCAGGTTCCCTCTTGGAAACCCCGCTCACCAACGAAATTCACATATCGGCCGCTCATATCTGAAAACACAACCCTTCTCTGGAAGCATTCAATAACGGCACACACATAGAACAGTCATTCGATGCTTAGAATGACATCATACGGTTGTATCTGTAGCAAAAGAAGGTCCCCACTAGACTGATGTGGTCCCAACATCAGTCTACATCCCCGAAAAACATGAGACAAGTTGGTCTAACCTCTGACTGGCGTACTCAAAACCAGGGGTATGGGAAGTCTCTCTGCATCTAAACCCAATGTATGGGCTAGATTGGGTGTAACAAAGGAGTGAAAATCTCCTGAATCAAACAAGGTGTAGGCAAGAGTACTAAACAAGCTGATCGTACCTCAGATGATCTCTGACCCTACTGGAAATATAGCCTCTGCGGCGTGCAACTGCCCACACCCAGCTCCTCTTCCCCTCGGTTGTTGGACGCCTCCCCGACCATGTCCTGGTCAAGGTCCCTGAGGAGCACCTTGAAGTCGGCCTCCTCCTGCAACGTCTGTTCTCAGAGGAGCGTGATCTCATTGTCCCTGCTGCTGCTGCTGAAAGGGTCTGGCTAGAAACTGCTACTGCTGAGGTGGGCACTGAACCTGCCCACCCCCACTATATTGCACTTGGTCTGGGAACTGATTCCGAAGATGCCCGTGACTTCTATAGATGAAGCATCTCGGTCCTGGGCCCGCAAAGAATGGGTGAGGATCGGGAGATCGAAACTGGAACTTCTAGAGCATGTTCCCCACTGGCCGAAACCTGGAAGGCCCTGACGCTGGAGGCCTGCTGTTGACAGCTTTCCCCTTTGATGAGCCCAACTGGCTCCCCTCTCATGGCACACCTCCCGGTGCGTGCATCCTCTCCACCACTTCAGTCTTCTTCTAGACCTCCAAGTATGTCAGTAGAGTGAAGGGAGTAACAGCATATTGAAGAGAAGGTTGGAGTGCTTCCTCTAAACGTCTCACCCGAGACTCCTCATCCGAAAAGAGGTCCGGAGCAAAGCAAAGGAGATCCTTGAACTTGATCCCCAGATCCCTCATTGACATAATCCCCTGTTGAAGGGAGAGTAGCTCCTGCCTCTTCCCAGCCTTCATCCTGGAAGAGAGGAATTCCGCCCGGAACTCCCTCTAGAAGTCAATCCACAAAACATCAGCCTCCCTCTTCTCCCCAAGATAGAGATTCCACCACTCACGTGCCGCTCCCCACATCTGACTTATAGCCAGAGGAGCCCAGTACTCCGTCGGAGCCCGGATCAAGCTGAAAGCTATCACCAATTCTTCGAGCCCGCTCTCTGTCTCCATGTCTGAGATGTTTCCCTTGTACTTCTTGAGGGTCAATCATTGAAAAGCATGAAACTTCCTCTACCACTAGTCATCCTCCTCCCCTCGATCATCCCTCTGTTAATCAGCTAAATCAGCCTCATGGGCCTCGATCACCCACACTACTCGTGGTCGTCGTCCGGGTGGCATAGCAAAAAGGTAAATAAGGAATGCCTAAGCCCGAGTAGTGTAGAAGATTGATTTTAAATTTTGCTTAAACGTTTCATTTATTTTAGATCCCCAAAGTACTCAATACACACAAGAACACAAGTCATTATGATGCATGTACATTTCCTAGGGTCTCTACCCTACAATCAGTGTAGCCTCACTTGGTCGTTCAGTAGGTCCACAGTCCTTGCATCGGATCACAGGGGGCCTTAAAATCCCGCGTCCTAGCTGGTTTTCCCTGGCCTATTTCACGTGCTAAGATCTCCTGACACTATTTCCCTACCATACCATGCAATTCTCAGTGCCTAACTCCAAACTCCATCTTATCTCTCAACCTCCCCTTTGATACCATTATGTCAAGACTCACCTTCACCAAGATGAAAGAAGGGACAACAGATTTCCAGACCCTTCCTTCTTCAACTTGAAGGAGAGATAATGACCCCTAAGACCCGCCTTCAATAGGTCCCGGAGTGGTGACTAGAACCAAGGGTATAGAATCACATGCAAAATGGAAGGCATTACCATTTCTATTTAGTAGGATCGGGAGAAAAGATAGTAAATCCCAAACAACACTAAAATTGGAAGTAAAAATAAAGCCAAAACAATCCATTCCCATATGCATGTTCCAATAATAAGTGCTACGAAAATATAACTGCAAGCAATCCCTAGTAACTGTTTGTCTAGATGGAACTTGAAATTGAGGTTGAATAGCTTCAATAAATTCTCTAAAACCTTGATTCTCAACATATTTAAATGATAACTCATCAATGATTATCATTTTAGCAAGAGCTATTCTACACTCTTCTTGATTAAAATGAGCTACTGACATTTTAATCATCCCATCATCCTCATCTTCACATTTCTTTCTAAGACTGAGAGTGCTTTGACTTTCGTCAAGATTTTTGTGTGGATTTTTATTACACCTTATCAAATGCCTATTCAAATTACTAGTTCCATGTTGGCCTGATGTGCAAGCATAATCTTTGCCACAATAATTACAAACAGCCCTTCCATTTTTTTTATGAAAGTGATCCCAAGCTTGAGAAATTCTAGAACCAATAGGAGCTTTAGGAACTGTTACCTTTTTAGGAGACCTCTTACCCTCCTCACTTTCTTCAACTGGTATACAACTACTCCCTCCTACTAAATGTGCAGTTGGAGTAGACCCCATCTGACTTTGGGTTGTGCCAACTGGAGGATTAGAAGAACCACTTATTTTATCACCTTACATGAATCGCAAATTGATGTTAGTTGTGGCACACTCCTGGCAAAATATAAGGAGAATAGATTTTGAAACCAATATATGGATTTGAAATTACAATGATAAATAAAACCAATGCAATGAAGGTCATGCCTCGTGGTGGTGGGTGCTCAATGAACACATCCTAAAATCCCAAAAACAAAAACTACATCTCCAAAACATAATTGGTCCTAGTGAAATAATTCTAAATTCTAGCAGATTTTGAGTCGAACTAAGTTGTCAATCTTTGTGACCAAACCAGAATTCCACAGGAGTAGCAAAACCAAATTGAGAACTCATACATAATGGCAAACATCATTTAAAATAACATGATAAAAAAATAAAATGCTTACCTCCAGTTACTAACACGCCAGACTGCCACTGATGCCTAGCAAAAAACACGACCTACCAACACCTTCTCGAGTCACTGTTGGCCTCCCGTTCCACCACCGTTTCTTACTGTGACTCACTATCAACACCAGTAACAGAACCAATTGAAGTTAAAGTGGAGTAAATTCATGATGCAGTAGAAATAAACATTACTAGAAAAAGGGAAATCAAATCAACAAAACACACACCAGTAGCAGATTTGAAGAACGAATAAGCGAAAACATATGCAACAAAATCATCACCAGGAGCAGAGTGAATAACATTGATTCAGTCTGAAAACTCGAAATCAACTCTGTCGAACCAGGAATCAATTGAAAACCTCAAACCAACAATTTGAACCTCACCATATCTGGATGATCCGAGGGGAGCCTCCTCCAATTTCGAAGCTGAACTCGCAGCGTTGAACCCTATGCACCTAGCCCTACTAGACGGCACAAACAGGTTGTGTGACAAAGCAGCAGGCAGGAGGAGGAGGCGACGCGAGTCCAAGGTAGTTTTCTCTGGAACCCCTATTACTTGGAAGGTGTCTGTTGGGGGAGGAGGCGAACGAGGAGCCCTTTTCTGGCTGGGTTCGGTCGAAGGTGCGAAAGAAGGATGGATGGGAGGGAGGATTTTTCGCAAGGGAGAAGAGGGATCAGAGAAGTCGAGGGGTTGGGGAAGATTAGGGAAGAAAAGAGGGAGGGGGAGAGTTGTTGTAGGCTATCGAATCGGTCGAGTCGAATCGCGAGGGAAGGAGGGAGGAGGGGAGTAGGGTTTCTTTCTTCTTCACGAAGGGAAGGTCACCACGAGGAGAGCAGAGCGAGCGAGTCTGGGGGGGCCGCAAGTCCGCGAGCGAGGCAGAGAGGGGAGTAAAAAAAAAATTAGGTGGCATCGGGTCACGGGTCGGGTTGGGTCTAAATGACTCCAACCCGCGACCCGACCCAACCCATGTACAGGTCGACCCGAACTGAACCTGACCCGGGTTTTCCCTATGTGACCCGACCCAACACCGGTCGGGTCGGGTCGAACCCGTCGGGGTGGGCCGGGTCTGGACACCCCTATTTTAGACTGGTTTGGCATTTAAATTCTCTAACATACAAAAATGTTAATTAAATAGTACACCCTCAGATATTGTGAAAAATGATGGGGTTATTTTCAATAAAAAATTGGTAAATCACCCTCTAGTTTTTTAGTGATTTTACCCATTATAATGCTAGAGATGGTCCAACTCATACCACTAGGATACCTATTCCTGGTCTACTTGAGAATCCTCAGT
Source organism: Viscum album (assembly GCA_963277665.1). Classification (NCBI taxonomy): domain Eukaryota; kingdom Viridiplantae; phylum Streptophyta; class Magnoliopsida; order Santalales; family Viscaceae; genus Viscum; species Viscum album. Next base: position 934,240,886 of record OY728125.1, read on the forward strand.
GCGACCTAACACCAATTGCATCAATTTAGTTTTAAAAAGGTAACCCTAAATTCTATTGACCAATATATTAATTTTTAAAATTTTTAAAAGATAATTAAATAGATATTTACTATAAAGACGTTGAATTTTACGGTCACCCTATGCAGAAGAGACGTCTGGAATTTGTAAATCTATTTTGACCAATGTTACACAATTAATCTTTAAAAAAATGAAATTCTAGTAATTTTTTATATTTTCATATTTGCTAGAATTGGAATCTGTTTTCGGGAAGTCTGAACAGCATTATTGAATGCACAGGGACAGGACAGGTAACGGAAACCTATATTATTTCGTAGATTTATGGCCGCGTGTATTAATATATCTAGTGAATAATATAATTAAGAACATGTTTATTTTATAACAATTAATTAAAAGGACTAAAATTATTTGTACATGTTTAATGTTCCATAAATGTATTTTTAAAAACGTTTTTTGTTCAATTTTAAATTATATGTTTTCGGCTGATAAATAAAATTTCATAAAATAAAATCAAATATACCAATAGAGTATTGTGATAATTATCAATTGTTAATGTATTGAAAATTTTATTTATTTATTTTTAATTAAAAATATTATTTTATTAAAAATAATCATTGGTTTTATGAATTTATAAATGAATTAGAAATAAAATATTTGGCTTGTGTAGTACAAAATCGATTTAATATATTTGATTTTGGTAATGGAGGAGAAAATTAATCCGGTGTTATTCTTGCGGGGAAACGGCCACGAGGGCAATTGATAGAGTGACAGCTCATGGGCATAATGGAGCATTTATGGGCTTTGATGGCAATGTTGGGACCATACAAAAGTAAAATAAATTAATTTAAAAAAATAAAATAAAAAGACTGGGGATGGCAGTGAGTGACCGAACGGGGGTATTTAAGAGACCTGGACCCCCTGGCCATCCCCTTCTATATTTACTCTTCAATAACTCCACTTTTCCTTGACCCCCCATTTTTTCTCATTTTTTTATAAAACACAATAATTGTTTGTATTATATAAAAGAATACCAACTACACATTCAATACTATATTATATGAAAATAATACATACTACACATTTTTTCTCATTTGAATTGTGGAGTTGGTAGGATTTGGAGCAATAGGACAAAACCCGTAATAAACAGCGGTAGCTTTTATCACCACTAAATAAAAACGTAAATAAAGACACTATTTATCAATGTTTATTTTTTAAACGCTAATGAGCGATGATAAATGGTGACATTGATCACCGCTAAATAAGCGTTGATAAAAGGTTGTCTCGCGTGACTTCATCCCACATCGAATTTCTCATTTGTCTGGGGCGCGCTTTATAAACCTTGGCGTTCTTGTAACATAATGTGTCATGGGTGTGGGGGATCAACACCCATATACACCTACCTTTTCACACACATGATGAACATTCTGATCTCTCCATGATCCCTCCACGATCCGACCCACGTGCCCAGCCCCAACCCCCAATTTTTTTATACTACAATAAAAAAACAATTAAAAAATATAAATAGTAAATATATTAAAAAATGAAATAATTATACAAAAAATTAAAATTGAATAAACTACAAAAAAATAAAAAAATTATTAGTGAAATAATTGCGAATATAAATGAATAAAATTAATATATATATATATATATATATGTATATATATAATAGTATATATTAAATATAAATATATAAAATGTAATCATTAAACAAATAAAAAATTATTAAAAAAAATATTAATGAAACTATTATTAATAAAAATGAATAAATTTAGTATATGCATATATTATACATAGTAATAAGTAGTTGGGGTTTGGCTTAGTGGTAAGCACCCCGTAATCCTATATGAAAAATGGGGGTTCAAAACCCATTGGGAGTAGGGTACTGTAGCAGCGGAGACACTGTAGTAGACGGGTATTGTAGCAGTACTATTCACAAAATGGACATTCGGCCAAAAAATTCGGGCCTACGGGCCATGTAATGGGCTACATGCCCACTAGGCCTTCGGGCTATATAATGAGTCTCCCTCTATCCAGTCAAAACAGGTCTTTACTTTGTTTTAATAATAAAAATGAGGCTTTGACCTCAACTTAAAAAAATTATAAATAGTAATAAATAATATATATTAGAAAATGAATAAAATGTAATAATTAAAAACATATTAATCTATAATTCATTTTTAAATATTTTTTCAATCTATTCATCTTTTAATTAAAATTCACTCATATTTAATATGCATTCATTTAATATTATTTATTCATTGACAATGTTAAGTGTTTGCTTACTATTTATATAATTTAAAGATTTTAAATATCTATTCATTTAATATTTTTGTAATTTATTCATTTTTAAATTTTTTTATACATAACTATTCATTAATATATTTAATATTTATCAATATATATGATATCTCCTTAAATATTATTTATATAATATAAAACATGTATCTTTACATTAAATAAGTCATAGATTTATTGAAAAATGGTTTATAATTAAAAACTAATATTAATTAAAAAATTGACTAATTGTATCGAGTAGTGAGCGTTTAATTAAACGTTGTTTGTTTTTTCAATTTAACATATATCAAACATGTTTTACATTAATTTCACACATACATATATGTAACTAATGCATTTTTATATAGAATGTGCACATATATAATGTTTCTGTAATTTATTCAATTTTTAATATTCATTTTAGAATTATATTTACTAACATAATATATTTAATATATATTATGTTTCTAATCGACAAATTTTATTCATTTGTTATGTTTTTATTCAAAATATACAATTTATTACTTTTGCATATTTTTTTTCAAATTTATTCATTTTTAAAATTATTTATTCATTAGTTGTAACGACCCAATGTTTTTCAATAAAAGTTCTATTCTCATAAGTATGTCATAAAATCAAATGAAAACTCAACATAATAAACTAATAAGTGCTAAGTGACCTCTAAACATAAGTTTGACACTTCTGTGTTTGGAATTTTGAAAATCTGGCATACACGGTTGTAATCAGTAAGTTATTTAGAGTCCGATAAGGAAAACTTAATTTTTTGGTGAATAGTAACCTACCCTAATGAATAGTACATACCCTTATGAATAGTGATATACCCTAATCAATAGTAACATCACCTATGATAGTATAAAAATAATATTCATGTTTGAAGTACAATATACCTGTATTTTAGAATAAGTTAATGAATGTTTTAAAACTGGTTTTCATACTAAATTGTTATTTTAATTAAATATTAAAATAATAATAATTAGAAAATTATTTTTGAAAAATGGACTTCATTTTTGGATTCTACACGTCGAAAAATGGTTAGGGTGAATTTTTGGGATTTTTCTGAAATACTTGAATTTTTGATGAATAGTAAAATACGATAAATTACAATAAATGCTAAATATTGCATCATAGGTGATGTATGGCTGATGTAAGATGATAATCTTGAATCATCCTTGATTATTTTAGTATATTTGATGATAATGCTCAATTATTCATAGTCTTGACCTTAAATAATAAACTAATACTTGAAATAATGGGAAACACCTCCCCTCCCTCACTATAAATACCCCCTCTCCTTACCTCTTTCCCACACACCTCTCAAGCCTTGCGCCTAGCCCAAATTCTGCCCAAGTGTAACGCCCCGACCATAGTTACCCAGATTCGGTGCATTATTACATAATATTGACATGATAAAAAAAGATCAAGTCTCGAAAGACCGATTAGTTTAGTAGCCTTGAAATAACTAGATACATTCATAAAGTTTACATTACATCATAAAGTGAAAAACTACTACAACAACATATTGTCTTCATATCCCCTCATATTATCCCTGCAGGTCATTCATAAATTACTTCTTCACATCCTAGGAAAAATAAAACATTGAAAGGGGTGAGCTCAGATGCTCAGTAAGGATAACAATATATCAGAAACATTCATAAATAAGCATAAACATTTAAGGCATTGTATAACTAAACAAAAGCATTTTAAACTTGAACTTCAGCATAATATGGCAAAGATAAGATGAAATAATGTCATTTACTTATTCACATGGATATTCTACTAGTCGAATAATCACATGCAATATCAATAACCACTTTCATAATGATGGAATGCATAATGCCAGACTATCATAACCACGTAACCAAGGCCTCATGCTAAGACTACAAATAAGATTTTGTCAAGGCCTCGTGCCAAGACATTAGTTTGTCTCATGAGACCTACCGATGCATCGATGAGCTATAGCAGGCTCCACCCGTCACTTACTAAGTCCAATGCATTCATTATATGAAAAGGTTTAAACATAACATAAACATTCATATTAAAACATGCATACAAAATGTCAATACTTTATCCATAAACCATGAATGGTATAAAAATAACACATCCATAGTCAAACATATCACAAAACCTTCAATAAAATATGGATGTTTTGTATCATAATAAATCAACTTCAAATAATCTTAAAATCCATCAAAGGGTGTTTACATAGATGAAAATGTTTTGTAAAACTCTTTGAGAGAAATATCCCTTTTTCATGAAAATATTTAAAAGTTACACAATTTAGAAAGGAAGACATTTAAAGACATTTTTTGAATCAAAGTGTACCATACCACTTTGAAACTTTTGAAAGGAATTAACATTTTTAAAATATTCATGTCCATATAAATAAATCCTTAAAACCCATTTTGAAAATATGGACATTAATGAGAAAGATTTAGAAGAATAAATATTTAAAATATTTAAAATGATGTTTTAATAAAAAGTACCTAAAAAAGAATCCCTTTGAAAACTCTTTTATGAAACATGGACATGGATAATAAATATGTCCCAGTAGATACTTATGTAAAAACAACCTCGAATAATAAAGAGATTGTGAAATTAACCCTTACCGATTTGGTAACTTACGAAACATACACCCCATGAAAGAAGTATCATACAATGAATATGTAAATACACATAAATTAAAGTGTATTACACAAATAATATAATTATGGGAAGTACATACACTACACAAAATGTAATAGTGTCAATATGGCATGAATCTCATGGGAATAAGGAGTGAGATGAAAACCCCTTACCTTGTACTTTTCCTTGGTTGAGGGTAGATTAACCTCCAGTATAATGGTGAAATAATTGTTATTAAATTATAAAAGAATCATATACATTAATATGATATCATATATGATCTTTTAACATTGCTTTGTTAATAATATCTTAGTATTATCTTCGTTTCGGGTGTTAACTTACTCGTTTTCTTTTATATGTTTTGTTACATAAGCCGTGTTTGTTATGGATAGGTTGTATCTTATTCATATCCAGAATGATATCAGGTCCTTAAACATTATTTTTAATCATCAAATGAGAATTAGACTTGAATGGATACGATGAGGAATGAATCTCATCGCGTTCGTGGAGGCGGTAGCCTGTACGTACGCACGAGCGACAATATCATTCTTTTGATATTAAAATAATATATAATTGGATAGTATATAATATAAAAAGAATCAATATCATTTTATATTTATTATTTACATGAATTACACATCATTATTATACGCATCCAAATAATAATATTATGAATAACAATTACACCACGACGTGGAGACGATAAGCCGTACGTACGCACATATGGTGACATGTCATTCAAAGGATGGATATAATACTGAATATGGTTGTACCATATTTATAATAACATCAAAGTATATAGAAGATACTGGATTTATTATTTTAGAATGAGAATAACAAATAAAGAAGAAGTTGAAGAAGAAAAGAACTTGAAAGAGGGTGGTGAAAACATTACCTCTTCTTCGGGTTCTTCCTTTTGATTTGATCAAAAGGGCTCCTTAGGTTGGATTTATGACTAAAGGAAGGCCTCTAGGATGAAGGGAGGATATTTGAGAGGGTATTTGGGCAGAGGTTGGCCGAGCTCAAAGGCTTTGAAGGTATGAATTAGAGATAAGGGGGAGTGCCCTTTTATAAGAGGGGTGAGGGGCACCTTTGGAAAAGCTAGAAATATTATTTTATAATAAATTCATATTCGGTTTCTAATGGCTCCAAAGTGGATTATTTAAATTTTAATGCGGGGATAGGTCGAAAAACATTAAACCAATAAGTTTTAGACAGGTTTGGGTCACTATATTAAACTTATCTTTTAGTTTTAACTCTTAGTTAATTAGTTTGACATTTACCATGTCACTTTGTATTTTTATAGTATATAGTTAATAAACTTACTATATACATCCAAGCGACCCCCAAGTGGTTCATTAATGATACACCTATCATGATATAAGTCTCTTTGCTGAAACTTAGAGTTTTAGAAATTGAATATCAATTAATAATATAATATTTGTTTTAAAAACTCTTTTATGTCAATTTTGACACTATTCAATAATTGATTTTTGTTAAAGTCTTAACAACTTTATTAATTCAAACCAAACTCATTTAAGAAATCCTATAATGTCATATTAACCAATAAAATTCATTGATGTCATTAAAACTTTCAAATTATATTTATTTTAACATTTATAATACCAATTATTTGATTATTTCATTAATGAGGAAAATACTGCATCATTATTGTGTCATAAATAATATTAATTATTAAATGTCCTAAAATTGAAAATAAAATACCATTATTTAGGAAATATTTTTATCTTTCTAATGAATATTTATAGTCTAAAATACAACATATATAACCCTCTGTAAAAATTGTTTTTCTAAAAGATATATGCTTGTGTCATTTTTGTATTTATTTTAACCTATTTAATATAAAGTGTCATTATCACTTACAAGTGGATCCATGGGGTCCCAAAATCGACCCAAAGATGCCCATGGTCATAAAGTTATCAACCAATAGGGTTAGGACACGTTTTAGGGTAATTTATTATTATTATAATATTTTTTTTACCCTTATTTACCGAATTTACCCTTTAACCATGGTAAATAAAATATTTACCGAAGTAATTATTCAAAATGTCTAAAAATAAAAGTTACCTATTTACACAATTTATACATCCTGATTCAAAATATAGAATCCATTTTTCCAAATTCAAAACACAGAAGTGGCAGAAATTAATTTAAAATTAATTCCCGTTGTTAAAACAAAAAGCGTGTTTTTAATAGATAATAACTATCAAAAGATTGACACTTGTTTATGTCCGGTTTAATTGTGAAATTATGTCCAATGAACAAAATTGTATTAAATGGTAAAAATATATTCTAAATATACTTTAAAACCACTCAAATTCATAATTTATCACTATTAATTATTTCGATTTAAAAAGTTGTTTTTAATTAAAATTTAGTAATTTTCACTATTCATCAAAATATAAAAGTTATCCGAAAAGTACCAAAATTTCACCCTAGGCTAATTTAGATATTCCAAATCCAAAAATGAAGTCCATTTTGAGAGATAAAATTTATAAAATTTCAAAAGGTGGGTATTACTATTTATAACGGTTAGTTTGATTGGTTGTGGTGTGTGTTAGAACTCGAAGTTGCGTACAACACACGCTACTATATTATTCAAAGAGAAGCGTACCATGGAAGCTTGGGGTGTTACATTGTCCCCTCTTTCAAATAATTTCATCCTTGAAATTTTTAGAATACTACTGTATGAAAAGACTCGGGTGGTTCTTCATCATATGTTCCCCGGGTTCCCACGTTGCTTCTTCCATGTTATGGTTTCTCCACAAAACTTTTACCAGACGAGTCGTCCGGTTTCTTAGCACTTTCTCTCTTGCATCAAGAATCTTAACAGGCTCCTCGCAATAAGACAGATCGGGTTCCAGTTCGAATTCCTCAGAAGTGAGTACATGCGTTGGGTCAGGCATGTATTTCCTCAACAGTGATACGTGGAACACATCGTGAACCTTGGAGAGACTTGGCGGCATTGCCAAACGGTAAGCTAAAACACCAATTCGTTCTAGAATTTCGAAATTTCCTATGTACTTGGGACTCAATTTACTTTTTTTACCGAAAAGTATAACTCCCTTCCCTGGAGATACCTTCAAGAAAGCATGATCTCCTACCTGAAATTCCAAATCCTTCCTTCAGTTATCGGCATAGCTCTTCTGCCTACTTTGAGATGCTTTGATGTGGTTTTGGATTACCTTTACCTTTTCCACTGTTTCCTCCACCAGTTCTGGGCCTACAAGTTTTCTTTCACCAACGTCATCCCAACAGGTTGGTGTGCGACATCTCTTTCTGTATAATGCTTCATATGGTTCCATCTGAATACTCGAATGGAAGCTATTGTTATAGGAAAATTCTACCAGAGGTAAATATTGATCCCACATACCCTAAAAGTCAAGTGAGAAAGATCTCAACATGTCTTCTAAGGTTTGAATAGTCCGTTCTGATTGTCCATCTGTTTGAGGGTGGTAGGTAGTGCTCAAACAAAGTTCAGTATCCAAGGCCTTCTGAAGACTCTTCCAGAATCTTGAAGTAAAACAGGGATCATGATCAGAAAAAATAGATAAGGGTACTCCATGAAGTCTCACAACTTTATTAATATATAGTCTTTCAAGATGTTCGAGTGGTAAATATTCTCTTATAGCAAGAAAATGTGTTGACTTGGTAAGACGATCAACAATGACCCATATTGCATCGTTCCTTCTAGGAGTCTTTGGTAGCCCCATGATGAAGTCAATCATAATATTATCCCATTTCTACTCAGGTATGGGAAGAGGTTGCAATACTCCACCAGGCTGTTGCCTTCTAGCTTTCACTTGTTGACAAACCATACATTTTGACACAAAATCAGCAATCTCCCTCTTCATGTTGTCCCACAAAAAATGTTCCTTAAAATCTATATACATTTTGGTGCTCCCAGGGTGTATAGAGAAATTGGAACTATGAGCATCGTCCAACAATTCCATTTTTAGATTAGGTATATCAGGAACACAAAGTCTCTTCCCAAATTTCAAAATTCCATCTTCATACACAAAGTCTCTCAATATCCCATCATTCACAGCTTTAATCTTCTTTTGAAATTCTTCATCATCGGTCTGAGAACTCTTAATCCTTTCTAGTAAAGATGGTTTGGAAACCATTTGAAAAAGCATTGATGTTTCACCTTCCATGGTTATTCCCATGTCCATCTTCACTAGATCTATGAAAATTGGATCCCTTTCACTACTCCCCAAATCCTGAAATATTTTCTCTAGGGAACTTATCCATTACTCAACTACTAATGGATTTGTACTCCCATTGAATGTTGGTGGTTGCTACCTCATGAAGCGATCTAACATTGATCCTCCACGCTGTGGATCAGGGTGCTCCATACGGGTAAGGTTATTATTCATAACCTGAGTGAGTTGTCCCAGTATGGTGATTAGTTGATCAGCACCAGTTGCATCACTAGCTCCACTATAATTATGTTGAGCAGGAGGGTAATCCCTACATGGAGTGCGTGCATTGATACAGTTTCCATTTCTTCCAATAGGCGCCATTTCTAAACAATGGCATAAACTAGATCAGTTTATGAATCAAAATACATAATTCCATACTTGTAAAACACTTAACATAAATTGAACTATTTATGGATATAATCCATAATCATAAAAAATGTTTTCTTTGAGGAAGTAATACTCATAAACCCTTTATAATGGTTTGTAAAGAAAATGAGAATTATCCTAAGCATATCCCCTGGGAGTGTCGTAACCAAGAGTGCAGCAAGGCCCATTGTCATGCACCAGTTCCCGTTCGAGTCTAGCTCAAATCGGTGTTTTCGGGTTTTACCCCTAGGTACATCCGTGCCAGAGCTGCCTCTACGTGCTCGTATCCAGACATAGATGTATTGCTCAGAAAACTCACAAAATATTCTACAATACCAAAATTCTAGGAAGTTATTCTATACTAATCCTCAAAGTCTATCTTAGGGCTAGGTGTTCTAATCAGAGTTTATCTAAATCTAGCTTCCAAGGATTGTACTAAACTTCCTCTGATACCAACTGTAACACTCCAACCCCAGTTACTCAGAGTCAGTGAATTATTAAATAATATTGGCATGATAAAAAAAGATCAAGTCTCAAAAGACCGATTAGTTTAGTAGCCTTGGAATAAATAGATACATTCATAAAGTTTACATTACATCATAAAGTGAAAAATACTACAACAACATATTGTCATCATATCCCCTCATATTATCTCTGCAGGTCATTCATAAATTACTTCTTCACATCCTGGAAAAAATAAAACATTGAAAGGGGTGATCTCAGTGCTCAGTAAGGATAACAATATAGCAGAAACATTCATAAATAAGCATAAACATTTAAGGAAATGTATAGCTAAAACAAAATCCTTTTAAACTTGAACTTCAACATAATATGACAAAGATAAAATGAAATAATTCCATTTACTTATTCACATGGATATTCTACTAGTCGAATAATCACATGCAATATCAATAATCACTTTCATAATGATGGAATGCATAATGCCAGACTATCATAACCACGTAGCCAAGGCCTCGTGCCAAGACTACAAATAAGATTTTGTCAAGGAATCGTTCCAAGACACTAGTTTGACTCATGAGACCTACCGATGCATCGAGGAGCCATAGCGGGCTCCACCCGTCACTTACAAAGTCCAATGCATTCCTCATATGAAAAGGTTTAAACATAACATAAACATTCGTATTAAAACTAGCATACAAAATGTCAATACTTTATCCATAAACCATGAATGGTATAAAAATAACACATCCACAGTCAAACATATCACAAAACCTTCAATAAAATATAGATGTTTTGTATCATAATAAATCAACTTCAAATAATCTTAAAATCCATCAAAGGATGTTTACATAGATGATTTTTTTTTTGTAAAAATCTTTGAGAGAAATATCCCTTTTTCCTGAAAATATTTAAAAGTTACACAATTTAGAAAGGAAGACATTTAAAGACATTTTTTTGAATCAAAGTGTCCCATACCAATTTGAAACTTTTGAAAGGAATTAACATTTTTAAAACATTTATGTCCATATAAATAAATCCTTAAAACCCATTTTGAAAACATGGACATTAATGAGAAAGATTTAGAAGAATAAATATCTAAAACATTTAAAATGATGTTTTAGTAAAATGTTCCTTAAAAATAATCTCTTTGAAAACTCTTTTATGAAACATGGACATGGATAATAAATATGTCCCAGTAGATACTTATGTAAAAACAACCTCCGATAATAAAGAGATTGTGAAATTAACCCTTACCAATTTGGTAACTTACGAAACATACACCCCATGAAAGAGGTATCATACAATGAATATGTAAATACACATAAATTAAAGTGTATTACACAAATAATATAATTATGGGAAGTACATACACCACACAAAATGTAGTAGTGTCAATATGGCATGAATCTCACGAGAATAAGGAGTGATATGAAAACCCATTACCTTGTACTTTTCCTTGGTTGAGGGTAGATTAAACTCCTATATAATGGTGAAATAATTGTTATTAAATTATACAAGAATCATTTACATTAATATGATATCATATATGATCTTTTAACATTGCTTTGTTAATAATTTCTTAGTATTATCGTCGTTTCGGGTATTAACTTACTCGTTTTCTTTTATATGTTTTGTTACATAAGCTGTGTTTGTTATGGATAGGTTTTATCTTATTCATATCCAGAATGATATCAAGTCCTTAAACATTATTTTTAATCATCAAATGATAATTAGACTTGAATGGATACGATGGGGAATGAATCTCATCGCGTTCGTGGAGGCGGTAGTCCGTACATACGCACAGGCGACAATATCATTCTTTTGATATTAAAATAATATATAATTGGATAGTATATCATATACACAGAATAAATATCATGTTATATTTATTATTTACATGAATTAAACATCATTATTATACGCATCCAAATAATAATATTTTGAATAACAATTACACCACGACGTGGAGACGGTAAGCCGTACGTACGCACGTATGGTGACATGTCATTCAAAGGATGGATATAATACTGAATATGGTTGTACCATATTTAAAATAACATCACAGTATATAGAAGATACTGAATTTATTATTTTAGAATGGGAATAACTAATAAAGAAGAAGTTGAAGAAGAAAGGAACTTGAAAAAGGGTGGTGAAAACATTACCTCTTCTTCGGGTTCTTCCTTTTGATTTGATCAAAAGGGCTCCTTAGGTTGGATTTATGACTAAAGGAAGGCCTCTAGGATGAAGGGAGGATATTTGAGAGGGTATTTGGGCAGAGTTTGGCCGAGCCCAAAGGATTTTAAGGTATGAATTACAGAGAAGGGGGAGTGCCCTTTTATAAGAGGGGTGAGTGGCACCTTTGGAAAAGCTATAAATATTATTTTATAATAAATTCATATTCAGTTTCTAATGGCTCAAAAGTGGATTATTTAAATGTTAATGTGGGGATAGGTCTAAAAAAATTCAAACAATATGTTTTAGACAGGTTTGGGTCACTATATTGAACTTATCTTTTAGTTTTAACTCTTAGTTAATTAGTTTGACATTTACCATGTCACTTCGTATTTTTATATTATATAGTTAATAAACTTACTATATAAATCCAAGAGACCCCCAAGTGGTCCATTAATGATACACCTATCATGATATAAGTCTCTTGTTCGAAACTTAGATTTTTAGGAATTGAATATCAATTAATAATATAATATTTGTTTTAAAAACTCTTTTATGTCAATTTTGACACTATTCAATAATTGATTTTTGTTAAAGTCTTAACAACTTTATTAATTTGAACCAAACTCGTTTAATAAATCCTATAATGTCATATTAACCAATAAAATTCATGGATGTCATCAAAACTTTCAAATTATATTTATTTTAACATTTATAATACCAATTATTTGATTCTTTCATTAATGAGGAAAATACTGCATCATTATTGTGTCATATATAATATTAATTATTAAATGTCTAAAAATTATAAATAAAATACCATTATTTAGGAAATCTTTTTAAATTTATAATGAATATTTATAGTCAAAAATACAACATATATAACCCTATGTAAAAATTGTTTTTCTAAAAGATATATGCTTATATCATTTTTGTATTTATTTTAACTTATTTAATATAAAGTGTCATTATCACTTACAAGTGGATCCATGAGGTCCCAAAATCGACCCAAAGATGCCCATGGTCGGAAATTTATAAACCAATTGGATTAGGACACATTTTAGGGTAATTTATTATTATTATAATATTATTTTTTACCCTTATTTACCGGATTTACCCTTTAACCATGGTAAATAAAATATTTACCGAAGTAATTATTCAAAATGTCTAAAAATAAAAGTTACCTATTTACACAATTTGAACATACTGATTCCAAATATGGAATCCATTTTTCTAAATTCAAAACACAGAAGTGGCAGAAATTAATTTAAAATTAATTCCCGTTGTTAAAACAAAAAGCGTGTTTTTAATAGATAATAACTATCAAAAGATTGACACTTGTTTATGTCCAGTTTAATTGTGAAATTATGTCCAATTACCAACATTTTATTAAATGGTAAAAATATATTATAAATATACTTTAAAACCACTCAAATTCATAATTTATCACTATTAATTATTTCGATTTAAAAAGTTGTTTTTAATTAAAATTTAGTAATTTTCACTATTCATCAAAATATAAAAGTTATCCGAAAAGTACCAAAATTTCACCCTAGGCTAATTTCGATATTCCAAATCCAAAAATGAAGTCTATTTTGAGAGATAAAATTTATAAAATTTTAAAAGGTGGGTATTACTATTTATAACGGCTAGTTTGATTGGTTGTGGTGTGTGTTAGAACTCGAAGTTGCGTACAACACACGCTACTGTATTATTCAAAAAGAAGCGTACCATGGAAGCTTGGGGTGTTACACCAAGTATCCTCACAAGCTCATTACCCATGTCCAAGGCCTGCTGGTCTTACCAAAAGGCCAAAATCAAAGGCCCTAAAATGAATCTCAAAGAGGGGAGATCAAAGGGTAATGACCCCCTTTCATTTTCAAGTATTTTGTTTTCAATTTCCTTATTTTATTATACCCTATTCCCCTTCACTTACCCAAAAGGCATGAGAGCTCCAGAATCTCATATATTCTGGATGTTAATCATGTTACGACCCGTCCTCGGGGCCCGTGCCGTGACTACCCCAAGCCCGCCTTCCATAGGCCAGGGGCTGGCTGTAACATCCCAGGTAAATAAAGAATAATACATTTTCATACTTATTAATATTTATGAATTAAATATTAATTTTACTTTAAAGGGGTTTCTATGTTCGATAGCGTACCCGATACGCAACAAAGAATTTCTTTGAAATCTTACATTGCACACTAGTAATAAAATAATATTATTTTAAATGGTAGTTAACACGTAGCCGTTGTATTGGAAGGAATGAATAGAAATAACTAAAATATGATTATATATGTTTGTTAAATGTTTTTACATTTATCCAATAAAGGAAAAAGGCTTAAAATACGAAAAGAATTCAATTTTAGGCATATATACTCTAATTTTCACTAAATGTCCACTTATCGCCTTTTGATGGAAAACCCTCTTTAAATATAGTTTTGGTCACTATTATACATTCTATTGGACCAAATAAAATTCTTCTTTAGAATTGGGACATCAAAATTTACTTTGTGTAAATTTTTGGTATTTTTCCGATAAAGTTTATTTTTTTAATGAATAGTGAAAAATGTTGTATTTTAATTCAAAACCTCCTTTTAATCTAATTTATTTATATGATTAGATTATCTTTTGAATTGGTTTTAAAGTTAAATTAGAATATATTTTTACCATTTAATCCAATAGTGGTCGTTGGAATTAATTTCACTTTGAAATTGGACTTAAACTAGTGTCAATCTTTTGATATATATTGTTTCATAAAAACACGCTATTTGTTCTGACAGCGGAAATTAATTATTAAATTAATTAATGTAACTTATATGTTTTGAATTTTGTAAAATAGAAATCATTTTTGAATTCGAAATATCAAATATAGCTTAGGGTGAAGTTTTGGTATTTTTCTGAAAAACTTCAATTTTTGATGAATAGTGAAACCATAAGTGGTACTTAAAAAAACCGATTTTTCGTTTAAATGAAATTTCACCACCTCTGTGTTTTGAATTTCAAAAATCCGACATTCATGGTTGTCATTAGGAAGTAAAATGTGGTTCAATGGGATTAAAATAATTTTTTGGTGAATAGTAACTTTTAAGTTTTTAATCGCGATTAGAGGTAATTAGTGTAATTTAAGGTAAAAATAATGTTTTAATAATATTAAATGACCTTGACACATGTCCTACCCGTTTTGGATGTGTCATGGCCGACCAAGAAAATCCATGTGTCAACTTGGGGACCCCATGTAGCCAATTCGGTAGGAAAATGACATTAATAACTTTTTATTTAATGTTAAAATAAAAATGTCACAAACATGTGTTGTTTTACTAAAACAATTTTTAAATGGGGTTATACAAGTCATAATTTTGACTATAAATATTCATTAGAACTATATAAAGATTTACTACATCATGATATATTTTTTATAATTTTTAGACATTAAATAAATTAAATTATTTATGATACCATGATGATGCAGCGATTACCTCATTATTTAACGATTTAAATAAAATGAAAAGATAATGTAAAATCTAAGACCTACACTTTTCAAAAACCTATTGCATGGGTGGATTTCGAACTCTTATCACCTTATACTCGAAATATATAATTTTGGGACCTTTAAAATCCGAAAAGCATTTTATAATAAAGTAACCTTTTATAACTTTCCAAGAGTGCCCCTCCTCTCCTCTTATAAAATGCCCCCAACTCTACCACCTTACCCACACCTCTCAAGCCTTTGGCTCGGCCAACCCCTACCCATTTTGTCTCTCCACATCCCTCTATTACTCCTAGAATCCTTACATTGGGAATAAGTCTTTCCAAGGAAGCCTTTGAGCTCAAATCAAAAAGAGTTACCCGTTTTAAAGGTAGTGTCTTCTCTTGTGTTCTTATGTTTTATTTTGCTTCTCAAACCCCCTAAACTCTTTTTATTCCTTTATTTTGTAACAAAAAAAGTATCTTAAATATACTAGTATGTTTTTATGAGAATTATTAGAGCTAAACTTACACACACCTTCATCTAATGGTTAAAGAGCACACTGTTTCCGTGGATGGCGAATTTCTGCCTCACGAAACGATGATTTTTCAATATTATTCTAACACCTTCAAAGGTGGCCATTAATATGACACTATATTTATATATGATATATAATATGTTTATGTTTTCCTTAAGCTTCTGTATTTTTCATTTATGGAATACCTTTATGGCTTCCATTATGGGTATACGCGATATCTTCATTTTAGGAAGTGCGGACTACCGCCCCCTCAAAGTGATTTGATTCGTTAATGCCATATGTGGGACGTATAAAGGATGGGGTTAATGATATTATATATGAAATTATACTGGAATTATAATATACCTTTATGTCAATATGATTCCATTCCATAAAATATGAAATAGAAATGAAAGTAGCGTTCATGCGTACGTACGACTTACCGTCTCCATGAACAGTGCATTTCATTTCTTACCTCTAAATGTTATGTAATATTATAAATGCATGTATATGCTGGATATATATGATATATATGATATCTAAATAATGAATATAACTTTGGATATAATGGATACATGAACAACTTGTAATTATAAAGAGTTTATTTTTGACTCAAGTACCAATGATCATTAAAACGACCGTTATTAACTTAAATAATTACATAGTGTTCATGGCATGGTAATAAGTGATATAAAAGGAATAATGAACTTGAAAAAGGTTCTTAAGCAAGTAGAAATTAACTCAAGTTTATTATTTAGGATATTAAAGAGCAATCAAGTCACGTCGGACACGAGGTAAGGGACTTCGTCTCAATCTCCATTCATTGAGGCATATTTTGTTTTATACACAACTTTATTTTATACGGTGTATAAACCCCTTTGACTTTTATGATTATTCAAAATGAATCTTTTTTTATACGAAACGTTTTACTAAACAACAAAAGGAATGTTTTTTTGTCATACGTATACGACGACAACGACTTCTCTGCCACCGTGACCATTATTTGAGTTTCAGGTTCCTCTACAAGTCATAACCTAACTTTTTTTTTAAAATGAAAAATAAATACCATGTATTACTTTTCTTTTATTTTGGTATTGAAAATGGTTTTCATAATGTTTTTATTATATCAATGTGTTGTATTGATATCTTGTGATTGAAATGTGGAAATGTTATGTTTCCTTTATGCATGTTTTATGTGATATGATTATGTTATGGTTCTTGGGCATTTTTATGAAGACGAGTGGTTCCGTGATAAACTAAGGGCGGGTGAGCCCGATATAGCTCTCCAATGCATTGGGTAACGTGAAGGAGTTAAACATTAAGGTTTCTCCTAATAGATTTAGGGAATATACTGTGATGGGTATTCCAAATGTAACCATGAGGGTTACTCCCTACGTAAGAATGTTATGAATGCCTCAAGTTACCTTTATGTCTTATGATTTCTATGATTTATTCATGATTTGATAAGGTATGTTAAAATGATTATGTTTTATGAGTAAAGTATGATTTCATACATGGACTAATGTTTTCATTTCGTACTTTTATATCCCTTACTGAGCTTTTTATGCTCATCCCAAGTTTTTGAAATGTTTTTCACAAGACTTAATGTGGAATAGGGTCAAGGATGGGATCAAGGAAAAGTCATGCTATCTAAAACATAGAACTAGACATGTTTCTTTTTAAGAGTTTTTATTTTATGGAAACTTAGTAGAAGTGTATACTTTATAATATTTTGAGATGTAATAGTTATTTCATAATTCTCTAAAACTCTAAACCTGAAAAGATCCTCAATGTGAATTATTCATTTAATTCAATATTAAGTAAGGTTTAAGGCCGGGGCCTTATAGTTGGTATCAGAGGTCGGTTTAGATAACTTTAGGAGTTATAATTCTATTAAATGATTATCCAAAAATATTTTTTTATGGTCAAATTGAAATGATATAACATTTGAAGATTACCATATTGCTTCATCTAAGACATGTTTGTTCAGAATGGTTTTCCGTAGAGGAAACAGGGAAGCAGTGCTAGGAAGGCATAAAGAAGGAAATAACCTTCCGAATCAACATCTTGAGATGGTCGGAATTGGAACTGAACAGTTTGTTGCAGTAATGACGCAGTTGACTCAAGCGATAAATGGTGGCGGTATCCATGCATGAGATCAGCCAGATCAACCGCAGAGGAACAAGTCAGTGGTGGAACATTTCATGAGGCAACATCCCCCATCATTCAGAGTATTATCTGACCCTGTGCTAACTGAAGGGTGGATTAAAGCACTGGATAATATTTTCGATGTCATGGGGTGTTCAGACAATCAAAAGTTTAGTCTTGATATTTACCGTTTGGAGGGTGAAGCAGATCAGTGGTGGTCGATGGTTAAAAATATTAGGGATGCTGATGAGATTGATGCTCTCAACTGGGGTGAATTCAAAGGTATGTTTCTTGAGAAGTATTTTCCTAAGGCTGTTCAACTTAGGATGGAAAAACAATTCCTGGAATTGAGGCAAGAGGAAGAATCAGTGTCTTCCTATGAAGAAAGGTTCACTCGATTGGAAAGGTATGATTCAAATTTTATCTAAGACCTTGATAGTAAAATCAATCGTTTTACTCATGATTAAAGCCAAAATATCGAAGGTCTTTAGCTTCTCGTGAGTTCAAAAGTTATGAAAAGTTTGTTTGATGTTCTGAGAAGGTGGAAATGGAGTTTGCCGATGATCAAGTGTTCTATAACAACCAGCAGAAGAAGAGACCGAGGTGGCAGGAGAAAGGAAATAATTCCTCAAAAAGGTCTGACGGTAAGAAAACTAAGTTTCCAGTTTGTGATAAATGTGGTAAAAGGCATGCTGGGTAATGTCTTCTAAATTCTGGAAAGTGCTACCGATGTGGTAAGATGGGACATAAGGCTTGTGATTACACTGAAAAAGATCAAGGTGATGGTAATTCCAAATTTGATTTACAGTTAGTGAAATGTTTTAAGTGTAATGAGATGAGTCACTATACAAACGAGTGTCCGACAAAGAGCTTGAGTGATGGGAAGCAGTTAGACTACAAGCAGAAAGGGGTGGTGAAATCCTTTGCAACTACTTCAGCAGATGTCGGGCCATCAAATGAAGTTGTATCAGGTACTTTGTTTGTTTTTTCAGATTATGCCAGTGTGTTGTTTGATTCGGGGTCTACACATTCTTTCATCTCTGAAAACTTTTCTAGTAAAATGGGAATACCATCTCAAGAAATGACTCCTGAACTTGTGGTAAAAACACCTGGGGGAAATGTTGAGGCAAAAAGAATTTATAAGAATCTTCCTATCCTTATCCGTGGAAAGAACCTACTTGCAAACCTTATTGTTTTACCTCTAGTAGAGTTTGATGTTATCTTGGGTATGGATTGGCTCTCTATTTAGCATGCTAAGATTGACTGTAGAGATAAAGAAGTTTCTTTTCAGAAAGACTTTCAGTTTGTGTACAAGAATGAACCCTTACTGTTGATAACATATCAAGAGGCTGAGAAACTTGTAAAAGATGGAAATGAATGTTACCTTGCACATATCGTTGAAAACAAGGGAACTGTTTAGATTAATGATGTGCCAGTGGTAAATGAGTATCCTGATATTTTTCCTGATGAGTTGCCTGGAATAATACCAGATCGGGAAGTTGAATTTACTATTGACTTAGTTCCTGATGCTAACCAATTTCAAACCCCCTTATCGAATGGCTCAAACTGAACTTTTAGAGTTGAAGGAGCAATTGCAAGATTTATTAGAGAAAGGTTTCATTCGACCTAGCACATCACCATGGGGTGCTCCTGTTTTATTTGTTAAAAAGAAAGATGGTTCAATGAGACTTTTCATCGATTATAGAGCCTTGAATAACATCACTGTTAAGAACAAATATCATTTGCCTCATATCTATGATTTGTTCGATCAGCTCCAGGGAGCTCAGTTTTTTTCAAAGATTGACCTGAGATCGGGGTACCATCAGTTGAAGGTAAAGGAAGAAGATATTCTGAAGACCGCGTTTCGTACAAGATATGGCCATTATGAATTTGTAGTAATGCCTTTTGGGCTAACCAATGCACCTGCTGTATTCATGGACCTTATGAATAGAATTTTCCATGAGTTCTTGGATAAGTTTGTGGTTGTTTTCATTGATGATATTTTGGTGTTTTCTAAAAGTAAAGAGGATCATGGAAGACATTTAAGGGTTATTTTTCAAACCTTAAAAGAAAAGAAATTTTATGGGAAATTCAGCAAGTGTGAGTTTCGGTTGCAACAAATTTCTATCCTTGGTCATATTGTTTCTAAAGATAGAATAACTGTGGATCCTGCAAAAACAAAAGTTGTTGAAGAATAACCAAGACCCAAAAATGTAACCGAGATCCGTAGTTTTCTTGGTTTGGCAGGTTACTACCGAAGGTTTGTTGAAATTTTTTCACGGTTATCTAGTCCAATGACTAAGCTAACTCGGAAGGGTGTTAAGTTTATCTGGACAAAAGAATGTGATGATTGTTTTCAGAAGTTGAAAAGAAGATTGGTGAATGATCCAGTTTTGGCACTTCCTTCCAGGAATGGTGAGTTTGTTATATACAGTGGTGCTTCATTGAAGGGACTTGGTTGTGTCCTTATGCAGAATGACAAGGTAATTGCATATTCTTCACGTAATTTGAAAACTCATGAGGTAAATTACCCTACACATGATTTGGAATTAGCTGTTGTTGTTTTCGCTTTAAAAATTTGGAGGCATCATTTGTATGGAGTAAAGTGTGAAATATATACCAATCACAAAAGTTTAAAGTATATATTCACTCAGAAATAATTGAACATGAGATAGAGGAGATGTCTAGAATTAATCAAGGATTATGATTGTACAATTAATTACCATCCGGGAAAAGAAAATAAAGTGGCTGATGCTTTGAGTAAAAAAAGTAATGCTTCATTAACAATGTTGCGTTTGGAACGTGATCCTTTGGTTAAGGATTTGATGAACTTTGGCATAAAAGTTGTTGGTGCAAGATTTCCTTCTGTTTTGTTTCAGGTATCAGTGAAATCTTCTCTATTAGACAGAATCAAGCAAGCACAGAAGCAAGAAAGTGAGTTGCAGAAAAAGGTAGAGCTGGTTCAGAAGGGTAAGTTTCCTGAATTCAAAATTGATAATGATTGTGTTTTGAGATTTTGGAATAGATTGTGTGTGCCTTGTGATTCACAGTTGAAGAGAGAGTTTTTATGTGAAGCTCATAGTTCTCCATTTTCAGTTCATCCTGGCAGTACTAAGATGTACATAGATCTGCGGGAGTATTACTGGTGGGATGGAATGAAAAGAGATATTGCTGATTTTACTATGAAGTGTTTGACTTGTCAACAGGTTAAATCAGAGTGACAGTTACCAAAAGGGATGCTTCAGCCTTTACCAGTGCTAGAGTGGAAATGAGAAAATATATCCATGGACTTTATTGTGGGATTACCAAAGACATCTCGAGGTAATAATGCAATCTGGGTTATTGTTGATCGCTTGACTAAATCTGCTCATTTCCTTCCTATTCGAGATACTTTCTCTCTAGATCAAATTTCTCGATTGTATCTTAAAGAGATAGTCAGGTTGCATGGAGTTCCCCTATCTATTGTATCTGATCGTGATCCCAGGTTTACTTCTAACTTTTGGAAAGGCCTTCAGAAGTCGTTGGGTACTGAATTAAATTTTAGTAAAACTTTTCATCCTCAGTCAGATGGGCAGTCAGAACGAACAATTCAGACTTTGGAGGATATGCTACGTGCTTGTTTGATGGATTATCAGGGAAGTTGGGACCAACATATTTCTTTGGTTTAATTTTCATATAATAACAGTTTTCATTCCAGTATACAGATGACACCGTTTGAGGCATTATATGGGAAGCGGTGTTGAACTCCAGCTCTTTGGGATGAAGTGGGTGAAAGGAAGCTGATGGGACCAGAATTGGTAGAAGAGATGGCATAAAAAGTTCAGTTGATTCAGAAACAAATGAGAACATCTCAGAGCAGACAGAAGAGTTATGCGGATAATCGAAGGAAGGATCTATCTTTCGAGGTAGGTGATCATGTTTTTCTCAAAGTTTCACCGTGGAAAAGTGTGATGCGATTTGGTAAGAAAGGAAAGCTGAGTCCAAGGTTCATTGGACCATATGAAATTCTGGAAAAAGTTGGATCATTTGCTTACCGAGTGGATTTACCTCCGAGTTTATCTCAGGTACATAATGTTTTTCATGTTTCAATGTTGAGAAAGTATATGCCAGATCCATCTCATGTTTTGAACCCAGAGGTAGTTCAGTTGGAAGAGAATCTCTCTTATGAAGAACAACCAGTCCAGATTCTTGACCATAGGGAGAAAGTGTTGCGAAATAAGGTAATTCATAAGGTAAAGGTTTTGTGGAAAAACCATATGGGTGAATAGGCAACATGGGAATCTAAAAATGCTATGAGGGATAAATACCCCCACTTATTTTGATAAGTGAATAAAATTGCAAGGATGCAATTCGCAAAAGGGGGGAAGGATGTAACATCCCAGGTAAATAAAGAATAATACATTTTCATACCTATTAATATTTACGAATTAAATATTAATTTTACTTTAAAGGGGTTGCTATGTTCGATAGCGTACCCGATACACAACAAAGAGTTTCTTTGAAATCTTACGTTGCACACTAGTAATAAAATAATATTATTTTAAATGGTTGTTAACACGTAGCCATTGTATTGGTGGGAATTAATAAAAATAACTAAAATATGATTATATATGTTTTTTAAATGTTTTTACATTTATCCAATAAAGGATAAAGGCTTAAAATACGAAAAGAATTCAATTTTAGGCATATATACTCTAATTTTCACTAAAGGTCCACTTATCACCTTTTGACGGCGAACCCTCTTTAAATATAGTTTTGGTCACTCTTATACATTCTTTTGGACCAAATAAAATTCTTCTTTAGAATCGGGACATCAAAATTTACTTTGTGTAAATTTTTGGTATTTTTCCGATAAAGTTTATTTTTTTTAATGAACAGTGAAACATGTTGTATTTTAATTCAAAACCTCTTTTTAATCTAATTTATTTATATGATTATATTATCTTTTTAATTGGTTTTAAAGTGAAATTAGAATATATTTTTACCATTTAATCAAATATTGGTCATTGGAATTAATTTCACTTTGAAATTGGACTTAAACTAGTGTCAATCTTTTGATATATATTGTTTCATAAAAACACGCTATTTGTTCTGACAGCTGGAATTAATTATTAAATTAATTAATGTAACTTATATGTTTTGAATTTTTTAAAATAGACATCATTTTTGAATTCGGAATATCAAATATAGATTAGGGTTAAATTTTGGTATTTTTCTAAAAAACTTCAATTTTTGATGAATAGTGAAACCACTAAGTGGTACTTAAAAAAACTAATTTTTCGTTTAAATGAAATTTCACCACCTATGTGTTTTGAATTTCAAAAATATTAAATTCATGGTTTTCATTATGAAGTAAAATTCTGTTCAATAGGATTAAAATAATTTTTTGGTGAATAATAACTTTTAAGTTTTTAATCGCGATTAGAGGTAATTAGTGTAATTTAAGGTAAAAATAATGTTTTAATAATATTAAATGACCTTGAAACATGTCCTACACTTTTTGGATGTGTCATGGCCGACAAAGACAATCCATGGGTCAACTTGGGGATCCCATGGAGCCACTTTGGTAGGAAAATGACATTAATAACTTTTTATTTAATGTTAAAATAAAAATGTCACAAACAAGTGTTGTTTTACTAAAACAATTTTTAAATGGGGTTATAAAAGTAATAATTTTTACTATAAATATTCATTAGAAAGATAAAAAGATTTAATACATCATGATATTTTTTTAATAATTTTTATACATTAAATAAATTAAATTATTTATGACACCATGATGATGCAGCGATTACCTCATTATTTAACGATTTAAATAAAATGAAAAGATAATGTAAAATCTAAGACCTACACTTGTCAAAAACCTATTGGATGGGTGGATTTCAAACTCTTATCACCTTATCCTCTAAATATATAATTTTGTGACCTTTAAAATCTGAAAAGCATTTTATAATAAAGTAACCTTTTATAACTTTCCAAGAGTGCCCCTCCTCTCCTCTTATAAAAGGCCCCCACCTCTACCACCTTAACCACACCTCTCAAGCCTTTGGCTCAGCCAACACCTGCCCATTTTGTCTCTCCAAATCCCTCTATTACTCCTAGAAGCCTCACTTTTGGCATAAGTCTTTCCAAGGAATCCTTTGAGCTCAAATAAAAAAGAGTTACCCGTTTTAAAGGTAGTGTCTTCTCTTGTCTTCTTATGTCTTATTTTGCTTCTCTAACCCCCTAAAATATTTTTATTCCTTTCTTTTGTTAAAAAATCAGTATATTAAATATACTAGGATGTTTTTATGATAATTATCAGATCTAAACTTACACACACCTTCATATAATGGTTAAAGAGCATACTGTTTCCGTGGATGATGAATTTCTGCCTCACGAAACGATGATTGTTCAATATTCTTCTAACACATTCAAAGGTGGCCATTAAGATGACACTATATTTATATATGATATATAATATGTTTATGTTTTCCTTAAGCTTCTGTATTTTTCATTTATTTTATACCTTTATGGCTTCCATTATGGGTATACACGATATCTTCATTTTAGGAAGTGCGGACTACCGCCCCCTCAAAGTGATTTGATTCGTTAATGCCATATGTGAGACGTATAAAGGATAGAGTTAATGATATTACATATGACATTATAATGGAATTATAATATACCTTTATGTAATTATGATTCCATTCCATAAAATACGAAATATAAATGAAAGTAGCGTTCATGCGTACGTACGGCTTACCGTCTCCATGAACGGTGCATTTCATTTCTTACCTCTAAATGTTATGTAATATTATAAATGCATGTATATACTGGATATATATGATATATATGATATCTACATAATGAATATAACTTTGGATATAATGTATACATGAACAACGTGTAATTATAAATATTTTATTTTTGACTCAAGTACCAATGATCGTTAAAACGACCGTTATTAACTTAAATAATTACATAGTGTTCATGGCATGGTAATAAGTGATATAAAAGGAATAATGAACTTGAAAAAGGTTCTTAAGTAATTAGAAATTAACTCAAGTTTATTATTCAGGAGATTAAAGAGCAATCGAGTCACGTCGGACATGAGGTAAGGGACTTCGTCTCAATCTCCATTCATTGAGATATATTTTGTTTTATACACAACTTTATTTTATACGGTGTATAAACCCCTTTGAATTTTATGCTTATTCAAAAGGAATCTTTTTTTTATACGAAGAGTTTTACTAAACGACAAAAGGAATGTTTTTTTGTCGTACGTATGCGGCGACAATGACTTCTCCGCCACCGTGACCATTATTTGAGTTTCGGGTTCCTCTACAAGCCATAACCTAACTTTTTTTTTAAAATGAAAAATAAATACCATGTATTACTTTTCTTTTATTTTGGTATTGAAAATGGTTTTCATAATGTTTTTATTATATCAATGTGTTGTATTGATATCTTGTGATTGAAATGTGGAAATGTTATGTTTCCTTTATGCATGTTTTACGTGATACGATTATGTTATGGTTCTTGGGCATTGTTATGAAGATGGGTGGTTCCGTGATAAACTAAGGGTGGGTGAGCCCGATATAGCTCTATAATGCATTGGGTAATGCGAAGTAGTTAAACGTTAAGGTTTCTCCGAAGAGATTTAGGGAATATACTGTGATGGGTATTCCAAACGTAACTATGAGGGTTACTCCCTACGTAAGAATGTTAGGAATGCCTCAAGTTACCTTTATGTCTTATGATTTCTATGATTTATTCATGATTTAATGAGGTATGATAAAATGCTTATGTTTTATGAGTAAATTATGATTTCATATATGGACTAATGTTTTCATTTCATACTTTTATATCCCTTACTGAGCTTTTTATGCTCATCCCAAGTTTTTGAAATGTTTTTCACCGGACTTAATGTGGAATAGGGTCAAGGATGGGATCAAGGAAAAGTCATGCTATCTAAAACATGGAACTATACATGTTTCTTTTTAAGAGTTTTTATTTTATGGAAACTTAGTAGAAGTGTCTACTTTGTAATCTTTTGAGATGTAATAGTTATGTCCTAATTCTCTAAAACTCTAAACCTGAAAAGATCCTCAATGTGAATTATTCATTTAATTCAATATTAAGTAAGGTTTAAGGCCGAGGCCTTATACTGGAGACTATCACCAAAGGCGTAAATCCTGAATAAAAGGGAAGGCATTGCCTTTATACAAGTAAACAACACAACAGAGTACGCAAGCTGAAGTAAACACTAAGTAAACTGAGTACAAAAGTAGTGCTGAAAAGTAAATGGGCCAGAATACAAACCCAACTGAAAGTACAATACAACTGAAAAGGAAAAATAGCATCAATAAAGTAAATCAGCAACCACCGAGTCATCCTACGGCTATCCCACCTGAAGGGTGGGTAGATATGGTCTTCTCAGCTTCTCGGGTCCGGCCGTCCGCTCCGTGTACGTCCCGCCTGATAGTCCACCTCCGGGTACCGTCCCACTCCACAAGCCTCAGCCACGATCAACGCTATCCATCATCTGCAACCAACATAATGTAGTGCGAGAATAACCCATGTAGGGGTGAGTATACGATACTCAGTAGGGACCCCGAGAACCCCGAAGGTCTCCCAGAATCCAAAAAGGATATTTCATAAGGTAAGGATACAAACAAAAAGTATCAAACAACTCTACTTAGGTATATGCCCATACATATACCTAAGTCATCAATTCCAGCTCGACTCCAACACACGAGCCCAAGTACAACCCAATCCACATAGGAAAGCATAACCCAATCCACATAGGAAAACACAACCCAATCCATACAGGAAAGCACAACACAATCCACACAGGTCTACATGAAAATCACATCGATGATAATGATTGAAAGTCAAGACTCAGCTCATACAGGTATACTACTTCTGAAGATAGGTGGAGTTGATTAGATGTAACCACTGAATCATCTCCTCTGCCGAACCCACGTAGGATCCAAATATAGAAGTCTTCGCTTCCGAACCCACATAGGATCCAAGTACAGTAACCATCACTGCCGAACCCACGTAGGATCCAAGTACAGTTTTCATCGCTGCCGAACCCATGGAGGATCCAAGTACAATCTTCCTCGCTTCCGAACCCACGTAGGATCCAAGTATAGTCGTCATTGCTGCCGAACCCACAAAGGATCCAAGTACAGTCATCATCATCATCGCAGTCGCAGCCAGCTCTAGGGTTCCCGTACACAACACGCTCGATTCCGAGAGGGTCCGCTCCTCGAGTCAAAGATCGGTACATCAACTGTCACGAAGACCATAGTTGATGTATCCCGCAGTTCCATCCCACTTCATAGGGGAAAAACCAAACAAAACGTGCCCAATTTACAGAGAACAAGACAACCAAGACATTTTCCAAAAGTACATGGTGTGTAGGTAAAAGATACACTCTGTGTCTTCAGACACCGGGTTCTGCCCGTGTGATACGGCCCGTGTCGCAGGGTTGGTCGTGTAAATAAGTAAATACACGGCATGTACTATGGTTACACGCTGTGTCCAAACCTCTAGGGTCGGTTCCATGTGCGCTGGCCATGTATGGTCGTGTGGTGGAGTACATGCCAGTGTACTCCACCATGTGCCAGTGTATTTCCGGAATACACGTTGTGCCTCTTGGCTGTATGGTTCTGCCCGTGTCCATGTGTCACCCAGATTACACGCCGAGCCTCGCGAAGCCACTTCTGCCATGGTGGTGGTAGTACACGCCGTACCTCATGCCGTGTGGTTCTGCCCATGTCCGTGTATCTCCCAGATTACACATCGAGCCTCATGAAGCCGCTTCTGCCTTTCAATGAAGATAATACATGTCATGCCTCGTGGCCGTGTATTTCTGTCTGTGTCCATGTATTTTCCTTGAATACACGCCATGTACATCGAATTCTCCTCTGTCAAACTGTGTGGATAGTACACGCCGTGTGACCGGTGTCACACGCCGTGTGTCACTTCTTCTGATGTCCGTTACTTCTGCCGCTGAACGCTTGTACTACACGGTGTGTGCTTTGGAAGTACATGCCGTGTATTCTGGAATTTTCCAGAAACGACGACTCTGGCCAGCACGCCTCTCGAGGCATCTATCCTTTGTTCCAATGATTCGTTTGCTATAAGACTCCCGTTCCTAGGTCGTCCTGATCTTTCGAGGCCGTTTCCAATTTTTTCGGGCCTCCGATCGGCTCTGAAAACTTTCCTTGATTAACCTCTCAAGAACGGTTAGAGAACACCATACAACAAGAATGGCGGGGGAATCAGACCATCTTAGTTTGGTTCAGTTCCTTCCACATTAGTTTGATAGCAAAAGGATTAGAGAGAACTAATAAAATGGAAGGGAAAACAACGTTGATCATTCATAAACACACCCCTACCTCAATAAACGTTGATGTTTGCCGGCGATGTGGAAGATAGCGTCCCGGGGTGGGGTTTTGATGACGGCATTGGCGTGCGTCCAAGGATGGAACAACGTCTCACACTAGCTACGAAGATATGAAGGAATGACACATCGTCTCTCCTTGCGGTGAGGGCATTCTTCGTCGAAGGGTGTTGTTCTTCACAGGAGGATGAAGCTCTTCAATGGACTTAGAGTTCTCCCAAAAACTTCACACAACAAGCTAACCCTCAAAATAAAATAAGACTCATCTTATTTTATTTTACTTTTCCAATCATTTCAAAATTTAAATTCAAAACGCTTAGTTAATTAAAAGAAGAAGTTTAACCAATTAAATGATGTGTGTTGGCATATTAAAGTGAGAGAGGATGAGGTTAGTGGTCTCACATTAATAGGGAGTTAACAAAATAAAGGGGGAGTTATGGAGTTAAGGAATGTGAAAAGGCAGGGGCTCGTGTGGGTCCCACCTCCCTCCTATCCACACATGGGAAGTTGGGTGGTTGTGGGCCCCACCAACAACTTCCCATTAGAGAGTTTAACTTCCATGGATAAATTAAAATTGCACACAATTTTATTTTACTTATCATTTAATACACAATTTTTTTTATAACTCCTCCCAAGAAAACGCACCTTCGGTAAAGGTCCTCTTAAGCAATTACTGGCGCTGTAGTTCCATCGATGCCCTCAGATTTCAATTCCGAGCACCGGTTCAAAAGATTGAAAAACCCGCTCGTTCGTTCACTGAACGTACCCGAGCTAAACTTCGAAAATTGATTCCGGGCACACCGGGCCTCAGAATCAGGTGCCGTCAGAAACTGCGTACTCGTAAAATCACAAATAATTTAAGAAAATATTTTCCTTGAAATTTACGGGTCTTTACATTACTCCAACCTCAGGGCTTTACGTCCCCGTAAAGCTACATCATAAACTAGGGGAACGAATGAGGGTACTGAGCATGCATATGAGCCTCCCGCTCCCATGTGCTCTCCTGGAGGTTCCCGTGCTTCCACCTGATGAACACTAGAGGAATCAACCATCCACATAGGACCTGATCCTGTCGATCCTCGATCTCCACTAAGACCTCCGCAAATGTCGCCCCGTCATCGATGTCCAGCTCCCCGTGATCAATGATATGCATCGGGTTGTGCACGTATCTCCTCAGCTGAGATACGTGGAAGACGTCGTGCACCCGGTGCAACTGAGGTGGAAGAGCCAGGCGATAATCCACCTGGCCTATCCTTATGAGAACCTGGAATGGTCCGATGAAGCGCATAGATAACTTACCGCCCTGGCCAAATCTCCGTAATCCACGTCGAGGTGAGACCCGTAAGAAAATGTGGTCACCATCCTCAAACTCTAGTGGTCTCCGTCTCCTGTCAGTATAGGACTTATGTCAGCTCTGAGCAGTCCTCATCTGCTCCTGGATGATCTGTACCTTCTCCGTCGTGGCCTGGACCATCTCTGGTCCTACAAGTGCTGAATCCCCAGGGTCTTTCCAACACAGAGGTGATCTGCAAGGTTGGCCGTACAATTCCTCGTATGGTGCCATCCCGATGGTGGAGTGGTATCTGTTGTTGTACGCAAACTCCACCAAGGGTAGGTGATCCTCCCAGCTACCACCAAAGTCAAGGACACATTCATAGAGCATGTCCTCGAGAGTCTGAATGGTCCTCTCTATCTGGCCATCCATCTGAGGGTGAAAGGCGGTGCTCAGGCGTAGCAGTGTCCCAAATGTCTCCTGCAACCCCTTCCAAAGCCGGGACGTAAAGCAAGCATCTCGATCGAAGACGATAGTCGATGGCACACAATGAAGCCGTATGATTTCCTGAACGTAGAGGCATCCAAATCTCTCCACTGAGCCCTACTCTCAAATGGGTAAGAAGTGAGCCGACTTGGTGAGTCGGTCTACGATCACCCAGATGGAGTCATGTCCTCTTGAAGTATGTGGAAGTCCTATCACGAAATCCATAGATATCCCATCCCACTTCCACTCCGGGACCTCTAAGGGCTGTACCAAGCCTACTGGTACATGGTGCTCTGCCTTCACCTACTGGCAGGTGAGGCATCATGAAGCAAACTCTGCCACAACCTTCTTCATACCCAGCCACCAGTGCTATCGTTTGAGGTCCTGGTACATCTTCACCACTCCAGGATATATCGCTAGAGGGGAAGTGTGAAACTCCCTCAACAACTCCTCCCGTAATACAACTGGTACCATGGTACGTCCTCTGAAAAGGATGACGTGCTCTCCACCTACAAAAAATCCATCAGGTGCCTGTCCTATGGATATCTGTGCACATCGCATATCACAGTCAACGTTCCCATGCTGTGCCTCTCTGACCCACTGAAGTAGTGGAGGAGTGACTGTTGAAAGGCTGCCCCATCTCTATCCATGAAGGATATTTGCAACGTGGCTAGCTGCTCCGTCGCCTCTCCAAGTAGCTGGATGCCCAACCTCCTGATGAGAGCATCAACTATTATGTTCCCCTTTCCAGGAGTATATACTATCTCAAAGTCATAGTCCTGGAGGAACTCAAGCCATCATCGCTGTCTCAGGTTCAGGTCCTTCTGCGAGAAGATGTACCTGAGACTCTAGTGGTCAGAGTAGACTGTAAAGCGCTCGCCCATCAGATAGTGCTGCCACATCTTCAAAGAGAATACCATTGCTACTAACTCCAGGTCATGGGTAGCGTAGTTATGCTCATGCTGTATCAACAGTCATGATCTAAAGGCGATCACTGCCCGCTCCTGCATCAGGACACACCCGAGTCCGGTCCCTGATGCATCGCAGTAAACTACGTACCCTAATCCCTCCTCCAGTAGCCTCAAGATGGGTGCACTAGTCAATCTCTGTCTCAGCTCCTGGAAGCTCTGCCGACATCTATCTGACCACACGAAGGGTTTCCCCTTCTTAGTCAAAGCTGAAAGTGGTGATGCAACTCTAGAGAAGTCTAGCACAAATCTCCGATAGTACCCAGCCAGACCTAGGAAACTCCGCACCTCCGTCACGCTCCTGGGTGGATCCTAAGTTAGCACTGACTCGATCTTCACAGGATCCACCAAAACTCCCACCTCAGAGATGACGTGCCCCAAGAAGTGGACCTCTCGAATCCAGAACTGACAATTTGAGAGCTTACCATAAAGATGGTTCTCTTAGAGTGTATCCAGTACAAACCGCAAGTGGTAGGCGTGTTCCTCCTCAGCAGTAGAGTAAATGAATATGTCGTCGATGAAGACTATGACAAATCAATCGAGGTCAGGCTAGAATATCCTATTCATGAGACTTATGAACACTACTGGAGTGTTGGTTATTCCGAAAGGCATAACCAATAACTCATAGTGGCCATACCGACACCTGAAGGCCGTCTTCTGCACATCCTCGTCTCGAACTCTAAGCCGATGATAGCCTGACCTGAGGTATATCTTCGAGAACCATCGTGCTCCCTTGAGCTGATCGAAGAGGCCGTCAATCCTCAGAAGTGGATACTTATTCTTCACAGTCACCTGATTCAGGCGACGGTAGTCGACACACAATCGCAAGCCCCCGTCCACCTTCTTGGCGAAAAAGATCGGGGAAGCCCAGGGTGAAACACTAGGTCGGATGAATCCCTTGCCTTGCAAGTCCTCCAGCTATACCCGTAGCTCTCAAAGCTCAGCGGGAGCCATACGATATGCTGGAGTAGATATCGGGGCTGTCCCAGGGTACAGATCAATATAGAAGTCTACCTATCTATGAGGAGGTAGTCCTGGAACGTTGTCCGGAAAAACATCTGCATACTGATCCATCACAATAGGAAAACTCAGACTCCGCACGTCAACTGCTCCTAGGATGAGACTACCCAACTGATGAGTGATCGGCTGTCCTCTCATCTGCGTGAGTCCATCCTGCACTGCAAAGGCTCCCTTCTCGCCAGTGAAGGTGAACCTTCTCCCATCGGTGTTGACACACCGCACCTTGAGCCTAATACAATCGATATGAGCATGGACCGTAGATAACCAATCCATGCCCAAGATGATGTCGTAAGGCCTCGACGTCACTACAAGAAGATCCCAGATAAAGATCTCGCCTCCTAGAGTAAGCTCACACTGCCGGCACCAGTGCGTAATCGTCGAGTCTGCTCTCGTAGGAGTCTCTAGCCGTAAGGATCGAGCCAACGGCTCTGTCGGAATCTCTGAGCTCCGAACAAGGGTAGCGGCAATAAAAGAATGACTAGCTCCTGTGTCTATAAGAACTATAGCAAGGGTGGAGTAGACACAGATAATACTTCAAATAATCTCAGGTGCCCTGTGGTCGTAGGCCTCCGCTACCTGAAGCTAAGCTTGCCTCTGTCCGATAGCTCCCTGTGGTCGGGGTGGACCTCTTGGTGGTGGTGGTAGAGCCTCAAAGCGTCGCCCGCCACCCGATGCTCGGCCAGCTCCTCTGCCTCGTCCGCCTGCTGCCTGCGGACTACCACGGTTGAACCTCTGCCTATTCCTAGGTGGTCCCTCAACCGTTTTCTGCTCCTCTGCATGGAGGGTCAGACAGTCCCGAGCCATGTGGCCCTATCCGCCACATGCTTAGCACCGTCTGCCTCTCGTATGACTGGCTCTACTGTATGTGCCCCGCACATCTGAACCAGTGTCCTGAGGTCATCCACCTGATGGCCTGGTCTGCTTGGACCTCTGTGACGTATGTCTACTACCAGCTGCAGAAGACTCCGCTACATGCCGCCCTACAGTAGGCCTCGCTGCTGGTGAAGGCTCAGCAAGAAAGCTCTCCACAATAAGGGCTCACTCCAGTACTCCTGCCTACGTCAGAATGCTGAGGGAGATCATCGAAGCCCAGATCTCATGCCTCAGTCCCTGCTCGAAGGTCTGGGCCTGGAAGAATGGGTCCCATACCATGTTCGTGGAGTAGAATGAGAGATCAGTAAATCTCGCCAAGTACTGGGCTACTGACATGCTGCCCTGCCGCAGCTGTAGTAACTCCTGGATGTACACCGCATGGAGGGTGGCTGGAACGAACTCCGAACGGAAAAGGCTCTCAAAGTCCGACCAAAGGAGGGATGCCTCGCCATGCACCTGGAGAATCAGGCTCCACCATCTACCTGCTGCCGCGTGCAGGAGACTCGCTGCAAGGATCACCATGAGGTCTGCTGGTGTCCCTACCAATCTGAAGACTCAAACAACAGCCTCCAACCAATCCTCGGCTGCCTGAGGGTCCGTCTCTTCACAGAACCTGGGCGGTCTCTGACACTGAAACTCGTGCAGTGCACTCAGGCGATGTGAAATCTCAACTGCTGGGGCTGGTGGCATCGATGACTCAACGGGTAGAGGTACCGCCGGTGCCTCTGCTGTAATGGGGCCCTACACCGAGGCCTCGTCACTTGGTGGGCTTCCGTCTCACACAAAACTCAGAACCCTAGCTAGCTGCCATCGTGGGGCCATCCTGAAAAGAAACAGGTGTGCCACGGTTAATACAGTATACCTGGTGAGATGACACAAAGTAATCACAAATAAAACTTTTAAACACACATGCAATCAATGTTTTCGTGCATTGAGTCAGAAATCAGAAGTCAGGGTCCTGGTGTATGGACACGTCGGCCGCTGTACCAACACTGGACTCCCTAGACTGATAACCACACTCAATACTCTAAATAATATTGCTTCACACAGAAGTAATTATCAGAGTCCTACGGTAGAACCGACTCCTCTGATACCAATTTGTCACGACCCGTCCTCGGGGCCCGTGCCGTGACTACCCCAAGCCCGCCTTCCATAGGCCAGGGGCTGGCGACTAGCACCAAAGGCGTAAATCCAGAATAAAAGGGAAGGAATTTCCTTTATAAAAGTAAACAACACAAAAGAGTACGCAAGCTGAAGTAAACACTAAGTAAACTGAGTACAAAAGTAGTGCTGAAAAGTAAATGGGATAGAATACAAACCCAACTGAAAGTATAATACAAATAAAAAGGAAAATCAACAACAATAAAGTAAATCAGCAACCACCGAGTCATCCTCTAGCTATCCAACTTGAAGGGTGGGTACAGATGGTCTCCTCATCTCCTTGGGTCTGGCCGTCCGCTCCGTGTACGTCCTGCCTGATAGTCCACCTCCAGGCACCATCCCGCTCCACAAGCCTTAGCCACAATCAGCGCTGTTCGTCATCTGCATCCAACACAACGTAGTGCGGGCATAGCCCATGCAGGGGTGAGTATACGATACTCAGTAGGGACCCCGAGACCCCCGAAGGTCTCCCAGAATCCACAAAGGATATTCCACAAAGGAAGGATACAAACACGAAGTATCAACCAACTCCACTTAGGTATATGCCCATACATATACCTAAGTCATCAATTCCAACTCGGCTCCAACACACGAGCCCAAGTACAACCCAGTCCACACAGGAAAACATAAACCAATCCACATAGGAAAACAAAACCCAATCCATACAGGAAAGCACAACCCAATCCACACAGGAAAGCATGACAATCACATCGATGATAATGATTGAAAGTCAAGACTCAGCTCACACATGTATACTACTTATGAAGATAGGTGAAGTTGATTAGAAGTAACCACTGAATCATCTCCTCTGCTGAACCCACGTAGGATCCAAATATTGAAGTCATCGCTGCCGAAACCATGTAGGATCCAAGTACAGTAACCATCGCTACTGAACCCACGTAGGATCCAAGTACAGTCATCATCGCTGCCAAACCCATGGAGGATCCAAGTACAGTCGTCCTCGTTGCCGAACCCACATAGGATCCAAGTACAGTCATCATCGCTGCCAAACCCACGGAGGATCCAAGTACAGTCATCATCGTCGTCGTAGTCGCAGCCAGCTCTAGGGTTCCCACACACAGCATGCTCAATTCCGGGAGGGTCCGCTCCTTGAGTCAAAGATCGGTACATAAACTATCACGAAGACCAGAGTTGATGTATCCTGTAGTTCTGTCCCACATCATAGGGAAAAAACCAAACAAAACGTTCCCAAGTCACAAAGAACAAGACGACCAAGCCATTTTCCAAAAGTACATGACATGTAGGTAAAAGATACACGCTGTGTCTTCAGACACCAGGTACTACTCGTGTGATACAACCCGTGTCACAGGGCTGGTCATGTAAATAAGTAAATAGATGGCATGTACTATGGTTACACGCCGTGTCCAAACCTCTAGGGTCAGTTCCATGTGTGCTGGCCATGTCTGGCCATGTGGTGGAGTACATGCCTGTGTACTCCACCCCGTGCCCGTGTATTTTCGGAATACACACCGTGCCTCTTGGCCGTATTGTTTTGCCCGTGTTCATGTATCACCCAGATTACACGCCGAGCCTCGCGAAGCCACTTCTGCCATGGTGGTGGTAGTACACACCGTGCCTCGTGGCCGTGTGGTTCTTCCCATGTCCGTGTATCTCCCAGATTACACACCGAGCCTTGCGAAGCCGCTTCTGCCTTTCAATGAAGATAATACACTCCGTGCCTCATGGCCATGTATTTCTGTCCATGTCTGTGTATTTCCCTTGAATACACGCCATGCCCATCGAAGTCTCCTCTATCAAACTATGTGAACAGTACACGCCATGTGACCGATGTCACACGCCGTGTGTTACTTCTTCTGATGTCCGTTACTTCTGCCGCTGGACGCTTGTACTACATGGCATTTGCTTTGGAAGTACACGCCGTGTATTCTGGAATTTTCCAGAAACGACTCCTCTGGCCATCACGCCTCCCGAGGCATCCATACTTTGTTCTGATGATCCGTTTGCTACAAAACTCCTGTCCCTAGGTCATCTCGATGTTTCGAGGCTGTTTCCGATGTTTTCGGGCCTCCGATCAGCTCCAAAAACTTGCCTTGATTCACCGCTCAAGAACGGTTGGAGAACACCATACAACAAGAATGACAGAGGAATCGGACCGTGTTAGTTTGGTCTGGTTCCTTCTGCATTAGTTTGATAGCAAAAGGTTTATAGAGAACCAATAACATGGAAGGGAAAACAACATTTCTCATTCATAAACACACCCCTACCTCGATAAACATTGACGTTTTCCGGCGACACGGAAGATAGCATCGCGGGGTGGGGTTTCGGTGATGGATTTGGCATGTGTCCAAGGATGGAATGACGTCTCACACTAGCTACGAAGAGATGAAGGAATGACACGTCGTCTCTCCTTGTGGTGACAACGTTCTTTGTCGAAGGGTGTTGTTCTTCGCGGGAGGATGAAGCTCTTCAATGGACTTAGAGTTCTCCCAAAAGCTTCACACAATAAGCTAACCCTCCAAATAAAATAAGACTCATCTTATTTTATTTTACTTTTCCAAGCATTTAAAAATTTAAATTCAAAACGCTTAGTTAATTAAAAGAATAGGTTTAACCAATTAAATGATGTGTGTTGGCATAATAAAGTGAGAGAGGAGGAGGTGAGTGATCTCACATTAATGGGGAGTTAAAAAAATAAAGGGGGAGTTATGGAGTTAATGAATGTGAAAAGGTGGGGGATTGTGTGGGACCCACCTCCCTCATATACACACATGGGAAGTTGGGTGGTCTTGGGTCCCACCAACAACTTCCCATGAGAGAGTTTAACTTCCATGGATAAAATAAAATTGTACACAATTTTATTTTACTTATCATTTAATCCACAATTTTTTATAACTCCCAAGAAAACGCACCTTCGGTAAAGGTCCTCTTAAGCAATTACCGGCGCTGCATTTCCATCGGTGCCCTCAGATTTCAATTCCAAGCACCGGTTCAAAAGATAGAAAAACCCGCTCGTTCATTCACTAAACGTACCCGATCTAAACTTCGGAAATTGATTCCGGGCACACCGGGCTTCAGAATCAGGTGCCGTCAGAAACTGCATACTTGTAAAATCCCAAAGAATTTAAGAAAAAATTTTACTTGAAATTTAAGGGTCTTTACAAATCATGTTTATGGAAAAAATTCAAGCATCATGCTTCTCCTCTCCCTCGCATTCTAAAATTAAAACATCATCTGGTTCTAGAATCCTTATACACTCATGATATCAAATAATAATATAAAACAAGTTAATTATGGGTAAAATCGCTAAAATTAATTCAAGCGTTTATCATTAATATCTTATGTCATGGTTCTCTTTCACTCTAATTTAACCAAATGAATTTTGTAACCATGTAACCTTGTGGATGCTCACCAATGCTATATAACATCAATTCTGGATGACCACTTTCATCTTACTTTTTATTTGAACCTAAATACAAGTGAACTGATCATTAAAACCAAGGAAACAAACGGACCCGAACCATGAAATTGAACCTTATAATCAATCAAAATGGGTATAAATAAAATTAAAAAGGATATACTAAATATTTTACATGTATATAAGGTTCTGGACCTATTGATTAATAAGCCTAATTTGACTATTCATGTCATTAATATCAAGTGGAGAACACCAACAGACTTAAGGTAAGGGATCCTCCCCTTTTTACTCTTAATCATGATTGTTCACTATGCTATGCCTTTTTGTGTAATACCAAGTGATGGGGTAAATTTATACACCTTCCCCATACTGACCTAATGTTTTATAAGTGATGATAAACCCCTTATCTTAGGACCTATTAATTATACACAATACCATGCCAATAAACCATGATGGATTCTACCCGAACTTCCTTTATTACTTCAGGTTGCTCTATATTTCTTTTTACCAAAATGATGTTGTCTTTTCTTTTATATAGAACTTCAAAATTCTGTTTATATGATCCAAAATCATGTTCCAAGATCCACCTCTCACTCTCTTTTGTGGTTATACATTCCTATAAGTGAATCTCTCTTCGATACTTCCCAATAAGTACACTTGTTTTAGAGGAACTTCCCGAACTTTTACCCAATTTCAAGTGCACTATATATTCTGTGTTAAGACACCATTATCTTTTTAAATTATGTATTTTTATTATGAAAACCTTCTTGGTTCAATTCTGGTCTTATATAAAATAATGTATTCTTTACTATTTTAAAAGCTCTATAGTATTTTCCTTAAAACCGCACAAAAATGTTTTAATGCCAATGTGTCTAAAACGCATTTCTCATATGTTGTCACTTATGTTTGACACCACTTACCATGATATATGACTAATTTACCCTATGAAAATCCATGTATTTTATAATTATTTCCTTACATGGACAATTTCATGATGCGCCCATTGGTTATGATTGATGTCATGATTGTGGTACCCAATTCTTTTCATGGGTACCCTTATGTTTGTGTATGGTTGATTATGTATGATTGTATATGTGGTAAGAATATTTATATGGAAAGAATATTCATGAATATGTTGAGATGGGTGCCCCCAGATAGCACTCCAATGCATTGGGTAAGGTAAAGTCTCATGAGATGCGATGTGAAACAGGATTGGCGGTTAGCCTTGACCCGTACTAAAGAAATTCTTTATGATTCTGCCACATTTATATGATTGCATGTTTATATGATCCCATCATTATATTAAATGATTTTATAATTTTCATGCTTTGGATATCATTATGTCATGCCTTCTAACTCATGTACTTGAAATGTATCCTTATGTTCATTCCCTTACTGGGCTTTTTAGTTCATCCCTTTGTTCATGTGTTCCCCAGGGTACCCTATGCAGATGTAAGGGCTCAAAGGAAGTTATGAGCTCATTATGGAGATTAAATAAAGAAGTGTTTTCTTTAGCCCCATGTTTTGTGTTATATGTACCTAGTCTTCTAGGACACTAGACTTAACAATCCTTGGCTTGTACTCTGATGATGAATTATGTTTAAAATCATGAAATGTTATATGTAAAAGGCTCAGGTCTCTATAGTTGGTATTAGAGGCATAGTCTAGTTATTTTTGGAGATTAGGAATAGAGAACCTTAGTGAAAACCTTAAGGATGAGACTAAGTATAAGAAAACAGTCCTAAATTTTGGTGAGTATCGAGTAAGTGGTTTATCAAGAAAATACATCCCTGTCTGGATACGAGCAGGTAGAGGTGGCTCTGGCGCAGATGTATCTAAGGGTAAAACCCAAAAACACTGCTTTGAGCTAGACTTGAACGGAAACTGGTGCACGATAACGGGCCTTTATGCACTCTTGGTTACGACACTCCCGAGGGATATGCTTTGGTAGATTCACAAGCTTAGTACAAACCGTTATTAAGGGACAAAAAGAAGCCCATAAGAATACAAGTTAAGAAATAGATTGAGGATAACCTAGATATAAACCTAAGGAATCACAAGTTAGGATATATTTCTTCTTTATAAGTTCATAATTTTATGTTAAAAGTTTATTTTTAAGCTCAATTGCTAAGTATTTAAGACCACTAATTATACATTCTTTTTATTAGTTAATGGCAGGAAATAGAAGAACACGTTCCAAAAACCAATGTGATAGGCAATGTGAATATTTCCCTAATGATGTGCCTAATATGACGGGAGAGGGTGATCAAAACATCATGACAGTACTTGCTCAGCTGGCTCAAGTTATAAATAATAACTTGAATCAGGCGGAACTCCCTCCACCTCCATGGAAAGAGCAAGTTGTCGTAGAATCCTTCATGTGGAAAAGGCCTCTCATGTTTAGCGGGTCTTCTGATCCCCTCCTCGCAGAACAATGGATTAACTCCATTGAAAAGATATTCTCTGTTTTGCAGTGCTCAGAAGAAGAGAAGGTTGTACTGACGGTCTATCATTTTGATGGGGAAGCTGATCAGTGGTGGACACTGTTCAAGAATACAAAGTCCCAAGAGGAAATTAATTCCATGGATTGCGAGGAATTCAATAGGATGTTTTTCAACAAATATTTTCCTCGAACCCTTCATCTCAAGATGGAAAGAGAGTTCCTTGGACTCAGGCAGAAGGAAGATGAGTCCATCGGGGCGTATGAATCAAACTTTACAAGGCTTTCAAGATACACCTATGGCTTTGTCATGAACACCGAAAGCATGGTGGATCACTTCTTTAGCGGACTAAAACCGAGTCTATGAAAAGTGTTGGCAATTCAAGACTTTGATAGTTATGAGGATATTGTCCATTGTGCCCTCACGGTGGAAATGGAGATTGGAGACTCTCAGTGGTCTCATGGGACTAGTGACAAGAAGTGGAAAATGGAGAACAACATGGGTGGTTCATAAAACAAATCCCATGATGGAAAGAAGCCTCACTTTCCCCTTTGCAAAAATTGTGGGAAGAAGCATCCTGGTGACTGTCTCAAGGGAACCAAGAATTGATTCAAATGTAGAAAGTTTGGTCATCTGGACAAGAATTGCCGAAGGGATATGAAAAATCCCACTAATGTTGAAGAAGAAAGGAAGGTTCAGAACAACACTCAGCCTACAGTGCAGTGTTTCAACTGCAAGGAGCTTGGGCATTATGCGAACAATTTCCCTAAACCGAGGGTTGTCAGAGGCAATCAACAAAAACCTCCAAGGCAACAAGGAAGGGATTATGATATCACTACTGCTAAGGTGGAACCGGACAACGATGTGGTGAAAGGTACGCTAGTTATTCATTCAATAATAGAAGACATACTATTTGATTCTGGTTCTACGCATTCTTTCATATCTTGCAAGTTTAGTAGAACTATTCAAACACCACCTCATAATTTGGAAGAAAAGTTATCTGTGAAAACAGAAAATGGGGAGATCACTGCATCCATGGTTTATAACTCTTCCCCGGTTAATGTTTGTGGACTGAACCTCCCAAAAAATCTCTTCATACTTCCTTTATTGGAGTTTGACGCAATCTTGGGCATGGATTGGCTATATTTGTAAAAATCCAACATCAACTGTTGGGAAAGGGAAATCAATTTTCACATCCCAAAGCATCCTCCGATTCTTTATAAATGTAAGGAAGAACATGAGTCTCCTTTAGAATCTTCGTCTCAAGTATGGATATTGTTGCCTTATAAGCAACAATATCTAGCTCAAATGATCAAGACAAAAGAGAGAATCACGCTTGAAGACATGCCCATCGTGAGGGATTACACTGACGTATTCCCTGAAGAGTTTCCTGGTCTTCCTATGGACCGAGAGGTTGAGTTCTTTATTGAACTTATCCCTGTATCTCTACCTATCTCAAAGACACCTTACAGAATGGCCACCGTAGAGATGGAAGAGCTGAATAAGCAGTTACAGGAGAATATGGAGAAATGTTTTATACGTCCGAGTGCTTCACCGTGGGGTGCTCCAGTCCTCTTCATCAAGAATAAGGATGGATCAATGCTCCTTTGCATTGATTATCGTGAGCTCAATAAAATCACGATAAAGAACAATTATCCCATTCCACGGATAGACGACTTGTTCGATCAGCTTCATGGGGCCATTTATTTCTCTAAGGCAGACCTTCGGTCAGGATATCACCAACTAAAGGTGAGGAAGGAAGATATACTCAAGACTACCTTTAGAACAAGGTATGGACACTATGAGTTCATAGTGATTCCCTTCAGACTCACTAATGCTCTAACAATTTTCATGGATTTAATGAATAGAGTCTTTAGAGATTACCTTGAAAAATTTGTGGTAGTCTTTATTGATGATATTTTGATATACTCCAATAGCAAGGAGGAACATGAGGAGCATTTAAAAACTGTGTTAAATAATTTACGAAGAGAGAAGTTGTATGCAAAGTACAGTAAATGTGAGTTCTGGATGGAAGAAGTATCATTTCTGGGGAATGTTATCACTAGGAAAGGGATATCTGTGGACCCTTCCAAGACAAAGGTAATTGAATAGTGTCCAAGGAAAACTTCTTTAATAGAGATCCGTAGCTTTTTGGGTCTATCAGGGTATTATCGAAGATTTGTGAATAAGTTTTCACGATTTTCAAACCCGATGACCAAGCTGACACAGAAGGGGGTAAAGTTTGTCTGGACCAAAGAATGTGAGGTAAGATTCAAGGATCTAAAGAGAAGGCTGATCACTGCACCTGTACTCACATTACCAAAAAGTGGAGAAAGTTTTGTGATATACAACAATGCTTCAAAGAAAGGCTTGGGTTGTGTACTCATGAAAAATGATAAAGTGATAGCATATGACTCACGGAAGTTGAATATCCATGAGCAAAACTACCCGACACATGATCTAGAGCTGGCGGCCGTGATTTTTTCCTTGAAAATATGGAAACACTACCTTTATGGTGAGAAGTGTGATATATACACTGACCATAAGAGCCTAAATTATATATTCACACAAAAGGAGGTCAACATGCGTCAAAGGATATGGTTAGAGATAATCAAGGATTACGATTTCTCTATTCACTACCATCCTGGAAAGGCAAACAAGGTAGCTGATGCTCTAAGCAGAAAAGAACCTGCTACTCTATCCATGTTATGGATTGAGAAAGAACCTATCTTCTTGGATATGAAACGGTTAGATTTATAAATCGTAAGGGAAGGGGATACATCCTACCTTGCCCAAATTATTGCGCAACCATCCATCCAAGAGAATATTAAGGAAGCACAAAGGGATGATGTGGAGTTACAAAAGAAGGTCAATGCAGTAAAGGAAGGGAAGCTGCAAGAGTTCCATATCAACGATGATGGTGTGATTTGGTTTGGAACGCGGATTTGTGTTCCTTCATCACCTGAGATAAAGAAATAGTTATTGTAAAATGCACATAGATTAATATTCTCTATCCATCCTGGAAGTAACAAGATGTATCGTGATCTCCGTGAACATTTCTGGTGGGAAAACATGAAGAAGGAGATTGCGGAATATATATCAAGGTGCTTGGTATGTCAGCAAGTTAAAGTAGAGTGACAAAAGTCCAAAGGGATGATGCAACCATTGCCTATACCCATTTAGAAATAAGAGAATGTCACAATGGACTTTGTCATGGGTCTCCCAAAGACTTCGAAGGGAAATAATGTGATATGGGTTGTGGTTGACCGAATCACCAAGACCGACCATTTTATTTCTATTCGGGAAGACCTCTTGCTTGAACAACTTGCAAAAATGTATGTGAAGGATGTGGTGATACTGCATGGAATTCCACTCTCAATTGTCTATGATCGCGATCCAAGGTTCACACCTAAATTCTGGAAGAGTCTTCAACATGCTTTGGGTACTGAATTAAATTTCAGCACGACCTATCACCCCTAAAATGATGGCCAATCTGAAAGTACTATTCATACACTTGAAGATATGCTGAGAGTATTTTCTCTAGAATTCAAAGGTGGATAGGATCAGCATATCCCATTGGTTGAGTTCTCATACAACAATAGCTTCCACTCGAGTATTTAGATGGCTCTGTATAAAGCTCTGTATGAAAAGCGATTTATAACTCCAACCTGTTGAGATGAAGTTGGAGAACACAAGCTACTTGGACCCAATCTTGTGAAAGAGATGATAGAGAAGGTCTAAGTCATCCAGAAAAACATCAAAGTTGCTCAGAGTCGGCAAAATAGCTATGCTGACAACCATAGAAGGGACTTGGAGTTCAACGTTGGGGATAAATTCTTCCTTCGAATATCACCCTGGAAGAGAGTTATGCGATTTGGGAAGAAAGGGAAGCTAATCCTAAGGTACATTGGACCCTTTGAGATCCTTGAACGCATCGGAGCAGTGGCCTACCAACTAGCACTCCCACCTAACCTATCTCAAGTACACAATGTATTCCATGTATCCCTATTGAGAAAGTACATACCAGACCCCTCACATGTACTCAATCCAGAGGTGGTACCATTGAAGAATGATCTTTCTTATGAGGAACAACAAGTAAAGATCTTAGATCATAGAGACAAAGTTCTACGAAATAATACAATGCACCTGGTCAAAGTGTTATGGAGAAATCAAAAGTTTGAAGAAGCAACATGGGAACTGGAGGAGGCGATGAGGCAAAGTTACCCTCATCTGTTCTAATGTGGGAAGT
Source organism: Viscum album (assembly GCA_963277665.1). Taxonomy (NCBI): domain Eukaryota; kingdom Viridiplantae; phylum Streptophyta; class Magnoliopsida; order Santalales; family Viscaceae; genus Viscum; species Viscum album. Next base: position 934,285,451 of record OY728125.1, read on the forward strand.
GAAAATTTCGAGGGCAAAATTTCATAAGGGGGGAAGAATGTAACGACCTAATGTTTTTCAATGAAAGTTACCTTATCATAAGTATGTCATAAAATCACATGAAAAATCAACATAATGAACTAATAAGTGCTAAGTGACCTCTTAACATAAGTTTGACACTTCTGTGTTTGAAATTTCAAAAATCTGGCATACACAGTTGTAATCAGTAAGTTATTTGGAGTCCGATAAGGAAAACTTAATTTTTGGTGAATAGTAACCAACCCTAATGAATAGTAACATACCCTTATGAATAGTAATATACCCTAATGAATAGTAACACCACCTATTATAATATAAAAATAATATTCATGTTTGAAGTACAATATACCTATATTTTAGAATAAGTTAATGAATGTTTTAAAACTGGTTTTCATACTAAATTGTTATTTTAATTAAATATTAAAATAATAATATTTAGAAAATTATTTTTGAAAAATGGACTTCATTTTTGGATTCAACACATTGAAAAATGGTTAGGGTGAATTTTTGGGATTTTTCTGAAATACTTGAATTTTTGATGAATAATAAAATACGATAAATTACAATAAATGCTAAATACTGCATCATAGGTGATGTATGGCTGAATTAAGATGATAATTTCGAAAAATACTTGATTATTTTAGTATATTTGATGATAATTCTCAATTATTCATAGTCTTGGCCTTAAATAATAAACCAATACTTAAAATAATGGGAAAAACCTCCCCTCCCTCGCTATAAATACCCCCTCTCCTTACCTATTTCCCACACACCTATCAAGCCTTGTGCCTAGCCCAAATTCTACCCAAGTATCCTCCCAAGCTCCTTACCCATTTCCAAGGCCTGCTGGTATTACCAAAAGGCCAAAATCAAAGGCCTTAAGAGGAATCTCAAAGAGGAGAGATCAAAGGGTAAGGATCCCCATTCATTTTCAAGTGTTTTGTTTTCAATTTCCTTCTTTTATTATACCCTCTTCCAATTCACTTACCCAAAAGGCATGAGAGCTCTAGAATATCATATATTCTGAATTTTAATCATGTTTATGGAAAAAATTCAAGCATCATGCTTCTTCTCCTCTCCCTCGCCTTTTAAAATTAAAACATCGTCCGTGATCGACATAGTGGATAATGTGTTTTCAATTTCTTTTATTATCTTTGTTTCTGGTCATGAAACCATTTATGTTATGGTTGAACCAGATTATTATATATTTTATATATCCTATTTATGGTTCTGGAATCCTTATACACTCATGTTATCAAATAATAATACAAAACAAGTTAATTATGGGTAAAATCGCTAAAATTAATTCAAGCGTTTATCATTAATGTCTTATGTCATGGTTCTCTTTCACTCCAATTTAACCAAATGAATTTTGTGACCATGTAACCTTATGGATTCTCAAAAATTCTATATAACATCAATTCTGTATGACCACTTTCATCTTACTTTTTATCCGAACCTAAATACAAGTGAGCTGATCATTAAAACCAAGGAAACAAACGGACCCGAACCATGAAATTGAACCTTATAATCAATCAAAATGGGTATAAATGAACTTAAAAAGGATATAATAAATATTTTACATGTATATAAGGTTCTGTACCTATTGATTAATAAACCTAATTTGACTACTCAGGTCATTAATATCAAGTGGAGAACACCAACGAACTTAAGGTAAAGGATCCTCCCCTTTTTACTCTTAATCAAGATTGTTCTCTATGATATGCCTTTTTATGTAATACCAAGTGATGGGTTTCATTTATACAACTTCCCCATACTTCCCTAATGTTTTATAAGTGATTAGAAACCCCTTATCTCAGTCCCTCTTAATTATACACGATACCATGCCAATAAACCATGATGGATTCTACCCGAACTTCCTTTATTCCTTCGGGTTGCTCTATATTTATTTTTACCAAAATGATGTTGTCTTTTATTTTATATAGAACTTCAAAATTCTGTTTATATGATCCAAAATCATGTTCCAAGATCCACCTCTCACTCTCTTTTGTGGTTATAAATGCCTATAAGTGAATCTCTCTTCGATACTTCCCAATAAGTACACTTGTTTTAGAGGAACTTCCCAAAATTTTACCCAATTTCAAGTGCACTCTATCTTCTGTTTTAAGAAACCATTATATTTTTAAATTATGTATTTTTATTATGAAAACATTCTTGGTTCAATTCTTGTCTTATATAAAATAATTTCTTCTTTACTATTTTAAAATCTCTATAGTATTTTCTTTAAAACCGCACAAAAATGTTTTAATGCCAATGTGTCTAAAATACATTTCTAATATGTTGTCACTTATGTTTGACACCACTTACCATGATATATGCCTACTTTACCCTATGAACGTCCATGTATTTTCTAATTCTTTCCTTACATGGACAATTTCATGATGCGCCCATTGGTTATGATTGACGTCATGATTGTGGTACCCAATTATTTTCATGGGTACCCTTATGTTTGTGTATGGTTGATTATGTATGATTGTATATGTGGTAAGAATATTTATGTGGAAATAATATTCATGAATATGTTGAGATGGGTGCGCCCAGATAGCGCTCCAATGCATTGGGTAAGGTTAAGTCTCATGAGATGCGATGTGAAACGGGATTGGCGGTTATCCTTGACCCGTACTGAAGAAATGCTTTATGATTCTGCCACATTTATATGATTCTATGTTTATATGATCCCATGCTTATATTAAATTATTTTATAAGTTTCATGCTTTGGATATCATTATGTCATGCCTCCTAACTCATGTACTTGAAATGTATCCTTATGTTCATTCCCTTACTGGGATTTTTAGCTCATCCCTTTGTTCATGTGTTCCCCAAGGTACCCTATGAAGATGTAAGGACTCAAAGGAAATTAGGAGCTCATTATGGAGATTAAATAATGAAGTGTTTTATTTAGCCCCATTTTTTGTGTTATATGTACCTAGTCTTCCAAGACACTAGACTTAACAATCCTTGTCTTGTACTCTGATGATGAATTATGTTTAAAATCATGAAATGTTATATGTAAAAGGCCCGGGTCGCTATATTAGTAATCTTAATTGTTTTATAATATTTTTTTAATTTATTTATTTTCAATTTTTTATTGTTCAATTTTTTTATAATGTTATCCATTTTTAATATTTATTTATACACGTTTATTAATTAACATTTAATGTTTTTAATATGGTTGTAATTTATATAATTAATATGCATTCATTTTCATTTTATTATATGCATTTACAAATATTCATTTTTTTAATAATCTATATAATTAATAACACTTATTTCATTTTTTAAATTTATTCATTCTTCTTGTTATTTATTTCATTAATAAAAGTTGCATATTATATAAAGTCATTGTTCAATTTAACATATATCAAACTTATATTGTATATATATATTGTAAGAACCCAAATCTTCATTTCAGGGATGGATCTTTGTTTCAGGTTGTTTTTGAGAAAAAATGAAGAAATGAGAAATTTTTTAAGTACATGCCGTGTACTTTTGAGTACACACCGTGCAACCGATTGCTGTGTGTAGTCGTGTAATGGCCGTATAACGGCCGAGTACATGGCCATGTGGGTGACCTAGCAAACTGCTTAAAGCGGGGGCCGATTGAGGCTAGTACACGACATGTATATTAAATGAACACGCTGCGTACTTTTCTTTTTAATTGATGAATCAGAGCGGGGTCATGTCTCATCTCCAGAACACCATTCTTCCCCCCATGTTTCATAAAGGAGAGCAACGAATGACCGAAGAAATTCGAGCTCCTTCCGTTTCTCCATCTGATCCCTGATTGAGACATCGCCAGGTGCGTTGGATTCCCATCGGTGAGTTCTCTCTTTCCTTAGAGCCTCTCTTTCTGATTTTCTCCCCACTCATGGGTATTTCAAGGATGATCATTTTTACCCTTTTTGTAGATCTACATCGTTCTAGGACAATTTAAACATCAAGGTAGGTGGTTTGTTCCTTTCGACGATTTTCTTTGGATTATATATGGTTAAAGTGCTGAATACCCATGTTTGGGGTATTGCATATTTTGGATTTTGACCATGTTTTAATACTTGCTGTGGTTTGGTTGATTTATTAATATTTATTTCCTATGCATAAGATTGTATACCCTTGTTTATGGGACACCCCATGGGTGCATTCCCTTGTTTGACTGTTTATGGTCATTTGACCTAGGTTGCGTATGAGGTGTACCTTGTTTCCATGCCTTGAATTGTTTAGGATGGAGTTTGATTGATTATATGAATTGCATATATTATGATTGAGAATGTTAGCCACGTAGTAGATATAGATTACATGTGATGCCTTGTTATGACATGCATGTTGTTTTTCCAATGGACCATGAGAGCCTTGGCCTAGGAAAATTGTGGGGGTTTCCATGTTTATTTACACAGGACCATGGGAGCCTTGGTGTATACTTTGACCCAGGGGTATTGTCTATGAGAGCTACCCAGAAGGTCGTTTATGATTATTTATGTTATGTTGACCCATAGGGTATTGACCGTGAGAGCTACCCGGAGGTCATATATAAATTATTGATGCTATGTTGACCCATGAGGTATTGACCGTGAGAGCTACCCAGAGGTCGTCTATAAGTTATTGATGCTATGTTGACCCAGGGGGTACTAACCATGAGAGCTACCCAGTGGTCGTATATAAGTTATTAATGTCATGTTGACCCAGGGGTATTGACCGTGAGAGCTACCCATGTGGTCATTTTTGAATGATTAGTACTATGTTAAACTGAAGGGGTTAGACCGTGAGATATTTTCCAGAGGGTTGTTTATGAATGATTGAATGATTGTGATGAGTTTCCAAACCAAAGCACAACCTTGGACTTGGTCTTACCTGATTGTTTATATGATCTTATGAGACGTCTGTTGTTACTATTAAATGAGGGATACATAGCTTAGACTAGATCCTGGGAGTCATTATTCAATGGTTTGAATAATTAATAAATGAAAATGAATGTAATTCAAACTGCATGATTGTTTACTTTTGAGTACTTCCTAGTTTATTGCTTCATTTCTGCATATTGTATGCTATATATATTCACCGACTGTTAGGAAGATATATTTTGGTGGTTGCCTACTGTGATTCATCTTACACCATGTTTGGGTCATGCTTTGGGACCCAAACAGATTATATGGTTGCAGGTATAAACAAGAGAAAACGTCCTTCTTCATCAGGTACTTGATCGCTGTTAGAGTTGGAGAGCATGAGACCAAGATGAGGTTTGTGATGCTGTTGGTGATTACTTACTTTCATTACTTTGGTTTATGTATTGTATTTCCAGCATTGTGACTTGTTTGGATGCTTTCCTAGATACATGTGACATGCATCATATATATGATCGAGTTGTTATATTACTATCAGTCTTCCGCTGTTTACTTTTGTTGTATGGTATTACTATTTCTACTATTATTTACTATTTGTTATTCCACTATGTATACTCTGTCAATGAGGGCATAGTTCCCCCAATGTCTTACCTTGCCCTCGCTGCTAGTCAGCAGCCTCTGGCGTTTGGGGAAATGCGCTTGATGTTATGTGACCAACCGGGTTTGGGGAACCTTTGGGCAGCACTCAGAACCGAGATGTTACAAAGCGACACACAATCTTGAGTTGGCTATAGTTGTGCATGCTTTGCACTATTGGAGATATAATCTTTTGGGAGAGAATTTTGTGGTGTACACTGACCAAAAAAGTCTCAAGTAAATATTTACTCATCGTGATCTGAATTTGAGATAGTGAATGTGGGTTGAGTACCTTCAGTCCTTTGACTTTGAGCTTGCCTACACGCCTGGGAAAGACAACACAGTGGTTGATGCGTTGACCAGAAGGACTCAGATACAAACAGTTTAGGAGGCCAGTAGTGAGTGGAAACTTATGTCTATGTTCTTTGAGATGCATTTGGAGGTTCATGACAGACAGGGGAAGACATTTATTTCTTCTATAGCTGTTACCTCTACTCTACTGGATCGAGTGTGAATGAGGCAGCTATCAGATTCCAAAGGCATAGTCCTAAGGGCGAGTTTTTCAGGCGAGGACCCTACTTCTGGGTGGACTGTAGGTGAGGATGAGATCTTGCATTTTCATGGGCACGTATGGGTGTCAACAGAAATATGCGAGGAGATGTTGTGAGGTTTTCATTCCTCAACATGGGCCATTTATCATGGTGTCACCAAGATGTATCGAGATCTACATCATCAGTATTAGTGGCCAGACATGAAGAAGGATGTAGCTATTTTTTTCATGAGGTGTTCCACCTACCAACAGGTGAAGATAGAGAATCAATGACCGAAAGTGCTGTTACAATAGTTACTTATTTCTGAGTGGAAGTGGAATGATGTCGCGATGGATTTTGTGACGGATTTACCAAGGTTCCCTTGAGGGAATGATGCAGTTTGGGTTGTTATCGACATGCTCATGAAGGTTTCACACTTCTTTTCAATTAAGGAAACCTTCAGTTTTGATGAGTAATGAAGGTTGTACATCTGAGAGATTGTACTTTTTCAAGGGGTTCCACACTCTATCGTTTCAAAAAAGGATGCCCGATTTACTTCTTGTGTCTGGCATGGACTATAGAGGGATTTGGGTACACAGGTACTTCTGAGTACAACATACTATCCCCAAACAGATGGCTAGCCTGAGTGCATGATACAGGTTTTGGAGGACATGCTTCAAGCATGCGTCCTGAATTTCAGGGGCTCTTGGGAGAGACACATACCCCTATTAGAGTTTTCCTATAATAACAATTTTCAGGAAACGATTCAGATGACACCTTATGGGGTTTTGTATAGTAGGCCATGCCGATCACCCCTATGTTGGCTGGAGGTAGGAGAGACAACTATGCTGTGACCTCATCTTGTCTAGGAGACCATTGAGTAGGCAGATGTAACGTCCCGGATCTGGGTGCCACTCAACGGGTTCCCCGAACCCAGTTGGTCACCTGAGCTTGAGCGCATTTCCCCAAACGCCAGAGGCTGCTGACTAGTAGCGAGGGCCCAGGTCTGATACACTACTAGAAATATAGACAATACCAATAGTAAAGACCTGTAAAATTCAAGGAAATTTTTTTCTTAATTTTCTTTGGAATTTTACAAGAACGCAGTTTCTGACGGCACCTGATTCCGAGGCTCGGTGTGCCTGGAATCATTTTCCGAAGTTTGGCTCGGGTACGTTCAGTGAATGAACGAGCGAGTTTTTATAACTTTTGAACCAGTGATCGGAATCAAATTTCGAGGGCACCGATGGAATCGCAGCGCCGGTATTTTCTTAGAAACGCCTTTTCCGGAGTTGCGTTTTCTCGGGTGTGGTTTTTAGTTTTTGGGATTAAGTTAAGAAATAAAATAAAAGTGGTGAAACACTTTATTTTGTTTCACTTAAAGCCACTTAAATCCACTTAAGCTAAGTTAAGCGGATAGGGTGGAACCCAAAATATCCTACCCACTTGGTAGGATATTTGTGAGGTGGGGCCTGCACGAGCCCCATCGTTTCTTTTCCTCTAAGTAACACACCCGCGAAAACCTCTTTTAAATGAAAGTCAACCGGTGCGTTTTCTTAAATTCTTAACGCCCCTATTAATTGGGCAGTTAAGTCGTTACCATTAATTCATCGAATTAATGGTTCGTTTCTTAACTTTGTTTTTCGTTTGTTGGCATAAGAATAAAATAATACCAACACATGTTTACTTGAGGGTTTCCTGTTGAGAGGATTTGGAGAAACTCTAAGTTCTTCATCCTCCTTCGCGAAGAACGCGAAGAATGCGAAGAACGCGAAGAACGCGAAGAATGCGAAGAACGCGAAGAACGCCGAACCCTCAGAGATCGACGACGATACACCGTGTACCGCGACGCCGACGATTCTCCTTCCGCGACGCTTCTTCCACGATGTACCTTCCCCGAGACAATCTTCGATTAACAACTGATTGAGATCGTCGACACGACGCCGTGTACCGCGACGACAGCGATGCCCCTTCCGCGACTCGACGATCCTCTCCTTCCGTGATGGTCAATTCCGTGATGAACTCATGTTTGACAACAACGTTGAGGTAGGGGTTTGATTCATTTAAATCTTTGTGATTTATATCTGCGGTTATTAAAATGATTGTGGTGAGACCTTTTAAAAATCGCTAACGCGGTGGGTGCGGACCAACGAACAAGTCTGAACCCACTGCCTTTTTCATTCTTGGTGTGCGGAATGGCGGACGACGACAAAACAAGCCGCATGGGTGATGTGAGGTCCTTGAAGTGAAGGAAGGACCTCGGGAGGGCCCTTGGTGAAGACAACGTGCAATTCCGACCACCAGAACTCGTCCGGTGGTCCGCGGAGCAGCCCGCCGGCGCGCCTCGCCGGCACAGCGGCAGGTGGCGGCGGCTGAAGTCGCGGCGGCAGGACGCGGTCCCGCGACCACGCGGGACTGGAGGAGGAAGGGACGCGGCGGCCCGGCCGCGTCTGTTGGAAAGGGTGGCCCCGCGCGGGGCCACGGTTCCCTCACGCGGGGGCAGCACGGCCCCCGCTCTGCTCGGCCGTCACCGGCCGAGCCGACCCGCCTAGCGACCGGGCTGCGCCCGCGCCGGCCGGGCCGGTTCGCGCCCAGGCAGGGCCGGGCCACCCAGGCCGGGCTGGGCCGCGCCATCCGGGTCAGACCCGGACCCGGGTCAGGTCGACCCGGTTCAGGCGGACCCAGGGGTGTTGGGCCGGGTTGGTCCGGGCCCAGACCCCCCGCTTTCGGACCTTTTTGGTCTTTTTCTCATAACTTGAGCTACGAGCCTCCGATCGACGCACCGTCAGTGGCGATGTGATCCTTGGATCGAGACGACTTTTCGGTATATCGCACTCAAGGTTTCAGAGTACTTTGGGTTTGTCCGGGTTGGTTCGTACACGAAACCAACCGGGCCCTCGGAGCCGAAACGCTTATATCTTAAACTACGAACGTCCGATTGATGTGCCGTCGACTTTTTTGGATTCCTCTAAGTGAGACGGATCTTTTGGCTTACTCCGCCCGAGGTTTTGACACAGGTGGAGTACGGTCGGGTTGGTTTTGCCTTAAAAACCAACCTGCCCCCTGGGACGAAAAAACTAATAACTCTTAGACCAGGCGTCCGATTGACGCGCCGTCTGCGACGTTGAGTTCCTGTTGACGATACGGAAATTTTGGATACATAAACTCTGGACTATGTGTCAGTTGATGTATCAGCCTCTTAGCTCGTGGAGCGGACCCTCCCGAACGAGCTTGCTGTGTGCGGGAACCCTAGTGCTGGTTGTGACTGCGATGACGACGACGACTATGCAGAGATCCTCAGTGGATTCGGCGGCGAAGACTACAACACTCAGCGATCCTTTGTGAATCAGGGATACCGATCCTGTGTGGGTCCGATCCTGTGTGGGTCAGCGCTCAATGGTCCTATGTGGACCAGCGCCTACAGATCCTGTGTGGGTCCGATCCTGTGTGGGTCTTTGCGGGGGTTAGTTACCTATCGATCCTGTGTGGGTCAGATCCTTTGTGGGTCATTGTGGGGGTTAGTTACCTATCAATCCTGTGTGGGTCAGATCCTTTGTGGGTCATTACGGGGTTTAGTTACCTATCGATCCTTTTTGGGTCAGATCCTTTGTGGGTTATTGCGGGGGTTAGTACCTATCGATCCTTTGTGGGTCTGACGACTTAGATGAATCAGTGGCAATATCTGATCATCTCTATCGTCATACGAAGAAGTATTCCTGTGTGAGCTGAATCCTGTTTTGCTTTCCTATGTGGATTGTGTTGTGCTATCCTGTGTGGATTTACGTTTTGATTTCTTGTGTGGACTGGGTTGTACTTGAGCTCGGATGTTGGAGCGTACTGGAATTCATGACTTAGGTATATGTATGGGCATATACATAAGCAGTGTCGGATGTTACTTCGTGATTGTATCTTTCCTTTGTGGATTATCCTTTTTGGATTATCCTTTGTGGATTCTAGGAGACCTTCGGGGGTCTCGGGGTCCCTACTGAGTAGCTTATACTCACCCCTACACAGGCTATGCCCGCACTACGTTGTGTTGGTTGCAGACGACAGACATCGCTGATCGTGGTTGAGGCTTGCGGAGCAGGACGATACCTGGAGGTGGACCACTGGGCGGGACATACTCAGAGCGGTCGGCTGGACCCGAGGAGCAGTGGAGGCTATCTGCACCCACCCTTCAGGTGGGATTTCCAGTGGACAGCTCGACGTTGCGGCTTTACTTTTCAGTTGCTGTTTTCCCTTCCAGTTGTACTTTACTTTCAGTTTGGGTTTGTATACTGGCCCACTTACTTTTCCGCACTTACTGTTGTACTCAGTTTTTACTTAGTGTTTACTTCTACTGCTTTCTTTCTCTGTGGTGTTTGTTTACTTTACAAAGGCAATGCCTTCCCTTTTTACTGGGATTTACGCCTTGGTGCTAGTCGCCAGCCCCTGGCCTATGGAAGGCGGGCTTGGGGTAGTCACGGCACGGACCCCGAGGACGGGTCGTGACAAATTGGTATCAGAGGGGTTCGGTTCTACTAAAGAAATTTGGACTCTGATCTTTTTCTATGTGAAGCAATAGTGTTAAGCATATTGGGTGTGGTTATTAGTCCAGGGAGTCCAGTGTTGGTTCGGCGGCCGACGTATCCGTACACCAGGACCCTGACTTCTGATTTCCGACTTAATGCACGAAAACATTGATTGCATGTGTGTTTCAAGTTTTCTTTGTGATTACTTTATGTCAGCTCACCAGGTATACTGTTTGACCGTGGCGCACCTATTTCTTTTCAGGATGGCCCCACGATGGCAGCCAACTAGAGTTCCGAGAGTTGAACGTGATGACAACCCACCGAGAGACGAGGCCTCAGTACAGGGCCCTTTGATAGCTGAGGCACCGGCGGTACCTTTACTCACCGAGCCACCGATGCTTCCAGCCCCAGCCGCTGACGATGCACATCACCTTAGTGCACTGCACAAGTTCCAGCGCCAGCGATCGCCCAGGTTCCATGGGGAGACGGACCCCCAGGCAGCCGAGGACTGGCTGGAGGCAGTGGTATGAGTTTTCAGGTTAGTGAGGACACCAGCAGACCTCACGGTGATCCTCGCAACGAGCTTACTACATGCGGAAGAATGCAGATGGTGGAGCTTGATGCTTCAGGTGCATGATGAGACATCTCTCCTATGGACAGACATTGAGAGCCTCTTCCGCTCAGATTTCGTCCCGGCCACCCTCCATGCGGTGCGCATCCAGGAGCTTCTTCAGCTGTGGCAGGGAAGCTTGACATTCGCCCAGTACTCGGCGAGATTTACCGATCTCTCACGCTACTTGACAAACATGGTACGAGACCCATTCTTCTGGGCCCGAACCTTTGAGTAGGGATTGAGACATGAGATCAGGGCATCATTGATCTCCCTCAGCATCCCGACTCAGGCAGGAGTAATGGAGAGAGCCCTTTTGATTGAGAGCTTTCTTGCTGAGCCTTCTTCAGCAGCGAGACCTACCGCGGGGCAGCATGTAGCAGAGTCTTCTGCAGCAGGCAGTCGACGGATGAATCATGGGTCCAGGCAGACCAGACCCTCAGGCAGACGACCTCAGGAAACTGGCTCAGTAGTGCGGGGAACACAGTGCAGAGCCAGTCTTTCGAGAGGCAGATGGTGATACACATGCGGCGGGCAGGGCCACATGGCTCGTGACTGCCCAACCCACCATGCCGAGGAGCAGCAGACAGTTGAGGGGCCACCTAGGCAGAGGCAGAGGGTCAACCATGGCGGTCCGCAGGGAGAAGGAGGACGAGGCAGAGGAGCTAGCCGAGCGGCAGGTGGTGGACGACGCTTTGAGGCTCTACCACCACCACCACCAGGAGGTCCACCCCGACCATTAGGAGCTGGCGGGCAGAGACAGGCACAGCTCCAGGCAGCGGAGGCCTACGACCACAGAGTGCCCGAGATGATTTGAGGTACTATCTGTGTCTATTCCACCCTTGCTGCAGTTCTTATAGACACATGGGTGAGTCACTCTTTCATAGCCGCTGCCCTTGTTCGGAGCTCGGAGATTCTGACTGAGCCATTGGCTCGATCCTTACGGCTAGAGACTCCTACGGGAGCAGACTCAACGATTACGCACTGGTGCCGACAGTGTGAGCTTACTCTAGGAGGTGAGAGATTCGGCTGGGATCTTCTTGTAGCGGCGTCGAGGCCTTGTGATGTCATCTTGGGCATGGATTGGTTATCTACAGTCCATGCTCAGATCGACTGTATTAGGCGCAAGGTGCGATGTGTATGCACCGATGGGAGCAGGTTCACCTTCACCGGCAAGAAGGGAGACTTCGCAGCACAGGATGGACTCTCGCAGAGGAGAGGACAACCCATCACTCACCAGTTGGATAGCCTCATCTTAGGAGCAGTTGACGTGCGAAGTCCTAGTTTTCCCGCAGTGGTGGATCAGTATGAGGAAGTCTTTCCAGACGACGTTCTAGGACTACCTCCTCGCAGAGAGGTAGACTTTTATATTGACCTATACCCCAGGACAGCCCCGATATCGACTCTAGCATATTGTATGGCCCCCGCTGAGCTTCGAGAGCTAGGGGTACAGTTGGAGGACTTGCAGGGCAAGGGTTTCATCCGACCCAGTGTTTCACCCTGGGCTTCCTCGATATTGTTCGCCAAAAAGGTGGACGGTAGCTTGCGACTTTGTGTCGACTATCGTCGCCTGAACTAGGTGACAGTGAGGAACAAGTATCCTCTACCGAGGATTGATGACCTCTTTGATCAGCTCAAGGGAGCACAGTGGTTCTCGAAGATAGACCTCAGGTCAGGCTATCATCAGCTCAGAGTTAGAGACGAGGACGTGCAGAAGATGGCCTTCAGATGTCGGTATGGCCACAATGAGTTCTTGGTTATGCCCTTAGGCATAACCAATGCTCCAGCAGTGTTCATGGCCCTCATGAACATGATCTTTCAGCCATACCTTGATCGATTTGTCATGGTCTTCATCGACGATATTTTGATATACTCGACGACTGAGGAGGAGCACGCCTACCACTTACGGGTTGTACTAGACACACTCCGAGAGCACCGGCTTTATGGAAAGCTCTCAAAGTGTCAGTTCTGGATACGTGAGGTCCACTTCTTGGGACATGTCATCTCTGAGGCGGGAGTTGCAGTGGATCCTGCGAAGATCGAGGCAGTGCTAGCTTGGGAGCCACGCAGGAGCGTGACGGAGGTGCGAAGTTTATTGGGACTAGCTGGATACTATCGGAGATTTGTGCCAGACTTCTCCAGAGTTTCGGAACCACTCTCAGCTTTGATGAAGAAGGGGTAACCCTTTGTGTGGTCAGACAGATGTCAGCAGAGCTTCCAGAAGCTGAGACAGAGGTTGACCAGCGCCCCTATCTTGAGGCTTCCGGAGGAAGGAGTAGGGTACGTAGACTACTGCGATGCATCAGGGACCAGACTCGAATGTGTACTGATGCAGGAGCGGGCGGTGATTGCCTATGGATCACGTCAGTTAAGGCCGCATGAGCAGAACTATGCTACCCATGACCTGGAGTTAGCAGCAGTGGTCTTCGCTCTGAAGACATGGCGGCACTACCTGATGGCCGAGTGCTTTACAATCTTTTCTGACCATCAGAGTCTCAGGTACATCTTCTATCGGAAGGAACTGAACCTGAGACAGCGGCGATGGCTCGAGTTCCTCCAGGACTATGACTTTGAGATAGTCTATAATCCTAGGAAGGGGAACGTAGTAGCCGATGCTCTCAGAAGGAGGACGATCATTCAGCTACTTGAGGAGGTGACAGAGCAGCTAGCCACTTTGCAGATATCCTTCATGGATAGAGATGGAGCATCCTTCCTTCAGTCTCTCACAGTCACCACTCCACTACTGCAGCGGGTCAGAGAGGCGTAGTGTGGGGACACTGACTGTGAGACGCGGCGTGCACAGATATCCTCAGGACAGACACCTGATGGTTTCTCCTTTGGAGCAGAGCACGACATCCTTTTCAGAGGACGTACCTTGGTACCAGTTGCTTTACGAGAGGAGGTGCTGAGAGAGTTTCACACTTCTCCTTTGGCGGTACATCCTGGAGTGGTGAAGATGTACCAGGATCTCAGACGACAACACTGATGGCCGGGCATGAAGAAGGATGTGGCAGAGTTCGTTTCTCGATGCCTCACCTGCCAACAGGTGAAGGCAGAGCATCAGGTACCAGTAGGCTTGGTACAACCCTTGGAGGTCCCGGAGTGGAAGTGGGACGGGATATCTATGGACTTCATGACTGGACTTCCACGCACTTCCAGAGGTCACGACTCCATTTGGGTGATTTTCGACCGACTCACCAAGTCGGATCACTTCTTACCCATCAGAGAGCAGGGCTCAGTGGAGAGCTTGAGACGTCTCTACATTCAGGAGATTGTATGAATTCACGGTGTGCCATCATCTATCATCTCCGATCGAGATGCTTGCTTTACTTCCCGGCTTTGGAAGGGGTTGCAGGAGGCATTTGGGACGTAGCTATGTCTGAGCACTGCCTTTCACCCTCAGACAGATGGTCAGACAGAGAGGACCATACAGACTCTCGAGGACATGCTCCGCGCATGTGTCCTCGACTTTGGTCGCAGCTGGGAGGACCACCTACCCTTGGTGGAGTTTGCGTACAACAACAGCTACCACTCCACCATCAGGATGGAACCATACGAGGCGTTGTACGGTAGACCTTGCAGATCTCATTTGTGTTGGACAGACCCTAGGGAGTCAGCACTTGTGAGACCGGAGATGGTCCAGGCCATGACAGAGAAGGTCCAGGTCATCCAGGAGCGGATGAGGACAACTCAGAGCCGGCAGAAGTCTTATGCTGACAGAAGGCAGAGGCCACTAGAGTTCGAGGATGGCGACCACGTTTTCTTGCATGTCTCACCTCGACGTGGATTACAGAGATTTGGCCAAAGTGGCAAGTTGTCTCCACGCTTCATCGGACCTTTCCAGGTCCTCAGCAGGATTGGAGAGGTGGCCTATCGCCTGGATCTACCACCTCAGTTGCACCGGGTGCACGACATCTTCCACGTATCTCAGCTGAGGAGATACGTGCACGACCCGACACATATCATTGACCATGGGGAGCTAGATGTTGATGATGGGGCGACTTTTGCGGAGGTCTAAGTGGAGATCGAGGATCGAAAGGAGCGGGTCCTACGTGTACAGTCGATTCCTCTAGTGCTCATCATATGGCAGCACGAGAACCTCCAGGAGAGCACTTGGGAGCGGGAGGCTCAGATGCGTGCTCAGTACCCACTTTTGTTTCCCTAGTTTATGATGTATCTTTACGGGGATGTAAAGCCCTCAGGTGGGAGTGATGTAAAGACCCGTAAAATTCAAGGAATTTTTTTTCTTAATTTTCTTTGGAATTTTACAAGAACGCAGTTTTTGACGGCACCTGATTCCAAGGCCCAGTGTGCCCGCAATCATTTTCCGAAGTTTGGATCGGGTACGTTCAGTGAACGAACGAGCAGGTTTTTATAACTTTTTAACCGGTGCTCGAAATCAAATTCCGAGGGCACCGATAGAATCACAGCGCCGGTATTTTCTTAGAAACGCCTTTTCTGGAGTTGCGTTTTCTCGGGTGTGGTTTTTAGTTTTTGGGATTAAGTTAAGAAATAAAATAAAAGTGGTGCAACACTTTATTTTATTTCACTTAAAGCCACTTAAATCCACTTAAGCTAAGTTAAGCGGATAGGGTGGAACCCAAAATATCCTACCCACTTGGTAGGATATTTGTGAGGTGGGGCCCGCACGAGCCCCACCGTTTCTTTTCCTCTAAGTAACGCACCTCTGAAAACCTCTTTTAAATGAAAGTCAACCAATGCGTTTTCTTAAATTCTTAACGCCCCTATTAATTGGGAAGTTAATTCGTTACCATTAATTCATCGAATTAATGGTTCGTTTCTTAACTTTGTTTTTCGTTTGTTGGAATAAGAATAAAATAAGACCAACACGTGTTTACTTGAGGGTTGAATGTTGATAGGATTTGGAGAAACTCTAAGTTCTTCATCCTCCTTCATGAAGAACGCGAAGAACGCGAAGAACGCGAAGAACGCCGAACCCTCGGAGATCGACGACGCAACACCATGTACTGCGATGCCGATGATTCTCCTTCCGCGACGCTTCTTCCGCGACGTACCTTCCCCGCGACAATCTTCGATCAACAACTGATTGAGATCGTCGACGCGACGCCGTGTACGACGACGACAGTGACGCCCCTTCCGCGACGCGACGATCCTCTCCTTCCGCGACGGTAAATTCCACGACGAACTCATGTTCGACGAAAACGTTGAGGTAGGGGTTTGATTCATTTAAATCTTTGTGATTTATATCCGTGGTTATTAAAATGATTGTGGTGAGACCTTTTAAAAACCGCTAACGCGGTGGGTGCGGACCAATGAACAAGTCCGAACCCACCGCCTTTTTCGTTCTTGGTGTGTGGAACGGCAGACGACGACAAAACAAGCCACACGGGCGATGTGAGGTCCTCGCAGTGAAGGAAGGACCCTGGGAGGGCCCTTGGCGAAGACGGCGTGCAATTCCGACCACCGGAACTCGTCCGGTGGTCCTTGGAGAAACCCGCCGGCGCGCCGCCGGAAGGAACCGCCGCGACTGAAGCCGCGGTGGCAGGAAGCGGTCCCGTGACCGCGCAAGACCGGAGGAGGATGGGATGCGGCGGCCCGGCTGCGTCCGCTGGCAAGGGCGGCCCCACGCAGGGCCGTGGTTCCCTCACACGGGGGCAGAACGCCCCCCGCTCCGCTCGGCCGTAACCGGCTGAGCCAACCCGCCTAGCGACCGGCCCGCGCCCGCGCTGGCCGGGCCGGTTCGCGCCTAGGCCGGGCCGGGCCGTGATGACCGGGTCAGACCCGGACCCGGGTCAGGTCGACCCGGTTCGGGCCGACCTCATGGGGGGGTTGGGCCGGGTCGGTCCGGGCCCAGACCCCCCGTTTTTAGACCTTTTTGGTCTTTTGCTCATAACTTGAGCTATGGGCCTCTGATAGACGCACCGTCAGCGGAGATGTGATACTTGGATCGAGACAGTTGTTTCGGTATATCACACTCAAGGTTTCAGAGTACTTTGGGTTTGGCCGGGTTGGTTCATACATGAAACCAACCGGGCCCTCGGAGCGGAAACACTTATATCTTAAACTCCGGACGTCCGATTGACGTGCCGTCGACTTTTTTGGATTCCTCTAAGTGAGACGGATCTTTTGGCTTACTTCTCCTGAGGTTTGGATGTAGGTGGAGTACGGTCGGGTTGGTTTTTCCTTAAAAACCAACCGGGCCCCTGGGATGAAAAATCCAATAACTCTCAGACCAGGCGTCCGATTGACGCGCCGTCTGCGACGTTGAGTTCCTATTGACGATATGGAACGTTTGGATACATCAACTCTGGACTATGTGTCAGTTGATGTATCAGCCTCTCGGATCGTGGAGCGGACCCTCCCGAACTAGCTTGCTGTGTGCGGGAACCCTAGTGCTGGCTGCGACTGCGACGACGACGTTGACTGTGAAGAGATCCTCAGTGGATTCAGCAGCGACGACTATAGCACTCAGCGATCCTTTGTGGATCAGTGCTACCGATCCTGTGTGGGTCAACTCTTAGCGGTCCTGTGTGGGCCAGCGCCTACAGATCTTGTGTGGGTCCGATCCTGTGTGGGTCTTTGCGGGGGTTAGTTACCTATCGATCATGTGTGGGTCAGATCCTTTGTGGGTCATTGCGGGGGTTAGTTACCTATCAATCCTGTGTGGGTCAGATCCTTTGTGGGTCATTGCGGGGGTTAGTTACCTATCGATCCTTTGTGGGTCAGATCCTTTGTGGGTCATTGCGGGATTAGTACCTATCGATCCTTTGTGGGTCCGACGGCTTAGATGAATCAGTGGCAATTTATGATCATCTCTACCGTCATACGAAGAAGTATTCCTGTGTGAGCTGAATCCTGTTTTTATTTCCTATGTGGATTGTGTTGTGCTATCCTGTTTGGATTTATGTTTTTCTTTCCTGTGTGGATTGGGTTGTACTTGAGCTCGGATGTTGGAGCGTACTGGAATTCATGACTTAGGTATATGTATGGGCATATACCTAAGCAGTGTCGGATGTTACTTCAAGATTGTATCTTTCCTTTGTGGATTATCCTTTGTGGATTCTGGGAGACCTTTGGGGGTCTCGAGGTCCCTACTGAGTAGCTTATACTCACCCCTACACGGGAAATGACCGTACTACGTTGTGTTGGTTGCAGATGACGGACAACGCTGATCGTGGTTGAGGCTTGTGGAGTAGGACGATACCTGGAGGTGGACCACTGGGCGGGACGTACTTGGAGCGGTCGGCTGGACCCGAGGAGCAGTGGAGGCTATCTGTACCCACCCTTCAGGTGGGATTTCTAGTGGACAGCTCGACGTTGCGGCTTTACTTTTCAGTTTCTGTTTTCCCTTCCAGTTCTACTTTACTTTCAGTTTGGGTTTGTATACTGGACCACTTACTTTTCCGCACTTACTGTTGTACTCAGTTTTTACTTAGTGTTTACTTCTACTGTTTGCTTGCTCTGTGGTGTTTGTTTACTTTACAAAGGCAATGCCTTCCCTTTTTACCGGGATTTACACCTTGGTGCTAGTCTCCAGCCCCTGGTCTATGGAAGGCGGGCTTGGGGTAGTCACGGCAGGAGCCTCGAGGATGGGTCGTGACACCAATGGTTCAAAACTGTTGGTATTGGCTGGAAAACCATTGGTATAAGATATACCAACGGTTTCCCAAACTGTAGGGAAGTAAGGCGTTGGGAAAGACCTTTACCAACGGTTTAAGGAAAACCGTTGGTAAAAGTTGGTGAAAGTTTTAATTTCCCAACGGTTCCTCTAAACCATTGGCAAAAGGATTTACCAATGGTTTAAAACTGTTGGGAAATTCATATTTTTGAGCTTATACCAACGGTTCAAAACCGTTGGTATAGCTTTTTACCAACGGTTTACATAAACCATTGGTATATATTCATATATGCTCAAAGTATACCAACGGTTCTAAACCGTTGGTATTGGGTATTTTCACAAAAAACCAGCAGCCTGCATACAGCTGCCTCCACTTGATAGACCTGCATAAAAAACATTACAAACAACATCTATAAATAGACTTTAAACACCACAAAAAACATTGGAAATAACACAAAAAAACACATAAAAACATCACTCTTCCAACCATGCCATGTACTAAAATTCCCCATTTCAATCTTCATATGACAACAACTCTTCCAATTAACCTATTTCAATTTATTGGGTTCACACATATCAATTTTTTCTTACTAAAAAAGGTGATGATTATGATAGAAATTTGTGCATGAGTGGTATGTGTGATAAAGTGAATTAACAATGTGGTTAATATTTATGGAACATCTAGAGTGATTCATGACTTGCATTGAATGTGATGTGGGGGGATGTCTAGAGAGGGGAGGGGATTGTCCAGGAAGAGGGGAGGGGAGATTTCCAGGGAGCGAGTATGGGGGTCATGGATAATGTGCAAAAAGGATTTGTATTCAAATTATAGCGTATCATCACATGCATTTGATGAGCATGAGATAATAATCTTACCAAGTCATTCATATAGTTCAAGACATACAAAAATGGAATAATCCCAAATAACATTGCATGATCAAAGAAATAAAAAAAGGCACGTGAAATCAACATGCGTACATTTACATATCATCCATGAGGTATAACATTTAATCAAATTGTAATAGAATTATACATAAGGCATATGAGTCTCATTTACTTGCATACACAGTGCTACAAAAGGAAAATGTTATTCATGTCCGGGGGGCTGTCCGAGGTCCAAGGAGGAGGGTGGGGGGGCTGTCTAGGGTCCAGGAAGGGGGGTGGGGGGCTGTCTGGGGCTGTCCGTTCACGTCACATTTGACTCATGGATCGTTGTCCTTAAGTTTCAACAGAATTAGAATGCGTTTGGTCAGTTTGTTGTATGTCAGTTGTTGATTTCACTTAAAATTAAGTCCATTTTTAACAAAACAGAGACAATTTGAGTGGTTTCGGCCACACTGGGTCTCGGATTGAGGCAGGGTTTACTCGAACATGTCACATATGAGACATGGATCATTGTGCAAAAGTATCAACACAATCAGAAGCCGTTTGATCGGTTTGGCGTATGTACGTAAAATATTGTCCATTTTAAACAAAATACATACACATGGAGTGATACCAGCCACACTGTGCTTCGGATTGAGCCAGGGTTGACTCATACACATCACATATAACCCATGGATCGTTTTCCTAAAGTTTCAACACAATCCAAAGGCGATTGGTCAGTTTCCCGTCTGTTAGTTGTTGATTTCACTTAAAAATAAGTCCATTTTGAACAAAAGAGAGGAAGTTTGAGTGGTCCTGGCCACACCACGCCTCATATAGAGTATAATTTGACTCGTACAAGTCACATTTGACCCATGGATCGTTTTCCTTAAGTTTAAACAGAATCCAAATGTGTTTGGTCGGTTTGCTGTATGTCAGTTGTTGATTTCACTTAAAATTAAGTCCATTTTTAACAAAACAGAGGCACTTTGAGTGGTGTCGGCCACACCGGGCCTCAGATTGAGGTGGGATTGAATCGTAAACATCACATATGAGTCATGGATTGTTGTTCAAAAGTATCAACACAATCAGAAGCCGTTTGATTGGTTTGGCGTATGTACGTAAAATATTGTCCATTATAAACAAAATACATACACTTGGAGTGATACCGGCCACAAAATGATTCAGATTGATCCGAGGTTGACTCTTACACATCACATATAACCCATGGATTGTTTTCCTAAAGTTTCAATACAATCCGAAGGCGTTTGGTCGGTTTCCCGTATGTCAGTTGTTGATTTCACTTAAAAATAAGTCCATTTTGAACAAAAGAGAGGGAGTTTGAGTGGTCCCGGCCACACCGCATCTCAGATTTAGGCGAAGTTGACTTGTACACGTCACATTTGACCCATGGATCATTTTCCTTATGTTTCAACAGAATCCGAATGCGTTTGTTCGGTTTTTCGTACGTCAGTTGTTGATTTCACTTAAAATTAAGTCCATTTTTAACAAAACAGAGGCACTTTGAGTGGTGTCGGCCACACCGGGCCTCAGATTGAGCCGGGGTTGACTCTTACACATCAAATATGAGTCATGGATCTTTTTGAAAAAGTATCAACATAATCAGAAGCTGTTTGATCGGTTTGACGTATGTACATAAAATATTGTCCATTTTAAACAAAAGAGGGACAATTTGGGAGGTTCCGGCCACACCGCGCCTCGGATTGAGGCGGGGTTGACTCGTAAATGCCACATATGACCCATGGATCATTTTACTAAAGTTTTAACAGATTCATAATGCATTTGGTCGGTTTTTTCGTATGCCAGTTGTTGTTTTCACTTAAAATTAAAGTCATTTTGAACAAAAGAGAGACATTTTGAATGGTACCGTCCACACCGCACCTCGGATTAAGGCGGGGTTGACTCGTACACGTCAAATATGACCCATGGATCTTTGTCCTGTAGTATCAATAGAATTCGAATGTATTTGGTTGGTTTAATGTATGTCAGTTGTTGATTTCACTTAAAATTAAGTCCATTTTTAACAAAACAGAGGCATTTTGAGTGGTGTCGGCCACACCGAGCCTCGTATTGAGGTGGGATTTACTTGTACACATCACATTTGATTCATGGAATCATTTTCCTTAAGTTTCAATATAATCTGAATGCGTTTGGTCGGTTTGCCGTATGCCAGTTGTTGATTTCACTTAAAATTAAGTCCATTTTTAACAAAACAGAGACACTTTGAGTGGTGTCAGCCACACCGGGCCTCGAATTGAGGCGGGGTTGACTCGTACACATCACATATGAGTCATGGATAGTTTGTCAAAAGTATAAACACAATCAGAAGCCGTTTGATTGGTTTGACATATGTACGTAAAATATTGTCCATTTTAAACAAAAGAGGGAGAATTTGGGTGGTTCCGGCCACACCGCACCACGGATTTAGGCGGTGTTGACTCTTACACGTCAAATATGACCCATGGATCGTTTTTCTAAAGTTTCAACAGATTCAGAATGAATTTTCTCAGTTTTTCGTATGCCAGTTGTTGTTTTCACTTAAAATTAAAGTCATTTTGAACAAAAGAGATATATTTTGAATGGTACCGTCCACACCGCACCTCGGATTAAGACGGGGTTGACTCGTACACGTCACATATCACCCATGGATCGTTTTACTGTAGTATCAATAAAATCTGAATGCGTTTGGTCGGTTTACTGTATGTCAGTTGTTGATTTCACTTAAAATTAAGTCCATTTTTAACAAAATAGAGGCATTTTGAGTATTTTCAGCCACACCGAGCCTCTTATTGAGGCGGGGTTTACTCTTACACATCACATTTGACTCATGAATCGTTTTCCTTAAGTTTAAATATAATATGAATGCGTTTGGTCGGTTTGCCGTATGTCAGTTATTGATTTCACAGAAATTAAGTCCATTTTTAACAAAACAGAGGCACTTTGAGTGGTGTCGGCCACACCGGGTCTCTAATTGAGGCGAGGTTGACTCATACACATCACATATGAGTCATGGATCATTGTTCAAAAGTATCAACACAATCAGAAGCCATTTGATTGGTTTGACGTATGTACGTAAAATATTGTCCATTTTAAACAAAAGAAGGACAGTTTGGGTGGTTCCAGCCACACCGCACCTCAGATTGAGGCGGGGTTGACTCGTACACATCACATATGACCCATGGATCATTTTAATAAAGTTTCAATAGATTCATAATGCATTTGGTCAGTTTTTCATATGCCAGTTGTTGTTTTCACTTAAAATTAAAGTCATTTTGAACAAAAGAGAGACATTTTGAATGGTACCATCCACACCGCGCCTCGGATTAAGGCAGGGTTGACTCGTACACGTCACTTATGACCCATGGATTGTTGTACTGTAGTATCAATATAATCTGAATGCGTTTGGTCAGTTTACCGTATGTCAGTTGTTGATTTCACTTAAAATTAAGTCCATTTTTAACAAAATAAGGGCATTTTGAGTGGTGTCGACCAAACCAAGCCTCGTATTGAGGAGGGTTTTACTCTTACACATCAAATTTGACTCATGGATCATTTTCCTTAAGTTTAAATATAATCCAAATGCGTTTGGTCGGTTTGCCGTATGTTAGTTGTTGATTTCACTTAAAATTAAGTCCATTTTTAACAAAACAGAGGCACTTTGAGTGGTGTCAGCCACAACGGGCCTCGAATTGAGGTGAGGTTGATTCGTACACATCACATATGAGTCATTTATTGTTGTTCAAAAGTATCAACACAATCAGAATCTGTTTGATCGGTTTGGCGTATGTACGTAAAATATTGTCCATTTTAAAAAAAAGAGGGATAGTTTGGGTGGTTTCAGCCACACCGTGCCCTGGATTGAGGCTGGGTTGACTTTTAAACGTCACATATGACCCATGGATCATTTTCCTAAAGTTTCAACAGATTTGGAATGCATTTGGTCGGTTTTTCGTATGCCATTTGTCTTTTTCACTTAAAATTAAAGTCATTTTGAACAAAAAAGAGACATTTTGAATGGTACCATCCACACCGCACCTTATATTGAGGTGAGGTTGACTCATACATGTCACATATGACCCATGGATAGTTTTCCTATAGTATCAATAGAATCAAAATGCGTTTGGTCGGTTTACCGTATGTCAGTTGTTGATTTCACTTAAAATTAAGTCCATTTTTAACAAAACAGAGGCATTTTGAGTGGTGTCGGCTACACCGAGCCTTGTATTGAGGTGGAGTTGACTCAGACATGTCACATTTGACTCATGGATCGTTTTACTTAAGTTTAAACAGAATCTGAATGCGTTTTGTCGGTTTTCCGTATGTCAGTTGTTGATTTCACTTAAAATTAAGTCCATTTTTAACAAAATAGAGGCACTTTGAGTGGTATCGGCCACACTGGGCCTCGAATTGAGGTAGGGTTGACTCGTACACGACACATATGAGTCATGGATCATTGTGAAAAAGTATCAACACAATCAAAATCTGTTTGATTGGATTGGCGTATGTACGTAAAATATTGTCCATTTTAAACAAAATACATACACTTGGAGTGATACCGGCCACACCGCGCATCGGATTGAGGGGAAGTTGACTTTTACATGTCACCTATGACCCATGGATCATTTTACTAAAGTTTCAACACAATACGAAGGCTTTTGGTCCATTTCGCATATGTCAGTTGTTGATTTCAATTAAAAATAAGTCAATTTTGAACAAAAGAGAGGCAATTTGAGTGATCCTGGACACACCATGCCTTTTATTGAGGCGGGGTTGACTTATACACATCAAATTTGACCCATGGATCATTTCCCTTAAGTTTCAATAGAATCCGAATGTGTTTGGTCAGAGGGGAAGGGTCTAGTCGGGTACGCGGAGATGCTCGTCTACCTCTGGTACGAACCTCCCTCATACCATCGACCTAAGCACTGAAAGAATGGAATAATGAAAAGTGCATACATGCCATGTTTATTGCCTAAAACAAAGTAAAAAAAGAAAAATTATAAAACTATAGAACATGGGTTTCCTCCCATGAAGCGCTAAGTTTTACGTCTTCAGCCATATGGATGGACACTGGTCAATCGTCTTGGTCCATTAGCTCAGAACTCCTCTGCCTCTTACAAGAACCGGTGGCCGTTTCATCAATATCACATGGATGATTAGTGGGATTGATTACTTTAGGAGCATAGTGGGCATGAATCTGGTGTGGAAGTAAGAGAATTTGGCACTCGTCATCAGCCAGAAGCTGAGTCACCCATCGTGCGAGGTCAGATGGAGACGGGACGTGCACATTGATGATCATGGAAGAGGTAGACAAGCTAGACATTGTTGGTTAAGATGCATCCACAAATAGATTTATTTTTATATATTATAACCTTTATAAATGTTTTTCCCATTTTTACAAACAATTAATTTGTGAAAATTGTGAAAAATAACTTATCGGATATATAAAAATGGATTTACTCATGGACATGATGCATAATATCTCAAATATTCCTCATTGGATCCCAATTTGAAATTTTAATCCATTATCAAATGTCTTATATCAATTTATTTTTATTTGGATCCTTATGGTTGAACTATTTTTGTAAAATCTACCCAAGGGAGGATAGACTAGTGACTTGGAATAAAATTGGATTCTATGTGGTGAAAACCAAATTATAAGCATTGTTTAGGATATTATTGAGGTGGTTTGAGGATCAACTCTATCTTTTTAGAGAAAATCCAGCATGTCCAAGTTTGGTGGTCAAAGTTTTGAAGTGGGGGGGTATTTGGTGGTTGAGGAGGGGGATGAGGGGGATGTCCAAGGTCCAGGAGGAGGGGTGGGGGGCTGTCCAGGGTCTAGAAGGTGGGTGGGGGGCTGTCCAGGGTCAAGGAGAAGGGGAGAAGGGGTTGTCCATGGTCCAGGAAGGAGGGGGGGCTGTCCAGGGTCCATCGAGGAGGGGGGCTATCCAGGGTCCAAGGTGGAGGGTGGGGGGCTTCCTAGGGTCCAGGAAGGAGGGGGACTATACAAGGTCCTGGGAGGAGGGTGGAGGGGGATTGTCCAGGGTCCAAGAGGGGGGCTGTCCAAGTTTTAGGAAAGAGGGGGGCCAGGCTGTCCAAGTTCCAGGAGGGGGGGACTGTCCAAGGTCCAAGAGGGGGGGGGGGGGGTGTCCAAGGTCCATGAGGAGTGGGGGCTCTGTTAAAGGGAGGAAATACCCAAATAATTCATTGAAAATTAACTAAACTTAATAAAAAAAACATCACAATTCCAATCCATCACCCAACCAACATCCAATTCATCCTAAATATCACTAACCTTCACATTCCATAAACAACACAACCTAGTTTATACCAAATTAAAATAGAAAACAAAAATAATAGATGAAAAACATTAAAACTAAGGTAGTACTTACATATTTAGAGTGTAGAAATACAAAATTGTTTGATTTAAGATGGATCTATGAGTGGAACGAGTTTCTGAGTCTTTGTATAGAGAGATCCCAGACGTTTAGGTCTAATCAAAATAGAAAATAAAAAAATAGATGAAGAACATTATAACTGAGGTAGAACTTACATATTTGAAGTGTAGAACAGAAAAATTGTTTGATTGAAGAGGATGGATGGAGTTTCCGAGACTGGGTAATGAGAGAGCGTCGGGAGAGGTTCAATTTAGGGATGCAGTCAAGAAGAGGGGGACTACAATCGAGCGGAGGGGCTACTGGACACCCGAACTGGATTTAGGGAAAAACTTTCCCAACAGGTTTTAAAAACCGTTGGGAATGTAGTCCTATACCAACAGTTTCTTTAAACCATTGGTAAAAGGCTAACATATACCAACGGTTAGTGTATAACCGTTGGTAAAAGTGTCTTAATTGAGGCCTATACCAACGGTTTTACAAACCGTTGGTAAAATTCTTCATAAAAGCCTCTATACCAAAGGTTTTAAGAAAACTGTTGGTATAAATAACCATTCCCAATGGTTTATCAAAATGTTGGGATATAAGCGTTGGTAAAAATGGGATTTCCAGTAGTGATAGTGGGGAAACTATACCCTCATTTGTCAAAGAGTAGCACAACGGAATAATAAAAACATACAACAGTAGTGAAAGCAATAAACCATACACATTTAAAATAAACAACTGCAGCAAAATATAACAAAAAATTATATAGATAATGATGCAACATGTCTCAAGTTCTAAGAAAACAGCCAAAACATGTTACGCAACAATACAGTACAGTACAATACAGAGTACAGAAAAACAAAACAAAATAGCCGGTAGCATCTCGGGCCTAAGCCTGGTCCCATGCTCCCCTACTTCTCAGTAGAAATAAAGTACCTGTATAGGGACCCTTGCCCTTATCCACACCTGCAGAAATGTAATCTGTTTGGGACGAAGACATGACCCAAATAGGGTGTGAGAAATAAATCCCAGTAGGCACCCACCAAAGGCCCGTGCCCAACTGTGTGAAAATATGCAACAACAGTGTGCAGTAGAAAATGCAATAAAATAAGAAGTACTCAAAAGTAACTAACTTCACCAATTATATTACCATTTTATTATTCATTTAATTGTTTATTATAGGGAAACCGCCACAGTGAATTTCTATGTGAACAATCAGTGTCCTCAGACACGCAAAACCTTACCCTCAGGTAATCAGAAACGTAACCCACAGGTAATTTCCCACAAGGATAACAGATATTTCCCTCAGGCATATAAAGTGTTGCCCTCAGGCATAGAGTCTATTGCCCACAGGAACGAAAGAAGTTTCCCTCAGGCCGAAATAACCACTGCCCTTAGGCTAAAGGTAACACTGACCTTAGGCTAAGTAAAGCACTGCCCTCAGGATAAGTAAAACACTACCCTCGGGCTAAACAAGTAACCATGCCATGCCCAACATGTAAACAAGAAATACACATGCAATTACTCTCAAGTTAATTATATAATCATTATTATAAAGGCATATCCTCGAGTATACTGGCCAAACTGCTAAAAAGAGGAATGCACCCCCGGGGTGGTCCTGGATCCAAGCAGCGATCCCAAATAGCTGTTTATTATCACATTTAATTACCTATACAATTATAGGTATTTAATTCAACAAGGCCTTAGACATATGACACCCCATTCATGGGCGCGTATCACAACAGTACACAAAAACGCACAACAGTTGGAATTTAAACACCAAGCCACCTACCTTAAATGCCCTTGAATGGTATACGCGAACGACGATCCTTGAGTTGTACAAGAACGACATAGATATAACGTGAAAGAAAACCTCATTCAAACTCAAATAACTTCCCTTAGAGGAAGAATTGGAAAGAACAGCTTAAGGAGAGTGGAGGGCTTACCCGTTCGGTTCCAACGAGATCGTCAGAGGTGAAAACGGATTCTCGACGCTCGATCTGGAGATCCTCGAAGGTCTGGTCTCCTCTCCCAACTCTTTCCTCCAGTTCTAAGTCAATCCTATGAACAGGGTTGGCTACTGCCCATTTTAGGCGAAAAAAACTACACGGCGTGTACTATTGACTACACGGTGTGTACTTTTCTCATTTAACTGTTCCTCTGGTGGCACCGCCGCACTGTTCATCTGTCGACATGAGTACACGATGTGTATTTCTAATTACACAGAATGTAACACCTCTCAGCTGGCGGCTCCTTCCACCGCATTACTATTTTTCTACCGACTGACTACACGGCGTGTAAATATCCACTACACGACATGTAGTCGGTTTTTACACCCTTCGTCGCCGACATGACTACACACCCTGTGTACTCATCCCACATGGTCAAAGTACATGGTGTGTGGATTCGTACATGGCGTGTAGTCCCAAAATTTAGTATTTTCCCCATTTTCCTTATTTTTTCAAAAACACTTAAGGAAAAGAGAAAAGAAGAAACCCATACCTCAAAAATAAGAACCGAGTTCTTACAAACTTACCCCCTTAAAGCAATTCGTCCCTGAATTGACCTTATAAGGGTGGCGAAGATAAAGCTCAGAACAACTCTAGCCACTGAGCATGTACGTTGGTCTCCCGTTCCCAGGTTTCGTCATGCACTCGGTCATGCTTCCATAGCACCCGTACGAGAGGAATTGACCGGCCTCGGAGAACCTTTGTGCTCCTATACATGATACGAATCAGATGATCCTCAAAGGAAACATCTATCTGAAGCTCAAACTCCTCAGGTTGAAAGACATGATATGGGTCTGATTGATAACAGTGCAAATGAGATACATGGAAGATGCCGTGCATGGCCTGATACCTCTGTGGTAACTGCAACCTATAGGCAACCGGCCCGACTCTCTCAAGAATCTCAAATGGCCCAACATAACTCGGTGAAAGTTTACCCTATCTCCTAATTCGTCTGTGTCCCAACCTCGGTGAAACACGCAAGAAAACCTGATCCCTGACCAAGAACTCCAAGGGTCGTCTGCGGCGATCAACATAAGATTTCTGATGATACTATGCAGTATCCATCCGCTTCTGAATCAATTAGACCTTCTCAGAAGTCTCCTGCACGAGACGTGGTCCCAGTAAAGCTGCGTCACCTGCCTCTATCCAGCACAAAGGTGATCGACATGACCTACCATATAAAGCCTCGTAAGGTGCCATCTAAATAGTTTCCTGAAAACTATTATTATAGGAAAACTCAACTAGGGGTATATGCTTCTACCAAGAACCCCCAAAGTCTAGGACGCATGCACACAACATGTCCTCCAACACCTGTATCAGACGCTCTGACTGACCATCGGTCTGAGGGTGGTAAGCTATGCTCAGAAGCACCTGTGTACCTAGTGTCCTCTAAAAACTCTGCCAGAAACGAGACGTAAAGTGGGAATCCCTATATGAAACAATATAACGAGCAACCCCATGAAGACGTATGAACTCTCGGAGATACAACTTCCCGAGCTCGTCAACAGCGAAGGTCTCCTTGATCATAAAAAAGTGAGCTACCTTCATGAGTCTGTCCATAACAACCCACACGACATCATTACCTTAAGGTGACCTCGACAACCCAGTCACAAATTCCATCGCGACATTATCCCATTTCCACTCTGGAATGGGAAACTTCTGTAACAATCCAGCTGGTCTCTGATGTTCTGCCTTTACCTACTGACAGGTGGAACATCTCGTAACAAGACCAACTACATCCCTCTTCATACCCGACCACTAGTACTGACGTCTCAAATCACGGTACATTTGGGTAACTCTGGGATGTACTGCCCAATCTGAATCATGAAACTCCCATATCAACACCTTGTGTATATCCCCTGGAACCTATAATCTTCCATGGAAATGCAGTCCACCTTCTTTCAGTGGGCCTTTTGATAGACTAGTGGTTGATAAATGGATTAGTACCATTGAAAAGATATTTTCTATTATCCAATTTTCAAAACATGAGAAATTAATTTTGGATTCCTATCATTTGTAAGGTGAAGTGGATCGATGGTGGAATCTTATAAATAATACAAGGCAAAAAGATCAAATTGGATCCATGGAATGAGACAAATTCATGAACTTATTTTTCAATAAGTAATTTACTCGTATTCTTTACTCAATGATGGAGAAGGAATTTCTTGAGTTAAATCAAAATAATGATGAATATATTGGATACTATGAATAAAATTTTACAAGAATTATGAGGTACGTTTCTGGAATTATTATCCAACCTAAAAGTAAGGTGGATCAATTCTTTAGTGGCTTTAAAAAAAGTATCCAAAGGGTGTTATCCATAAGAAAATACACTAGTTATGAAGAAATTATCTTATGTTCCATCAGTATGGAAATGGATGTTGGAGTTAGGTATCAATCTCATGGTTTTGATAAGAAAATGAATATGGAGTTCAAATAAAAATATAAAAAGCATGGAGAGAAAAAGATGAACTTTTCCTTTTGCTCAAAGTTTCAAAAGAAACATGGAGGAAATTGTCTTAAAGGGACTAGTAAATGCTTTAAGTGTGGGAAATAAGTTCATCAGGAAATTGATTATCTAATTGATGGGAAAAAGTTATCTAATGATGTGAATAAAGAGAAGGGTGCACAGAATACACCACTCACACTTCAATGAATCAAGTTTAATTAAAATGGGAATTATGTTATCCAATGAACAAATATGATGGTTAATGATGATGACCTAAATCCACATCCTCTTAAGCCCATAGAAAAAGGGAAATTTCATGTGATCACTATCGGTGATGTGGAGTATGAAAACAAAGTGGTGTAAGGTACACTTACCATCTACTCTAAAACATATAATGTATTATTTTATTCTCGATCCACCCACTCTTTTATTTATAATTAATTTTTAAGGGTATCACCATATCAACTCAACAATTAGATGTTGAGTTAGATGCGAAAACTTATAATAGAACAATGGTAGATTCTAAAGTTTATAAATCTTCTTCAGTTGAACTCTATGTTATTTTTGGAATGGATTTCCTTTCTCTATATGGAGCTCATATCAATTTTTGAGGAAGGGACATTACATTTTATATTCTGAATGAACCTATGATCTTCTATAGATGAAAGGATGAATATGAACTTCCAATGGAAATTTATTCCATCTTATGGGTATTAATTCTTATAAATTAAGGTTATATATCTCACATGGTAGGGGAGAAAATCAACATTAAGGATGCACCTATTGTATAAGAGTTTATTGATGTCTTTCCAGAAGAATTTTAAGGTCTTCTAGAAAATCATGAAGTTGAGTTTTCTATAGAACTCATACATGGTGTTATGCCTATTTCAAACACTCCTTATAGAAGACCTCAATTGAGTTTTAAGAATTAAATAATAATCTCCAATATAATCTTAATAAAGGATTCATACTCCCAAGTGAATCACCTTGGGGTGCACCTATTCTATTTATTAAGAATAAAGATGGATCAATGTGAATGTTCATTGATTATCAATAACTTAATAATATTTCTATTAATAAAAAGTTCCCTCTTCCCCATATTGATTAATTATTTAATAAACTATGAAAATATAAATACTTTTCCAAGATTGATCATTATTTTGGATATAATAAATTGAGGGTCAAAGAGGAAGATATACCCAAGATGATATTTCATATAAGGTATGGACACTATGAATTTATAGTGATGCCTTTTGGTCTTACTAATTCCCCTGCTATCTTCATGGATTTAATTAATAGAGTCTTTAGAGACTATCTTGATCATTTTGTGGTAGTCTTTATAATAGATATTCTTATATATTCAAATATAAAGTAAGAGCATGAATATCACTTTAGTATTGTACTTAAGACCTTTAAAAAGGATAATCATTATGAAAAAAATTCCAAGTGTGAATTTTGGCTTTAGAAATTTTCATTTTTGGGTCACATAATATCAAGAGAGGGTATATATGTGGATCCATCAAAGACTGAAGTTATTGAATTTTGGCCTAGACTAACAAAAGTGACTGATATCCAAGGTTTTCTTGGTTGTTGAATATTATCAACTCTTTTTGGAGAATTTATCTCAACTATCTGGTCCTTTCACCAAGTTAACTCGGAAGGGTTCTAAGTTCCTTTGAAAAAATGAATGTGAATAAAATTTTTAGGAACTAAAGAGAAGGTTAGTTACCGCCCCTGTAATCACATTAACCTTTAGTGGATAAGGGTATGTAATCTATAGTGATACATATAATAAGGGATCTGGATGTGTTCTCATGAAAAATGACATGGTTATAGCTTATGCCTCATGAAAAATGAAGTTGCATGAGAAAAGTTACCTAAATCATGATTTGAAGTTAGATTAGGAAATATTTTTATTAAAGATGTGGAGGCATTATATTTATAGAGAAAAGTGATATCTATATCCTAATAACAAAATTTTAAAGTATATATTCACATATAAGGAGTTGAATATGAACCAAAGAAGATGGTTAGAGTTGATTAAATATTATGAATACTCAATACATTACCACCCTGGGAAAGAGAAAAAAGTGGCAGATTCTTTGAGTCAAAAGGACCATGCTAGCCCATTAATGATGAGGATCATAAAAGACCCAATATTTATAGATTTGAAACGGATGGAGTGAGAAATCATAAAGGAAGGGGGACTCTTATCTGGTTTAAATGAATGTTCAATCATCAATACAAGTGAATATTAAGGAGGTCCAGAAGAAAGATGTAGAGCTGAAAAAGAAGGCGATAAATGTTCCTGAGTTCAAATTTAATTATTATGGGATAATAAGGTTCAAAAACTGTGTTTTTATCCCTCCCATACCAAATTTAAAGAAGGGTGTATTGGTTTTGTCTCATATTTCATCATTATCTATTCATCTTAGAAGAACAAAGATGTATAGAGACCTGAAAGAGTGTTTCTGGTGGGATGCCATTAAAATAGAAATATATTTCTTGATGCTTGGTATTTCAGAATATTAAGGTTTCTTAAGGGGATGTTACAACCATTACCCATACCATAATGGAAATGGTAAAACATCACTATGTATTTTTTTACCAGACTCCCCAGAACATCTAAAAATAATAATTCTATATGGGTTGTTGTCAATAACCTTATGAAGTTATCACACTTCATTTATATCATAGAAGATTTCTCTCTTTATAAAATTTCCATAATATATATTAAACAAGTATTAAGATTCCATGGGGAACCACTTTCCATTATATCTTATTGGGATCTGAGGTTTTCCTCGAAGTTCTAGAGAATTATTCATAGGGATTTGGATATAGAGTTATGTTTTATCACTTCTTATCATCATAAGAAAGATGGTCAGTATGAGAGAACAATTCAAAATATATAGGATATATTGAGATATTTATCTATGTATTTCAAATTTGGTTGAGATCAACACATACCTTTGGTATAATTTTCTTATAACAATAGATTTCACTTCGGCATTTAGATAGATCCTTATGAAGCCCTTTGTTGTAAGAAGTGAAATACTACAACATGGTGTAATTAAGTTAGGGAAATATAGATATTGGGACCTAATATATTTTAGGAAATGGAAAATATGGCTAAATCCATTCAAAATCACATAAGAGAAGCTCTGAGTTGGAAAAAAAATTATGATGATAATCGACAAAAATATCTAGAGTTTGAAGTGGGTGAAAATGTATTTATATGAATATCTCCTTAGAAGGGAGTAATGATATTTGGAAATAAATTAAATATAATCCCTAGGTATATAATTCCTTTTGAAATTATTGATCATATCAGGATGGTAGCTTATCGATTGGTGCTTCCACCAAATCTCTCTCAAGTTCATGATGTGTTCCATGTATCTCTCTTAAGAAAGTACATAATTGATCCTTCACATGTACTAAACTCAATGGTAATAAAATTGGATCAAGGTATTTATTATTAAGAACAACTAGTATAGATTTTTAATCATAGATATAAATTTCTATGAAATAATACCACTCACCTCGTTAAAGTTTTATGGAAAAACAACTAATTTTAGGAAGCTACATGTGAACCTGAGTGTGTGATGAGGAAGAGGTATCCTTATTTATTTGTATCTGAGTGATGAATTTTGAGGGATAAATTCATTTTAATGGGGTTAGAATATAACACTCCAGTATTTTTATGAAATTATCCTCTTTAAATAATTATAATTCTTTAATAGCTTATGTTATATGCAATAATGAGTTTAAATGAACTGTGTAACATTATTAAAATGTTGTATGTTCATTATAACCTAGATATTAGATTAGAAGTAATGAATAGGATTAACTAATTTATGAAAAAAATTTAAGGGGCCAACTCAAAATGAATTTATTGTTAAGTTCTTATAAAATGATCACACATTTTTTTAGCGAAGTCTTTTTATTCTTCAAAAAGTGTGTTTTTCTTCAAAAATGAGTTTTTATTATTTTTATGAGTAAATATTAATTTCTAGAATTTATAGAAAAGTTATTTAACAAAATTAAATTAATTTTATTAATTCATAATTTTAAATTTAACTTAAAATTATTTTATTGATAATTTTCTAAAAAACATTTATTTTTCAAGGAACAGTTAAAAATAATGGTTTTTATTGAAAATTATATTTTCTTTTAAATTTTTTACAAGGTAAATTTATGTTTTTGATTAGTTTTAAATTTTAATTAGTTCAATTTTATTTAAAATAATATAATTATGGTTTTTGAAATTGATTTTAAACTGGAATTTAGTATAAAAACATTCTATATTTAAGAAAAATCATTTTTTCAAAAAACTGTTTTTCATTGGGTTTTCTAGTTTAATTATCAATTAAAAAATGAAATTATGTATTTTGAATTAGATAAAATTAATAGAATATTTTTAATTATGAGGTTAAAATTTGGTTATTAAGGACCTTTTATTTTTAGTCAATATGAATAGTAACTATGGTAAAATTTATTACCTCGGTAAAGGGTAAAACAGGTTAATATGGATTAAAAATAAGTGATAAGGCCATATTTTTTCATTCTATTTATTATTTGATGAATTTAATTAGACCTTTAACACCTAAGGTTCAAAATTTAATTATTTAATGGGTACTTTTTCATGAAAATAACTTAGATATTATTAAAATCAAAGAAAGTGACAAAATGTCACGCTCTTATTTTTAATAAGTATAATATTTTTAATATGGGTTTAGCTAAAATATATTATTTAATATAAATATTATTTGTATATATAAATTATTTATATTAATAATGGTAATTTATTTATAAGTTTTAATAATTAAATAATTACCCTAAATTCCTGCACTACACTGATGCAGTAATTATTCAATTAAATAAAAAATAAAATAGATGATATTAAAAATTATAAAACAAATATAATTTGAGATAATTAAGGTGTTCCTTGAATTTTTGGGATTGATATGAAATATTATGCTATTATTAAATTATTTGGTTTGAATATATCTTATTGTCTTGATTTTCTTAAAGTCAAAGTAATGAATAGTGTCAAAATTGACACTAATGATATTTTATAAAAATAATATTTCATTCAATTATTTAGAAATCATAAAAATGTTAAATAAGGAAAAATGGGATAATTTATGGTCTATAATATCATAAATTATACATTTACAGTTCAATTGACACTTTATAAATAAAAATTACAACCATTTACTATTGAAAATGTTTTTACCATAGTTAAAATTAAAATAGGATAACTAAGGGTTAATCAAAATGATAATGTTTAAAATGACACCAAAACATGTAAAAAATCTATTTTTTGATGATATTAAAACCTTATCACATCTTATCTTCAACTTCATATCCATTATGTGGTATTTGGATTGAAAATTAATTTATTATAATTTAATATTTTAATAAATTCCAAAAGTGCTCCTCCCGTCAATTATAAAAGGGAACCTCATACCTCACTTATTTACACCATTTTATCCTTTTCCTTTAACATACCCTACCAATTTATCTTCTATAATTACCTAGATAATTATATAGGTGTTTTTATTCTCAAATTACAAACCCTATATCCCTTTAGAGAAGATTCAAAGGAGATGTTTCGAAGAAGTGGCAATTTCTCTAACCAATAACTTTAATTTTTTAGTCTTACTTACCTCCTCTAAATATAATAAATTTATCATAAAATAATAAATTCATTATCCCAAATATGGTAAAGTATTATTATAATTATGAAATTCCATTATACATCCTCTTTCCCATTAAACAAGAAGTGGAAGTATCATTCACATGTACGTACGGTTTACCATCTCCATGTTGCGATACAATTCATTTTTCATCACCATCTATTATAGATGAGTTTTATGATAGGTTTAATTAATATATGATAAATATAATATAATAATTATTATTTAAATATGAAATATTATTTACCTTTCTTTCATCACATCAATCGAAAAATAAAAATAGTATTCATGCGTAGGTACAACATATCGTCTCCATGAACGGTGTAATTCATTTTTCTATTTATAATTTATATGAATGATTATAAATATGTATATAATTAGTATATATTATTTTTATACCATTATTAAAATTCTTTAAATTATGATACTAAGATCAAAGTATAAGGACTAAGACTATCGATCCCAAACATGCTTGGAAAACAAAGAGTTATCACCCGAAACAATGATTTTAATAACAAATTATTAATAAATAGGTGATAAGATGTTATAAATAAATAATAAATGATATTATAAAATTAAATTTATGTAATAAATGTATAATAAATCTATATTTATTATATAGGATGTTTGAACGTGAACAAATAAAGGCAAGACTTGAGGTAAAAGAATTCTTAACTCAATTTACTTTCATTAAATTAAAATTATAATTTATTTATTATGTCATAATAAGATTATTTGTGAAATTAATTTTTATTATCTTATTTTGTATTTAAACTTGTTTTATGTGTATTTACAGATTATATAAATAATAAATTTTAATGTTCACTTCAATGTTATTTATAATGGAATTTCTATTAAAAATCCTTTTTTAATGTCTCATTTTAAAAAAATAAAGAGGAATGTTTTTTTAATTTATACGACATGAGAGGATTTTCATGATTTCATGAATCCTTAATTTTTTTAAGATTCTTATACAATCTTTCAAGTTTATTAAAAAAAAAAATCAATTTTAATTTTGTAGTTTTAAAAAAATGTTTTCAAAATGGAAAGGATATTTTCCTAAAGAATTATTTCAAGTAATCTTTAAAAATAATTTTCCATATAATAAAATATTATTTGATATTATTTATGATTTACTAGGTATATTATCCAAGGATAACATACTTATTCTTTCTCTTTATGGTATATGTTTGTTGGGCAAAAATCCCTCAAGGTAACTTTGCAGTATTTTTGGGTTGATTGTTTTTGTTAACAAAGCAGGTTTTCATGGATATTTGTCGATTTCCCAAGAAGATGTTGACAATCCTTGTTAACAAAGAATGAAAACAAAGGAAAGGAAGATCTGGAGGCGGTACAAAAGAGCAGTACAAGGTGGCGCCGTTTCCCAGTGTTTGCCAAATTTTTGGGGTCCAAAATTTGGAATTTGGTGAGCATCGCGAAAAGTGGATTTCCATGAAGATCATAATTAAATATGGCAAAGGGATGAATTTCGCGAAGTGAAGCTTCATGGTTTGTATTTCGTGAAGTCCAGAAAAATTGAGGCGGTGATGCTTCGCGATTATGTCAAGCTTCGCGAACGGAAGAGGCTGAAGCGCATCGCGACGGTGAAGGGCTTTGCGAGGGAGCTTCGCGGCAAAGGCGCGAAGGAATGTTGACGGTGATTCTTCGCGATTACGTCAAGCTCCGCGAACGGAAAATTGACGTGTTTCTTCGTGATTTGGATAGAATTCCGGCAGAAACTTTGGAGCTTTGCGATTTGAGATGATGTGGCGTTGACTTCGCGCGAAAAGTTCGAGGGTCAGTGGAATCGCCTATAAATAGAGGCCGACCCCCTCGAGAGTACAAGAGAGAATTTTCAGAGAAAATCCTTTGCTCTCGATTTGCGAAGGTGGTTCGCGGAGCCAGTGTACTTCGCGAAAGAGGAGCTTTGTGGCGGCTATTGTAGCTCTGCGAAACCTGCGAGCTCCGCGTTGGCTTACTAAGCTTCGCGAGGGTCGTTGCTTTGCGACGACTTGAGCATCGCGAGAGTGCTTCACAAGAGTGATTCGCGAGAGAGCTTCATGAAAAGGTAGGAGCATCGTGAAGGCTTGTTTGAGCTTCACGAAATTGGGAGCCTCACGAAGTAGGGTGCTTTGCGAAGGTGTTTCCAAAGGTAGTTTCCCAGTGGTCAGAGGAAAAGTGCTATTCATCAGTGGATGAAATTTGGACAATAACAGAGCATCCATCATCAGTTAAGGATGCGTGCATTCATGCAAATGAAGAGACCTACAGGTCTATAAACTGTGAGTGAATCCCTTCACAGAGTAGTGATCTTAGGAAGAGGAAGAAGGTGATCCTCTCCACCGGCAGTGAGCCAGAGAGAGAGAAACAGGGAGTGACCCTTGGGAAAGCAGTGAGCTGACCCTAAACATTGTAAAGGCAGTGAGCCTGGGCATAGAAGTGATCTAGCCCAAACATTGTATCCACATCTAGTGAAGTTTAGTGGAATTGGTACGACCGACAACTTGTCGGCGTATGCTCCTTGGACGTATCCCTTTTCGGTGAACCAAGTAAAATTGGTGTGTCCTATGCATGCTTTACTTTCTGTTTACTTTGTGTAACAGGAAAGAGAGAGAAGAGTGTTTTTCTTAATAGATAAACAAGATCATAAAGGGTGTTAATTTTAAATTATTCATACCCTGATTCACCTCCCCTCTCAGGGTATTCAGCCTTGTGGACCTAACAATTGGTATCAGAGGCAGGTTGATAGTCGTTCTTCTCTCAAATGGAGGTTACTAATCATAGAGGGATTCCGATCTTCGACGGATGTAATTTTCAGATATGGAAGAATCGAATTCAACACTATTTCCGATCTTTGGGAATGGATGTGTTTTCAGCAGCTATGCATGGTATCACAACTAATATTACTAGTGGTGCATTATCAGAAGCTGAGCACAAAGAGTTGGATGCTGATTCCAAAGCAATAAATTCCTTAGGGGGAGCCCTCTCTAATACCATCTATACAAAGGTGATGTCATGAAAAACGTCACATGCCATGTGGGAAAATCTTTTAAATATATATGAAGGGGATACAAAGGTCAGAGAGGCAAAGCTGTAGGTGTTGTGGAACAAGTATGAAGATCTGAGAATGAACCCGAATGAGTCTGTTGATGCATTATTTGACAGGGTAAATGCAGTGGTAGAATACATGCGGGGTCTTGGAGAAATTATCGAAGATATAAAAATTGTGAAGCGCATATTGAGAAAACTTCCACCTCGGTTCAATTTGAAAGTTTCTGTTTTGGAAGATAAAGACCCAAAAGAACTGACATTGGATAACCTTCACAACACTCTTGTTGCATATGAAATGAGAAACGATGATAAAAAGACTGTCGAAAAGGGGAAATCCAAAGAGGTAGCATTCAAGGCTATGAAGAAACTCACCATTAAAGATTCTAATGTAGAAGAAGAGACAGATGAGGTGATGTCATTCCTTTCTTCAAATCTGCAAATAGGAAGAGGAAAGTTTAAAGGTAAACTTTCACTAGCATGCTTTCAATGTGGAAAGGTTGGTCATCTTGTGGCAAGATGCCCCAAGAAATTTCAAGATAACAATGATGATGATGATGAAGTCGAAATTCCCAAGAAGAAATCTTCAGCCTATGTGAAAGGGAAGAAGCAGTTCAAGAGAAATTTCTTCAAGAGGAAGAATCTTCTTTCACAAGAAATAGACAGTTCAGATGAGTATGAGGATGGTGAGGTTGAGGAGTTTGAAAATTGTAAAGATCATAGACAAAATGCTATGGTAGTGGTCGTCGGTAGTTCTCAGGAAAAGGAAGAAACTGACGTTGGAGAAGAGGAAGAATAAGTTGAAGGAAGAGTTGATATGGAAGCCGAATTGGAAGCAGCTCTTGAAGAGTTAGATGTTTGGAGAGCCAAAACAAAGAAATCCAATAAAGTGGTTCATGATGCCAAACTCTATATGCAACAACAGGATGAAGAAAAGTCAGAACTGTTAGAAGAAATTAAAAGACTAAAATCCTCAACACCAGAGAGCTCAGAAAATATTGTTGAGCATAAGCTTAAAATTGAGGAACAAAAGAAGGAAATTGATTGTTTGACTAACACAGGAAAGGACCAGGTCAGAAGTATCAAAGATCTTGAAGAAGAAGTGGTCAGTCTGCGACAAAAAATGAAGGATCAAGAAAAAATCTTGACCCCCAATGTGATATCAGAAAAGCAGGCCATTCAGAAGACAGAGAAGATGAAAGAGGAGGCTCGTAGTTTAGTAGGAGTGAACCAGCAAGAAAGTTAAAATGCTAAGGTTGATTCAGGGCTTGATAAGAAACAAAAATTGGTGGCAGTTAATGTTAGACCGCAATCACCCATCCCGAAATTGAAGGTTGATTTGGGAACAAAACAGAATCAGAATATTCATAGATCCCAAAGGGAAAATCGTAGTGCTGAAGTATCACGAAGGAATGTATCCTATATCAGGTGTTATTGCTATGGGAAAATGGGACATTCACAGTATGTGTGTTCCATAACCAAGAGATATCGAAGGGAACAAGAACAGAAATGGCAGCCAAACAATGAACGGTTTTCTAGAACATATTTCGAAGGACACTATTTTTGGTGCGGAGGATTTGGGAACATGGCTAGGTATTGTACTTCGACCATTCAGAGAAATGTGCCAAAGTAGAATCAAAACGTTCACAAGAAGCAGATCAATAAACCAATAGGTGAGTTAAAAATGCAGAATAGATTTGCGGCTTTGTAAGATGAGGCTGGTCCATCATACTCTGAGAAAGAACAGAAGTCTCCATCCATGCTGAGTGTGAAAGAAAAATTATGGACCAAGAAGAAGAAAAATGAGAAGGCCATGGTGGCGGAGATTTCCCTTAAAGCATCAAATCGATCTGGTGTTTGGATCCTTGATAGTGGTTGCACATCCCACATGACGGGTAATAAGGATCTTGTTACAGGCATGAAATATGACAAAGAAGGAGTTGTTAAATTTGGAAATGATGAAGGCCTGAAGATTATTGTCTCAAGGAAAGCCAAGTTTGGGGGAAAAGAGATGAGACGTGCTAATGTCTTGATAGTATAGGGTCTCAGTCATAACTTACTCAGTGTCAGTCAACTATGTGACTCTGGGAACTCTATCCGATTTACCGAGAAGATGTGTGTTGTAAAAGGAAAAGATGGAGAAACTGTTTTACAGGGAAAAAGGTCAAAGGGAAATCTCTACCTTGTAGGTGGGGAATAAGATACATGTATTTTATCCAGAGAGTAAGAAAACCAGCTGTGGCATAAGCGACTTGGTCATCTATGCCAACTATCTATGGAGGATCTCATAAAGTTTGATGCTACTAGAGACCTTCCCAAGCTATCATGTGATCACACTCATACGTGTGATGCTTGCCAACAAGGGAAGATCATTATAAAGACATACAGGCCAAAGGAACAGAAAAATCAACTAGAGTGCTCGAACTGGTTCATGCTGATGTATGTGGACCTATCTCACCACGAGCTATAAATGGGCAAAGGTACTATGTCCTTTTCATTGATGACTATAGCAGAATGGTCTGGGTATTCATCATTACCCATAATACAGAGGTGTTTAGTTGCATAAAGGAGTATAGGAGGGAATCAGAAAAGATGCTTGGGCAGAAAATTCTGAAGTTTCGTACTGATAACGGTACAAAATTCACAAACAGTCAAGTTGAAAACTATCTCGAGAAACATGGGATAAGGCATCAAGTTTCATCTGTAAGAACTCCCCAACAGAATGGAGTGGTTGAAAGGAGAAATCGGATCATCAACAACATGTCTAGAACAATGCTTATTGATAAAGACCTGCTAGAGAAATTTTGGAAGGAAGCAGTTTTGACATCGGTCTATGTTTCGAACATGTCTCTGTTGTGTCCGAAGCAAGGGAAGACTCCGTATGAACTGTGGTATGGAAAGAAGCCAACGCTGAAATAATTTCGAATCTTTGGAAGTAAGTGTTTCATTCTCAACAAAGAAAATCATAGGAAGTTTGAGGCACGAGGAGATGAGGGGATATTCCTTAGCTACTCAGGGAAAAGCAAAGCATATAAATGTTTCAACAAAAGGCTGGGAAAAATCATTGAGAGAAATGATGTCACTATAGTTGAAAATTAACAGAATACTCAACGATCCAGTGAACAATTCCTGGATGAAAGTGATGATGAGGTAAGCAACCCAGGGGGAGCAGAAGTGGCAGAAGCTGACTCAGAAGAAGATACTGATGATGATGAAGAAAGTGTCAAGTCTGTGTCTGCGAGGAAGCCAAAGAGTAGAGCTGAAATCGATAGGCAGAATATCATTGGTGATCAAACAACTCCAGTTCAGACTAGAAGAATGAAATCATTACAGCAAACATCATTTTTGTCTCAAGTGGAGCTGAAATGTTTTTCCAATGCAGCTGAAGATGAAAATTGGGTTCAGGCTATGAAAGAAGAGCTTGATCAGATTGAGAAGAACCAGACATGGGAGATTGTTTCGAGACCAGCAGACAAGAATGTCATTGGGACTAAATGGGTTTATCGAAACAAGATGAATGAAGATGTCACAGTGATTCGGAACAAAGCATGAATAGTGTGAAAGGGATACTCCCAGATAGAGGGAATAGATGTTGATGATACATTTGCACCAGTTGCAAGGCTAGAGACAATCAAATTATTTTTGGCCATAGCAGTGCAAAGAAAGTTCAAAGTGTTCTAGATGGATGTCAAATCTGCATTCTTGAATGGTGTTCTGGAAGAGGAGGTGTATATTAAGCAGCCAGATGGTTTTCTCATTCATGAGGATGAGAACAAAGTTTGCAGGCTGAAGAAGGAATTTTATGGGCTGAAACAAGCACCAAGGGCATGGTACTCAAGGCTTGATCAATACTTGAAGAAGCTTTGTTTTCAGCGTGGATGAGTTGATTAAAATCTCTATTTCAGTAATGACAGTAATCAAAGGATGATGGTGTTGGTTTATGTCGATGACATAATATTTGGCGGATCAGATGAAGCTCAGTGTAGACAGTTTTATGAATTCATGAAAAATGAGTTTGAAATGTCAATGATTGGAGAGCTAACGTTTTTCCTTGGTCTACAGGTGACACAAGGAAGGAATGGAACATTAATTTCTCAATCTAAATATGCCAAGGAGGTCCTCAGAATGTTTGTAATGGAAAATTCCAAGGAGATGAAGACTCAGATTTCCACCCGGATGAAATTATCGAAAGATGAAGATGGCAAGGCAGTTAATATCACAGAATACAGGCAAATTATTGGAAGTTTGTTGTACTTGACTGCAACAAGGCCTGATAT
This sequence comes from Viscum album, assembly GCA_963277665.1. Classification (NCBI taxonomy): domain Eukaryota; kingdom Viridiplantae; phylum Streptophyta; class Magnoliopsida; order Santalales; family Viscaceae; genus Viscum; species Viscum album. The sequence goes on from OY728125.1 coordinate 934,328,959, forward strand.
TGTTTTTGCCACATGCCAAGCAGCGAGATATCAGTGCAATCCCAAGGAAATCCACATGGTTGCAGTGAAAAGAATACTTCGGTATATCCAGGGCACAGTGGATTTCGGCTTGACATATACTGATAAATCTCAGACAGAGTTATTGGGCTATACTGATGCAGACTGGGCCGGTTCAACGGATGATAGGAAATCAACGCCAGGTGGTGCTTTCTATCTTGGTGGATTGTGTATTTCTTGGCTAAACAAGAAGAAAGATTGGATTTCATTGAGCACCGCAGAAGCTGAGTATATTGTGGCCACTCAAGCATGCACACAGTTATTGTGGATGAAGCAGCAGCTTGAAGATATGGGAGTTGAAGTGAAGTCTCCGATCGGAATCCAGTGGGACAACTCAAGTGCTATAAATCTTAGCAAAAATCCCGTCCATCATTCAAGGACAAAGCACATTGAGATTAAGTATCATTTTATCAAGGATAAGGTTGAGCAGGGAATCGTGAAGTTGGAGTACATGCCTACAGAGCTACAGGTTGCAGACATTCTGACAAAGGCCTTACCCAAGGAAGCTTTTGATAGGCATCGACTGGCTCTGGGAGTTCAGTCGATTCCCTGCACTTGAAATAGTGTGGATGTGGGACCCCCCCTCTCCCCGAGGTATGATGTGTTTTTCCCTACTGTGGTGATATGTGTTCTCTACTATGTTACAGACTACAAAGGCGTGACCTTTGGGTTCATTGAAAAAGGGGGAGAAAATAGTGATCATGCAAGGGGGAGACAGTGTAGAGATTTGACAAATAATGAATGATATGGGGAGAAGCTGAAAGGTGAAGCAGCCAGATAGGGGGAGTGCAAGTAGAAAGGGGGAGATTTTTAAATCTGACGATTCTAGAAGTGATCGATCAAAGAATAGATATCACGACAGCTGAGGATTGTGATAAAAGCGGAACAATGGTGTTGGAAAGGTGAGAGAAGGTTTCCAGCTATCATCAATTCGGATCAGTGTGGTTCAATAATTGGTATCAATTTAAGAATTGGTATCATGTTGGAATCGACAATTGGTGTTTGACATGAAGTGATTCATTGATGAACTTTTCATACTACTCTTTTTTCTCATGCCGAGCATTGCTCATGTGGGTTTAGAGTACGTGTTAAGTGAATCATTGAATGCTATCAGAATCGCAAGAGGCGAATGGTGGTAGCAACTGGAAGAAGACTCAGTGAGGTATCAATGTGCAGAAAATCATTCTGAGAATAGTTTTGAAGAATTTTCAACAAACCCAAAGGGGGAGATTGTTGGGAAAAAATCCCTCAAGGTAACTTTGTAGTATTTTTGGGTTGATTGTGTTTGTTGACAAAGCAGGTTTTCATGGATATTTTTCGAGTTCCCAAGAAGTTTTTGACAATCCTTGTTAATAAAGAACGATGACAAAGGAAAGGACGATTTGGAGGTGGTACAAAAGAGCAGTACAAGGTGGCGCCGTTTCCCAGTGTTTGCCAAATTTTTGGGTTCCAAAATTTGGAATTTGGTGAGCATCGCGAAAAGTGGATTTCCATGAAGATCATAATTAAATATGGAAAAGGCATGAATTTCGTGAAGTGAAGCTTCATGGTTTGTATTTCGCGAAGTCCAGAAAAATTGAGGTGGTGATGCTTCGTGATTACGTCAAGCTTCGCGAATGGAAGAGGCTGAAGCGCATCGCGGCGGTGAAGGGATTTGCGAGGGAGATTCACGGCGAAGGCACGAAGGAATGTTGACGGTGATGCTTCGCAATTACATCAAGCTCCGCGAACAGAAAATTGCCATGGTGCTTCGCGATTTGGACAGAATTACGGCTGAAACTTCGGAGCTTCGCGATTTGAGATGACGTGGCATTGACTTCACGCAGAAAGTTCGAGGGTCAGTGGAATCGCCTATAAATAGAGGTCGACCCCCTCGAGAGTACAAGAGAGAATTTTCAGAGAAAATCCTTTGCTCTCGATTTGCAAAGGTGGTTCGCGGAGCCAGTGTGCTTCGCGAAAGAGGAGCTTCGCGACGGCTATTGTAGCTCCGTGAAACCTGCGAGCTCCGCGTTTGCTTACTAAGCTTCGTGAGGGTCGTTGCTTTGCGATGGCTTGAGCATCGTAAGAGTGCTTCGTGAGAGAGCTTTGCGAAAAGGTAGGAGCATCGCGAAGGCTTGTTTGAGCTTCGCGAAATTGAGAGCCTTGCGAAGTAGGGTGCTTTGTGAAGGTGTTTCCAAAGGTAGTTGCCCAGTGGTCAGAGGCAAAGTGCTATTCATCAGTGGATGAAATTTGGACATTAACAGAGCATCCATCATCAGTTAAGGATGCGTGAATTAATGCAAATGAAGAGACCTATAGGTCTATAAACTGTGAGTGAATCCCTTCACAGAGCAGTGAGCTTAGGAAGAGGAAGAAGGTGATCCTCTCCACCGGCAGTGAGACAGAGAGAGAGAAACAGGGAGTGACCCTTGGGAAAGCAGTGAGCTGACCCTAAACATTGTAAAGGCAGTGAGCCTAGGCATAGAAGTGATCTAGCCCAGACATTGTATCCACAGCTAGTGAAGTTTATTGGAATTGGTACGACCGACAACTTGTCGGCGTATGCTCCTTGGACGTAGCCCTTTGCAGTGAACCAAGTAAAATTGGTGTGTCCTGTGCATGCTTTACTTTCTGTTTACTTTGTGCAATAGGAAAGAGAGAGAAGAGTGTTTTTCTTAACAGCGAAACAAGATCAGAAAGGGCGTTAATTTTAAATTAGTCATACCCTGATTCACCCCCCCTCTCAGGGTATTTAGCCTTGTGGAACTAACAATGTTTATGATGGAATGATGTTTATGAATCTTGTTACTTTTATATGGGTTATGCAATGATGAAATTTTTATGAAACCCATTTATTTTTTTGGGTTCTAATATGATGAATGATTTATGTTCATTAGGAAAAAATAGATATGGTTTTTATTTTTTGATGGTTGGGACCTATATCTCCCTCCAATGCATTGGGTAAAGATTTATATCTCATGATATATATAGGACTGGAATGAGGAGTGAACTTGGTTCAGTAATACAGAAAAGGAATCAGAAGTAAACTCAGTTCAGTAATACAGGGTTGGAATGGGGAGTGAAGCTGGTTTGGTAAAGTAATTTTTCTATTATGATGGTCTTGGAAGTGAGCCTTGACTAATATGGAAATTATCTTATATTCTTATGTGTATGCCATAAATTCCATGTCTTTTTCCAATATTATGCTCTATGGATTATGTTCTTTGATTTAATTATGATTCATGTCTTACAAACTACCAAGATTTATTCCATCATTCAAGATTATGATCTTTGATGTGAAGTATATAATTTCCAAATGTTGTGTTCACATTATTATACACTTACACTCATATTATGCTTATGAAACCATTTTTATCTCCCTTGTTTACCCTTACTAAGAATCTGACCTCACACTTTCTTATGTTTATTTTCCCATGAATAAATGTATTAAGTATTATATGTCAAAAAGTGTTATAGATATGAATAAATAATTTGAAAACAATGTAGATGTTTTATGAACCAGTTATTTATGTTTACAAGTTTCCAAAGGCACTAAACCCATACAATTATATCATGGTTTTGTAATTTTATGGAATGAATATTCATATAAAAATATGTAATATCTATTTATGAAAATATTTTCCATTATATATTAAGTTTATTTATGTCCTTTTTTATGAGTTAAAAATTTCAATTTCGTTGTCCAAGGGGCGTTCATTTCATGGTTTTATAGTCGGTTCACTTATGTATAATTATAGAAGTTATACCAAATGGTAATACTGCTATAGAAGTGAAATTGAATGGTATTCATGCACTTAAAGAAGTATAAATGCTTATATATATCATTTTTTTCTGACTTAGGGATGGTTATTTGAGTGAAAACGTTATCGTTATATGATTAGTTAATTTTGGCAGTTTTACCAACCATCGCGAACTAGTTTCATTTTATTTAATATTATGTATATATATTAGTTCCAAAACATGAAATAAGCTATAATATACTTATTAAAATTGTAATTAACCATAATAATAGTTTTACGACCTTTCTTGGAGGTGGTAGTGGAAAATGAGAACTCATTATCCATGAAGATGGTCAACCACAATAATTTGGACAATGGTTTCATTTCTTTGAATAAGAGAAGATGAGAAAAGGGCTGGATATAAGATATTACAATAGAAATATAAAATTATATTATAAACATGATACTGTAGTTATTATTCTTTGATGGATGAATGAGGTGAGGATAAGTTAGAAGAAGAAAATAAATTAAAAGAGGTAGTTTGAGAATGTTACCTCTTGAATATCACCTCCTTTAAGGGACCCTTAAGGAACTTGAAATTGGTATTTTGGTGTGACAATAAGAACTAGGACATGGGGAGAGTGGTGAGGATACAGTTTGGTATATATTTTTAAATATTCAAGGCTTATAAGGTGTGAGGAGAATGGGTGGTATTTATAAGGGGGAGAGGGGTGATTTTTATTATTATATTCATTATTTTATTATTTTGGATCAAGACTATCAACAGTATTTATTCTTGTGACTATATACATTAAATAGTGCATGTGAGTTTGATATAATGGGTGATTACGTCATCCATGACTAAAAAATTCTTGTATTTGGATTATAATGTTAAATACCATAAATTACCATATTTCACTTTTCACCCAAAATTTAACTATTTTAGAAAAATATCAAAAAATAACCCTAACCATTTTTTGACATGTAGATTAAAAAATGGAATCAATTTTATTAACATAGTTTTCTAAAAATGATAAATTTAATTTTTAAATAAAATCCCTATTTATTTTAAAATTATTGATTTTAATATTATAATTGATTTTATGACCCTTTGAAAAATTACTTATAGTCGCATAAAATTATCTTATAATTATAATACAACATAATATTAATTTATCAATCCATTTTATGAAAATAAATTTTCTTTTAAATAATTATATTCATTATAAAATTGCAAATAAAATAGTTACTTTTTACAAAAAAACAACACTTAATTTATCATTTTTAAAAAAATTATTTATGTGTACCATGATATAAATATATCATTTTTTCATTTAATAAGATACTTAAATATTATTTCAAATTTATATAGGTGATTTTAGTATTCTAACTATCAGATTACTATTCCTAATAGTCATATTACTATTCCAACGATTAGGTTGTTATTCCAATGGTCTGATTACTATTTCAACGGTTAAATTTATAATGGTCATATGGGTTCCCTACTTCTTATAAATACCTATTATTCCATTCATTCTTCATTCACTTCTATTTTCTCTCAAGTTTATATATACTTTCATATACAAAATGAGTATTGTTTTATTAATATTATGTTTTATTTATGCATCTTTGTTCATGAGTACGATTATTCTGGTGGATTGAGCATATCCAAATTATCCTAATCATATTATCTTATTTTCTATTTATTATCCCGATATAATATTTAGAATTCTTATTCATTTATTTTTTTACTAATGTATCATTATTTATTTATGAGACTATTTTTTAATTGGTTTCTCTATGTGATGCGTGTACTTTATACTACATGACATAATTATAATAAGAGAAATTCCATTGATAAAATTATGGGTAGTTACATTCTTACCCACTTATGAAATTTCGCCCTTGAAATTTTGTTTTACATACTAAGGTGAAAATGGGTGATCGTACTTCTCCTTCAGTGTTTCTTCTGGTTTCCATGACACCTATTTTTATTTATAATTCCTCTATAGTACTTTGACCAGGTGAGTAGTCTTTTTTCATAGAACTTTATCTCTACAATCCATGATCTTCATCGATAGCTCCTCATAAGAGATATCATTTTCCAGCTATACCATTTCTGAATTCATTACATGTGAGGGATCTAGTATGTAATTTATCAAGAGGGATACATGGAATACATCATGTACTTGAGACAAGGTTTGTGGAATTGATAGTCGATAGACCATAGATTTGACGATCAATAATCTCAAAGGGTTTTATATACCTGGGAATTTTCTTTCCCTTATTACCAAATATCATGACTCTCTTACATGGATATTGATGAAAAATTCCTTATATTTTACCTCAAACTCTAGGTCCCATCGACGATTGTTTGTATAGCTCTTATATCAACTTTGGGAAGCCCTGATGTACCATTGAATGGTATTCACCTTTTATACCATTTCCTAAACCATTTCAAGTCCCATAAGCTTACATTCACTAAATTTATCCTAGCATGTATGTTCTCTACATATTTTCCCATAAAGGTATTTATATTGATCCATTCGGATGCTTCACTGGAAACTATTTTTGAAAGATAATTCGATCAAATGAATATGTTGGTCCCATCATCCATTAAAGTCCATAAAGTATGCTATCAAAATATATACCAATGTATGAATAGTCTTCTCAGACTAGCCATCAGTTTGGGGATGAAAAGCCATAATTAATTTAAGCCCAGTGTTTAGGGAATGTTGGATACTTTTCCAGAACTTGGAGGTAAATCTTAGATCTTAATCAGATAGAATTGATAATGTTAATCCATGTAGCCTGACCACTTCTCTGATGTATATATGTGAAATTTAATCGAGTTATAAGTCTTATAAAATTGAAATAAAGTGATAAATCTTTGTAAGATGATCCAGAACAACCCATATAGCATTATTTCCTCTTGATTTCTTCATAATTCTAGTGAAAAATTACATGGTGATGTTTACCATTTCCACATATGTATGGGTGATGGTTGCATCGTCCCATTGTACTTTTTCCTTTCATCCTTCATTTTCTAACATACCAAGAACTTTAATGTATATTCATAAATCTCCTTATTAATATTGTCCCACTAATAGTTCTCTCGAATATCTTGATACATATTTGTGCTCCTTGGGTATATGGAGAAGGTATGACTATATTCATTATTCAAAATATCCCTCTTTATCTCAGTATTTGATGGTACACATATTCATGACCTAAATTTTACAACTCTTTATTCATAAATTTTTAAATCTGAGGATTTCCCATTTATGATAGCTTCCACCTTCTTCTGAATTTCCACATCATCTCTTTGAGCTTCCTTTAAATTCTCTGAAAGGTATTATTGAGAAATCATTTGAGAAATTGATGATTATGTTCCATCCTTTATGATTATCTTGTACATATTTTTAAATTATAAGAATATTGGATCCTTATCAATTCTTATCATTGATAAAGTTTTAGGATCCTTTCTACTTGGAGAATTTTCCACTTTATTTAATTTACTAGGATGGTAGTGTATTTAGTAGTCATGATATTTGATGATCATTGACTATTTTTTCTGGAAAATATTAATATACTTCTGTGTGAATATATATTTGAGGCTATTATGATCATTATATATCTCACACTTCTCCCCAGGGAGATAATGCCACCATATTTTCATTGTGAAGATCCTAGTAGTCAACTCTAAATCATGTGTGGGATAGTTTTTCGCAAGGAATTTTAACTGCATTGAGTCATAGTCTATCACTTTATCATTTTTCATTAGTATTCATCCTAATCCCTTCTTTGACACATTGTTGTATACCATGAAGAGTTCCCCACTTATGGGTAGTGTAAGTACTGGTGCAGTGATAAGCCTCTTTCAAAAATTTGAAGTAGTATCCACATTCATTGATCCATTAAAACTTTACTCCCTTAAGATTAATCTTGGTTAGTGGGTTTTACAATCATGATAATTTCCTCAAAAATCATTGGTAATACCTAAATAGACGAATTAAACTACAAATCTTCATTACAGATGTTGACCTGGACCACTGCTAAATTATGTTTTCCTTATAATGGTCCACAAATATCTATTTTTGGTAATAACATGCCCTATGAAAGATACTTTATCTATCCATAACTCACATTTATTTTACTTTTCATATCTTTATCCCTTTGAAAATTCTTTAGCACAGTATTCAAATACTCCTCATGCTCCTCCTTTCTCTTAGATTATATGAGTATATAATCTATAAATACAACCACAAATTTTTTGAGGTAATCTATAAAGACTATATTCATTAAGTCTATAAAACTTATTGGAGAATTATTGAGTCTTAAGGGATTCACTATGAACTCATAGTGTCCATACCTTATTGAAAATGAATTCTTGAGAATATCTTCCTTATTATCTATTAATTGGTGATATATCGACCGAAGGTTCACCTTATAGAAATGCTTGGCCTCTCATATTTTATTTAACAATTCATCTATCCATTCAATGGGATACTTTTTCTTTATCATGGTTTTCTTGATCTCATGATAATCAATGAAGAGGCACATTAATTCATAATTCTTTTTTACAAAGAGGATAGGTGAACCCTATGGTGAAGTAATTGGGTGCATAAAACCCTTATCCATATTCTCTTGTAAAATTTATTCTTTAGTTCCTCCAACTCAATTATGGCCATCCAATAAAGATTCTTTGATATGGGCATATATCCAAGTATAAGTTTAATTGATAACTCAACCACTCAGTTAGGATGAGGATTGGGAAATTATTTAGGGAACACATTAGTATATTCCCTCACAATGGGTATGTATTTAAGCATGATAATATCCTTTATAAAAATAATTTGAGATAGATATTATTTCTCATAATGAAATATTATCCATGATTGAGAATTAGATTCCAAAGTATATTCATCCTCCTCCTTAAATTTTTATAGAATTGGAGGATGCCTCAGGATGTGAAGAGTGATCCCCCTCTCCCGATAGTAGATGTTGTATTTATATAAAGATAGTTAATCCATTCCCAATATAGAATCAAACTTCACCAAAAGAAGTAAAATGAGATTTTCTAGGAGTTATATTATAAAAACATTGATTGGGGAGGAGTTATATACTTTATATATAATAATTTCCCCATTTTTTATTATCATGAATAACTCAACCTCTATATGTTGATGTTTTGTTTGAATAGTTCTACTAAACATGAAATATATCAATGAATGTGTAGTTAAATAATCAAAAATTACATTTTCTATTATTGAATGAATAACCAGTGTACTTATCACCACATCATTGTCAAGATCCACCTCAACATTAGTGATAGAATATTCCCTTCCTTACTACCTTAGAGGTTGTTGTCATTGATTATCTATGAAAATACTTGGATTTGGGAACTATATCACATAATTTTTGTGTTCCCTAAAATTGAAACACTATAATATAGGTTGAGTGTTAATATAAACCTTCCTTTCTTATTCTGCATTAGTTAACTTCTTCATATTCCTTTAGTAATGATTATCCTTATGCCCCCATTTTCTACATTTGAAGAATATCTTAGTTTCCATTAGATAGTTCCTAAGACTTTTCTTCCTACACTTTTGAAACATGGGATTATAGGATTTCATTTATATATAGGATTTATTTGGTTATCTTCCCATATTGAACTTGATTTTCCTCTTTTTATCTATAATTCCATGTGACCACTGAGAGTCTTAAATCTCCATATCAACATTAAGGTTAGAACGTAAAATATCCTTATAGCTTTGAAAGTCTTAAATCACCAAGTATTTCTATATAATTAGCTTTAATCCATTAATAATCGATCCACCTTGATTTTACTGTTCATGAAAAATCTAGAGGTGTATCATTCAATCCTTGTGAATTTTTCCTTGTATGCCTAGATAGACTTATATTCCTTTTACTTCAGTTTAAGGAACTCCCTTTCTATCTTAAGATGGAGAGTTTGAGGAAAATATTTATTGAAAAATGTTTTCTTTAATCCTTTCCATTCCATGTAATAAATTTACTCTTTAGACTTCGTATTCTTTATCCATGTCAACCACTGATCTGTTTCCCCATCAAATTGATAGATCACCGGTGTGGATTTCTCTTCTTCTAAGTACTGGTGGATAGAAAATATCTTCTCTATAGAGTTAATCTATTTTTACACAATGATGGGGTCAGAAGATACACTAAAGGTATGAGGCCTTTTTGAATAAATTATTTGACCAAAAATTGATCTTTCTTAGTAGAATGAGGTAATTCCACACAATTAAAGTTATTATACATAACTTAATCCAGTTGATCTAGTATTTTCATGAAGTTCTGAGATTATATTCCCATTAGGTTTGGAATATAATTAGGGAAATAATCACATTTCCTATCACATTGTTTTTTATCATAGGTTCTCTTGTTTTTATCCGTTAACTAAAAATAAAAAAATAGAAAATTAGGTGGGATTGAATACTTATCTAATGATTATATAAAAAGGAAACTATGAACATATAAGGATAAACTTAAAAATTAAAGGTATATCCTAGCTTATGATTTCCTAGGTTTCAATCTAAATTATCCATGGTGGTATAATTATCCCAAGGGTTTTTACTAAATATTTCTACTCCCCATCCCCAAAAATAATTAGACCATCCTATGATACAAAATATAGTGACCCTATCCTTTTACACATATTATTACATAATTTTAAGCATAATTATCCATTAAATACAAACCGGGGATCAAAAAATATAGTTTGTTTATAAGAATAGGTATATAATTAGAAAACACGAAACTATAATAAAACAAATTTATTAATCTTCATAATGATCTCCTAATTCCATTTTATACCCTACAACTGCATAGGTTAACCGGGGGAATACATAGTCAAAAGGGGTGAGCTAAAATGTCTAGTAAGGGAAAAACATGGAAATGAAGCATAGTAAATGATTCAGAAGGCATAAAATGATAACTTAAAAGGCATGTATCATGAATAATCACATGGAGGCATAACATATATAGCATGTAACCATATGATCATGGAAACATAGGAAAGTGGTAGCAACATATATCATGAAATAAACATGAGTCAACGCTAACTGCCAAGACAATATCACATGGTGGAAAGAATCTCATAATGGATTAGGTTTACTCATAAATCCCACAAATAAAATCTCATTATACTAAATATTACCCAATTTTGGATCACAATCTAGGCACACCCATCATAACATGTACATGCATATGTGTACCACATAAATAAATAAAACATAAGGAATAATCATAAGGGTTACTGAAATGTTCCTATCATGGGGTGTGGAAAAAAAATTATTTACTAATTTAAAATGTAGTAAAGTAGTTAACCTAGGTTTTCTCAATATATGAGTGTGCAAAAATCACAATTTTCACTTAAAAGTTTAGAAAAAAAGTGAAGTTTATTTTTGAAATTATTTTATTTTAAAAAATAAATAAAGAAATTAAATAAAGTTTGAATATAAATTGATGAAGAGAGCGATGGGGTCAGGGTAGGATCACATTTTTCAATTTCATCATGGTCATAAAAATCATTCATCCTATCTTCTGATTCAATCCTAAATGAAATACATCTCAATCAAGTTGTCAATCACCCTTGGTTGAAGAAAGGAATAGAAACCAATCCTGTGTGTATAAAAATCAATAAATTATTCCCAAACTGCTAAGTAAAGTCCTAATAAATAATTTAATATCCTTATAAGTCTAGAAACAATTTACTTATTCCACACACATGCTAAAGATCACTAGACACTCACCACCTAACACAATCTGCTCGATTGAGACAAATTGCACTAGGTTTAGGGAGTTTAAAGAATTTAAACCAAAGTTGAAAACAATGAATGACACAAAAACCCTAAATAAAATTTCATTAATATAATATATCACCACTAAAAATAAAAATCATTCAATAGAAAAATAGAGTTTTAAATTAAATCACAAGACTTTGACATTGAAAAATTAAAACTCCCCCTTCTCGGATCACTCAAAATTACTACCCCTCCATGTGAAGGGTAATAGAGTCGAATGGGGAAGAAGAGAGAATTATGAAACTAATAAAATATAAAATATAAAATACACATCACTTCAAGGTTCCAATTATCCAACACAGTCCCTCTTTATCCTTCTTCAACCCCATTGAATGAAAATCAATACACATATTTATAGTGTTGAGGGATGGAAAATTTTCCTTCCAGATTCTATTCACCAAAATTTTGAGCTTATTTTTCAAAGTAAATAGTATATTATCTTAAAGGTGTATTAATAAAAGTTGTTCCTATCTCCATTTTCCATGATCCCTCAAAATATCAACTTCTTTGGAAATGTCTATGAAAATATATCCCCTAATTTCTCAAGAAAAAAATATCTAGCTGAAGAGACTCTTTAACTTCCTAAATTTTGGTGCATTCAATTTCTACCTTAATGAGGGAGATTATATATGAAATTTAACATTAACATGAGTCTTATAGTATTATTTAAAATGCAACTATAATCACCTCATTTAGATGTATTTATCCCGAGTTATGCCTCCTTTAGTGAGGTAGGTTCTATTCTATCAGCCAGAAATATTTTTCAATATGATTTATTTTTATGGGCCTGTTTAATTTTGAATGAGATCTAGTTCTAGTAGAAGATGTTTAATCCCATGAAAAAATTAATCCTAAAAAAATATTCACTCTATTCGGATCCATATTGAAAAATTTATGCTCGAAATACAAAAGTGATAAAAATATGTTAAAATTATATAATTAATCAATTTTCACATTTTACCTAAAAACTCACCAAAAATAAAAATCAATGTAATTAAGATCAACTTATTAAATTTTTAGGGATTAAATCACTGAAAAAATGTTTAAAATGATGGAAATATTAGCTCTCTGAGTTACCCATGGAAATAAATGGTTTTCATAATCACGTCATAAGGAAAAACCTAAAGGGATTATCATAATGGTATCCATGAAAGAAGGGATTTAAATTATTCTTGAAAATTTAGAATGGAAATATAAGAACATACCATTAATAATGAAATCTAAATGAAGTGAAAACATGAAAAATAGTGTTAAGGTAACTTAAAAAATGTTACACTTAAGCATTGGTTTAGGGAAAAGAATTAAGGGTCTTTAAAAAGGATAAAGGCATAATTTTTCCCATAAAACCAAAAATGAACTAATTTTTTTTAATAATAAAATTAGTGATTTTATAAAATAAATTGGTCACTTAAAATTATTTATGTAGTGTAATTAAAAATGGTTAAGAAACATTGAAGTTCTCTTTAATCAGTTTTTCTTGTTGAGAGGAATTGAGAAGGAAACCTTTTTAAAAAATGTATTTCCTATAAAATAAATATTAACTGAGATAGATATGTATGTGTGTGAGACATGAATATAGAATATTTAATAATTATATAAGAATAATTAATATTTTATTTGATTCAAATAGTGGTAAATTGTTACCCAAAGGAAATATGGAGATTCAGATATATCCCTTACTATGTGTTTGAATGTGATCTGTACTTTTAGTTAATGCCATGAATAATCAAAATAGATTAATTAATTACATAATTAAGAACCTTTTACATCTATATTTTATTTATTATAATTTCATGGTTTCATGGTCAGATCACTTGTGTATAATTATGGAGATTTTTTTAAAATGGTAATACTACTCCAAAATTGAAATGTAATGGTATAAATTCACTTAAAAAAGTATAAATGTTCCTATATATAATTTTTTTTCTAATATGGGGATGGTTCTTTGAGTAAAAAGTAATTTTTATGTGATTAGTTTGTTTAGGTAGTTTTACCGACCATCACAAACTATTTTCATTTTATTTAATATTATGTCTATATATTAGTTCTAGAACATGAAATAAGTTATAATATACTTATTAAAATCTTATATAACAATAATAAAAGTTTTATGACCTGCCTTGAAGGTGGTAATGGAAAATGAAAACTCATTATTCACAGAGACGGTTAACCACCATAATTTGGACAATGGTTTTGTTTCTTTAAATAAGAGAAGATGAGAAAATAGATGGATATAAGATATTATAATAGAAATATAGCATTAAAATATATACATGATACTGAAGTTATTATTATTATATGGATGAATTATTTGAGGATAAGGTAGCAAAATAAAATAAATTAAAAGAGGTGGTTTGAGAATGTTACCTCTCGAATATCACCTCTTTGAAGGACCCCTTAAGGAACTTGGAATTGGTCTTTCAGTGAGACCAGAATCACTTGTACATGGGAAGGGTAGGGATGGGAGGTTATGTTAGATATTTTTAAATCTTAATGTATTAGAAGTTTTGAGGATAAGGGGTGGTGGGAGGTGGTATTTATAAAGGGAGGAGAGGGGTGTTTTTTATTATTATATTCATTAGTTTATTATTTTGGTTCAAGGCTATCAATAGTATTGATTATTGTGACTATATAAATTAAATTATGCATGTGAGTTCAAAATAATGGGTGCTTGCATCATTTGTGAGACAAAAAATCATGTATTTGGATTATAATGTTAAACACTATAAATTAATGCATTTCACTATTCACCCAAAATTCAACTATTTTAGAAAAATCCAAAAAAAACACCCTAAACATTTTTTGACATGTAAATAAAAAATTAAATAAATTTTATTAAAATAATTTTATAAATATGATAAATTTAATTTTTAAATAAAATTCTTATTTATTAAAAAAATACTGATTTTAATATTATAATCGATTTTATAACCCTTTGAAATTTTACTTATAGTCTCATAAAATTATACTATAATTATAATAAAACATAATATTTATTTATGGATCCATTTTATGAAAATAAATTTTCTTTTAAATCATTATATTAATTATAAAATTGGAAATAAAACAATTGCGTTTTACAAAAATACCAACACTTAATTTGTAATTTTTAAAACATTTATTTACTTGTACCATGATATAAATATATCATATTTTAATTTTAGAAGATACCTTAATATTATTTAACATTTCCATTGGTGAGGTTACTATTTTAATGGTTAGATTACTTTTCTAATGGTCAGGTTACTATTCCAATGGTTAGATTACTATTTCAACAACCAGTTTTATAATGGTCATATGGGTTCCCTACTTCCTATAAATACATATTATTCCTTTAATTCTTAATTAACTTTTATTTTATCTCAAGTTTTTATATAATTTCATCTTAAAATGGAATATTTTACTGTTGATCTTATGTTTTATTTCTATAGCTTTGTTCATGAGTATAGTCATTCTGATGGATTAAGCAGATCAAAATTATCCTAATCTTATTCTCTTGTTGTCTATTTACTATCCAGTTGTAATATTTAGCATTCTTATTGGATTATTTTTTTAATAATGTATCATTATTCATTTATGAGAATAATTTTTTTGGTTTCTCTATGTGATACATGTGATTTATACTGCATTATGTAATTATAAGAAGGGAAATTCCATTGATAAAATTCTGGGTCGTTACAGGAGTTTTCTAAAATTTATGTTTTTTGGGAGAAAACATTCTTTATATATTATTTTTAAATCACGTTTTTGATTTAGTATTTTCCATAAAATGTGTAATTTTTAAGGAATGGTAATGATTGGTTTTTTATAACTTCATTTTGGAAAATGTTTTGATAAATCAATGTTTTGTTAAAACTATTCATGGATTTATCAATATTTATTTTCATTGAATTATTGATATTTCTCATACATATAAGCATGTTAGTGTTATTGGGGACATCCTAATGAGTTTATACTCACCCCCTATCTGTACACATTAATTTACTTGCATACATAATTGGTCATTATGTGTGAAAGGGCATGAATTTGTTCTTTATTGATAATGATCCATATATCCACATTAGAGATATATAAGATGAATAATTGTCTTGGGGTTTAGGTTACTTTATTTATTTTCTATTAATGTGTTATCTTGTTTATTTTTTCTTGGATATTAGATTTTTTTAAAAGTATATTTTCACTAGAAATATATGTTTTAAAATGGTTGTTTATAAAAAATTAAGTTTTATAGCCATGTACATATATCATTATTGGTTCATGTATTTTATGGTGAATTATTCCCCAAACAATTTATTTTATCCATCATCACTTGTTGGTGGCCTTTAGTGGTAACATGTTTAATGCCAAGTGGCATCCCAATTCATGTATCAGGATTAAATATCCTAACCAGGGGGTTAAAAAATTAAATCAGCGTATGGTTTATGAGTTGAGCCTTTGGAATTCTAGTAGGCATGGTGTAACAACCTGATATTTTATGATATATTTCTCTTTAAATAAATTTAATTTTTTCAATAGATTACAATACACACAACCTCGAGTCTAAATGAACCATAATATTATATGTCATTATAATCTAATCGTTAAATTGGAACGTATAAATAAAATCAACTAAATTATGAAAAAATTATGGTTTACACATGTGTAAAATAAATTTTTAGTTATCAATTAATTAGTAAAAAATTAAATCATTTAATAGAAAAAGATATGTTCTCTAAATAAATTGTTTTTATGAACACAATGTATTTTTAACTCAATATATTAAATTAATCACTATTGGTGAATTATTTTAATGAAATTTATATATTATATATTCAATCAAATGTTTTAACATTCATCTAATATTTTTACTATGCATGGGATATGAATAAATGCATTTCTCTTTTTAAAAACTATATTTTTTCTAAAAAGTGGTTTTCATCATATTTTACACAATAATTTTAAAATTAATTTATTAAACTTATGGGTATTAAATTTGATATAATAGATTCTATATTTGGAATCAGGATGTTCAAGTTTGGTAAATAGGCCCCATTTATTTTTAGGCATTATGAATAGTAACCTTGGTAAAATTTATCGCCACGGTAAAGGGTAAATAAGGTTAATCTAGGTTAAAACTAAGTGATAAGGTCACCATTTCTCATATAAATTCCTATTTTATGAAGTTAATTGTAATATTATCACCATAGGCTTGAAATTTAATTATTTTAAAGATACTTTTCCATGAAAATGACTTATATAATATTTAAAGTAATGAAAGATGAAAAATGTCACTCTCCTAGTTTTAAATATCTTTTATATGTTCACATAGGGAAAAAATAAAGTTGTAAAAAAATATTAGTAGTAATTTTTGAATAATGAAATTATCTTCATAATTGTAATTTATTTCTAATTTTTTGTGATTAAATAGTAAACTTAAATTCTTGTGCAACTCTAATATAGTATTAATTAAATTAATAAAAAAGGTTTTAGAAATATTAAAAGTAATATAATTTGAGTGATTTATAGTGTTCCATGATTTTTTTAGATAAATATAAAATATCAGTGGTGTGTAAAAGGATTATATTCTAATTTTATCTTTGTATTGGTGTCTTTAAAGTCAACTTAAATGAATAGTTCCCAAATTGACATTAATGACATTTTATAATAAATAATATTTTATTAAATGATTTAAAATTCATAAAATATGATCTTTAGCCATGTTAAAGGAATATAGTTGAACAAATCATCCATGATAAATTTATGAGTCGCTTTTCTATTTATAATAACATTCTTAACCTTTTATGATTAAAATAGTTGCTACTGAGATTAAGATAAAAAATAATTAAAAAATAGATTAATAAAAAAGATAAGGTTTAAAATGGAACCAAAACTTGTATAAATTTCATTGGATGAGATTATTTTATCCTTAGGACCCTTAATAATATATCTAAAGTAGTTCTTTCGAAGAATAGGTAATCTTATTAACTGATCAATTTATTTTTAATTCTTATCTACCTCCTATAAATCTATAGTATTTATCATAAATAAAAAATTAAGTATATTAAATATACTAAAATTTTGTTATGATTATGAAATAATCATTATCCTTCTTCTTTCCCATCAAATTGGATGCTAAAGTATCACTTGTGTGTGTGTGTGGCTTACCATCTACACATAGCGATATAATTCATTTTCTACCACCGTATTTCATAGAAATTTATTATGATGGATTTAATGTTTATATATGATACTTATAACATAATTATATGTTTTTAATTATAATATCTCATCTACCTTCCTACCTTCCAATTATTTTTAAAACAATAATGTCGCTCGTGTGTGTGGACTACCACCTCCATGAAGCGATGTGGTTTTTTTTCATTTCCATTTTACTTGGATGGTAATAAGGATATATTTAATGGATATATGTGATATATATGATATAATAATGATTTTATAAAGGTTAATTTTTATTTATCATTCTTTCATTCCATCCATCGAATAACAAAAACAATATTCATGCTTACGTATGATTTACCATCTCCATGAATGATGTAATTCATTTTTCTATCTATAAATTCTATGGATGGCTCTAACTATATATATAATTAATATATATTATGTTTATACCATGATTAACATTATTAAGATAATGGAACTATGATCAAAATACAATAACTGAAACTATCAAACCAAAACATATACGAAAAATGAAGCAGTGATTACCCAGAATAATGATTTTAAAGAAGAGTTGTTAATAAACATGTGATAAAATATTATAAATAAATTGTATATGGTATGATATATGTTAGTATGGTTATATAATATATATATAATAATTATATATTTATTACATAGGAGGTTTGTATGCATATGAATGAAGTCAAACCTGATGTACGAGTTTATTTCATAATATCATCACTATTTAGGATTGTTTATGATTAAGTATCTAATGGGGGTATTAGATGATATTTATATCTCAAAACCAATATATTTTCTTAACATATGGTAATTTATTAAAATTATAATTTTCCTTTAATTTTCCCCTTATAAGTACTTAAAATTCTAAAATAATGTTTTTAAGGAAAACCGATATTCTTTTATATTCGGTCTGGAATTTTTTTACTTCCATATCCATATTTTTAATAATAAAAAAATAATATTTTTAATATTATCCAATGATTTATTAAATTCATTTTTATCCATGTTTTAATTTTAAGAAAATGTGTTAAAATTAATCTTCTTATCATTTTCCGAACAAGCTATTTTTTTACTTCACTTACAAAAGTATAAAAGGAATGATTTGTCAAATTATATGGAATGAACAAACTTTCCCACCATCATGACCACTTAATTTTTTGAATATTACTTTAAAATTATACAATTTTATTTCAAAGAAAATTTCTTCCTTAATATTTGGGAAATTTTTATTTCAAAATGAAAATGATATCTTCCTCAAGAAATCTTCCAGTGATCTTTTAAATGTATATTCATCTATATTAACATTATTTAATGAATATTATACTTTACTAGGGATGTAATATTTTGATACCATTATCCATATTAATCTAGATGATTTATGATTATGTTTATTGATTCATTAAATTATTATCATTTTGTATTCTAGTTTTCAATACAAATGTTTAAGTTTGATTATGTTTCACCCCTTTCATAAGATGAATGCGTTGGAATTTGAAGGTTATGGGAAAGGTCCTCTATATCACCTTAATGCATTGGTAGGTATCATTAGACAAATTAGTTTAGTTATTTGGCATACTCCTTACCTATTTATATAATTTTTATTGACATAAAGCCTTGGTGGTAAGATTATGATGTCCATAATTATGCATTCAATCATTATGAAGCTAGTTATTATTATCTGTGAGATTATTTATTTTTTAGGTTATCTAGTGATTTATTCCCATATTTTATGGTATTAGTTATATGAAATATTTGATAATTTTTTATCTCGAACATATTATTCATGTTTTATCTACTTTTTGTTAGCTTTTGTTGTACGCATAACTGAGCATTTGAGCTCACCGCTTTCTTATGTTTCCTTTACCCAGAATTCTAGGAAGTGTATTATAATTTATATATAGGGATATGATAAAGGTAATAATATTGTTCTTGAGTAAAATACTATTTTTTATTTTATGTTTTCAAATGTAATGTGAGATTCAAGTGTGTATCAATTTTTTCAAGACTACTAAACTACTTGATCCTTTAGAATGTGAATGCTTGTATCTGGTACCAATGTAATAAATTAACCACCAATCCTAGGATATTAGGGTTGGGGTATTTATAGTTGGTATCAAATCAATTTTAATAGAAATTTTAGAAACAAGATTTAGGAAAACATAGATTAGGTAATGTAACCCTATTATAGAGTTTGAGAATATTCCCATAAAAAATTAAGCATGTGATTTTGAGATTAGTTATACATAAATTTTCAATTTATGTTAAGTGTTTCACTAGTATTGAAATTATAAATTATGATTCATAATGTTATGATCAATATAGTGTATTCCATTTTTTATAAATAGTGAATAGCAGAAGGAATATAATTCATATCAATACACATAATCCATGTAGTTATTTCTATCCTAGGAAATATAATGATGTTGGAGCGGGAGAAGTGGTTGGAGTTGAACAAATTATAACTATTTTGGGGTATTTAACTTAGGTTATTACTAATAAACTATATCATATTGATCATACTATAGATCTTTAGCGTGGTGTAACAATATTAGACCACTTCATGTGTCAAAAACCTCTATCATTCAACGGAACTACGAATCCATTTGTAGATGAGAAATGGATAAGTTCCTTAGAGAATATATTTATACCATTGAGAAGTAATGAAATGGATAAGTTTTTCATGGAAGTTTATTATATCTCAATGGATTTGGATCAATGGTGGTCATTGATTCAAAACACAAAGGATGACGAAGAAATATAAATCTTGGAATAGAAGGATTTTAAGAAACTTTCTTGTAAAAATATTTTCCAAATGAACAACAAGAAGATATGGAGAGACAATTATTATGTCTGAGACAAAAGGAATAGGAAATATTTTCTAAGTATGAAGCCTACTTTACAAGTTTATCAAGTTATGTTGTAGAATACGTACATAATCCAAGAGTAAGATTAGTCATTTCTTTGGTAGGATAAATTCAATCCTTAAAAGTGCACTAGTCTCCCAAAATTTATCATCATATGAGGATATATTGCTATATTATATTAATATATATAAATAATTCTCCAATTATTATGAATTTTAAGGAAATAAAGATAAGAAAATAGTGGATGAGTACTCTATAAAAGGAAATGTGACAAAAGGTAACAAGGGAAGTGTATAATTTTCAACTTGTAATAAATGTGAAAAGAAACACCATGGAAAATTCTTGTTGGGAATGGGAGTTTACTTCAAGTTTGTAGAGAGAAAGTACACCAAGATCGTGATTATAAGGGAAATAAATAATCTATTTATGTTCAATTATTTAACTATAATGATATGGGTCATTATAAAAATGATTGTCCCAGACATTAAGGTAATTTTCCCTAAAAAGGGCCAAGGGATAAAGGCCAAGCTTATGTGATCACAATAGTTGAGGTTGAAATTCATAAAGATGTGGTGGGAATTACTTTAATCATATATTCAAATTTAGCTAATGCTTTATTTAATTTTGTATTTTCTCTCTCTTATATATTCCAATTTTTCTAAAAAAATAGATATTTCCCTAGAACCTTAAGAAGGTGGTTATTAATCAAGACTCCTAGTAGAAGGCTCGTCATAACAGAGATGTTTCATCAAATTCCCATTATGACACATAAATGTTCCCTATTTACTGACCTTATTATTATAACTATGGTGGATTTTGATATAATCCTTGGTATGGACTGGATTTCAAAATAGGATGAAAAAAATATTGAAAATATAAGGAAATTATGATTCATTATGAAGATATGGATTTCCTTATCTTTAGAGTGGGACTTCATCATCTAATCCATGTTTATATCCAACCATATTAGATCTTATAAATTAAATTCTTGAAGATGGAGAGTAGACACAACCTATTAATAGAAAAGGTAATCTTCAAATTGATAATGTACCTATTGTATAATAATATGTTGATGTATTTCCTAAGGAATTACCTGGACATCCACCAAAGCATTAGGTTGAGTTTTCCATTGATTTAATCCCTGATGTAAGACATATATATAAAACTCCCTATAGAAAGGTTGCTATGTAATTAGTGTAATTGAAGAAAAAAGTATAGGATTTTTGTAATAAGTGATTTATATATCTTAGTTTTTCACCTTGGGGAGCCCTTATTCTTTTCATTAAGAAGAAATATGGATCTATGAGGTTGTGCATTTATTATAAGGAAATAAATTCTATTATGAAAAATAAAAATTATAATTTACCTCTCATTGATGAATTATTCAATAATATTCATGAAGATATATATTTTTCAAAGATTTACCTTCATTTTTGGTATCATAAATTATGAGTAAAGAAGGAATATATTCCAAAGACATCATTTTGAATGAGGTATGAACATTACAATATTATAGTAATTCCATTTAGATTGAATAATTCACCCTCTATTTTGATGGATCTAATGAATATATTATTTAATGAATATATTGATAATTTTGTTGTGGTACTTATTTATGATATCTTAGTGTACTATAAGAGATATTAGGACTATGAGAATCACTTATGGATCATTATTGGGACTCTTAGAAGAAAAGAGTTATATGGGAAATTTACCAAGTGTAAATTATGGCTTTAGAAAGTTTGTTTTCTTGGTCATATTGTCTCTAAGGATGGAATCTCAGTTGATATTCTAAAGACAAAGGCATTCCAAGGATGGACTACATCAAAAACATAACCGAGGTAAATTGTTTCATTGGTTTGGAAGGTTACTATTGGAGATTTGTACAAAAAAATTTCCTAATTAGCTAACCTGTTAACTAATATTACTTGTAAATGGGTTAGGTTCATTTGGACAAATGAATGTGAGGATTTTTTTTGAATAATAGAATAATAAATTGGTGAATGATATGATCTTGATTCTATCATCAGGAAATTATTGACTTTTAATATATAATGATGCATCAAATAAGGGACTTGGTTATGACCTTATGAAAAATGATAAAGTTATTGAATATGCATCAAAGCAGTTAGAGAATAATGAACATGTTGAAACCAAGGCCTGTCACAACCAACAGTTAGAAATAGAGTCTTTTTTTGTCAATCCACACTGGTTTGATCAACAATTTTGTAAGATAAGTGTGTTTACAATGCATATGGATTTAGTGTTTAATGCGGAGTTGTTTCCTATTGTTTTCTAATTTTTTGGGTCTAAAATTTAGAGTACAAAGAAATTTATTTCAAGAAAAGGAATATGCATGAAAGAATTAAGGTGAATCTAAATCTTGTGTGCAAGTTGAGTTTCAAGATCATCTTGTCAAAACATGGAAAAGGCATGAGTTGTGTGAAAAATTTAAAATTTCAAAAAATGATATTACTTGAAAAATAAGATGTCAGAATTTGTTGTGTGTAACTAGAGTTTCGATATCATCATGTAAAAATACGAAAAAGGTATGAGCTGTGTGAAAAAATTGAAATTTCACAAAATAATCTTACACACCAAATAAAATTTCAAAACCAAGCTTACGCGTATGGGGGAATATGTTAAAGAAACTTGTGTGCACGGTTTTTCAGGTCTATAAATATGCAACCACCCCTACATTCTAAGTAACTTTTCCAATAAATATTTGGTATCTCTACTACGTGAAAGAGTTATGTGCATAAGAGTTACACGTAGTGAATCTTGCACACATAGTGTTCATTAGTTCTATAAAGACTAAGTGAAACTCATGGTCTAGTTGCGGAAAATATAAGGGTTATGTGAAAGTCATCTTGCATGAAAATCCCAACACTTGCGTGCAAGTACAAGAGTTGTGTGCAAGTGTTGAGTTTCACTACTATTGTGTTTTGAATATCCAGTTTGTTTGATCAATGCTTTCAAGTGCATCAATTTAGGACTACGGTGTGAGAAGATTCATGTTCTAGTCAGGGAAAAAGACTTAAATTTCAATCTACTGATGTGAACTTCAAGTCATTAAACTAAGTAAGACTTCACACAAAGTAGTGAGGAGAGTAAATGGAAGTGTTCCGAGGGATGCAGTGTGTTTTCCCTAAAATCTTGTAAAGGATGTGTGTTTGGAATATAGTGACTATTTCTAACCTTTTGTATTCCAAAACTAGTAAAGATTAGTAGATTTTGGTACGACTGAAACACTGTCAGTGTATGCTACTTGGACTATCCCTTAATGGTAAACCAAGTAAAACTGTTATGTTCTCTAATTGTATGTGAATGGTTGATTACTGTAAAAATCCATCATATAGATTTAAAAATTTCCTACCAACAAGGGAACAATATCCATCACTTTAAAAGAAAAAATTTATACCTTGATTCACCCCTCCCCTCTTAGGGTGTTATGGGGTCTTACAAGTGGTATCAAAGGGACCAGGTCATTGGTGTTAAATTTTTACTCTATTATTTTCATGGAGAATTCAGTGAATTTAAGGGGACTACCCCTATTTGATGGAAGTAACTTATAGATTTAGAAGAACAGGATGAGATCTCATCTGAGATCCCTTGGGATAGAAGTTCTTTTTTTCATTTCTCAGTGGATTCAATTTACTAATGTGAGAGGTCTTTTTCTGACTGAAACAGATAGAAATTTTTTTAGGTTTATTCCAAAGCACAAAATGCTATTACTATAGCTCTATCTGATCAAATCTATTTGAAGGTGATTAGTTCCACTTAAGACAAGTCTATGTGGGAAACAATGGAAAATATATATGAATTAGATAACAATGTTAAGGAGTACAAACTCTAATTTTTACAGAATATGTTTGATGATCTAAAAATGCATCCTGAAAAAAATGTAGATAACTTTTTTAATTGAATTACTAAATTTTTTTGAGGGATTCAAGGACTTGGTGAATAAATTAAATATATTGACATTATAAAGAAACTATTGAGAAGGCTTCCACTATTGTAAAATCCAAAAGTGTCAGCCCTTGAGGAAAGTGGTCTATCTAAACTTTTTCTTGATGATCTGCTAAGTAGTTTAGTGGATTATGAAATGATATTCAAACCAAAAGATGCAAAAAATATTGTAAGCAAGGAAATGGATTTTAAATCCATGGAAAAACTTTAAGTTTCAAGAGATAATATTGATGAAGATAATGATGAAGATGAACTTATTTTAATTTTTTCCAAGAAATTCAACAGAAGAAAAGGGACATTTGAAGGAAAGCTTCCTATGGCCTATTTTTCATGTGGAAGAGTTGGGTACATTACCTCTCGGTGCTCAAGGAAGATTGATTAATAAGAAAGTGAAGAAATAATGATGAAAAAGACTTAGAAAAAGGTTTCCCAAAAAGGGAGAAAACCCATAGTTTAAAGAAGAACAAGATGATAATGACTATTTGGAGGATGAAAACCCAGAGTTTAAATCTAAAACCCAAGTATCCATGATGGATACTGTTGAAAAGAGAGATCCTTCAAAAGATAAAGGTAATCAGTTGATTGGTGTTTTTGATCTCAAGGAAAAACTAAATTATACTCTTGATAAGATTGAAATTCAAAGAAATAGAAACAGAAAGATATGATTCATTCTATAAGAGTCATCAGAGTATCTTGATTAGTTAGAAGCATAAATTGATCGGCTGGAATTAGAAGAAGAATAACATTCAAAAACTATTGATAACTTGTAAGAAGTTTTCAAATTTAATCTTGGGGTTAAAGAGTAGGAAAAAGTGATCAATGACCTTATATACATATTGGAATAGAAGTCCAAGATAGTTGAGGGACTTGAAGAAGAAGTTGTTAATCTAAGGATTAAACTATAAAATAAATCAAAATCGAAGGAAAAAAAATAATAAATTACAATTTGAAATATTCTCATATGAAGATCTATTAGATTTAGATAAACATTGTTCTGAAGGAGTGGAGAAGGCCATGAATGATCAAAGATCCACATGTATAGAAAATATTAGAATTGGTTGTGATTTTGAATCATAAAAGGTTGGAAACATGATGATTCAAAATAGAGGGGAAACATGAATTGGGTTCTCATGTTTTGGAATGCTTAAAGATTTATAATCTAAGAATTTAGAAAAAAATTGTTTCCATATAACACCTAGTTCTCATCATGTCACAGAAGCATCACATGGTTTTTCAAAATCCTGTGACAATAAAACCTTTAAAATAATGAATTTATCCATCCAAACCCTTTATAAATAAACCCAAAGAACTAGTATTTGTACTTATAAAGATCAAAAAATACTCCCCCTAGATCATATATCCCCTATAAACCTGTATCACTTTCACAAAGATATTAAAATAGTTACCACAAATTGAGAGAGGTGGAACAACCATAACCTCCTCATGCACTGTAATGTTACTGAACACTAAGGTTCAACTGATGTTTTCCAAACACATGTGATGATAATGTAATATTCATAATCTCAACCACTTGGTCTTCATCTCTAATATGCTCCATTTTAATCACATTTTGTTCAACTTTTATCTTGATGAAGTGATATCTAATATCAATGTGTTTTTTATGAGAGTGCTAAATCAAATTCTTCATAAGATTGATTTCACTGTTGTTGTCATAATGAATCACCATTTCTTATTTCATCTCATCACCAATATCAGTTAGTTGTTTCTTCATCCACAATATCTGAGTGCAAGCCTTTGTAACAAAGATATACTCTACCCACCACTTATGGACTTTCTATCCACTACTTCTCTAGCATGTTTAGCATTTAAAAAAGATGATAATTCATTATTTATTCCTACTACAAAGTACAATCCAAAATTGAGTGTACCATTAATGTACCTCATGATTCTTTTAACTACTATCAAATTCTCTTACTTTGGATTACTTTGAAAGTAGTCTGTTAAGCATGTTGCAAAGATGATATCTAGACATGTTGCGGTTAAGTAAAATAATATTTTAATGATTATTTTGTATGGGGTAGGATCCACAAATGTACCATCATTATGATTTCCATGTTTTATTCAAATTGTAATTGGAGTCGACCTTGGTTTCGAATCATGCATATTAAATTTCTTCAAAATATATCTTACATATTTTTTATGAGAAATGAAGGTGTAATACTTCTTCTGAATCACTTGAAGCCCCAAGAATTATGTGAGTTTACCAATCATATAAATTTAAAATTCTAATTTCATGTGATAAAAAATAAGGCACATTTGGTGTGTAGAGGCTATGCACAGATTGAAGGCGTTGATGTTGAAGAAATGTTTTCTCTAGTGGCTAGACTATAGTCTATCAGGATCTTTATTTCCATGGTGATTCAAATATGGAACAAAGTTTATCATATGGATGTCAAAATAGCATTATTAAATGGTGTTCTTAAATAACAAATACACATTGAACAACCAGTG
The DNA here is from genome assembly GCA_963277665.1 of Viscum album. NCBI lineage: Eukaryota > Viridiplantae > Streptophyta > Magnoliopsida > Santalales > Viscaceae > Viscum > Viscum album. The sequence goes on from OY728125.1 coordinate 934,356,064, forward strand.
GGTTTTTTTCTTGGTAATTATGAAATAAAGGTTTGTAGATTAAATATGGAACTCTATGGTCTGAAGTAGGAACCAAGAGAATTGTATTCTTGACTGGATTCTTATATAAAGAAGATAAAATTTAAATCTTAGACATCTTTAAGAAGATCAAAACATGAGAACTCAATTCATTATTCACCTATTATTTTCTACTCTGAGATTTTCTCACGTAGAATTAGAGTGTTAGATGATTTGTCTCTCGTGTTTTAGGTTTTTATTCAAGGATGGTCCTTTATTGAACTTATCTAGTTGATTTCCAATAAACCCAAATGGGGAGAGTATTGAAACCAAGGCTTTTCATAACCGAAATTTGGAAATGGAGTCTTTTTTATGTTTGTTTTCAATCCACACTATGTTGATCAATGAGTTTGAAATACAAGTGTTTTTATGATGCAGATGAGTTTAGCATTGAAGGTAGAATTTTTTCCCAGTGTTTTCCAAATTTTTAAGTCTAAAATTTAGAGGATGAAGAAATTTGTTTTAGAAAAATGAAGTTTCATGCAATAATGAAGGTGAATCTAAATATTGTGTGAAAGTGGAGTTTCGAGATCATCATGTAAAAAAATAGAAAATGAATTAGCTAAATGAAAAGTTTGAAATTACATAAAAGGATCTTATGTTATAAATACAACATCAAAATGAGTTGAGTTCAAGTGGAGTTTTGAGATCATTGTGTCAAAATACAGCAAAGGCATGAGCTACATGAAAAAGATGACACTACAACAAAAACCGGGTTTAGCGGTGGTTTTGTGGCGGCGGTTCACAAAACCGCTGCTAAACGTTTCCGCTGAAAGGTTTCACGACAGTTTTTAATAAACCGCCGGGAAACCCAAAAATTATTTTAACAATCCCGACCCTTCCCTACCCCCACCCCGATCATTCCCCCAAACCCCTCGCCCTCCCTTCTTCCCCTAACCCCCCGATGACCCGCAACCCTCGACCCCCAACCGTCCGGCGACCCCCAACTGTTCGGCGACCCCGTGACCTCCATCTCCGGCAACCCCGTGACCTACATCTCCGGTGAGCCGTCTTTTCCAGGTATATATCAATTTAACTAGGTTTGAAATATAGAAAATTTTGATAGACTTCACGCATGGTGATAATATTGAGAATGATTGGTAGGTGATCGTTTCATTGGAGGTTTGAACATGGATTCAATGATTTATGACACAATAGGTTAATATTGAATAGTTATATAAATCATAGAGTACAGAGGAGCATAGTTGAAAAGATTAAATGGGTGGTATTATGGAATAAAATTGAGATTATGGATTGTGTAGTGGGGATATTTCCTCCTTTACATGGTTGAAAGGAGGGAATGAGTGGGTTTTTATAGGACATGACTTGGTTATATGAAAAATTAATGTTTGGTAGTTTCCTTATGGAATGGAATATAGTTTTTAATCATGATAATGACATGGGGTTTGATGGAATTAAAAAATATCATGGGTAAATATTAAAAAAATAAGCCTTTTAATTAATGGTTAATAGTTGGAAAAAATATGGGTGATGAATGCATGGTTTGTCATTAAATATGATTAATATAAAATATAAATAATGTAATATGGTTGGTGAAATGAATCTATAAATGGGATAAATGATGAGTCATGATGGTAAATTATTCATCTTTATTGTGGATCTTTTTATAAGATGTGGGGATGGTCATTGTGTTATAGTTGGCAGTGATGGTAATGTGAGGTAGTAGTTGTGTGGTAATTTTTACTAGCTATAGAAGTTCTATTTGTTTATTTATGTCTTATGTTGGTCTTGTGTGTGTCTATAAATATACTTAAATATTATTATTTTTGGTTTTTGAATACATCCCACTTGAGTTAGATACCCTTCTCAAATCCCAACAAGCTCTGGGTACTAGGTTTTCCCCCTTAACATTCGGGTTGGTGAGGGAATGGATGCATACCTACTCCCCCATCCCCAATCTCCATTTTAGTTTTAGAATTATCTTTGATGTATTTAGGTGGGTAAGATCATACTTCTAAAGTATATAGTGAAATAGAAGACCCTAATGGTTATTTATGTGAAGCTACATTACATAATAGAAAACCCTTTGAGTTATTGATGATGATTATAAACTAGGTGCACTATAAGTCCCTATGGTGTATTGAGATAATGATATGATGTAAGTAAAATAGTGGACTATAAGTGGTATTTATGGGATGGGATATTGTGGTGTTGATGTAAGGATATATATTAGAGGTTTTGCATGGTAAGTGGAGGGAATTAGGTTAATGTCCTTCATGATTTTGATTCCCAACAGTACTGGATTTGAGAAGTGTTGATGATATGTGATATGTGATAGAGGCTATTTTCTAATGATGATGTTATGGATAAGGTTTGTGGTATGGTTGTAATATGAGATATAGTATTCTATGGAATAAATGTTAAAGATATTGGGAGAATATGACATTTGATATTAGGGTGCGATAGTGAAAAAAATAAGAAATTGGTTTTAGGGTGCCTTTGTGTCAAATTCATCTGATATTATTTTACTATGCATGATTATGATATTTAGTAATCGAGTCTTGGTGAGTATTTTCAACAGTTGACCTACTAGGTGCTTACTAGTTATGTTGTTTTTTCAATGATGTGTTATTATTCTCCTTTAACTTTTTCATTGGAGGTATTGTGTATAATCATACTAAGGATACATATTTTGATAAACCCCATATATATATAAAATTCAAGATTCCTAGGATATTTTTTGTGACTAAGTTGGGTCGTACTATCTTTGTGCTTGGTGTTTGTTGTGAAATCACTACCTTGAAGATTTATTTTGTATTTTTATCTTTGGGTTTTTATTTTTTATATATTCATTCTTTAAAGTATTATTGTTGATTTAAATATATATATATATATTACGATGTTGTTCAGTGTTATTCTTTTTTTATTATTGGTACATATGATGGTAATTCCTCTCATCCTTATTTTTATACCCCTATTATAGTCATCAACCTGGGGCCTGTAGGAGGTTGGATATGGGGGTCACTCTCATCTTTAATTTAATTCTAGGAAGAGTTTCCATTGAGGTTGTGAATTGAATTGACCTGGGTAACCCTCAAACGTGGTAACTGACCCATTCTATTACATACCCCAAGGTTATTCCCGATCCTCGTGGGTTGGAGGAAATCACCAATGCATCAAAAAACACAACAAAGGGAAAAATTTATCCCAACATGATCAAACACATTGCATATATGTATACCCAAAATGAAAAGGAATGTGTAATACTAAAGGAATATATATACCATAATAGTCAAAAGACAGTAGAAAAGAACAATTTAAAAAGTAGTCAACATTTTGAAAACAAGTCTAACTACATGGACTAAAACCAAAAACTACTCCATGAGATGGTGTGGATGAACTCCCTCCATCTCACCACCAGCTACCCAAAACCAGCTAACACAAACCTCACCACCTCACTTCAGTGCCTTTCCCTTCCTAGTATTGGAAGACATACAAATGTCTACGTACCCCTAAGGAGGTGCACAAGGTGTGAGCTAACAGCCTCCATAGGATCCCACCCGGGTGTTCTATATCAAGCCTCTATATAACTATTCATGTATTCTTATTTTAAATATAACATGAAATGATAAGCAGTAATGAAATTTTATAGAAAACATGGGTAAAAATTTCCCTTTTTCCTAGTTCTAAACAAAAGTAGGTACAAAATGTATATCAATTATAACTCAGAAATCCAATCAGTACAAAATAAAATAAGCAGTAGAGGCATAAGTACCAAGGAACACTATAGTTTAGACTAGAAGAATACTTATACCATAATAAATCATGTGCACAGTCCAATTCCTATAACACATGCCTAGGAAGAATAGGAATACCCCATGAGTAACCCCCCCGAAAATGCTAATAGTTATCCCCTAGAACAATGGGACTAGGAAACCAAGGAAATACCCATGAGAAAACCTCCTAATAATCACAAAACATGGACGGTGGACTCAAGATAAACCTTCCACCTAAGTACCCATGGTAACCTAAGTGCTCATTTTCACAAATCAATTTCAATATTTTAAAAGTACCCATTTCATTTTCATTTATCAAAAATCATGGAAAAACATTTCTCTCAAAAAACCCTTCTTAAAAAAATGAAAATAGTTATTCCAATTTGATAAATCAACTTATAAATTAAGAGAAATTAAGCTAATTATCATAGGCTAGAGATGGAACCACCTACCTCAAAGCTCAAGTCACACATTCCCGTAATGGGATCCACTAACAATGAAAACCCAATGATGAAAACGAAGGCCCTAGAATATAATAAAAACATTAATATTGATATAAATTAGAAAATAAGGGGTTGGTGGAAAGGGAAAACACCAAATACCTCAAGAACAGACATCCGCCGCCCCACAACTAATCAATGATAATTTATTTGAACTTTGATGTACACCCTTGGCCATTAGTCTATCTTATGTGATTCGGTTGTCTCTTGAGGTTTTTTTCATGATCTACTAATCTTTATGTGATTCATGTGACCTTCACATGGTAACATGATTATATGTATTAAGAAAAATCATGTGATCAAAATATGTTTTATGGGTTATGTGATTTTCGTGACCTAGAATGAATCATGTGGTCCACGTAATGTTTTCCATGTTATGCACTTATTTTGTTTGATTAGCACAACTGATTCTCTCTTAATGGTTACATATCTTCTAATATATTCTCTATTCTCTTTAAATATGTACTATATTTCTCAAATGTCTTCTTATGTGGTAGACTGGAGAGACCTTATTTCCTGGAACCATAATGTCAATCATCGATATAAAGTATTTTATAACAATGATGTTTTAAAGGTTCTTATTCTGACTGAACATCAAAATTATCCTCTATTGAACAGACAACCTTTATATAGATTTGGACATCAGGATGATAGTTCTATTCTTCACCTGAATACAACCTTTAGTCTCACATGCTGTCACTCTCTGTTGACTATATTAAAATGATAGTTTCTGAGGATAGTCAGTTAATTGTGGCACCGTTCTTAGGGAAATATTATACATTTAAAAATTCACCATGGTTTCATATATTCATGATCTCAATCATCAATTGATTTCTCATATTTACTCAAACATGCTCATCTTCTCTCTAGAAAACCAAAAAAGTGTCTTGAGCTGAAAGTGTGATTTGCACCCTAGTGGTAATTTCTCTGATGAATGGGCATGGCCATTTTGGGTTAGGTAGATCTGCACAAAATTCCCCTATCAATTGCATGCTATTAATCATTATGAGGAGACATATATTTTTTAGTTTATCATGTACCATAAACCATAATTCCATAGTGAGTTGATTAGTTGATGGTTTCTAGGAACCAAAACTATTTATCATGGTGAGGTAGAAATTGTCCTATGAAATATTTTTAATCTTGGGGGAATACTTCTATTAGTGGAAACATATGATGAATTCCTTCCCGTTGAGAATGTTTGGGATAGAAATAAATAGACTCAGACCTTAGTAGGCAACATTCTTTCCATTGTAAAGGAGAGGTAGAAAAAGGATTTGTACTTGCATTTGATTATTTAATTCAATGATTGGATTAATATCTTCTTTTATGGAATTGGGGCTCAGACATCTATCGTACGCCCTCATCTATGCCCTTCTCGACAAGTTTGGAATGTCATGGGATCATTTTGCACTACTCTAGAAGCTAGAGAGTATGCCTCATGGGGATACCAGGTGAGACTACATGTATCCCTAAGTCTTTGGTTAGCAGAATACTTGGCCATGTTTTTAAATGGATGGCTCTTCTCTGTTGGGGATTCAGATTTGGGAATCTGGGTCTTCATGTTAGTTATAGAAGCGTGAATGGTATAAGGGAAACCTCTCAACCTATCCATTCCAAAACTTTCTTATTTTTATTATCATCATGGCCATTTTCAACAGGGTAATATACCTTATCAAATTAGTGACCCTTTTAAATTATTATTTTGTTGGATAGGTGATCATTTTTAGCATTATAAGCATCAGAATACTACCAAAATTCCTGATGCTCTATTCTGTCCCAGGATGCTAAATGTCTCTGGGGTTGAGGTGATGTATTTAGGTGATGAAAAGGTTATGAAATGATGTTTCCTATATTAGTAGTGATAGTTGATATATCATGCCTAGTTGTTGTTTGAGAATCCCATATGTCTTTATGTAGAAGTTGATATGTGGTATGTTAGTTTATAGCCCCTTTGATGTTATTAAATGATGTTTCACATATTAGTTACAAGAGGAATTGTCCATGTAATTGTTGTTAAGAATTTTATTTTTCTTAGAATTCTTGTTTGGTTTGTTTTTCAGGGCAGTGGTGCGGTATAAGTAGAAATACTATTTTTTTTTCGGGTCAGCATTTCTCGGCGGTTTTAACCGCCGCTAAATGTAATTGGAAATACACTTAGCGGTGGTTAAAATCACCGTGAAATCACGTAGGAATTAACGGCGGTTTTAACCGCTGCTAAGCAGGAGCATGACACGCCTGAATTTCGCGGCGATTATAGCCGCCGCTAATTAAATAACCCGTAAAACTGCCGCTAAATTTACCAAAAACCGCCGAGAAATGAGGTACTACGACGCTTTTCTTTGACTGCTGCGAAATGCATAAAACCGCCGCTAATAGATTGCCGACGCGCAGTTTAGCGGTGGTTTCTGTAAACTGCCGCTATATGAAAAAAAAACCGCCGCTAAGAGGAGGTTTTCTTGTAGTGTGAAATTGTGTGAAAGAATCTTATGCACCGAATATGATGTCAAAATCAGGCTTGTGAACATGGGGGAAGGTGAGCAAAAAACTTTCACATAGTGTTATACAGGTCTATAAATATACAATGACCCTCTACATTCGAAGTAAATTTTCCAAAAAATATTTGGTATCTATACCGCATGAAAGAGTTTCATGAAGAAGAGCTACACGTAGTGAGTCTTACACATATAGTGTTCCTTGGGTCTATCAAGACCAAGTAAAAATCATGGTCTGGTTGCGTGAAAGATAAGGGTTGCATGAAATTCATCTTTCACGATAATCTCAAAACCAGTGCACAAGTACAGGAGTTGCGCGCAAGTGCTGAGTTGTGCTACTATTATGTTTTGAATATATATTTTGTTTGATCAGTGCTTTCAAGTGAATCAATTAAGGAATATGATAAAAGTAGAGTCTTAAGATAGTTAGGTACAAAGACTTAAATGTCAATATAATGAAGCAGCCTTCAAGTCATTAAACCGGGTAATACTTCACACAAAGTAGCGAGTTAGGGGGTGTCGACAAAAGTGATCTGAGGGAGGTAGTGTGTTGTCCCTAAAATATTGTAAAGGTGGTGTGACTAGAATAGAGTGACAATGTCTGAACTTTTATATTTCAAAACTAGTGAAGATTAGTGTATTTTAGTACAACTGGAACACTGTCAGTATATTCTAATTGGACTAGCCCTTAGTGGTGAACTAAGTAAAACTATTATGTTGTCTATTTGCATGTTAATATTTTATTACTACACGATTCCATCAGATAGGTTTAACCAGTTCCTACCAACATGAGAATAATATTTATCACTTTAAAATAATAATTTAACACCCTGATTCACCTCTCTCCTGTTAGGGTGTTCTGGGGTCCTACAGAACATAATTATCCAACTCATGATCTTGATTTGATAGTCATCATTTTTTCTCTAAATATATGGAGATATTATCTATATGGTGAAATATGTGAGATATATATGGATAAAAAGAGTTTGAAATACATATTTTTATGGAAATAGTTCAACATGAGGTAAAGGCGATGGCTTGAGATAATCAAGGATTATGATTGATCAATGCACTACTTCCCAGGGAAATAAAATAATGTATCATATGCATAAAGCTATTAAGATCATGGAGTCCTAGTCAAAATGATGATTGAAAGAGGTCATATGTTCATAGATTTAGTAAATATGGATATGGGAATTATTAAAAAAGGGGAAATATCACTGAGTTTTAAAATGATTTCCATCCCATCTTTATTAGAATAGATAAAAAAGTTCTCAATCTGATGGTGATAATTTTCAAAAGAAAATTAAGGTCGTGAATTATGAGAAATTGAAAGGCTCATATATGATGATGGTGTTATGAATTTTGGAAAGAGATTATATGTTACATATATACTTGATCTAAAATGGGAATTATTAGATGATGCTCACAGCTTGAATTTCTCAATACACCCTAGTAGCACCAAGATGTATAGAAATTTAAAGGAACATTTTTGGTGGGGTAATATAAAATAGGAAATTGCTGATTATGTGTCCAGATGTTTGGTTTTTCAATAGGTGAAGTCTGAGAGGTAGCATTCTAGAGGATTCATGCAATATCTACCTATTCCTATATAGAAATGGGATGATATTACTATAGACTTTGTAACTGGATTACCAAATACTCCTAGAAATAATGATTAAATATGGGTTATTATTGACCACCTTACCAAATCTTTTCATTTCCTCGCTAAAAGAGAATATTTAACTCCATATTACCTTACATGAATCTATATTAATGAATTTTTAAGACTTCATGAAACACCTATTTCAATTGCGTTTGATCATGATCCACAATTTATATTGAAATTATGGAAAAAACTTCAGAAGGCTCTTGATACTGAACTTCATTTGTGAATCACTTATCATCCTCAAATTTATGGGTAGTATGAAATGAATATCCAAACATTAGTAGACATTTTAGGTTATTCTCTCTTTATTTTCAAGGTATATAGGATCATTATTTACCTTTGGAAAATTTATCCTATAATAATATCTTCCATTAAAGTATTAAAATGGCATCATATAAAGCATTATATGTAAAGAGATACATACTCTAACTTATTGGGGTGAAGTTAGTGAAAGGAAGTTTATAGGCCCAAAAATTGTTGAGGATACAATGATAAAGGTAAAGACTACTCAAAATAATATTAGAGAAACTCAAAGCAGGAAAAGTAGTTATGTCAATAATCGGAGGAAATATTTAGAATTTCAAGTGGGAGATAATGTTTTCTTATAAGTATCTCTATGGAAGGGTGTTTTAAGGTTCGGTGAGAAATGGAAATGGATCCCCAGGTACATCATACTTTTTGAAATCCTAAAAATAATTGTATTTGTGGCTTTCCATTTGTAAATGTCACCCTAGCATCTCTAAAGTACTTGATGTGTTTGATATCTCTTTATTAAGAAAGTGCAGGATACAATGCATATGATCACCTCTAAAGAAATAGAATTGGAACCTGATTTATCTTACTATGTAGATCCTATCAAGATTATAGACACTAGAGATCAAGTGTTAAGGAATTAGATGACTCGGTTGGTAAAGGTACTTTGGATAAATCATAAGATAAAAGAGGTGACATGGGAACTTGAAGAAATTATGATGAAGAATTACCCAAATATGTTCATGTGGTGAGATTTTGGAAACTTTGAGGATGAAATTTTTTGAAGGAGACAATAATGTAACACCCCAAGATTTTATGATATATTTCTCTTTAAAAAAATTTAATCACTTCGATAGCTTACGATGAACTTAATCCCAAGTCTAAATAAATCATAATATAGTATATCATTATAACCTAGCCATTAAATTGGAAGGTATAAATAGTATTAACTAAATTATGAAAAACGTATGGTTTAAAAATGTTTAAAATAAATTCTTTGGTTATTAATTGATTAGAAATAAAAAATGAAATCATTTGAAAGAAAAATAAATGTTTTCTAAATAATTTTTTTTATGAACACGATGTATTTTTATCCTAAAAAATTAAATTAATCACTATTGGTAAATTATTTTAATGAAATGTATATATTATATATTCAACCAAATTTTTTAAAATTCATCTAAAATTTTTACTATGCATGGGGTATGAATAAATTTTTACTATGCATGGGGTATTAATCACATTTTTCACACTTATTTTAAAATTAATTTATATCACTTATAGGTATTAAATTTTGTAAAATGGATTTCTTATTTGGAATCAATATAACCAAATTTAGTAAATAGGTCTCTTTTATTTTTAGGCATAATGAATAGTAACTATGGTAAAATTTATCATCACAATAAAGGGTAAATCAGGTTAATCTAGGTTAAAAATAAGTGATAAGGTCTCTATTTTTCATCTAAATTTATATTTTATGAAGTAAATTATACCTATATCACCTTAGGATTGAATTTTAATTTTTTAAAATACACTTTTCTATGAAAATGACCTGTATAATATTTAAAGTAAAGAAAGTTACAAAACGTCACACTCTTAGTTTTAAAAATATCTTATGTGTTCACATAAGTACAAAAAAAATTTGAATGAATATTAATTTTAATTTTTCAAATAATGAAATTATCTTCATAATGGTAATTTTTTTTGATTAAATAACTAACTTAAATGCCTGTACAACACAAATATAGATTTATTCAATTAATAAAACAAATACAATAAATGATTTTAAAAATATTAAAATTAAGATAATTTTAGTGATTTATAGTGTTCCATGATTTTTTAGATAAATATAATATATTAGTGGTGTTTAAAAGGATTATATTTGAATTTCATCTTTGTCTTTGTAACGACCCAAAGTTTTTCAATGGAAATTATCTTTTTATATTTATGGCATAAAATAACATGAAAACACAACATAATGAACTATTAAGTGATAAGTGACCTTTAAACATAAGTTTGTCACTACTGTGTTTGGAATTTTAAAAATATGACATACACGGTTGTGTTCAAAATGATTTTTGGAGTCTAATGAAACCAAAATAATTTTCAGTGAATAGTAATGTACCCTTAGGAATAGTAACATACCCTTATGAATAGTAATATGACCCTTATGAATAGTAAATCATCCAACATAAGAGTAACCTTACCCAAGAATAATTAAATAAAATTTAGACATCTTAGAAAGTGACAATTTGACCTTACTAAAAGTTTTGGAATTTTGAAAGTCCTAAATAATTAATTATAATTAATTAATTAATTTAAAAGAATATTTATTTCCCTAAAATGTATTCATAAATTATTGAATCAATGTATTATAGTTTTCAGATAATTTTATAAGACCCTATATAATTTTTGAAAGCACTATAAAATTAGTTTTAATCTTAAAAACTGTTTTTTAAGAAAATTATGATTTTAACTAAATATTAAATTAATAATATTTAAAAAATTATTTTTGAAAAATGGACTTCATTTTTGTATTCTACGCATAGAAAAATGGTTGGGGTAAATATTTGGGATTTTTCTGAGATACTTGAATTTTTTATGAATAGTAGAATCTGATAATTTACAATAAATGCAAAATAATGGATTAATTGAGTCATCGATGATGCTCTGCTGATGTAATCCCACTTGGTTTGGGATCACATGATAAAATTACTATTCTTTTCCATTCAATACTCACTATTCCTTGTCTTAGGGGAAATTAATAAACTAATGAATTTTATATTAAGGAAACCCCTCTCCCCTCCACTATAAAAGCCACCCTTTACACCCTCATTTCCTCACACCTCTCAAGCTCCAATACTTCTCTAAACTCTTCCCAAACACCTTCCCTATCCCCTACCCCACGTCCAAGAGCTTCTGGTCTCATCAAAAGACCAAGCTTAGTCCCTTAGGGTGGTTCTCAGGAGAAGGATTCAAGAGGTAATTTCTCTCCCTCTTCTCCTTTAATTTCCTTTCATGTTCAAGTTCATTTCTTGATCTATCCCCACCAATCTTCATCCAAATTGTATTTTAACTCCATTATTATAAATATAATGAAATTTTATGATTCAAATGGGATATTATATCATCCAACCCCCTTTCCCTATTCCTTTTATTTTATTAAAGAGAACGTTGTTCGTGAGGTGTTAATTTATCACCTTCAAGAACAACATGCTTTCTTATTCCATTTCTACCTTCAGATCTGGTCATGAAACCATTTTTATGGTTGAAACAGAATATTTTATATGTATTATGTTCTATTTAAAGTTCTGTAAATAACCTATGGCCATATTACTAAATGATAAGTTAAAACAAGTTCGTTGTGAACCAAAAAACCGCCCAAATTGACCCAAATAACCATCATTTAATTATTCTCTAATAATTCATCCACATGGATATAATATAATTAATTATAATATCATTAAAAATCCTTTAATATCATTAATGACATGTAATATCAGTTCTCGGTGTTTACTCATGTTCTACCCAAACTTCAATTTAAGAATACAATTGAACCACCCAAGAGAAACCTTAAAAATGAACATCCCTAAACAATGTTTTTAAACTCTATAAGTCATCCAAAGGAACATAATATGACACAATGAAACCAGAATTAACCCTATTAATTTACACATGGTTCTATATTTCTAATTAATGAATATAATGTCATTATACAGGACATTAAAGAGAAGGAAGCATTCGGGCACAAGGTAAGGGGAAATTCTCGAACCCAACTTTCATCCTTCGGGTTCTCATTCTTTCACTCCATTTTGATATGGTTACTCCTTAAAGATAATTTCTTCATAGTTATATTACCTTTTATGGGATATAAATGTTTTCTAATGAAGTTTATGTCTAACCAAATGTTTTCCAAAAGAACTCTTCTTTTAAGAACTCAACTTTTACCTCTCATTCATGGTTGATGGTTCTTGTAACATGTATGTTATTCCATCTTTCTTTTGGGAACCCAAAGCTTATGAATGTATTATTATAAGATGAAACCCATTACATTACATGGGTTAGTTATGTAAATTTTTGATATATGTTCTATGTGTAAAGCATGATGATGATAATGTTATGATGTGACGGGTGCGCCCAGAATTATATAGCGCAATATGAATGTTTAAATGTGACGGGTGCGCCTAGATTTATACAGCTCTCCAATGCATTGGGTAAATTGATGAATCTCATTAGTAAATTTGAAATGATGTGTGAACAAGATTCTATCTTGGTTCACAAGTATGTGTGGTAGTTAACCACTAATACATGATGTTTCATTTTTATGCATTGCCACATTTCAAGTCTTATATTTATGCTTCCTCTCACATTCATGATCTTTTTCCTATGTTATGATTATGCTCACCCCATGCTATATTTTTCTTACCGATCCTATTACTGGGATTCTAGATCACCCCTTTTGATGTATATCCTCAGGTGGCTACATGTACTAAGGAGAGGACAAGTGCCAATATGAAGCTAGATAAGAAGAAATTAAATAAATTTTTATGCTTGATGTTGTATTTGTTATGTGTGGTCCTAGTTTTCCCAAGACACTAAACCTTTGGATCATCTATGTTTAATACTATTATGTTGTTTACATTTTAAATGATGTAATAGTAATGTATGAAAAGACTGGGTTTCTATAGTCTTGGTGTCTTTAAAGTCAAATTAAATGAATAGTTTTAAATTTGGAAATAATGGTATTTTAGAATAAATAATACATTTTTAAATGATTTAAAATTAATAAAAATATTATCTTTGATCATATTAATGGAATGTGGTTGAACACATTATCCACACTCCATCTATGAGTCACTTTTCCATTTATGGTAACACTCTTATCCCTTTATGATTAAAATAGTTATTACCGTGGTTAAGGTAAAAAATAATTAAAAAAGGGATTAATAAAAAAGATAAGGTTTAAAATTACACCAAAACCTATATAAATTTCATTTAAGGATTTTATTTCAACCCTAGTACCCTTAAGAGTGGATCTAAATGAGTTCTTTTAAAGAAAGGGTAATCGTCTTAACCGATCACTTTCTTTTTACTTCTTATTTACCTCCTCTAAATATATGGTATTTATCATAAAATAATAACTTTAGTATCCTAAATATAATTAAATTTTATTATGATTATTAAATCACCATTATTCACTCTATTTTCTATCAAATAGGAAGTAAAAGTACCACTCGTGCGTATGTATAGCTTACTGTCTCTACGTAGTGATACCATTAATTTTTCACCACCATATTTCATGGATGGTTATTATGATGGGTTTAATATTTATATATGAAACTTATCAAATAAATATAATTATGGAATTAAAATATCACATCTAAATTCTTACCTTACAATCCAATGGAAAACAATAATGTCGCTCATGCGTGCCTTCTGACTACTAATGCCACGAAGCGATTGATTTGTTTTTCATTTACATTTTACTTGGATGGTAATAATTATAAATATAATGAATATATATGATATATATGATATAACTTTTTTTATATAATGGTGAATTATTGTTTACATTTATTTTGTTATATCCATCGAAAAATGAAAACAACATTCATTCATACATATGGCCTACCATCTACATGAATGGTGTAATTCATTTTTATATCTATACATTATATGGATAACTCTAAATATGTATGTAAAGAATATATATTATATTTATATAATTATTAATATTTTTAAGATTATGTAACCATGATAAAAATGCTAGGACTAAAACTACTGAATCAAAACAAACATGAAAATGAAGCAGTTATTACACATAATAGTGATTTTAACAAAAAAATATTAATGAATGGGTGATAAAAGATTATGAGTAAATAATATATGGTATAATATGTGTGATTATAGTTATATAATAGGTATATAAAAAATATATATTTATTATACTTGAGTTTTGGACACATATTAAGCAAATTGGACTATGAGTGAGGGTTTATTTCATAATCTCATCACTATTCGAGATTGTTTATGTTTAAGTATAAAATGGGAAAATTATATGATATTTCTATCCCAAAACCAATATATTTTATTCTAATATAGTTATTTCTTAAAATTATAAGTTTATTTTTTTACTATTATAATTACTTAAAATGTTGAAAGAATGTTTTTAAGGAATTCTGAATTTGTTTTCTATTCAGTTGGGGATATTTTTTCTTCCATATCCATATTTACCTTAAAAAATTTTAATGAATGTTTTTACTTTTCTCCTATAGTTTATTAAAGACATTTTTACCCATGTTTTACTTTTATAAAATGGGTTAAAAGGAATCTTCCTATCTTTTTCTAAATGAGTTACTTTTTGAATTTTATTACAGAAATATGAAAGGAATATTTTTTTAACTTATATGTAAAGAAAAAAATTTCCCACCATCATGAATGATTAATGTTTTGAAGATTCCTTTACAAGTTTAAAAATTTATTTCAAATAAAAAACTTCCTTAATATTTAGTAAATTTTTATTTCAAAATTAAAAGGATATCTTCCTCAATAAATCTTCCAGTGGTATTTTTAAAGTACATTCATCTATACCAACATTATTTGGTAAGTATTATGTTTTATTGGAGATGTACTGTTTTTATACCATTATCTACATTACTATGGATTGTTTATGATTATATTTATTGATTGAAGAAAATTATTAACATTTTTTATACGAGTTTTTCAATAAAAAAAATTTACGTTGATTGTGTTTCACCCCTTTTATATGATAAATGTGTTGGAATTAGTAAGTGACGGGCGTCTCCACTATATACCCTCAATGCATTGGTAGGTCTAATTAGAAAAACTGGTTTGGGTATCTAGTATATGTTTTACCTATTTATGTATGTTTTCTTGGAATAAGGTCTTGGCAGTAAGATTATGATGTCTGGCATTATGCATTCAATCATTATGAATCTAGTTATTATTATCCATGTGATTATTTATGTTGTTATGTTATCCATGGATTTATTCTCTTCTTGTATGCTATTAGTTATGTGGAATATTTTATTATTTTTTATCTCATCCATACTATTCATGTTTTATTTATTTTATATTAGCTTTTGTTGTATGCATACCCTTACTGAGCATCTGATATCACCCATTTCTTATGTTTCCTTTCCCTATGATGTTAGGAAGTGTATTAAAATTGATATTCAGGGATATGCTAAAGGGAATACTGGAGTTCTTAAAGAAAATATTATGTTTTATTTTATGTTTTCCAATGTAATGTGAGATTCAATTATTTATCTAGTTTTCCAATACTACTAAACTACTCAGTTCTTTGGGATGTGAATGATTGTATCTAGTACCAATGAAATAAACCATAAAATATGGGCTACTATGGTTGGGGTCTTTACACATGGTGAGTAGGATGGTTGGAATTCAAAATGTGCACATAAAAAGGCATAACTACCCATTTTATTGCAAACATCAAATTATTGGTATATCCATGTAAAAAAGGAAGGCTGGCGATAACCGCATAAGACTATTAATTGTACCATGTTA
Organism: Viscum album; assembly: GCA_963277665.1. Taxonomy (NCBI): domain Eukaryota; kingdom Viridiplantae; phylum Streptophyta; class Magnoliopsida; order Santalales; family Viscaceae; genus Viscum; species Viscum album. Next base: position 934,372,322 of record OY728125.1, read on the forward strand.
ACTAGGGATATGTTTCAACTATAAATAGTTCATACATAATGATAGGCATGGTAAGAATTGAATCACATTACCATGACTTAGAAAAAAAAATGATTCTCTTGCATGAATAATGTATTTATAATGAATAAATATTTTTTGTTTTTTTAAGTGATTTAGAAATGGAATTTATGAAATTTTTTTTGTATTATTGTCACAAAGAGATCCAAAATGGAATTATCTAATTGGGAAAAGAGAATAAGAAGCTACATGGATGTAGTGCAAAGTGGAATTTTTTGATGATGAATGATGGATAGATTTTGGAAGAAATAAATATTCCAAAACTAAATGATATCCAATATCATAAACACAACATAGGAAGTGAATTCATTATAACATTATTCATGTTGTGGTTCAAAACATAGGAAGAAAAGTCCTTGCTTCTCTAGTTTCATTATGATGTTTGTGTGTGTATATCCAATAATAAACTACTTGGATTAGACTTCTTTCTAATTTAAACCAAGAGAACACACTTGTACATCTTGTTTGTTTTCCTTTTTTGAAATTTGGTTACACCAATCATAAGAAGAATGACTCTATTCACTGAGTTATAAAATCTATTAAGAGTGATATTTCAATAAAAATTAAAAATGAATTTTTTCCCTGACCCCCCCTCCTAATGTCATGTCATTGTTATGACCATTTCATTTCCACTAATATTCAGTTTCATATTAGAAACTTTATTTAGATTTTTTCATGTAAGTTTTTCTTTGTTATCTTGATGATGTTAGTTCATCAACCACCACCATTAGAATTTCATTTGTAAATCCAACAAAACTCTATTTTGTGTCCTCAAAAAAATTGACTCATTTATTTTTTCTATTTTTATCTCTTCCAAAAAAATTATTAGAATCCAAAAAATCTAAAACGAAACCTTATTAAACCACACAAGAACATATATTTACCTTCTATAATGAAAATGTGTTTGAATTGTTTTTTCAGCCTAAAATTTGAGCTTCCTTTTTTATATTCAAGTTATCAAAATATTATTAGAAATATAAGATATAATAAGTATTGAAAAATAAATCTTAGACACCATTATACCAGTTAACAATAAATTATTATCATAGAAAATAAAATTAAAACCATAAGAAAATCACAACCAAAACATACATAATAGAACATTGGAATTATCAAGTTTGATTAATGTAGGACACACCCATGACCAAGGGATAAATTCTTCTACTAGATAGAGTTTCATAGTACAAAATTTTATATCACTTTTAAGTATCATGTGACACATCCAACAAACATACATGATAACCATTTTAACTAATTTTATTAGTTTTATTATGATTTTTCATATTAAATTTATGTCTTCAAATTATTATGTTTTTTTTATCATCATTATATATAATTCATATTGATTACAATAGCTCTCACCTTACATAAAAATCCCATGGGACTTACCCTACAACGTGCACCCCACTACTATAGATAGTGCTTTTAACAATGTCAAAAAGACCTTTTTCATCGCAAAAAAAGTGCTAAAAAACTAAGCGATGTTAAAAGCATTCAACCTTTATCAGTTTTTTAGTAACGCTGATAAAGGTGACCTTTATCAGTTCTTTTTTAGTGATGATAAATGGTGACTTTATTAGCACTAATAAAAGTGCTGATAAAGGGAGACTTTATCAACGCTAGTAAAATCCCTAATAAAGTCCCCCTTTATAATTACTTTCTTTTAGTGCTAATAATGGGGACCTTTATCAATTCTTTTTTTAGTGATGATAAAGGATGAATTTATCATCACCAATAAAAGCGCTGATAAAGGGAGACTTTATCCACGCTAGTAAAATCCCTAATAAAGTCCCCCTTTATCATTATTTTCTTTTAGTGCTGATAAAGGGTGCCTTTATCACCGCTTTTACTAGCACTAATAATGGGGAATTTTTTAATGATTTGGGTAGCATTGATAAAGTCCATGTAGCTACTACAAAGATGTAGTAACCCTATAATAGAAAAAAAAATCAAAAACCAAACAAATATAAATAAAAATATATGAAAAAGTAGATTGAAATATAAATATAACATTGCACTTTCATTTAAATTTAAAATTTACATAAAAATATTTACATTGATGTGATATTTACAATTAATCCAAAAAAATACAACCAATATACAAAATTGTAAATCTTAGAGTAAGATTTATCTGAAGATAAACTTCCAAACAAAAGCTTTTCCCTATAATAAAACCAATTTTGATTTTAGTAATAGTAAATAAAAAATAAACAAATTATAATATTAATGTTATATAATCCACATATGAAAAATTACATTATTAATTATTGTATACATATATATTAATGATATTATCAATTAATCATGCATCATATTGACATGTGGTCGATTTCTAAACTTCCAAAATGATTTATGGATTGTTTTTATAATGTTTTAAAACAATCTAAGCCCATTTTATTGGTTTTGGCTATGTGATACATGTTTTAAACTAAAAGTTTACTTTTATATTGAAAACACACACTTTGATTCATATCGAACACAACATGCATCGAATTGATGTGTGTTTAATTCTTATATGCCGCAATTGATTTTTGGATAATTTTCCTAAAGTATTAAAACAATTTGAGCTCATTTTTTTAGTTTTAGTTATGTAATGCACATTTTAAACTAAAATGATACTTTTATAATGAAAACACACACTTCGGTCCATACCAAACATATCATGTGTCGGATTGAAATGTGTTCAATTCCTACACATAATAAATGAATTATATATTGTTGTCCTAAATTTTGAAAATAATATTATCTGGTTTACTCAATTTTGGCTATGTGATACACGTTTTAAACTAAAATGACACTTTTATATTGAAAACATTAATTTTAAGTCATTATAATAGTATCATTTATTGGTTTGATGTAAAATATATTCCTAAACATCAAAAATGAATTATAGACCATTTTCTTAAAGTTTAATAATAATCCAAGTTGTTTTCTTGATTTTGGATATGTGTATATTGAAAACACATACTTCGAGTCATATATATCACATCATATATAGGATTTATATATGGTAAATTTCTACACATAAAAATTAAATTATGGATCATTTTCCTAAAGTTTAAAAAATGATCTCTTTTTCTCAAATTTGGATATGTTACACATTTTAAACTAAAATGGAACTTTTATATTGAAAACATGGACTTCAATTAATACTGACCTCATCGTGTGTTGGATTGATGTCTGGTTGATTCATACACACTGCAAATTAATTATTAATTTTTTTCCTAAAGTTTGAAGACAATATGATCTCGTTTTATCAGTTTTGGATATGTGACATTTATTTTAAACTTAAATGTCACTTCTATAATGAAAACACGTTCTTTAAGTCATAACAGCCACATCGTGTGTCATATTGATGTGTGGTTGATTCATACACATAAAAAAGGACTTATGGATCATTTTATTAAATTATTAAAATAGTATAAATGCATTTTCTCAGTTTTAAGTATTTCATGTGTGGAACTAAAATGTCAATTTTAAACTGAAAACATACACTTCAAGTCATATCGGAAACACCATGTCTTAGATTGAGGTGTGGTTGATTACTACTTGTAAAAAATGTGTTATGGATCATTTTTATAAATTATCAAAAACAATATGATTTTTTTCTCATTTTTGAGTCTATGGTGTACGTTTTGAACTAAACTGTCAATTTTAAACTCAAAACATGCACTTAGATTAATAATTGTCACATCATATGTCGGTTGAGGTACAATAAATTACTACATGTCAGAAATGAATTATGGATTGTTTTCCTATAATTTTAAAACAATATGATCTTGATTTATTGGTTTTGGCTATGTGATGTGCGTTTTAAACTAAAATAAAACTTATATATTGAAAAAATACACTTCAAGTCATACCTACCATACTGTTTGTTGGATTGATTTGTGGTCAATTCATACACATCAAAATTGAATTATGGATTATTTTTATAAGGTTTTAAAATAATATGATCTTGTTTTCTCAGATTTGGATATGTGATATTCATTTTAAACTAAAATGATACTTTTATATTGAAAACACATACTTTGATTCATACTGACTACATTATGTGTCGAATTGATGTGAAGTCAATTTTTACATATCCCAAATGAATTATGAATTATTTTACTAAAGTTTAAAAATAATCTGATCTTGTTTCATCATTTTTTTCTATGTGACATGTATTTTAAACTTAAATGGAACTTCTATGTTGAAAACACACACTTAGAGTTATACCGGCTACATCGTGTGTCAGATTGATGTGTGGTCAATTCTTACATGTCACAAATGACTTATGGATCGTTTTCCTAAATTTTCAAAATAAATATGAATTCCTTTTCTTATATTTTAGTATTTTACATGTGTTTTGAACAAGATTGTCTATTTTAAACTAAAAACATACACTTAAATTCATACCATGCACACCATGTATCAGATTGAGGTTTAGTTGATTCATACACATCAAAAATGTGTTGTGGATCATTGTTATAAAGTATCAAATTTAATTTGAATGCATTTTCTTAGTTTTGAGTATGTGGTATGTGTTTTGAGCTAAACTATCAATTTTAAACTAAAAACATACACTTAGAGTCATAACGAAAACACCATATATCGGATTGAAGGGTGTTTGATTCATACACATCAAAAATAACTTACGGATTATTTTTCAAAAATATCAAAACAATATGAATTTTTTTTCTTAGTTTTAATTATTTGATGTATGTTTTGAACTAAAATATAAATTATAAACTAAAAACATACACTTCAAATCATACTGAAAACATTATGTATTGGATTGAGGTGTGGTTTATTTTTACATATCAAAAATGACTTGTGTATCATTTTTATAAAGTATCAAAACAATCATAAAGCGTTTGCTTGGTTTTGAGTATGTCACATGTTTTTTGAACTAAAATGTTAATTTTAAAATGAAAACACTCACATTGAGTCATACTGGACACACAATTTATCAGATTGAGGTTTGATTGATTACTATACGTCAAAAATTAATTATGAATTGTTTCCCTAAAGTATTTAGAAAATATGAATGCATATTACTGGTTTTGAGTATGTGGTTTTTGTTTTAAACTAAAATGTAAATTATAAACTAAAATCATACACTTTGAGTCATACCAAAAAAACCATGTATTGGATTGAGGTGTTCCTGATTGTGGTGTAGATGATTCCTACACCATTAAATACAATATTCATGACAGATATTTTGGGAATTCATAATTTTCCTTCAACAGTTTCATAATCCCTTGGTAGATTCATCATTAGGATTCACTTCACATTTCAGGTAGCATGTGATTTTCTCTTCCATCTAAAAGGAACATGTTCTCTATTTTTTGGCTTGTAGAAGATGGTTGAAAGAAAAATATGACTTCCCAAATTATCTTTGAAAAACACTAAATAATTTTCAGATAAAAATGATAAGTAAGTTAACTTAAAAATAGTAGATAAAATGATGAAAAAATTAACTAAATAACTAATATTAAGCCATTGTTTCATGATTCTAATATACATTCTTGAACAATTTCCCTATCTAAATTATCTCATTTTAATCCTTGAATTCCAGTCTCTCATTAGCCTGAGTATCTTTGAACATGTTTCTAGCTTTGTGAGAATCCTTAGAGCGTAACACTCTATTATACTTCTCCTTGACAAACAGTTCAAAAAATAATATATAAGTATTATGATACTAATGATTCACATCCAAAATGTATTTCTAATGTCATATCCTACACTATATCACAAACATAATAGGTGATCACCTAAATTTGATATCTGAAAACATTATGACACCATGTACTCTTTCCACTCATCTCTAAACAAATTTAATTCTTCTTTTAAGTACATATATTATTGGGAATCTTGGTATTTTTTGAGAAAATATAGATAAGAAAATTATTAAGAAATATTTTTAATGAAATTTTAATCAAATTTTAAAATTATTTATTCATGGATGCTGGTATTTTGATGGTATATGTGATACCTTTCATAAATTTTCAAACATAATATCCACAATAGTTGTTATTTTTTCTTCGGGCACTACACAAACATTGATCAAAATAATTATTTTTTTTAAAATGTGTTTTGATAGTTAAATATATATATATATATATATATACCTTAATTTTTCCATTTGAATAGATCTATAGTATTATTATGTTGAGTTACCGACCTCATACCATGATTTAGACTATATTTATATATCGTCCCATCATAAAAAAAATATCATAAAAAAACTAAAATATGTAATTCGAAGTTTATCCTACATAATATTGATTTTGGTGCATTAAAAATTCACAATGAACATCATATGTGGTCAGCTTGATGGAAATCCATTCATTAGATCCAAAAAATAAACATTTTGGGTATAAAAATTGATTGTGATTAGTATCGAGTGCTTCCTAAAAAAATAAAAACAAATAAGTAATGAAAAAAATAAAAATATATTTTATATGATTAGATTATAGAGATTTACCCATGCATTGTAGGCATCAAGAATTATTTTTCGTCTATTATTTTCTTTTCAAACTCCTTTCTTAGTTTATATTTTTTCTTATCAATTTCTTCCACTTACACATAAATTTCTTATGTAGAAATGATACAAGGATTAATTAATCCAAATCTTTCTTCACATGTTTTTCCCATTATATAGTATTAATATAAATATATATAGAAAATCTGTATAGTTATTAAATTTAATGAACTTAGTAGATCATTTTTTGAATATATGGATTATAAAAATGTACCTCATGTATGTATTCACAACTGATAATCCCAACCATTTAAACTTGACAATCTCATTTATACTCTCTAGACTAACCATGTATGTAATGATATTTCCAAATATTTATTCTTCATATTAAATGTAGGACATATCTCTATCTTTGAATGTGGTGTTTTTATGAAATTGTAATGTTAATATATGTTTTAGTGGAACCAGCAGGGAGAAGGTAGTCCTAGAAGGTCCTTTTGTTTTCTTGGTCAATTCACTGGATTGTCTTGACCCAGCATTTTTTTTCCCATTTGTTTTATATATCTATAATACCATACCTCATTTAATAGCTTTTTTTATCAACTGTTAATGGTTTTCTGTTTTAAAAAAATGTTAAGGACATACCTCATGTATATTTATAATATTAGACAGTCATTCTATGAAAGTTCCAATAACATCATTGACCATTAGAACGTCAAGATCATCTACTGAAACAGGAAACTCATATTTTGGATCATGAGATACTTTAATCCTCTCTATCATGTGATCTTTAAGAGTTATTTTTTTATACCATGCATCTTTTGATAATATACATCATAAACCTCACAAAAATGTTATGTGTGGGTGTTGATAGACATAAATAACGAGCAACTTCACCCAATATAATTTTAGTAACATAAAGTTATTGGGGTTTCTTGATTCACATTTAAGAGAAAGAGTAATTAAAATTTTTATTACCTATGATAAGGCAAGGAGTTGAGGGGAATGTCTACCCTCAAATATAGTGGGGACATGTGGCTCTTTTTGTACTGATCTTTGTTCCACTACCAGTTCACTTTGATCCTATTTCATAAATTGTTCCACCAAACCATATCAAAAAATAATATATTTCAAAGCGTATATTTTTTCTTGTATTCCTTTTATCATCTCATATATATCCCCCTGAAGATTTGTCTTCTCGAAATATATTCTATGTGACACTCCAAAACCTTTACCTCTAACAAGGCCATACTTTCTGGATACTTCAAAGATACTAAAATTATTTTTTCTTCAAGTATGGACGATTTTTATTCTTTTGTTTAAACCATATAAAAACATAGAAACATAAATAGATATTTTTATGCAAAACTATTATAAATCATAATTAATTACTATTATGTTATACTTACACATATTTCCCATACTACTTGTGTGTTTTCATCAACTATTTTACCCTCTTTATTTATGTGATCATCCTTCCATAGAACATGATGTGGGATGTATGTGGCTTCAGATTTCGATTCATCAGTATTCATATAAAAAAAGTAAATATGTTGTTTTATATTACATAAAACTTTTATTATATAATTAAAATACATACTGTTTTATTTTCAAGTTGAACGTACCCCATCCCTGCTTTGTGGAAGGGGTTCATTGTTTTTGATTCACATTTTTTATTTTTAGAACTCCTTTTTTGTTTCATACATTAATAATTTTGAATCAAAGTGGATAAAATATATAATTTAAAATAAAATATTATCAACTACATTTCACCTAAAATGATTTATCATTGCAATGACTAATGAAATATTTCCATGTATCTTGTTTTATAATGTGTTCATAAATAACCAGTGGGTGTGGATTTACTTTCCCCACAGTATCCATGAAAATATGCTTTGTAAGGTGTTCATGGAAGCCTCTATGAGATTTTCTAGTGGAAATTCAGACATATTTCTTATGAAAATATTCTAAGCTAAATGAACTCTACAGGGGATAATGAAAAGTAAATAAATACTTCATTATATAATCTTTTTGTAAAATAGATAAAGTATATCATAACATTATTTTAATATCTTCCCAAAGGTTTTTCCTTAAATACAATCTGGACATGGTTCCACGTATCTATATCAACCAGCACATGCATTCTAATTGCGACCCTAACATAACTAATGAACATTGAATTGTTGGGGTTAATAGGTTGGCCATGTTGATTCCATCAAACCTCAAATTTTATACCCTTGATCATTTCCTTGATAAATTTATTCAACACAGTGATTCTATGTCATTGTTGTTTTTTCATCAACTTTTTGTTGATCCCCTAAAAATTTTGTAGTTTCTGCATCAACCTTCCAATATTCCTTGGGATTATAACTTCATCATGTGCAGTAGTCATTATCTGCATCAGTATTCAAACATTTAATTTAGATTACATAAATTCAATAGAGAATCCATAATATTATGAGGAAAATCATAGTATATTAAAAAACACTTTAACCTTATCATTGAACTCTCTATCATTTCTTTAAATATTAAAGGGATTTGGATCCTCTATCGAGTATCCAAATACCCTCTTGTGGTACCCTCTAACATACAAAGAATTATCTATATTGGTACCACTATTAAATGATTGTGATCTTTTAATGAAAGGGTCGACCTTGATTGAATTTTCATCTGAACCTATAGTTATTTTAGTTTTCAATATGACAATTGACTAATTCTTGTTTGTTTCATCTGAGACATAAAATATATACACTCTCTTGTGATTACATTATAAATAGATCATCCTTATACCCTTTCACATTGAAATTCACCTTTACAAATCCCAATTCATTGACTTTTACTACAGTCCTATTGGAAACCCATTTTCAATGGAAAATCATCACTTGAAAGGTTATATAAACCAACTCTTATATCTTTTCTATGATGAAGAAATATGGAATATTCACATAAATTGGATTTATATCCTTGGAATCAGATACATGCATTACTTCCAACACAAGCATAAATACACTATTTTTCATCATATTGTGTTCATATTGTTTCTTTCTATAGAATGTATAACTATTAATTACAAAACTAGTGTAAGATATAACATTTTCATTTGGTCCCCTGGCTATCCATCGAAGTCATTCGGTAATTGAATTATTATTTTCAGATAACCCCTTATAAATATGATCTTGGAACCATCCTATAAATTATTGATTATGTGTATTTCATATTCATCCATAAGCCATTGATATATTCGAATGTTTGAGAATTACTTTGTGAGATTAAACATATGGAGAAACCTATGTACTATTATATAAAATGTAAATGTGATATTCCTCCCTATTTATGATGGTAATTGTAACAAAATATCTTCCATAAATCCCTTTTCCTATTAAAAATCTATTGTGACGAGACTTTGGGAGACCAATGATACCAACATCTGATAAGTAATCGATAAATAATTCAATATCTTATTCGATAATATATCGATCAACAATACAAAATTCTAGAAAATTTTTATTCTTGATGTACCCTTTCAAAACTTTCATATATTGTTCAATTGGTTACATCCATCTGTAATGAATAGGACCACATAGTTTAACCTCTCTAACATAGTGAACCATTAGGTAGACCATTATATCAAATAATGGTGGAGGAAAAAACATATCTAATTTATATAATATGACTACAATATCCTTATTCATGATTGGAAACTTGAAAGAGGTCTATAAATCTAGTGCATATGTATTTCAAAAATAAGCAGAGTCTGGTTAATATATATCATACATTTTTAGGTAGAATACAATGTAAAGTAATAGGCATAAAATCTTACAATAAAACATGATATTCGTATGATTTTAGAGCCTGTAACTTAAAATTAGTCATTAACACAACATTCTTGATATTTTTTGAATACCCCCTCTGGAAATTTTACAACATTAATTAAATTGAAAATTTGAAATTTTTCTTGTCTAGATAGAGTGTAAGCTAATGGAGGAAGAAAATTATGCCTTTTACCTTTCATCTATTCCAACTCTTCCCTTATCCCCATGTCAATCATGTTCAACCTATCCTTCATTCCATATTTTTTTTCCAATAAAATTTAGTAATGTTTTAATAACAATATCAAATAAATTTTTTTCTATATACATGACATCAACAAAATGTCTGACATACAAACAATTCCAGTATGATTAATCAAAGAAAATAGACCTCTTTTCCCAACATGATTTCATAAGGTTTAAAAAATGGTTTACTAAAAAATTGTCAATATATTTTATTTTATCGAATAGTTGATCACCCATTAGTGGAGATTGTGTTTTACCTTGTTCAATATTCCCAACAAATGTTATTATCTAGGATTGATATTAATATCATCGAGGTAAAACTTTCTAGTCTCCTAAAAACACAGTCTTTGAGGAATGTTTCAACCAGATTGAGTATGTGCATACCTAAAAAACGTGACACCCCAATATTCCATTAATGCTATAGCCTGAAAATTTTCCATAAGTAAGAAAGTCATTTATCATCCCATACAACATGGCCATAAATTTTAATTCTTCACTTCTATGAGAATCATACATTGTAACACTTGTATCCCATGTTAATTTTAGATATTTGATCAATAGATCCAAATATAAATAAATATCATTACCAGGTTTTTTTGGTCCAAATATAATCATAAACAACATATTATTTTTTCACTTCATGCATAACCATTGTGGAAAGTTATAATTTACTAATATAACCAGCCAAGTACTATGAGTGATACTTTTCACTCTATAAGGATTTATTTCATCTCTATATAATTCAATAAATAAGTTTCTCATATCATTTCCAAATTCATGATACTCATAATCAATTTTATTCTATTGAGGTGAGTATTCTACATGACATAGTTTCCCATCTTCAATTTCTGTATCTGTGTGCCATGTCAATTTTCTCACAATTTCTTGACATTCATATAGTCTTCTAAACTATTGAATGATAGGAAAATATCATACAACTTTTGAAGGACTTGATTCATATTTCTTGTATCAATTCATTCCACATTTGGGGAATTTTTTGAGTGATTCATGGTACTTAGGAAACAATATGTAATAATTCGGATAGACATATATTTTTTAGAGATCATTCTCATTGAATGTAGCATTTGTTTATCATTATATTTTTGACAAGGAATTTCATTTTCTTCTGGTAGAATATCATTTAGGCGAGCAAGTAGGTATATAAAGCTGGTTTCACTCCACAGGCTACCATATTTCAAATTATATAACTACAATACAATTGAAAATTTCGTGTATTTAGTACAACCAGTATACAATGGTCTCTTAGCACAATTATTTAACTTCTTGAGAAACTTTGGATAATCATGAAGTACATCTTCAATTTCTATTTTCATTTCTTCCATGTGATCTCCATCATCATTTACACTAGTATTCATATAAAATGATCTATAAAACACAGTATCATCCCAATTAGTGTTTACATTCAGTTTATCCTCATGTTTAGTCCATCATTTATAGATTTGATCTATTCTATGAAGAATCAAATGTTATTCCAACTCTTCCGGACTAATTTTTGTTAAATAAAAACAATGTAAAAATGGATAAATAATTCTAGAAGGGTCATATTCATGTTTCATTGAAAACTTGATGATCTATTTAACTATATATTCATACTCTTTTCTAATATGATTAGTATGAATCCATTTTCAATTTATATCTATCCTTTTATGTTCATAAAATATTCATTTTTTATTAAAAATAAATAAATAAACATAAGATATTCATAATAAAAGGATAAAGTTGTAGATAATTAAAATAAGGGGAACCCAACATTTGAATGTTTTTTGTGATGATTCCTAATAAGTTATCATTTTATGCAAGGTTGACATGAAAAGGAAAAACTTGAGGTAAACGTGTGGTTGTTGGCCAAGCTATTGGAAAAAACAAAGAGAAATAAAATTGGAATTAGAGTTGAAATGAAAGTGGATGGAATCTCAATTGAGTTAGTAAGGGGAAGAAACTTTAATGAGTGAAAATTTATATAATTATGTCACTATGAATGAAAAGTCAGGTGAATTAACCTACATAATAATGATCAAAAAATTTCTATTGTGTACATTTACTTTCTGTATCATTCTTACAAGAATTCAGTTTTAACTGAACAAGTGGTTACATATTTATATTGAAAAAAATCTATTATATATGATCATAGTAATGAAAATATAAAAAGTATTTGGGTTCTTTTACCTATTAATGGAAACAAATATAAATAATTTTTTGGTTTTAATCCATGGTAATGGGAAGCATACCTAGTACATAGAGAAGATTCCCTTCTATGAAATATAAAATCCCTTACTAGTTATCATTTTAAATAACCACCTTGCATGATAAGTGGTAAGAGTTTTTACAATGCATGTATGGTCCTTTCATACAAATCCTCATTCGTTTGAGAGCTCTATGAAATCATATTGAGAAATTAGAAAAATAAGATCTCACGTATGATTAATTCGATAATATCTCATATGATTAAATATACATACAAGATTCATAAGAAGAAAAAATATATTGAAATCAAAAATAGGGTGGAGTTGATATTTATTCATTTCTTTACTTGGTATGTGGAAATACAGCTGGTGTTTCTGTGATAGAATGCTTAGGAGTTTAAGTTGATATTTTTTTAGATGATGAAAATGTTGATAGGTCCCAATCACATGGTCTCAAGAACCCAACATTTGAAGAAACTATTGAATTTAAATATAATGAACCATAAGTCTTGGGATAGGGTTCTCAAGCTCCTAGAAAAACATAAGAAAAATATAATTAGGGTTCCATGAATTCTTCAAATTTAAACAATTCACGTGGTTGTAATAATAATATTAGAAAAAATATGTCTGTTCAAATTTTTATCATAATAAATGTGTCAAAAAAATACATAAATCATTGAGGAGGGGGAGGGTCATCTAGAGGAGGTGGTGGATTGAAATTCATACCTATATCATGTGCCAAGAATTGTATGGACTCTATAATTTATTGTTTCTTCTGCTCATGCTCTTGATGCTGCTCCTCCTATAATTTATCATGTTGTCGACTAAACTTTTCTTTCTATCTATACAGGGTCTCTATAACCACATCTTGAGATCATAGCTTCTCCCCATACTCTACATATGATGATGAAAAATCTCCATGATCTCTCATCAAGCTAGATAATGATAATACAGCAGTACCATAATAACTATCATGTGTCAGTTGAGAACTGATACCAACAACTCATTCTTTCTCAAAAGCATACTAATTCACTTGCATCTATACTACATCATCAAACCTTGATGCATTGGTCGCATAACCCTTAGTATCATCCTGAATTTCATCATGTGTGTGAGAAGTCTCAGCCTCATATGACGCCTTCAAATGCAATTTGAAATTAAAATAGTTAAAATATTATTTTCAATTAATTTTAAAAGTCAAAAAAGATTATACTAACCACAATATGATGTTGTCAAACACTAGTAATATCTCTAGTGACATGACCAATGTACATCCTCTTATAAATATCAAACTCCATAATATTGAGTTGTTTAACTTCCTATATGAATAATAAAATAAATGGTTTACATTTGTAATTATATAAATTATTAAATTAAAATATTTACCAGATGTTGTCGATGAGTAATGAATGTGTGAATACCAACTCTATGTGTGACCTCCTACCTTCTATGCTTATATTGACCTAATGATGATCTCCTATGAAAACTATTTGTCCTCTAGTATGATCACAATTGATCCCAAACCTGAGAGGATATGTAATCAGGTTGATTTCTGTAGTAAGACAGATCAAAAATTGTGACTCCAGCTTTCTTCATGGATCTCTTCCACATATTGTATAAAATATAAATACAAAGATCATGTATGCAAGCCTCCCAGATAGTGGTCCTCATTATATCATTTATGGGATATCATAAACCCTATAAATAATTAATAATAACAAGTTTACAATTAAATAAATTTTAAAATAAATATTATATATTTATATATCATCCAATGATTGAACATGCAGTGTCGAACATAAATGGGAATATGATCCCATGCCACTCTTTCTCTGGAAAAATAATTCCATAGGATAACACTGCCCTATCCAATAGATATATGTGAAAAACTATGAGAAAAAGGAACAAATAATAAAATAATTGTTACATAAATAAATTGATAAAAATTAATGATAATGGAAATTAACTAAATTACACAAATAAAAATACCTCCATATGCTTGGATAAAAATCAATATGTTTATATCTCTAAGGAATAGGGTTAAGAATCATCAATATCATAAGACCAAGACCCATGTGATTCGATGAACCTCCAACAACCTGAGGGTCGAATGAAGAAGCATCAAGCTCATCACCAGGAAGTATAGCCTCCTCAAGGCTACGAAATATCTCATCAAAAGTCTCATCATCCATAAAAAACATGAAAATTATTTTGTTATAAAATAATTTAATATGAGTATTATATATATATATATTATGACTATAACCAATATGTAATTGTTCCATTATTCATCTCCATTCTCATCTTTGTATACGACGGTGTCAATATCTTCATCTCCCTCCTCAATATCATCAATTTCTAAAGTAGTTTAAACCTCATAATCTCTTTTTAATTCAAATTAATTTATTACATCATTTACATCATCATCACCATCGAACCATAATTGTAGGGTTTCATTATCAATATTCATGTCTCTGTGTTGAAAAAATGTATTTGGAGCTATCTCTTGATTTTTTTTAATTTCTGGCACTTTAATAGAACCACATTCACTTTTCATAAATTTATTTTCATGTGAATTCATTTTTATAATACTCTACCAATCAATTAACTCTCTTTAAGTAGCACAATAATTTGAATAATAAATTTGATGTGCTTGATAAGCTAATAAAAGTGTTTATTTACTACAATAAGACTTTTATATTTAATACATAGGATTCTAAAGAAAAATAAGTATGTACATGGTCAAAATGTTTCCATGAATCTCCCTCACAAGTATTATTTAAGATTTTAATGGTTGAAATATTGGATTTGTTCCATGACATTAATGATGATATGTCATGAGACATAAATAAATACTATAATCCAGGTGTAAGTGGTAAATACCTAAAATTTTTAATGGGAACCAATATAGACTTACCTTTTTGATCCTCCATGTACCTTAATTTTCCACATGTAGGAAAACTAACTAATAAATCATTTTCACCACAATATAAGATACAATCATTTGAACATGCATGAATATTCTGATAACCAAGACCCAAATTATGTATCATCCTATAACTCTCATAGAAACTGGTAGCCAACACATTTACTAGAGGTAACAGTGATTTACCAAAGAGAATATCTAATCAAAATAGTTATTTGATATTCAATTATTGTATTTAATAGCCATAAATTTTGTAATTGGTTCAAATTTTTTATCTTGAAACCAGGATATAAGGCATATTCAACAGACTTTAGAAACTCATAAAATCAAGATGGTTATAACTCGTGAGTTAAATCAACATCATTCTGAGTTTATGTTTGTTAAAAATATGGACCAGTAACCTCATATACTAAATTTTGAAACTGTGATGGATCTAGAACCAAATTATTAATATATTCTCTATAACTATGTTCACTGTGTTGATAGAAAAAAACATAATCCTTCTGAAAACCAAAAAGTGATAAATGTCCCCCAATAATGTCTAATGTTTCAAATCTACTCATATCAAATTTCTTACATGGAAGCTTAATTATCCCTTCTGAAAAAAATTCAATTTTAGATGATGCAAATTATAAAAAAGCTTCAACACCCACAATTTATACAGGAATTATAAAATAATAGTTTCAATTCCTGTGATGATTTATCCAATCATAGTCTCATAATAATGATTGTTTTCTACATCCTTGTTCCATATTTTTCTAAAAAATAGAAAACAAAAAATATTTCCTATGATTACTCTAATATAAGAGACTATCCAAAAAAATAGAAAATGAAAAAAATACAAATTACATGTAAATAATATCAATTCTATCTAATAACTACTAATTTTTTATAATTCCACAAATTATCTCTATTTTTTTCTAATTATCGATAATTTTTTCTAATTAATATTAATTAGAATTATGGTAAATATAAGTCCAACCTAGGGGCATGATGGAAGCATGGAGTGGAGGGGATAAAGGTGAAAACATAAGGAAATAATTTCAACACTGTTAGGTTCAGACCGATTGGAGAAGATACATGCATAGATAAACATGTGAGTGTTAGAATAGAAATCATATGCGAGAAACAACAATGAAAGTCTTTGTGGATTATTTCTCTTTTTTGATTAAATCTATAATCATGAGACAATAATGTTTTACTGATAATTGTGCATTTATATTACTATTATCAGTAAAACAATATCTTCTCATGAAAAGATTTTGAACCAAAAAAAGGAAAAACTCTCTAAGCATATCATTATTATCTCTCTCATTTGTTTCATCTTCCACAACTCACAAGTTTACTCATGATGTTCTCTCCTCCAAATAGTCTAAACTCAGAGGGATCATAATCCTTTCACTCTATCATCATGATCATCCCCTCAACTTCATGATTTTCTTAAGCCCCTTGGTCGTCCTTATATTACTAATTGTGATTAATTGTGGTAAAATGTGGTAAAATGTGGTAAAATGTGGTTAATTGTGGTTAATTGTGGTTAATTGTGGTTAATTGTGGTTAATTGTGGTTAATTGTGGTTAATTATGGTTAATTGTGATAATTAACACACATTACCAATAATTTTTATTAATATCATCACCAGTAATTTTTGCTAATTTTAGATCATTACCACAATTTTTACTAATTACCTCTCATTACCACTAATTTTTACTAATTAACTCTCATTGCCACTAATTTTTACTAATTAACGCTCATTACAGCTCATTTCTTCTAATTTTTACAAATTACTGATCATTATCGTTAATTTTTACTAATTAATGCTCATTACTAGTAATTTTTACTAATTACCAATTATTATCAATATTTTTTACTAATTACCGCTCATTACCAATAATTTTTACTAATTACCGCTCATTATCGGTAATTTTTAATAATTACCACTCATTACCGATATTTTTTACTAATTATCACTCATTACTGGTACTTTTTACTAATTACCACTCATTGACGATAATTTTTACTAATTACTGCTCTTTAACAGTATTTTTAACTAATTACCACTCATTACTGATAATTTTTACTAAATACCGCTCATTGCCACTCATTTTTACTAATTACCACTAATTACTGCTAATTTTTACAAATTATCGCTTATTTCTACTAAATTTTACTAATTCTAGCTCATTTACACTAATTTTTACTAATTCCCTGTCATTATAGGTATTTTTTACTCATTATCGCTCATTACTAGTAATTTTTACTATTTACCAGTCATTAACACTAATTTTTACTAATTACTGCTAATTTTTACTAATTCATGCTCATTTTTACTGATTTTTACTAGTTACTACTCATTTTCACTAATTTTTACTAATTACCACTCATTTCCGCTAATTTTTACTGACTAACACTCATTACCGATAATTTTTAATAACTAACGCTCATTACAACTAATTTTTACTAACTACTGGTCATATCCACTAATTTTAACTAAATTAATGTTAAGGTTGGAATGGGTTGGATTCTTGTATAGAGATACAAAATGTTCTCATGAGGCACAAAACAATGGATATAATTCTTTGTGTGTGCTGGATAGCCCACTAAGTTTAACACATGGATTTTCATACCAATGTCTTTAGTATAATTGGGGTGCATGGATCATATTTGAGTCCCCACTACTAGTGGTTATAAACATAACTATAATGAGAACCTTCATAATTTGATACCTTACTTACGAAAGTCTACATATTGACTTAGTTAATATGGGGGGTGGTTGGGTATGTTGATGACCATGTCATCGGTTGTAGCTTAAACAAGATGGGATTTTTCCTCTCATATAATGAGTATGACATCTATTCCCTTGATTAAGATAGAATGTGGGAGTGTGTTTCCACAATTAGAAATTATATATCCATATGGATAAGTATATGTGATGTGATTATCCATAAGGATTAATGAAATGTGATGTTTTAATCAATTAGATTAGTCTATACTTGGAGAACCGATAATAAATGAGTTGGATATATGGGATTGATATTTTCTATGTCCCATGGTCACTCGATGTCTTGAAAAAAGGTAAAATATGAGAATTCACATTTACATATGATGCAGACTGGTGGGAACAAGTATATAGATACATGAATTTGGTGGAGATCATGCTAGATCCCTTTATAGCTTGGGTAGCATTAAGACTTTTCCAGATGCTTATTTTTTCTTTCACTTTTGGATTCCAAGTTTTTAATTTTTTATCAATGTTATTAATACCCATGTAGTCACAATTTGTGGTTGACTAAACTAGGATTGAGTTTGTCTCAAAGAGATACTCTAAAAGTGTTTTAGAGTTAATCCAAAAGTGTTTTGGATAGGTATTCACAAGGTATTAAATATGATGTGATACAATTTGAAGTTAATGAAAAATTTCCAAAAGTGTTTTGGAAGATATCAAAAAAAAGTTTTGGATATGATTTTATAAGTTACTATATAAGATATAATATAAGGTGTAATAGCACAATGTCTATTTGGATTCAGTGCAAGTAGGATATTGAAAGTGATATTCCCTAAATGATTCTTTGTATATGATATAATATTCTATGTTATATGGGTTTATAGAATGCATGAGATGCATCTACTACAAATGAAATGTATGAAATTTGAATGAAAAACATTATCATTTGGGTTGATCTTCTATATAGCTATCATAAATGAAATGTTTCATAAGTTGAAACACATGGGAGTTAAATGCACTTAGGCATATAATGTATGAATTATATGAGGAATTAATAAATTATTTATAAATTTATGAAATAAAACCTATATCTATATGACAACATGGTGTGCGGATATTTATCCAATGAAACCTAGAAACTTAAAGCACTATTTCATCTTCCTCGTTTTCATATACAGGTACTAGCATACTTTGGAGAAAAGTTGAATCCCATCTAAACATCAGATGATTTAGTTCAGATACTGGATACACCACATAGGTGGGATGATTTTAATACTCAATGATTTTTATCAAACCCATGAAATAGAGTTTGTGGATGTTGTAGATGCACTTCGGTGTATGATACATTTATTTACAAAAATTATTCATTTCTATTTTTATACAAAATTTTATATTATCTTTTATAGAGATCCTAATAAAAGGGTTTTAATTTATTTTTTTTATTTATAACAATTTTTATTAGACTCTAACAAAACCCTTCATTGAAATCTCAATTTCATGAATAATTGAGTTTCTATGGGAATTGAGGGTTATAGTTTCACAACACATGAATAATGGTTCATGATGCAAAACATTGGGTAAATATTTTTTAAGAAGTCGAGGATTAAAGAAATTAATCCATGATTAATTGTTTCATACCACAATGAAGTAAAATATAGAGTTGATTTTTTTTATCTAAATGAATATTTTTGGAGATTAATTAATAGATATAGTCCATGATTTTTGGATCTTAATTTCACCAAAGACTATGTCAAAATGTATGATCATTACACCATGATTTTTTATAGGTCTTTACAAAAGTATTTATCCATTCAGGAAAACAACAATGGAGCATTGAGATAACTGAACATACATTCCAAATTTCATTCTATTAATGATTTTTCTAGAATCTAGGAGAGGAACTAAGGTACAAATGTGAACTAAACTTAGAGTCACTTGAGTTGGGAAGTGGAATATATATCAAATTTTTGACACTAGTATAGATTTATCTTCCACTTAGAGATTAGGAAAATCTTTCTAACTAATTAATTATTCTTAATGATAATATAATAGTAACATGGACAATGGGAATACAACCATTTGACACCAAATATTAGATACTCGATAAAAAGAGTGCGTGAACCTTATAAAAACTATTATGGAATATTTATTCAATCTATCAATATACCTCTTTTCATAATTATGTTTTATTCCTGAATCCTTTATTTAACAATTATGGGAATAATTTTTTTCAATTATTATTTTGGTAACCATTTATTCACCCCCTCTCAGTGGTTTTGAATCTCTCACCCCAGACCCACAAATGTTATTAGAGCAGGTTTTCATTTTAAATTTGATACTCTAGTGAGTTGTTCTTATATATATTTATAGGAGGAGTTTCAAGTATTACTAAGGATTTGATTTCAATCATTATTATTAAAATATTTTGATTGAATATATATATATATATAGTATGAATTTTGACTAAAAAACGGTGTTCCCAAGTTTGATGGAAAATGATTTCATCTATAAAGAGGAAGGATGGTTCCATATCTTCCATATCTTAGATTTATATCACCAAGAATGGTGTTTATATTAATTAATTAGGTAAAACCAATACTTTACATAATAAAAATAATATTCAACCTTATGGGAGAGTGCATGATGCATTAATTTCACCCCTATCTTAAAAATAATTGATATGAGTGATTGATTTGAAAATGATGAATGTAATTTGGAGAAAGTTCCATGAAATACATGAAGGAGATATGAATATGAAGGAGTCACAATTAAAATATTTTCATGCTCAATTTGGGACTTACACACCTCTTTTTTTCCTTTGTCATATTTTGATATGATGATCTTGAAATATGACTTGTGTGCCACACTTGCGCGACATACTTACACAACATACTTGCGTGCCACTTTAGGACTTGCGCACCACACTTACACGCCACTTTTGGACTTGCGCGCAACTTTTACTTTGCCAAAATTTTGATGTTTAGAATTTGAAAAATTCCTAGCGTACAACATTAGAAACCTCCTTAACACAAGAGCACAACTTCCTTTTCCAAAAACACTTTTTCCCATTCTCTAGGAAAACCCCCTTTGTCAACAGCTTGAGTCATTGAGACTCGCTTTGTCAACAAACACAACATGGAGTCTTGTATTGTCAACAAACACTTTCATCTCAAAAATTATTCAATGATACCTTGAGGGATTTTTTCCCAATAATCTCCCCCTTTGGGTTTGTTGACAGCTCTTCTCAAAACAGTTCTCCATTCTTTGATACCTCAATATGGCTTCATTCATCTTCAGCCACCATTCACCTCTTGCGATACAGATAGTGATCAAAGATTTAATCAACACATACTCTAAGCCCACATGATCAATGCTCAGTGTGAGAAACAAGAGTATCATGAAAAGTTCATCTATGAGTCACTTCATTTCTAACACCACTGTTGATACCAACCTGACATCAATTGAAATTTGCATACAAACCACACATCTGATTTTATCACAATCCTTAGCTGTCGTGATATATATTCTTTGATCGATCACGTCTAGCATCATTTGATTTAATTTTCTCCCCCTATCTCATTGATCCACCTGCCATCTTCTCCCTGTGTCAAGACTAAGGCGTTTTCTCCCCCTTGAACAATCACATTTTCTCACGTTTTCTCCCCCTTTGTCAATGAAACCAAAGGGCACTACTTTACAGTCTACAGTAGGGTAAAAACACATATCAAAACATAAGGAAAAACACACCATACCTTAGGGAGAGGGGAGTGGTCCCACATCCACACTTTTCATGTTGGGGGAGTTGACTAGACTCCCAGAGCTAGTCGATGCCTCTCAAAAGCTTCTTTGGGTAAGGCCTTTGTCCCAATATCTACAACCTGTAGCTCCATAGACACATACTCCAACTTCACAAGCCCTTGTTCCACCTTCTCCTTGATGAAATGATATTTTATCTCAATGTGCTTTGATCTTGAGTGATGAATTGGATTTTTTCTAAGATTGATAGCACTTGAGTTATCACACTGGATTCCGATCGGAGACTTCAATTCAACTCCCATATCTTCAAGCTGCTGCTTTATCCACAATAACCATGTACACGCTTGAGTGGTCGTAATATACTCAGCCTCTATGGTGCTCAGATAAATTCAATATTGCTTCTTTATTAGCCAAGAAATACACAATCTACAAAGATAAAATGAACCTCCTGATGTTGATTTTATGTCATCTGCTGATCCAGCCCAATCTGCATCTGTATATCCCAATAACTCTGGCTGAGATTTATCATTATACATCAGACCAAAATCCACGATGCCTTTGATATACAAAATTATTATTTTTTACTATGATCATGTGGATTTCCTTTGTATTTATTTGGTAACGTGATTCTTGGCATGTGGAAAAAAAATATCAGGTCTTGTTGCTATTAGGTATAGTAAACTGCCAATAATCTACCTATATTAAGTGATATTAACTACCCTGCCACTGTCATCTTTTGATAATTTCATCCGGGTAGCAACCAGAGTCTTAATATCCTTGGAATTTTCCATTATAAACCTTCTCAGAACCTCCTTGAAGTATTTGGATTGAGAAATTAAAGTGCCATTACTTCCTTGTGTCACCTGTAAACCAAGGAAAAATGTCAGCTCACCAATCATGGACATTTCGAACTCACTTTTCATGAATTCAGAAAACTGTTTGCACTGAGCTTCATATGATCCACCAAATATTATGTCATCGACATAAACCAGCACCATCATCCTTTGATTACTGTTTTTTTGAAGTAGAGATTGTAATCAACTCCACCATGTTGAAAGCCAAGCTTCTTCAAATACTGATCCAGCCTTGAGTACCATGATCTTGGTTCTTATTTCAACCCATATTGTGGTTTCTTCAATCGAAAAACTTTATTCTCATATTTATGAATCATAAAACCATTTGACTGCTCAATGTACACCTATTCTTCTAGAAACCCATTCAGAAATGAAGATTTGACGTCCATCTGAAACACTTTGAACTTTACTTGCACTTCTATGGCTAAAAATAATCTGATTGTCTCTAGTCTTGTAACTTGTGAAAATGCCTCATCAACATCTATTCCCTATATCTAGGAGTACCCCTTGCACACTAGTCATTCTCTGTTCTGAATCCCTGTGCCATATTCATTCATCTTATTGTGATAGACCCATTTAGTCATGATTACATTGTCATCTGCTGGCCTCGAAACAATATCCCATGTCTGATTCTTCTCAATCTGATCTAGCTCTTCATTCATTTCCTAAATCTAGTTTCCATATTCAACTACATCAGTGAAGCATTTCGGCTCAACCTGTGATAGTAAAGACGTCTGCTGTAGTGATTTATTTCTTATTGTATAAACTAGAGCTGACTGATCACCAATGATATTTTTCTTGTCAATTTTAGCTCGAATCCTTGGATTTTGTGCAGATACATATTTTACTTCCTCATGCTCATCATCAGTATCTTCTTCTGAATCAACATCATTAACTTCTTCTCCCCCTGTGTTGCTTTCTTCCTCATCACTCTCATCAAGAAATTTTTCATTACGCTGTTGAATGATCTCCTCATTTTCTACTACAGTGAAATCATTTCTCTCAACTACTTTTTCCAACCTTTTGTTAAAGCATTTATATGCCTTAATTTTTCCTGAGTATCCAAGGAATATCCCTTTATCTCCTCTTGACTCATATTTCTTATGTTTTCCTTGTTGAGGATAAATAACTTACTTTTAAATATTTTAAATTATTTCATCATTGGATTATTTCCATACCACATCTCATACGGACTCTTTCCTTCCTTCAGACACAACAAAGCCCTATTAGAAATGTAGACTGATGTCAAAACTGCTTCCTTCCAAAATTTATCTGGTAGGTCTTTTTCAATGAGCATCATTCTGGACATGTTATTGATGATAAGATATCTCCTTTCAACCACTCCATTCTGTTGGGGAGTTCTTACTAAGTAAACTTGATGCCTTATCCCATGTTTCTTGGGATAGCCTTCCACTTGAGTGTTTGTGAATTCCATTCCATTGTCAGTACGAAGCTTCAAAATTTTCTGTCCAAGCATCCTTTCACACTACCTCTGGTACTGTTTTACGCAGCTGAATACATCCGACTTATGGGAAATAACAAATACCCATGCCATTTTGCTATAGTCATCAATGAAAAGAACATAGTACCTCTTGTGTGACAGGACCACAAACATCAGCATGCACCAATTCGTGCACTCTTGTTGACTTCTTTTCATTTTCCTTATATGTATTTCTGATAAGCTTCCCTTGTTGTAATGCATTGCACATGTGAGTATGATCACATGATAGCTTAGGGAGGTCTCTTTCTACATCAAACTCCACCAGATCTTCTAGGTATGGCTGAAAAATATGAACAAGTAATTTATTCCACAACTTTTTTTCTTCCTCTCTGAAAAAAAACACATATATTCTTCTCCACTTACCAAGTAGAGATTTCCCTTTGTTCTTTTTCCCTGTATAAATAATACCCCATATCTTCCTTTGATGACACACATCTTCTTAGTAAACCTTATAGAATGTACTGAGTCACATAGTTGACTGACGCTGAGCAAACTGTGACTGAGGCCATCTACTACTAAGACATCATCACATCACATCTCTTTCCCCCCAAACTTGGCCTTTCCTGCACCAATAATCTTCAGGCCTTCATCATTTACAAACTTGAAAACTCCTTCTTTATCATATTTTATGCCTATAATAAGATCCTTATTACCTTTCATGTGAGATGTGCAACCACTATCAAGGATCCACACACCAGAGTGATCTGATACTTTAAGGGAAATTTATGCCACCACGACCTTCTCATCCTTCTTCTTTTTGGTCCATATTTTTTCCTTCACACTTGGAATGGATTGAGACTTATTTTCTTTCTCAGATTATGATGGAACAACTTCATCTTGCAAATCTGCAAACTTATTTTTCATTTTTAACTCACCTGTTGGTTTATTGATCTGCTGCTTGAAAACATTTTGATTCTACTTTGGCACATTCCTCTGTTTGGTCGAAGTGTATTACCTAGACATATGTCCAAATACTCCACACCAAAAACAATGTCCTTCAAAATATGTTCTGAATAACAATTCTCTGTTTGGATATCACCTTTTTTCTTGTTCCCTTCAATATCTTTTGGCTATGGAACACACATACTATGAATGTCCCATCATTCCAAAACAATAACACCTGATATAAGGTGCATTCCTTAATGTTACTTCTGCACTATGAGTTTCCCCTTGGGATCTCTGAATATTATGATTTGGATTTGTGCCCAAATAAACCTTCAATCTCGGGTTGGGGGCTTGCGGTATGACTTCAATTTTCACAGATTTTTGTTTCTGATCAAGCCCAGAATCAGCCTTAACATCTGAGCTCAATTGCTACTTCTTTCCTGCTGAACTACTAGTCTCCTCTATCATCTTTTCAGTCTTAATAATGACCTGATTTCCTGAGAATGTGTTGGGAATCGAAGGTTTTTCCTAGTCTTTAACTTTTCTCCTCAGACCGACAAATTCCTCTTCAATCTCTTCGATATGCTTGATGTGATATTTCCTTGTGTTTTTCAAGCCATCGATCTCCCTTTTTTGTTCTTAAATCTTGATTTTATACTCACTAACTGATTATGATTTCTCTGGTGTTGATGACTTGAGTTTCTCAATTTCTTCCCTCAAAAAAGACTTCTCCTCTTCCTGCTGCTGCATATAGAGTTTGGCATCGTGAAAAACTTTGTCATCTTTCTTTGTTTTGGCTCTCCAAACATCTATATCCTCAAGAGCAGCCTCTAACTCAGCTTTCATATCTATTCTTCCTTCAACTTCTTCTTCTTCATAATCACCTACGGTTTCGTTCTTCTACTGAGGAATACCAGTAACTGCCACCATAGCATTTTCTCCACGATCATTTCAGTTCTCTATCTCCTCAACCTCCTCAGCCTCAGACTCATTCGAACTGTCACATTCTTTTGAAAGGAAATTTTTATTTTTAAAGAAATTTATCTTGAACTGTTTCTTGCCTTTCCCATAGGCTGATAACTTCTTCTTGGGAATTTCAACTTCGTCGACATCATCATCTTCTTGGAACTTTTTGGGACACCTTCCTGCAAGATGACCAACCTTTCCACATCGAAAATAGGCTAGTGGAAATTTCCCTTTAAACTTTCCTTTTCCTCTTTGAATATTTGAGGAGAGGAATGACATCACCTCATTTGTCTCTTCTTCTTCCTGAGAATCTTAAATGGTGATCTTATTCATGGACTTGAATGCCACTTCTTTATATTTCCCCTTTTCCACAGCCTCGTTACCATCATTTCACATTTCATATGCAACCACGGTACTGTGAAAATTGTCCAATGTTAGCTTCTTTGGATATTTATCTTCTAGTACTGAAACCTTCAGATTGAACCGAGGTGGAAGTTTCATCAAGAAGCACTTTACGATATTTATGTCTTCAATTACTTCTCCAAAACCTTGCATATCTTCAGCAACAACATTTACCCAGTCAAAGAATCTATCAACAGACTCATTCGGGTTCATTCTTAGATCTTCATACTTGTTCTATAATACTTGCAGCTTCACTTCTCTGACCATTGTATCTCCTTCATATATGTTCAACAACTTTTCCCACATAGAATGTGATGTTTTTCATGACATCACCTTGGTATATATATCATTGGATAGGGATCCTCCCAAAGCATTGATTCCCTTTGTGTCAACATCCAATTCTCTTTTCTCAACTTCTAATAATGCACCGCTATTAATATCATCTGTGATACCATGCATGGATTCTGTAAACACATCCATTCCCAAAGATCGAAAGTAGTGTTGCATCTAATTCTTCCATAGCTGAAAATTGTTCCCATCGAATATTGGAATCCATTTATGATTAGTGACCTCTATTTTAGAGAGAAACAATGATATCAACCTTTCCCTCCGATACCAATTGTTAGGTCCACTAGGCTAGATACCCTGAGAGGGGGGGGGGGGTGAATTAGGGTATGACATATTAAAACAACTTCCCTATTTGATCTTGTTTTTCTATTAGAAAAAACCATATTTTCTCTCCTTCCTGATGTAGAGTATGAATAAAACGTAAAACATGCACAGGACACAATGATTTTTACTTGGTTCACCTCACTAGGATACATCTAAGGAGCATACACCAATAGTGTGCTGATGTACCAATTCCACTATAAGCACACTATTGTTTACAAGTTTGAGGTGGACTCACTATCCCTCCTAGTTTACAACCACTCAAAATATGAGAACTCACTACTCTCTCAACTGAAGTGAGCTCACTGCTTCTTCAAAAGATCCACTCACAGTTTATAGACTTGTAGGTCTCTTCATTATCACTAATAAATACATCCTCCAATGTATGTAGATGCTTTGTTGAAGTCCAAATTGCATCCACTGATGAATACCACTTTACGATAGATGTTTTGGGAAATTTCTAACTTTCACACAACCCTAGGGTGACTTGTGTGCCCATTTAACTAGTGCACGACCTCTGCCTTCGTTGCAGAAAAACCAATTTTCATTCCACACTTGCGCACCAAAATTGCATGCCACACAGCTTTCGCAGCACACTTGCCTGGGACACTTTCACGGGACACTTTCATCGCACACTTTCATGGCACACTTGCACATAACACTTTCACGACACAATTTCACGACACAGTTGCACGACACACTTGCGCGGCACACTTGTGAGGCACGCTTGCACGAACACTTGCGCGGCACACTTATGTCCCCCACTTGCATGCCCACTGAAATTTTCACGTCACTTTCACTTGTGCGTTCAGAGCTTAGATTTTCTCTAAGTGTTGAGCTCGTTGATAAATGAGGAGAGGAGCCGTCTATTTATAGGCATTTTGAGAACTTGCGCGCCACACTTGCACGCCACACTTACGCACCATTTTAGGACTTATGTGCCTCTTTATTTCCTTTTTCATATTTTTATATGATGATATTTAAATATGACTTGTGTGCCACACTTTCACGGCATACTTGCGCAAAATACTTGCACGCCACTTTAGGACTTGCACGCCACACTTGCGCGCCACTTTTGGACTTGCGCGCCACTTTTCAATTGCCAAATTTTTAATGTTTAGAATTCGAAAAATTCCTAGTCTACAACATTAGAAACCTCCTTAACACAATATCACAACTCCCTTTGACAAATTTGTTTTCTCCATTCTCCAGGAAAACCCCCTTTGTCAACATCTTGAGTCATTGAGACTCGCTTAGTCAACAAACACAACATGGAGTCCTGCATTGTCAATAAACACAATCATCTCAAAAATGCTTCAATGATACCTTGAAAGATTTTTTCCCAACAATTAGTCTAGTGAAAAACATAAAAACACAAAATATGTTTCCATTATCACAATATTCTTGGAGAGTATCAAATAAATCATACCCACATGAAAAACACACACTTTTTTCTCAAAGATTTTTTTTTTAAATTCATAGAAATCAAATAGAAACTCTTTTAGGAGACTTAGAGAATCATATTTATGATCATTGTTAAACTAATTTCAGAAATATCTAGATCCTAGTTTAATCTATAGTATAAACCACCCTAGTTAACTCCGTCCTTATTTCCTTTAAAGATAAGGAATATTAACTAATGCATTGGAGAGCTGTAATGGGGAACACCCATCATATAAGCTAAATCGAGCTCACCAATTTATGATATATAATTCTTAAGTACCATATCATGAATAAAAAAGTTATGCTCGAACCATTTCATCATAAAACCCTTAGAAAATCCTTTAATCTATATAAAAGACACTTTTGGATAACAAAATACCCTTTAATTTTAAAAAAACATTTCAAAACAAAAGGAAAGAGGGTTTTTATTTGAAGAAAACATGAAATATTATAATTAAATCACATATCATATAGTGGTTATGGTGGCAGGAAAAATAGTTGATTCTATATATAGTAAAATAAAAAAAAATCATTTTTTCGTTTTTTCAAAATGTTATATAAAAATATTCCCTTGTGATTAACTTTGAATGAAAGTAAAAAAGTGGAATAAAATGTTCTTTATTATTCATTTATTTCCATATAAAAATATTTATAAAATAATTTTAAGAATATGGACATGGAAGAAAAATATTTAGAATTTAAATATTTTATTTTGATAAAAAAAAGGTTGCCGCCAAATGATTTATTAAATGGGTTGAGTTTTGTGAAATCAATCACACCAGGATAACTATTTCTAAATGGTTTACAAAAGGTTTGTTCATGGAATTGGAAACACCCAAAGGTTCTATATTCAGAAGGGACCTACTTTCCAAATGTGGGTTCTTATTGGGAAGTTTAGCCAATGATGTTTAAGAACTCACATTGGTCGAGAGGATGGGAGGTCGGGCTCATCACACCATTTTAGGGGAAATTGTTTCCTACTCTGGGACTCTCTCATAGATTTAAGATATGTTCATGAATCCTTTATTAATTCCCAAGTAAGATGTCAGTCACCCTTGGATTAACAATCAATTATTAACATGTATGGAAATTAGAATCATCTGTATGTATCTGAGGTTCTTCCTTAATGGAGATATCTATATGTATATGAGGTTTTCTGTCAATGGTATCCTCATATGTACTAATTATAGATTCTTTGGTCATTATTATGATGATGCTGGTTTTGTATCCACACAGTGGGGCATTCTAGAGTGTGTTTTCATCCAGGGAGATGGAAGTTGTTTTGATGTTGGGATCAGAACCATGGATGGGATTCCTACATATCCTTATGAAAGTAATTAGTACCCACATAGTTCAGTGCCACTTAATGGGGAACATCATAACTTTTAAGGTCCGATGGTAAGGATATAACTGTATAGTTGAACATAATGTGGCAAGGATGTCTAGGTGAAAGGTTCCTAGTCAAAGTTTGGTGTGGGACTTATGCCAAAGTATACTAGGGAACTTGGAAGGGATAAAAATTCTTGTATGAATTCGATCATGTTGTGAATTTGGACTAGAGAGAATAAGGTTGATTTGGGGAATTGGTTTTGAACCTCAGGGAGGCTTCCTACGTATACCATTTGGATGAGAATAAAATCCCATGTAGTTCGGTTATGAGGGATCGCGTATATGATGACCCTATGAAAGATTTGTTTCGTAGGGGAGTGTGGTCCTTTGAGAGGATTAAGTTAGGGATTACTCCTAAATAGGACTCCATCATGAATGAGTTTGGGACCGTGATAAGTGGTTTGAATCATTGAGATTTGGAGGTTTGGTTTGAGGCTTACTCTTGAAGAGGATGCTAGGGTGAATGGGGGTTATTATTAGGGATTAATCCTGATAAGGAAGCCCATATTAGTGAAAAGTTATAACTTATACCATGTAGGAGGAACAGCTGGATTGTGATCATATGGATGTAATGATCACTGTCAACCTCTAATCTCATGAGAGTCATGCTCAATGTGAGAAATTAGAGAAAGAGGAAGATTTGAGAAACCACACAATCTGCTTTTTCTTAAGGTTGGATACATGGCCTTGAGGACCCACGCCTATGGGGGAACTCTGAAGAAAGGCAAGAGGAGGATTCAAAAAAGGATATCTATCAAAAAATGCAGCCGATTATGTGGATACTGTGATTGTGGATACCCTCTATTTCCATATGAGTCATGATGATTCATGATTGAATGTGATGGACATGAGGAATTAAAAGATATGTTAAACCACAAACTTATCCTCCTTTTCCGGTGGAAGTGGATAAGGGTATGGGAAATAGAGAAGAGGACTCCAGTTCCCATCCTCTCTCTAAACCAACACCCAAGGGGGAAAGGAGTAGTAGGAGTGAAACCTACTGCAAGAAAGGCTAGGGTATTAATCTAGGAGGGATTCCATGAAATTGTTTCTGTTGAAATGGAGGATGATCTCATTCCATTTTGAATGGAAAAGAAAGGCAATCCTCACCCTCTCCTGCTGGATTTAGAGGCTATGGGTATTAGAGATTCCAAGGGCAGGACATGGTCATAACCCTAGTATCTGAGACTAGAAGTTCCCTAACACCACCCTAGGGTTGGGGTGCTCATAACCATGGTAATGAAAAACCACATGCACCCTAAGTACCCTAACAATATGGTAAGACAAGTATGAGAAACCTCTAACCATAGGAATGAAAATCCAAATGGGAGACACATTGGTGTTCCCCAATCCATGGTATTGAATATTTGGAGTCTTTGATAGAGGTTTCAACTTGGTCTATTTTGGGTGAGGGAACCAAAGGAAGTGGTGCCCTACCATTAGTGGCTTGGAAGAGGACTCAAAGAGGTACTCATGTAGGTCCTAGATTAGAGGGAAGAGGTGCCTCACGTAGGGCCTCGGAGGAACTGAGAGTCCTTCGCATAGGGATTATAGGCCTATGCGATCTAGGTATGCCTTGTAAAATGGACCACCAGGGTTACAACACTTGGAAGAGGCTCTAAATTAGGCACCATGGGTCACCTCATGTGTCCTTGGATAGGTCTCAAATAGGTCCTTGGAAAAGGAGAGGAGCATTGTGTAGATGGTTCTTCTCTTAGAGGAGGAATGTTACTCGTGAAGATGTCTTGTGTTTTAGACCCATGAAGGGAATTTAATCCCGCCTATACCTGTTAATTATCACTTCTCTTGAGTTTGGGAGAGATACCTGAGTTATTTTCAGAGAGCTGGAAAAATGGGTTGTACGACCAGAGTTTTGGTGATTATTCTGACTTTCCTTTCATGAAAATGAGGTTCCCTAGGGTTCTATTTATAAGATAACCGTATACCCTAGTTGAAGGAGGTGTCTCACATTGGTCCTGTTCATAGGTTCTCGGTGTAGGTGATCCGTGTAGAAGAAGACTTCCACTCAGAGCTGCACATGGGGGCTACGTTGGCCTTTTGATTTATAGGTGTGCATGTTCTAAGTAATTTGGGGAAGTCCCTTTGATTCTCCTTAGGTAGTTTAATCACTTGAAAATGCTTCAGGTACACTTTATATTATTTTCAATCAACTTGAAAAAATGGAGTGTAAAAAAAATCCCCCCCTCAGGATTGGATCTAATTGAAATAGGAGGGTCTAGTCCTAAGGTAGAACGGGGAACATATTATAAAGGGTGTTTTAGTAAATCATGTTGGTATTCGGTGCAAGGCGACAAAATAGGTTCGATGCGCAGGTCCTCAGAATAGACCAGGTATATAGATCCCTGATGTAGGGTAGTAGCATAGGTCCGATGTCCAGGTCCCTAGTGTAGACCATCTGTGTAGAACCCCGACACATGGAAATAACATCTATAAATACCACTTGATCCCTTTTAATTTTCCTCACATTTTTGGTTCATAATTTTCTTTCTCACCGCATAGCTAGTCTACTCAACTCTACCAAACTTCTATTTTCATAGAGGTATCTTGATGAAATTCCCAAAGGTACAACCACTTGAGAAATGGTTCTGGATGTGGAACTTGTCTTAAGGTGCTGTGCGGGGAACTCAATCAAAGGGGTTGCATGTGGTACCTAGTCACAGGGGATGTGTGAGTTCCTTCCTTTTCCAAAATTTTGAATTCTTCTAAGTTGAAATTTTAATCTTCATAAGTCTATATTTCAACTTAATGGTGGAACTTAGTGCATTCTTGTAGGTTCTTAATGGAGTCACTTATGAATTACACTGAACAAGCTACTACACATTCCTATGAGATGATCAAATCAGCTAGGCCAGAGTACTATAATGTGGTTCAGTCTTCTTTTCCAGATCTAGAAAAGAATTTAGAACTATATGAATGTTAGTACCCACAAAATGATCACCTTCCATTTTATGGTCATCAATTTTTGAGGGACACCTTTATCCTCAGGGTTCAGAGTTACTTCCCAACATCCTATTTCATGAAACATATCAACTTCCATTCTACCAAAATTCATACAAAGTCTCTTATATTAAGTAATAAATAGTTCCCATTGGCTGTATCATGCATCAAAATAGATTCACTCTAGACCTGAAGACACATATCCAAGAATCAAGGCCTCATTTTTATGACTCAACCTTTCATGCTTTATAGATAGACTGAACACAAGGTTGGAAGGAGGAATGTGATTTCTATTCTGGAGGGCGAGTCTAGACCAATTTGATTTGAGTGTATTTGGTACACCATAGAATTCAAAAAAGAGCTTCAAGAAGTCCATATTTATAAACTATCTTAGAAGAAAAAACCTATGTTTACAAGAAACCATATATCATCCCCAAATTGCTGAGCCAATGGTGTATGTAGACAAACTCCTTTCAATTGACACATGGTGAAATTGGAATTAGCCTGTAGGATGTCTACAGGATATCTAGATCTCTCATTCTTGGGGAAATTTATAATGAGTTCATTCCATCGAATACAACATGGGATGACGCTGAAAGGATACCACTGTTGGCCCCTGAGATTTTCAAGATGGTGAATAAATTGAAAAAAAAGATCCTCACCCCATGGGTGAAATCCATGTTGTAACATGGATGGATTATTTTCTAAAACTTATAGAAGAAGGTTCCACTTACAGGAACCCCACTATATACCCCACTGTAGATAATCAGGGTGCTCCTGGAATATTTTGTCCTATGATGGAGAAGGGCCAATACACCATTTGGGGTTATAAGGTCAACCCCAAGGGTGATACGAGGACTCAACTTTCCAAATTCCTCATTATGTGTCTTATAATTTATCTGCTTCTTTTCCACAAGTCCAATGGTAGTGTGAGGATAAATATTTTTTTTATAGCAGATAGACTACCAGAGGGGAAGTACATAGGGTTGGATGCCCCTATCTTGGAAAGGATTTACCATTGTTTCCTTCATACATGTAATGGGAAGACCCCTTTAGAATTTCAGGTCCATTTAAAGTGTTGTGAGGGTATATTAAAGCACACTTCAGTTCATATGTGGTGCTGATCCCAGTTAAAATCCATGACAACCAATTCTATCCATTTGTTTAGGCTGTCTCTAGAATCTAGCATCTAAACCTAAAGTGTGATGAGGTGCTGAGGATTCTGAATGTGTCAGGGGAATTTAACTTATTTCTGCCTGGTAACCCACTGATAGGAAATTTTACTGAAAATGAAAAGGAAAATAATTATAAGTTGAGGTCGTACATGGTAGAATTCAGAGACAACAAACTGGGATCTCACATTGACAGTGGGATCATCTACGAGGATTATTATCCATATAGATATTCCTTCCAGTTTAAATGTATTCAATAGTCAAGAATCTTTCCCCCTATACATGTTATGTTTGAGAAAAATCAGATGGATTCTCAATATATTTGGATCCTGATGGCCATAGAGGTACCCAAAATGTTAAACATGATGACTCCATCAGACACATCACTCAGGTTGGAGGCTGGGTATGCCAAGGCATGAACCTCTTCATACACTCAAGGGGAATTAGTGAAGTTTGTTTATCAGGTCAAGGATATGAAAACTATTGGTCATGGTATGCATGGTAAAAAGGATTGAGCAAAAGATGATAATACTGAATCTCCAGAGCCTTTGAAGTGGTCTTAGGAAAAGACCATTAGGAAAGCTTGGGTTGAGAAGACCACACCTTATGCACCAAGGAGGTCTAGTCGTAATCATCAGGAGGAGGATCCTGCTCCACCCCCTTGTTATCTTGTGAAAAAAAGATGCCTAAAAGGCTTCCAAATCAAAGTGTACCAGGTCTTCCTCACAACCAACTCTATCAGAGCCAAATTATGTTTGACCCTTAGTGATCCGAGTTTTGGAGAGAATAACTCATGATGTTAGAGACGCATGGGATTTTCTCCAAGATTCCTTTTAAATCCTAGATATGGGTGATATAAGATCTCCCACCAATATCCAACTTGATAGTGATTTGGATGAGGTGACAAGGTATATTCAGGAGTTGGAGTCTTCAATATACGCAACTGATAATTAGACCCCGAACCCAAAGCAAGTGTCTGACATGTTGGACTGAGGAGTGCTTGAGGGGGTAACTATTCATTATGAGGATAAATGGGACATCTACCTCAATCTTGGTGATGTATTTATCTTTTCCCCTTTCCATTTTTTGTCCTTTCTACCACTATTATTAATCTTGGGGGGATCTTACTTTACAGTTTTCAAGAGAAGAAGAAGAACTGGTTAGAGAAGGAGTAGAAATAGAGGTTTTTGAGTTTCTGTGGTACATGCCCATGATAACTCCTATCAAAATGGTGGATGAGGCCCTTGGTTCCCCTAAATTATCCCTAGGCTAGAGAACCATGATGGAGGAGATTGAAGAAAAAATCCCTTGATAATCACCTCAAGTCTCCACTCCTAAGAGGACTAAGATAGTCCCTTCACCATCTCCAGAGAAGAAGAAAAGGAGGGCATTAAAGCTGGCCTAGTGTATGTGTCACAATAAGTCTCTATTCCATCATTTTATATCATGACCTTCTTGACATACCTTTTTGACCATTCCTGTCTATTGAAAAATCCATGCTGCTTTATTCCCTCAAGGGTTCTGGCACTGATCCTTCAAGGGTTGAAGAGGATTCCCCAAAGGAGGCACAAATCCAAGCTAATGAATCCATTATTCTGATGGATTATGCATCCATAGATGTGGTTGTGTCTTCCCCCAGTTCTGTAGAGAGGGGAGAGGTCCATGGAAATGTCAGACATACTCCCTCAGGTGTCATGTACTATTTCTAACTTTCCTATCCTTATGATATTTTAGATCCATTACCCACAACATATAACCCTTCAGTAGTCAATGTTGATCCCATTATTTCCCTAGAAGGGGATAATAGGAATATCAGATGGTCTGATGAAGATGTTGATGCTGACCCTGACTCTACGGGTTTTGACGATACTATCCTTTTTAACCAGTCAGTAGAGGGGATCGATGGTGGAGCCAATTTGGGTTCCATGAAACACACCTCATATGCCCATACTAGTGAGTATATTGCGATTCTTTATGCCATATATTAGGAAATGATGGATCTAATTAGTCCAGAAATTGATATTCTAGGTTCCCTAAAGGTGTTCAGGGATTTCCAAAAGGAATTGGATGGATTCTAGTTCTATCATTCTTTCATTTTACAAATATAGTTTGTTTTTATTTCACCCGATGATTTACATCAAATTTAAACTGTTGTATCTTTTTCAATATAAAATATTTCCAAGGAACTTCATGAAAAAGTCATCCAAGTTCACCCAACTCCTATTTTCAAGGGAGTGATGGTTGAAAATCATGAAGTGGGAGTTCGTCAAGAGCCACTGATCCCAGATGTGGTGGTGGAGAATCCTAAAGTGATAGATCCTTGAGAGACAATGATCCTATATGTATGGAATATTCAAGAGGATTATTCCTATCAGGAGGATCCAACTTTTATATTTGAGGTTGGGGGTACTAGAGAGGCATCAATATAAATAATCAGCCCAACGATGGGTGATTTTAATCAACTATTTTGGTCACTTAACTACCTTTTCCACTTGTTGACCTTATGGTGTTGATGAAATGTTTCACCTATTATCCTATGCCATCAGCTTAGGTGAATGGGCCTGAGACGAGGGCTTGCATTCCAGTTCCACCAACATCAATGGGTGGAGTTGAGGCTATTTTGAAGGGAGTGAAACAAGGAGGATCGCTGAGTGCCCTAATTCCAGATTATGTCTCTCCATTCGAGAGAGGTTTTGAGTCTGCTTTGGAGACACTTTAGGATATCCTAACTACATTCCTTTTAGTCTGGTGGGATATCTGGAAGATAATCGGAGATATGCCTCTTGAAGAAATTCCACCACGACTTCAAAGAATCCCATTCAAGATTTCCATATTGGGGTATGATAAATTTAATTACCTTGAGATTCATAGTGTGGTGGAGATAATCATCCTTAAAATGGGGGAGGAGTGAAGATCACGGAAAGCCAAGGCATAGTTGGTAGGCTAATTTGAGGAACTCAGAGCAACCTTAATCCAAGATGAGGTTATCCACTCCAAGAAAGTTAAGGAGTACCAAGATCAACTCTATGATAAGTATCTCCATATAATATGCCTCACATAGGAATTAAATGTTGCAAAGGAAAAGGTGCTAAAATTCCATAGATCCTTGGTAGGGGATTTGACATAAAAAAGAGACACTGTTGGTGTAGTGCATGAGAATATCCA
Source organism: Viscum album (assembly GCA_963277665.1). Classification (NCBI taxonomy): domain Eukaryota; kingdom Viridiplantae; phylum Streptophyta; class Magnoliopsida; order Santalales; family Viscaceae; genus Viscum; species Viscum album. The sequence continues at coordinate 934,409,918 of OY728125.1, forward strand.
TAAAACTAAGGAGGCTAGTGATATTCAAATGGTTGAGCTATGGAAAGTCGTAAAACTTTCTCTAAGTATAGTTAAACTTTTCAAATCCTATATTGAGGATTAAATATAATGTTTGGAAGAGAGGTTCCATCATATATAAATTCACCTACCCTTCAAAACATAAATGAAAAGTATTTTTGTTCCCAGTCACTTGTTCTTGCATTTCCTTCCTTACCGTGCTTATAATACAACATTGAAAAATGAATCAATCAATTGAACATCATTATGTAATGATTATAATGACTAGGATGATTGATCTCTCTAATTTTTTTCCTAATCCATGGGGACTAACAAGCATAGTTTTTCTATTTCAAGGGTCATATGGACAACCCTAAAAACTTTTTTTCTTTTTATGTCATCACCATAATTATTACCTATGTCCAATATTAGAAAGACATAGCGGGTGAGACTTGGATTTTTCTCAGACCACGCTTTTTGGGGTTTCAACTTAACAAGTTTTGTTCCCTTTTCCTTTCATTTCTCGATTTTTGCCTAAACCACATAGAGTGTGGGTCTAACGAGTTAACACTTGAATTTTTTCGAGAGTACTATTTGTGGTTTTTCAATCTAGTGAGCACGATGTCTCTTTTTGTGGGAAGTTTAAAGTCATGTAATCTGGACTAGTGAGAATGGTGTTCTAGGTCGAACTACTTTGACCATAAATTTTGGAATGATGGCCCAAACAAGTTTTGATGGATAATAATGTTCCGAAATCCTTACTATACCTCCAAGGGGAATTTTGAGCCATTATTTCTTGGTTTCCAAATCTAAAACATGATATTTGGGAATATAGGAGGTATCTATTGAGGATGAGGTTAACAATGTTTGACAAACCCATTTTTTTGGGCTGCTTTATGCAAAGCCAACTGGGGAATGTTATTTAATAGACAATATCAGCATCCTTCGGATGAAAAATCCATCTTTTGGGATACTATATGCAAAGCTAACTGGGGTGTATTAAAAAATACATAGATGAAGGATTTCTTAAAAATTATGACATTCTATTACTATGGGTTGAAGGTAGTTTATGGAGATTCAGATTTCTCAAGATCACGGTGGGTATTTTTTCCAAGGGAAAATTTCTGAGAATGAAGAGAACATCTGTATCATAATTGGTCATGAATGGGAAACCGCTCCTACTCGTATTTTGAATGTGTGAAGGAGGGTAAATTTTTTTGGATGATCAATGTCAAGGGGGATACCCCTTTCAGTCAAGGGTTAAGGTATCATGTAGTTTAATTTCATGTGACCAGAACATTGACCATGTAGTTTAACATCTTATGGAGAGGAAATTGTGCTATGTAGTTTAAATTCATACAAAAAGGATGTTATTATGTGCAGTTTAAATTTTTACAAAACGGAAATTATGGGGGATATAATTTAAGGTCTTTATCTTTGAAAAAAAGTTTAATGATTCTCCCATTCTTGTTAATATGTATAGAAATATATTATCATATTAGGTATGATGGGTAAAAAATATATTGTAAGTTGTAATATGGGGATCTCAAGATATGAAAAGTGGTATGAAAAAAATAAAGGATTATATAAATAGAGGAGGTCCCTCCTAAGGATGAAGTCACTGCTGATTGAAAAACCAATTTTGTGGGTTGTTTTATGAAAATTTTAATGGGTTGTGTTATGGCATAGTCAATAGTGGAATCCTTTGGATGAAAAGCCTTTTTTTGTGGGATAATTTATATAAATCCATCTAGGGAGTGTTACAACATAGTTTGGAAAATAATTCCTCATGAATTACGAAATTCTATCACTAAAAGTCAATAAAAATTTGTGGATATTCATATTTCCTCAGGTATAGAGTTTGGTTTGTGGAAGGAAAGTTCCTTAATATGGGAGGAAAATTTTAAGTCAAAATTAACCAAGAATGGAAAAAAATATTATTTCTACAGTCTTATCCAATGAAAAGAAAATAGTTTATGTAGTTTTAGGTCATATGAAGAGGAATATAATATTATGGAAATGGTTGATGATATGTGGCCTATGAGACCCAGTCCATTATGACATACTTCGAACATGAGGGAGGAAATCATAAACCATTGTATTGGGGGTTCTCATATTAGGATAAAGGATTTGGGAAAAGTATATGGGAGATGACCATAGACCAAATTCTAATAATGGGTTCCAGCATAATGTCATCAAATATGACAGAGAAAAAAGAGGTTTCTCCCAAGGATGAAGTTACTGTTGATTGAAAAAACCTTTTTGTGGGCTGTTTTATGAAAATATATCTAGGGTGTGTTAAAGAGTAGTCAATATTGACATCCTTTGGACAAAGAACCTATTTTGTGGGCTAATTTATGCATAGTTGTTGGGGTGTGTTACAACATAGTCGGGCAAAGGAGTCCTTAGGTATCATACATTCTACCATCGAGAGCTGGAGAAAGATCATAAAGATCCAAAAGTGCCCAAGATTAGAAGTATGACATGTATAAGGGATATGTCCGAGCATAATGGAAATTCTTGGACTGATATTGGCCATTAAATGTAAATTACCTTACATAAATCATACTCATATATAGAAGGGGGACATATTTGTTTTCCCGGTGGACCCCCTAATGAGGGGACCCAAATTAAGAGCTCCTGCATATATCTTTATTTTTACATAGGAGAGGGGGTGAACTTCCTTACTCCATGGCTTGGAATAGGACATGAAGCCTAGTAATCACTACATATCTTGTCAGATTAAGAATCAAGCCACACATAGTTCTAAAAATAAATGCCCCTATACTGACTGAATTCATGCGTAAAGGGAAAGAGGGTTTTTTTGAGTATGGGTTCACACATATGGTGAGAACCCATAATGAATATTTTTTTGTATATTTGACTTTTACTTAAGATAATGGGGGAATTTCCCATATTATGTTGTAGGTGGGACTAGGATAGAAGATCCAGATGTCACTACATATCTTGTTGGAATGAAAATCAAGCCACACATAGTTCTATAGAAATTCATGTATTTTATTTTCATGAAATAAGGACATATAGTGTTCCTTTTAAGGTCTTTCAAATAGGACCATGGTAACCCTAATGTGAATTGATTTTCCTCAGTTATATGAGGAATACTTTTACCAAAAATTACATAGACCACATCAGAAATGCTCAGTGTTAGAAACAAAAAGCGATAAAGGTTATTTCCATGACACAAAGGCAACATAAGTGAAGGATAGAGTCATTTAGATTATGTGGTGTCTAGGCTAGTAGATATGATCTAGTAGTCACTACATATCTTATTAGGATGAGAATAAAGACATATATTGTTCTAGAGTGCAGTTTAAGGTCATCCAGTTAGGACATCAGCTGTGCAATTTAAATTCATGTAGTAATGAAAATGGTGAACTGATGTGAGAGAATAAAAATGTTTCAACTAGGCCCAAAAATGGAAATCTTGGCATCACTACATATTTAACAAGAATGATAATTGATCCACATGTAGTTCTTGAATGTTTCTTGCGTAGGTTTGATATATACACAAGGAGGAGTGATTTTTTTTATTGTGGATGGACCTAAGACCAGAGATATGGGATTCACTTTATATCTCATTGGAATGATAATCAATCCACACATAGTTGTAAAAAAAGAGAGTTCACTATGCAGATGTAACCCATGCACAAATATAAGGAATTTTTATATATTTTGTTGCATCTAGGCCCATGATTGGAGATCTGGGCATCACTACGTATCTCATTGGAATGAGAATCAAGCCACATATAGTTATTGATAAATTTATGCAGTTTATTATCACTCCAAAAGGATGTTGACCATGTATTTTAACATCTTGTGGTATGGATGTGAGTCACCTAATGTGAAATAAATATTTCTTCTAGACCGAGATATAAGATCTGGGCATCACTATGTATCTTACTGTAGTAAGAATCAAGGCTCACGTAGTTCTTGAAAATTGTTCCCCACATGAATCATGATTTTATGTGGGTAAAATGGATTTAATATTTTCTAGGATGATGGTTGGGCCTGAAACATGAGGTTTAAGCATCATTACACATCCCATTATAATAGGAATCAAGACATATGTCCTGGAATGGTTACCTATGTTGATCTGATTGATACATAGGGAAAAGGAAGGGGGTTATCTTTTCCTTAATCATGGATGGACCTAGGATGGAAGGTCTGGGTGTCACTATGTATTTCATTGGAATGAGAATCAAGACACACGTAGTTATGGATAGGATTGTTAAATTACTATCATGTGATAAGGATGTGACAGTGTTGGGACTTATTCTCGAAATGGGGGCCCAAGTGACACCACAGGGTGGCGATAATGTAAGTGGGGATTATGAATGGGATCTTCCCATCCTTTCTTACTCATGTCCTACTAGTATGGAATCTCGACCCGCTAAGGGGTTAGAGGGATATGGTTGGGACTTAAACCTAATATGGAGACCCATTTTTGAGAGACCATGAAGATTTTTTCAACTCTTGATTCTTTAGGGGTTTCTTAAAATATAATGAGATGGATGTTAACCACGCAGTTTAATGTCATTCAGTGAAGAAGAACGATGTCTTGAAGTTTTAAGTTATACTACTTGGACCTTATGTCGTGAAATTTACCATCATGTGAAAAGGATTATGATTCCATGTATTTTAAAATCATGTAGCATATAAATTATGTCATGAATCTTAAGGTCGTGCGACAAAGACCCATTACACAGTTTAACATCTTGTATCTAGGACGTTATCCGTGTGATTACATGAAATATTTCTTTAGGAACCTTTCATTGGTCAGGATCGTAATGATCTCTCCATCCATTCCGATCAAGGAATAAGCTCCATTAGAATGTACCTTATGTATGGAGTAAGGTCCTTACCACTTCATTTAAAATTTCAGAGGCTTCCTTCATGGTATCATTGGAGTTCCGAGGACCTATTCCTATCCTCCTTAGCGAAATGAGTGGAGGTGGACCTTATTGTTAAAATCTCATGCTATCCAAATTTGATAGACCTCCAAGTGATGTAAGGTATGAAATATTTTCTCATCCAGTAATTCCAATTCATCCAATTGTTTCTAGGATTGCTCATATAGGGATAGATTATTACAAATGGCAACATGGAGTGACGATACCTAGATCTGAATTTGCAGGACTTATTTTGTTTCATATACCAGTGAGTATAGGGTTTCCCATGTAATAGTATGGGTTATTGTCCTATAAGACCAAAGGAATTCCAAATCTTTTTAGGCCAATACTTTTTATCTTTATCCACCATCTTATGGAGTGTGTTCAATAGGGTCTTCTTTAAGGCCTCCATCTATCCATTAGCTGCTACATGGTAGCGGGATGAATGGTTGGACTTGATTTCATATTATTGATATAGATTTTCTACCTCAATAGAATATAAGTTGGTGCCATTGTCCATAATTATTGTATTGGGGACACCAAATTTGGTAATGATGTTGGATTTTAATAATCCAACAATGCTTTTGGCCCCGACTTCTTTGAGGGGTATTGCCACATCCTATTTGGAGAAGAAATCAATAGTAGTTAAGATGTGTTTGAAAAACTTTTCCATAGTTTGAGGGTACGACCCCACAACATTTATTTCCCCATATAAAAAATGGAGAAAGTATTTGGCTGTATATAACAACTCTAGGGGTTGATGGATGAAGTTGGCATGTACTTGAAAGAAATTAAATTTCTTGGTGAATTCCATGCAATCTTGAAACATCAAAGGAAAGAAGTATCCAAGTATTATAGTTTTATTAAAAAGCCTATACACTAACTAGTGGGAACTATAGGATCCCACATGTAGTTTATCCATAACATCCACAATCTCTTCTCCATTGATACATTTGAGAAGGTCTCCATCAAAGACTCATTTGTAGAAGAATTTCTAGTGATTTGGGCCATCATAAAGGGTGAAGTTAGCTGCTCACCTTTAGATTTGATCGTTCCAAATTATATCCTATGGGATGAATCCATTTTGAAGGTATTCCATGATTGGAATCATCCACCTAGTGGTAGGACTATATGGTTCAGGGATAGAGATGAATTCATTGATCTCTTCCATTCTAACATGAACAAAAGGAAAAAACATTCAACGTTGGGCAATGATACTGACTATTTTATCCTAGTTTGGATTTGATAGAGTTGTAGCTGCATTTTACAATGCATCTACCGGGGAATTCTGCAATCTCTGGACATGGGTCAATGTTGGATCTGAGGGAAACTCTGCCATTAAACATGAGACATAATAAATAAGGGGGGACAACTCTTCTTTTTTGATGGTGTAATCCCCATTGATCTGTTTTTTTCGACTCTGAATTACCTCTAACCTCCAAGTGGTACACTGGTATTTGGCATTCCATTTCTAGGCCTACAATAAGGGTCTGATATTCTACCTCATTATTGGAATAATATTATGATAGAAAAAAAGAGTAAGGTAAAACTGCCTTCATTGGAGAAATAATCATAATCCCTAACCTGACTTTGTTGAGATTAGGGTCTTCCATCCTTCTCCCTATTGGGATACTGGATGCTCCATCAAAATACATTTCCTACATCTAGGGGATGCCTTGAATAGATAATATCTCTTCGTCTAGAAATTCTATATTTAATGATGTTGTTTCTGTAGATGGGTGTTCTGCAAGGAAGTCTTCCATGGCTGGGCCTTTCACCGCTTTCTGAGGTACAAATTGTATATCGAACTACTAAAAACTAACCACCAACCATGCTATAAATCCTATCAATATGGGGTGGATGAGGATGTATTTTTGTGGGTTATTACAAGATACCAAGTGGACCTCATGGTGCTGTAGATAGTGTCTCATTTTCTAGGCTGCAAAGATTAATGTCGAGCAACTCTTCTCAATATCTGAATAACGAGTCACAACATAAAGCATAGTATGAATGAGATAATAGAGGATGATTTCATTCCCAGTGTCATTATTTTTCATTAGGAAGGTGCCCAATTATTTCTCTAGGTCCATCATATATAGAATGAGTGACTTTCCATCAATGTGTGGAATTAACAACAAAGGGATCAAGAGGTACTTGTTGAGGCTGTCAAATGATTCCTTGTAGTCACTGGTCCATTGATATGTGACCCCCTTATTCATCTATCTAGTGAAGGGAACAAAATTTCACACAATGTTGGATATGAAGAGTTTTTCATAGGCCAAGTTTCCTTTAAGTCCTTTAAAATCTTTAAGGTTTTTAGGAGGTGACATGTTGAGAATGAACTTTGTTTTCTTAGGGTCAACATTGATGTCGTGATGACATACATAGAATCCAAAAAACTTCCCTTAGGTTACCTCAAAAGCCCATTTTAAGAGGTTTACATTTAGGATATGTTTTCATAGCTTGTTTAATATAGTCTCCAGGCTAGTTAAGTGGTTATATAGTTATCGAGACTTAACCACTATATCATCAACCTAAAATTTGACAAACTTCCCCAGGAAGGGTTTGAAGATGTGATAGATGGCAAGTTGGTATGTGGCACTAGCATTATTAAATCCAAAGAAAATTACTTGATAGAAGAATAATCCATGGGGGGATATGAAGGATGTGGATTCTTCATCTTATAGGGACATCCAAATTTGGTTGTATCCTAATAATCCATCCATGAAGGAGAGTGGTTTATAACCAGTAATTGCATCAATCAGGAGTTCTATGATTGGAACATGGAAGTATTCCTTTGGACAATGCTAGTTGATATCTATGAAGTCAATGAATACTCTAATTTTTCCATTTTATTATTTACTAATGCGATATTGGATAACCTTTTTGGATACTGTACCTCCCGGTTAATGTAATACTTGATGATCTTATCCACTTGAGCGTCAATTTTCAAGGTTTGAGTTGGGTGTGTACATCTGGATACCTATTTATATCCCTGATGGTCTTCTAGAAAACCCAAGTGATGGTCGGATACCTTGGGGTCAAGGCCTTTAATATCTGTGTAATTATAGGTGAACAAATAGCATTGTTTCTTAAGGAATTATACACTTCCATTTCTTCGAGATTCATGGATTCACTAATCAAAGTGGGTCATATATCTTCTTATGTACCCAGATTTATCTCCTTGATCTCATCAACAGTAGTGTAGAAACCTTCCTCAAATGATGGAGGGGCATCCCTAAGGTCTTACTATTTTATATCTTCCTTATGATTTACCTCTTTCACTTCTTCCATTTTAGGATAATTTGCTAGCATGAGTCCTTATTGGAGCTTCAAAGGGGAAATGAGGGACTAGGGACAAGCCTCTTCATTTTATCCCCTTAACAAGATGACTTATTCCAACCTATTTGATGATATATGAGTTTTTAGAAACCTAGGAAATGGGTTGAAGACATTTTTATCCAGGATTTCATTATTACTTAGAGGTTTGATGTCTTCTACAATGCTACCATGCTTATCTATCACAATTGACATCACCGAAGTCGCTAAACATGTGCTCTCATTTGGACCCGCATATTTGATTTGTTTAATTGGGAGCAAGTAATCTGCATTGATTTTTTTGAAAGGATTTTATAGAGTTATATATAGACCATTTGGGGCATTGATCCGAGTGACATTATCAACCATGGACTATTTCCCATCCTTATAGTAGAATCCTGCATCAATATATTGCGACCCTTAGGATTTGAATGGCGCTTTTCACCATGAAATGCCCAAATTTCACCATTGATATAATATTTGAGGCATTGGTGGTATGAAGAGGGGATAAATTCATACTAATGTAGCCAAGGTCTTCTCAATATAATGTTGATGGATATATCTTGTTTGACAACCATGAATTCTGATTCAGACACGAGATCCCTGAACTATTTCCTAAGTTTTATTTCATCGAGGGGATTTTTCTCATTCTTATAATGACCCTATAACATTTGTGTAGAGGGGTACAAGTGAGATTAATTGAAACCCAATTGAAAAAGTGTTAGGATTGGGATGAGTTTTACCCCTAATCTATTTTCAATGAAGTCTCATCAGATATCGACTTCATTTATCCTGAAAAAAAATAGAAATGGTTTGATGTGTCACTATATGATGACATACTCATCCTCTTCTATGAAAGAGATGACCGTATGAAACTCTAATGAATCATTCTTTTCATGATACACTTTCACAGTAGCAACCCTTAATTCAAATTCATGAGGGCTCAACAAGGCCTCAATGAGTTCTTCCTGAGGGTCTTTTGAAAGACTCAGAGCATCCAGAATTGAAAAATTGGCTAGTAAAAAGGATAATTGCTTCAAAAAATATTATTTCTAGTCCAAAGTTCTATGATTCATATAATGAAGGTGTTCTTTTTCACGTGATTTGGGAGTTGATGTTCTTGATGTAGATGGATTATTCCTTGAAATAGGAGTTAGAGGTGCTTTTTCTCTTGGTTTTTTGGACTGACTAGGTTTGCCTACGCACTGAGGTTGATTAGGTGGTAATGAATCCTCTAACTAATATTCTAGGATGATGGTGTCAGGATAGAATATTTCATGTGGGGGGAAACTCCCTTTCTCCTACTGAACTTTCTAGAGAGCTCTCCCATGAGTTTTAGTCACATATATAGTTCAAGAAGGGGCATGGTTAAAGTAGTGACTCCTATAATGACAACATCTTCCCCTATATCCTTGACTCTGATAGCCTCTTCTCCCAGTTACCCAATCAAGTGCATGGAATTTGGGTTCATAATCACACTCATCATCTGATAAGGGATTCATTAAGTGAATAACTTTACTAAAACCAAAGATCAACTCTTCATCTGATGAAGATTTCTTCTGGTGGGTCGAACATTATTGTACTATTTTTTGGGGTGGTTTCCATGCATCTAGGACTATAGTAATGAAGTCTTATAAAGTCAAAGACTACTTTATATTTTACATAGGCTCATCTTCTTGCTTTTGATTCTTACTCTTTCGACCGTGTCAATTTTTGGAAGACTGGATTTCAGAGGATTGCATTGTGAATGAAGTTGGATGTGTTTTATCAGGAGAGGCCAGATGCACATTCAACTACTACAACTATGATCATAGGATAGAATGATTTTGGTGATCATTTTTTGATCACCGGGTCACTAAAATTTTGCATACCCTTTCTATTAAATTCCTACCATTCATTCTCTTCCTCCGACTCGGTGGTAGAGACACAAACTACTTGGGAAGGAATTTTTTTTAGCTTCACTTTACCATAATCCACCATCATTTTCAAGAGGTCTTTAAAAACAAAAATCTTCTAGATCTTGTGCCCCAATACTTAATGAAATGGGAAATAATTTGAGAGATCTTCGCCACCCTCTTTGTTTGGATTCCTAATCTTTGGTAACTTTATCGATTTTTTATAATTCTGATATGAAGTAGCTAGGGACTTGGTCATTTTAGAAATAATAATCCTTTTTTTCATCTCCTCAAACTATTTTAACCTCTTCTCATTTTGATCATCCTAATGAGGTAGGCATTTTTGCTGGAACTTAGAAGGTGAAGCTGCATGATACGACATAGGAATTAGAGTGGGAGAAGGTATAAGGGCATGCTTAAGTGTGGCTATAGCGATCTATGCTCTTCCAATTCTATTTCTTTGAGTTGATGGAACTACTTGAGCCTTATATTTGGTCTCCATGAGGGATTCTTCCACTCTTTGAGAAATTGAGGCAAGGTCTTGAAATCCTCCTATGTATTTCATAGGGATAAGCACTATGAATAAGTCATCACGAATATTCTCTATTCACATGGGTAAAAAATATTCTTGAGGGAGTAGTAGGTTCAAGTAGTATCTCAATCCTTTCCACATAGAAATGAAATTTGATACTCTTTCATTCTCCCACTACTTATAGTTTGAGAGGTCAAAAACTATTTTCTTTTGCAGTTTTGAGATAAAATGGAAGAGAAACTTATGGAGGAGTTCTTAACACCCCGTGATTAACCGAGATGGAAAACTCGCGTACCACAAAAAGGCTGGTCCTTAAAAATATTACATAAACACCTGAATTTCACTACCTCCTGACGTTCATGGGTACCCATCATGGGATCAAAACAAGAGATGAAATGTGTCAAGTGTTTCTTTAGGTTTCCCGAGCCACTAAAAATAAAAAAAAGAGGATTTTTAATGTTTGGTGGGGGAAGAGTTGGATCTACACATTCAGGGTAAGGCTTATTTTCTTGTTGTATTAGTGCACACAATTCCTCCATGGATTACAATCAAGCTGTGAGTAACTGAAGAGAATTCATGATCCCTCAGGTAACATCTAGATGAGCCGGAGCTTGAATGGGTACAATGGGTGGTAGGTTTATCTGTGGTGGTACCATTGGTATCTGCCATGCGAGGCCCATAGGGGAAGGTCTGTAATGATTTTCTTGGCCCTTTCCTATTTGTGAACCCAATGGAGGGAATTCTCGATTAGCTGCTACAAGATCTAAGTATATTGGGGGTTGATATCCCACATTGATCAGGTCTTCCAGATCCACTTTGGTGGCTACAACGAACCCTATTTGCCAAGGAACTACTATTGGGGGTGTGATTTAAGTATTTTCTTGTAGAGTATATCTATTAGGAAAGATGTCTCAGAGTAATTATGCATTTATTCTTCTCAATTCTTTCATACATTCCTATTATTGAACAAATATTTCCTCTAATGATAAGGGATTGACCTCCATAGGAGGGAGATGAGGTACAATCTAACCCTTTCCCTTTTCCTTATTGGATTCTTTTCAGGGAGGTAATTCTAGATTACATAAGGTAATTCCAAGATTTAGGGTAAGTTTTTGGTTCTGTGTATGCACAACTCCTTAAATTGTTTCGATGTGGAACAAATTATGTGATGGAACATCCTCCTCTAACTCCACCTCTAAATTTCCCTCATGTTCCATAGAGTCTATAAGGGATTAATTTATGACATCCACTGATGCATAATACATTTAAGGCATTTTATAAGTGTCTTTGTGGAACTTCATTTTTCTACTCCCCCATGAGGCCTTGTCCTCTCCTTTATTGATTCTCTAGGAGCTGTTTGACGAATAGTGATCTGAAGGGAATCTCTAGATTGTTCGGTCATGTGTGTCCCTAGCGAGGGTATCAAATCATAGGATGTGAATAATTGGTAGGATCCATTGTATGGTGTCTCTTCTAATCAGGAGAAGACTTATTTCCACTAAGGAGTATATTGTTGAGGTGAAGAAGCCCCCAACCCTATGGGATGAGGCTATTCTTGTTTTGATTTCACAACTCTTTGGGTCTAGTTTTATGATCTTGATGGTTGGGTTAAAAAATACCCTATCCATATGGACTGGGGTTACTCTCAAACTATCATGGATGCTACTTCTATATCCACCCTTCTTATTTTATATAGTTATGTCCGAACATGGGATGGGTGCATTATTCAGTATGCACTTGGATCACCCAGATCTGAAGACCATTGCACTATTTACTACATTTTCACTATCTAATGGATAAATTATACCAATTGGGAGGATTTATTGATATTTTTAGAATATTGGTGAAAATGTATCTCAATGGAATGCTCTCTTCTAACCCGGTGTCGGCGGGAGTCAGTCAGGACCTATTTTTGTTGAGTATATAGTTATTCATGGACATGATCCATTTGTCGAAGTTGGATTGAAGCTATGAAATTTCATGATAACAACTTCAATAAAATTTACTGGTTGGTGAACAAGGTGAAATGTAATACTCCATGTGTACCCCATCCTCGAATATGAACACCAGATAGTGTATCAACGATCAGTTGTCGCAATCTCATTAATGTGCCGAGGGATGAAGATTGAAGGGATCCTTTCTATTTCTTGATCTTTGAATGTCAAGAATCTAGGAGATATTTCAAATAAATGTGAAATTAAAACCCTTCTATTACGTTAATGTGACTTCAATACTCTTCATTGGGAGACACTTTTTCTTTTAAGTGATGGAGTTTTTTCCACATGTTGAGGTGGATGTCGTACACACAATCTTCTAAAAATACCTATGGAATGCTATATTGAGGGGTGGATAAAGGCCATAACATGAACAATATGTCATATTTATTCACCTATTTCCTAATGTTTATCATGTCTTCCTCACTCTACCTGGTCTGACCAGAGTGGACACTTTCTTGCATTTTTATCATAAGTGGTGAGATTGGTTGGGGCTTCCTTTATTATGTTGGAAGGAAGAAAATATAAAGGAGGTTCAAATAATTACCATCAATTTGGTCTATATTTTTTTTAGAAATAATTTCACCTATCAATGATAGGGAATCATACATGTATGACCCTGTTTCTGCAAGTGCCTCACGATAGGAGGGATTTCTCATCACTAGATTTCCAATCAGAGGATTCTCTTAACAACATAAAATATTACTATAGATAGAACTTCTACAGTGGGTTCCATCATGGGGAGGAATACCATAGAGGATTGAAGCAAGGGGAAAACCACAAGATCCTTGATCTTTTGGACACACAGATGGCTGTCATGACTCTCATTAGGATATGAGTTCTCAAGATCGATTAGATTGTGGTCATAAAGAAAGACTTTATGATTAAGTGTTCTAAGAGGTCCTTAATAATTAATGATACTACCCCCATAATTTGGTAACATAATAGTAGGATCTGAGCTACCATATATAATTATATGAGGGCTTCAATAACTCCATCATTGAGTAGAGAGAGATTGTAAATCAACTCTCTTTTTTCCAGTTGTCTTTGGTGAGGATTCTTCTTGGATTCCTCCTTATGAGTGACTGGGTAAATTTCTGAGGGAAGTGGTTTTCATGGATAGATGTTTGTTTCTACCTTGGAGTGGCCACTAGGATAGTTAAATTACCTCATATTGGAATGATTTTATGTTCGTGATCCAATTGTCCTTATATCACGAGGGATTTTTCCCCATGACCCTCCTGTATGGTAACAGAGGTGTGTGTCTACTCTTGTGTGACATGCCAATGAGACAACCCATTTTTGGGCATGTATTTTTGTATCCATTCATATAGAACTACTTTTGATGCTATAATGATGTCTTGGATGGTCTGTAGTATGTGGGCAGAAATTTTAATCTTCCCTTTCACTACTATTACGATATTCTTGGTGACATTAGTGATTGTAACGAGGATATATTAAAATTTCATATCTAGAGAAGGTGTATATGATTCCTCCTTTCCTACATTTACTATTTGTGGATACTGACATTACTCATATGTGGGAGTAGAGGGTCAGGTCTAACCCTTATTTGTCATCAGGACTTTCTGAAAGACTTCTCTAAGTGCTGTCAAACAAAAATGTTGAATGACTGGGTGAATGCAGGTTAGTGTGTTCACCTACTCATGAATTTATATCAAAATTAGTTGCTTATTCATTGAGTGTTTCCATATGGGTCTGATATTAATATTGGTGGGTGTAGGAAGGTGGATGTTCTTACTTGTAGTGTGACACCAAATTTGAATGGTGGGATTCCATGGATGCATCCAGATGAGGCTACTGGTAGGCTGAATTAGGGTGGACGGGTGTGTGTTCACAATCTTAGTTGTCCACCAAATTGGGTTTGTGGGATTATAAATAGGGGAGAGGGGTGTGGACCTTCTCTATATTGTTCTATCATTGGTCCTAGTGGGTTATCTTGTATGCTCGGGTCTGGATGAACTGGTACGGTTGGGAGGGGAAAACTACAACATCATGTTGAGGTATCACTACCGTGAGATGTTGGTAGTGGTGATTTCTTGTAGGATCACTTTGTAATGACTCTTGTGTCTTATAGATGAGGTTGTATGTGAAATCTTGATCCAAATACCTGAGATACCAGAGGTATTGGTTGTCAAGTTTAGGTGATAACCTCTTGAAACTATTGAAGATAGTGGTTATCACTACTAGCTTCTGAACCACTGGCTATCGCTGACTGGATGAGCAGTGGGAATTGGTGAGCTAGAGGTCCTATCAGAAAAACTCAAGGGTTGATATAGTATCATGATGATGATACTCCCAGAACAATGTGTTACAGACCTAATGTTGAAGACGTTGGGTTGGGGATGATTTCCTTTTCTTGGATGAATACCCTATGTGAATAGTATCCAAGGGCATGCATTCGTGGGAACTGAAAGGACACTATTGGATCGAAGGGAGTTCTGAGAGAATGTTCTTGAATATATGACAAACAAAAACAAGAAAACCCCATCACAGAAGAATCTCATTTGGATGAATACATTCATGATGTATTATCTTGTTTGACCCTCTTTCATTTATGGGAGTGAAAGGGGTCCGACAGATGGGTGATACTATCATCTTGGTTAAGGATTCATGTCAGGTTCACCATTTTTTTGCGACAGAAAACACTATCACCTGATGATTGATTATAGGGGGTTACGTTGTGTTGATTCATTCGTGTCAGGCTAACTATTTTTGAATGGTTTCCAATGGGTTTGTTCATTTAACCAGAAACACCTATCGATTATATATCTAAGAGGGAACTACTTTCCAAAGGTAGGTACTCATTTGGAAGTTTATCCAATGATTCTTAAGAATTCACATTGTTCAATAAGATGGGATTTTAGGCTCATCACACGCTTGGGGGGGGGGAATTGTTTCCTACTTCAGGACTCTCTCATAGATTTAAGATATGTTCACAAATCCTTTATTAATTCCCAAGTATTATGTGGGTCACCCTTGAATTAAAAATCAATTATTAACATGTATAGAAATTAGAATCATATTTATATATACGAGGTTCTTCATAAGTGGAGATATTTGTATGTATTCAAGGTTCTCCATCAATGGTATCACCTTATGTACTAATTAGAGATTATTTGGTTGTTATTATGATGATTCCGGTTTTCTGGCCACACAGTGGGGCGATCTTGAGTGTGTTATCATCCAAGGATGTGGGAGTTGTTTTGATATTGGGATCATACCCATGGATGGTCTTTCTATGTATCCTTGTGAAAGGAATTAGAACCCTTGTAGTTTGGTGCTGCTTAATAGGGAACATAATACCTTTTAGGGTCATGTGATAAGGACCAAACCGTATCATTTAATGTCACGTGGCATGTAAATCTAGGTAAAAGGTTCCTAGTCAATGTTTGGTGGGGAATTATGCCAAATAACCCCAGGTAACCTCGAAGGTATATAAATTCCAGGTTGAATTAGACCCTGTTGGAAATGTGGAACAAAGAGAATAGGGTTGATTTGGGGAATTGGGGTTGAACCTCAAGGAGGATTCCTACGTATCCCATTTTGTTGGCAGTCAGAGCTCACGTAGTTCAGTTACGAGGGCTCACATCTATAGAGACCCTCTAAATGTTTGGTATCATAGGGGAGTGTAACCCATTGGGGGGATTACTTTGGGGAATAATCCTTAAGAGGATATCCTAATTAATGAGTTTGGTTCCATGAGAAGTGTCTTGAATCATGGATAAATGGAGGTTTGGTTTGGGGCTTACTCCTGAGGAGGATTCCTATGTGAATGGGGGTTATGACTGGGGACTACTCCTTAGAAGTATGCCCGTGTTGGTGAAAGTTTGGGGCATATACCAAGTAGGAGGCCCACAAGGATTGAGATCATGTATATATCATGACCTCCATCAACCTCTAAGACCACACGAGTCATGATCAGTGTGGGAAATAAGAGAAATAAAATGATCCTAGAAACCACACAATATGATTTTCCTAGAGGTTGGATACATGGCCTTGAGGACCCATTCCTATGGGATAACTTTTAAGGAAGGAAAAAGGAGGATTATAAATAAGGATATATATCAAAACATGCATCCAACTGTGTTGATACTATGATTATGTCTAACCCACATGTCCAAATGAGATAGGATGAGTCATGATTGAATGTGATCGATAAGAGGAATGAAATGATATGGAAAACCATAAACTTATCCTCCTATATTGGTGGAATAGGATGAGGGTACCAGAGTGAGAGAGAGATATGATAGGAATGCAGTGCCCATCCCCTATCTGAACTAGTAGATAAGGGGGAAAGGAGGAGCAGGAGTACAACCTCCTTCAAGAAAGTCTAGGGGATTACTCGAGGGGGATTCTCTAAAATTGGTCCTACAGCAAGGGAGAAGGATCTCATTTTATGTTGAATGGAAAAGAAAGCGTAATCCTCACCATCCCCTCCTAAAACTAGAGTTTCTCGGTCTTAGAGATGACAAGGGTAGGATATGGCCCTAACCTTAGTATATGAGACCAGGAGTTCCTCGACACCAGCCCCAAGGTCGAGGTCGTCATGACTGTGGGAATGAAAAACCAAATGAACCCCAAGGGACCTAACCATCTGGAAGGACAATTACGGTAAACCTCTAACTATAGGAATGAAAATCCAAATGGGAGAGATGATGGTGTGACCCTATTCATGGTATTGAAAATCCAGAGGCCTTGGTGGAGGTTTTAACTTGGTCCATTTTGGGTGAGGGAGCCAAAGGAAGAGGAGTCCTACCATTGGTTACTTAGAAGATGACTCAAAGAGGGGATCATGAAGGTCCTGGATTAGAGGGAATAGGTGCCTCATGCAGGGCCTTAGAGGAACTAGGAGTGCTTAATATAGGGGGTATAAGCCAATGAAATCTGAGAATTCCTTGGGAAATGGACCACCTAGGTAGCAACACTTGGATGAGGCTCTAGCCTAGGCCGCAAAAGTCTTATAAAGTGTCCCTATATGGGTCTTGCACAGGTCCATAGTAAGGGATAGGGGACTTTCATAGATGGTTCTTCACTTAGGGGAGGAATGGTACTAGTTCAGATGTCTTATGTTTCAGACCACTGATGGGAATTTGATCCCACCTATCCCCATTAATTCCCTCTTTCTCTCAGGGTCTGTAGAGATACCTGAGTGATTTTCAGAGAGTTGAGCGAAGGGGCTGTGCGACTAGAGCTTGGGGGGATTATTCCAATTTTCTAGTTGTGAAAATGAGATTACCTAGGGTCTAATTTATAGGAAACCAAAGACCTTAGTTGAAGGAGGTTTCTCTCACAAGTCTCATGCACAGGTTCTCGATGCAGGTGATCCGCACAGGGGTAGACTTCTATTCAGGGCCTCACAGGGATGCTGTTTCGGCCTTCGGATGCACAGGTGTGCTTGAATAGGATGATTTGGGAAAGCCCCTTTGATTCTAATTGGGAATTTTTATCACTTGAATATTTTTAAGGTACAATTTATAATCTTTTCACTCCACTAGACAAAACAGAGTGTCAACAATATTTAAAACATTTAAAATATGGTTTTAAGTAAAGTGTCTCTTAGATAGAGTCTGACACGTCATGTATATTATTTATCTTTCTAAATAAGAAACTTATATTAATTATTTACTTTCTTAAGAAATTTTTTCAAGTTTCTGATTTCTGTTATCTCATTTATTTCTATGTTATATTCTATTACTTAATCATTTATGTTCTTATTGAATGTTTTTATGATATTTTACTTATATATACAAAATTACTTAAGTAGGTTGAAAATGATCGAAAGGGTAACTATTTAATAATATATAGAATAATAATCATGACATAATTATCATTTTATACATTAATTATACTTTTAAAACCAACCATGAATGATTCCAATGAAAATTGAACTACGTTAAAATCATGAAGATGATAAGTTGTACGTGCGCATGCATGACCTTTCCATTTTCAATGATCATGATGTAAATATGGTAAGTATGATTTTTTATTTAAATAATTATTATTATATCATAAATATAATATTATTTCATTAAATATACCTATATATAGTAGCTATGTTATTTTGATATGAAAAACAAATCACATCGATTTTTAGGGGTTGTAGTCCACATATATACACGAATGATGTTATCATTTTTCAATGAATGAAAATATTATAAATTATATGATATAT
The DNA here is from genome assembly GCA_963277665.1 of Viscum album. Taxonomy (NCBI): domain Eukaryota; kingdom Viridiplantae; phylum Streptophyta; class Magnoliopsida; order Santalales; family Viscaceae; genus Viscum; species Viscum album. The sequence goes on from OY728125.1 coordinate 934,428,757, forward strand.
TATCATTAAATAATGATAAATATGTCATTAATTTCATATATATAAATTAAATTAATCATTATAATCATCCATAAGAGGCAGTGATGGAAAATAAAACACATATCTTCATGCAGGTGGTAGTCCACACATATGCACAAATGCTATTTTCATTCCCCATTGGATGGAAGAGGTAAATTATATTGATTATGAAATTAACATAATAATATATAAGTATATAAAATATATTTATGTTATTATTTTATCATGATTTAAGAATAATTTAATGAGGTAGAAGAAGAAGTGAATAAAAAACACTTGGTTAAGAACCATACCTCTTCTTGAGACAACCTATTAAGGTTTACACCAAATGATTTACCAGGATGGTTTTATGATAAAAAATGATTATAAGATGTGAGTAGGGAAGTAAATTAAATATTTTTTGGGGATTTTATAAACCAAAATGATTGTTAAGTGTGGATAGAATAGGATAGGAGGTTCCCTTTTATAAGTGAGGGGAGGGACAGTCTTAGAATTACATAAAATAAGTAATTTATATAAACTAATTCTCATTAAAAAATGGATCAAAACTGATATAATGAAATGATAATATTATTATGAGTCAAAATAATCTCATATAATAAAATTTTTACAAGTTTAGGTGATGTTTTTACCCTTATCATTTTGTATTAATCCCCCATTAACCCTTTTGACACTTACCGTGGTGTCAATGTTTTTTACACTAAAAGAGTCAATAAAGTTACTATAATAGGAAAATTGGCCCATAAATAGATTTGTTTTTGATATTTTTAACTATATACCTTTCAATCAGAAAAATAATTTTTTTAGCAATTTTATATCATTTAATAAAACATTATTTATTATAAAATACCATTAATGTCATTTTTTTGGAACTATTCATTTAATTTGTCTTTGAAAACAACATTAAAACAAAGAAATTTTAATATAAAACTTTAAAAAATATATCAAATATTATACTTATCTACAAAATTTTTTGGACACATTAATTTAGCCAAAAAATATTAATTTTATAGTTTTTAAAATTTTAACTTGATTTTTCTAATACTTGCACAAACATTGTGTTAGTATTGTGTATTAATCTAGTGTAATTATTTATTTACTAAAAATTAACAATAAATTATGATGATAAAAAATTAATTTATCTTTAAAATAAAAATTTATAATTGAGCATATTTTTTTATCCCCATCACAAAAATATTATATATATTAAAAGAAACATGGTGACTTTTTTGATTATATTTTACTTAAATATAATAAAGGTCAAAATCAAAGAAATATGGCACAAAGTTGCTGTATTTTACAATATTATATGGAAATAGATGAAATAAATTCATACAATACTATAAAGGTAAGTTTTGGGTCATTTTTATTTCTTATCATATTATTTTTAACCTTAATTACCCGGTTTACCCTTATCGTGGAGATAATTAATTACTATAGTTACTATTGATAATGAAAAAAATAGAAGAGTTATATTTACCAAATTTATATCTTTAGATTAAAAATATGGAATCCATTTTTCAATAATAAATTTTTATAAGTAGAATAAATTAATTTTAGATTAAAATGAAAAACGTAATGAAGAATATTTTTTTAGAAAAATGCATTTTTTAAGCCCCAAATGTACTTATACCCAAAAGCAGGTTTAAAGATTATTATAATGTAATTTATTAAATTATATATAAATAAATAATTTTTATTTCAATTTTATATTAAATTTAAATCACAAGGTTACTTTTAAATTACTATATTTAATTAAAATAAATGGAAGTTTTACAAAAATCGATTTTTTGACTATTCATGAAAATATCAACATTTTTAGAAAAATACCAAAATTATAGCCTAATATAATTTTGATATGATGATTTAAAAAAATTAATTTTATATTTTTAAATTATAATTCTATAATTTGGAAATCATTTTTCAATATAAAACCATATAATGCCTAAAAACCCAATTTGGTTTGAAATAAAGCCTTTTTTCATTTTGATTGAAAAATTACCTCATATTTTTATAATGAATATAAATATATAAAATATAATTAATAAATATATAAAATGATTTATCCTGAAATTTATTAGGTTAATAATTTTTCCCCCCTTTTGGAAATTTCATCCTTGAAATTTTATTCATTAGTTAAACAAGTGAAGATATTTTTCCCTCATAGTATTTTTAGATTCACATGTTGCTTCTTTAACTGCATGGGTTTTCTAGAAAACATAACTTGATTAAAGACCTTATTCCACAGTACTTTATCTCTAGGGTCAATAATCTGAACCATTTCTTACTCATAAGAAAGTTTTCCTTCTAATTGAACTGCTTTAGGGTTCAAAACATGAGATAAATCCAACATATATTTTCTTAACATCAAAACATGAAATATGTTAGTACCAAGGATAAACTTTCACTACAAAAAAATTTAAATGTTTTAAAATATCACTAATTCATTTACCAACATTTTTTAGAAATATCATTAAATCACACCTCATTTATTGACATTTTCAAAAAACATTGGTAGTTTTTTTTGAATTCATAATTATTTTACCCATGTATTTTTTTACAATAAAAAAATTAGACAGGAAGGATACCTGACCCACCCTCACCCGTACAGACCCTACCCTGCATAATACCCCCTCCTATAAGCCCCCCATGAGGACTCCCAACCCCTCTTATACCGTTGCGAAATCCCCACTATCGTACGCCTACACCCCCACCCTACCCCCTGCCTGAACCACACCATTCCGTATGCCCGAGAAAGAGACTTCAACAACAAAGTAGAAATGTTCCTCTATCAGAAATAGATCACTTCATCTCTGGCGTCACTAGGAAGAAGGAGACCAACTCTCCTATTCCAATTTTGAATATATAATTTTATTATGCAATATTTATATATATATAAACAGATTTCAATATTTAAAAAATTAACATAGTATATATATATATATTTATATTAATATACATATATTAATATATATGTTTATATTTTATGATTATATATATATGTTTATATTATATATATATATATATTATTTTTATATTATATATATATATGTTTATATATTATATATATATGTCTATATTTTATGTATATTTTTATGTTTATATTATATTATATATATATGTTTATATTATACAAATATATATGTTTATATATATATATATGTTTATACGTAAATGTGTGTGTGTGTGTGTATAAATATATATGTTTATATATACAAATATATATAATTATATATATATATATATATATAATTAACCACGTTTTAAAACATTGGTAAAAGTGTCACTAAAATAGTAACGTTTTCTTAAAAATGTGACTAAATTTAAAAAATATATATATATGTTATATATATATGTGTTGATTCAATAAGGTTTCCTTATGACTTTTCCATTACTTTGTGTTTTAAAAATCACAAACACTCTATCTTAAAGCAAATTGTTTCCCCCTATATTTTATATTTATAAGGAAAGTTTTCCTTCCCCAAGCAAATTTATCCTTACCATGTTTTCATTGTTCATATTATAATCTAACTAATTTTCTCTCTAAGTATAAAATTTGGTTTCATAACTAAACCCTCAGAATCTTATAAATACTTATATATAGAGAATTCTGTTTTCAGGATCCGAATTCAGGCTCTGAATTCGCTAAATTCATATTTCGAACATTCTGAATTCAGGTTCAGAATTCTCTGAATTCAGACTCTGAACTTTCTGAGTTCAGACTCTGAACTTTTTGAGTTCAGACTCCGAATTCTATGAATTCAGACTCTGAACTTTCGGAGTTTAGACTCTGAACATTCTGAGTTCAGACTCTGAACTTTCTGAGTTCAGACTCCGAATTCTATGAATTTAGACTCTGAACTTTCGGATTTTAGACTCTGAATTCTCTGAATTCAGACTTTGAACCTTATGAATTCAGACTCCAAATTCTTGTGAATTCAGACTCCAAATTTCCTTGAAATTCAGAATCTGGAATTCTATAGAATTCATGTTCTGAATTCTTTTGAAGACAGAATCCGAATATTCATGTATTATAGACACCGAATGATTTTTTTGTTAGATTCTGAACTTTTATTTTTTCCTTATACTCCAAAAAATGTATTTGGTTAAGCAACCATATTTTTTCTTACTCTTGTTTGGGTTATAAAACTATTTTGTGCATTCTGTTTCTAAACAACCGTTGTTTGAGTGACACATGTGTAGGTCCCTCTGAAATTCAAGGAAAAATATAACCATTGAAGGAGGGATCCAATTGTTGAATATGTGCCTGTAAATAGGATATCATTTGAAAGATCTCACAACTTTGATTAATAGTTCTACAACTCTAGAAATTACATGTTGTGAAGTGATTTCTAGAGAGAGGCTTTCATGCTTTGTGTGTACTGAACATCTCATTCAGAATTGCTTCGTGAGACTCTGAATGTTGCTGAGTACATTCGAGGGCTTACGGGGATAGGAAGACAGAGGTGCCAACTACCTTGAAGTTCGAGGGATTGTGGGGATAGAAAGACAGACTCCGATATTCATATCGAGGGATTACCCTGGTGTGGGTATCCAAGGTTTTTGGATACCCTTCTCTTTGGGTTAAAAAATTTACTACTCGTTACTTGTATTGTTTGATGTTTTCTGCTGCATTTTGGTTTTTGAAGAAAGTATAACTATCTTATACTTTCTTATACTTTCACTCTGATTAATAAGATTCTATACGCTTTAAGGTATAATCTTTATCTTTGTAAACTTTTCTTAAGTTTCATTTCCGGAACCATATTTCCAGAATCAAGTTAGTTTGTAGAACTAAGAGGTCTTGTGAAATTACCTTGTTTAACTTTTTTAAACATTACCATCTTTAATAGTTCCAAAAGATTTTTAAAGTATAAAATTCACCCCCTCTTGTATATTGAGCATCTACATCATTATTTCAATAATACAATTGGTATTAGAGGTGGTATCTGAAATACTTATATTCAAATATAAGTTTTCTTCCTCAAGTTTTTCATTTTCAATATTTTCCTTGATTAATATATTTTTATCCTTGTTTACAAACTTTTATTACGAACATGTTTTTGTGGAAATATTTTCATTAAGAGGGAAGTAATGAATGTTGGTTTGATTGAAAATATTAATCCTACTAGACCACCTATTTTTGATGGGAATGCTTATGAATATTAGAGAGATCGTATGAAGATTTTTGTTATTAACACTGGAGTAGAAAAATTTGTTTTGCTTACTGGAGATTACAAGATTCTTGATAAGTAAGTCAGAACTTTTACTAATCAAGAGAAGTTAGAATATCAACTAAACTACAAGGTACACAATACTTTGTTGTGTTCCAAGACCCGAAATATATATAGCCAGATTTCTTCTTGTGAAGCTGCAAATTGTATTTGCAAGAATCTTGAAGTTACACATTTTGGAACTTTCATAGTTATTGAAACTAGAAGAGCTATGCTTAGAGCTGAGTACCATGGTTTTTTGCTTTCCTTATGGAGAACCTATATGTAAGGTACAACATGTATTTATAACTATTGTCAATAGCTTACAATCCATGGGTGAAAAAGGTTTGGATGATGAGGCACTTGTAGACAAGATTATAGGCATCATGCCTAATGAGTGGGAATCGAAGAGAACAACTATAGATGAGAATAGAAAAGTATCACAGATTACTCTTGATGAAATTTTGGGAACTCTTCTTCAACATGTGACTAGAATGAAGAGAGATGCTGAAAATATTAAGAAGAATAATGGAAATGGAAGTGTTTCTTTTACAACTACTTCAAATCATATGAAATCCAATACTCCTGAGAGAGTTACAAGATCTAAGTCTAAGAAGGTCACTTTTTTATCTGAATCAAGTGAAAGTGAACATTCTGAGAATGAACTAGCTAATCTTGCTCGAAGAATGAATAAGATAGTTGGGAAGATAGAATTTCAGTATAGATACAAGAAGAAATAAATAAAGGATAAGAAAGACTCTAAAGTCACTTGTTATGAATACAAAAGAGCTTGACATATAAGTCCAGATTGTCCTATGCTTAAGAGAAAAGATAGAAAGGAAAATCATTCTGAGAGGAATAGAAATAAGTACTACAAAGATAAAGCTAAGAACGTTTTGAAAGATAATGACACTTGGAGAGCCATTGGTGGAGACTCTTATAATGAATCCTCAGATTACAAATATTCTGGACTAAAGAATCTTGTTCTAATAGCCAGACTACCTATTGAAAATCATAGTTTAATGGAATAGGTACACAATGCTGAATCCATCACCAATGTATCTTTGAATTCTAATTATAGTGATAGTAAATACTATGAATCCTCAGATGAAAAATATTATTTTGATTACGATAATACTTTACCTACCTATGAAGAAGTTTCTAGGTTTTCTAAGATCCTTGAGAATGAAAATTCTAAAGTCAAGAAAAATCTTAATAAGAAAAATTCTAGGATTTCTATTCTTACTAAGGAAATATCATATCTTTCTAAATATCTTGATAAGAAAACCTTTTATTTGTAAAGTATTTCAAAAAAACTTGAGGAAGTTAATTCTAAGAAGGATAAAATTTCTAAGGATCTATAAAAAGTAATTTCTAAGAAAAATGTTTTTGAGCCTAACCCTAGTTCTAAAACTGATGTTTTTAGGCATAAGAAATTAGTTATTAGACTAAAGTTAGAAATATTTTCCTTGAGGAAGTGTTTGTCAAACTTTACCTTAGGGAAGTAAAACTTTGATAAGATGTATTCTCAAATTTGACCTCTATGGAATAATTCTGGTTTTGGTTATACAAGTTCAAAACCGATTTTTGGTAACAATTATTTTTTTCCTAAAAGTGCTCTATTCTGGACTAGGTGTCAGTGTGGTGGGAATTGGGAAAAAATTGTTCCTTAAACAATAATCAGTCTTTAGGTTTTTATAAAACTTATTTTTCAAAGAAAATGTGGATTCCTAAAACTTTTCTTTCTGAAGTTTTCGGATCCAAGAATGTTTGGGTTCCGAAAGTATAACACTCTTATTTTCAGGAAAATAAAGATAGTACCAATAGTAATACTTGGTACATGGATAATGGATGTTCCCGAAATATTACTAGTAACAAAAAAATCTTTGAAAAGATTATCAAGACGAAAGGAGGAAAAGTAACTTTCAGAGATAATGCTAAGGGAGAAATTATTGGTATATGTAACATTATTCTTCTTGAAAAAACTTTGATTTCAAAAGTTTTATTTGTTACGGATCTTAATCACAACCTCATTATCATAAGTCAATTATGTGATGAAGGTTACCTTGTGAATTTCAGGAATGACAAGTGCTTAGTACACAATTCCAAGGAAGAGTTTATTCTTTCTTCCCATAGGCAAGAGAATGTTTACACACTAAACTTATAAGACCTTAGAATCCAAGATCTACCTTGCCTTAGTGCAATGAATGATCATTCTTGTTTATGGAATAGAAGGTTAGGACACTGTAACCTTAAGAACCTACACTTAAACATAAGTTAAAAATGATAACCGTAAGGTAATCTTCCATGTTAACTTCATGTTGAAACCAATCTCCTTACAGTAAGAAACCTATTTTCAAAGGGGGAGTACATTTGTTTGTTGGTTGTCTAAAATTTTTTCATTGTCTAATTTTTTTTTCATAGTCTAATTTTTTTTCGTTGTCTAAAATTTTTTCGTAGGCTAATTTTTTTTCGTAGTCTAAAATTATTTCATAGTCTAAATTTTTTTTCATAGTCTAAAATTTTTCATAGTTTAAAAATTTTTCATAGTATAATTTTTTTTCATAGTCTAATTTTTTTTTCATAGTCTAAAATTTTTCATAGTCTAAAAATTATTTTCGTAGTCAATTTTTTTGTATTCAAAAGTTTTGTAATGAAGATTTTTGTACTCAAAATTTTCATAATGATGATTTTTGTACTTAAAATTTTTATAATGAAGATTTTTTATACTTAAAATTTTCGTAATGGAGATTTTCGTGCTTGAAATTTTCGTAATGAATATTTTTGTACTTAAAATTTTCATAATGTATATTTTCGTATTGAAAATATTTGTAATCAAAATTTTCAGAATCTATAGTTCTTCAAGAATAATTTTCCTCATTACGAATAATATTCCTAGCAATCCAAAAGGTAAGTTTCCTTTATTAAATTTTCATAATCATCTTTTACTTGTTGGTATTTTCATCTTTTTTTAAAATTTTTGTATTATCTTTTTCTTGAATCCGAATGTTTTTTTATTAAAAAACCTCAAAAGATCGAAATCCATCAAAATTCTTCTTCGGTCATTTTTTAAGCCATCAGATCTAATAAGAAGGTTTTTCAACCGTTGGATTGAGTATGGAAGATGAACCGTCACCTAAAACGCCTATATAAAGGACCCCCAATGGCTATCCCACATTGAAACTCAAGCCTTCATGTGCTGAAACTCTGACCCTCCTACATAATCCTGTTCTGAATCTTCAAGGTTTCCTCAACTCTGAATGTCTATTGAAGCTTCGTCTAAAAAAGAAATTTCATCCATAAAGGAAATATCTAAATGGATGTTTTACAAAGAAAGGTTGGTTCATCAAAATTTCTTTACTAAGTATGATTCCATTATCTCTAATAATATAAAGCTGAATTGGTGGGAGAGTGTTTGCATTTCGAAACCAAAAGCACATGATCCGGTGTATCCGGAGTTGCTGATTGAATTCTACAAGATATTAACTTTCTTCAAGGAAGAAGGCAGGTGAAATTTTTTCTTTCAAGTGTTTCAGAAATACATATTATCTTTCATATACCAAGGATGCTAGTTTGATTAGAATCCCTTATGAAGGAGAAGCAAAGTTCTTCTCACATAAGCTGTCTGATGGTCAAGGAAGTTTTATTAAAGAAAAATCCATGACTTTTCTTGGTCTTTCAGAGGTAAAGACTCCGAAGATTCTTCACATATCTACAAATTTTCGGATTCTTGAATTATGGGTTCAATGATTTATCATTACGAGAATAGGTGATAAGGATACATTAAAGAAGATTGACATCTACATTCTGGATTTCTTGGTAAACTTAAGAAAGATAAACTTGGTTAAGCACATTTTGGTTACAATTGAGAACATAAATAATGGAAATATGTAGACTTAGATTATTATGTATCCAACCATTTTGTCAAATATGATTGTTCAATTTTTAGAATCCTTCAAAATTCCTTGCAAATCTATGTTAAGAAATTGTAGAGTCATGTTGCTGAGTGATGACACCTTGATAAGGATGAAAGTTGGTTTTTCCAAAGAATTCAAAAAATTCTATGATTTTCCTGAAGAGGAAGTTGAAGCTCTTTCAAAGAAACATGAGGTTGGTGAAACCTCTAAAAAGAATGGATGGAAGAGGAAGATGAAGGAAGTGGAAGAGAAGGAAAAAACTCCAGTGGCAAAGGAAACTCAATATGAACCACCAAAGCCAAAGAAACAAAAAGCTTATCCTGATGAGGTAGTGTCTAAGTGGAGGGAAGACAAGAAAAATCAGAAAGAAGCGGAGCCTAAGTTTGGCCTCGACCCTGCTGAGGAAAAATCTTTGAAAGAAAAGGTAGCTAAAGAGATTGAGAAGCAAGAGAAAGAAAAGAAGCAAGAGAAAAAGTTGTCTAAGGCAGAGATAGTCCAATCACATCTAAAGACTACTAAGAAAGAATTCGAGAATATTCTGGTACCACAATCCTTTCTGATAGAATTATTACCAGAGACTTCGGGAAAGAAGTTTGTGACTCCAGAAACAGTCTAAGAAAAATAAGTAGAGGAAAAAGAAGTAGAATAAGATGAAAAATAAGGTAGTGGTGATACTGAAGATTTGATAAAGCAAGTATAGGATTTTCATGAGAAGGAAAGACCTTCTGAAAAATTATCATTCCAAACCTCTGAAGCCAAGTCTTAAAAACATGCTACCCTAGGGAAAGATGAGAAAAGTGGAGAAGAAGTGAATAAAGTGTCTGAAGAAGAAAACTTCATCCATGATTTCATTCAGCTAGAGGATGCTAAAGTAAGAGATGAGAAGAAAACAGGTAGAAGAAGATAAAATTGTGCAACTATCTGATAGTGAACACGAATAACCCAATCAAGAAGAAGAAATTCCGAAAGATGATAAGGGAAAACATGTGGTTGTTGATACACTGAGTAAAGCAGTGGTGAAGAAGAGAGAAGTGAGTGATTAATTAAAGAGGAAATCCACTGATATTGAAAAATAATCCTTACCAAGAAAAATCTATGATTCGGAATCGTCCTCTCTTGGACATGATTTTGTAGTCCAGTGCTTGAAAAATCTTTTTGGAACTATCCCTACATTTCCAAGCATAGACTCTAGATGCCAGATACTTCAACATTCCTTAAATCAGAAATAAAATTCCGTATCCATGGTGATGGATATGTGTGTCAATCTTGAGGATGATTTCAAAACCATTTTCATAAACTAAGAAGCCCACAAAAGATCTTTAAATAAGATGACAAGCTGGTCAATGAAAACTATAGAAGACATGATAATTCTTGATGAATTCCAAGAAAGTGTCACAGATTCATTTGAGACTGAAGATATGAAGATCAAGGATCTCAAAAATAGTTTTCAGGAAAAGCTAACTCTAGAACAGAATTCTCAGATACAAGAAGTGAACGATCTGAATGGAAAGTTGTATTCAGTTGCTCAGAGTTGGAAGAGGGAAAGATATCTTAGAATCAAACTTGAGGAAATTTTTTTTAAGAAAGAAGAAGTTATAAAGGTATAGGCATAATCTCTTAAGGCTCAAGAAGAAAGAAATCAAAGCCTTAGAGAAGAAAACAGAAGATCAGGATCAGCTTCTCAAACATGCAGAGGAAGATCACAAGGAACTAAAGAAGCTCAAAACCATGGTAAAGAAGTTGATTCCAAAGGAGAAGGAAGGATAATCTAGTTCAATTCCAATATTTTTTTGTATTTATTCATTGTATAAATTTTTCCAATCATATTGAAATTTTTGGTTGCTCGTCTTTTGGTTGTTTAGTACTAATATTTCACGTACCATATTTTCTTTTCCATTACCTGTATTCCTTTGTGAAAATCACATAGGGGGAGAAAGGAATGATAAAAAAGAATACTAAGTAAAAGAATAAATTTCCCTAAGTAAAGGGGAGTTCTTATCCAAAAATATTTTCATATACAATAAAATTCTATGTCTCAATTTGGAAATCAAGAATACGATCCTTAGTGTTTCCAAAGCCTAAGGGGGAGTTAGTCGTATTCATCATTGTCCATGTGTTAAGGGAGATAAGTTTTATTTTCAAAGTCCAGAAAAATATTTTCTAATTCCTTATATTCTTTTTTGTAAGGATGTTTGTGCTTTCTAAAAAGGGGGAGATTATTGAGTCAATGAGGTTTCCTTATTAATTTTCATTCCTTTATTTTTTAAAAATCACAAACACTCTATCTTAAGGAAAATCTCTTTTCCCCTATATTTTATAAGCATTAGGAAAGTTTTCCTTACCGAAGGAAATTTATCTTTACCATATTTTCATTGTTCATATTATATTCTAACTCATTTTTTCTCTAATTATAAAATTCGGTTTCATAACTAAAACCTCAAAATCTTATAAATACTTAGATATAGAGAATTCTATTTTCAGGATCCGAATTTAGGTTCCGAATTCGCTGAATTCAGATTCCGAACTTTCTGAATCCAGGTTCCGAATTCTCTGAATTCAGACTCTGAACTTTCTAAGTTCAGACTCTGAACTTTCTGAATTCGGACTCTAAACTTTATTAATTCAGACTCTAAATTATTATGAATTCAGACTTAAAAATTCCTTGAAACCCAGACTATGGAATTCTATATAATTCAGTTTCCAAATTCTTTTGAATTCATAATCCGAATATTCATGTATTATAGACATCGAATGGTTTTTTGGTTAGACTCTGAACTTTTATTTTTCCTTACACTCCGAAAAATGGATTTGGTTAAGCAAACATATTTTTGCTTACTCATGTTTGAGTTATAAAATGATTTCATGGATTCTATTTATAACAAACCATTGTTTAAGTGACACATGTACAAGTCCCTCCAAAATTCAAGGAAAAATATGACTTCTGGAGGAGGAAGCCAACTGTTGAAGATATGCCTATAGATAGGAGATAATTTGAAAGATATCACAACTTTGATGAATAGTTCTATGACTCTAGAGATTACATGTTGTGAAGTGATTTCTAGAGAGAGGTTTTCATGCCTTGTACATACTGAACATCTCGTTCAAAATTGGTTCGTGCGACTCCGAATGTTGCTAAATACATTCGAGGGATTTCGGGGATAGGAAGACAGAGGTGCCGACTACCTTGATGTTCGAGGGATTGCGGGGATAGCAAGACAGACTCTGATATTCATATCGAGAGCTTACCCTGGTGTGGGTAAGACATAATTTCTTGAAAGTATAAATCAAGGGACCTTTATCCATGGTTGTTGGATACCCTTATCTTTGTGTTAAAATATTTACTACTTGTTACTTGTATAGTTTCAAGTTTTCCACTACATTTTGGTTTTTGATGAAAGTATTACTATCTTATACTTTCTTATACTTTTACTCTGATTTATAATATTTTATACGCTTTAAGGTAGAATCTTTATCTTTGTAAAATTTTCTTAAGTTTCATTTTTGGAACCATATTTCCAGAATTAAGCAAGTTTGTATAACTAAGAGTTTTTGTGAATTTACCATGTTTAACTTTGTTAAACATTACCATCTTTAATAGTTCCAAAGGATTTTTTAAAGTATAAAATTCACCCCCCTCTTGTATATTGAGCATCTACATCATTATTTCAATCATAAAATTGGTATCTGAGGAGGTCTCTGAAATACTTATATTCACATATAAGTTTTATTGGTCAAGTTTTTCATTGTTCTATATTTTCCTTTCTTAGGATATTTTTATTCTTATTTACAAACTTTTATTACTAACAAGTCTGTGTGGAAAGATTTTATTTAAGAGTGCAGTAAAGAATGTTGGTTCAATTGAAAATCTAAATCCTAAAGGACCACCTATTTTTGATGGGAATGATTATGAATATTAGAGAGAGCATATGAACTTTCTTGATTCTAGAAATATTAAATATGGTAATGTTTAACAATTTGAGTCATTTTATAATAATATTAGATGTATACAATTTTATGGAACTTTTTAACGTCTTTTACCTACCTTCTAGGCACATTTGAAAATTTGCATAAAGCGTAATTTTACAACTTCTGTGAATTTAATTTCTAAAATCTGAGAGACATGGTTGAAATCAGTAAGTAAAATATGGATCAATTGGATAAAAATAATTTCTTTGAATAGTTACTTTTGAATTTTATTTACCACAATTAAAATTAAATAGGGTGATTAAAGGTAAAAATAATGTTATAATTACCCCAACACATATAATTATTCTGTTGGATAAGTTTATTTCAGCCAAAATCTACCTTTGGAAAAAAATAATATCCTTTTTGATCCATTTGGGTTAGATTAGGAACTTTATTACATTTTATTTTAAGAAGAGTTAAAAGTGTTAAATTTAAAGTTTAATAACTAAGAAAATTTTAATATAGGGTTATAATTAAGATAAATTTGACTATAAATATTCATTATAAATCTAAATATATTTCCCACATCATGGTATTTTATTTATAATTTTTAGACATTAAATAATTAATTTTATTTATGACACAATGATGATGCAGTAATTACCTTATTAACGAAACATTAAAATAATTAATGCTATAAATATTAAAATAAATGTAATATGAAACTTTTGGTGACATAAAAGAATTTTATATGTGAATATGACATGTTATGGTTGATTCAATGTATTGTTTTTAAGTAATAAAGTTTTTATGACTTTCAAAAAGACCAAATACTAAATAGTGTCAAAATTGACATAAATGAGTTTTTAAAACAAATACTATTTTATTAAATGATATAATACTCCTAAAAATATAATATTAGACCAAAGGACTTAGATAAGGTTATATATGTAATTAATGAACCACCTGAGGTTAGCTTGGAATTTTATAATATGTTTATTAACCATGTAATTTAAAAATACAAGATTACATGGTAAATGTTAAACTATTTAACCAAGAGTTAAATCTAAAAGATAATGTTAATATGGTGACCTAAACTTGTCTAAAAACTATTTATTAAGAGTATTTAGACCAATAAAGACCTTATACTAGAAATAAATTCATTTTTAGAAATTAGAAACTGAAAATTATTTTATAATAAATTTATATTTCAAGCTTTTCCTAAAGTTCCCCTCACCTCTCTTATAAAAGGGAACTTCCCCTTATCTTAATTAAAAACCTCCAAATCTATTTGGATAGGCAAAAACCTACTCAAATATTGACCCAAATATCTTCAAATCATCTTATAGGTCTTACTTTGATTGGAAAGACAGCCTAAAGATCCCTTTTGTTCAAATCAAAAGAAAGCACCCAAAGAAGAGGTAATTATTTCATCACCTCGTTCAAAGTTCTTTTCTTATTCTACTTCCTCCTTCATGGTTGTTACCATACTAAAATAATAACTCCAGTACCTTATACATTATGAGATGTTATTATAAATATGGTAAAACCATATTAATAATTATATCCATCCTATGAATGACAAAGTCACCATGCATGCGTACGTACGACTTACTGTCTCCATGTAGTGGTGTTGTTTGTTATTCAACACTAAATTATTTGGATGGGTATAATAATGAGTATAATTAATTTAAATAATGAATATAACATGGTAATGATTCTTTATATTTAATATAACATCTAATTAAACACTATTTCATCATCAGTAGAATGATATTGTCGCTTGTACGTACGTACGACTTACCGTCTCCATTGCGCGATGAGATTCATCTTTAATGATCACCATTATATTTTTTTATAAAAATATATATTGATTAATTATGAGGTATATAAAATAATCTTTCTATTTTAATAATATATATTTATGTAGATAAATATATTTCATTTACTTACTTCCATACTATACGATAATAAAATGGAAACAACGTCCACGCGTATGTACGGACTACCGTCTCCATGAACGATGTTTCCATTTCATATATCTATCTATTATACATATTTATATTATGAATATATATATGATACATAAATCATGTTCTATATTATGTAAGTATTTAAATCATGATCTAAGTGATACGATTAGGAATAAAAAGTTTAAAAACGTACGATAAAGAAAGCAATTATTGCCCGAAATGTTACTTTAACATGGAAATTATTATTAAATAGGTATTATAAAGTAATAAATGAATCATATGTGATATAATAAATATTATTATGGTTATGTTATAATTTAATAACATACTATGGTCATTATACAGGAGGTTAAACGTACCCTCGACTAAAGTAAAGTACAAGGTAATGGTTAATTCCTCAATCTCATTATTATCTGAGATTGTTTATGTGTAAGTATTTACGGGGACATATTTATCATCCATGTACAAGTTTCAAATTTATTTTTCAAAAGAAATATTTTAAAGTTTTAAGGAAGGTAATCTTTAAATATATCATCACTTTAATTGTTTTAAAGATTTATTTTTTTAAATCTTTTTAATTAATGTCCATGTTTTCAAAATGATTTTAAGTATTTATTTATATTGACATGATTTTTTTTAAAATGTTAATTACTTTAAAAAATTTCAAGGTGGTATGGGACACTTTGATTCAAAAATCTATTTTAAATAATTTCCTTTATAAATTTGATACTTTTAAATGATTTCTTACAAAAAGGGATATATCTCTCAAAGAGTTTTACTGATCATTTTCAACTATGTCAACATGCTTTACTGGATATTATTCTTGATTGAGGTTGATTTATTATAATATAATATTCCATATTATATTTAATGATTTATGATATGTTTGACTGTGGATGTGCTATTTTTATACCATTCATGGTCTATAGTTAAAGTATTAACATTTCGTATGCTAGTTTTAATACGAATGTTTATGTTATGTTTCAAAATTTTCATATGAGGAATGAATTCGACTTAGTAAGGGATGGGCGGGGCCCGCTATAGCCCCTCGATGCATTGGTAGGTCTCATGAGGAAAACTAGTGTCTTAGTACAAGGCCTTGCAAAAATTTATATTTAGAGTCTTGGTACGAGTCCTTAACTTTGGGGTTAAGATGTCTCGCATTACACATTCCATCATTATGAGATTAGTTATTAATGTTACATGGGATTATTCGACTAGTAGAATATCCATGTGAATAAGTAAATGAAATTATTTGATTTATCTTTTCCATATTATTCTGAATTTTTTGTTTAAAGGTATTGTGTTTTAATTTTATACATTGCCATAAAAGTTTATGATTATTCATGATAGCTTCCACTATATTGTTTATCCTTACTAAGAATCTAAAGCTCACCACTTTATTATGTTTTATTTTCCCAGGATGCCAAGAAGTGTATTATGATTGTTATGTAGGGTTATGATAGGGGAATAATGGAGTTCTAAAAGGATTATTTATTATGTTTTTTATGTTAGAAAATGTAATTTAATGTTCATGTATGTAATCTATTTTCCAAGACTGCTAAACTGATCGGTCCTTCAGGACTTGATTACTAGTAATCATGCCAATGTATTAAAATAATGCACCGGCTCTGGGCTTTGGGGGTCAGGGTGTTACAATGCATATATGTTTATCTATATATATGTTTGTATTTATATATAAGTGTCTACGTTTATATATTTGAATGCGTTTTTAGGAAACATCGCTAATTTAGCGATGTTTTTGAGGAAACATCGATAAATTAAGGACATTTTTGAGGAAACATCGCTAAAAAATTTCACTAAATTATAGTTTTTTGTAGTGTTGGAGGTAATAAAACTTGGTAGAAAACTGATCCAAATTTATCTGGGAATTCATATGGTCTAATTAATAGTGGACTTATCTCCCCCTTTTTACCAAAATACATAATACTTTTACATGGAGATACTTTAATAAAAATAAAAGCACTTATCTTAAAATAATAATCTTTCCTCTAGTTATCCACATAATTTTTCTTCTTTATTTGAGTCATATTCATATATTTCTAAATCATATTCCCCTTATCAACTATTTCTTCTACAAACTGTAGTCTAATAGACTTCCTTTCTCTTAATTCATCCCAAAAAGATGGATTCTGACACCACTTTCCATATAATGACTCAAAAGGTTCCATCTTTATACTAGAATGAAAACTATTATTATAAGAAAACTCAACCAATGAAAATTTATAATCCAAACTTCCTTATTAATAAATTTAAGAAGGATGAATCATGAATTCTATGATCTAACTCATTCACTCATACTATCCAACTTATTGAGGACAAAAATCTATATTGAAATTTAATTTATTACCCAATTACTTTTGAAGCCCTTTAAAAAAATTAGAAGTGAACCTAATATCACTTTCAAATACAATAGAGAAAGGAATTCCATGTACCATAACTATCTCCTTGATATATAACTAAGAAATCTGATCTAAATACATAATATCTCAAATGGAAAGGAAATATGTAGATTTAGTTAGTTGATCAATAATAACCCAAATTGTATTATTACCTTGACATGTCTTTGGTAATTCCACCATGAAATCCATATATATATTTTCCCATTTTCACTCTTGCACTCGTAAAGGCTAAAGCATACCTTTCAGTAATTGGTGTTCTTTTAAGGTTTAAAAAGTTATCCTTAGGTTTCTTTTATGATACTCATGAATTTTAGAATATACCAACATATCATCAATAAAGACAACAATAAAATTATCTAAATATTCATGGAAAACTCAATTTATAAGAACCATTAATATAGTTGGTGCATTATAAAACCCAAATGGTATAAATAAAAACTCATAAATCCCATATCTAGTTCAAAATAATATTTTTTGAAATATATTCCACCTTTACCTTTAATTGATGTAACCCTAACTTGAGATCAATCTTTGAAAAATATAATGCTCCCTAAAGTTGATGAAAAAAGAATTGATATGAGGAAAAAGTTACTTGTTCTTAATAGTGATGCTATTAACGGATCTATAATCAATTTAAATTCTCATTGAACCATATTTATCTTTTAAAAAATAAAATAATATCATCCCATGGTGAAGTTCTAGGATGAATTAAACCTTTATCTAGTAACTCTTGTAACGTTTTTTCAATTCAAAAGTTGCACTTGATCCATTTGATAAGGGGGTTTTGACATTGGGTTAGAATCAGACACTAAGTAAATAGTAAAATCAAACTCCCAATTAAGAATAACACCAGGAAAATCATTAGGAAATAGATCCATAAACACATTCACTTCTAGGACATCACTAATCAGAATGATTGATTTCTTTTAAATAACATGAGCAATGTAACTTTCACTACTGTATTTTGTCATCTTCTTAGCTACTTAGTTGGTTGAAATCATTGAATAAAACTTTCTTGGATCTAAAATATATCTTAGAATCATAAAAAAAATCCAATCCATACCCAAAATAATATCCAATTACACTATTTACAGTTCAAAAACCATTTTAGAAGAGACCATCCCACTAATAATAATAGGAATATTCCTATAAATCTTGGTTTCTTTAATGTTTCCACCTAGAGTTTTCACCAAAAGTTATATATTATTTTTATCATGTGATATTACCATTTTACTTTAAAATTTCTCAAAACTTAAGGAATATAAAGATATATAGTCAAACAAGTCATAGACATAATTCAAATAAAGAAGTAACATACCTATCACCACTTCAGTAGATAGCCCAATATCAATCATTGTTATAATAAAATATTTTTCTACACATTTTTTATTTTGGTCTTGATGATTTCCACCCTGAGTAACTGACTTCAAACACATTTTAGAATAATTCCCCAACTCATTTAATTAAAACATATAACCATTGAATGATTATCTGTTACCCCATTCTTGGATTTCTCATGACTCTTTTCTTTGCAATCATGATCCATATGGACAAAATAACACCCAAGTAATACTTCATAGATCATATCAAACATTCTTTGAATTTTTTTTATGTACTTGGAACATTTTTGGGGATTAACTATAGATTTATTAGTTGGATTATTCTCTGTTTCCTTCCACGATGACCATTTTTTACTATTATCATCTCATGGAACATAAGTTTTAGTAAAGTCTATCTCAAATTTCTTAGCACAATGAAAAAATTTCTAATAACTCTTAAATTCTCATGCAACACATTATCTTCATAAAAATGATTTAATTCCCAATTAAAACACATTAATTTTACTATCAAGGTCTATAATAAAATGAGCTATGTACTTGGAAAATATTGTAAAAGTTTCTTCATACAAAACTACTTAAACGTCAACTTTTTTTCTTAAAATCCAATAATTCATTATATATCCTATGTTGAATGACCTTTGGGAAATATTTATTCCAAAAAATATTCTTAAATGTTTCCCATTCCATGGAATCAATCTCACCTCTCTCTATGGTATTCTTAAATATTAATATACATTAATCACCATCACCTTCAAAATAGTAAATGTAAAGAGTTACCTTTTTATGTTTTGAACATCGTGTGACTTTAAATATATTTTTCCAGATCATTGATCCATCCTTTGGCTACCACTGGACATGAAGTTCCAGTAAAATATATAGGGTGATAATTCATGAAATGATCATTTATCGACATGTTATTCTATGCTAAATCTTCCTGTTTAATAACATGGATTCCACCACTATTTATATCCAGCAACAATTAATCCATCACTGCAATAACTTTCTCAGTTCTAATTCAAACCTTTCTAAGACACTAAGTTAGAAGGATATTTTATTCTTAATACCTTCCAACTCCGTCTTCCCTATTGACTCTATGGAAAACCATTCTGAATAGACATTTATTAGATGAAGAAACATGGTAATATTCAAATGATATATCATTTCAACTTAACCATAAGTATAATCTTTAACGTATATACTGTTAAAATTATCATAACCTCTAAAGTTACCTAAAACTTTACTTTGATACTAACTATAAGGTTCCAATCTTAAAACATTACATAATCTTGTGTTTTAATCAAGAATTCACATTATTACATTTTGAGGATCTTTAAGATTTATATTTTTATATAATTAGTCCATAACTATTACAAAAAAACTTATATATTACAAAGTATATAATTTTACTCAAAATCCATTTTCCCACAATATAAAACTTTTAAAATAAAACTCATTTTATTTTCATGAAAAATATTCATGAGTTTCAACTTGACTTTTTCTTATTATTACCCAACCTTAAAGCATGTGATTTTTTTAAAATCATGTGATTGTCACAAAAATTTCAATAAGGGATTTAAAAAGAATAAATTTGTTAGTTTAGTGAAAAAATTAAAAATCATAAATTTTTTACCTTTATCACAATATTCTTTGAGCATATAAAATAAATCATACCCACATGAAAAACACACACTTTTTAATTAAATAAAAACCTTTAAAACCCATATCAAGAAAATATAAACCCTTTTAGGAAACATAGAGCATCATATTCATAACTCATTTTAAAATCATGTTATAAATTACTAGATCCTAGTTAAATCCATTAGAGAACCCTCTCTAGTTGACTCCCTCCATCTTTCCTTTGAAGAAAAGAAACATTACCCAATGAATTGAAGAGATATTATGGGGCTCACCCACCATATATGATATATAGGGATCACATGTTCATCATATATAATTCTAAAGTACTTTATCATGAATAAAACACTTATTGTTTCGCCTTTTCATTATAAAACCCTTGAAAAACTCTTTTAAACCTATATGGAAGACACTTTCAAATATACAATGACACTTTTATTTTAAAAATACATTTTCAAAACAAAATACCAAGAATAAATGGAAATAGGGTATTTATTTGAAGAAAACATGGAATATTTTAAAGGAATCAAACATAATATAACATTTATGGTGGTGGGAAAAATAGTGGACACCGTATATGTCAAAATAAAACATCCCTTTTTTCCTTTCTGTCAACACACTTCATAAAAAGATTCCCTTTTAATAAAATTTGAAATAAAGTAAAATATAACATAAAATATTATTTATTATTAATTTATGTCAATATAAAAACATTCATAAAATAATTTAAATAATATGGACATGGAAGACAAATATTTATAAAATAAATCTTAAAAACATTCAAAACGAGGATTTAAATTAAATTGTCCCTTACCTTGAATCCGACTCATCATGTATGTTTTTTATCTTCATGAATAATAAATTTATTTAAATTTTTACTTTATTAACAAACTTATTAAATTTTATTGTTCCTTTTATCTTATTTATTACCATGTTATATTCAATTAATTAATAATTTAATTTCACATTATAAATTTTAATGATATTCAACTTAGATATCCAAAATGATTTCGGTTGGTCGACTATGGTAAAAAAGGTAACTATTTAATCATATATAGAATAATAATCATGAAATAATTATCCTTTTTATACATTAATTATTCTTTTAAAACCAATCGTGAAAGATGATAATGAAAAACGAACTATGTTACAATCATGGAGATGGTAGGATGTATATACGCATGAGTAACCTTTCTATTTTCAATGAACATGATGGAAATAAAAAAATTATTATTTTATATTTACATCATGATGATTAAATGATAAATATAATATCATTTATTTAATTTTAATTATGTATAGTAGCTATGTGATGTGTTTATGAAAAACGAATCATGTATCTTCACGAAAGTGGTAGTCTACACATACGCATGAACGACATTGTCATTTTTCAATGAATGGAAATATAATAAAGTATATGATATATTAGTTTTAAATAATTCTAAAAATTTCATTAATATCATATATGTATAGTAAATATATCATTTTAACTATCTATGAGAGGTAGTGATGGAAAATTAACACATCACTTCATGGAGATGGTAGTCCACACATACACATGGAAGATATTTTCATTCCACATTAGATGGAAGGGGATACATATATTGATTATGTAATAAAAATAATAACATATTAGTATATTTAATATAATTATTTTATTATTTCACTATGGTTTAACAATATTTGAAGGGTGTATGAAAAGAAATAAATAAAAAATTATTGGTTATGAACTATACCTCTTCTTCGAACAACCTATTAATATTCACACAAAAATCTTTACTAGGATGGTTTTATGATAAAAAACTACATCTAAGACATGTTTGGGGGTGTATAGAATTCAATTTAGTAGGTATTTTCAAAATCAAAAGGAATTTGAATCATGAAGAAATGAGGATAGGTAGTTCCCTTTTATAATTGAGGGAAGGGAACTCATGGAATTACTTAAAATTTTACATTAATTTAACTTAATTTTCAAGGAAAAATAGATAAAAATGATTTAATTTAAATATAATATTATTATGATTAAAAATAATCTCATATAATAAAAATTGGGTATGTTTAAGTGATGTTTTTCCCTTATCTTTTTGTATTAATCCCCTCTAAACCCTTTTAACACTTACCATGATATCAAGGTTTTTAAACTTAAGGAGCAAGAAAGATAACATAAAAAGAATGTGGCCCAAAAAATGGACCATGGTTGATATTTTCAACCAAATAAAATTCAATTAGAATAATTAAATATTTTTTGTAATTTTGAATCATTTAATAAAACATTATTTATTATAAAATATCATTAATGTCATTTTTGGAACTTTTCATTTAATTTGAATTTTTGAAACAAAACGATAGAAATATAATTAGAATATAATCATTTAAAAAAACCCTAAAATGTTATATTTATCTAAAAATTTCATAATAAACATTAAATTACCCAAAAAATATTACTTATATATTTTTTAGAATGATTCGCTTGATTTTTCTACTGGCTGTACAAGCATTATGTAAGTGTTGTGTACGAATTTAGGGTAATTACTTAAAAACTAAAAATTAAAAATATATTAACATGATAAAAAAAATTAATTTATATTTAAAATAAAGATTTATAACTATAATTATGTTGTTTTTATCCATTTCATAAAATATTATGGATATTAAAAGCAAGAAAGTGATATTTTTGGATTTATCGTTTACTTAAATATTATAAAGGTCAAAACCAAAGAAATTTGGAACCAATTTACCATATTTTAGAAATTTGTATGGAAATGGATGAAATAAACTCATAAAATAAGATGAATTTAATTTTTATGGTCATTTTCAGTCCTTATCAGATTATTTTTAACCTTACTTACCCGGATTAGCCTTACTGTAGTGATAACTATTTAATAATGTTACTATTTATAATGAATAAAAACAAAAGGGGAATATTTACCAAATATATAAAAACATATTTATAATATGGAATCTATTTTTAAAGGTTAAATTTATATAAGTTATAAAATTAATTTATCATTAAAACACAAAATGCAACAGAAAATAGTTTTTTTAGTAAAAAGAGTTTTGTAATCCCAAAATGGACTTATAACCAAAATCCAATATAAATATGATTCAAATTTAATTAATTAAATTATATATAACTAAATAATAATTATATTACTTTTATATAAAATTAAAATCAAAATGGGGCTTTTAAATTACTTTATCTAATGAAAAGAAATGATAGTTTTAAAAAATTGATATTTTTCACTATTCATTGGAAAATCAATCCTTTTAGAAAAATACCAAATTTTTTCCCTACGTTAATTTTTATATGTTGATTGAATAAATTAAGTTTAATTTTTCAAATTAAAATTCAATAATTTTGAAATAAATGTTTTAAATAAAACCATATAATGCCTAAAAACCCAATTTTGTTAGGAATAATGATTTTTTCCTTTTGAATAAAAAATTATCTAATAATTTATATTGAATATAACTATATAAAATATAATTAATACATATCTTATAATTATTTAACTTAAAAATACATGGTATGTCAAAATTGGGGTTCTACGAAGTGTATGGATACAATTATTATCCATGCTTGTATAACAAATCACTCTCTTAATTAAAGAAATGAAATGAGTCGATGGGGATACATGGTAAAGAAAAGAGAGGTCAATTAATACAAAATCCAAATAAGAATTTAAAATTTTGCTATTTTTTTATTTTATTGAGTAAAATTATGTGATTTTTTATCAATCTTGAATCACCACTAAAATGTTCCTTACGATATTACAAGAGTAATTGAAGAAAAAGGAGAACTCCAAATCTATAAAGAGGACGAGTTATAAAGAAAAATACTTAGTAGTTGAGGTGGATTAAAAAGAAGTTAAAGGTAAAAATAATTGGATATTGTAAAATTTATGTTAGTCACACATGGCTCGAAAAAATAAAATCTTAAATAATATCTAGAGGTATGATGATGAAGCTGTTACTTTTAGAAATATTGGATTAGTCAATGCCAAAGGATTTTGAAGAAAAAAAATTAGTGATAAGTTGAATCCAATTATGTTATACTTATCAATAAAATAAGGAATATAGTGTACCTTATCTTTTTATAGTGTGAATGAGGTGATTTTTAGAAATATTGGATATGTCATTAGAAGAATGAATGATGAAACAATGAAAATGAAGTTGCAAAAAATAAGTGAAGAATTATTTTAGATATCTAAAGACCAAAATTCATGTTTCTTAAGTATAAAGGAAGATAATTAGCTTTAGTATAAAAGAATTAGCAATTTGGGTTTACATAACTTGAGAAAGCTTATAAAATATGATGATTTTAGGAATCTACCAATGTATAATCTTGAGAGGAGAAACACATGTGATGTGTTTCATGAATTAAAGATTGAAAAAATCCATGGATTTATGGAAATAAAAATATAAAAGTCTCTTAAATTGATACCATCATATGTGTGTGGTATGATGAGATTTAAATCTACCAACTAAAATAAATACATTATTATTTTTTGGAATTATTTTACTCATATGACGTATGTTTATTTTATTTTGAGCACATACTAATCTCTTGATAGGTTTAAGAAATTTATGAGATGTGTTGAAAAACATGTTGGATTTTCCAACAAAATATTTCAAGACAATAATGAATCCAAATAAAAGAATAAACACTTTGATGTATAACCTATGAATAATTGGAAAATTAAAGTATATAGTGATCCACATACACCCACCAAAAATGTAATATCTAAAATAAAATACTGAAATTCAGTGGACATGGGGAAAACCATGTTATTAAATCATGGTTCCCTAAAGTACTTTTAGAGAAAAGCTACCACAAAATGATAAATATATTAAATCAATTTTTACTATGATTATATTTTCTTAATATGATCTATGATAGGTGGTTTGAGAAGAAAACCAGTTTAAATAGTTTAAAAGTGATTAAAAACCTATGTTATATCAAAATCAAAAGAAGTAATTTGAGAAATATCGACGAGTCAATTGATGAGGGGAACTTTATTAGATATAAACTTGATATAAGAAGTTACCAGTGTTCTAACAAGAACATGAGAAAAATCATTTATGAATTTTATTTGATCATTTTGAAAAATAAAGGTTCATTAAAATAATTATTATCCACTAATGGTGAATTTAAATAAGTGAAAAAATGAAATTAATGGAAAACATGGGAAAGAGTTGGATACAAAAATAGATTTTTGTGATTCTCAAGCTGATTATAAAATATCCTATGACGTGGAAAGGCCAATGAAAGGAGGAACTAAGTTAAAATGATATTTAAAACATTTTATTTTTGAACACATCCTTCTATACTATATAAAGGGTGTGAAAACATGAAAAATTATGAGGAATACCCATCATATCAATTTTATTTCACAATTTAAACTAAAAAGTGTTAATTAATAACTATAACATAAGGATTATATTACAATGATATAAGAATAACTAACTTATATCAAGAAGAATGAAACTTTGGATTTAATGTAATATCCCAAAGACAAGAATATTATTGTGATAACATGGGTCTTTTGGAATAAGATCAATGAAAAAGGAGAAGTAACATGAAACAAATATTTTCTAGTTTTAAAAGGTTATTATCAGATTTATGGTATAAATTTTAATGTGTTTCATCCCATAAAAATGATTTAAATGATTAATATTTTTCTGAAAATATTTACTCAAATGTAATAATTTTTTTTCCAAATGGATCTAAAGTCAACATTTTTGAATGATAAACTTTAGGAAGATGTTTAAATTGAATAACCAATTTTTTTTATCTTTTATGGGGAAAGATCTTGAGTTTTTAATCTTAAGAAGGAATTAAATGATCTCAATAAAATTACCTAATCATTATATTAAAAGATGTATATCATTTTAAAGAGTATAAATGTATAAATAGAAAAAATGGAAAGTGATATTTATATTAAGAGAGCTGACACTAATTCACTCATTTTGATTTTGTATGTCAATGAAATTATTTTTTTCAATAACATAGAAGACTTATGAATAATTCACCATACAAAAGAAAAAACTTTTCCAAATTATGATGATTGGTTAGGTGAAATTATTTTTGGGGTTTCGTGCAATTAAGACATTTTTTTATCTTTCTCTCACAAGATAAGTATGCTCATGAGTTGTTAAAGAGTTTCCAAATTGAATAATTAAAAGTGGTTTCTACTCCTATAACACTTAGGGAAATATATCATTGAAATAATAATAATGGATTGTAGATAAAAAATGGTTATTAAGTCATATTATAAGACCACATTACTTCATAAAACAAAGACCTGACATAGTGATTGTCATTACTTTTTATGGGTGATTCCAATGAAATCCCAAGGATTTATATATTATGGATGAAAAAAAAAGATCATGTTCTACCCCAAATAGACTCTTGAATATGGTTCAAGGTTTGGAAATTCTATATTATTTTTGTTTTTTTGGTTTTATAATGTGGATTAGAAAGGTGAGAATGGTGATTGGATTTTGACTTCAAGAGGATAATTCTTTATCATAGGAATGTATATTCCTTGTTACCCCAGGAAATAATATTTTTTCATTATATTAAAAAAGATGAGTATATTGAAACATCATAAGAAAAAACATAAATTATATTTTTGATGTCAGAACTTGAATACATAAGGATGAATGTTTAATACTCATTAATAGTTTTATGTGATAATCAGAGTACAATAAATTTATTAAAGAATCCGGTGTAATATTCAATTTCAAATCATGTTTGTCGAACTCCTCTTCATTTAATGATCACAAATATTGTTTAAATATTGTAAATAATGTTAAATATTGTTCTATTATGATTCATTATGGTTATTTTTAATCTTAATACCTTCTATGAGTATTAATTATTAAGACAAATTTTATATTTTTGGTAAAGTATGAGCCACCGTTATGGTGAACTCACAATCACCATTGTTGTGACCAAACGGTCTCACCGTTTAGTCTAAAAACCAGTAATGTATGATTCTCCATTATAGTGACACCATTTTATCATGATAACGGTTCGATAACTCACAATGTATCGGACACCATTGTATCAATTCACTGGTTCAAAAATTTCAAAAATAACCAGACACTATTGCCAGTGACACTATTTCTCACAAAGGACCTGATGCCATTACCAAAACGATATTTCATTACCTAACCATTTCATAATTTTTTCAAAGTATGAATCAATGATTTAAATACACCACTTAGAAACAAAGGAAGAGTCACTACTGACTGTGGCACCACTCCTAACTCACTATTCCCATGACACTTTTAATATGTCACCGCTGACTAGGACACCGTTCCATACTTAGCCATTTATAACTTATTTTAATTAAATTCAAAATTATTTCTTATGGTCATATTTGATCTATTTAATGATAATGATATTATTAATAATTCTTGTATCCATGTCAGCAGACAATATGTGGTATGAGGTGTGGAAATTATGCTTCCAGTCAGCCAAAACACAAACACCTAAATATTAATATATTATGGCACACGAGATAAAGAAGAAGAGTGAACGACACACACCAGACCATGAAGAAGAGTCACAATAATCCATTTTTCTTGATAATGAAGAACTCACTATGAACCATCCTGAAAACATCCTTGCAGCAACAACAAATCAAAGAAGAAGAAGAGATATGAAGAATATCTCATTGAACTAGAAACCAGAAAAACAAAAGTCACGACACTTTGTTTTGGAGTCTATTTCTAGAAGAGGATCTGAGATTAAAATCTTCTATATTTAAAGAGTCCATATTTTCATATAATAACACTTAGATAATTTCTAATCCATTCTTATCATATCATTCTCTATTGTGTACCATTTCACTATTCCTTTGAGCGACGTGTGTATATGTGTTAAAAACACACACTGTATCCTATGATAAATTGGAGGATACACGATATCCTATCACTAATACTCTCTTACACCATTTTACTCCCACTTATAACTATGGAAGTGGTCTCTATGTGAACTGGTTATAGTTTGTTCCCACGTAAAACTGTGGTAGAGGTCTAGTTGAACTAGACAGGTTGCGTGCTATTGTAAACCCCAATCCAAGGTATGGATCAATATTTTTTATTTATATTTTTCTTGGTGGAAGGTGATCACCATGTGGAGATGGCTGAGTCTCTGCTTGAGACTGAACCTCTTATTTTATCTACTATGTTAAAAGTTCTATTTTATTGATTATATTTGTTTATTAAAATCATAAAACTTTACTTTGAATGAATAGTTAATCTTAGATAGTGTTTGAATTATAATTTGTTTTAGCATAATGATTTCAAAAGTTAAAGTAATCACATAAATTTATTTAACTAAGAATTAATCAATATTTGAGAAATATTTCAAATAAGAAAATATTTTACAAATCTGATACTTTGATTAAATGGACTATTTTATTTTAAATTGAGGTACTTTCAAATAAATAATTTTTAACAAATTTTTTTATAGGAACTCAATTCAACCCCGCTCTTGAGTTTACTACTCTGAAAAACATTTGGTATCGGAGGCTGTTTTAAACTGCTATTTTCAAATCTTTTCAATTATGATTTAAGTTTTGTTTTAAAGATCTATAAATTTCTATTAGTTATAAATTTATATCTCTTTAAAATCTATTCTTTATTATATATTATGGATAAGATATTGGAAGGTTTTTCTACTAATATGCCTCCTTTTTTCAATGGAACTAATTTTTCCCAGTGGAAAATTATGATGAAAATGCATTTAGAAAGCACGGGCTTTGAAATTTGTTCTTCCATTATATATTAATATAAAATAACTAATACTACCCAAAATACTTGGGATGAACCAACCTAGACTTATTATAATAATAACTACAAGGCTGTGAATGCATTATATTGTTCTTTAGGAGATGAGTAATTCAATAGGATTTCTGCATGTAAAATTTCCCTTGAAATTTGGGATAATCTAGCTGTTTCACATGAAGGAACCACTAATGTTAAGGAGATGAGACTTAAAACATATACTATTAAATATTATAACTTTAAGATAAAGCCTGATGAACCTATCTTTGACATGTATCTCAGGTTTAATGAAATTTTAAATACAATGATCTCTTTGGGAAATGAAGTTTCCACTAAAGAAAAAATCATGATAATTCTCAGATGTCTACATGATAGATAGAGGGAAACTTTAGTGTCAATAATAAAATCCTTTGATATTTGTAAGTTTCTAGATAAGGAGATGATAGAAAATTTGATGATGTATGAGGAAAAATTAAAGGTCAATAAAGAAGAAGATGATGAACCAAAGAGAAAGTCAGTGGCTTTCAAAACCACTACTTCCAAAAATAAAGAAAAGGAAAGGGTAAAAAATAATTATGACAGTACAAGTAATGAAGATTCACCATCTGATAGTGATGAATCAATGAATCAAATAGCCAGATGGTTTAAGAAATTCTATAGAAAGAAGAAGTTTTTCAGGAATCCCATCTACAAAGGAAAATATGACAATAAGAGAAATTTGAAAAAGGAGTGAAAGAAAAATAAAAATTCAAATGAGATAGTTTTCTATGAATATAAAAGTAGGTGACATGTAAAGGTTTAATGTCCTAATTTAAAGTATTATAAGAAATATGAGGATAAAGAAAAAAGTTACAAGAAATAAATAATGTCCACTTGGAGTGCTTCTGAGGATTTCTCAAGTGAGTTAGAATCCCCACATGATGAAAAGGACAATAAATACAACATGTGTTTTATGACAAACACATCTGAGGAAGAACTAAAATCTCCTGCACATAATTATTACTATTTTGAAGATGAATCTGATTCTGAGAATATCTGTAATGAATAATTGTTTGAATACTGAAACATGATTCTAGATACATGAAATGAGTTAAAATATAAATATAAGGTTTTAAAGAAAAACATCCTCTTACCTCTACTGTTAAATTTGAACTTACTGTAGAAAAAGAGAAAAATAATCAATTTCTTAAAGAGAATAATGAACTTAAACTGTCTAATGAGCAACTGAGACAGGACTTATAAAAATTTAACAATGGGAATAATAATATTACCCATATTATTTGTAAAAAATTTTCACCAAAATACAATACTGGAATAGGATAACAACCAGGGAAAAGGAATATGGTCAAAACAAATTTTTTGTTAAAATCTAGAAAATATGTTTTCATTCCCAGAATTAAAAAATCTGCTGTAAGTTCCAACAGTGGAAAATCATTTACTATCTCTAGTTTTTCTAGACCAAATATAGTTTATTTTTCCAATACTTTACAAAATATTTATAGGAAACCCCTGAAACAAATGTTGGTTCCCAAATCTTTCATAACTAATATTACTGGACCCAACAAATTTTGGGTCCAAAAGTATTTTCATGGTTAAATTACATTTTTAGTTAAGATTATTGAAGAGATCCTATAGAAGTCTAAGGTAATTGTATAGTAGATGTTCAAGACACATGAACAGATATTATTCATTCTTCAATAATCTGATAAATATTGATGGTGGGCATGCCACTTTTGGTGATAATGAAAAAGGAAAAATAATTGGCCTTGGCGAGACTGGTATCTCTAATTCAGTTTTAATTAACAAAGTAATTTTTGTTTATGGATTTATGTATAATCTTCTTATCATCTCTCAGTTATGTGACAATGGTTTCAATGTGAAATTTGAAAATGATGCATGTAATGTGTTTAATTCTAAAAATTAGTTAGTATTTACTGCTTTTAGGAATAAGAATGTTTATATTGTTAATTTAGATTTCTTAATTTCTCAAAATGCTTCTTGTTTGAGTGATTTTCACAAAGTGTCTTGGATATAGAATAGGAGACTATGACATTGTAATATTCACTCACCTAGGAATATTATAAGGAAAGGGTTAGTCAGGGATCTACCTAAACTAGAATTTCTAAATGACAAAGTCTACAATCCTTGTCAAAAAGGTAAACAGAAAATCTATTTCAAACCAAATAAAGAAGTCTCAAATTCTCAACCTCTTAAGTCGGTTCACATGGATTTTTTTGGACTTTTACAAGTTTCAAGTCTTAATGGGAATCACTATGTTAATGTTATAGTAGATGACTACTCTAGATATACTTGGACTTTCTTTCTTTCCCACAAAAGTGATGTTTTTTCTCATTTCATCAAGTATGATAAAACAGTCGATAAACTAAGCGGTCTTAGAATTAAATACTTAATAAGTGACCATGGAAACAAGTTTTAAAATCAATATTTTGAATCTTTTTTTCTCACAAAATGGATATAGTCATAACTTCTCTTCTCCTAGGAAACCCCAAAAGAATGGAGTTGTAGAAAGAATAAATATAACCATATAATAAATAGCCCATACTATGTTTAATGAATATGATTTACCTATTTATTTTTGGGTTGAAGCTATCAATACATCTTGTTATATAATTAATAGATTCTTAATCAGACCTATTCTAAAGAAAACAACTTTTGAGTTTTGTAACAATAGGAAACCCAAATTTAGTTACATTAAAGTTTTTAGTTGAAAATTCTATATTCTTAATACTAAGGATAATCTTGATAAATTTTCATCCAAAAGTGACAATGAAATATTTTTAGGTTACTCAATATCTATCGAAGCCTATAGAGTCTTTAATAATAGAACCAAGTGTGTGGAAAAATCTGTACATGTAAAATTTGACGAAACAGATCCACATGAACCCAAGAACTCCCTAGAAAATATTGAGAATTATATGTCCAATCTAGACATAATTACCAAATATTCTGATCCTACTATTATAAAACCTGTTAAATCATCCAGTTCTGAAAATTTTCCAAACTCTAGTCATGAAGAACCCAAACCTATTGAAGAAGTTGGAATTACCAGCCCTTCTTTTTCTAGAACTATAAAAATTCTTAAGAAACATCCTTCAGATGCTATATTTAGAGACAAAGATAATGTAAAAAAAAACTAGATATTCTCTTAGAAACCAGGTTGAACATAAAGCCTTTTTGTCACAGCTTTAACCTAAGAACATCAATGATGTAATCGGTGATGAATTTTTGGTAATGACTATGTAAGAATAACTGAATCAGTTTGAAAGAAATAAAGTTTTAAAACTAATGGATATACCTAAAGAAACCTTGACTATCGGCACTAAGAGGGTGTTTAGAAATAAATTAGATAAATCTCGTACTATTTTAAGAAATAAATATATATTGGTTGCATAATGATATAGTCAAGAAGAAGTCATTGACTATGAATAAATTTTTTCACCAGTTTCTATACTTGAATCCATTATAATTTTACTAGAATATGTAGCACATCTTAATTTCAAACTATATTAAATGGATGTCAAGAGTTCATTCTTAAATGGGTATATAGTTGAGGACTTTTTTGTTGAACAACCCCATGGTTTTAAAAACCCTCTTTTTCAAAATCATGTTCTTAAGTTTACAAAGGATTTATATGGTTTAAAATAGGCTCCAAGAGCTTGGTATGATAGACTAAGAAATTTTCTTATATCTAAAGGTTTTACAAAAGGTATAGCTACTCCTACTTTTTTTATAAAAAAAATTTCTAAATATGTTTTGGTAGTAAAAATCTATGTTGATGATATTATTTTTGGATGTTCAAAAAATTCCTTATGTGTTGATTTTCCAAAATGATGCAAAATTAATTTTAAATGAGTTTAATGGGTGAAATAAAATTATTTCTAGGATTCAAAATATTTCAAAATAAATAAGTTATTATTTTAAATCAAATTAAATATACTAAATGTCTTCTAAAAAGTTTTGGTTTGGATATCTATAAAAGTATTGATACTCCTATGAGTGCCACCTGTAAATTGTACCTTAATGAAAATGGGAAATCCATTGATCAAAATAATTATAGAGGTATGATTGGAATTCCTCTCTACTTGACTACTAGCTGACATGATATTATGTTTAGTGTGTGTATGTGCGCTCATTTTCAAGAAAATCCTAAAGAGTCACAAATTCTTTTTGTTAAAATAATTTTCAAATACCTCAAAAATACTACCAACTTAGGACTATTCAATATTAGAGAAAAATCATTAGAGTTAGTTAGTTATTATGATGATATTTTTTTGGTTGTAATTTATATAGAAAAAGAACCTTTGGAACATTTCAATTTTTGGGCAAGTCACTAGTATCATCGTGTAGTAAAAAGAAAAATTCTGTTTCATTATCTACTGCTGAAGCTGAATACATAGCTATTGATAGTTTTGGTGCTCAGATTTTGTGGATGAAACACACTTTAATAGACTATGGATATCAATTTAGACATGTAACTATAAACTGTGATGACAAAAGTTCTATTAACATCTCTAAGAATCCAATTTCTCACTCAAGAACAAAACATACTGATGTAATACATCACTTATTGAGATATCATTATCAAAAATGGGATATTACTTTAGAATTAATTGGAACAGAACATCAGATTGCTGATATTTTTACTAAGACATTAAATTCTGAAATAATGAGCTACATCATACATGAATTTGTAATGATCAACCTTGAGTGATCGTTTACTATCTTATAGTTTTCTTTCTCACTATTTTCTATCTCAATAATTTACGTCTCAATGATCAGAGTCACACTGTTGTGATTCCACTATAACTACACATTCCGATCTCGCCATTATGACTCAACTTTATATATTTAGTAATCTTTTCCCACATCATTGTTTTAATTATGTTTTTTCACTTTTATATTATATTATTTTTTAATTTTATACTTTTGAAATCTCTAAATTATAAAAAACCATCACTCCACTTCTCTGCTCACTTGTGTTCTCTTCTCCTGAAACTGAAAAACTGCTCTCTCAAATTCCTTTATCTTATCCAAACCCTCTCTACATGTCTAAAATTCCAAGGATGAAGCATCCATCATCCTCGACTCCAGAGAATTGCAATTTGTCAAAAAACGTGGAACGAGCTCTGATCACAAATCTTGAGGAACCAGTATATCCCGGTTTTGTAGATAATGTAGTCGTGACAGAAAATGAAGTATGTGAAAAATGACTTCTTTTGAGTAAGTTACTTGTTCTTAGAGTTTTGGAAGAACAGGGATGGTTAAAATTATTTTCAAAAGATAAGATATCCATATACCTCAAACTAGTTTTTGAGTTCTATGAGTATGTCCAGTTTGCATTCAATAAAAAAGATGACATTGTGGTTAGAAAATGGGTAAATGAACAAAGGTTTTCTTTTTCTTCAAGGCTATGGGTTGTTTGTTTATAAGTACCTCATGAAGGTATCTTCGAGGATCATCAAAGAAACCCTCCCCCTCCAAGTGACATATTTACCCTAGAAGAATCTTTGGGTTACTTGATTGGAGATAGAAAAAGGGGAAGTCCTATAGCAGCTGAATTAGATGGAGAGACTAGATTTCTATTAAAATTTATTTAACACCTAATATTTCCAAGTAAAGGTGACTTTTCTATAATAAAATATAAAGATATATTCTTATTTAATCTCTTGAAGAATGGTCACAAGATAAATCTGTGCAAGTACCTTGTCCTTCACATGTGTGATATGATCAAGACAAATTCAAAGTCAACCTCCTTATTTTATTCAAGATTCATTTCTGATATGCGTCAAGACAAGGGTTTGGTAAGGAATAATTGAGAAGTTATAAAGGATTATTAGTTTTTTCTATCTATGGATATATGAAGGTGAATAAAAGTTAGTTGGAATCCATGGAAGAATTTATGGTTTGAAGAAAATGAAAGGTTGTGTGAGGATTTAAATCATGTTGAGAACCCTTCAAGACCTAATGATATCACTGATCCTAGTTTGGAATCAGATGAGTTTTTGTAATATTTAGATGAAGGAATGGAAGTTGATGTTTCTAGAGCTTAAGTTGGAGTTTTTTATGTAAGCCGTGATCTAGATATTTCCTATTGGACTGAAGAGCCTCCCCATGCATCTCTTGAACCATATAAGGCTATTCTCTATAGATATTATCTTCTCTCTAAAGGTGGTGATGGTTAATGAGAAGAAAATAAAGCCAAGGATAAAGATTCTAATAAAGGGTAAGTAACGGTGGAAGAAAATGTTTCTAATGAACAACATACAGAAGAAGAACCTACATAAATAGAAGTCATCTTACCTGATGAAGTAAGGATGAGACAAGCTTATCAGTTAGAAGTAGATGTGGATATAGCTAAGAGGTACCAAAAGATAATAGAAGATGTGGAAATAGTTTACATGATGGATTCACTCAATTCTAATGGGGTATAATTGGTTGAGGAGGAGAAAAACCCCAATTTGGAATGGATTGAAGTACAGAATCCTGTGGATTCAAGTTCAGTGGATTCTTGGTACATGTTTCCTAGCTACTTTGATATTGATGATTCTTAGAAGTCCTTATTGAAATAAATAGACCTCTAAGATAAGTTTTAACTCAAACCAATCATAGATAAAGAAGTGATATCTGCTAAGGAGCCAGAACCCGTCTCTGTTCTAGAACATGCTCAAGAAACTCCCAGTTTTATAATCCATGATGAAATAAAATCTTTTTGAGATAATTTATTATCTGGTTTTAGAAATATTATGAAGTCAAAACCTAATTATATTACTAATCTTAGTGAAAGGGATGCTGGAATTATTATATAGAAGTTAATCTAGAAAAGTCAACCCAAAATGCTTCATATGATTTAGAAAGCCAGGATTAAAAATAAACTGCTAAGTGATGAAGTGAAATCCTTAATATCTTTGGTTGAGGAGATGAGGAAAGATGTGAAAGAAGCTTCAGCTCCAGTTTTCATTGCTAGCCTAAGTGAGGCTTATGATGAAATTCTCTATGGGAATGTTTTATATCATATTCAACCTAATTTGAATTCAGTGGTTGAACAAGTGTTCAAGAATAACACCGAAGTAGAAAATGAAATGTGTGGACTTGTGGATGCAATCAATCTACTAACAGATGAGTATAAAGGATCTTTAGAGACTATTCTAAAAAGGCTTAATACCTTTACCTCAGCTGCTCCTTGTCAAACAAGTTCTTCTCAAACCTCTCAACCTTTGGAAAATGATTTGATCAGATCAGGGATTAAAGAAGAGATTCATAATTTGGTTGGTGGTTAAAATCAGGAAATCCTAAGTAATATTGAAAAGTACAATGAGCATGTGCATTATATGGTCATACTTTACTCCAAGACTATTCTCAAAAGGCTTAATACCTTTACCTCAATTGCTCTAGCATTAGTTGGCAAGTCATTTCAAATATCTGGTGGAGAATTTGAAGCAAACTCTAGTGACTCAATCTTTCAAGGAACATGTCAAGCTATTGAAGGATTTTACTCCTACTCTTGATAAGTTTGTCGAAAATAAGGATGGTTTTGAGAAGGCTTTAGAGCATGCTGGTCAAATTATCAAGGATTTTTTCAACCTATTGTGGCCCTATTTTCATGTTCACAGAACAATAATAGTTTCACCTACAACTACTCCTCTTAGCCCTGGTATAATTTCTTCTACCACTCATTCTTCCTCTACCTCATTTTCTCCAGTTACCATGACTCATGCTTAGGCTCTAAGCTTGATCAGACCAATTATTACTGAGAAACACTTACATTGTTATTTATCCTGACCAATCGTTTCCCCTTATATTATTAAAGGAGTACCTATTTATTCTAGCTCTATGCCAAACACCTATACTACTTATGCACATGATACTTCTCCTCCTGCTATGTCTGAAAAGGATAAAGGGAAGGCTGTAGAATCTAAAGAGAAGTGAAGGATGATTTTTGATAGGGCCATGATGTATTTTCTTTTTTTGATTGTACTATAATCTATCTGTATATTCAATGAAATGTGCTATCTCTTTTATTCAATTGTTGCATTCATTTATTTATTGTTTTTATTTTCTTCCTTTCTTTTTGATAATCCCAAAAGGGAGAGAAGAACTGAAATTTATGCTATTTTAACATATATTTTCTAATACTATAATAGACTGCCTTGATTTTATGTCTTAATCTCATATAATCTTTTTGATATGTTAAGAAAACTATTTAATCCTTTATAAAGAATATGGATTGTAAATTCCATGATTTGTGATCATCAAAAGGGGGAGATTGTTGGAATCCTCTTTTTTTAATGCTCACGAATCATGTTTAATCTTGTAAATAATGTCAAATATTGTTCTCTTATGATTCATTATGGTTATGTTTAATCTTAATCCCTTATGTGAGTATTAATTCTTAAGAAATATTGAAGATATTTGGTAAAGTATGAGTCACTGTTAAAGTGAACTCACAGTCACCATTGCTGTGACCAAATAGTCTCACCGTTTAGTCTAAATATCGATAAAGTATGTGTCACCATTACAATGACAACATTGTATAATTCTATGGGTTCCAGAAATCACAAAGTACCAAACACCGTTGTATCAAGTCACTGGTTCAGAATTTTTGCAAAGGACCAGACATTGTTTCAATGACACCGTTGCCAGTGAAAATGTTTCTCATAGAGGACCTAACACTATTGCCGCAACACTATTGCATCACCTAAATATTTTAGAATTTTATCAAAGTATGAGACACCAGTTATAAGACACTTCTTAGAAGCAAAGGATGAGTTACCACGAATTGTGGAACCGCACATAACTCACCGTTCCTATGACACCGTTCCTATTTCACCGCTGACTATGACACCATTCCATACTTATCAATTTATACCTTATTTTAATTAAATTCAAAATTATTTATAGTGGACATATATAAGATAATTAATGATATTGATATTATTAATGATTCTTACAGACATTTCAGCAGATAGTACGAGGTACAAGGGGTGGAAATTATGCTTCTTATTGGAGAAAATACAAACAACCAAGGATTAATATATTATGGTGCACAAGCCGAAGAAGAAGAGTGGGCGACACACACCATACCATGAAGAAGAACCATGATAATCCAATTTTATTGCTAAAGAATAACACGATGTGAACCATCCTAAAAAAATCCTTTCAGCAACAAAAACTCAAAGAAGAAGAATAATTATGAAGAATATATCATTGAACTAGAAACCAAAACAAAAAATTCAGGATACTCTATTTCTATGTCTATTTTCAGAAGAGGACACAAGATTCAAATCAGTTACATTCAAAGATTGAAGATCTTCATAGAACAATACTCAGATCATTTCTAATCCCTTCTTATCATATTCTACTCTGTTTTGTACTGTTTTACTATTCCTTTGAGATGTGTGTGTATATGTATTAAAAAGGCATAGTGTATCCTATGTTAAATTGGAGGATACATGATATCCTCTCACTAATACTCTCTTACACCATTTTACTCCCACATATAACTATGGAAAAGGTCTCTGTGTGACCTAGTTATATTTTGATCCCACATAAAACTATGGTAGATGTCTAGTTGACCTGGACAACTGGTATTCTATTGTAAACCATGGTCTAGGGTGTGGATCAATATTATATATATATGTATATATATATATATATATATATTTTGGTGGAAGTTGATCACCAAGTGGAGATTACTAAGTCTCTACTTGAGATTGAACCTCTTGTTTTATCCACCATATATAATGCTCCATTTTCTTGATTATATATTTTCATTCAAATCATAAAACTTTAATTTTCTTTTATAGTTAATCTTAGATAGTTTTTTCATTAGAATTTGTTTTAGTAGACTGATTTCAAAAGTTAAAATAATATCATAAATTTTTTTAACTAAAAATTATTCAATCTTTGAGAAATATTTCAAACAAGAAAAGCTTTTAAAATTCTACTACTTTGATTAACTGGCCTGTTTGATTTTAAATTGGGGGACTTAAAAAAATAATTTTTAATATAAATTTTTATAGGAACTCAATTCACCCCCTCTTGAGTGTCCTAATCTGACAAAAAATGTTGAAATCAGGTTCCACTTCAGCAAGGAGAAAGTGGAACATGAAGAGATTTAATGGGAATATGTTTCAATGTTGGATAAAGTAGAAGGTATCCTGATGAATCCCACAATGAAGAATACTTTCCAGCACTTGTGAGTGTTTTTTTGGAATAAATGATCTCCCAAAATTTCTATTATTTCATTGTTTTATTTTTAATTTTCTATTTTTTTTCATTTTTTTGATAATGTGGAAGAATAATATGGGAGTTATTATTACAAAGGTGAAGAGAATTTGGATTTTACACCTGAAAATGAAGGAAGTGAATAGAAGATAAGTGGAGTTTTCTTATAGGGGATACATATGAGTGTTTTGTTACCAGGTTTTTAGAGAACATCTTATATTTTGTTATTGTGTTGCTGAAAAATAAAAATGGGGAGATTGATAAGAACTCATAGATTAAAGAACCCACATGTAGTTAATTGAAAAAGGGGACTTGAGATGATCAAAATTGAGATCAGTAAATATAGTAATGATCTTTACATTGAGAGTTAGAGAAATATTATAAACATAATTCCATATGGTGGTTTAGTGTTTAGATAACTATCACATTGTGAGATTACTTTTTATTTTTTTGAGATAATCCATTCATGATTTTTAAAGGTGGTTTCAAGTTTTTTTATAATGATCTCATGGATGAGTTTGAGGATGATTGGAGTTTGTTGGATAGAAATGGAAAGAAGGTTTATTAAATACAGAAACTACACTATAATTTAGTGTTCATTACAACATAATATAATTTATTAAAGATGAATTTATTTTTAAATTAGAATCATGAAATAGTGTTCATGTATTTTTTTTATGAGGGGGTTTTGAGAAATTATGATTATACTTTTACATGTGTTCCATGTCACAAAAACGAGTCGAAAGTTTTTATGCAACACAACCCATTATACGGAGCGTTTTATACTGCAAGATAGATTATGACACTACAATAAAGGAATTCATACATATATATCTAGTTCATGAAAAATTAATTTGATACTAAATTGAGGTCAGAGTTTCCAGACACATGAATAATGGGTCATTTTGTAACACATTAGATTAATATTTTTTGGGAAACTAAGGATTAAATACAATGTACTATGATTAATTGTTTCACACCATAATGGAGTAAAAGATATAATTTCATTAAATCAATAAATATTTTAGGATAATAATTAAGATATATAATCCATGATTATAAAATATTGAACTGATCCAAGATTACACTACAGTGTTTGGTCATCAGACTATGATTTTTTAAGGTCCTTAATAAAGTAGAGATCTATTCATGAAAAATAATAAAACACTAAGATAGAAAAACCTACATTCCAAATAGAATTCTATAGGTGATTTTGATGGATTTGAAGAGAAGAAATAGGGTGTACATGTGATCTAAACTTGGAGAAACTTGAGGAGATAAGAGTAATATCAATAGAATTATTAATTATCTTTTAGATCTATCTTGTATTTGTAGTTTAGGACAATATTAATACTCTATTTCTTGTTCCTTTTGATAATTAAATAAGAATGTGGGTAGTATATTTACAGCCACTGGACAACAAAGATTTCCTATTTGATTAAATGAGTTTGTGAATCTTGTAAAATATATTAAGGTGTGTGTGTTATATCTCTCTATATCTCTCTTAATTGATTGGTTTTGGTTTTTGATCATATATTTAACTGGATAAATAATTATTTATTAGAGAGTTTGTGTTTTGTTAACCACAGATTCACCCATTCACTTATGGGTTGTGCATCTCACTCCTGGGCCTCATAGAGTTATTTTAGAAAACTCCAAAATTCAAAATCCAATATCAAACTAAAAGGAGAACTCATAAAATTATAATAAATAACAAATTAATAACCACATATATATATAGATATGATATCCCCAAGAAAAAATTTGAGAGGGAGAATGAGATAAATCAAGAGATAGAAACTAGATCAAGATCATACCTTATATCTAACGTGAAACCTTAAACCTACATACATGATTTTCCAAAGAGATTGTGAGAGACCTAAAAGATATACATAATATATGATAAGAAATGTATAATTGTTTTATGGAGAAGAATATGGTGATTAAAAGGAGTTTCATGTGATTTAATGTGAATTTGTGTAACTTAATCTGAAATATATAGTAGTGATACATGGTATTTGATGTAGTGTTGATAACTGTACATTTACCTCTACCTAAAAACTACAACAAAAAGTTAAAATGCATGGTCTCAAGACCATGTATTTCCTAATTATTCTAGAATATGGACACACAGTCTCCAAGAATGGTCTCTGGGACCGCTCAAGAAAGCCCACATTTTTAGTAATGCCTATATGAACTTCCCTCATTAATCCATATTCTCATGAAACTTGAACCATATGGTAAATAACACATTTTATTTATTATGGTATAATCAAAATTTTGAGAAAATATAACAATCAATTTCTCAAAATTAAATTCCAAAATACATGAAACTCCTTTAAAATGTCATGGGCACACAAAAAATTCATCCAAAATGAAAAAACTAATATGCATCCTAAAAAAATTATGTGGTAATTAATTACATCTGAGAGATTTCCATAAAAAATATATGGTTTAAAGAGGATGAATATAAAATATGAGATACAAATTTAATATATTATTCTTTATTTTATTTAATACATCATTTTCACACAAATATGTCCATGACTTTTTGTGTTGTATTGCATTGAATTTTGGACATAGTGATTTCCTATAAAACCCATCACATGAAATTTAATATTACACAATAAAATATCTATAGAATATTATAGTTTACACTTACCCAAGATAAAAATAACCACACTTTACAACTTAAATGGTTCACCATCATTACAACAACCCAAACTGTAATAAATAAAATTCCCCTTTTGATTTAATTAAATGTATTACTATGTAATATGGTAATAGAAAACACATTCACTTATTATGTTTTATTTTATAGAATTCCATTTAAATGACCGTTAAGTATCATTATCATCGATAATATAGATGTTCAACAGTGATCACATGATTAGTATAAATATAGGGTTTTAACAAATACAATTGACACAAATAAAAGAAGTGATAGCCTCAACCTGTAGGTTCATACCCTATAAAGACCATTTATCAGAGATTATAAGGGAAATAACTTCACTGGGATTTTCCCTTGACCAATACCAAGATGAGATCCACCAACTTAAGCATGATCAAAAAATTTTATGTGATAAGTTCAAGCTCATAGAGATCATGACCCAAACCATGTTCACCGAAACACCCTATGAAAGTCCAACCAGCACACACCTTACTCTTAGGGTGTTTGTTGTTGTATTAAAGGGATATTTATCAAGACCCTATAATTATGGGTATATACATTATTTTTTATATAATGATGAATATATTTTCATCCTATTATTTTTACTTTATAAATGATTTTTATTTTTTTACAATAAAACCCAAATAGTATTTTTATGTAATATTCAAATTCAAATAAGGAATTAATTTGGGTGAATTAATGGATTTTATAAATAAATAATATTTTAATATTAAATAAAATTTATTAAGTATAAATTATTATATAATTTTTATTAAGTCAAATAAAATTTTTATAATGGCTTGAAAACTTTTATGGTAAAAAAACTCAACATTTCCTAATAAATATTGATTTTATTTTAAAAGTAAAAATTCACACATTTTGAAAATTATTTATATAAAATGATTTTTTTTGGAATTAGAATATCAAAAATATTCAATGGTGAATTTTTCATAATTTTCCAAGAAAGTCTAATTTTCAGGTAAAAATTAAATATCGTATAAATATACCTTGTGTATTATGACATCATAATGAATTAAAAGTGATGTAATAGTTACTATAAATGGGATCTATGAACAAATATTTGTTTTATCTCTAAAATAATTCGATTTTAATTTAATTTTATTTATCTTATAAAGCCATTATGAATCCTCCAAAACTTATAATATATTTTAAGTATTTAAAATCCTTTCTTTAAGAGTGAAAATCACCTCCACATAAGAAATGAAATTATTTTTTTAATTTTTGACATCGGAATTATAAAATAATGACAAACACTCCCATTTTTAATAAACCATGAGAAAAAACTATGGGTTTGTTTGTGGTTTTTGTTATTTTATTATGTAGAGTCCAAAACCTAAATAATAAAGAAACTATTGAAAGTGGGTGCCCTAGACCCAACTTATGTTGTACTTTTATTAGCACGATATGTATGAAATTTGTTACATATACATGAGATTATCTTTCCAGAATAGTATAAATACTTCTGCATCCATTTTGTTTATGGAAATTTCCATATATTTTATGTCATATCAAAGGGTTATAGTTGATCCCAGGATATAATGAGAACCTTGAGATTTCATCATAATAATATTAAAGTAACGTCCTATGGTCCAGTTACATCATTATGAAAGGACACAGATGATGTGCTTCCATCATGTGCTGGGGGATCATAAATATTAAAACTTCTTTTTCATGGATTTTTCACTTGATGCTCTCCAGTAGTTGAGATCACGAGGACATACCCGCATAATAGGAACACCAAATGTTTCATGTGTCATTGGTCGTTTCTATCTAAAGACATGCATAATTATCTCCAAACTTGATATCATTAAAATTGAATTTCATTTAATTGCATACTTTGATACAAGGAGAAAACCATAATGATATAGTCGTAGCGAGGTAGTTTGTGTTGGGTACATCTTTGCTGACATGGCATTGATTAAATGATCAAGATACGATTTTTCACTTCTAAGTTTAGGAAGAGATATCTTAGGTCTGGTTGATTAGGATGGTTGCACCTTCATTAAATCCATGGCCATGGTAGTGGAAGATAAGACTGTCTGGACAAATCAAAAAATAAAATAAATCAAGATAAAGGATGATGACACTAGTGTGCATTCTGCTTTATTGAGATTTCGATGATGAGGAGATTATATTACACATACCATGTTCGTAGGAAGGTAGTCATTGCTTTTAATTTACCTTATCTTTATAGGGGCCTCGATGGGTTGATATAACCCACTCTTGGTTGGTGGATATTATTCACTGCTATTGAGATAAGGTCTTAGAGGGTCATACACTATAGAACTTTGAGAATCTACCCTATTCTGGGAATAAGAATATAGAACTTGGTGGGCCCCATCAAGTAATAAATAAATTCTTCAATTATTCGAGCTTGGAATAATATGTTGAATTTATTTACAACATGTATTTACAAGTGATTAGAAAATACAAAGATAAAATATTATTCAAACAGATTTAAATTTCCAGGGTTCGGTTAATATTTTCAGGAGAAGTGAGTCTAGTAATAGACTCAAGTTTATCACGCAATATATATTTAATATATATTGCAGTTAGTGATAAAATTATAAATATTATTTATGTCATAATTTA
Organism: Viscum album; assembly: GCA_963277665.1. NCBI lineage: Eukaryota > Viridiplantae > Streptophyta > Magnoliopsida > Santalales > Viscaceae > Viscum > Viscum album. The sequence continues at coordinate 934,473,510 of OY728125.1, forward strand.
ATTTGACATAAATAAATATTTATAAAACTTTTAATGAGAATATATGTTACACGGGGGCCGGGAACCCATACCAGGTATTCTAGATAGTCTCTATATAAGTAAGAGAGAGGCTCTCTCCATGGAACTATTCATGTTCTAGAATTGAGAGCCTCTCTCTCCTCCTAGAATTTAGAGAGAGATTCTCTCAAGTAAGGAAGAACTTCAAGTTCCCCCTTCTTGGATTGATGTTTCTTTCCTTGCGGTGATCATCATTGCGTCAAAGATATCATTGGTGTACTGCGCTAGCACCCAAATTCCAACAAATGATGCACATGCAGATTCAAAAGGCATGTATGGATGATATATAGGACTTCGACGTCAGAGTCTTCGAGCAAGTGTTGACTACATCCTACGACGCACTTGCACATATCAGATCCAAACAAGGTACTTGTTCATTTTATATTTTTTTGCTCTGTCAAATCCACGTGTGGTCCTCAGACCGTACTGGGATCGATTATTTGAGTCGACGTCATAACGTTGCTCTAGTGATGTGAAAAAATTTAAATCCCTGGACCATCGGTTTCTGCTACCCGTCCCTATACCTTACAGTTGTATCATAGCAACACATGGTTTCTCAGAGACAAAAGAAAAATTAAATTGCATTAAATTTAAGTACGGTGCATTAAATCGGTTCCAATTGATCCAACCGCATGTTAATCAGTTTCCGAAAGACCTAGTTATGGAAATTTGAAAGTTATAATGGGATTGATGTCATCAATTTTAATTTTTCATATTATTTTTATAAAGAACACATTTTAATTTTATATGTGCGTTCTTTAGAGTACCGAAATCCGGCCACATTTTGGCCGGAATCCGGTCGCCAGAATATTTTCAATGTTTTTTATTTTTGGAGTTAAATAAAAAATTATTATGAGATAATATTATTTTATTTTACTCAAATAAAAATAAAATTAAAATATGAGGTCTTTGAAGACTTGGGGTCAAGTCATTTTTTTATTTAAAGTATCTAGACTTTAAGTTTAAATTTAATAAAAAAATTTGGAGACCAAGACCCCAAGTTGGGTCTTCTATTTTTTTGTTTAAAAAAAGGAAAGGTGTTGGGGATTGTTTTGTGAAAAGAAAAAAAGAGAGAGAATACCATTTGGGTCTTCTTCCTCACGCAGCACACAACCCCCTAAAAACCCTAGCAGGTGCACCGCCAGACCCATAGCCGCCTCCCTTACCGTCTATCTGGTCCTCCTTGAGCAGCACCCCCACCCTGGACACTCCCTTTCCTCATGTTGTGCCTCCCTCCGAGCTCACGTACCACCCCAGGCCACTGCCAGGTCATGCCCCGAACCTCCTCGCCACTCGACACAGCCGAACCAAGACCGACCTCCTCCTTTGTTGGACTCCCTTCATGCCTCACCACCCCCCGCTCCACTCGCCGCTGCTAGCTCGTACCGCCTCCCTTCTTGGTGCCGCATCAGAATAGCCGGCTGCCACCCATGCGGCTAGCCAGAGCAATGGGCATCCTCCCTTGCAGCTGGCCAGAGTGGTGCCGTGCTACCTCCACACCATGCCAAAGGAGTCTTCTGCCGACCAGAGGACACTGCAACCACATGTGTTTCTGGATTAGGCCAATGCACCGCTGTCACCTTGCGGTCATGCCGCGGTCTCGCCGCGGTAATGATGTAGTCTCACCGCAGCTGCACTGCAGTTATGCCGTGATTTGGCCCTGCTATAGGATGACACCCTCCAATGGTTCACAGTACTTCCAGACTCCTTCCTGGCTACAGGTAAACTCATTAATTAATTTTAATTAATATATATTTTTTAAATTAAATTAATTAGAATTATATTGGGTTTTAAATTTAATTTAATCCGAAAAATTAATTTAATTTGAATTAAAAATAAATTAATTGTTTAATTGAGTTATATAATTAAAATTAAATTAATATTTTAATTTAATTTTTGGAATTAAAATTAAATTAAACATTTTGAACTGATAAAAATAAATTAATTGAATTTATTTAAATTTATTTAATTTATAAGAGCACCCTCATATTGTTTAATTTTTTTTGCAGTTTAATTTTAATTGAACTTAATTTATACTGACTGGTCTTGAGTAAGCGACCAAACCAAGCATATCTGGTTTATTTGTTTATTTAATTATTTATTCAGTGCGTGCGATGATTGTAATAATTAAATAGATAAATTATGGTCTACGAATCATCTTTTAATTCAAATATGTATAAGGGCCTGGATGTCCAATGCACAAGCTGTATTTTATACCCCTGTACCCCCTCGCCTATGTGAAAGTATATTTGTAATTAAATGGTGGTGATCTGAGAAGCATACCCCACCAAGTCGAGGTGGTAATCCAGAAGGGAGTGGAGTGCTTTGCACCGGGGCTAGCTGTGGCGTGAGTCAAGTGTCGACTCAGGTATGGATTCCCTTAGGTCAAGATTGATCCATTATGGATCGATCTTAATAGAATGATTAAGACCAGTCATATTACATGATTTATCTTTATACATTGTTTATTATTTTATGTGAGTGCATAATTTTTTCTTGATCACATAGAATAGAAAACAAGACAAAAAATGCATAAAGAAGTGATGAATACATTTCTATTTTCATGTTCGGTTGTGAGCGCGAAAATCTAGTTTGAAAATATAAATAGAAAATGATTATATTCATCAATTAATATAAAAATCCATCAAATATATATTTAGTCCAAAAGCCTTCCATTTCTTACATCTAAACAAAACCATTTGTTTGGGGTGATCGTCATCCATTGTTGAGAGTGCTTATTACAACCAGGGCGTTCTCATAAGAGAATTGTGTTGACTTTACTGTAGTGAGTAGTCAAGGATTGGACATAGCTAAATTTATATCAATTTAGAGGAGAGATGTTGAGGGAATCAAGTTCAGATTCTGAAAGCTGAGACTTTACTCAGAAACACAATGAACCACACGTTAACAGTGGTTGGAAAACCTAGTTCCTACCTTGAAACCCTCCGAGTAGTGGAGTAACCACAAATTGTAGACTATGAGGGAGGTTTCAAGGATCCTTGCCACTAAAATAATCAAGTGATAGAGTATTCTGAATATAATAGTGAGGACTATTAAGGTTTGTTAAAATAGTGCGAGACATTAAAATGATATAATAATTTATTAATCACAAATGTCAAAAGGCAATCAAGACAAAGTACTATCTGTTAAATGTTTATCTGACATAGATTTAAGTTGACAATCATAAACACCACAAGTGCTTTATCACTACAATCAATTCTGGATAAAGAAAATATCCTGAGCAATAATAACTTCCAGGAGTGGTACATGCGTTTTCACATAGTACTATGCCAAGAAAGAAAGTTGTATGTGTTAGAATCCCCAATTATCGCTAAGACTTCTTAGGGAGTAGGAAAGGTAGAAAAAGATAAATGGAAAAATCATGTAGACGATGCACTTGATGTTCAATGCATCATGTTTTCATCCATGTCCATCCAATTTCAAAAAATGCATGAGGATGAGGATGCCTACAAGATGTTTTCACATCTCAAATAATTATATCATTAGAGGACTAGTTGTGAAAGGTATGAGATCTCGAGTTCCCTTTATAAGTTTAGGCTATCATGTGGACACCAAGATGGTCCTCATGTACTCAAGGTGATTGGGTTTATCGAGAGGCTTAAATACCTTGGGTTCTAACTAAACTAAGAACTAGCAGTAAATCTCATTCTTGCCTCTTTACCATCAAGCTTCTTTACTTTTATTATCAATTATAACATGAATGATATGAAAAAGTCACTCCCAGACCTCTTTCCTTTAGTTCTCCAAGCTGACAAGGATATGAAAAATACCAATTCATCTATCCTTATGGTGAACAAGAAAAAAAGGGCAAGGAAAAGATGTCTAAGGCCAAGTCAAGGCCAAAGACACCAATGAATCATCCTAAAAAGAAGACAAAGATTCAGAGTTAGAGTAATGATCAAGAAGCTGTCTGCTTTGGATGTGGAAAGAAAGGCCACTGGAAGAAGAATTGAAAAGCTGGGAAGAAGAAGCAAACATATAATTCTACTTCAGGTATTTTTTTTCATTGAATACAATCTTTCTTTATCTAAAATTTGGGTATTGTATACAGCATGTGGCTCAAAAATTTGTATTCATATATAGGAACAAATAGGTTCAATAAGGTTTAAAAAGGTGAAGTGGATCTCCAAGATGCAAATGGTGCGAGTCTGGAAGCCTTGGCAGTGGGAGACTATCACTTAAACTTTCCAAGTGGTTTGATTCTAGTTTTAAATAATTGCTATTTTGTACCTTTTGTTACCATGAACATTATCTTTGTGTCAAGTTTAGACACTATGGATTTTTATTTCACGTTTGGAAATAAATGTTGTCTCTTTTATAGGAACAATATATGTTATGGTATGACACATCTTAACAATGGTTTATACATGCTGGAACTTGAGAACCAGATAATGGAAATTAATGAAAAAAATAGCCAACATGACTCAAATATCACCCGCTTATGGAACTTTAGGCTTATTCATGTAAACGAGAAGAGATTATGAAGATTACATCAAGAAGGTTATTTAGACTCGGTATAGTTAGAACCCTTGTATGTATGTCATGCTTGTTTACAAGGAAATATGACTAAATCACCTTTCTTAGGAAAGGGAGAAATAGCCAATGCAGTATAGGAATTAATACATACTGATGTATGTGGTCCATTTCTAGTAGTGGCGAGGGGTGGTTTTTCATACTTCATTACTTTTACCAATGACTATATTAGGAATGTTTATATCTACTTAATGCGGTATAAGCCTGATTCCTTTCATTTTTTAAGGAATACCAAAATGAAGTAGAAAAAAAACTTGGTAAGAAGATAAAAGCACTCCGCTCGGACCAAGGCAGAGAATATCTTAACCAACATTTCATTGATCACTTGAAGGAGTGTGGAATAGTATCCCAATGCACTCCTCCTTATACAACACAATGGGATGGTGTTAGTGAAAGGAGGAATAGGACCATCCCTGACATGGTCAGATCAATGATGAGTCATGCAACTCTTCTGTTATCATTTTGGGGATATTCTTTGTAGACATAAACATATACCCTTAACTGAGTACTAACTAAATATGCAGATGGAATTCTATATGGGTTATGATATGGAAAGAAACCTAGTCTGACACACATATGTGTATGGGGGTGCGAGACATTTGTCATGTCTTAACCAAGTGACAAATTGGCATCCAGAATCCCCAAGTGTATCCTTATAGGTTATCCTAAGGAAGATAGAGGATATTACCTATATAACTCTTTATATAGAAAAGTTATTGTGGGAAGATACACCATATTTATAGAAATGGAACACATTTCTATTGGAAATATTGGTATCAAGATTGGCTTCGATGAATTTAATGCTCCAGATGCACAAGATTTGGTAGAGTAAAAATCTCCATAAGAGCGAGTGGAAGAAGAAGTTGTTCTTGAGGAACAAATACTGCATAGGTCTATGCGAGGGGTTAGAGAACCAAAGAGTTATAGTTTTCTTATCACCGAGTCAGGTGACACATTAGTCCTTGAGGATGATGATCCTTTAACCTACAAGGAAGTAGTATATGGAAATGAAGATGCTAAATGGAAATAATCCATGAATTCTGAGATGGAATCCATGTAAAAAAATCAAGTTTGGATTTTGATAGACCCTCGAGTTGATGTAAAGACCATCGGATGAAAATGGGTATTCAAGAATAATCTGGACATGGATGGTGAGGTTAATACCTTTAAAGAAATAATGGTTACAAAGGGTTTCAGGAAACATCAAGGAATTAACTATGATGAAACCTTTTCACTAGTTATAATTCTTAAATCCATCAGAATATTGATTGAAAAATTAGCCTTCCATGATTATGAAATTTTGAAAATGGATGTCAAAACTGCTTTTCTAAATGGGAAGTCAGTTGAAGATGTTTATATGAATCAACCTGAATGGTTTGTCAAGTAAAATAATGGAAATAAATTATGAAATCTGTAGAGATCTATTTATGGATTGAAGCATGCATCAAGATCATGGAATGCTCCTTTTTATGAGGCCCTAAGAGAATTTGGTTTTTTCAAAAAATAAAAGCGAGCCTTATTTCTATAAAAAGTTTGAAGGGAATTCCATCATTTTCTTAGTATTATATATTGATGACATATTAATTATGAGAAATGAGGTGCGAGTCTTACAATCAGTTAAGACTTGATTAAATGAATGCTTATCCATGAAGGACTTAGGTGAAGTAGTATACATTCTAGGGATCAAGATTTATTGGGATAAATATCAATGGATTCTTGATCTAAGTCAAATTACATATATTGACAAGGTACTTAAAAGGTACAATATGGAACAATCCAAGAGAAGATTGTTACCTATTTCACATGTTATACATCTCTCCAAGAAAATTGTCCACAAACATAGGAGGAGACTGATAGAATTATTATAATCCCTTATTCCTCAATAGTGGGTTCTATCATGTATTCCATGATATGTACTAGGTTTGATGTTGCCTTTTCTTTAAGCATGGTGGGTAGATATCAAGACAATCTAGGAGAGATTACTTGGATAGATGTTAAAACTATCCTAAAGTACTTGAGGTGTATTAAGAATATGTTCATGGTGTATGGAGGAGATGAGGAACTTGTAGTGAGGGGATACATTGATGCTAGTTTCCAAATAGATCATGATGATCTGAAATCAAAGTCAGGATACATCTTTTTTCCTGAATGGTGGCGCATTGAGCTGGAGAAGATCGAAGAAAGATGTGGTTTCTGATTCTATAGTAGAGTCTGAATATATTGTAGATTCCGATGCAGCAAAGGAAGTAGTTAGGATACACCGCTTTATCTCAAACATTGGTGTTGTGCCTAGCAGCGCAGACCTTGTTCTAGTATATTGCGATAATACTACTGTAGTGGTGCTTGACAAGGAGCCCAGGTCTCAATAGAGGAAAAAGAATATTCTTCATAAGTTTCATCTATTAATGTATTTTAATCAAAGAGGTGAAGTCACAGTTAAAAGAGTATCCACATAGGACAACGTTGCAGACCTCCTGAATAAATCCATTTCTCAACAGAAGCATGATTCTCATGTGAGATCTAGCATATTGAAACCTGTTAGATGTTTGCTCTAGTGAAAGTGGGAGTGTTGAAAGTGGGTACCCTAGACACAAATTATGTTTTACTTTGATTAATACTACATGTATGCAGTTTGTTATATATACATGTATTTATCTTTCCATAATAGTTTAGATACTTCTACGTCCATTTTTTATGGAAATGTCCTCAGATTACATGTCGTATCAAAGGGTTATAGAAGATTCCAAGAAATAATGAGAACTCTGAGATGCCATGATTTTAATCATAAAGTAACATCCTATGGTCCAATTACATCATTTTGAAAGGACAAAGATGATGTGTGACCATCAGGTTCTGGGGGCTCATAAGCATTGAGACTTCTTCTCATGATGCTCACACTTGACAATATCTAGTAGTTGAGATCATGAGGACATACCCTCATAATAGGAACACCACATGTTTCATGTGTCATTGGTCATTCCTATCTACAAACATGTGTTATGGTCTCCAAACTTGAGATCATTATCAATGGATGTCATTTAATTGCATACTTTGATGCAAGGTGAAAAACATGATGATAAAGTCATGGAGAGGTAGTTTGTGTTGGGTACGTCTTCGGTGACATGGCATTGATTGAATGATAAAGATAGGATTTTTCGTTCCGAGTTTAGGAAGAGATATCTAGGGCCTGGTTGATTAACATGATTTCACCTTCATTAAATCCATGGACATGGTAGTGGAAGGTAAGACCGTCTATAAAAATCAAGAAATAAAATAAAGAAAGATAAAATATGATGACATTAGTGTGCATTATGCTTTATTGAGATATCGATGACAAAGAGATTATATTACACAGACCATGTTCGTAGGAATGTATTCGTTTCTTTGAATTTACCTTATCTCTATGGGGCTTTGATAGGTTGCTAGACCCTCCTCTTGTTCATTGGATATTATTATATGCTATTGAGATAAGGTCCTAGAGGGTCACACACTATAGTGCTTTGAGAATCTTCCCTATTCTGGGAATAGGAATATAGAACATAGTGGGCCCTGATAATGGGTCTGGGTATTATCCAAGTTATATGGATCACCAAGTAATAAATAAATTCTTCAATTATTAGAGCTTGGAATGATATGCTGAATTTATTTATAAAATGTATTTACAATTGATTAGAAAATAAAAAAATAAAACATTATTCAAACAGATTTAAATATCTAGGGTTTGTTTAATATTTTTAGGAGAAGTGAGTCGAGTTGTAGACTCACGTTTATCATGAAATATATATTATATATATATTTCAGTTAGTGATAAAATTATAAATATTATTTATGTTATAATTTAATTTAACATAAATAAATATTTATAAAACTTTTAATGCGAATATCTATTACATGAGGGCCGAGAACCCATACCAGGTATTTTAGTTATTCTCTATATAAGTAAGAGAGAGGCTCTCTCCATGTAACTATTCATGTTATAGAATTGAGAGCCACTCTCTCCTCCTGGAATCTAGAGAGATATTCTTTCAAGCAAGAAATAACTTTAAGATCATCCTTCTTGGATCAAAGTTTCTTGCTGTGCGGTGATCATCGTTTCATCGAAGAGATCGTTGGTGTACCACGCTAGCACCCTAATTCCAAATAATGACACACGTACATATTCAAAAGGTGTGTGTGGAAGATATAGAGGACTTCGACATCGGAGTCTTCGAGCAACGGTCACCGACATCCTGTGATGCACTTGCACACGTCAGATATGAACAAGGTACTTATTCATTTTATATTTGTGTGCTCTGTAAAATCCACGCGTGGTCCTCATACTGTACCAGGATAGCTAACCAGAGTCAAAATTGTAATGTTTCTTCGATGATGCAAAAATTTTTAAATCCCTAGCCCATCGGCTTCCACTGTCCATCTCGGTACCTTACAGAGACCCCCCTATTTTCTTATATAAACCCCCAAATTTTCCCATTTATCTTCACTAAAAATACTTGGATAAATTTTTTAATCTTCCCTACACTCTCTATAGTCCTCCAAAAGCACCCCAATATATCAGGAAACCCCTCTCATGTATTTGGATTCACACACTCAAGTAAGGGATCTTCCACTATCCACTTTTTTATCAAGCACTTCTTTTTTTATGTCTCTAAATTTTCTTTTGATTATGTTGGGATATGTTATTACATATTCCATTTATTTTCCATTTTATTTATAAATAATTATAAATTAATTTCACTATCATTAATCCTTGCATGATCCTTTATATACACCCATTACTATACTGAAATTTTGTAAGGATTTCTATCTTCTCATTTCCATTTAAGTACTTATTTTATGTTTTGTATCTTAAATTACATTATATTATGTTGGTATACGTTCCTCCATATTCCCATTATTGTTAATTTAATTTATAAATGATGAGATCCCCCTTTCACTCTCATTAATCCTCCCATGATCCTTTATGTGTACCCGTTACCATGTGGGAATATAGTTAGGATTATATTATTTATTCAAGTTTATTCATTACCATATTCATTTTATTTATAGTTTCTAATTTTTGGATATATTTTTACATACCCCTATTACTTCCCATTTTATGTATAAGTGATTATATACTGATTTCTCTCCCATAAACCCATTTGTTTATTCTTTAAGTGACACCCTTATGCTGTAGAAATTTCACATTGATTTTTCATGCCAAACCAATTGAGTAGTGAATACCATACCTATTTCCTATTGAGGGTGTTCACCATTATGAGCATATAATTTTTATTGATGAATTTAATGTATTTATTACAAACTCCTTCATCATGGAATAAATTATGATGATGAATGAATCCATGCAATAAGATCCATGTGGAAAAATTAAGCATGAGATTGAAATGAATGTGATGGATATGCCTAAAATTATATAGAACACTAATGCATTGGGTAATGTTTAATATCATGATACATCATGTTGGGAAATGTACTGAACCCGATTCATTTATGGTACTTTTTCTACGATGGTTTCTTAGAAGTTTATCCTCGACCAATGTTTATGATGCAATGTTTTAATTTGTTTCCACATTTCTGATGTTTCATTTGTGATTACCATGATATATCATGTCTCATTGTTCATATTTATGATTCCTACTCTTTATATTCCCCATTTATATGCCTATTGTATCATGTGTATCAGCTTATTCCATGGTTATTCTTTTACTGGGATTTGTAGCTCACCCCTTTATTATGATTTTCCCTAGGTTATCCCGTGTATTTTTAAAAATCCATGAAATTTTAGAAGGATTTTTTGGAAGTCTTCAATAATGTTGTTGTATCCCATATTCAAGATGTTATGATGTGTTCCTAATTCCCAAAGACACCATACATTGAGATCTCTTGGGTTTTATAATGTTTATTTTTATGTAATAAATTATAAATTAATGTGAAATAAATAGTAGGGTTGTTATAGTTGGTATGAGATAAAAATTTTAGTTATTTTTTTAGGATTTGGATTAGAAGAATCTAGATAAATCCTTAGGGATAAGAATAAGTATAATAAAAAACCCTTAAATTTTGGTAAGTATATATTAAGTGGTTTATCAATAAAGTACATCCCTATCTGGATACTATAAATAGGTGTGGTTCTCGTACATATGTACCTAGTGGTAAAAACTATGAAAAGTTATGCTGGGTCTCACTCGGGGAAACCTAGTACATAAAAATACGCCTTACTGTGCACCCAGTTTGACACTCCTAGGGGATATTATTCGGTAAATTCATAAGATCATTATGAATCATGTTTAAGGGAAAAAATTCTAACAAGAATATATGTTACAAAATAGATCATTGATAACATTGATTGAACCCTAGAAATTCATAATTTAAGAAATAAATGTAATTTATAATCTATACCTTTAATTTAATTAGATTCTCCCTTTAAGTGTTTAATATTTTAAAAATACACATCCCTAATTTTCCCTTTATTCTAGACAATGGAGGGAAATTGGAGGAATAATTTAGACAATTAGTATGATGGGAAATGTGATGACTACCCCAATGAGATACCCAACCCAACTAGAGTAGAAATTGTGAACTTCATGATGATACACTCTAATCTGACTCAAGTTCTCAATAGAAACCTGGATCAGGATGAGCATTCAAATCCCCATAAGAGTTAATAATCTATTATTGATAGCTTTATGCAAAAAAGGACACTGACATTCAATGGATAATTCAATCCCTTAATAATGAAATAGTGGATTAACTCAACTGAGAAGATCTTATCCATCCTTCAATGCTCTGAGAAAGAGAAGGTTTTATTGTTTGTTTATTGTATGGAGGGTGAAGCTAATCAGTGGTGGACATTGATCAAGAATACAAATCCTGAGGAATATATCGAAGTGATGGAGTGGAAGGAATTATGGAAAATGTTTTTTGATAAATATTTTCCTTGCACTCTCCAAATTAAAATTGAAAAGTATTTCCTTGACCCCAAGAAAAATGAATATGAATCTCTCAGTGTGTATAAGGAAAACTTCACAATAATTTCATGCTATGTATCTGGATTTGTTGTTATAAACCAATGAAATGTTGACCACTTCTTTGGTGGGCTAAAACTGAGCACAAAAAAATCCCAAATGATCTATGACTTTGATAGCTATGAGGAAATTGTCTAATGTGACCTAAAATCCTAAATATATATAGGAAAGACTAAAGGGTATCATGGGGATAATAAGTATAAAGTGGTGTTTAATTCCGGAGGTCCGATAGATAAATCGAATGGTGCCAAGAAATTTTAACATCGCAGTTTTCATATTTGTAGGAAGAAACAACCTAGAAATTTATTAAAGGAAATGAATAAATGATTTAGGTGTGGGAAGGAAGGACACCTAGTTAATAATTGCTAACAGGAGAGACCTTAGAATGTGATGGAGGAAAGTAATTATCCAGTAAAACCTTAGAACATTGTTCATTTCTTCAAATTCAAGGAACCAGGGCACTTTTCAAATCAATTCACCAATATAAGGCTTTTCATAGACAACCAAAAACCTCCAAGGTAGGAAGGGAGAGTTTTTCCATCAAAACCACCAAGGTGGATCCTGACATCGAAGTGGTGACAGGTACACTAGTTATTTATTCAAGAGTAGCGAATGTACTTTTTTATTCTAGTTATATGAATTCCTTCATATCACAAATGTTTTTTAGAACTATACAAAAATCACCACAAATCATGGAATTAGATCTATCTATGAAAATGAAAAATGAGGAAATTATTGCATCTCCAGTATATAACTCCTCCCCTATCAATGTTTTCAGGCTGAAATTCCCATAGAACCTTATCATATTATAGTGCCTTGGTTTTCTGGCCAGGCACCATCTTATTAAAAAATAAAAAACCTTATAATAATCCATTTAGTGGGATTTGATTAAATTCTAGTCATCAATTTGATTTCCCTACATAGATCCAAAATTAATTTTTGGAGAAGGTAATCACTTTCCATATCTCGAATAATCCTCTGATTCCATATAAGTGAAAGTTGGAGGATGAATTTTATTTAGCACCAACATCTCAATCATGGATATTATTTCCCTATGAGAAAGTGTATCTAGCTCAAATGATTTAGTCCAAGGAAAGAGTCCTCCCTAAATACATGCCTTTTGTGAGGGAATACACTGACATGTTTCCTGATGAATTTCCTAGTCTTCCTCCTAGTCGATAGGTTGAATTTTCAATCGAGATTATACCTAGGGCATTACCTTTATCCAAGAATTTGTTTAAAATGGATGTGGTGGAACTTGAAGTTCCCAGTCAGGATCCAAGTTTCATTGAGAGGGGGAGGGGGTGAATCAGTGATATCTTTTTCTTTTTAAGTTTCCCCTTTTTGAAACAACCTTCGACTCCTGTTGAAGAGTTTATTCCCTGCTGAACAAACACAACCATAGGAACACAAGATTTACAAGGTTCACTACTCAACAAGAGTAGCTACGTCCTTGGTATGGTATGGAAACAATCCAGTACCACAAAATCCACTAGAAAACAATCATTTGATGTGGAATACAAAGAGTAGGATATACCCTTACACTCGTGAAACACTTTGAAAATAATCCAATAGTGCGTGTGCTCCCTCGTAGCACAAACAGGGTAACACAATGTTTCAGTGCTTCTTTATAATTGAACAGATGTATTCTTTGAAGTACAAATCTTCACTTTCTTACCCAGAAGCCGATAAGAACTCTCTTATGCACTACTGAATACGTGCGAAGACCCCAAATATTTCACACAACCTTTAGGGTGACTTGAACGCAATTCAAATGGCTTTCGTGTAAAAATATTACTTTGGCGCGATAAACATGTTTCGCGCAACTTCCCTTTTTCATGAAAAGTTTCACTTTTTGCGTAGCTTCCCAATTTTTCGCACAACTTTCTTTATTTCGTGAAAACCTCTTTATTTTTGCACAGCTCACTTAGCATGAGATTTTACGTGCACCAGAGCTCGTAATTTCTTCTAAGTGCCGAGCAGCAACAAATGAGTGGGGGTCACCTCATATTTATAGGCATTTTGGACCCTGTGTGAAAACCACTATTCCGTGCGTAAGACCCTCTTCATGCGCGTAAAAAATCTTTCACGCAACTTCACATTTCGCGCAATTATCCAATATTTCGCGCACCTCATGGCTTTGCCATTTTTCATCATTCTAAGCATAAAGCACCAATTGTGCGCAAAATTTCACACCGCATTCCATATTGTGCGCAAACCCATCCTTTCACGTGACATCGTATTTCGCACAATGATCCATTTTTTCGCACAGCTCATGCCTTTGCAAATTTTTGAGCTTCTAATATCGAAACACATTTTGCGCGAAAAACATCATTCCTCTATTTCGCACGGCCCACAGATATTTTGTGCAGCTTTTTATTTTGCGCGCATCCGGTTGATTTTTTCGTGCAACCCGCTACTATTTCGCGCGCCACTTTATTTTTTCACGCAACCTGCCTAAATTTCCTCACACTCCATGACTTTTTCATTTTTTGATGTTCTGACCTTGAATCATGCCTTGCATGAAAAAATCTAAACCATCTTCAATCTTGCATGATCCATCCATTTCCAAACACATTTCTTCATCTCCCGATTTTCAGGCCCTAAAATTTGGCAAACACTGGAAAACGATGCTACCTTAAACTGTGCTTTTCTGCCATCCCCAGATTGTCCATTGCTTTGTCATTTTCTCTCTTCACTGCTTCCCATAACCATTCTTATGCTCTTATCACGAATCCCACTATCGTGATATTTATCCTTTGATAGATCAGCTTTAGCATCGTCAGAGTTGCAATGGGAACTGAAACTTCCCTATCCTCCAACAACATCATTCCTTCCAATCAAAACTTATATGACTGGAATCATCATTTCTCCCCCTTTCCTTTATAAGTCTTGCATAATAAGTTCTCCTAACTCATGATATGTGTGGAATACATACTAGCAATGCATCGTCTGATTTCAAGTCCTTTACAAGGTGAACTGATTTATCTTCTTTGACAACAAAAGACAACACTCTCCAAACACTAACTCTTCAAACTTCCTTCTCCATCCAAATTGGTCCCAACAGAACTTGAGGAGCTGAAGAAACAACTATAGGAAAATCTGGATAAAGGGTTTATACACCCACGTGCTTCACCATGGGGTGCACCGATTCTATTCTTCAAGAAGAAGTATGGGTCAATGCACCTTTGCATTGATTATCATGAGCTCCAAAAGATCATGATAAAGTACAAGTATTCTCTACCTCAGATTGATGACTTGTTCAATCAACTACACAGATCAAAATACTTATCCAAGATGAATATTTGACCATGATATTATCAAGTAAGGGTGAATAAGGAAGATTTACACAAGAACACTTTTTATATAATGCACGGAAACTATGAGTTCATAGTGATTCCTTTCAGACTCACTAATGATCTAGAAATATTTATGGACTTAATGAATAGAGTCTTTAGATATTTCCTTGTAAAATTTTTGGTAGTATTTATAGATGATATTATAATATAATCCAAAAACAAGGAGGAGAATGAGCAAAATCTAAGCACTATGATGAATAACTTGCGAATGGATAAGATTTTTGAAAAGTACAAAAAATGTGATTTCTGGTTAAAGGAAGTCTCATTATTGGGTAATATCATAAAAATAAATGGGATAATTGTGGATCATTAAAAGAAAGAATAAATTGAAGGATGGAAGAGTCCAATATTTATGATAGATATCCGTAGTCTCTTTCTATTAGATAGGTATAATCATTGATTTGTGAGAAAATTACTTTGATTATAAAACCCTCTAATCAATATAACTCAAAACGAAGTGAATTTTGCTTGGAATGATGAATCTGAAGAGAGATTCAAGGAACAAAAAAAGGATCTTATCACTGCCCCTATGCTGACACAACCCACAAGTGGATAAATTTTTATAGTGTTTAATGATTATTTTAAGAAGGTATTGGGTTGTGTTTTAATGTTTAATGAAAAAGTCATAGACTATGCTTCGAGGAGGATGAAATTTAACGAATAGAAATACACAACACATGATCTGTTGTTAGCAACAGTGATCTTCAATTTGAAAATATGGAAGCATTATCTTTTTGGAGAGAAGTGTGAAATATAAATGGATCACAAAAGTCTCAAATATATATTCACACAAACGAGTTGATTATGCACCAAAGAAGATGATTAGATCTGATTAAGGACTATGAATTCACAATTCATTTCCAACCTGGTAAAGTGAATAAATTGGATGACTCTCTAAGTAGAAAGGATCCGCAATTCTATCTTCAATGATAATTGAGAGGGATCTGCTCTTCTTATACTTAAAAAGTATGTACATGGGAGTCATAAAAAAGGAACATCATCAATCCTTTAACAAATTATTTCTCAACCATATCTTCTGTAGTTGTTAAAGGATGCTTAAAGAAATGATGTGGGAATTTAGAAGAAGTTGGAAACTATAAGGAAAGATAAATCCTCAGAGTTAAATGTTAATTGTGATATTTAGGTCAAGAATATGTGTTCCATCAAATCTATAGTTAATGAATGAACTATTGGATGATGCACATAGTTCAAATTTATCGATTCACCCTAGAAGAACAAAGATGTGTCAATATATCTGTGAGAACTGTTGGTGGAAAAATATAAAGAAGGAGATCACTAAATATACATCAAAGTTCTTGGTATTATATCAAGTTAAGTCTATAAGAAAAAAGTATAAGGGGATGATGCAATAATTACCCATACCAACATGGAAATGGGAGAACATCACCAGGGACTTTGTCACCAAACTTCCAAAGACATCTAGGGGAAATAATACTATATGGGTTGTTGTGGATCATCTTACAAAGAGAGCTTACTTTATTTCAATTTGATAGGACTTATCACTAGATAAAATTGCACAAATAAACATCTGATAAGTGGTAAGGATTTATGAGGTACCACTATTGATTGTATTCGATTGAGATTCGAGATTCACCACCAAGTTCTAGAAAACTCTCTAACATTCTCTAAACACTGAGATAAAATTTAGTATGGTCTATCATCCTCAAACCGAGGGACAATCTAAGTGGACTATTTAGACACTAGAAGTCATGTTATGAGTATAATCTATAAACTTCAAAGGAGGATGGGACCCACATATTCTTTTGGTTAAGTTCTATTACAACAATAGTTTCCACTCGAGCATCTAAGTGGATCCCTATAAATCCATTTATGGTAAGAGGTGCATAACACCAACATGTTGGGATGAAGTTGGGGAATGAAAACTGCTAGGTCTTGAAATGGTTGGGGAAATGGTGGAAAAAGTTAAAACTATTTAGCAAAACATCAAGGCTACTCAGATTTGACATAAGAGTTATGATGATAATCATCGACGCCACCTAGAGTTTTATGTTAGAGACATGTTATTCCTATGCATATCTCCATATAATAAGGTGATAATATTTGGGAAGAAGGAAAGTATTAGTCCAAGAAACATTGGCCCCTTTGATATCCTTGATAGCATATGAGTGATGGCCTATCAATTAACACTCCCACCAAAACTATCTCAAGTAAATGATGTATTATATGTATCCCTCTTAATAAAGTACATACCGGACCCCTCACATGTACTCAATCTTGAGGTGGTACCATTGGACACTGAACTTTACTGTGAGGAGTACCAGGTGAAAATCTTAGATTGTATAGAAAAAGTTCTATGAAATAAGATAATGAACCTTGTTAAAGTGTTGTGGAGAAACCATAAGTTTGAAGAAGAAATGTCATAACTATAGGAGGTGATGAAACATAGTTACCCTCATCTTTATTAGTGAAGAAAATAAAAAATCCAGGGAAATATTTCTTAAGGGGGAAGATTCTAATGACCCAAACTGTTATAAGTAAAATTCCCCTTTTGATTTAATTAAATGTATTATTATGTAATATGGTCACATAAAACACATGCATTTATTATGTTTTATTATATCCAATTTGATTTAAATGAACGCTAAGTATCAGTACCATTGATAATATAGTCGTTGAATAAAGATCACATGATTAGTATAAATATATGGGTTTAACAAATCCAATTGACATAGATAAAAGTGATGACCTCAATGAGAAGGATTATACGCTATGAAGCCCATTTATAGAATCTTTTGAGTGAGATAGTATCATTGGTATTTCCCTCGACCAAGACCAATCCAAGATCCAACAAATTATGCATGAGAAAAACCATTTAGAGGAGAAGTTATAGCTCATCAATATCATGCCCAAACCATGTTCGTAGAACCACTCCATGAAAGTCCAACCATCACACACCTTACTCTTAGGGAATTTTCTAGTGTATTAAAGGGATGTGTATCAATACCCTATAATTATGATTATTTTCATTATTTTTTATTAAATGATGAATATATTTTTATCCTATTATTGTTACTTTATAATTTTTTTTTATTTTTTTATAATAAAGCATAAATAGTATTTTTGTGTAATATTCAAATTAAATTAAGGAATTTATTTTGATGAATTAATGGATTTTTGAAATAAATAATATTTTAATAAATTATTAATATTAAATAATTTTTATTAAATATAACTTATCATATAATTTTTATAATGTCAAATATAATTTTTATAAGGGTTTGAAAACTATTATTGTCAAAAAATGTATAATTTCCGAATAAATGTACATTTTATATTAAAAGTGAAAAATCACATATTTATAAAATTATTTATATTAGATGAATATATTTTTTGGAATCATAACATCAATATTTTTAAATGAATATTTTTTATAATTTTCTAAGATAGTCAAATTTTTAGGTAAAACTTAATTACCTTATAAATATACTATGTGTATTATATCATCATAATGACCCAAAAGTCATTTAATAATTACTATTAATGGGATCTAAGAAAAAATATTTGTTTTACCTTTAAAATATTTTGGTTTAAATTTAATTTAATTTATCTTATGAAGCAATTATGAATCCTCCAAAACTTATAATATATTTTAATATTTTAAAATACTTTATTTAAGAGTGTGACTCAACTCCATGTAATAAATGGAATTATTTTATTAATTTCCGAACTTGGACTTATAAAATAATGAGATCCAAACCTATTTTGCAGAAACTATGGGAAAAAACATGGTATGATTTGTGGTTTTGGTTATTTTATTACGCTGAGTCTAAAACCTAAGTAATAAAAAATCCCCCTATTGTTGTATATAAACCCACCCAAGATCCCATTTCTATTCATTAAAACTCCATAGAGAACATCCATACTCTGAATTACAATCTCCTTAGTACTCCAAAGGCGCCCCAAGCTCTCAAGAATCCCATACCAAGCATTTGGAGTCACACATTCAAGTAAGGTACCTTCCACTCTCATCTTTTTTATCAAGAACTTCTTTTTTTTATGTCTCTAAATTTCCTTTTTATTATGTTGGTATATGTTATTAAATATTACACTTAATTTAAATTTTATGTATAAATCATTATATATTCCTTTCAATCTCATTAATCCTTCCATGATCCTTTATGTACACTTGTCACTACACTAAAATTTTGTAAGGATTTCTCTCTTCTCATTTCCATTCAAGCACTTATTTTATGTTAAATATCTTAAATTCCATTTGGTTATGTTGTGATATGTTCTTACATATTCCACTTACTTTAAATTTATTATATAGAAGATTATATCCCCCTTTCACTCTTATTAATCTTCCCATGATCTTTTATGTACATTTGTTACCATGGAAAAATATAGTTGGGATTATCTTATATATTCAAGTTTCTTCATTACCTTATGCATTTTATTTATAATTTATAATGTTGGTATATATTTTTTAATGTCCCTATTACAACCCATTTTATTTCTAAGTGATGAGATACCCCTTTCTCTCTCATCAAGCCATTTTATGATTCTTTAAGTGATGCTGTTATGCTGTAGAAATTTCACCATGATTTTTCATGGTAAACCAATTGAGTAGTGAATACCGTACCCATTTCCTATCAAGGGTGTTAAAATTTATGAACATATACATTTTATTTGAGACTTTAATGTATTTATTTCACACTCCATTATCCTGGAATAAATTATGATGATGAACAAATCTATGTTGTAAGATCTATGTTGCACACTTAATAATGAGATTAAAAGGAATGTGAAAGGTGCGCCCAAAATTATATAGTGCTACATTGCATTGGGTAATATTTAGTATCATGATATGTCATGTTGGGACTTTTTGAACTATGATTTCTTAGAATTTTATCCTCAAACTATGTTTATGATGAAGTGTTTTAAGTTGTTTCCATATTTATCATGTTGCCTTTATGATTAGCATGCTATATCATGTCTCATTTTTCATGTTTACAATTCTTACTCTTTCTATTCCCCATTGATATTTATATTTTCTAACATTAATAACCTTATTAGATGTTTATTCCCATACTGGTCTTTATATATCTCACCTTTCTTATGTTTTCCCCTTGGTTATCTCCTGTAGTTTTAAAAATACATGGAATTTTCGAAGCATGTTAAGGATGTTTTCAATAATGTTATTGTACCCCATGTTCAAGATGTTATTCTATGTACCTAATTACAAAATACACTAGACTTCTCAATATTTTAAGTTGTATAAGGTTTAGTTTTATGTAATAAATAATGAATTAATGTGAAATAAAAAGAATGGTTTTTATAATCATAGATTCATTTTTTTCATAAAGTCATGAAATTAAAAAATATATAATCATGAATGGATGGTTATATTTTAGCTTCAAGCCCCCTATACATTTCATCCCAATTATTATTCTTCCTATTCATTTCTTATCTATGTTTTTTGACACATTTTTTACTAAATCACCACCCTTCTTCTTATATTCATTGAATGTTTATGAACATACTAGGATATATCATTGTATTTCATACTTTAATTAAATATGAAATCCCTCTTTCATCATAATAACTTCTCTATATGTATAGTATATAGTCATGTGTATCCTCACAATCCTTATCTTTACCTACTTTTTATAAGAGTTTATAATAAATTTTACTTAATATTTTTTTCTTCATAATTTTACATTCATATCTCTATTTTATATGTATATGAATTTTTCTAGATATTCATAGACGATTCAAGAATTATCTTGAAGAACATGTTAGATCTAATCCTTAAAATAATCAAATACCATCTTTATTATCTATTTATCATCCTATTAGTGATAAGTATATCTATACCTGAAATATTTTTGTCTATAATTAAGTTCTTTTATTTTACCTTTATTACCCAATATTATAGGTTATGTATCTGCGTTCCAAATACACCTCTATTTTTTGATGCTTTCCACTAGGACTTATACATTGGACTATGTTGTGGATTATCATGATCTAGGTCACACATTTCTAATTTCCAAAGGTGGTTGTCCTATCACTATTGAGGTGATGATGTTGGAAAAGTAATCTAAATTGACGGTGGGATGTAGTCATATCTATAAGAAGATCATCACCAATTCTGGTTCTCTATTATAGTTTTTCGACATTTTATTTAATCTTATTCCTGATACCATATTCATGTGGACATATATTAATTATGTCACTTGATACTTTAGCATGGTGAACACCTTCAATTGGAGATGATGAGTTATTTAGGTATGTTTTAAATATTGGGTATCTATTTTATGTTCCCCATGATATACCATGATAAAATTCTATTTTTTTACAAAGGGTATGTTAGTATCATCACCTAATGAAAATTATTCTTGTTACCTAAGGAATAACATACTAATTAGATGATTCATTCTGTTCTCATCATACCGGGAATCTTATGCTTTCCCCATATGGCATGGTAGAATCTTAGTCTTTTCACCTAATGGAAGAATGAAAAGATCCCATGCTTGTAACATAGGCTTTTTATTCTCATCACATAAGAAAACTTAGGCTCATCACTAAGGAATGCCTAGATCATAACTAAATTCATATCATTCACATGATTTACCATTTTCTCATCACATAAGGTATCTTTGGTTCATCACTTAATTAAGGAATTATGATTCATTATAGAAATGGGCCATCCTATGCTCATCACATTGGGAAACTTATGCTCATCACATAAGGAAAGAAATAAATTCACTTGTTTTCATCATTTAAGGGAAGAAACATGTTAACTTCTAGTTGGGGTTAATCCACTTTTTCTAATCACCTAAGGGAATATAGAGGTTTATCATCCAAAGGGGAAATTTTTAATGTTTGGTATACTCAAGGAAGATGATCAGGATTTAGAGACACAACCTCCCAAGGGGGATAGGAATGGAAATGATGTCGAGATTGAACATCAAATAGGTGTCACACATATCCTATTGGATGAGAAATAAAAAACCAAATATTTAAAGGTGTATAATTTATGATCATGTGATAGGACTGTTCAGCAATTCTTAACATCATTTGGTAAATTTTCTTGAGTTATAGAAAGATAAACATCAATGGATGGAGTGGGTATTTTCATTCATGTTTCCCAAAGGGACTCATGAATCATTGAGTGAAAAAATGGCTGGATCAAAAATGAGTACATGAATATGGATTAAAGGTGATATGTGTCTTGATTCCTTTCTTGGGAGAATGGAGGATATATGTTAGGTTACAAAAATACTATGCT
Source organism: Viscum album (assembly GCA_963277665.1). Classification (NCBI taxonomy): domain Eukaryota; kingdom Viridiplantae; phylum Streptophyta; class Magnoliopsida; order Santalales; family Viscaceae; genus Viscum; species Viscum album. Next base: position 934,495,775 of record OY728125.1, read on the forward strand.
ATATGACCTATTCATGGGAGTAATAGGAATGAATACTACCCATCATATTCTTGGTTCAAAGGGTCTTGGGATAAAAGTTAGTAATAACATTCATGTTTATATATATTACTTTATGGAGGATTTATTTTATGTGTTTGGATTCCACACACCCTCAAATTTTGTGAAAGTGTGATTTTCAAAAGGTGGGTATCAAGTAAAAGGCCATGGTTTGTGTTTTGTATAAGTCAGGTGTTGTGTGAAACCATGAATTGAAAGAGGATTAAGATTTGGTGTGAAGTGTGTTCTTTATAGATGAGAGTTATTTGAGAACATATTATTCACAAGAAAATAATTTGATTGAATTATAGTAGGCAATTCGTGCTTGTTTATCCCATGCAGAAGTCTATAGGGTTTATTTTAGTTTGTGCGTAGTGTAAAAGTTTAAGTTATGTGAGTGGATATCTTCAAAATTTAAAATCCCAATGTCCAAACTCTAGTCCCAAAATTTGATAAATGAGGGTAATTTATATGAATATATATTATATAAGTGGGTAGTTCATGAAACATTCAAGAATTTGCATAAATATGTGGGTTTTGTGACACCTCAAAATATGTTTCCTAAGACTCTTTCACACACATGAAACTCTTGGGCTGCATGATGCCTATAGTTATAGGCTCGTGTAACTCCAAAATGTATTATCTTTAATAAATTTCTCTAGAATTACTTCTATAAACTGTCCTTACTCTTATATCTATCTTTGATGCATTTTTAGCACCAAATAATTCCCTTCCCCCCCTCAAAATTGGGTCCAACAGGGAAGATGAGGATTGAATTATGAGGAGAAAACCAATTTTTTAGAATTATCTCCTTCACATTCCCATAACTTGGGTAAACCCTTTACATATTAATAGTATAAACACCTAGGAGGACCAAAATTTCTTCAAAAAAATTGACTAGTTTCTCCCTTTTCGTGGAATTCATTATTTTTTGAATGTCCTATGACACAGATCCTTGGATTTAAATATACTCTACTTTTACATGAATATTTTTACATAATAAAAAATTATAAAATATGACTTCATCATCTAAATTTCCAAGATTTTTGTTAAGTCATTTGAGACAAATAGACTTTTGAAAATCATAATTATAAAATTCCATTAGAACTCTCCAAATGGATAGTCCAAAAGTTGAATAAATGGATTCTTAGAGGAAGAAATGGAAGAGATCATAGGGATTGGATTAAGAAAACAAGACCAATATCTTCATCAAACCCTCATGGATATATTTATAGAGAAGAATATGGAGTACCTATTTTCCAACCAGCTTCTTTTGCAGGCATTCAAGATCCTGGACACTGTTCCGATCCCAAATACCAACATCAATGCCTTAATATATTGTTTCAAATGTTCTCCATGATATGTGTGGAGAAAAATTACTTCCATCAAAAATGCCATGTAGTTCCAAAATTTTACATTTGATTACATGCTATGAAATCTGACATGGATGACCAATGATGAAATTTTGGCACCTGAATTTTTCCCATTATATTACTCAAGAATCTTCCAGACTGACACCTTGGACATATATAAAGCATACACTAATGAATGGGACTTTTTCCCAGGGGGAAATTTTTTTGATGAGTGGGTGTGGGTGCTCTAGGTCATCCATACATGTGAAGAGTCCAAAGATATTATCTATCTAGTCAATCTTTATGTGGTAGTATGGGCCTTATAGTTCCATGTATACCATTATCAATATCTATTAATAGTTATCCTAAGAAAATTGTCTATCAATACGAACACCTTCCACCTATACCATGATGGAGTGGGAATAAAAAAATGATACCTCCAAAAGATTTGTGGGACCCCATCCTTAGGGGGATGTATGATGAATTTATACTAGTGAGGAACACATGGTATGAAACAAATTAGATCCCACTTCCGAGAAAGGTGATGCTGGGGGTTTTGGGTGGAAATGGGAAATGGGAACCCCGCCTCCACTTAGGAACTCTATTTTGAATGTAGTTTGACCTATTCATTTAGATTCATGAAGATCAGATTCCAATAAGGCTGAAATAGCGCCTGAATATGCACACTTAAGGGAATCCCAGATCATATTGGTTCCTATTGAAGAATAGATAGTCCCAAGAGTTGGGATTTGAGGTGAAGCTTTGTGCATTCTAGGTGATCAAGATGGTATCATTTCTAGTAGAATTTATTACTGAGTGGCTACTTCTGGTTAGGGATTCCCACATGGTTGATAAGTAAGGGTTGTTCATTATAGTAGCATTATTAATGAAAGGGTACCAAATAAATCTATCCATCCCAATTTTATCCAAAAATTATGACATGGCGAAGAATATCAGTAGAAATGTTTTACCCTTGAACATCTATAGCCCATAAAAATTCTTGCATGGATCCGTTTTCACAAATTTAGTGGGATATGAGCACTTGAATCTAACCAACCATTAAAATTATGATTTTAGGTTATCATTATTGAATATGTCTGGGATACACCCACTAAAACATGACTAGGATGGGGTAATTATCATGCTTGGGTAACATGAATAGTTCAACTTCGTTCCCTTCATCATGCTGACCAGAGATATCATTGATGATAACCAAATTATGATGGAGCATAGATCATATTTTTTTCCATGTGTGTGTGTGTGGGGGGGGGGGGGGTGTTGGCTATGCACATCAACAATAACATCATATGTGAGCCAAAAATTCCATATCAGTTCACATATTAGTTTAAATTCCTCCAACGGATAACACCTAGGGTGTAAAACTAAGTTCACTATGAACATCATTCCATAGTTGTTCTATATCTCTGGTGTATATTGAATCGGGATGGTACCATAGATATAACTGATTTTTCAGAATTTGATACCCTAGTTGGAATGTTCCAAGATTACGTAAAAATATGGATATCTTCATATCCTTGGGAGGCACTGAGACAATTGGTGGTTCAGGAAGACCTGATAGATTAGGATTGGGAGTGGTGGGAAGTGGTATATACCATATAAATAGGAACCTGATATCCAAGGAGGAGGGATCCCATGAAAGTGGAGATGAATGTTCAGGGATCACTGAGGCTTTTTATACTTCCTTATGGCGAGGAATCTAAAATTAGTTCATATTACAGAGGAAAAAATCTCAAAAAGTGGGCTTGGGATTACGGAGAATCCTCAAAAATTGATAAATATACACTATTCATGTATCTAGGGGAACTCTTATACATAATTAATGAGATCCTAGAAGATGTGATATTCCTTGGGATGTTGAAGACTTGGTATATACTACAGACACACTATAGGTAGAGGATGATGCCATGACGCTCTAGAAAACTATAATATCCCCACCTGGACTTTATATTACCAAGGTTACACTCTTGATTCATATATTGGAACTCACATTCTATTTTTATGAGCCGAAGGACCTATTGTACTTCCATGGAAAAGGGGTTAATGTTTTCACTAACCAGGTGCATGAAATGAATGATGATCATAACGACTGAGACTCAAAAGAAGTTTTAGTGTCTAAGGAAATGTAGTTGTGTAATTTTAGTGATGTTGAATCGTAGATAAGTGATGTGGTTAAGAAAAATTTCTTAGAAAATGGGAGGAGACTCAACCCATTGAGGAGTCAGTGGTGATCACACCAGACTTGGTAAGTTCTCAAACTCACGACTACCACTGCATAACCGCCAACTCTAAATTTTACTAACTTCTACTTATAGGAACATGTATAAATTTCTGGTCAAGGAGGAAGTGGAGGATTTAGACTAGCCTTTGGAGAACACATCGAGGAGGATTAGCAAAAAACCCATTGGAATCCTGGAAGTGAGAGTAACATTGTCTTTTGGTGATTTAGGGTTGAATTTTCTTATCAATGAGTCATAGAACCTGAATAAACCAACAATACACTTATCCTAGGTCCATGTAGGTAAAATATAACCCATTACATCCATTTATAATTTTTGGTAATTTTTACAGACCTATTTGATTTTATTTTATAGAGGCAACATGCTCAGATGAGGATCGAGCCATGGTGAATGCTAGAGTGCCTAATGGAATAGAGGGGCCTCTAGTGGTGGAGCTCATCTCTAGAACTTTGGACTTTTCCTAATAATAGATATGAAGACCTAACATGGTGAACTATCTGATCCCCTAGACACTCTGATGGTGAGTGATATCACATCCATCTACATAGTGTGTAAGTCCTCTTTTTCCATCTCCTACCCAAATTTACTACTTTCATAGACTAAGATAACACTTAAATTTATTGTGATAGTGTATCCCTTAGAAACATTTTATAACAACCCTTCTCTTCATGACACACTTAACCATGATTTATTACATAAAAGTTTACTTAAGAGAACTTTGAGGATCGAGAGGTCTAGTGTCTTGGGAAATTAGGAACATTACAGAACAACTTAGATCAAAAAATACAACATCTTTATTGAAAACTTCTTTTACATGAACACAACATTACTTTGTACTTAGAATTGTATGGGATAACCTGAGAACATATATAAGAAAAGAGTGATATATAAAGACCAGTCAGGGCGTAAACATGGAATAACATGAAGAATTCAATACATTTTAGGAAATAGGAATATCAATGGAGCATAATAGAAACATGAACATAAAGGCATGATATATCATGATTATCATAACATGGAAATGTGGCAACAACATTTAACATGATATTACCATGAGAAAAGGCTCAATACAAATAGAGAATGAGTAAACCCTCATTGAACTTGAATTATAATGATTAAACCCACATTTCACTTTATGTATCATGATACTAGTCTTTACCCAATGCATTAGAGCGCTATCAGGCCACACCCTTCTTAATCATTACATTTCATGCATAAGTGTGCCACATAGATCATACAGTATAGATTCATTAAACATAATCATTTATTCCATGATAAATAAATGTGGAATTAATACATAAAACTATATAATAAATAAGTAAAGTTCATAATTTTGAATACCCTTGATAGAGAAATCGGCATGGTATTCACTACACAATGGCTTTGGCGTGGGAAATTGCAGTACAATTTTGGCAGTATAACGACGTGACAGAAGAATTAATAAAAATGGTTGATGAGTGAGGAAGGGGTGTCTCATCATATTTACATGAAATCGAAAGTAATGGGTTCATATAGATACATGTACCAGTATATTTAATGGAATTTAAATTCATAAAACAAAAGAATTTCTTGAATGTAAATGAGGATAGAGAAACCCCTTACGAAATTTCGGCATGGTAACAAGTGTACTTGGGAGGAAATAATGAGAGAGAAAGGGGTATCTAATCATTAAAATGTAAGGAGGGATGTATGGGGGATGTGATAAATCATACCACAACATTTTTAATTGAAAAAATAGTAAAACAACAAAATGAGATTTGGACAAAAATGAGAAAGGAAGAAATCCCTTATTTGAAAGTGTGATCCCAAATTCTTGGGAGAGGATAGAGAGAGGCTTCTTGGGAGGTTAGGACAGATTTTGAGGATTATATAGAGAGCAGGGAAGAGGTTGGTAGATATCAAAAGGATTTTAGTGAAGAGGAAGTGGGATATTGGGTTGGTTTATATAGGAAAAGAGAGAAAATTCATCATTATTTAGGTTTTGGACACCACACATTAAACTAATAAAAACCACAAAACATACCATGGTTTTTTAAAAAGTGGAGTTTAAAGTTTTATTTTATAAGGTAACTGGCTTAAAGTATTAAAATATTAGGCTTTCTTATGTGGAGGTGATTCACACTCTCAAGGAAATCATTTTAAAATGTTAAAATGTTTTATAAGTCTTGGAGGATCCACTAAGGATTTGTAAAATAAATCAAACAATTCCAAAATCACATTATTTTAAAGGTAAAACATATATTGGACGAAATTAAAATTTTTAGTATTTTATTACATCCATATTAGGTCATTATGATTTCATAAAACACATTATATATTTAAACGATATTTAATTTTTACCCAAAAAATTTGAGTGTCTTAGAAAATTATGAAAAATTAACCGTTGGATAAATTAAACATACTAAATCCAAAAAAATATTCATTTTATCTAAATAATTTTATAAATATGTGAATTTTTACTTTTAGAACAAAAACCCACATTTATAAAAAATTCATGGGTTTTGACAAAAACAACTTTCAAACATTATTAAAAATTACAACTGTATTCATAAAAATTATATGATCATTTATATTTAATAAAAATTAATTTATTAATATTTTATTAAAATATTATTAAATTAAAAAATCCATTAATTCATCAAAATAGATTTCTTAATTGAATATTAACTAAAAATACTATTTGTGTTTGAAAAACTGTTTACAAAATAAATGTATATTCTTTATAGAAAAAATAAAGCACACAATCATGGTTCTAGGGTCTTATTAAATATCCCCATATAACACCTGAATAATACCTAAGAGTAAGATGTGTGATGAGGATATACTCCTGGGGTGTATCGGATAACATCTCTTGGGTGGTAACCTCTATTAACTTCCACTTCTCTCATAGGTAGTTCTGTTCAAGCTTAACATGTTGAATCTCATATTAGGCTTGGTCAAGAGTGAATCCCAGTGACACCACCTTCTTTCCAAGCTCTGAAAAATGGGTTTCGTAAGGAGAAATTCTACTGTATGAGTCCATCACTTCCTTTTTTTAGAAAATTGGATTTGCTAAAGCCCAATATTTATAATAATAAATTGATCACTATTCCAAAACTATATTAGAAACAATAAAAATTATTAACGGTATTTTGAAATCCAAAAACATAAAACCAAGGAAATGAATATGTTATATAACCATTTTTTAAATAATACAATTAATTAGATCAATAGGAATTTTGATTAATAAAAGTTTGGGTCATCAAAATCTTCCCCCCTTAAGAAATTACGCCCTCAAAATTTTCTTTTCCCACACTAAAACTGATGTGGGTAACTCTACTTCGTAACTTCATCTGATTCCCACACCGCCTCTTCAAACTTGTGGTTTTGTCACAACACCTTGACAAGGGGAATTTTTTTATTTAGTAGAAATTTTTCCCTTCGATCTAATATCTTCACTGGATTCTCTTCATTGGAGAGGTCATTCTCCAATGGTACCACCTCTTGATTGAGTACATGCAATGTGTTAGGTATGTACTTTCTCAAGAGTGATACATGGAATATATGATGTACTTGAGATAGTTTCGTTGGGAGTGCTAGTCGATAGGACACTACTCAAATGCGATCAAGGATCTCAAAAGGTCTTATATACCTTGGACTAAGCTTTCCACTCTTCCCAATTCTCATAACTCTCTTCCACAGTGATATATGGAGGAATACCATGTCTCCAACATCAAACTCTAGGTCTCATCGATGATTATCAGCAAAAATCTTTTATTGACTCTGAGAAACTTTAATGTGCTTCTAGATGGTATTAACCTTTTACACCATTTATTTGAACATTTATAGACCTAGGAATTTTCTCTCCCAACTTCATCCCAACATGTCGATGTTCTACACCTCTTCCCATAAAGGGCTTCATAATGATCCATTTGGATGTTTGAGTAGAAACTGTTATTGTAAGAGAACTCAACCAGAGGAAGATGTTGATACCATTCTCCTTTGAAGTCCATTGAGAATGATCTCAACATGTCCTCAAGTGTTTGGATAGTCTGATCAGATTGGCCGTCCGTTTGAGGATTGTAAGCTGTACTGAAGTTCAACTCAGTATTCAGAGTATGTTGAATATTCTTCTAGAACTTAGAGGTGAATCTTGGATATCGATTGGATACAATAGATAGTGGTACTCCATGCATCCTTAACACTTCTCTAATATATATCCGTGACAGTTGATCTAATGAGAAATCCTCTCGAATTGAAATGGGGTGTGAAGTCTTTATAAGATGATCCACAACAACCCAGATAGCATTGTTTCCTTTGGATGTATTCAGACGTCCGGTGACCAAGTCCATGGTGATGTTCTCCAATTTCCATGATAATATGGGTAATGGTTTCATCATCCCCTTAGACTTCTTCCTCTCAGCCTTTATTTTATGACATATCAGGCACTTTGATGTATACTTAGAGATCTACTTCTTGATGTTATCCCACCAATAAAGCTCTCGGAGATCTCGATACATCTTTGCATTTACTGGGTTAATGGTGAAATTTGAACCATGTGCATCATCCAAAAGTTATTTATTTAACTCTGGATTTGATGGAACACATAGTCTTGAACCAAATCTCAAAATTCCTTCCTCACTAACATTGAAATCTAAGGATTTACCTTTTCTGATAGTTTCCACTTTCTAATGAATTCCCACATCATCCTTTTGAGAATCCTTTAAACTTTCTAAAATATTCGGTTGATCAATCATTTGTGAATGGATTTATGATGTTCCCTAATTTATGATTACCATGTCCATCTTCATCAAATCTAATAATATTCGATCGTTTTCAATTATCATCAATCGTAGAATCACTGGGTCCTTTCTACCTAAAGCATCTTCCACCTTGTTCGCTTTCCCAAGGTGGTAATGATTTTATCAATCATAGTATTTTATCATCTCTAACCATCATCATTGGCACATGTTTAATTCTTTTTGTGTGAATATATATTTGAGGCTTTTGTGATCCATATATATTTCACACTTCTCTTCAAAGAGGTAATGTCAGTAAATTTTTAAATCGAATATTACTGCAGCCAACTACAGATCATTTTTTGGATAGTTTTTCTCATGAACTTTCAATTTCCTTATAGCATAGGCAATTAATTTTTCATTTTTCATCAACACACAGCCCAATCCCTTTTTTGAAGCATCACTAAATACCAGAAAAAGTTCTCCACTTGTGGGTAGTGTGAGCACGAGTGCAGTGATTAGCCTCATTTTTGAATCCTCAAAGATATATCCACATTCATCATTCCAAGAAAACTTTACTCCCTTCTGAGTTATCTTGGTAAAAGTTTTGGACAAGCATAAAAATTTTCTCAAAAATCAGCGATAATATCTACCTAACACTAGGAATCTACAGATATCTGTTACTGTTTTTGGAATCAGAATTCCTTGAATTTCAGATGTCTTGGAGGGATCCATATATATCCCATTTCTTGTGAGGATATGACCCAAGATTGATACCTCCTTCAACCAGAACTCACACTTTTTGAACTTTTCATAGAGATTTTCCTTTCTCATGGTCTCTAGTACAGTGCTTAGATGCTCCTCATGCTCCTCCTAAGTTTTAGAGTATATTAGAATATTATATTTAAATAATAATACAAATTTGTCTAGGTAATATCTAAAGACTATATTCATAAATTCTAGGAATATTTTGCTCCACATAGCTAATAGAACAAGTCATCAATTCTTGGTAGAGGATACTTGTTATTTATCATGATTTTTTTGAGCTCACGATAACCAGTGCAAAGGTGAATTAACCCATCCTTCTTCTTGATGAAGAGGACTGGTGCACCCTGTGGTGAAGCACTTAGGTGTATAAACCCTTTATCCAGATTCACCTATAGTTGTTTCTTAAGATCCTCAAGCTCTATAACAACCATTCTATATGTAGTCCTGGATATTGGAAATTCCCCATGTATAATATCAATTGAGAATTAGAAATCTCTTCTAGGAGGAAGACCATGATATTCCTCAGGAAACACTTTAGTGAAATCCTTAACAATAGGCATGTATTCAAGGATGGTTTCTTCCTTATACTCAATCATATGATCCAGATACGGATGCTCATAGGGTAGTAATATCTATACTTGAGATGATGGTTCTAAAGAAGATTCATTGTCCTTCTTTCACTTGTACAGAATCAGGAGTCAATTATTCATATGGAGAGTGATTTCCCTCTCATGGAAATTTATGTAGGTTATATATAAGAAAAGCCAATCTATGACAATAATTGAATCAAATTCCCCTGACGGGAGTATGATGAGGTTTTATTGGAAGTTCAATCCAAAAATTATGACAGGGGAGGTGTTATATTCATGGGATGCAATGATTTCCCCATTTTCGGTTCTCACCAACATCTTTACTTCCATGATTTGTGGTGGTGTTGGGATTGTTATACTAAACTTTCTAGATATAAAAGAATGCGTAGAACCAGAATAAAAAATTACATTTTCTATTCTTGAATGAATAAATAGAGTACCTATCACCACTTCATTTCTGGTGTTCACTTCAGCGGTAGTGATGGAAAAAGTTCGACCTTTCTACCTTGGAGGTTATTGGTTGCCTCCGAAAACCATTGAATTAGGGAACTGGTTTGAAAAGTGCACTGGTTATTTGTAGTTGAAGCAATAAAAAATTCATTGAGGGTCAAAGAGAGCATTCCTTTAATCTGTATCAACTATGGGTTTTTCTGGTCAGTAGTTAATGGAGAGGTGCAATCTTTTCCACACCAAAATCATTTCTTCATCCACTTCCGGAAATTTTTGGGTTCTTCTTTTCGCACCTTTATAAAGGGGGGGTGATGGATTTTCTTAGCACCATTGGATTTATCCATTGGACTGCTAGAATTAAAGTCCACCTTATGCTTCTTATCCCCATGATACCTTTGAGATTTTCCGATCTCCATTTCAACTTTGAGGGCACATCGGACAATTTAATCATAGCTCTCAAAGTCATAGATCTCTAGGGATTTTAGTAGGCCTGGTTTTAGCCCACCAAATAAGTGGTCAACCTTGAATTATAGGGTAACGACAAAGCCAAATTCATACTGTTCAAGCCTTCTGAAGTTTTCCTCATATGATTTGATGGATTTGTTGTCTTTTTTCTTGAGGGAAAGGAAGTCCCTTTCCATATTAAGTTAGTGGGTGTAAGGAAAATATTTATCGAAAAACGTTTTCCAAAAATCCTTCCATTATAATAGATTAATATCCTTATTAGGATTTTTAATTTTGATCAATGTACACCATTTATAATCTTCACCCTCCATATGATAAGTAGCTAGAAGTACCTTATCTTATTCAGAACATTGAAGGATAAAGAAGATCGTCTCAATTGATTCGATCCATTTTTTGGCGATTGAGGGATCAAATGATCCATTAAAAGTAGGAGGACTTTATCTCATGAAGCTCTTGATTGCGACTTGTTATTTCTTAGGGGGGTTGAATTTTCCTATTGACCCATGGTTCTATTCAAAACTTGAGTTAACTAATATAGTATCATGAAAAAGTTCGCGATTCCCACTCCCATAAGATTGGGAATCTCATTAGAACAGTCGTCACATTGATCTTCACATCGGTTGTTAGCCCGAGTCCTCCTATTACTGGCTATTGGCTAGAATAAAAGGATAGTTAGGGGTAGCACATAAAGAGTAATCCAAAGACAAAAACTAATGACTTATAAATTACTTTTATTTCCTTAACTTATGAATTTATATGCTTTAATCTCTATTATCCATGATCTACTGCCCAACATATATTCTCTGGGGATTTTTTTTTATTTCCTTAATAATGGTTCATACTAAGCTTATGAATTTACCAAATCATATCCCCATGGAGTGTCGTAACCAAGAGTGCAGCAAGACCCATTGTTGTGGACCAGTTCCCGTTTGAGTCTAGCTCAAAGCAGTGTTTTCGGGTTTTACCCCTATATACATTTGTGCCAGAGCCACCTCTACCTGCTCGTATCTAGACATGGATGTATTTTCTTGATTAAACACTTACTAAATACTCACCAAAATTTAGGGATGTTTTTATTTTTCTTAGTCTTATCCCTATGTCTTTCACTAGGGTTTTCTAAACCTAATACAAAAAAAATAACTAAACCTCTCTTTGATACAAACTATAACAAACCTGCTCTTTATTACGCAATTAATCCTGATTTATTACATAAACTTGCACTTAGTACAACTTTGAGGATCGACAGGTCTAGTGTCTTGAGAAATTAGGAACATTACATGATAACTTAGAACATAAAACAAAATATCTTTATTGGAAACTTCTTTTACATGACCACAACATTCCTTCATACTAAGCATTTCATGGGATAACCTGAGGACATGTATAAGAAATAGGTGAGAAATAAAGCCCAGTAAGGGTGTTAAAAGGCACAAAATGAAGAATAAAATACATTTTAGGAAATAGAAATATCAATGGATAATAATAGAAACATGAACATAAAGGCATGATATAACATGATTATCATAACATGGAAATGTGGAAACAATATTTAACATGATATTATCATGATCCAAGGCTCATTGAAAATGGAGCGTGAGTAAAACCTCATTGCACTTTAATTATCATTAGTAATCCCTCATTTCACTTGACATATCATGATACTTTTCTTTACCCAATGCATTGGAGCGCTATAAGGGCACACCCTTCCAAATCATTTCATTTCATGCATAAGTGTTCCACAAAGATCAAACAACATGGATTCATTAAACATCATCATTTATTCCATGATAATGTAATGTGTAATTAATACATGAAAATCTATAATCAATAAGTAAATGTGAATAAAGTTGAATACCCTTGATAGATAAATGGGAATGGTATTCACTACACAATAACTTTGTCTTGAAAAATTGCAGTTCAATTTCGACAGCATAAGGTCATGACATAAGAATTCATAAAAATGGTTGATGAGATAGGAAGGGGTGTCTCATCATATATAAATGAAATGTAAAGTAATTGGGTAATATATATATCTTTATAAAATATTTAATTGAATTTATATTCATAAAACAAAATAATTTCTAGAATGTAAATGAAGAGAGAGAAATCCCTTACCGAATTTCAACATGGTAACAGGTGGACCTAGGAGAAATTAATGAGAGATAAAGGGGTATATAATCATTTAGAAATAAGTATGGGATTATGGGTGAGGTGATAAATCATACCCCAACTTTTTTAATTGAAAAAATGGTATAACAATAGAATGAAATTTAGAAAAAAATGAGAAAGGAAGAAATCCCATACTTGGAAGTGTGATCCAAAAGGCTTGGGAGAGGCTTGATAGAGGATTATTGGGAGCTTGGGGGGACTTGGGAGAATTATAGAGAGAGTATTAAAGAGTTTTTTGAGATCCAAAGGATTTTAGTGAAGAGGAAGTGGGAGCTTGGGTGGGTTTATATAGGAAAAGAGAATAAATTCTTCATTATTTAGGTTTTGGACACCACACATTAAACTAATCAAAACCAAAAACCATACCTTAGTTTTTTCCAATGGTTTTTTCCAAAGTGGAATGGAAAAAATTATTTTATAAGGACAATGTCATAAGTTATTAAAATATTAGTCTTCCTTATGTGGAGGTGTGTCACACTCTCAAGGAAATCATTTTAAAATTTTAAAATGTTTTATAAGTCATCGAGGGTCCACTAAGGCTCTGTAAAATAAATAAAACAAACATAAAATAATATTTTAAAGGTAAAACATATATTTTCTGAAAATACCATTTATAGTATTTTATTACATCACTATTGGGTCAATATGATGTCATAAAACACATTATATATTTAAACAATATTTAATTTTTACTCAAACATTTGACTGTCTTAGAAAATTATGAAAAATTAGCCGTTGGATAAATTAGACATCATGAATCCAAAAATAATATTTATTTTATCTAAATAATTTTCTAAATATTTGATTTTTTTACTTTTAAAATAAAAACCTACATTTATCTAAAATTCATGGGTTTTGACAAAAACGACTTTCAAACCATAATAAAAATTACAATTGTATTCATAAAAATTATATGATCATTTATATTTAATAAAAATTAATTTAATAATATTTAATTAATATAATATTTAATTAAAAAATATATTAATTCATCAAAATATATTTCTTAATTGAATATTAACTAAAAATACTATTTGTTCTTTAAAAACTATTTTCAAAATAAATGTATTTTATTTATTCAAAAAATAAAGCACACAATCATGGTTCTAGGTTATTGTTAAATATCCTCTTCTAACACCCAAATATGAACTAAGGGTAAGTTTTGCGATGGTGATGGACTCCTGGGGTGGCCCAGATAACATCAATCAGGTGGTAACCTCTATTAACTTCCACTTATCCAATATGTGGTTCCATTCAAGATTAACGTGTTGAAGCTCGGGTTGGTCTTGGTGAAGAGTGAAGCCCAGTGACACCAACTAATTTCCGAGCTCTGAAAATTGGGCTTCATACAGAGAAGTTCTACTTGATGAGGCCATCACTTCCTTTTTCTGAGTAAATTGGATTTGTTAAAGACCTATATTTATACTAATCAATTGATCACTATTCAATGACTATATTAGCAATAGTAACAATTCTTAATGGTATTTTTAAATCCAAAAACATAAAACCAAGGAAGTGCATATATTATATAACCATTTTTCATAATAAGAAATTTAATTAGATCAAGAGGAATTTTCATTAATAAAAGTTTGTGTCATTACACATTTCCCTCATAAGAGAAGGATATTGGCATCCCAATGGTCCTGGAAGAACTCTTCGCCTTACTGATGATTGATTAAATGGAGAATTCATCGAAAATATTTACTACTCATGATGGTTAGATTAATAGAACATTGATAGTTAAATATGATCTAAAGACATTGGTTACCATATAAAACTTTCCATGACCCTAGAGGTGATGCCACAATCTATAGAGGTGGTTGTAATGGAGCTACCATCCCACGAAGAAGGTGACCTAGCCCTTAGTGATATAAAGCCTAACCAATTAGAAGAAGAGAATAAAGATGAATTTCTATCTCCATTGATTGTTCTATTCATATAGTATGAGTATACACATGAAAATGAGGTTGAATTGTGGTAGGATTCAAATGAGGAGAACTAGGTGATCTGGCATAGGGCATGGAAGAACATTTGGAACTTCATCACTTGCATGAAGTTGGGTTAGATGGGAAATAACCATTATTAGTTGGTGAAATTTGGATCTAATGGGGTTATTTACTATGAACTTCATGAAATATTTCCCAACTTCTTGAGTAATTAGGATCATTTATTGGCACGATATTTTGATTCTATAAGAGGCACATCTATAGTGAATAGCACGATGACTCTTTAGGTGAATGAAAAAGAAATTGATAAGGGGGAAGTAAAGGATCACCATATACATGACCTCACACAGACACAAAAAGTGAAAAATACCTGTATGGGGTATTATCTCACAACTATCTAAGATGAAATGATCTAAACCTCATCCTAAATAGTGGAGTGTAGGGATCGATTGGATAGGTATGAGAAAAGAGTGTATGAGGTGAATCAATAGGTGGAGGTAGATCTAGCCGAGTAATACAAGCTATATGAGTATGTCAAATCTTATAAAAAAATTATGGCTGATCTTGAGTAGGTGATAACCTAGGCACAACTTTAAGGATATATTTTTTGTATAAAGGAGAGGTTCTGGTCTGCAGATGACCCTCATAAATTGTTTAGGAAATAATATATACCACTTTCTTGAACAATCTACCTCATATTTTTCATATAAATAATGTTAATGAAAATATTTACTAAAATATCTAATCCCATGAATGCCATGATCAGTGTGAGAAACATGATATGAGATACATGAGAGGTGGTCCAAGACTTGGGAGTTGGTCGATCATCATAGGGGAGTCCATTCAGACATGAAGTGGGGGGTGGGGGGGGGGGGGGGTCCAAATCTAGGTCGAACAAAGTGTTTCAACTGGAGAGGGGATTTCTCAAAAAGTTTTTAATAATTATTAGGGATACACCATTATGTGTTGATCATATCAAAATGTAATAAAAAATCATATAAAAGGAATGTGGGCTATTGGAAAAAACATAAATTCTATCTCATGAGATACATGAGAAGGGGTTCAATCATGTTTACAAAAGGAGACCAATGTGGTAACTAAATCTTCTTAGTTTAATGTCACATATCTTTGTCCAAATAGGGGATGATGATGTAATGTCACATAGCTTAGACCATAGGGATCCTGGAATTTAAGGTCATAAAACTTGGACATTAGGATCATTGGGATATAAGTTTATACAACATCAACCATTGTGATATTCCTTGTTTAAGGTCATGGAACTCAAAGAATCTTATGTGGGGGGAAATTTATATAGTAGTGAGAGAAATGTAAACCCAATATTAATTGAAATCCTAATGCCAATATAGAACTTTATAAATGATGTGTATGAATAGTTTAAGATTATAATATATTGAATGCAGGGTACTAATTCTTAAGGTTGTATAACTCAAACAATCTCCTTGGAAGACCATGATGTCTTGGTGTCAAATAGGATAAGAGTACCCAATAAAGAGGAATTTAATACTAAAATGAAGTGGGGACGATAGTACATTTTGTGGATTATATCAATATAAGTTTTCCAAATTTCTCCATGTATCCCATGATATGGGAATCAATCTATATGTTGTTCTTATGAAGCATTGTGATATGGTATTAACACTGAAAATGGGGCATGGTAGGTGGCCAACAAAACTATGGGGGGGGGGGGGTCCTCTATGAAAAACCCCATAATAATGAAATTTTAAGTCATGCGCTATAGTTGTTCCTTGTAATTTATTATCATATGAAAATGACATTGGTCATGTAGTTTAATTACATATAGTGGGGAATATGGTAGGATATAGAGTTTATTACAATGAAGCTAGGAATGAAGGCATATTGATCACATTACCGAGTCTACCAAAAAAACTCATAAGGTCATGTGATCCATGATTGGTGTGAGAAATACTGAGAAAGATAATATTACTCATGTGACATGAAAATTTCAGACTAGGATTGATGGTTCTGGGTCGAAATTATACTTCAATCACCAAGGAAACCTATGAATATGGGGAAATAGGTTGGGTTTGACATCACAAAACCAATTCAATTCATCAATGTGAAAGGATGCATGAGGGGTAACAGTAAGGGTTTTAGAAATATTTATTAAAAAAGAGGTGAGAAATGGTAAATTGTGATTTTCAATGTTTGAGTCATGATAAGGGATGATAGTTGAACAAAGAATGATAATTGAATGAATTTAAAACATGGGTAACACTACCATACCACTAAAAATGGGGAAATTAAAATTCATATTAACCACTTACGATGTTCAAAACATGGGATCCATCATTTTTTTGAGGAAATTTCCTTTAGGATGTATACCCTGGATGACAAGTAGTCGGTGAGGCACTAGATAATTACTATAGGGAATTTTGTTTAGAATATGTAAAGAATGGGGATTCAAAACTAGGAGTCATAAAGAGAGAAAGTGGAAGGAAATGATATTTTCAATCATATTTCACATATACTGGTAGCTATACCACCATATATGTAATGTCCCCCAATTCTAGAACTCTCTAAGATACACTTCTCCAAACCCTCGGTGCCACTCACATACTCCTCCCGTCCTCTCTGCCACTCCCATACCGACGTCCCCTTGCCACCACTCCCATACCGAGCACCCCTCGATGCTCGCCACTCGCCAATCGCCGCTTGTCACTCACCACTCGATGCTTCCCGCTCATCGGTACTCACACATCCCCCTTCAAGCTAGAGTTATCCAAAACCTACAGGGCCACTCCGCTCCTCCCGTCATTTCCTCCGATCTCATCCCCCTTGAGTTCCCCTCCTCCCATCCCGACTCCCAACTCCCGCGAACCGCTCGTAGCTCCCCACTCATGGTCGCTCGTGAATCCTCCTTTTGTTGTGTAAGCATCAATTATAACTCTCTGTAATCTTGAATTCAGGTAAATTATGAGTTATTATTAGTATTTATACGATTCATTCAGGATATATACCAGTCATTTCCAATGTTTTATAGGATTTATTTTAGCTTTTTTGATGATTCATGCCTTTATAAAATTATCCAAAGGAGGGTGATTCTACAATACATCATTGATTTCACCTGTACATTGAATCAATATTTTTTGATTCCACATTTACATACGTGAAACCCAATAACTACAGGACATGTGTATTATAATCAGTATCCCAATTTTTTTGAGGGGTGATCTTCCTTATTTAGATTCTTTTCTTGTTTCCTTTCTGTTGATACAATGTGTTTGACTATATACTGTTTTATGAGATCATTTCTCTTCTTATATGTGATGATTTTTAATGGATTTCATATTTTTTGAGAGGAATATCACATGAGAGTGTTTTTTTGGTTATTTAATGATGTTTCATAGTTATAAACCTTGTTCATATGACGTGAATCTATGTTTCTTATATAATGAGATCCTTGGGAGTCATCTCATTGGGTGGATGTTCAGGTGCTTTTCTGTCCTTTTCGAGTTTGTTTTAAATTCTAAAGGACATTAATTGTTTGAGAGATATCTGTAATAGGGTCCCAAATTTATAAAAACCTTTGTGTTTTATGAGGGTTGGATGTTTCAAGAGGGTGATTAGAGCATTTTACATTTTCAAATTATAATTTTATTCATGGTGTCACTTATTTGATCATGCATTTTATTTCTTGTCCATGTGGTAACTTTTCTGATTATGCAGTTACTAGTTTGTTTTTTCCACCCCTTATTTGACTATGAAATCTCTTTTTTTTCTTATGGTCAATTGGTGAGGTTTATCACTTGTTTGTGTGAGGAAACATTGGAAGCTAGAGTATACTTCAGGTCTTTCATGAGATGGATTTGTTTTTCTAAAACATTATGTGAGAACATTTCCGGAGTATGTTAGAGTCATGAAATAACCCCAAATGTCTCCATGAGATAGCATAAATAACCCCAAGTATCTCCATACATCGTATCCTCCTCGCATAGGTTGGAAACTCACCGAATCATATCAAACATGTCATATTCTATCCTCTCAGTCACATAGTATAGACTCATCTGTCAAGGATTATCCCATAATATTTATCCCACACACTATAGTCTTCTCTCGGCATGTCGACCATTCCTTAATTATATTCTCAAGAATCCGGTAAAGAACCTCATTAAAATCATGTATTATAACCCAGCCCCACTAACACACCAAGCCTCTTGGAATTATAATTCCAATATGTCTAACAATACCCAATACTCACACTAGCATCTCATCCTTGATCTCCTTAGTTTAACTTTTGAATCATTAAATGGAGTAAAACCTTTCATAATACATTTTATGGACTCTGAGGGACCATCCCACTCTAAGAACCCACCAATATTCCAATCCATACTCTTAAGTACTTCCTCATAAAACACTAGACGTACAATTTCCACATCTGTAACCATAAGGCCCGATCCTCCTAGGAATATTTTACTTGATCTAAACCCTCATCTAGTCCATACACATATCATCCAAATTATAAGACATATGTTAGACCACTCATATCCCAATCGATATCTTATCCACTTGGAGACCTAGTGACATGGTGATTTCATTTCCATAAAATCACTAAAGAATTTTATCTAAACCTAGGTGTCTTGTGAACACCATATCTATAGGTATACTATGTTAATCTATTTACTTTCATTTACTATCCTTAGACTCCATGACTCCCATGGAATATAGTTATAATCAACCCCTTGTCAATATATGATCTAATAATCAAGTTAGTGTTTAAGGGTCTATCGAGGCTCTTAATACTGTCTTTATATACATAATAATTCTTATTTAAAGAAACAATTAATTTATGTAATGGTTGATCACCCATGGAGGTGCTTATACTTCATCTTCTAACTGCTAAATGATGTATTCCCTCCACCTGAATGAGGAATTAAATAAATACCCTTCCATGTTCATGTAAAACCTATATTTTCCAAATACATCATACTAACCACAAATATATAGGTGAGAAAAATCAGAAGACTGGTTCATGATCACATCATCAGTCATATCTTCATCACAAATCTTCATGACTTAAGCCTTATATTAATCATACGATTTGACATATACTTACCAGATTAGTGAATGTTGATTCATATTCAATCACAAACAATTTTTCCTACTCAATATCTAAGAAATATTAAGATCTAGATTGTTTAAGCTCATCTAGGAAGTGTTGGTCATTAAAGATTAGATGGAATCACTTCTAATAACGTTTTTATCCTTCCATTCCACAAGTTTAAACATAAAAAACCAAGTGTAAACATGAAACCAAGAATAATAAGACCTCATCCCCTGTATTGAACAAAACCAAACTAAGTTGAAACTCGGTCCAAATTGATTATATACCATTAATAGGAAGAGTAATTGTTAATTAATAGGAATGTACTATATGATAGTGTCATTTTGAAACATTGATCTGTTTCCCCTTTGCTTGCAGGAACATGATTTGAGCCATGGGGAATTGTGGTACTTATATGTTGGGAAGTGACAGGTATAGTCACAGGAGACATGTATGTTTTAGTTTAGTTCTTATTTTATTTTTTTATCGCATTGGTCACATAGATCATTGATTGCTTTCTATGGGCAGAGGGTAGTTATATTCTGCGAAGGGTGTCAGAAGGAGTTCAGATTGATTCAGTCCACCGGCTTTTATCCGAGGTAAGATTCAATGGTTACTACTTGTCTCACACCTCATTTATTTGGGGATTTAGTGTTTTTGACTCCATATTATGTTTTTGGTAGGGCGTTGGATCATTTTGTGTTGGTTTGAGTGGATTTGGTTCTCCGCTGCCAATCTAGGTAAGGCTTTAATGCCATTGGTTGGTTTCTCACTAGTTATATAGCATCCTTCATGTGTTTTAAGGTTCTTAATATCCTTTGTGTAGTGCATTGATCCCGGCTCGTTGGTTTCGAGTCACCAAGTCAAGGGAGACTCGCCTGCGTGTGCATAGGTAAGTAAGTATATGTATATGGGTTCCCCCGTTACGTGTATAGTCACCCATGGCAGTGATTATGCACATGTGGGGCTAGGTGTGCCCATGTATATATACATAAATGCATACGCAGGTGAGTGGAGACTGATATATGCATATAAGCATATGTGCAAGGATCCCCTTGCACATGCTCATGGACATGAGGGTGTGTACAAAGGGGATATGTGTCCTTGAATGTGTGTGAAGGTGCGTATACCCAGTGGAGAAGTGGAAGCTTTTAGTTAGAAAGCTCTAAGAGCCTAAGTGGATGGATTGGTTCCACCTTGAGGTATAGTCCCTCTTGTCGTCTCTTTAATTTAAGAATGATTTAAATTGAATTTAGCTTCTTTCTTAATTATAATTAATTATATTTAACTGCATATCTTGAATAAGTGTTATTTAATATAATTGTTTCATTTGATTAATAAAGTCATGTTTTTATAATAAAACCCCTCCAATGGAGGTGCGCTGTCTGTGAAAACTCACTGTGATAGTTTAGGGTGTATGATTCTTTTCCGTTGTTTCATTTCCCTTTAGACGTTGCATCATTGTGTTGATCACTACAACCTTCCAACCATCCCTTTTTATAACATACTAAATAGTTGATTTGTTATATCAAGTCCGTTGTGACCTTATCTTATGTTGAAACCCATGTTGGGTGTTTTCCTGGACTCTCGTATAGCGACCCAAGCCATTTACATAAAACATTTCATGATGTTAAGCATATTTAATCATCAGAGTACAAGCCAAGGATCGTTAAGTCTAGTATCTTGGATGACTAGGTATATAAAATAGAAAACATGGGAAAGAAAAAACTTCTTTATTTAATCTCCATAAAGATCTTCTAACTTCCTTTGAGCTCTTACATCTGTATAGGGTGCCCTGGGGAACACATGAACAAAGGGATGAGCTAAAAAGCCCAGTAAAAGAATGAACATAAGGATACATCTCAAGCACATGAGTTAGGAGGCATTACATAATGATATCCAAAGCATGAAACTTATAAAATAATTTAATATAAGCATGGGATCTTATAAACATGGAATCATATAAATGTGGAAGAATCATAAAACATATCTTTAGTATGGGTCAAGGCTAACCGCCAATCCCGTTTCACATCACATCTCATGAGACTTATCCTTACCCAATGCATTGGAGTGCTATCTGGGCGCACCCATCTCAACATATTCATGAATATTCTTTCCACATAAATATTATTACCACATATGCAATCATACATAATCAACCATACATAAACATAAGGGTACCCATGGAAAGAATTGGGTACCACAATAATGACATGAATCATAACCAATGAGCGTAACATGAAAGTGTCAATGTAAGGAAAGAATTAGAAAATACATGGAAATTCATTGGGTAAAATAGGCATATAACATGTTAAGTGGTGTCAAACATAAGTGACAACATATGAGAAATGTATTTTAGAAATATTAGCATTAAAACATTTCTGGGCGGTTTTAAGGAAAATACTATAGAGCATTTAAAATAGTAAAGAGGTCATTCTTTTATATAAAACCATAATTTAACCAAGAAGGTTTTCTTTATAAAAATACTGATTTTATAAAGACAATGGTGTTTTCAAACATAGGATAGAGTGAACTTGAAATTTGGGTAAAAATTTGGGAAGTCCCCTTAAAACAGGTTAGCTTATCAGAAAGTTCTAAGGAGGGAATCTTTCAAAATCATGTACATCCTTGAAAGACTGTGATGAAAGGGTATTGATATAATAATCTTGTAAAAATAACCATAATTCATAAGACTCACATATATAGATATGATAACACCATTTGAAAGAAAGATAAGGCAACCCGAAAGAACAAAGAAGGTTCGGGTAGAATTCGTTACGATTTTATCAGCATGGTGTTGGGTGTGATCAAGAGGGATTGATGAGAGATAAATGAGATTTATCATCACTTATAAATCCAGAAGGAATTACGAGGGAGGTTATTAAACATACCCCATAATTTTTCAGTACACATATAAAGGCATAGTATAGAGGACAATCTTGATTAAGATAGAAAAGGAGAGGATCCCTTACCTCAAATCTGGTGGTGTTCCCCACTTGTTATTAATGACCTGAATCAACAAATTAGAATTATTAATTCATAATTCTAGAACCTCTTATATAGGTAATTGATTTATTAAGACCCTTTTTAGTTCATTAAAATCCGTTTTGATTAGTTTTAAGGTTCAATTTCATTGTTCGGGCTCCTTTGTTTACTTGGCTTTAAAAGATTGGTTCACTTACATTCAAGTTTGGATTATATGCAAGATGAAAGTGGTTTTCCATAATTGAAGTTACATTATTTAGTTCATATCAGGATATTACATGGTTTTAATTTTAATTAGGTTACTTAGAGTGATGCCAAATTATTATATATATAACCTTAGTGATAATCATTTTTGTTAATTGGTGGATTTGATTACAAAGAATGTGTTTTTCATTATAACTTAATTCCATTTGTACCAAAAGATTACAGAACCAAAAATAGGATATATTACATATATAATAATCTAGTTCAACCATAACACAAATGGTTTCATGACCAGAATTATAGATAATAAAAGAAATTGATAAATCGTTGTCCTTGAATGTGCTAAATTAGCACATCTCAAAAGATGCTTTCATTTCTTTCAAATAAATGGGTGGGGAAAGGAGAGTAGATAATGAAATATAACACTAGCATGAATACATTCTAGTACATCTATTCTACTAGATTTATCATACTATTATGGTGAAGGGAGGAGAGGAAAGAAATAAAAAAGAAAAGAACTTAAAAGAAAAGAAGAAATTTGGGAAGAGGAATTTACCTCTTGAGACTTCCTCCTTTGAGAACCTCTTAAGGGGAGAGGTTTTGGTATTTTGAGGAGTATAAGAGATTTTGGACGTGGGGAAGGACCTTGGGGAGATATTTGGGAAGAATTTAGAGAAGTCTTGGAGCTTGAGAGGAGTGGAGAGAAGAGGGATTGAAGGGGGTTTTTATAGTAGAAGAGAGGATGGATTTCAGGATATTATAATCCTTAATTTATTATTTCTTCACAAGAAAAATAATACTAAGTATTATATGACCAAGAATAGTAAATGGGTCATGTGAATTCGAACCAAGTGGTCTTATATCAGCAGAACATCTTCGATGACTCAATTTATCCAATATTTAGCATTTATTGTGAATTATCGGATTCTACTATTCATAAAAAATTCACGTATTTCAGAAAAATCCCAAAAATTCACACTAACCATTTTTTTACATGTAGAATCCAAAAATGAATTCCATTTTTCAAAAATAATTTTCTAAATATGATTATTTTAATAATTAATTAAAATAATAATTTATTATAAAAACCAGTTTTAAAACATTCATTAACTCATTCTAAAATAAAGGTATATCGTAATTCCAACTTGAATATTATTTTTATACCACCATAGGTGAGGTTTCTATTCATTAGGGTATATCACTATTCATAAGGTTATGTTACTATTCATTAGGGTATGTTACTATTCACAATAAATTATTTTTGTTTCATTAGACTCCAAATTTTTTTTTGAACACAACCATGTATGTCAGATTTTCAAAATTCCAAACACAAAAGTGACAAAATTATGTTTTAAGGTCACTTATAACTTAGTAGTTCATTATTATGTGATTTTATGGCATATTTATAAGAAGGGAATTTCCATTAAAAACATTGGGTCGTTACATTCTCCCCCCTTAAGAAATTTCGCCCTCGAAATTTCATTTTACACTCTAGGCAAAAAATAGATGTGGGTACTTTTCCTTCATTGCTTCCTCAAACTCCCATGTTGCTTCCTCAAACTTATGGTTCCTCCACAAAAATTTGACAATATGGGTTATCTTGTTGCGTAGAACCTTATCTCTCTGATCCAGAATCTTTACTGGCTGCTCCTCATAGGAGAGATCATCTTCCAGTTGCACCACCTCCGAGTTTAGTACATGTGAGGGATCAGGTATGTACTTCCTCAAGAGTGATACAAGGAAAACATCATGAACTCGATCCATATTTGGTGGATGTGCAAGACTATAGTCCACGGCTCCTATACGGTCAAGGATCTCAAAGGGGCCAATATACCTTGGGCTTAGCTTCCCTTTCTTCCCGAATCACATAAATCTCTTCCATGGAGATATTTGAAGGAAGACTTTATCTCCAACGTCGAACTCCAAGTCCCTTCGACGGTTGTCAGCATAGATCTTTTGCCAAATTTGAGCAAATTTGATGTGTTTCTAGATGAGTTGAACATTCTCTGTCATCTCTTGAAAAAGATCAGGTCCAAGTAGATTTCTCTCTCCAACTTCATCCAAACAGGTTGGAGTTCTACATCACTTTCCATATAAAGCTTCATATAGAGCCATCTGAATACTCGAGTGGAAGCTATTGTTGTATGAGAACTCAACCAATGGGAGATGCTAATCCCATCCACCTTTGAATTCTAGAGAGCAGGATCTAATCATATCTTCAAGCATCTAAATATTTCTTTTAGACTGGCCATCAGTTTGGGGGTGATAGGCCGTGCTGAAATTTAATTCAGTACTCAAAGAATGTTGAAGGATCCTCCAGAATTTAGATTTGAACCTTGGATCACGGTCAGAGACAATTGAGAGTTGAACACCATCCGGTTTCACCACTTCCTTCACATATATCTTTTCAAGTTTTTCAAGTGTGAGATCTTCCCGAATAGTGAAGAAATGGGATGTCTTGGTGAGTCGGTCAACCACAACCCATATCGTATTATTTCCCTTTGACGTCTTCGGGAGACCCGTGACAAAGTCCATGGTAACATTTTCTCATTTCCACATGGGTATAGGAAATGGGTACATCATACCTTTGGATTTTTTTTTGCTCAGCTTTAACTTGGTGGCATACCGAGCACCATGATATATATTCCGCAATATCCTTCTTCATTTTATCCCACTAGAAGTGTTCACGGAGATCACGATAGATTTTGGAACTCCCAGGATGGATAGAGAAGGTCGAGCTATGTGCATCATTCAATAGATCCTTCTTTATCTATGGATTAGATGGTACACATAATCATATCCCAAATATTACAACTCCCACCTCATCAATTTTGAAATCGGAGGATTTCCCATTTTTAATAGCTTCCAACCTTTTCTGAATTTCCACATCTTTTCTTTGAGAAACCTTTATTTTCTCCATGAGGGATGGTTGAGAAATCATTTGAGAAAGGATTGATGATGTTCATCCCTTAATGATTCCCATGTACATCCTTTGAAAATCTAAGAATATCGGATCATTTTCAATTCTCATCATTGATAAAGATGCATGATCATTTCTACTTAGAGCATCCGCCACCTTGTTTGCCTTACCAGGATGGTAGTGGATTGAGCAGTCATAGTCCTTGATGAGCTCTATCCATCTTCGTTGGTGCATATTAATCTCTTTATCTGTGAATATATATTTGATACTCTTGTGGTCAGTATATATCTCACATTTTTTCCCATAGAGATAATGCCGCCAGATTTTCAACGCCAAGATCACAGCCGCCAACTCCAGATCATGTGTGTGATAGTTTTGCTCATGGATTTTCAGCTGCCTTGAGGAATAGGATATCACTTTATCATTTTTCATTATCACACAACCTAAGTATTTCTTAGAAGCATCACTATACACCTCAAAGAGTTCTCCACATGATGGGAGTGTGAGTTCCGGTGCAACGATAAGCCTCTTTTTCAACTCCTTGAAACAGTATTGACATTCCTATGCCCAGATGAATTTTACTCCCTTACATGTCATATTGGTCATTGGGTTTGAAAATCATGAAAATTTATTCATGAATCATCGATAATACCCAGCTAGACCTAAAATGTTGTGGATCTCCATTACAGAAGTTGGGCTCGACCACTGTTCAATTTCCTTCATCTTGGAACGGTCCATTGAAATCCCTTTCCTAGTGATAACATGCCCCAAGAATGATACTTCCTCCATCCAAAACTCACATTTACTATACTTTGCGTACAAATTCTCCCTTCACAAATCCTTTAACATAGTTTCCAAATGCTCCTCATGTTCCTCGTTGCTCTTGGAGTATATCAGAATATCACCAACAAAGACCACAAAAAATTTGTCAAGGTAATCTCTAAAGACTCTATTCACTAAATCCATGAAAATTTATGGAGCATTAGTGAGTCTGAAGGTCATCACTATGAACTCATAGTGTCCATACCTTGTTCGAAAGGCAGTCTTGGGAATATCTTCCTTCCTCACCTTTAGTTGGTGATATCCCGGCCGAAGGTCCACCTTAGAGAAATAACTGGCCCCACGAAGCTGATCGAACAAGTCATCTATCTGTGGAAGGGGATACTTGTTCTTTATAGTGATTTTGTTGAGTTCACGATAATCAATGCAGAGGCGCATTGATCCATCCTTCTCCTTGAAGAAGAGGACTGGAGAACCCCATGGTGAAGCACTCGAGCCTATAAAACCCTTCTCCATATTTTCCTGTAACTACTTCTTTATCTCTTCTAGCTCTATAGTGGCCATTTTGTAAGGTGTCTTTGAGATTGGAAGAGATCCAGGGATAAGTTCAATTGAGAACTCAACCTCTCGGTCAGGGGTAAGACCATGAAACTCTTCGAGGAATACATCAGTGTAATCCCTCACAATGGGCAAGTCTTCAAGCATGATTATCTCCTTTGTCTCAATCATTTGAGCTAGTTATACATTCTCATAATGAAAAAATATCCACACTTGAGACGATGCTTCTAAAGGAGACTCATCTTCCTCCTTGCACTTGTAAAGAATCATAGGATTCTTCGGGATGTGAAGAGTAATCTCCCTTTCCCGAAAATTGATGTTGGTCTTGTACAAAGATGTCCAATCCATGCCCAAGATAGCATCGAACTCCACTAAAGGAAGTATGACAAGATTTTATGGGTGGTTCAGTCCAAAAACATTAACCAGGGAGGAGTTGTAAACCATGGATGCAATAATTTACCCATTCGCTGTTGTCACAAATAAATTTTCCTCCAAATTTTGAGGTGGTGTTTTAATAGTTCTACTAAACTTTCAAGATATTAAAGAATGTGTAGAACCAGAATCAAATAGTATGTTCGCTATTCATGAATGAATAACAAGCGTACCTATCACCACATCATTTTCCGGCTCTACCTCAGTAGTAGTGATAGCATAATCCCTTCCTTGTTGCCTTGTAGGTTGTTGTTGATTGCATCCGACAACCCCCAGCTTAGGGAAATTGTTTTCATAATGCCCAAGCTCCTTGCAGTTAAAACACTGCACTGCAGGATGAGTGTTGATCTGAACCTTCCATTCTTCTTCAAAATTAGCCGGATTTTTCATATCCCTTCAGTAGTTCTTGGCCAGATGACCAAAATTTCTACATTTGAAGCAATTCCTAGTTCCCTTGAGACAATCACCAAGATGCTTCTTCCCACAATTCTTGAAAAGGGGAAAGTGAAGTTTCTTTCCATCATGGGATTTGTTTGATGATCCACCCATGTTGTTCTTTATTTTCCGCTTCTTTTCACTAGGCCCATGATACCACTGAGAGTCTCCAATATCCATTTCAACCTCGAGGGCACAACGGAAAATCTCCTCATAGCTGTCGAAGTCTCTAATTGCCAACACATTTCGTAGACCTGGCTTTAGTCCACTAAAGAAGCAATCCACCTTGCTTTCAGTGTTCATTACAATTCCAGAGGCATACCTTGAAATCCTTGTAAAGTTCGCTTCATATGCCCCGATGGACTCATCTTCCTTCTTCTTGAGTCCAAGGAACTCTCTTTCCATCTTGATACAGAGGGTTCGAGGAAAATATTTGTTGAAAAACATCCTCTTGAATTCCTCCCAATCTATGGAATAAATTTCTTCTTGGGACTTCGTATTCTTGATTAGTGTCCACCACTGATCAGCTTCCCCATCAAAATGATAGACTGCCAGTACAACTTTCTCTTCTTCCGAGCACTGGAGGATAGAGAAAATCTTTTCAATGGAGTTAATCCATTGTTCTGCGAAGAGGGGATCAGAAGACCCGCTAAACATGGGAGGCCTTTGCCGCATGAATTATTCTACGACAACTTGCTCTTTCCTTGGAGGATGGGGAAGTTCCACCTAATTCAAGTTATTATTTATAACTTGAGCCAGCTGAAAAAGTACTGCCATGAAGTTTTGAGCACCCACATCAATCACATCAGGCATGTCCTTAGGGAAATCCTTACATTTCCTATCACATTGGTTGTTGGGACATGTTCTTCTATTTCCCACCATTAACTAAGAAAAAGAAATTATAATTAGAGGTCTTTAATACTTACCGATTGAGCATAAACATTGAACATTAAAGTATTAACTTATAAAGAAGAAGTACATCCTAACTTGTGATTCCTTAGGTTTATATCTAGGTTATCCTCGATCTATTTCTTAACTTATATTCTTATGGGTTTTTTTGTCCCTTAATAATGGTTTATAATAAGCTCTTGAATCTACCAAAGCATATCCCCCGGGAGTGTCGTAACCAAGAGTGAAATAAGGCCCGTTATCATTCACCAGTTCCCATTCAAGTCTAACTCAAAGTGGTGTTTTCAGGTTTTACCTCTAGATACATCTGTGCTAGAGCCGCCTCTACCTGCTCGTATCCAGACATGGATGTATTTTCTTGATAAACCACTTACTCTATACTCACCAAAATTTAGGACTATTTCCTTATACTTAGTCTCATACTTAAGGTTCTCACTAAGGTGCTCTATTCCTAATCTCCAAAAATAACTAGACCATCCTATGATACCAACTATAGTGACCCAAGACTTTTACATAAAACATTTCATGATTTTAAGCATAATTAATCATCAGTGTACAAGCCAAGGATCGTTAAGTCTAGTGTCTTGGATGAATAGGTACATATAACATAAAACATGGGAAAAACTTCTTTATTTAATCTCTATAAAGAACTTCTAACTTCCTTTAAGATCTTACATCTGCATAGGGTACCCTGGGGAACACATGAACAAAGGGATGAGCTAAAAATCCTAGTAAAGGTATGAACATAAGGAAACATCTCAAGCACATGAGTTAGGAGGCATGACATAATGATATCCAAAGAATGAAACTTATAAAATAATTTAATATAAGTATGAGATCTTATAAACATGGAATCATATAAATGTGGAAAAATCATAAATCAAATCTTTAGTACGGGTCAAGGCTAACCGCCAATCCCGTTTCCCATTTCAGTACGGGTCAAGGCTAACCGCCAATCCCATTTCACATCGCATCTCATGAGACTTATCCTTAAACAATGCACTGGAGCGCTATCTGGGTACACCCATATCAACATATTCATGAATATTATTTCCACATAAATATTCTTACCACATATACAATCATACATAATCAACCATACATAAACATAAGGGTACCCATGGAAAGAATTGGGTACCACAATCATGACATGAATCATAACCAATGGGAGTAACATGAAAGAGTCCATGTAAGGAAAAAATTATAAAATACATTGACATTAATAGGGTAAAATAGGAATATAACATTGTAAGTGGTGTCAAACATAAGTGACAACATATGAGAAATGTATTTTAGAAACATTAGCATTAAAACATTTCTGGGCGGTTTTAAGGAAAATACTATAGAGATTTTAAAATAGTAAAGAGGTAATTACTTTATATAACACAAGAATTGAACCAAGAAGGTTTTCTTAATAAACATACTGATTTTATAAAGACTATGGTGTCTTAAAACAGAGAATAGGGTGAACTTGAAATTTGGGTAAAAATTTGGGAAGTCCGCTTAAAACAGGTTGGCTTATCGAAATGTTCTAAGGAGGGAATCTTTCAAAATCATGTATACCCTCGAAAGAATGTGATGAAAGGGTATTGATATAATAATTTTTTACAACTAACCAGAATTAATAATACTCACATAGATAGATAAGATAAAACCATTTTGAAATAAAGATATGGCAACCCGAAAGAACAAAGAAGGTTCGGGTAGAATTCATTACGATTTTATTGGCATGGTGTCGGGTGTGATCAAGAGGGGTTGATGAGAGAGAAATTGGCTTTGTCATCACTTATAAATACATAAGGAAGTATGGGGGGGGGGGTTCTTAAACATACCACATCATTTTCTAGTACACATATAAAGGCATAGTATAGAGGACAATCTTGATTAAGAGAGAAAAGGAGAGGATCCCTTACCTCAAATCCGGTGGTGTTCTCCACTTGTTATTAATGACCGGAATAAACAAATTAGGATTATTAATTCATAATTACATAACCTATTATATAGGTAATTTATTTATTAAAACCTTTTTTAGTTCATTCAAATCATTTTTGATTAGTTATAACGTTCAATTTCATTTTTTGGGCTCGTTTGTTTACTTGGCTTTAAAAGATTGGTTCACTTACATTCAAGTTTGGATTATATGCAAGATAAAAGTGGTTACCCAGAATTGAAGTTACATTATTTAGTTAATGTATAGGAGATTAAATTGTTTTAATTTTAATTAGGTTACTTATAGTGATATTGAATTATTATATATATAACCTTAATGATGACCGTTTTTGTTAATCGGCGGATTTGATTACAAAGAACGTGTTTTTCATTATAACTTAATTCCATTTTTACCAAAAAATTACAGAACCATAAATAATATATATTAAATATATAATAATCTGGTTCAACCATAAAAAAATGGTTTAATGACCATAATTAGAGATAATAATAGAAATTGATAAACTGTTGTCCTTGAATGTGCTCAATTAGCACATCTCAAACGGTTCTTTCATTTCATTCAAATAAAAGGGTGATGAAAGGAGAGAAGATAATGAAATATACCAGTAGCACGAAGAAATTCTTGTAAATGTATGCTACTGGATTTATCATACTATTATGGTGAAGGGAGGTGAGGAAAGAAATAAAAAAGAAAATAACTTAAAAGAAAAGAAGAAATTTGGGAAGAGGAATTTACCTCTTGTGACTTCCTCCTTTTAGAACCTCTTAAGGGGAGAGTTTTTGGTATTTTTAGGTGGATAAGAGATTTTGGACGTGGGGAAGGACCTTGGGGAGAGATTTGGGCAGAATTTAGAGAATTATTAGAGCTTTATAGGAGTGTATAGAAGAGGGAGTGAAGGGGGTTTTTATAGTGGAGGAGCGGAGGGATTTCATGATATTATAATCCTTAATTTATTATTTCTTCACAAGACAAAGAATAGTAAGTATTCCATGACCAAGAATAGTAAATGGGTAATGTGAATTCGAACCAAGTGGGATTACATAATCAGAACATCATCGATGACTCAATTAATCCAATATTTAGCATTTATTGTGAATTATCGGATTCTACTATTCATCAAAAATTCAAGTATTTCAGAAAAATATCAAAAATTCACCCTAACCATTTTTCAATGTGTAGAATAAAAAAATGAAGTCCATTTTTCAAAAATAATTTTCTAAATATGATTATTTTAATATTTAATTAAAATAATAATTTATTATCAAAACCAGTTTTAAACATTCATTAACTCATTCTAAAAAATATTTTTATCATACTTGCAACTTGAATATTATTTTTATACCCCCATAGGTGAGGTTACTATTCATTAGGGTATATCACTATTCATAAGGGTATGTTACTATTCATTAGGGTAGGTTACTATTCACCAAAAAATTATTTTTGTTTCATTAGACTCTAAAAAACACTTTGAACACAACTGTGTATGTCAGATTTTCAAAATTCTAAACACAGAAGAGACAAACTTATGTTTTAAGGTCACTTATCACTTAATATTTCATTATTATGTGATTTTATGGAATATTTATAAGAATGGAATTTCCATTAAGAACATTGGGTCGTTACATCTTGGCCACCCCTTTGGGTGTTTACCAGAGCCTATATATCTAAAAACACTGATGGTGTCATTGTTTAATACCTGTTCGGCTTATGGTGCTACCCACCATAAGCTTCATCTTAACACTGTTTGGGGGTGCTTGCCTGGCCTCGATGCACATCTAATTTTTTACATATATGAATTCTCCCATAATATTTCTGTTGCATCCTGAGATGTTAAAACACACTCAAATAATATTGTTCTCAAGGTGACTTAAGTTTTATTATTACAGTTCCAAGAAATTCATATACCATTGATAAGTAATACACCTACATAATTTGACTCTCAATCAGTAGTTTCAACTACCTAGTACCACTTTTAAAAACAATGAATATAATATATATATCTTTATCATACCACAATCCCGAATCGAGTGTCCATTTTTTATAACATAAGATCGGTTTCTAAAATGTGAAGGATAACTATATAGGATTTATTTGAATCCTCGCCAGAAGATGTTGCCCCGCGGATGTCGCTGGACTGGGCCAACACACCACGGTCACGCCATGGTAATGCTGTGATTTGGCCCTGCTCTAGGACGACACCCCGTGGTGGTTCACAGTCCTGTCAGAATTCAGTGTATGGTACCTAGATAGAGTTTTAGATACATTACCCATCCATAGTTAATGCGGAGGGAGGTGACGGCCGGAATGTTGCCCCGCTTCCTCCCGCTCTCTTCACTCTTGTCCAGAAGATGCTGCCCCGTGGATGTTGCTGGATTGGGCCAACACGCTGCGGTCACAATGCGGTCATGCCACAGTCACTCTGTGGTCACGCCACGGTCACGCCACGGTCATGCCTGTTCGCAGTCCTGTCCAAATTCGATGTATGATACCTAGATAGAGTTTTAGATACATTACCCACCCATAGTTAATGGGGAGGGAGGCAATGGCTGGAATATCGCCCTGCCTCCTCCCGCTACCTTCACTCCTGGCTGGAATATGCTGCCCCACGAATGTCACTGGACCAGGCTAACATGCCGCGGTAACGCCGCGGTTATGCCGCAGTCATGCCGCGGTCACGCCACGGTAATGCTGTGATTTGGACCTGCTCCAGGACGACACCCTATGGC
Source organism: Viscum album (assembly GCA_963277665.1). Taxonomy (NCBI): domain Eukaryota; kingdom Viridiplantae; phylum Streptophyta; class Magnoliopsida; order Santalales; family Viscaceae; genus Viscum; species Viscum album. The sequence goes on from OY728125.1 coordinate 934,529,510, forward strand.
AATTCGCAATCCTGTCGGAATTCGATGTATGATACCTAGATAGAGTTTTAGATACATAAACCACCCTCCTTCATGGACCCTGGACGACCCCCCCACCCTCCTCCCTGGACCCCAAACAGCCCCCCGGACAGCCCCCCCACCCTCCTCCCTGGACCCCGGACATCCCCCCAGACAGCCCCCACACCATCCTCCCTGGACCCCAGACAGCCCCCCGGATATCCCCCCAGACAGCCCCCCAACCCTCCTCCTTGGACCCCAGATCCCAATCTAAGCTCTCTTCAAGATTCACCATAAATCCCAATAGAAAATAGGGTTTTAGAGCTTCGGAAGAAGATGAGAGAAGAGTGCAAACCCTAATCGAAAAGAGAAAGCAAGGAGAGGATTAGACTCACCCAGATCTTCAATCCGCACTTGATGGTACTCCAAACACTCAATTGACATGTAAGAGTCAACCCCACCTCAAACCGAGGCACGATGTGGTTGGTACCACTCAAAGTGTCTCACTTTTAATTGAAATGGACAATAGTTTAAGTGAAAACAAAAACTAGCATACGGAAAACCGACCAAAAACAATCAGATTCTATTGATACTTTAGGAAAATGATACATGGTTCATTTTTGATGTGTACAAGTCAATCCCTCCTCAATCGGAGGCACGGTGTGGCCGACACCACTCAAACTGTCTCACCTTTATTTGAAATGGACAGGATTTTGAGTGAAAACAACAACTGGAATACGAAAAACTGACCAAACGCATTCGGATTGTGTTGATACATTAGGAAAACGATACATGGGTCATTTTTGACATGTATGAGTCAACCCTGTCTTAATCCGGGGCATGGTGTGGCCGATATCACTCCAAGTGTATGTCTTTTGTTTAAAATGGACATCATTTTAAGTGAAAACAACAACTGACCTACGGAAAACCAAACAAATGCATTTGGATTCTGTTGAAACTTTAGGAAAACAATTCGTGGGTCATTTTTGACATTGAAGAGTAAACCCCACCTCAATCCAAATCACGGTGTGGCCAAAACCACTCAAAGTGTCTCTCTTTTGTTTTAAATGAACATCATTTTAAGTTAAAACAACTACCATATGGAAAACCATCCAAATGAATTTGGATTCTATTGATACTTTAGGGAAAGGAACCATCGGTCATTTGTGATGTGTAAAAGTTAAAATCGCCTCAATCCAAGGAATGGTGTAGCCGGTACTACTCAAAGTGTCTTTATTTTGTTTAAAACGGATACACTTTTAAGTAAAAACAACTGGCATACGGAAAACTGAACAAATGAATTCGAATTGTGTTGATACTTTAGTAAAATGATCCATGGGTCATTTTTGACATGTAAGAGTCAACCCCGCCTCAATCCGAGGCACGGTGTGGCCGGAACCACTCAAAGTGTCTCTCTTTTGTTTCAAAAGGACATCATTTTGAGTGAATACAACAACTGACATACGAAAAACTAACCAAAGGCATTCAGATTCTGTTGAAAATTTAGGAAAAAAATCCATGGGTTATATGTGATGGGTATGAGTTAACCCCTCCTCAATCTAAGGGCCGGTGTTGCCATCACCACTCAAACTGACTCACTTTTATTTGAAATGGATAGGATTTTTAGTGAAAACAACAACTGGAATACAAAAAACTGACCAAACACATTAGGATTGTGTTGATACTTTAGGAAAATGATCCATTGGTCATTTTTGACATGTAAGAGTCAACCCCGCCTCAATCCGGGCATGGTATGGCTGGTATCACTCCAAGTTTATGTCTTTTGTTTAAAATAGATATCATTTTAAGTGAAAACAACAACTAACAGACATAAAACTGACCAAACGCATTCAGATTCTATTGAAACTTTAGGACAAGGATCCATGGGTCATATGTGACATGTAAGAGTCATACTTTATTCAATCCGAAGTGCGGTGTGGCCGACACCACTCAAAGTGTCTCTCTTTTGTTTAAAATGAACACCATTTTAAGTGAAAACAACAACTGCTATACGGAAAACCAACCAAACACATTCGGATTCTACTGAAAATTTGGGAAAAAAATCTATGGGTCATATGTGAGGTATACTAGTTAACCCTTGCTCAATCCGAGGTGCAGTGTGGCCGATGCCACTAAAAGTGTCTCTCTTTTGTTTAAAAGGAACATCATTTTAATTCAAAACAACAAATGACATTTGGAAAACCGACCAAATGCATTCGAATTCTGTTGAAAATTTAGGACAACAATCCATGGGTCATATGTGATGTGTAAAAGTCAACCCTGCCTTAATCCAAGGTGCGGCATGGCCAACACCACTCAAAGTGTCTCTCTTTTGTTTAAAATAGACAACATTTTAACTGAAAACAACAACTGACATACGGAAAACCGACCAAACACATTCAGATTCTATTGAAACTTTAGGAAAACGATCCATGGATCATATGTGACATGTACGAGTCAAACCTTCCTTAATCCAAGTCACGGTGTGTCCGGTATCACTCTAACTGTCACTCTTTTGTTTAAAATGGACATCATTTTATGTAAAAACAACTGACATACGGAAAACCGACAAATGCATTCGGATTATATTGATACTTTAGCAAAACAATCCATGGGTCATATGTGACATGTATGAGTCAACCCATCCTCAATCCGAGGCGTGGTGTAGCTGACACCACTCAAAGTATCTCACCTTTATTTGAAATGGAAAACATTTTAAGTGAAAACAACAACTGGCATATGGAAAAATGACCAAACACATTTAGATTCTATTTATACTTTATGAAAAAAATTCATGAGTCATTTGTGATGTTTAAAATTCAACCCCACCTCAATCCGAGGCATGGTGTGGTTGGTATTACTCCAAGTGTATGTCTTTTGTTTAAAATGGACATCATTTTTAGTGAAAACAACAACTGACATACGGAAAACCGACCAAACGCATTCGGATTCTGTTGAAACTTTAGGAAAATGATCCATGAGTCATATGTGACGTGTACGAGTCAAACCCACCTCAATCCAAAGAATGGTGTGGCCGGCACCACTCAAAGTGTCTCTCTTTTGTTTAAAATGAACATCATTTCAAGTGAAAACAACAAATGACATACGAAAAACCGACCAAATGAATTTGGATTATGTTGGAAATTTAGGAAAAAGATCCATTGGTTATATGTGATGTGTACAAGTCAACCCTACCACAATCTGAGGCGCGGTGTGGCTGACACCACTCAAAGTGTCTATCTTTTGTTTAAAATAGACAACATTTTAAGTGAAAACCACAACTAACTTACGAAAAACCGGCCAAATGCATTTAGATTCTATTAAAATTTTAGGAAAATGATACATGGGTCATATGTGACGTGTAAAAGTCAACCCCGCCTCAATATGAAGCACGATGTGGCCGGTATCACTCTAGATTTTTTTTTAAAAATGGACATCATTTTAAGTAAAAACAACTGGCATATGGAAATCTGACCAAACATATTCGGATTGTGTTGATACTTTATCACAACGATCCATGGGTCGTATGTGATGTGTAAGAGTCAACCACGTATCAATATGAGGTACGGTGTGGGAAACACCACTCAAAGTGTCTCACCTTTATTTGAAATGGAAAACCTTTTAAGTGAAAACAACAACTAGCATAGGGAAAACCGACCAAACACATTCAGATTATGTTGATACTTTTATGAAAACGATTGAAAAGTCATCTGTGACATGTACGAGTCAACCCCACCTCAATCTGGGGCACAGTGTGGGAATTATCACTACAATTGTATTTCCTTTGTTTAAAATAGACATCACTTTAAGTAAAAACAATCGGTATACAGAAAACCGACCAAACATATTCAGAATTCTGTATGCAAAATAATTCATTTTGTATGTGTTATTGATTCATAATTCAGAATTCATTACGTAATTCATTCTGCATGTATTCAATTGAGAATTCAATTATGAATTCTGTATTGCATATGGTAATTAGGTTCATATAAATGATTATAATTGTGGTATATTCCATGGTTATAAGAGTATCCTATTTTTATGTGCTTTTGTGTGCTATAGAAGGTGTTTTTTGCTGTTAAGAGTGTATGATGGTTTATGTAGTTGAGTGTGAAATGGTTTTTTTGGGGTATATAGTTGAGTTTCAAATCCTCTACAAACTCAAAACCACATTGTTTTCCTACCTCATGCAACAAATCACCTTAGATACCCACACCTCATATTTCTTTTTGAAAACACCCCAATCCCATGCCCACAATCGGCTCAATCATACACCCTAAATGACTTTCTATTTAAACACCCTATGAAAACTAATTGCACACATCAAGGATTCCTCACTAGAATCACAATGCCACCCCAACCAATCCAATCACAATGCCACCCCAACCAATCAAAAGCAAGTTCCACAAACCTATGAGCCTTCTAAAACAAGGATTATATGTTTGCAACAAATACATCACTCCCCACCATAGGAGTTTCATCATCATCAACTCACCCAAAAAACATCAACCACCTTTTCGAACTCTCCAACCACTACTAAAGACAAAATTAGATGTTTCTATATTTCATACACCTGAGAAACCAAATGAAACATCAATTGTCACTCATTCCCTACATCCTTGAATGAAACCCAAGGTATTATTCAATATTTGATCCACTATGAGGACCTCACCCATAAATAGTTAATGGTGTAGTTTACACCATGTGGCTTCACAAAAACTCTCCATGATCATAAACCCTAAGATGTTTTATATCTGTCCAAAAGATAGTAGGGTATCTAGACATATATCCATTTCCCCCATTATTCTAATGAAGATATTATTGTTTTTGGAATGATCATCACTAAATAATTGTATGCTATGATTTTATCGATGAATACCACCAACAATCTTCTATTTAAGATGTATCCAATAACTACATGGACATGTCAAAGTCATTCAAAAGTCTTGGGAATCTTTACCCATGATAGTATCATCACATAGAAATCATTCATCCGCCTACTCATAGTTTTCTTCCCTACTCAAGAAACTCACCCTACACCCTCTAACTTGTCCTACCCCTAGTAATCACATGCACTAGAAAAACAACAACACTCCAAGTGATTCTCACTTAATGAAAACCAGGCACCTCCATGTGATTCCTACCAAAACCAAACCTCCCATGCATAGTCTCCACCCAAAGAGAAAGTTTGCACATAAAACCACATCAACCCACATTTCCTTGAGCACCTATTATTCTCATGATCAAATTTATAAGTATAAGGACCAACCATTTTAATATACATTACACGGGATAGGAACAAAAACATGTCCAACCCTCTAAAAGCCAACTACAAGGGTAAACCACAAGCACTCAAGTTCTCTTCCTCAAAACCAAAGCCACCCTACATTCCAAAACCCATATCAGGTTTCACCATTCTTGTACTACTTTCAAAGGTCCAAAAAACCCATCTTGATGTCACACACCCAAAATCACACATAGCCTACTTGAACTATCTCATCTTCTGATGCATTTATCTAAGACTAATTTTACTTCTGAAGTAATCAAACTTTTATTCCTTTCATTTTCTCATCTGCTTCCAGAGCCTTAAACACCATATTTTCTTCTTATTTCTTGCAAAGTATTTTCAATTTAACATTTCATAATTTCTTACGGTGATTACTACACCATGTTTTTTCCATATTTTTTTATTGAAACTCTCTTCATAAGGTGAAGTTAACCTTACATTCCTTAGGAATCAATCTTATGGAATAAATCTTAAGGAAATTTTCAATTTGTTAAGGTGTTCTATTCTTTCGATCATCCTATTTTCTTCATATTTTGATGACCATAGTTTCTCGGTATTTATACAACCTTCAAAAGTAAGGTGTGTGACTTCTAGTTAGTCTATTAACCAAATTCGTCCCAATTTTGGGATGATTTGAAGATAGCTGAAATCTTTGGGGAGAAATCTGTTTGTCCCCCTTTCTGTGTAATTCATTTCTCTTAGTGGTTTCGAACTCACCAAATAGATTCAATCCATTTATTTCAGTGGTCCTATTACTTTCACTGGAATCAAGATCCTCTGACTGCTTTACTTTGGATGTTTCAAAACCTCATACAAGTTTTTTGTAGCTTGAGGTCGACCAGTGGGTTAGCGATCTGGTCCTTCATATCTGACCTACAGATATGGTATTTTTGGCGTGGATCTTGGGGAAAAAGAGGCATACCATGCAGGTTAATAGAACATGGAAGAAGCAGAGGACTAGAAGGAGGGTTATGTTGGCAGATCCATTTCCAAGGGATTTACCCTTCAGAACAGATTCTTAGATTTAAGTGAAGGGCCTTTAGATGATGATGATTCATGGAGTGGAAAAGGGTTGGTAATAGAAGTCCCAAGAAGGTTGGGAATTTTAAAAAGGAGAAATATTAAGTGATTCAAGAAGATGCAATTGAACCTTCTAGGAATTATCAGACTTTATTAGAGTAAGAGAATGAGAAACAAAAATTTTTCTACTAGAATGGAATGAATAAAGGAAAGAAATTGGCCATTGAATTTGATGATTGCCTAGTTACTATTAACCAACCAGTTTATTTTATATATCCAAAATTTCCTTTAAAGATCTGTTTAACAACCATTTTGTATCTTGGAGAGGTGAAGGTTTTTAGTTTTACAGGTTGGGGTTTACAGGGTGGGAAATATATTAGAGAGGTGCAGGTTTATAGTTTTACAGGTTGGGGTTTACATCTTTGGAATCAAGGGTTAACATGCAGACTGTTTACATGTAGGCTATCCACATGTAGGATGCATGTTGTTTACATGCAGGCTTTCCAGTTTTGGGGATATAAGATGTATACCAACGGTTCTGCAAGCCGTTGGTATATAGATTATGCTGGACATAGTATGCCAACGGTTCTGAAACCGTTGGTATACAGGACACAGTATACAGAGTATGCCAATGGTTCTGAAACCACCGGTATACATGTATTCCAACGGTTCTGAAACTGTTGGTATACTAATGGTTGGAATAAAATGTATACCAATGGTCTGAAAACTATTGGTATACCAACTAGTACCAACGGTTCATCAACAGTTGGTACACATATATACCAACAATTTAAGTAGAACCATTGGTATAGACTAATTTCGGACCATATATGCCAACGGTTCTCTAGGAACCATTGGTATATAGATACTGCCACACCTCACATACCAACAAGTTGTAAAACCGTTGGGAAATACTATCTCAATGGTTTCAGTGGATATCCAAATGATTTAAATCCATTGGGAAAGATGGAATTTCTAGTAGTGCCCTTCCGAATCATTTCATTTCATGCATAAGTGTTCTACATAGATCAAACAATATGGATTCATTAAACATAATCATTTATTCCAAGATAATGTAATGTGTAATTCATAAATGAAACTATATAATCAACAAGTAAATGTGGATAAAGGTGAATACCCTTTATAGAGAAATGGGAATGGTATTCACTACACAATAAATTTGGCTTGAAAAATCACAGTACAATTTCGACAACATAACGTCATGACATAAGAATTCATAAAAATGGTTGATGAGAAAGGCAGAGGTGTATCATCATATTTAAATGAAATGGAAAGTAATTGGGTCATATATATACATTAAAAAAATATTTAATGTAATTTATATTCATAAAAAAAAGAATTTCTAGAATGTAAATGAGGAGAGAGAAATCCCTTACCAAATTTCGGCATGGTAACAGGTGTACTTGGGAGAAATTAATGGGATATAAAGAGGTATCTAATCATTTAGAAATAATAATGGGATTATGGGGGAGTTGATAAATCATACCCCAACTTTTTTAATTGAAAAAAATCATTTAACAACATAACAGAATTTAGACAAAGATGAGAAAGGAAGAAATCCCATACTTGGAAGTGTGATCCAAAAGGCTTGGGAGAGTCTTGAGAGAGGATTATTGGGAGCTTGGGGGGACTTGGGAGGACTATAGAGAGAGTATGGAAGAGGTTTTTCAAGATCCAAATGCTTTGAGTGAATAGGAAGTGGGATCTTGGGTGGGTTTATATAGGAAAAGAGAATAAATTCTTCATTATTTAGGTTTTGGACACCACAAATTAAACTAATCAAAACCAAAAACCATACCTTGGTTTTTTGCAATGGTTTTTTCAAATGTGGAATGGAAAAAAGTATTCTATAAGGACAATTTCATAAGTTATTAAAATATTAGGCTTCCTTATGTGGAGGTGTGTCACACTCTCAAGGAAACCATTTTAAAATTTTTAAATGTTTTATAAGTCTTGGAGGGTCCACTAAGGCTCTGTAAAATAAAGAAAAAAAACCTAAAATAACATTATATTAAAGGTAAACATATATTTTCCGAAAATAGAATTTAAATTATTTTATTACATCACTATTGGGTCATTATGATGTCATAAAACACATTATATATTTAAACGATATTTAATTTTTACTCAAACATTTGACTGTCTTAGAAAATTATGAAAAACTAACCGTTGGATAAATTTGACATCCTGAATCAAAAAATAATATTTATTTGATCTAAATAATTTTCTAAATATGTGAATTTTTACTTTCAAAATAAAAACCTACATTTATCTAAAATTCATGGGTTTTTACAAAAACAACTTTCTAACCTTAATAAAAATTACAATTATATTCATAAAAATTATATGATCATTTATATTTAACAAAAATTAATTTAATAATATTTAATTAATATATTATTAAATTAAAAAATATATTAATTCATAAAAATATATTTCTTAATTGAATATTAACTAAAAATACTATTTGTGCTTTAAAAAATGTTTTCAAAATAAATGTATTTTATTTATACAAAAAATAAAGCACAGAATCATGGTTCTAGGTTATTTTTACATATCCTCATATGACAAATAAATATGAACTAAGGTTAAGTTGTGCAATGGTAACAAACTCTTGGGGTGGCTCAGATAACATCACTCAGGTGGTAACCTCAACTAAGTTTTTCTTATCCCATATGCGGTTCCATTCAAGATTAACGTCTTGAAGCTCGGATTGGTCTTGGTCAATAGTGAAGCCCAGTGACGCCAACTCCTTTCCAAGCTCTGATAGATGGGATTCATACAGAGTAGTTCTACTTGATGAGGCCATCTATTCCTTTTTATGAGTAAATTATATTTTTAAAGACCTATATTTATACTAATCAATTGATCACTATTCAACGACTATATTAGCAACGGTAACAATTCTTAATGGTATTTTTAAATCCAAAAATATAAAACCAAGGAAGTGAATATATTATATAAAATTGTTTCATAATAAGACATTTAATTAGATCAAGAAGAATTTTCATTAATAAAAGTTTGGGTCGTTACACATTTCCCTCATAAGAGAAGGATATTGGCATCCCAATGGCCCTAGAAGAACTCTTCGCCTTACTGATGATTGATTAAGTGGAAAATTCATCAAAAATATTTACTACTCATATTGGTGAGATTAATAGAACATTGATAGTTAAATATGATCTAAAGACATTGGTTACCATATAAAAACTATCCATAACCCTAGAGGTGATGCCACTATTTATAGAGGTGTTTGTAATGGAGCTACCACCCCATGAAGAAGGTGACCCAACCCTTTGTGCTATAAAGCCCAACCAATTAGAAGAAGGAACTAAAGATGAATTTATATCTCCATTGATTATTCTGTTCATATAGTATGAGTATACACAAATATGGATGAATTGTGGTAGGATTCAAATGAGGAGAACTGGGTGATCTGGCATAGGGCATGGAAGAACATTTGGAACTTCATCACTTGCATGATGTTGGGTTAGATAGTAGATACCCATTATTGGTTGGGGAAATTGGGATCTAATGGGGTTGATTACTATGAAATTCATGCAATATGTCCCAACTTATTGACTGATTAGGAGTATTTATAGGCACGATAGTTTGATTCTATAAGAGGCACATCTATAGTGAATAGCACGATGAATATTTAGGTGAATGAAAATGAAATTGATAAGGGGGAAGTAAAGGATCAGCATATACATGACCTCACACAGACATAAAAAGTGGAAGCTACCTGTATGGAGGATTATCTCACAACTATATAAGACACAATGATCTAAACCACATCCTAAATAGTGGAGTGTAGGGATCGGTTGGATAGGTATGAGAAAAGAGTGGACGAGGTACATGAATAGGTGGAGGTAGAGCTAGCAGAGTTATCCAAGCTATAGGAGTATGTCAACTCTTATAAAAAAATTATGGGTGAGCTTGAGTAGGTGATAACCTAGGCACCACTTTAAGGATATATTTTTGTATAAAGGAGAGGTTCCGGTCTACAGATGACCCTCATAAATTGTTTAGGTAATAATATATATCACTTTCTTGAACAATCTATCTCATATTTTTCATATCAATAATGTTAATGAAAATATTTAATAAAACATGTAATCTCATGAATGTCATGCTCAGGGTGAGAAACATGATATGAGATACATGAGAGGTGGTCCAAGATTTGAGTGTTGGTCCATCAGGAGACCAATGTGGTAACTAAATCTTCTTAGTTTAAGTCCACATATCTTTTTCCAAATAGGGGTTAATGATTTAAGGTCACATAGCCTAGACCATAGGGATTCTGGAATTTAAGGTCATATAACTTGAACATTAGGGTCATTGGAATATAAGGTTATACAACATCAACCATTGTGATATTCCGAGTTTAAGGTCATGGAACTCATTGAATCTTAGGAGGGGGGCCATTTATATGGTAGTGAGTGAAATGTAAACCCAATATTAATTTAAATCCTAATGCCAGTGTAGAACTTTATAAATGATGTGTGTGAATAGTTTAAGATTATAATGCGTTGAATGCAAGGTACTAATTCTTAAGGTTTTATAACTCAAACAAAATCCTTGGAAGACCATGATGTCTTGGTGTGAAATAGGAGAAGAGGACCCAATAAAGAGGAATTTAATACAAAAATGAAGTGGGGACGATAGTACATTTTGTGGATTATATCGATATAAGTTTTCCAAATTTCTCCATGTATCCCATGATATGGGAATCAATGTATATTTTGTTCTTAGGAAGCATTTTGATAGAGTATTAACACTGAAAATGGGGCATGGTAGGAGGCCAACACAACCATGGGATGGGGGGAGGTTCCTCTATGAAAAACACCATAATTATGAAATTTTAAGTCATACAATATAGTTGTTCCTTATAATTTAATATCATATGAAAATGACATTGATCATGTAGTTTAATTACATATATTGGGGAATATGGGAGGATATAGAGTTTAATACAATGCAGCTAGGAATGAAGGCATCTTGATCACACTACCGAGTCTACCAAAAAACTCATAAGTTCATGTGATCCATGATTGGTGTGAGAAATAGTGAGAAATATAATATTACTCATGTGACATGAAAATTTCAGACAAGGATTGATGGTTCAGGGTCAAAATTCTACTTCAATCACCAAGGAAACCTATGAATATGGAGAAATAGGTTGGGTTTGACATCACAAAACCAATTCAATTCATCAATATGAAAGGATGCATGAGAGGGTAACAATAAGGGTATTATAAATTTTCATGAAAAATGGAGGTGAGAAAAGGTAAATTGTGATATTCAAAGTTTGAGTCATGATGATGGATGATAGTTGAACAAAGAATGATCATTGAATGAATTTAAGACATGGGTAACACTACCATACCACTAAAAACGTGAAAATAAAAATTAAGATTAACCACTTACGATGTTCAAAACATGGGATCCATCATTTTTTATGAGGAAATTTCCTTTAGGATGTATACCCTGGATGAGAAGTAGTCGATGAGGCACTAGATAATTAATATAGGGAAGTTTTTTTGGAATATGTAAAGGATGGGGATTCAAAACTAGGAGTCATAAATGAGAAAGTGGAAGGAAATGATATTTTCAATCATATTTCATATATACTAGTAGGTATACCACCATATATGTAATATCCCCCAATTCGAGAACTCTCTCATGTGGATGAATTGGGTTGGTTACATGACCTCAAGAATGCCTCCCTATATTTTAAAGGCTACCGACAAGTAGTGGGGGTGTGATAAGTATAGTGGAGAGACTATATCCCTAGTATATAATTATAACATAATTGAAATAAGCAATATAAATAAAATTCATACTAGTGTAAATAATGGAAACAATACAATTCATTGAAAAAAATAAGATCCAACCGAATAATCGAAAAAATAATAAAGGAATAATTTAATGATAAGATGAAATTTAAATAAATGTCACGATAGAAGTAATAAAAAAAATACTAGAAGAATCAAATAAATACTCAAAATTCCACAGTCCTAAGACCCATGTTAGTCCCATCTCCAAACTCCACCCCATCAATTTGGAAACAATAAAAAATAATATCCCTTTCCCTTGTAAAATTATGAATCTATGAAATCTTCTTAGGTACCAAACAATGGCCTGAATAGTGAGAGTAAAAATTAGTAGGTCAACACTAACATGTCTAGCCATAACCAATATTATAAAATGTGTATGAAATAATGTGATAAAATGGTGTATTGATTAATTAAAAAATTAATTTAACATAAAAATCAACATACTTTGGAACCATGTTATAATATCTCTATGCATATATCACAACCATTCCAACATAACCATATATACATATAACATTCTTTAGTTCCATGCCAAAATATCTTTGAGCATATAGCACAACTGTGCCAATCAAAACCATATATCCATGGTATGTAAAAAGAATGGGCCAAGATCTCTATATAAGAATTTCAGCATGCCTGAGGACATAGATCGGTATATCAGCATGTGTTAGGGAATATCTTGGTATATAAACATTCAGCATGTGTTAGGGAATAACTTGGTATATAAGGATTTCATCATTTGTCAAGGAATATCTTGGTACATAAAAATTTCAGCATTATTCAGGTAATATCCGGATATATAATAATTTCAACACATAAATTAGGCCAACACCCTATTTAAGCATTTCATCATAGAAATCACAACACATGTCATATAAACAAGGATATCACAATATCTCATCATAAGACTCAATGGTTAATTATGAAAATTACCATTTTTCTTTTAATTAAAATTTCATTAAGCAATTAATCCATAACATAGGGACTCTATATCAAGAAATCACCTAAGGTCTCATGTCATGCCAAAACACACTTTATGTTATTAGACAATTCATTCTTATTTAAGTGTTCACTCACCCAATGGATAGCCACAAGCCAGGTCACAAAATTATTTGATCCAAAGGGATCCAAGGGATAAACCAAACCATAATTTTCCATTTATCAATGTAAAAAATAATTAGAGTGCACATACATCAATGTAATGAAAAAATTGCATATATTTTTTATTTAATAAGACCATAGGGTTATTTTTTAGACCCCCTACCTTAAACTGATGATTTAGAAATACCAACAATGGGTAATGACAATGGATAAAAAGGCATAGAAGATTGTGAGAAGAAACATATATCAAATCATATTAAGATTAACATCAAACCCAAATGCTTCCTGAAGATTCCAATTCTCTAATAGAGAACAATAGAAGAGGAAGGGAAAACCAAATCGAAAGACCTACTAAGGATTGATCATAAAAATGGGACATCTAGAAAAGAGGATATCCCTCCCAAATCACTTGGAGAACCATAATAGGTCAATAGAAGGAAGCTTCACTGAAGGAATGATGAAAATATCACAAGAAAATATGTTTAAAACCTCTATTCATGATATTACATAGAATGTCACAATATTACAAGTCATGTATTTATTTTTGGAGGGACATGATGGAAACCCATCACCTTGGGTTAATATTTTCCCTACTCATCTATTACTCGACGTGAATGGTTTACATGATGTGTAACCGTTTCATGATCTGTAATTCTTGAAAAAAATGTGTTCGGAAGAAGTTATATCTCATGTAACATGTACAAGGTGTGTAAATCTTCTTTAAAAACATTTCATCCCATTTTATATAAAAGGAACCAAACCACCTTAAAATAATTTCCAAAGCATTGAAAACCCTCATAAAACCATTTAACACATTTATATACGAACTCATTTAATTCAAACAAACTTACATCCCCAAGATTAAATTAAATTTCCCCAACAAAGGATATTGATCTATGAACAAGAATCAACAACCAAGGATTAATGAAAACGGAAAACCCCAAAAAATTAATTTCACACAAAAAATAAAAGAGGGATATACCTAAAAAAATGGGATTTATAACCTCCTCACCATATAACATCTTGTCTCCGAGCTTCTCTATGCATCACTGTGGGGTCTTGTCAAACAAGTCTGGACATTGTTCTTTCTTATAATACTCCCTCTCCCAAGTCTCCTCCTGAACATGGCCATGATACCACTACACTTGAACCAAAGGAATCACCCTACCCCATAGATACTCTTTAATATGGTCCACAATCAATATCATATTATCCTCAAAGTATGTATCAAAATAAATCTTGATGTATTCAACATCCACCACACTGGAAGGGTCAGGATAATATCTATGAAGATACAACATGAGAAACACATCATTCCTGGAACAATTGTTCTATAGAAGGGATAATCATTATGCCATTGGACTAAACCTATCCACTATCTCAAATGGCCCAACAAACATGGGGACTAGCTTTCCCTATCTCCTGATACGACTTTACCCCAACCTAGGCAACACCCGAAGGAAAACACAATGGACAACCTCGAACTCCATAGGTCTTCTCAAATGGAAGAAATAAGATTTTTTCCTACTTTCCATTGTTACTAACCATTTCCTGATCAAATGAACATTATTATATGTCTCTAGCACGAGGCTAGGTCCAGCAATAACTGACTCACTTGCCTTCTACCAATAAAGAGGCAAACAACATGACCTTCCATATAAAGCATTGAAAGGTTCCATATGGATCGATGTATGGAAGCTGTTATTCTATGAAAACTATATGAGTTCCATTTGATCATCCCATAAACCACAAAAATTCTAAACACAAGATCACAACATATCCTCCATAGAATAAATAGTCTATTCATATTGGTCATTAGTTAGAGTATGATAGTCAGTACTCAAAATAAAATGCAATCATGGAGCCTTCTGATGACCCTATCATAATCAAAATGTGAAACAAGGATATCTATTTTACGTGATACTCCTTGGAACACCATGCATCTGAACTACCTTGCACACATAAAGGTTACCCATATCATCAACTGTGAAAGTCTACTTGATAAAAAGAAGTGGTCTACCTTCATCATTCAATCAAAAATCACTAACACAATATCATTGTTACGGGTTTTCTAGGATAATACTATCACAAAATAAATATTGATATCATCCCATTTACACTCAGGAATAGAAATTGGATAAAAATTTCAAGTTGGCCTATGATGCTCAACTTTTACCTGCTGATATGTGAAACATCTATCAATGAATCCCACTATCAATTTATTCGTCCCTATCAACTATTATTGTATATAGAGGCCCTGATGTATCTTTGTAAATCCATAATGTACCAACCATCTGTAAGTATGAAACACTTTCATTATAACCTCATGAAAGACCACAATTACCCACAATCGACCACATAAATAAGAGAATTTCCACTGCCAAGAGGCCATCTTTATAGTGTCACCCCACCATATAATATGTATATAAAATTTAATCCCTTAAGATCAGATAACTAATCTATATTTATCCAATAAAAAATTATGGGAATAAAAGATATTGATGTTAGAGACACTCTCCATGTAGAATCTTGACCATCCAGATGCATGTTTGCAAAGAGTTTCATCATCTTCCAATTTTCACAAGACTCCGGTACTGCCTATGTGTGTATCTTTTGGGTCAATGCATTGGTAATTAAGTTCCCCCTACCTGGTGTATAAGATAAGTCAACGTCAAAAGAATGTAGATACTCAAACCACCTCATATTCTGAAAGTTCAAGTCCCACCAAGAAAATATGTACCTATGGATATTGTCAATAGTGTATACCAAAATCCATTCACCCATGATATAATTCCTCTAGTATCTTTTTTCATGTACTATTTCTTCTAACTCTAAATCATGACTGGGGTAATTTCTCTTATGCAGTCTCATCTCTCTGGAGCCATAAGAAACCAATCGATCCCCCTACATCAGAACTGCTCTAAGTACATCTCCAGATGAATCACAATATGTCTTATATTCTTAAACTAGTAGAGGTAAAGTGAGGATAGGTTATGAGTTTATATTTCCTTTCACCTACTAAAAAT